>CM046853.1:40226574-41554074 GCA_025617745.1 Heliocidaris erythrogramma
CACCAAAAAGACAATTTGAAACACCATTGCTACTAGTCGATCGGCAATGTGGCATCTAGCCTGGCATCCTTCTTGAAAATGTACTTTCAGAATGCAATTTGTTAAAATCACTGTGTGTTTGATCAAAATATGATATGCCCATGATACAAGGCTCTGGAAAAAAAGAATAAATAATTATTCTTCCAAAGGGAATGGTACTACCATATTTTATACAATCAAATTTACTTTCATTATGCAGAGTGACAGATCATTCATTTCCATGAAATGCTTTCAGCAAAGGCTATACAGGACAGGTAGTGTGGGAAAAAAGGCGCCAAGGGTGATACAATGTGGTTAGTGAATGGAGTGATGCACACCAGTACATCTCTGTGGTAGACAAAAGAAGCCACTCCTGACTAGCATTGTCAGTGTTACTTATCGTTTGGTACTCTTACCACCTTGCCACCAGGAGCAGTGAATTTCAAGGTTTTCCACACTTTTATTACAGTAAATCTTGGGATAATTCCAGGATAAACCTGGATGCTTGTGAGAGGGAAGATACATGTAGCGCAGCTTTGTCTGCACATGAATAACATCTCTTAAAAGTACGCCTACATGTCCAATGCAAGATCTTATCATGTTCCTAATTCATAAGTACCAGTGCCCTGGTACATGTACATTCTGTCCCTTTGTTGGACAAATGAAAATTTGAGTCCACATATTTTATACTAAAATGAATAAGGAAATGGCAGTCATTGGAAAATAATTACCTCCCTTTTCATAGGACATATAAAGCTCGGAAGAGATACTGAATACACCAAACAAAATTTTAAAAAATAGGAGTGACCATCAACTGTTTGTTCTCTACACCTTCCTTCCTTCATCCTGATTTTGAAGCTGAACCAGACAGCAATTATAAGTACCAACCATTATTTCCCTGAATTTCACTTCATATGAAATCCATGTTGCAACTACATGTATATATGTAACAAAATATTGCTTAATCAAATAAACAGGCCTTTTATTTCCCGCTTAAATACACATATTACGTCAACTTGCTACTCCATTGCTACAAGCATGACAAGGACTTTTAACCAATCAGAAACCACAATGCCACACATGCTAACAGGGTGGAGTCTCCTTCTCCCCCATGGGGATCAAATGTTCTAAAATGTACATGTACATGTCTGCTTTTTATAGAGTAAATCAACAAACGAAATTAAAAGGGAATGAAACTTTTACTTGTGGTATATCCACATGCAGATGGCTATAGTATAAGCAGAAAAAAAAATATTCAGAAATGAAGCAAAGAATACAAAAGTTATGCACCTTTATAGATCATTAATGACATAGAAGCCTCCCACTGACAATGGACAAACATGGAACAGCAGGGGAACTACCAATGGTCAGTGTGTTTGGGTATTCCCTTTTTCTAGGCACTGAATAATGTGATGTTATTAATTGGATCTGTCATAAAAATAGAGGAAATGAGGATTTTCATGAAAATAACAATTGGAGATGCAGTCTAACAATTACATCACACATCATGACCAAACAGCAATGGGGAGGTTTTCCATGTCTGAAACCCAACAAATCATAAATTCTTTATTCTTTGGCTGAGATTCTATTCCATTTAAAAATTCTATTTTTCATCATATCTTTCCCATATCTTTCCCTGTTCTCAGTTGAAACAAGTACAACTCAAATGAAAAAAACAATAAAAAAACTTGTAAACTAACAAACACAACATAAAATAGGCCTACAATGTACATGTACATGTAGGCTTAGAAATTTAGAATGTACATGTACACTGTAAGTTAAGTAGATGCCAATAATGGTAATTCGGGTGGTTCTATATATTCCACATCCATTGAATGAAACATGCCTTGTGCCCTCATTTTTCTATGTCGTGTATGCACAAGAATAGAGGAGGTAAAGATGGAGGGGAAAAAATTGGATATACTAATGACGAATCGAGCAAAGTAAATAGCAACAGCAGTCGACAACTCTTGTGGACAAACAGCAATATGTGCAGCTTGACAGCTGAGCATTGAGAGCGCTTTGTTGTCCTAGGCTCTCTCCCAATGAACAGGCTCTAGCAGCCATTTGGCTAGGTAAACAGCGCGAACAAAAAAACAACCCTTGGGTAAACAAACACACCCGCTTGCTCACAAATTTTCATATATTGAAAGTGGATTCAATTTCCTGTCCATGCCAAAATGCACTTGATTTAATGGGAACAATCTTTTAAAACCAAGACCTTTTATTCAAGGTTATCTTTAAAAAAATGAAGATGTCTACATCAAGCCTAATCATGCATTTATGATCCTGGGATAACTTAAGAACTTTATAATACACCTTGAAGTGAAAAGACAGATTTATTACAAAGTACATGAATTAAAAATAGTAATTCTTCTTTCCCCTCCTACATTGTAACCCCCCCCCCCCCCCCATAACAAATACTGATATATGCTTTATACCCAAGTTCATGTACCTAGTTTTGAAATGGGAAACAGTTTTGCTGGTTTAGTAGTATTTCATGTAATATGCAAATTATACATGGAGGCATAAATGTCGAAACACATGCACAGCATTTTTGCCAATACTAAACTGTAATCCACACATTAACATGTACATTTCAAACATAAAATTTTCATATCCACTACTAATACCCCCTCTTTTTATTTATTTATTTATTTATTTATCTTTTTTTTCGGGGGGGGGGGGGGGGGGGGGACGTTGGAGGGGGTAGAGGACTTCATTGCTACATTCATTTTTTTCTTTTCACAAAGGGCAAGATATAAACCACATCTCATAGTAAGGGCTGCTGCACTTTTTTTCTTCTTCTGAAGAACAAAGGGGAAAGGGGAAAAAAAGAATATATGGACCACAGAAGTGAAATCCCTGAATACACAGAACTGATTTTGCTGCCATTCATGGCAGTCAACCATTCATTCCTCAGGGGTCAAAAGGTTAGCTAGCTCACTACCAAATTTTCCCATCTAGTGTCAGGTTACACCAGCTCAAGAACTTGAGAAAAGGAGATGAGGAATGAGAATGGGGGAAAATGAAGAAAAAAACTAAACAGGAATAGCACTTTCTTTCTCTTTCGACTTCCGTCATTTAAAAAATTGATTAAAGGAGAGGTGGCTTTTAAATATGTAAAATGATGATTAAAAAAAATGCTGAAAATATAAAGTCTAGGGGCCTACAATACATGTACATTTTTTGAAATAAAGAAACTATCAAAAAAATATCAAAATTTTCATCTACCCATTGAAAATATGCATTAGGTCTGCAGCCTCTACTATATTTTGTCCTGAAAAAAAAGGGTCAAAATCTTCTTTTGAGGCATGTATTAGTTTCCCCAGCTCTATAATCGAACCAAATGGAAATGTTTCCAAAATTGTTCATTAATGTAGTACCAAAGAAGGTGATAAATTCAAATCAGAGGTAAATGTATCTTTCAGAGTTCAGTCAAAGAACAGTAAGCATAAGAGTTGTTTGGACTGGTCAAGAAAAAAAAAAGAAAAAAGAAAAGGAAAAAGAAAGAAAGAAGAAAGTTATGAAAATTGTAGACTTTTCTGAAAAGCATCATGCATACACATTTATGGACCTTTCATTCATGTATCTACTCTCAATGACTACCGTGATGTCCTGATATTGTCACATTTTTCATTCACATATCTCATTATGAATACTTTAATAGGCTATTCAATATTGATAATAACCATTGCATGGTCACTGAATTTTAAGCCCACATATAAGCCCATACATGAAAGTTTTACAGTATTTTACTGTTTTCTATCAAATTGATTTATCAGATTATATAGCTTTTCTGCACTATTTAGGTTAGAGGTCGTCTGTGAGTCCCCAAGGCTCAAATACAAGCCTGTTGGTTCTAAATTTTGAATTACATATAATTGTTATAAAACAGGCCAAGTAAAATAACTTCTAGACCTGATTCACTTCACCTTTCTTATATTTTTACTTACATGATTTACATGTAGCTTTTAATACAGTAGGCTGTTCAGGGCAGACCTGAATCTCATCATAATACTTACATCTTGATGGAACTGTTGATAAAATTATTCATTACCGGTATTCTATTGGAACTGAAAACAACTTTTATGTTTCTTTAAATTGTTGAATGATGAAATCATTTTACTAAAATGATTCATCAGTTATTGGTCCTTAACATATTTATAGACCCTATAAATAATGTATAAAACAGCCAGGCCTAGAATTATGAAAATTATTAGGCCTGTCCATGTCATGCATCTGTTCCTCAATCACCAATGAGGCAAAATTTTTAAAAACACAATTTCTTTTCTATCAGTATAAGTATAAGTGTGATTGTGTGTGTAACTTTTTGTATCGCTGTTCCTTTGGTGTTGTGTTACTGTTAGTTAAAGGGATAGTCCACCCTGATTACAAGTTGGGTTTAAAAGAAGCAGAAAAAATAAAGTTCACAGATTAGTGAAGCTTTGAGCAAAATCCGACAAGAAATAAGAAAGTTATGAATTTTTGAAGTTGTAATCAATCATTCCCAAATTGGCAACTCCGTGACGTATCTTGCAAGCTCCTCTCCCATTTTCTAAGTACAGAAAATTTAGAAATTTTCATTTTCTTGGTTTTTGATGAAGGAATATATTTGTTTCATAATTACAGCCAGGTTTTGTGTCACAGCATACGAGCAATTATATCTAAGGTGCATGTACGACTGAATATTTCCTTTAGAGTAAACGGAAATCTATGTTTTTTGGGGTACTGGGGCAAATGGGAGAGGAGCTCGCAAGATACGTCACGGAGTTGCCAATTTGTGAATGACTGATTACTACTTCAAAAATTCATAACTTTCTTATTTCTTACCAGATATTCCTCAAACCTTCACTGATCTGTTTCTTTAATTTTTCTGCTTCTTTTAAAACCAACTTGTAATCAGGGTGGACTATCCCTTTAAGTTTACTGTTATCAATATCATCAGTCACACAAAACATCAAAAGTCACAATGAACCTCTCTCTCAAAATTTGAATTAGAATCTATGTAATCTAAAAGTATAACATATTTGTACTTTTTGAAAAATTAAATCATGACTTTCAGTAAGATTTAATAAGTCATATAAGTCACGTAAGAAAGATGGTCAAAATGAACTACAAATACAATGTACTGTAGGCCTAACCCCTTCGTCAGTCACACTACTCTGTCTCTTCTCCCACGGTTTTGTGGCCATCGGATCAACACTGATCACAGCGCCGATATCTTCGGTGTGGAAAACCACAACAGTCCGCTCATATTAGATCGCGAGAACTAACACAGCTACGTTTTATAGAACTTCTCTAAAACCACTAAAAAAAAATATTTAAAAATCCGTAAAATTACAACCGATTTATCTAAATATTATACTACTGTTACAATATGCAATGAATTTTGCCATGAACTTGACTATTATCATGTGCACAAAATTATAACACCGACCTCGGGTCACATGTTGTGTTCACCCACGAGGGGCAATACAAATTGCGCGGTGCAGAAGTATACCGTACGTGCATTTCCTATGCAAATTATTTATCCGAATAGAAAGCCATTGAAGGCACAAATAACAACAAAAATGCATAATACAATATAACATATCAGGACGATAACAGCATTGCACAGTACTTCGAGGTTGAAAATTGATGGGAATGGTGCTTACCTTGTTGGAGATGCTCTCCCACAAATCATCAAGGCGTAAAAGAAACCGAAATCTGTTCGAATCTTGAATGCAAAAGACATTGAGCCTGTGTACGGCTTCTCGCCGGACCTGACAACGATAAACAATGGAAATATCCATGCGCTGGAATGAAGAGTATGTACTCGGTTTTCTCCCATTTGTCTTTGTTAGAATGGTTGATAAGCACCATAATTAGTTTTCATAGCGCCCTTTGATTCTAATGAATTAACAGGAATCAACAAAATGCGCATTCACAGGGTAACGCTGTAATTCTGGTCTACATGATTGTGTACGAATTTTGTTGTTCTTAGGCGTGCTTCGTCTCCTATTCATGACGTCAACAGTGTCACCTGCTGTGTAAACAAACCATAATGCAACGTGTAAATTACCTCAAATGCGGTGCACAGTCTGTTATTTTATGGTGATGTCTGGGAGGGATCTAAAGGATGCGGTTTCGAGGAATAAAATTGTCCGTATGTTTTCTCCACTCTCCATCATTCACATTCGCTCTGTCTCTCTCGCAGCGCCAGGGATCCCAAATCGTTCCGTATAGTTACACTTTTAATTATGCAGCCGAAAACTCCCAGGGACCTATTTTGCTGACAAGTCTATATATAAATGAACACGATTTTGGCCAATAGCTAGGCAGTGGGTAGTTTGGGTGAATCGATGAATGATGAAGATGAGTTTTGGGTTTGATGCTTCGCTTTACACTTCAACAGGATCGAGATGAAATGAATGTGAGATTTATTATTATAGCACCAGGTGACAATATGCTGGCTATCTGTGCCGCTTGTTCTACATAAAATTATTAATGATCAAAAGTAATATCGGGGAATTTTAATTTCCTGATAGTATTGGAATGAATGGAGTGAGGGGGTTTGGGGGAGAAGGTGGTAACAGAAGTGTATTAAAAGTATTCGGGTGGGGATATTATTAGGAGATCTATTCTGTAATTCATGTTCTTAAGTTGAGCTGAGCTGATACAAACGGTCAGAAAAATCATAATCAAAATCTATATTATGGGCAATTCCAAGCCTTACGGAATGACATTCCAAAGCATTTTCAAGTTTGAAAGAAGAATAGCCCATTTTGAACATCAAAATGAATATTTTAAAATGGATAGTAAAATACGTAAACTAATACGAGGTACTTTCATAACTGTCGAGTTTCCATCAAATTTATGAAATATTAACTATTATATTGGTTCGTTACGGAATACATGGACATGACTTTCAACCAGATAAGGCATTGCTCAAACTTCTTAGTGAACTTTGTGCATCCAGTTTTCAAGATTTCTGTGGCATTCTAGCTTTGATATGATACCACTTGTTCCATGGAAATCTGTTTGAAATATTTGAAATATGATGCAAAATATGAAATGAAAAAGCGTTACGGCATGACCTTTATAAGGAATGACTTCTAAAAGTCAATGGGAAATAGTGTATAAAATTCATATTTTGTAAATACATGTAAGTAGTTAAAACATGCATGTAGGCCCTATAGTTTGAAATACAGATTGAGCAAACAATGTGATAATTTTTGACGACGTAAGATATCTGTGTTAAAAATAGATTCATATTTTTGTTAATAATTAGAGTTGTGACAAATTCTGAAGATTTTGTGTAAAATGCTGCGAATGATATTCAGATAGATTCTTCATTATATTCCATTATATTGCATGTATTTCACTCATTTGTTTCATGGATTTCTTGTATTGTTTTTTTTTTCTTCAATATTCATAAAACTCATCATGTGATTTGTTTTATATGACACTATCATTAATTTAAAGATCAATATTTAGGTCTAAAATACAACAGAATCAAACTTATATATAGAGGAAGGAAATACATCTCATTAATACATGGAATATATCAAGAAAACACAATTTTCCCATTTATTTTGCACACAAAACTCAAAATATCCATATTATTAAATGTGATATAATTTTCATACTGGAAAATGAGCTCAGCGCCTCTACTTTTGTTGATAATTATTGTCTGCATGCTGTATACTAATGTATATAGGTTCGGGGTTGAATTAATTTATGCAAAACTGAATTTCATGTCATTCTGTAATATTATTTTGGCCCGTCAGTGCGGAATGACATAATCAGTCACATAATTCCTATTCAAAATATTTCTCCAAACCACAAGCACATACATTTTGTAGGTTTTAGCTACCTTGATTTACCTATCAAATTTTATAACAAAATGATAGTCCTTTTCGGAAATAAGTTGAAATTATCTGTTTTGGGCGTTACGGAATGACAGATTTTTTTAGTTATATAGTTTCCATGGTTACTGCAGAACAGGAACTAATGCTATTCCTGGTTAAGTGTTAGTTAAACCTTGTGTATCAAGTTTATTTCAGCAAACATGTCATAATTAGTGTGGCATTTACTCTTCTTTTACAATTTATCATAATTGCAGGTATCAATATTATTGATTTTAAGATTATGTTAATACTCTACGCAAATCTACGCAAAGTGTGAAAATATCTCATTTTTAAATCAGATTATGAAAATTTGGACATTTACGATTAATTTGACACCAAATTTGATATGATCAGACAGATTATAAAATTTTTAGGATCATGTCCTGTTTTGCTTGGAATTGCCCTCATGTAAAAGTTTAAAACATAACCCCAAATCATTTTGGAATTTCAATGAGTCCAGACAATACTTTAAATTTACAATTTAACCAAGCTTTTAAATATCAAGTAAGCCTCTCACAACCTGATTGTACATAGCACTGGTAAAGCACCCATTGTGAGGACATATAATGCAAAGAGACTGGGGTTTGAAAAGTGTTGAAAAGTACTGATAGATGTTTAAAAAGCCCAGGGACCTGATCATGCTGATGGTGAAATATTTCGCGTTTGTTAAAAGAAGGAGCAAAATAACTAGCGCTTTCTTTTTGTAGACGTTTTAACACGTTGACTACTGAATTCTTTAACTCTTATAGGCTTTAATACAGGAGCCAATCGATTCCCGTATGGGTCAATATGTTTTTGTCATCGGGGATTTTACCAAAAGACTGGCTATAAGAACAAATTTCCTATATACAAAACAAAAAGCCGAACAGAGAAGACGCTATAATTACTGGCCAATAACTTTAACATTTGTTACATGTAAGATTCTAGAAAACAGTCTGCAAACGCGTTTTTGAACATTTCAACGATAATAATATTTTATGTGATAATCAACAAGGTTTTCGAGAAAAAATATGAACATGAGTTTATTGATGATTGGTCAAATAGCGTGCAACAGGTTCAAGTATTCATATTCATGATATTGCTTTTCTTGGTTTTGCTACATGTATATAGGGCATTCGATAACGTGTCTCGCGAAAATGTAAGACAACAAGTATATATAGCGTAAAAGCAGTTCACATAATTTAGATTGGATAATGATTTTTATTCCACACACACACAAAAAAAGATAGCATGTTAAATCCCGTGTTACTTTAATAAGGACAAGGTGTTATTTTGATGTATAATCTAACAATATTGCATTAGTATTATACCATATAGCCTATGCTTATAATTGTATTTTGTATCGTCCTATAGTTCCACTTTAGATGCCAGTAAAATGTTACAGCATGATCTGGAAGTTTTAAATCAATAATCTATATGAGACATAGATGTTCAATTTTGATATCCAAATGCAAGATTATGACAATGTCCCGGAAGCTTCACGATATACGTTAAGTGTATAATTTTGGTTTACAAAATACAATGTCTGAGAAATATTTAGGTCTTGTAATAGATAATAGTTGGAATGATCATTGAACCGAATTACATATTAAGTGCATTGTTGGTATGATACGGAGGAACTTTGCTGACTGTCCAAAATCTGTTTTAAAACACTTTATGAATCTGTGCACGCTCACGTTTGGATTATTGTTGCATAACATGGGATCCATTTAGAAATTCACAAAAACAACTGATTGAACGAATTTTAAAATGTTATGAGGAATGATGTGCAAAGACTGCATGGAGAACTAGATATGATACGTTATTTTAAAAAATGCTTTAGACTATAGAGAATAGACGAAAGTGCCTCCGAAGTGTTTTTATTATAAGCTTGTTTATGGTGTAATAGATATGGGACATAATAGGTGTAAACCTGCGAACAAAATTGGAACAAACGATCACAACTTAAGAAGCATGTATCTTCGCAAGAATGGATTATCATATGAACTCATTTTATCCTAAAAGTGATTGAAACAAACTTCCGGAATATGTAGTCAACTCTCAGCATGATTTAAAAAGTTAAAGAACCATATCAAGTTATACCGTTAATTTCACAAATACTTATTTCAACCATGCAATTTTGTACTCGGCAATACTTCAATGAGTTTACTTGCAATCATCATTATTAATTATCGTGTACACATTTTAGACCTTGTGTATCTATTACTTTGTGCAATAATTGTGTTTCAAAACCTGCCGCTCCTGACCCATCCCTGATCAAAGGCCCATAAAATCTGGTTCCTTGCTGATGCGCACGAGTTGCAGTCAACTCATCTGTTCATGAATATTTCAATTTTTAAAAAGAAAAAAAAAATTAAAGGAAGATGACTTCTACAGAAAAGAAAGAAAATAAGAGAATAGAAATCATATTTGCTTTTATCAACCATTGCACAAATCTAAAATGCACAGAACATGAGTCATCCGGACCTCATAGCATATCGCAAAGAAGGTGAAACATGGAATTCCACTACCAAACAAAATGACTTCGCTGACTGAATGATAATGTGGCCGATGCCGAAATACTGGCATTTTCAAAATGCTCGGGGGGGGGGGGGGGGGGGCTGCATGCAGCACTATATTCTCGCTGAAAGACACCCTCAATAAAATTGTTGAAATCATAACAGCGATTGTCTAGCATTATTTTAAATCCAGTATAAATATCACCCACTTCATTATTCTTTATTTTCATTTTTCGTGAAAAGGCCCCTCCCCGCGGAATCATTATAGCATTGAACATGTTGAAGGAATGCGCCAATACGCATACAGTGACTGCATGTCTGCATCATGGGCTATAGAAAATTAGGTTTTTATTATTGTAATTAATAAGTGGAACTTATGAACCACATACACATTCATCGTGTTGATGAACAAATTAACCATGTCATGGTAACGCGAACAATATTTGTCATTAGCAGATAATTAATTCCTTTCACTGGCTGATGATAAAAAGATTGACTTTCACTTTTGACTGTTCTTAAAATGCGCAATTATTGTTTGCTTGTCAACATGACATGGAAATAATTATTTCACCATGCATTTAAACGTGACTGAATAATAGATTGACTTTCACTTCGCATGATATTAATGCTTGTATAATGTCCGCTTGACAATGTCATCAAATTGTCGTTTATGCTAATGTCTTGCAATCATGTCACTGCACGCAATTATGGGGATGGTCCAGACATGTATGTTTTGACAGCCAGCTAACAAAATACACACACAAATAAAAAAAACTTTCATCAGCATGATCTGTGAATCCAATGAGCTAAAAAAAAATGAGTCGGTATATAGTTCATTAGCGTATTATTTACGTCATACATTAAAAAAAAAGACAGCGGAAAAGGTGAGAAGAAAACATAAGAGAGTGGACAGGCCTATCATTTGGAAATACCCAAACTATGGCGAAGGACAGAACAGAATTGCAGGAAGTGGTCAAAATATCATGAGCGGTGCCCATAAGATCCAGAGGTTATGGGAAATGATGGTATTAAAAGCTTGATAAAATTATACAAAAACCATGTTAGAAATAATATTATAAATCAAATTTAGTAAACAGACCCTCTTCTGGACATGGTCTGGTAGATAAGTCATTATGAACCACATCTTTGGATTGCCACTCTAAACCCAGGTGAATTAAATGGGTACACTCTAAAAAAGGATTGGTCAAAATAACCAATGGATTGGTGAATATGTGTCCGACCAAAAATATTGGTGAAGATTGACCAATATAATGGTCAATATTACCAAATTATTGGTTAAAATGTACCAAAATTTTTGTTGATTTTGACCAATTTTTGGGTCGGACACATATTCACCAACACATTGGTTATTTTGGCCAATCCATTTTAGTGTGTACCAGGTATAGAAAGAAATTCCTGAAATGTTTGAGCGCTTTATCTCTGCCAAAGCAGGGGTAAAATTAGTATGTCAGCGCTTTGTAAATGCATAAACTCAGGAAAAGCACTTGATAAATCCAACTATTATTTTCAGCTGTTATGATGAAAAATTAATCTTCACATTGATACAAGAAGGCTTCCATACATGAGAACTGGAATCAGAAAGCATGAAAAATAGTGTTAAAAGAGAAGGTTGGAGTCTCGAACAGTGAAACATTCATAATAACTTTGGACCAGATTCTGTTGCCACGTGTTTGACAGTCCTATGTAACTACGAGTCTGTCAAGTGCTTTAATATGTTATTTCCAGCAAGATTTAGTCAGTTAGTTAAAATTTGAATGATTCTATATCCCGTCATAAATTATATTGTATAATAATGCCTCTTTTACAGTTGACACTAATTAGGCAATGTGCTTTGTAGTAGCCTGGAATACACACTCCATCGTTGTCAAAACCGTTCTATTCTCGAACAAACAAAGGCAATTTATAAAGGCCAGGCTTTGAACATTTCTTAAGATTTATAATAGGGCCCTGTCAAGTATATGCTAATTTCCTCTAAGTTCCAAAAGGAAAGCTGAAGAGTTAAAAGAGCATTTCGTGAAATATGTCTTTGTTTTGTTTTGTTTGGGGACTTTGGATAGTAATTCACGAATATTTGAGATGCATATTTCAGCAGTTTAGAAGCTCAAAGAGGCACATTTGTATATTAAAATTGTTTTCCCTATTACTTAAGGGAACCACGTTTTATTAGTGACATGAACATGGTAGTGATAAATAGGTGCACTTTTTGGTATTGGAAATGACACCGTATTATGTCCATGCATTATGCATTATGTCCTCCCTGTCATCTTAGCATTATTTCATCATTAAATTAGGCCTATATATAAGCTACGTTCAATAGGGAAATATAGAAGGGCACTCTGTGAAGTTTTAAAAGAGCATAGGTGTTAGAGGATAACAATTCATCCGATAAGATGCCTCTTTTAGAAGTCAATTGAGTAGGACATGTCATGGTAGTTTAAAGGTGCACACATTTTACGATAAAAATATGCTTTAGCTATGCAAACGCGGCTTTTGATATAGCATTTCAAATGAGCCCAATATGCTTTGAACAGTTCCCATGTTAGTGTTTTAAAAAGTGGGGGTATTACGCGGCGTACGCCCCTCCTACGTTGTGATGCTAGTAACAAGGGTACCTGATACTTTAAAAAGGCGTACCGATCCCAATTGGAAGCTAAATAGGGCTCTTTTGTGGACTTTCAGTTCAAGGGCATAGTTTTTAAGCGAATAGGGGGAGAATAAAAGTAAAAATGAGCACTTCTCTAAAGAGAAATAGGGCACTTATCCGAGGGGGAAGGGCATTCAGTAGCATATAAAGGGTCACTTATCACATGCAAATAGGGTCACTCCTTATAGAAGTGAAATGTGATACTTTTCAGAACTTTAAAAAGGTACTTAGAAAAGTGGGGGTATTTGCTTTACATGTTGTTAAGCAGTTTTAGATCCTCAAAATCTGAATAATTATAAAGAAATTTGACTAATTCGTCCCCCAAAACAAGGATGGGTGGAGATGTTTTTACCAGTAAGATGGCTTGTCCTCTTTTTTTTTAAATTGGGGGTAGGCCTTCTCGCTACCTGGATCCGCCCACGGCATGCATGCATGGTTTATGCGTCTATAAAGAAGAAGTACACTTTGAAAATATCCTCCAAAATTATAATTTCACGATATCGACAATTTTGTTTCTTATACCAAATTATGGGTGAGGGTCTGTTCCATTGGATGACACTATGAATACTGACAATATTTTACGCTTGAGTGAGTACTGGCTGCTTTTGTAAAACTCGCAAAAATTGGATTGAGCAAAAATGCCTCAGTCTTGAATTGGATCAAAGTAATTATCAGGAAGTATCTTCATGTTCTCTGTTAGTATTAATTATTGATTTGGACAATCATTTAATCCTTAATCCTATACCTATCCGCAGCACACTCCCACCACCACCCCCCACACACACTCAAACGCCCTACCCAAAACATCGCAGATTATGTCTTTCTGAACACAATTCCACTTTTGACTGGAGCATGTCGAAAGGATGCAAATTGCAATGCATCACAGGAATATGGACCTAAATGTTCCATTTTCAAGAAGGGAGAGAGAAAAAGAATCTGGTTTGGTTCCTTTCTTTGCCCCATCTCTTCTAACCAGTTGAAGATGCGCCACTGTGTGGAGCATGTCTAAAGGATGCACTGTACTGCATGATGATATGTTTTACATGTACATGTTCAATTTAAGAAATGTTAGAACATTATTTTAATCAATAAATTTGCTTCTCTTTTAAATTCTTATTCGTCATTAAAGGCGTTGTTTATGGTACTATATCTTGTACTTTTAAGAGGAAGAAGAAATTTAAAGAAAATATGTAAATGTTAGGGTTCTCGGATGTGTCGACTAGAACGCCGTCCTAGATCGTCCCAGCGACAATGGACTGCTTTGTGTTGACTGCTTACAAAGTAGGTGAAATGTATTCCGTCCCGAACGAAATAAATTTCGTGTACACAAAAGTTATTTCGTCGCAACGAAATGTATTCCGTACCGAACGAAATAAATTCGTGTACACAAAAGTTATTTCGTCGCAACGAAATGTATTCCGTCCCGAACGAATTAAATTTCGTGTACATAAAAGTTATTTCGTCGCAACGAAATGTATTCCGTACCGAACGAAATAAATTTCGTGTACGGAATTGCGTTAAGTTGCACACATAATGGATTTCGTTCAACGAAAGCAATTTTGTGTACACAATTGCGATGAGTAGCACACGAAATTTATTTCGTCGCGACGAAATAATTTTCGTTCGGTTCCAAAAGTCATTTCGTTGCAACGAAATGGATTTCGTGTACGCAATTTACATTTCGTACCGCGAAAGTGTATTTCGTGGTTACGAAATTAATTTTGTGAACGCAATTACATGATGAACCAACGAAATCTATTTCGCATGGGTCAAAAAAGTATTTCGTGTACGGAATTGCATTTTGTAAAAAATTTCGTACGAAATTGTGTAAACTTGGACAGAATACGTGGCTTTACACTTGGCGCCCCATAAAGCATAGCTTGTCTCGAATGGGTGGGTTGCGGGAGCGGGAACGGGCACACCCTTTCGAGACAAGCCCCCCCCCCGGTTATCTCGAATGGACGCGTTCCCAGCGAGAAATTCAATGAACGCGTCACTTCGAGACCGGGGGGGGGGGGGGGGGTGGGGCTTTCCTCGAATGGGTGTGTTGAGTAGACTTTTGTAACAGACGTTTTAAAAAAATTTGAAAAATGTACTCTTGCTGTTTTTTTCGTTTTTTCTTTTGTTTAAGATGTAGAAAATATAATAAAACAGTATCTAAAAAAAGCTTTTGACAAGGAAATCATTATTTGTGCAAAATAAATAGGAGAATTGAATAATTATGCATTAAAACACACGGGGACGAAAGGGCAAGTGGCGTAGCTAGGATTTTTGTATTTATTTATTTATTATTATTTTTGTTTGGCGTGACCTGGGCCCCGTAACATAAAGAGTGTTTAGCGATTAATCGCTAAACTCCGATCAAGCGCTAATGGCAATCAATCGCTAAAATCCGTAACACAAAGCCCCCTTCAATCAAACGCTATTAGAGCTTGATTCACACCCTCAAGCTGTTTCTGAATAAAACATGGACAAATGTTTCCCATTGTTTTGTCTGTCGTTGTAATTGTACTCAACAGGACATTCACAGACACCATACAAAATACATTAGCAAATATCTTGTTAGTCTTTGTTTTTGGTTAGAATCAAATGAATGTATGAGGTTGCATGAATTCATAATGGAATGTTCATTTAAAATTCAAAGGTCTGGTCGGGCAGACAGTCCAGAATAGAATGTTAATTCACTGCGGCGTATTTTTTTACGGGGGGGGGGGGGGCACAAGATGGCCCACCCCTTATTGGTGGGTGAGTAAGAAAATAGGAAGATGAGTGAGGAAGATGAAAAATATTCCCGGGAAAATGTAAATAGGGGTCAATTTTCGCAGACTCTGGTGGTTTCCTCCCCGGGGATAGGAGGGGGGGGGGGGGTTAATTTCCTAAATTGCCTGGATAGGGGGTCCAATATCTCAGAAAATTCCCCGGGATAGGGGGGTAAAACAAATTCCAACTTCTCCGGGATAGGGGGTCACTTTTGAAAAGGAGGTACGAGCATAGGCCTACCCCTTGTATGGGGAGTTGGGGGGCCGGGTACAAACGACCTTTTGATATGCGTTTTGACTTTTGATAGTGGGTATTGATAGAATGATAGTGGCATTAAAAGGTGTTTCTAACTTTGGAAAGATGATAAACACACCTTGGCTTATGTCAGCACATGTCTGTAACACAATTTCACAATATTTAACAGGTCACGCCAAAAAAATTTTAAAAAATAAATAAAAAATCCTAGCTACGCCACTTGCCCTTTCGTCCCCGTGTGTTTTAATGCATAATTATTCAATTCTCCTATTTATTTTGCACAAATAATAATTTCCTTGTCAAAAGCTTTTTTTTAGATACTGTTTTATTATATTTTCTACATCTTAGACAAAAGAAAAACGAAAAAACCAGCAAGAGTACTTTTTTCAAAAATGTCTAAAACGTCTGTTACAAAAGTCTACTCAACACACCCATTCGAGGAAAGCCCCTCCCCCCCCCCCCCCGGTTGTCTCGAAGTGGCACGTTCATTGAACTTCTCGCTGGGAACGCGTCCATTCGGGGGGGGGGGGGGGTTTGTCTCGAAAGGGTGTGCCGTTCCCGCTCCCATCCCGCTCCCGCAACCCACCCATTCGAGACAATCCTGAAGCTAACAATGGGTGAACGAGGTTCGCGTTTTAGAGAAGACGGCAAAACCATGTTTGACGCGTTCTCGATCTGACTAGTGGACGAGGGAGAAGCCAGTGGACGGGTGAGCCGTTCTTGCACAAAGCGCGGTATACAGCTAACACAAAGCGGTCCATTGTAGCTAGGAGGATCTAGGACGGCGTTCAAGTCGACACATTCGAAAGCTCACTATTGCATTCTTGCCGGGGTCCGCTCGCTATTCATAGAAAACCTTTATTCATTTAACACGCGTTATGAATAGCGGTCCTTATGAATAGTTATGAATAGTGGTCCTTATGAATGGAGGTCCTTATGAATAGCGAGGTAATATGTCTATGGTTTGCTCGCTACAACTGAAAAATCTTGAATGTGTTTCTTTTCATACTGATACTGAGACGACGGATATGAAAAAAGGATGAGAAAAGGATATCTGAGGTATATATGGAGGACAAAAATAACAAGGTAGGCTACAGAGCCCTTGCGTCTCATCATATTAATATTCTGGTTTTGTTTAACACTTTCTAATGAACGTCACGTGTTTTAGTTTGGCTATGCCAAACAAGGAAGTATCTTGTGGGAAGCGCTGAAGAATAATAAACTCCAAACAAGCAAACAAACAAATGAATAAACAAATGAATAAATAAACAAATAAATAAACAAAACAAAAAACCCAAAGCAAAGCAACAGCAACAAAAAAAACAAGCAAAGAGAAGCCATTATCATGATTATAGAAGGACGCCTCTACGGGAAAAAAAATATTGGGCTCAACTATTGCTTGACGGGAGTTTGATACGAGCCTGAAAAATAATATAATCAGTGGCGGATCCAGGGGGGGGGGCAATTCCGGACCATGCCCCCTCCCCCCTTTTTGAAGAAAAGTATGCATTTTGACCATAAAGGATCAGCCCTTTTGTCGATTGTGCCCCCCTTTTAGAATGAAAACTTTTTTTTTTGTTTCGTTTTGTTTTTGTCAGAATTATTGAGGGAAACTGGACCCCCATAACCCCCTCCCCCACTGAGCGAATTTTGGTGAAGCTGGCAAGATAAAAAAAATATGGGTCTACCTTTTCCAAAAGTTGTCAAACCTGCATTTGTGTGCCCCCCCCCCCCCCCCCCCTTATACTAAATCCTGGATCCGCCCCTGATATAATCATTAACATTAGTTTAAAAGCCTGAACAGGAAAAGGGGCATGCATTCCATTTGCCGTTCCCCCACCACTGATATCAAATCAACTGCTCAGGAACCACACATGTCTAATAAGGATGCTGGAAAGTGAATATCTTTCGAACAAATCGACAAACGACGCCATCTGCGTCAACAAACGACAGGCATTTGCAAAAAAGCCGGTTCTCGTGAAATTGCCCAAAAAATTTAATCTGCGTCGTAAAATCATTACATTGCATATTCGTCATGAAAAAAAATATAGATAAAAATGCTTGAGTGTATCTGGTCCATA
Organism: Heliocidaris erythrogramma; assembly: GCA_025617745.1. NCBI lineage: Eukaryota > Metazoa > Echinodermata > Echinoidea > Camarodonta > Echinometridae > Heliocidaris > Heliocidaris erythrogramma. Next base: position 40,244,744 of record CM046853.1, read on the forward strand.
GTATTGCAGACTGTATATATATATATATAATGTCATCAGTGTCAGCGAATTTATAACTGACATCAGCTGTAGCTTTATTGCATCCTGTGTTCACAGCGGTTTTTTTTCTTCGGAGTTTCTGTATCAAACTTTAATTATAAAAATAATCGTTTATAACACTGCTTCGTATATAACAACGGTTTTGAAACATAAAACACGCCTCATATTGGCATTTCTTATTTATAGTTCTGCTTTTACACATCTTTCTACGTGAAAATGAACTCAATAAAACAGCATTACCAAGTTTTACCATTACTTGTTTCACATGGGCTATACCTACAAAAAGTGCTAAAATGAGACCTGTTACAGAGATGGAAGAAAGACAGAACTTGGTAGGATGAACATGTACAATATGTATCGCGATTAAAATGAGAATTTCATAGTTGCCTCCGTTTATCTATTAAATCATGTTTAAGCATTTTTAAAGGAAAACAGGCCAGTCATCATGTCGAACTGAATTATTCACACAATTCACATTAAAATATATTATCATTCAGCATTTGTTCAGAATGGAATGCTTCCCTGTATACTCTGTTCAATATTTGCAAAACTTAAACTACACTCACTCTCAAAAATAGCGATTCAGATTTCAATAGAAAGACTCTTCCTGGGGACACTCATGCAAGAATCTATTCTTTTCGAGATGTATCATCATAACCACTTTACAAAATCTTCTCAATTTCTAATCAACGACTATTTTTATGCATGTTATTTCGCAGAAGAAATTAAGATGAATTCCATTTGAATAAGTTGATAGATATTTGAATTTGGTGAAAACAGAATCTTGATTTTAAGTAAATGTAACTGGCAATAAGGCTTATTTAGACCGTTAAAATGGCTTTGACAATTGTGAAAAAAATTATCAACTTGAACAATGCTTTTTATTTTCATTTTTGGTGTAAATTATAGTGATGATGTATTTGCTTCAGTTTGATATCGATCAGCTGCACGTAATGTTCCATTCGTGACACAAAGAATGAAATAAGCATTCGCCATTCGCAGAAACAAAACAACAAAAATCATAAACAATTTAAAAAAAAAAAAAAAAAAATTTCAGTTAGGTTTTGGAAAAAAAATAATATAAATGAATATATTTCACAGCAAAAAAAGAAAGAAAGAAAAATCTCTTTATCAGTAACAATAACGAGCATGATTTCAATACAGTACCGGTTTTATGATTTAATTATCAAACAATGCATTTGGGACTTCCTAACCTTTTTAGGGCGAATTTATAACTGCCCACTAAATAATAATAATTATTATAATTATTCAGTGGCGGATCCAGGATTTCATGACCGGGGGGGGGGGGGAAGAAGGTTTGTCAACTTTTGGAAAAGGTAGAACCGTATTTTTTTGGTCTTCTCGAAAAGTCGCTCAGTGGGGGGGGGGGGGGGGGGGGGGTGTCGACAATTTTTTTTTCGCCAGACCTTCAAAATTCCCTGGGGGGGGGGGGGGTCCAGTCCCCCTGGATCCTCCACTGATTTATAATAATTATAATAATAATAATAACAATAATAATAATGTCTTGTTTAACCAGGGTAGTCTCATCAGTATTATATACCACAACAAGGGAAATGTGAACTTCTTCATTCTTTTTATGTTAGTTTGGAAGATTGTCATAGCAGATTATGTTCCCTGAAAAAAGATTGCTCATCAATGCCCTCATATTCAAAATATAACAACAAACAGATGAAATGTTCGGGCCGAACATTTATGTGTAGTTCCATATACACATTTCTGTGTGCAGTGCATGTGACTCTCAGCTGGATTGAGTCAATTTCTTATCATTTTGGTGATTTCAAAACCTTACAGCATACACCAATTCTTATGTGCTATTAGAATTCTTTCACAATTCAATCTCATGACCAGAACTCAACTTTATCTTTGACAGTGATTCATCATTTTCCTTAATGAATAAATGATAAAAAGATCAGAGAATGTTTGACTACACTTTCTTTGAATTCGTGATAAGGTTGAATTAAACACCTGTCCTGAAAATAAACAGAAAGACTACCAATAAAAGTGTCAAAGGGTTTTAAAAATTTATTCGACCGCGTTTCGGGGTTGTTTTAGATCAATAATGCTCCCGCTGCATTAAAATGACCAGTTTTTGCTAAAATGGAGTGGTCAAAAAAATCTACAAGTGTGACTGGTCAACACCATACGGGTTATTTTCATCAACATGTTGGTCAAAGTATACCAAAGTATACCAACTTTACATGGTTAATCATATAACCATGGTCAAGAAATATTGTTTATTCATAACCAATGTATTGATCGGACACCTACTGGGGTAAACGTTGGGCCATTGTGATATATCGATGAATATTCATGTGCGAGCGTAAACAACCAAAATTTATATATATAAATGACACTTGATCATTAAGTTTTTATGCAATGATTGCACTTTGATCTGTGTTGAAAAATGTATTTATATTAATTATTATCTTATGCATATTTAAACATGTATGCGGAGGTTTAAGATCTAAAGATCTAATGTAGAAAATTATAATCTATAAGTATAACTATTTTTTTAGCAAGCACTGCAATATAATCCCTATACAATAGCTAAAATCATTAAGTAAATAGGTTTAAGATGTAGGGTTATACAGGAGTAATTAAAAGGAGAATTATAGGAGTAGGATATAGGTTAGGATAAGATAAGATAAAGACTATTAAGGCTTATTATAGGTAAAATATACGAAATATGTTATGGTTTAATTACTTCACTTGACATCAGCTTTTTATTTTTTTTAAATCTTTGAAACGTGGATGGTTTACGGGCATCCGGCAAGAGTATCAACCCCGTCCGACGGGCTTATCACAAAATAACCGCGTATAACGTGGTTAAAGTTTGACCACGTTATGGGTCGAAAAAATAACCGCGCTACGTGGTCATTTTGGGTGACCCCGCACGGCGAGGTCGATTTGACCAGGCACGTAGTTTGTGCATAGTTGACCATGCATGCATGCGGGGTCATATTTAACTATGTTTGGGGTTATTTTTAACCATGCTTTTTTAAGAGTGTATGTCACAACAATGATTTTTGATACAATCTGTTGACCCTTCTTTGACTACTGGCAAAGCGTATTGATTCAGTCTGGGTATAGTGTCTACACAAAATCACAAACAAAAAAGGAACAACTTCGAAGTCCGTGGATCCAGCATAAATTTTCCTCAGCATCAAGTTTAGGTAGACATTGTGCATCGCGATGAAACTCAAATGAAAACAAATCAAAAAAACAAAGTCAATCACCTGATTGTAGTATAATGTCATTGTAAATCTATTAAGAAATCAAGGAACACTCTTCGATGATATAGAATCTAATGCCATGAACTCAATCTCTAAAATTAGGTTTCTCATCTGCCAATAGTTTGTACATGCTTTCGAAGTGTGTGATAGCGTTATGCGGGTAACAGTCGTGCGATGCAATCTGCTTCACGATATGCGGTGGAGAAGATCGACTCTTGGCTCCCATGGATCGTACCAGCACCTGTGGAACATGAGATGATATAAACTCAAATTTAAAAAATGATCGACAAGTGATGATATTTATTTAAAAAAATCAATTAATGTAACGCTGTATTACAAGTTCAACGACATTTGCTTCTGCTTGCTTCAATTATTGTATGTAATGCCTTGCTTTTATATTCTCTGGAAGATAAGATGATATAATACTGTTCTAATCATGATAATAGAAATTTAAAAAGTGATGATATTCCCAAATCTAGTCGTCACTTCAATGTAAATATCGTTGTCTGAATATAAACTTTCAATGTAACGTTTGCTTAATGGTATGAAATGTCTTGCTTTTATTTTCTCTCATCTCTATCTGTCGAGAAAATTGAGGGGGCAACAGGTCCAACGATCCCCAAAATATAATTAGACGGAATTTGATCTTCTATCCTTCTGTTAGATCAATAATGATCCGTTTGTGTGCATTATTTTCGTACTCTTCTTAATGCCCTTATCCTTTTATTGTTAGTTTGATATATACATGTACAAAGTTATTACATTATTATATTATTAATCATTGAATCAATATGTATCATGTATGATTAGTTTGTAGCGGATAACAAAAATAAATGAAATAGAAATTTAAATGAAATAAATCCAATGATTTAAACCCAGTGCATTGTCATTATCGTAGAGGCGTTCTATTTCATTGTCTTTTGATACGCCTTTGTTAATGAAAACGTATAAGAGAAGGGGGTGTTGCAGCGGCCCCAATGAATGAAAGTCCCAACATTTGAGCATCGAGAAGGCCTCATGATTTATCTTATCTTGCTAAACTTAGGCCTACTTCAAAGACAATCTGATAAATGGAGACAGACTATAATGCACTATCAATGGCTGTCAACATAACCATTCAGAAATACATGTACATGTATCTCTATTGCTAGGCCCGACTGCTAGATTTGATGTCTTGATATCACGCACCTAAGTATGAGGAAGGAAATATTTACAGGATTATGCAAACAAGTATAAAGGGAAATAGTCCAAACAGCAGTCTTCCTTTGTGATTTATAGCGCGTCAATAGTTTGGTGGGGAAAATTGAGATTTGAGTAAGAGGCGACAGGGGACAGCCCTCTCCAGTATGTCATTCTGCCCCTACTGAACCTATGCAGTCACACCAACATGATGACCAACCTGGACCTGTGCAGCCCGTTCCATGTAGTAGAGCGCATCGAAGGCATCACACACTCTTTGTCCAACAGTCAGGAGGCCATGCTGTCCCATGATCAAGATATCCTTTTCTCCTAATGCTCCAGCTAGTCTCTCTCCTTCATCCATCTCGAAGGCCAGTACCTCATAGTCGAAGTCGTAGGCAATTCGACCAGAGAAACGTATGCTATTCTGGCACATCGTGTCGTCAAACGGAGCCGGTTCATCTAGGCAAGCTGGATAGTTCGTGTGAATTCAGAAACATACAAATTGAGCAAATCAGCAATGATTTTGAGATCCTTTATTTTTCAAAAGTTGTAAAATGCAGAAAAATGCTGTAAAATAATTAATGTAGGGCTGGTCACATTAATGTCCAATAACGATAACGATACAACGCGATTTTTCAATTTAAGGTACACCCTACCTTATGGGGGTGTAGACAAAGGTGTACCTTTAACACTTTAATGACAGGATTTATTTAAAGGTTGACTAAATTAGAGAAAAAATGGGTGCTCTTTCCATGTAGTTTTGCCTTTTAATCACGAATCTGCCAATCGATTGTCCAAATTATGTCTCGTTTTGGCGAAAAGGGGAAAAAGTAGAGGTTTTGGGACCGTTCCTTAAAACTCGTGAGCTGATTGGCTAACCCCCAAGTGACGTATGAAAAGTAAGAGGCACAAGATCTGCAGGCTGCAGCATATAATATTGTACACAGAATGCGGTATTTGACCCCTCTGTTCAACGGACAATTTATGAAAATAGGAAATTAATCAATATAATCTTAGGAGTGAATAATCATTAGCAATATATTTTCTACAAGATCAGAAAACGCTTTTGCCCAAATATACAGCTCTTGTTTTGTTTTTTAGCTTTTCTTTTGAACAATGTTCTCATCCATCTGAGCTTGCCGAACGAAAGTTTTGCATTGGTCATAAACGCGTGCACAGCCGTTTTATGCGTCTGTATGATTGTACAATGTCCTACACATCTTTAGTACGGCAGTGACTATGTTCCCCTCGTACATAGCGACTGGTGAACGCTTTTGTTTTGTTTATTTCACTTACGTTTTTTTTTTTTTACTTCGCTTTACATAGTACATTAGTACTGACTTAGATTTTGGCTGAATTCGAGTAACTTATTATAGAGAGAGGAAAAGTGCCCGCGATTCCGAGTTGGAGGACTTTTCTGAGCCATACAGATACGAACTCTGATTTACTGGCAGATGATTTATCAGACCCCGAAGGCAAAGAAGCTCGAGTGGCAAGGGAAAATTCGACCATATTATAATGTTTGAACCCCTCGCAGAATACGGTGAAGGGCCGTGGGTGAAGTAACTCCAGGGAGCTCCAACGCGTTGGAGCTCCATGGAGTTACGGGTGAAGTAGACCGAAAATGCTGTCTCTCGTTCGTTAGGTCGTCTTAGCTAACGAGCGAGAGACAGAATTTTCGGTCTACGGGTCAAGCTGCTGCAGCTGTTGTCGTTGAAAAACAGATTAGAAGACTTAACTCCAAGTCTGATCGTTGGAATAGCTGAATCTTTTAGCTAGCTTATCTTTCTCTTCATGCCAAATTCGGAATACAGGCCAGGATGCTCAAAATCATCTTCGGCAAAGTGATCGCTGCAGATTGTACTCCACTCACTTGGCCGGCCCTTGCCACTCTGCCCGCGTGAGCTTTACATTTGCGACCCACAATTTCCGTAGATTTTCATCGTTAGGAAAATGATGTAGGCTTACACCATCTTTAGGGGTCTTGCTACAGCCCGCAACTATACACCGATTAGGCATAATGATGATAATTATAACTGTGTCCCAAAATCAAAGTTATTGTGAGGAATTAAACCGCGAAAATACGCAATGCAAATGGTCGATGCGGTGAATATCATGCTCGGCACCGGGCTGGGCCTGCCGGGGGCCTCCGGGTGCGCACGGTTTGGTTAGTGGAATATTTTCCCTTACTTTTCATGCGTCACAGATCACGTGATCACGATGTCGCTTCGATGGGTTTTTTAGGGGCGGGGCTTATGACTGTGTAAATCAGCAAAAATATACTTTTCAAATGATTATAAAATATGACTGAATGCATAAAAAATTGTGTGATAGATATTTTTTGGCTCCTGATGACACCTTCCTACGAAAAATGGGCAATTATTTTTTTATTTTAGTGACCCTTTAAGGGCTAAATTGATCACATTTGTTCTTCAAATTGGGAAAAATAATATTTATCTTTTTATGCTACATGGTTCTAATAAAATTTAATGTCTTTGAAAACAACACACATGGTTAGGAACAGTGTCGAAAAGTGGGAAAAGGTGCCAATTTTGATAAAAAACAATTATTTTGAACCTGTCAATGTGTTGCCAATTTAAGGATTTTAAAGCTTATTCTCGAAAATGGACATGGTATGTGCAGAAATGTTTGCTCTTTCTACTCATAAATCTGGTATATATTTTAAAGCTCTGAATCAAAAGTTATTGAGCCAAGCCACAAAATGTGGTAAATTGTCTCGAAAGGGTTAATGAAAAAAATCTCGTTATTATCGTTATTGGACAAAATGTGTCCAGCCCTTTTATTCCGGAATAAGATGAGCCATACCAGCAATTTTCTTTTGACCGTCTTACCTAAAGCGAGTACGTAGGGTTGATGTGTGTGCATTACAGAGATGGTTCCATACTTCTCGTATCGAGCATTGTGAATTGGACAATGAATGCAAACGGCGCTCTCCAGGGCTACACCTTCCCCTTCTACTTTTTTACCCGTCTTAAAGTCTATGCCAATCAGAGAAGATGCCGTTACCTATGGAGCACAAAGAAAACAGGAGTAAATATCTTTGATAACGATATCAATGATTATATTAAAGGACAAGTAACCCCACGTGATATTCTAGATGCACCTATTGTCTGCTACGTCTTTCCATGGAGGCTGCCATTTTGTGCATGACACGGATCATTAGGTACCATATGCATTGATAATAGCCTACCTTTACAACAGATACGTCGCTTTGTTCTGATTGTATTACGATTGTTATTGGCCATGGGCCTAGATAATTGACGACCCATGAGTTCTAATAGCCATCCTGTAAAGCAGATTCCTCGCTTTGTTTTGGTATTGTTACGATTGTCTCCGTCCTTGACGTCAATTCTCCGTCCTTGACGTATATTTTTTATGAAGTATATTTTTTATGAACAAATTAAGACCTTTTAAAAAATATATAAAACTAAACTTACATTTCAGAATATGTGACTTTATCTAATATATATTTGTCCTCTAAAAATCAATTACAAGTTAACGATGAAGGAAATTTTACTTGGGATGAAAAATATGTTCGTGTACACATAAAGTAATGGCAGCCCCCTTATTATTGCTAGCAGACGATAACTTGGCTGGAAAATAGTGATTTATATCTATATCCTGTGTTTTTACATGAAATTGCATGTATCAAATAAGAGGCATATACTACACCATTCAAAATAAGCTAATTCATACGCTGAGGTTAATTTCCCTTTAATGATAATGATGATGATGATGATAATAATAATAATAACAATAATAATAATAATAAAACATTAACCACACACAGACAAACAAACAAACAAACAAACCGTTTGAACAATGAGTTTATGTTATGGCATCTTCTTGCATTCCGGCGAACGACGAGGTAAGTTTTCAAGGAAGAACCCCGCACATCCGACAACCCACCCTCGAAGCGGGGACTCACAAAGCGTTGACCCCACATGAGGACAATTCGTGTCCTCACGCTGAGGTCACACCATATCTGGTTGCGTGTTACGCAATAGCAAGATAACATGGCTTGACTACGGATCGAAGTCGCGTGCGGGTACACTGGTAATTGATTGACAGCCGATCTCAGCATTAAAGGGAGCGACAAGTCGCAATCTATTACAGTTGGCTGCTCCTTTCTCTGGATCAAAGTTCAAAGCAACTTCAATTTATCGTGCGCAGCTAATAAAAGTTCGCACATTGACCCAAATTTGAGTAAACAAGATCGCGCGTTCTTTATTCCAGTATTTGAATCTCATTGGTCGGCTGCGTATGGAGGGATTCGAGTTAACGATCGCGCGAGGAATCCGGCAATTACATTCCTCGGTAGCGCACGATTGGACCTGATTGTATCCGAATTTCCCCGAGTCAGGCCAACTGGTCAGGCCCATGGATTACGACTTGCCACTCCCTTTAAATCCAGACGACATGACCTCAAGGCCGGATTTAGAAGCCATACATCAATGAATCTGAAATTTGTATCAAATAGCGCCAACTGCGTTGCTTGTTCCTCCTTCATGTGGTCATTGGGATTACACACAGAACTCCACAGAACAAGTTCTGTGGGATCACATTACAAACGAAGGAGATACTAGGCACGCTTGCCTTGTACCTCCTTGTACCTCCTTGTACCACGGAGGTACTCATTGCTTTTACGAACTAATACAAATTAATTAGCGGTATAGCGCGTGCCCAAACATGGGAGGGATGGGGGCCGGGGATGGGGGCCGGGGATGGGGTTGGAATGAGAGCTCACCTGAGATAGGGGGTACATTGAGCAGTGTTCTGAATTTAGGGGGGTCTCCTAGGCAGGAAAAGCCCGCGAAATTTTTTTGGCAGCCCTGAGATAGGGGGTTGCTTTCAAAGGGAGGGAACAAGCAAACGCGTACCCTAAATAATACTGAGTGGGGGGGGGGGGGGGATTTCATTAGTTCACCGATTACTTGATTAGAGGGATGGTGCTCGAGAGGGAGGGTGGGGTACTATCATATACCTTCACGCTCGTTTCCCCACTTTCCCTTTCTTTATCTTCTTTCTTTTCTTTCTTCTTCTGTCATTTGATGGAGGAGTGGGGGTGCCCTCGTGCCGGCTGTAACGTCACTGCCAGTCATATCGACGAGACACAGACCACACCGACAATAGACCGGCAAAAAATACCATTACTCCACAATGGATTCTTATTGTCGGTATCTTATACTTTGTTTTGGAATCAGTTTGGCAGTGACTCGGTATAAACGTACCCTGGTCTATTGGAACACTACGTTACCATTGGGAAGGTCTATACTGGAATCCCCTTTAATCTATAGACAATAAATCTACTATGTACTAAAAATAATCGTTCATTGGAACATGGACTCACCTGTTTCCACGGTAACCCATAAGGCACTACCAGCATGACGTCATCATCAATATTCTTCCCTGGTGCCCTCACTGTTAGATGATTACAGATGCCTTCTCCTAACCCGTAGTGATCAACGGACCTGTATGCCAGGGCAAGCTCGACCCTTGCCTCATAGTTTGCCTTTTGTCTAGTTGCTTGATCCATGGGGGCACTGTTGTTAAAAATGATTAAAAAAAAACTATTTTCTAATCAGTTTGTCATGCCAGTTCATCTTTTCATCTCATCTACATATTTTACCGATAAAACATCATAGACCTATAATGTTGTGGTAACATCGTGCTTAAGATATAACCAAATTATTTTGTCTTTTTTTTTTGAACAGTGACGCATCATTTCTCTAGCTGCAGTGATTATAGAGCTTGACTTGTTTGCCCGGCAAAAGGTCGTTTTCAGAGGAATCATAACTATTATTATAGTGTCACTGCTTACACCTTTCTGTATACGGTACACGAGAGTCATTAAACATCTTCGATACTTTAGAATAGAGATATCATAAATTTTAATCCTAAGAGATCATAAGTTGTAATCCTATGAATGACTAGTAAAGTTTGAGGATCATCACTATAAATGTGGACCAGATGACCGTATGATAATGAATGTTGACTCTCAGTGATAAGAGTTATAAAATTTTATATTGTCATAATTCTTATTCGAATTTCATGCATCAAATATATTGACCAAATATTTTATGACTCTCCTTATACCTGATCATCCACATAAACTACCGAACTTTTATTTGATTTGCAGTCCTCGTATCACTAAGGAGCAGTGTTTTAACGTTTTTAATATGCGGAGCAACGCCAGGCTTGTTTTGGGAAGAGTGAACGGACCTCACCTCTTTGTCTGAATACCTGGGCTGGAGGCTGTGGATTGCCATCGTGCCAGAAGACTTGCTGTTTGTTTCTGACAGGCTGCAATACCATTCCTTCCGTTGAAACTATGAATGAATACGGGCAACAGATAAGATAATAGATAAAAGTAAATCTGATTCTGAAATCTTATTCTATAATCAACCGATAATAATATATCGGAATAGCTGAAAAGGTCCGTTCGAATCAAGCCTGTGACAACAAAGACTTGTTGAACAGAGAGAAAGGCTGTGGCGGGGGTGGCGGGGGTGGGAGTCACAGACGTGGGCGACACACAAAATCATAACATGTAGTTACAAACACATACACACGCCCTCCCCCCCCCCCCCCCCCCCCCCCCCCTCACCACACAATTTCATATTGGCACAAGCACTCAAACAGAAGTAGGATTATGGGGTTATGATCTTTACCCCTAATAGACCTGTTTACTAGGTGATTCAAATTTTATGCATACTTTTGAAACAAAGGTTGTTCTTGACAACCTGAAAGCTTGCCAGAGGCTTGTCAGACATAGCAACAATTAATGTATGCAAACTGGATTCCAAGTATTGTAGTTCATTCATTAATAACAGGTTAATGGAATACCTCGTTACTAGGTCCCCAGGAAAGAAACATCCATAAATTTGAATCACTTAGTAAACAGGTCTATTAGTTCAGTGGATGACATTTTCCCATCTTTTTTTAAGCGGCTGGACGCGGCTGGACGCGGCTGGACGCGGCTGGACGGGGCTTGGGGGGGGGGGGGGGGTGTGAGCATGGCCGCCTTGTGCTCCGCCCTGGTGACGCCTATGTGTGACAAGTACGTGCATGAATAAAGACCATAGATACAAGGATACCTCATCTTGCTTAGATTGTAAACTGACAACTCTCTAGATAGCCATATGCATGTTTTATGCGAATAATAATTATGATGAACAAAAGACCCTTATTCTGCATAATTTCATTATAATAATTTATTCATAACGCTATTTCCTGATAAAGGCGTTGTGGAACGAATGTGTGAAAAAAATGGGTATTATTGTATTCAGATTAAATTACTGATACACACCAGTATTATAATAATAATAATAATAATCAATTTATATACCGCAAATTGCAAAATTGCCTCTAAGCGGTCTAAGTATTGGAGGGGGGGGGGGGGTGGGCTCGGCTGTGGTGTAGATTCAGAAACCATTGTCTGCATAATATTTTAGGTGTATCAATTTGAAAGCTAGATATGCATGCAAACGTACAGATCATGCTACGCATCAGTAGGCTATAGCATATAGCATGAACTACTCGTTTGCAAAACAGCTGCAGTGTATGTATAGACTACGTTCGTCTCCCTGTATACTGTGGTATATGGCTAGATGGGAGTAATAATTATTTCGTTGCTGTTATATCGAGCCTCGAGTTATGTTTATAGTTTATACATATTAAAGATTGAATGCCAAGCCATTCGCTCGTGCATGGCACTAATCATCAAAAGAAAATAAAAACGTCAGAGATTATTACCTTGCAAACGATGTTCTCTGTAAGATTGTAGAAGTTGCCTTTCGAAGAATTTTAGCAGCCATTTTCACTGGTACACTGGTACAATGTATAGTCGACCTGCATGCAGTTCTGTTTGTTATATGATGTCAACTGATGTCTTATTGTTCTGTATCACCCCTATCACCCCATTGGCAACTGGCCAATGCTCTCATAAACATCGAATATTTCTGAATAAAGTTAGTTTTTACGTATCAATCGAAATATATTGACCGCTAGAATGAGTGTGTGGCGTGCAATAGTCATCGTAATTACTGGATATTCGTTCATCAAAATATCTTTGCTTTGATGCAAATTGTTCATCTTAACAAAGTAGGGGGCGTACCTTGCAGGTAATAGAGGACGCCTGGCCTTGGGATTTTCAGTACACCTTGTTTCAAAACAATGAGGAACAATTCTAATTCCAAAGTCCAAAGGTGTCAGCACCAATAGGGCATTTTTCGTCATGTTGACAAATATATCAGGGGCGTATCCAGGATTTCCCAATTGAGGGGGGGGGGGGCGTTAGGCATAATTGATCGCCGTCCTGGGGGAGGGGTCTAAGGGGAGGGGGTGCCCCCTCCCCTTTGGAAAATGAAGGGATGAGATGCAAAATAATCCTATATGTGACCAATTTTGAAGCCTATTTAATGAACAATTTTTTTTTGCTATTTTTTTTTATTACGACGGCCAATAGGGGGGGGGGGGCGCCTGTTGCGCCACCCCCTGGATACGCCACTGATACACGTTTTCCTCATGAGTGACAAACTATTAAATTCTCATGTAAAAGCTGTTGTATCTCAATAGTCATAATGCAAATTGCATATATCTGGCGTTGTTAGGTCTGAAAAACATGTTGGCTCGCCCGACCTAGCAACATGTGATACATAAATCTGCACTGAAATACAATAACTCGTAACAGGTGAATGTAATAGTTCGTTACTAGTCATTTGAGTGTAAGCATCAACAGACTGCTTCTGTAATGTATACAAATTTATTTATGACGAGCTATTCCATGAACCTGCTTTTTATAAATGAGCCTCAATGCTTGGAATCCAGTTTGCATACATTATTTGTAGCTATGTCCAGCAAGCCTCCGGCAAGTTTTCAGGTTGTCAAGAACAATCTTGTTTGAATGATAGGCATAAAATTTGTATACATTACCGAAACGGTATATTTCGAATGCATTACGAAACTGGCCTATTTGCTTGAATGCACATCAATGTTTTATTCCTGATTTTTATAGCACGTCAAATTACATCACATTACATTACTTGCATTCAAAATGGTGATGTTCATATTAGAATCTACGATGTAGATCTTACTCGTAGTTTCACGAGTATACCATTTTGACTTGGTGAACCCTCCATTGCCATGAATGATACGAGTTTCACTGAAAAACAACCAAACAAATCAAACAATCGCAAGTATGTTTCTTGGTTAGGTTTATTTAAAATGTAACATTTTACAGCATTTGCATTCGCAAAGTTCTTCAGTTATATTATAGGAACTGTACCTTTTATACAATAGCGGATGAAAAATAATCGTGCAACGTAGGGGTGAGGATGTACGTATTCGACGATTTTGGGTAATCTTTTGCCCCACTCTGGTAATATTTTGCCCATTTATGGTCAAAGTAAAAGAAATTGTTATTACAAAATGGACACAGTATTACCTGAGCTAGGCATAGAATGTATCGGACACATACCCCAATGATAGCCAACGTTTTACCCATTATCTGTTACAGTGTAGTGGGTGAACATAATATTTGATATGAAATGAGTCTGAGCAAAAAAATCCTTTAAATACAGAGCAAGAATATAAACTAAATTTGTTCTGCCAAAATTTGCTTTTTGAATCAAGATTTACAGAATATTTTACCACAGTTTATACAATCCAAACAAAGAGGTTTAATAGGTGCATAAGTTTATATAATTATTCCAAACATATTATTACCATGATCAGTGAGACATTATAGTCATAATTTTATGATAAAAACGAGAATCTAGATAATTGACATACAAATCATATTTTATCGCATCTGGGTACCCACAAGTAGGCTATGCAACATGCAACTTTTTAAAAAATCTGGTTATAAGCATAAAAGTTAAGTCATTCTGTATCTCAATCTCATTGTAAAAGATTCCCATCGCAACGATTACGTAATATGCATCCATTCAGTATTAGAATAAAAATGATACTGAAATAATCTACAGCATAAGAATCATCACAAGCAGGGGGGGGGGGGGGGGGGTGGTAATCATTTATTACAATTATTCAGACACACGACGCTGCTATGCTTTTTTTTCTACTTTCATAATAGTAGTTTCATGATTAAATATTTTCATTTTGCCTCCGATTAATTATCTGGGTTACTCTTACTATAATATACGTAATCTTGTAAAAGAAATAAAATTGATCGTGAAAAGATAAGAAGTTTTGGTTGGATTAAACTTTAGGGCTGGGTTTAATGGTTGGTGAATTTCATCTCGGGTTGAAGTTAGGAATTTGGTCTTATTGACCGCGGAGCAGTTGTCGCAGGAGCATTTGTCGTATAACCGAAATATCAGTCATGTCCACGGGCGGCGATCGGGGGAGGGGGGGGGGGGGGGCGTCCCCCGGCAATTTCGAAGTATAGTCATGATAGCAAATAATGTTAAAGACAAGTCAGGCTGGTCATGTCAGTAGAATTCTCTTTGGGTTATAAGAGTAGCTTCAATGATGCTGACATGAAGACGAGTCTCATTAAGGGAAGCCCATAAATGGGTTCTTGGCTCCGTAAGCACTGTAGTCTGTGATAAAGAAAAACGGAGATCTATCATTAGCTATATGAGATTATTATAAAAAAATAAAACATATTAGATTATATTAAAGACATATTTGAAAGGGGGATAATGGAGATATTAGATCATAAAAAAGACGTATTTAAAGAGGGGGTAATAGATATAAAGAAACAA
This sequence comes from Heliocidaris erythrogramma, assembly GCA_025617745.1. Classification (NCBI taxonomy): domain Eukaryota; kingdom Metazoa; phylum Echinodermata; class Echinoidea; order Camarodonta; family Echinometridae; genus Heliocidaris; species Heliocidaris erythrogramma. The sequence continues at coordinate 40,259,967 of CM046853.1, forward strand.
CACAGTTTCGCTATAGTTTAATAATATGATAATTATTAGAAATAATCCCCAAAAATCTCTTAAAACCCCCTAATATCGAAATTATCTGAAGCAGTTCTGCAGGATTCCCACACGACTGGTAAACATCAGTTATGAAGCTAACATAAAAGAAATTATAAAAGAAGAGGATTACAGAGTATAGTTGTATATAGATAAAGGTATTGTCTTACGAACAAAGCTTTGTTAAAAGCGTTTTAAAACAATTTAAAATGAGATGGTAATGATTTCCTCATGAGACCATACATGGAAATGAATAAGTAATTGTCACTGAAAAAAGAAATGTGCATAATTATGCTTGTTCACGGATATAATCGTCACATTCTGCTGATAATATCACAATTATGTCCTTCAATTAGGGAGAGGGCTTAAAGGCGTTTGATACCCACGCACTGATTATCTGTCCCCTCTTGCTTCTGTGCGTATATGCAAAATTCCAGGGATATGTTTTTGGAGGGTAAGAAACCCCTTTTATTTCAGTTTTTCAAATAATAGGGCCTACTGTTGATGAAATTTGTTTGCATCCCCCTTCCCTTGGCGAGTTGTGGAGGACAGGTGATGTAACTCGTTTTCCAGTTCTGGGTCGTATAAGTCCCTCTCCCACTTTTAAATCCTTCATGGTGCAATTTCTGAAAGCTAACCTATAGCTCTCATTAACTAAATACAAAAACTTCATTTTAGAGAAGTGGTATACCAGTGGCGTATTCAGAAATTGATAATCAAGGGGTGGAATTCTCCCACACTGAGAGGGGTGCAATTTGCTGTAAACTAGTGTAAGTTGCACATTTTTCTCTGGGCTTCACAAGCAGGATGATGGGGTGTATGGCATTTTCACCGTACTGAGCTGGATAGACCACTTTACACAACTCCTTCCCACTGTAGTCCAACGGTTTTTTTCTTCAAATAAGAGCTAAACTTTGGAACAAAACCCAAATGTGCTAGATACACCATTTTTCATAAACCCTCCCAGGTATAATTATTACAAAAGTCAATTAGGGGAGGAGCCATAAAAGTCTTCATCTCTCATTGTCATTACACGCAGTAAACGCCTGTTTAAAAATGTTCCGTGTAAATTATTTGCTCTTGTATAATCGCATTAATTCACCAGGAAATTGGAAACTTGATCAGAGAAGACGCGCTTGAAATAACCAGGAAACGGGGTAGAAATTACCAGATTATGTTGGCTACCGGTCAATTCGGCACTCTAGTAAAGTTTAACACTTTTTGTGTTAAAATTTTACAAGGAGTTTTTTTCAGTGTAGAGCCTATTAACCTTATTATTTCACCTGAATTGTCACTTACAGGGTTTTTCACCTCCGGTATTATGGGCTCTGTTGCTCCTGGTAGAACCTAGACACATTCCTCGGTAGGCTAACGTGATATTTGGGTCTTGACAGTATGCTAGCTGAAGAAGACAAGGATTCCAGTATGTTTGTCCGTCCGTTCCGCAGACAGGGTCTTCGAAGCTGTCACATATCCTAGAACAAGGGTCTATAAAATAATGAAGAAAAAAAAGCTATTATGTCTCTTATTTGATTATTATGTAAATGAAACCTAAATGACAAAAAAGGGAGACAAATCACGAATATTAACAACCGAACCCTGCCCACTTCATGCCATAATAACACAACGAAAACATAGGTCGCCCACTCGCCCCCAATTATATATGAACGGTTAATTTTTCTGTATGAGAATCACATACAAGCATTAACTATTATTGAGGTTTCAATCGTACTAGTACCTTAAAGACATGAAATGTCAACCTTGCACTCTTCGCTGCACATGAGTGCCACTGCACCCGCCACATTGAATACATGCAGTTGATACATCATTTGTAATTGCCCCCACCCTGACATGGACTGACGCCAACCTGCCAAAAGTGCTACACCACACCCATTAACAATAATTCACGAGTCGTGAATATTTTAACCCAATGATATAAGCAGAGAAGTGTACATGAAGAGTCATTCTGCGTATAATTATAAGTTACAGGGAGTGGTCTATCTACATCATTCTACGGGTTATGACACCATCACCACCACCACCACCTCCTCAACCACCACCATCATCGCCACCACCACCACCGGCGCTGCCGCCGCCACCACCACTACCACCACCTCCTCCTCAACCACCATCACCACCACCATCACCGCCACTACCACCACCACCACCTCCTCCTCCACCACCATCATCACCATCACTAACACATCCATTATCAGGAATTTTGATCACTCTCCCCAACCCCACATCCTACATCCATTTCCAGCAGTGGCAGATTTAGTGGGGGAGGGGGGGGGGGGTCCGCCCGTGTCCCCTTTTGAACCCTAAGTGACCTACATTAAGTACACAACTCCAAGTCTGTGCTCCTCCCTATTTTGAGGTGATGAACCCCGGTGTTTTGTGTTGTTGTTTTTGTTTTGCTTGGCAGAGAAAGTTTAAAGTAAAGCAGCACCCCGTGCCCCTTCTTATACAAATTCTGGATCTGCACCTGATTGCCACCACCAGACGTCTTGTCCTCATACGAAAGAAGAAGAAGAAGACCACCAGTATGATCACCAACCACTATTTACTCACCTACGGTACCTGGGACGCACGGTCCTGCATATCTGAGCCGTAGTGTAGGGTCTTTACACGCTGCAACCCCGTACTCACATAGAGAAGAATACGTCACTCCATCGCTACCACAGTGGGGATCTCGAGATGGTTCGCAGAGGTTTGGGCATCCTACGAAAATATAGAACACCGTTAACAAACCTAATAACATGATGGTACGCTTTCCTCTTTTTGGTAATTAGCGTTAATTGTTTTTTGGTAATATAACATGGCAGCAACCACAATAATTTTTAAGTTTTAAAGTTTTATCTCCTTCTCCAGTTAAGAAGGGAATTTGACAAAATTAATATGAGGTGACCATCTTTATGGTATAAAAACAACAACAATGTAATAACATTCAACTTTACGGCCCACTAATTACAAGTACGTTTGTTTTAAGTTGTTAACATTCAAATTCAAATTCGTATTTATTTCATTTCCAACAGAAAGAAAAGACAATGGCATTACAGGTATTATTACAGAAAATATAACAAAAAATGAAAAATGTACCTATTCATTTTTTCTTGATAAGTGTACAAGTACACTGCAAATTATTATAATGAATTATTAAAAGAAATTCTTAATTTCTGAGGAAACATAAGAGGTGTCGTGGTCTTGTGGATACGTCACCGGACTGTGGCTCACATGGTTCGCGGTTGGAATCCCGCCACGGCGCTAATGTCCTTTGGCAAGACATTCATCTACATTTGCCACTCTCCACCCAGGTGAAGTAAATGGGTACCCGGTAGGAAGAAATTCCTTGAATGCTTTAGCGCCTATCATGGGCATGGCAGCTCGGCTAAAGCCGGGGTAATAATGTGATACTTTGTATTAAGCGCAGTAGAGTATATTCATATAGTAGCTGCGCTATATAAATGGGACATATTATTATTATATTATTTAAATCATCATTGTGGCGGTCAATCTTTATTTCACAGATAAGACAAAGTACCCCCTCTATGGTTAGTGTGTTTGCTGTACATGTTCTGTGTTAATGATGAAAGCAGAAAAATATATCTGCATGAATCTCTCTGTGACATTATTTGTAGCATATCACCATGTATATAAGGGAATAATCTTTAGAGCAGGAGTGGGGGGGGGGGGGGTGGAAACAGGGGCATCAGGGGCAGATTTTGAACAATTTCTGAAAAATAAATAATTTTCCTTTCTAAGATTTTCAAAAACTTGATAATTCCGGCTATGAATATTTTTTTAGGATGAACAAATATCAATATTCGACAGAATGAAAATAAAGCTATATGGCCATTTCGATGTATCAGTCGTATCTGGACAACTACCCTCGGACAATTACCCCCAGGACAACTACTGCAAATACTTTTTCGAATTGTAAACACAATTTAAGTTTAAATCTTTAAACATAATTATATCAAAGTTAAGGCTACATTACTCACTAATTGGGGCGTGTGGGCACTCCCCTATGTATGCCACGTCGATAGTACTATCCTGCGTGATACATCTATGACGGTTTAGTTCACACTGGCTGCGGTATGTCACGTTCTTTGTACTGCACACAGGCTCGTAAAGAGTATCACATGGGAAGTTACATTGTCCTGTAAGGAACATTCACATAATATGAAGGGTCAAAACTTCACTGTGAAAACTATTCGTATGCATATCAATATTTATGAGGAAAGACCCCAAAAAGACCCCCAAAACAAAAGAATAAAAGGAAAACAAGTCAGAAAAAGACACAATAACGAAATATAATTAAGAACCAACATACATATCATTTATGATATAAGTTTACATAAAAGTGTCAAAAAGGAAGACATTTATTTAGAGATCCATTAATTTCATCACATTTCAATTCGATGTATTTTTTATGGAATGTAATGATTTGAAGGACTTATTTCTATTGTATATAAAAGATTAAAATTCCAAATAGCATATCATATGGTTGAATGACTCCTGTGATCTGTTTTCTGTAATGCATAAGCGGGTGGGGGTGGCCACGACCCCCTATTTAGATTGAAAAGAAATCCAGAGCCACCCCTTTTATGGTTTAGAAAATCTGGCGAGATTTCTGGGGCAAAGAATTCCCCAGAACAAAACGGGACAATTTGTATCACTGAAACAGTTTTGGCTTCTGTTATGACATACATTATGACGTGTGTTATGAGTTGTGTTATGACTTGCGTTATAACTCAGTGGGTAGCTTGTGTCCAGATATTGAGGGGCACCTGTCTTACTCGTTGGATAAAATGCAATTTAAAAAGGCCATTTATTGGGGGGGGGGGGAGCGTCTTATGCACCCCACTCCATTTCCCCCTCCTTTTCTCCTGTTTTCTTTTATCTTTTCCCCTTCTTCCCTTCGCCATTATGATGAAGCACGGGGGGGGGGGGGGGGGGGCAATACGCCACAGGTATGACTTAGGTTATGACTTGTCTTCATAAAACATAGTGAGGACCAGTACTCTGGTTTCGTGCATACCTTGTAAAGCAGCTACACATTCTCCTGTATACGACAACGTCATTGACTTATCGCTGTGTCGACAAGCGTCCTTCTGCATCTCACATTCCGACGTGAACGTCCTTTCTCTCGCGAACCCAGGCCTCGTGCTCATAGCGCAGACGGGCTCGTATACCATCGGACAAACCTCGGGGCACTGACACTGACCGATGTAGTTGACGACCAGGGAACGATCACGGGTACGACACGCCTCCATCCGCATGTGACACACGGAATCGTAGGTGAAGCCGTCGGTGCCGCATACCTGTTTGGTGCTTGGGGCGCATTGTAGAGGGCACGGGAACGGCATGACTCCGTCAGGGGTTAAGGTAGGGTCTGGAAAAGATGTTGAGATGGGTGCGAATTAACGTAAAATTAAAACAATGAAACTAGAATCTTAATCACATGATCTTTGGATATAAGGCAATGGGGTATTCAGCAGAGGTCGACGTCCTTTGAAGACCAGGGAGAAGAGCAATGGGTCAACAGCATGGGGATGCCCAGATAATAATAATAATAATAGTGGCTACTTGTATAGCGCACAGGTCCGCCTTTCGACGCTCATGGCGCTGTATAGATATATACTATTACCCCCGGTCATTGGATTCTGGCACGCCCGCACACAGTGTATGCACATTCTCCACTCCCTGGGGAGCATTCCAGCCAGTCGCTGTAAAGCGCACACATGCTAAGCAAAGGACATTACCTTTCGCCATCCTACCGGGTACCCATTTAACACCTGGGTGGAGAGTGGCAAATGTAGATTAACGTCTTGCCAAAGGACGCTAGTGCTGCGGTGGGATTCGAACCCCGGACCTCGTGGTTCACAGTCCGGGGACTTATCCACTGATCCACAGCACCTCTACATAACTCCCCGTCTGGGAAGTTTGATCCTAGTTTGATTTATTCTTTTTTTTAATTCGGGTAGATTTATATAGGCAACTTTAACGATTTCACAGTAAGTAAGTAACAATTTTCATTATTACTCATGAATCATAAATTTAGGCAAATTTACTACCCAGAAAATTTTTTGAAATTTAAAATATCAGATTTTGAAGTGAATAAAACCGAGCAAAATGATATTTTACAATTTTAAAAGGAAATACATACTAGGGAGCAAGTTCCTGTAATATAAATTAGTACAGAAAGACAAAGAGAGAGAGAGAGAGAGAGAGAGAGAGAAAGAAAGGAATGGAGAGAGAGAGAGAGGGGGGGGGGAGAGAGAGAGAGGGGGAGGGCGAGAGAGGGAGGGGCGCATGGAAAAAGAAGAAGAAGAAGAAGAAGAACAACAACAACAACAACAACAACAAGAAGAAGAAGAACAACAACAACAACAAGAAAGAGGGAGGTAGAGAGAGAGAGAGAGAGCTCCTTACTATTAATTGGTCCGACTGTATTTCCTGCACCTCCAATTGCCGGTACTGTGTGTCCCATCACTTCGGCACTCTCCTCGCTGCTAGCTGTTACAGAAGTAGTTGATCCTGAAAAAAAAGTTCTCATAAAAATTAAATCTGATAATTATCACCATCTATTTATCAATCCAAGAACAAGATATCGTTACAAGCAGTATGAGATAATTATAAATACATACAACAAACGCAATCCTTAACATGCAAATACTACTATTTGGAAAGAGACTTATAAATCATTCTATTTCCAACACTACAAGTCACGAAGTTAAAAGTCAGGAAAGATAAAATATAAAAAATAAGATTGATAATATTCCATACTTTAAGGCACAGTGTTTGAAAAATAAAAAATACTCATGTATAAATTACATTAGAAGGAATTTAAATTCCATAACAACTGTATCACCCAAAGTGAAAAGAATGTGGTCATTTTTAAAATTATGGTGAGCTCATTTTAATTGTCAAGTTTCTCTTATATAAATACCATCTCTTTAATTCATAATTTCTTAATCAAATTAATCTTTATGTTCTATTTTTTTCTCTTCTAACATCTCCCTTTGCTAATCTCCATCTATTTTCTCATCCCAGATATAGCTTGCTTCCACTCCTCCTTTTTATCCTCTTCTATATATATATGTCAATAAATCTTATTTTAATCGGAGATGTGGAATTTGTTTAGTCTTTTTTATCATATCAAGAACCCATTTCTCCCAATAAATTTGCTTCTTTTCCTTTCTTTTATTTACCTTGGTAACTAGGTTGCCTCTGCCTCATGTGTCGTTCCATGCAGTTTCCAGCGTATGCCAGCTGTGCGTAGATGTAGGGATCGTTGCATTGTGCTCGCAAGAGGGCGCAATGACTATTCCATGTTCGACCATTCGTGTCACAGACCGGTCCTCGTCGTGTGCTGTGCGGACATCGTCGTCTGATTCGACGACAATCTGGAAGTGTGGGTAATTTAAAATACAGAGGGCAGAAGAAGGAAGGAAAATCATTTTTACTGGACTGAATTTAGTTTAAAATCTAGGATATCAATTACCATGATTACCAATACTGTCGCTGTCTGACTTCAATCAATGTTATCATCATCATCTTCCTCATCATCACCCCTCTTTTATTATCATTCTTTAAAGCATAGTAATTTATTATGTGTAACTTTTCACAGTCACTGCCATCTGTATATATTTCCAATAGGAGTCTATGCATTAGATGAGATTTCATTAGAAATATGAACACAAAAATGGTAAAATAATGATTGAAGAGAATTGTCAAAATCAAATATCGTCACAGTCGTTTTCGTAATCGCAATTGATGTACAGTTTGTAATGACAATGGAAAGGTCACTCTGAATAATATATGATGAATGCTTTAAATAATTATTGATCAATGAAGTAATAACATCATGAAGCTAGCTTCATGGTTATATCACACTGAAAGGTCACTCTTAAGTAGGTTTGGAACAATGAGTGCTTGAAATAATCACCCAACAATGATCTTAGGCAACAATAAATAGTGTCATATCATATCATAAATATTCAATATACGTTACATGGGTAACATCTGGCAGGAAAAGAATCGACACCATGACCGGACAATCCTGATCAAACTAATGTGCTATGTTCATGTATGAAGACATGATGATAAATGACACAACAATGGTGGTTATCTTTATGATCAAGTCTCGACGTCGGACATGATATAATCGTCCTTGTCATCCTTGGCAACCGTCGAACGAGAGACTTCCGTCTGATGGTCATGGTACGTCATTGGGAAATAGACTGCCATTATGTTCTTGACGTTCAACCTCTAATTTGATTATCCGGCGATGGATGGATGGATCCGTATACATTCTTCTTTTTGTCTTTTTATTCTTTTTATTTTTCTCCTTGTACTTGTTCTTGTTCTTCTTGTTCTTCTTCCTCCTCCTCTTGTTCTTCTTGTTCTTCTCCCTCCTCCTCTTGTTCTTGTTCTTGTTCTTCTTTTTCTTCTTGTTCTTCTTCCTCCTCCTCTTGTTCTTCTTGTTCTTCTCCTCCTCTTGTTCTTGTTCTTGTTCTTCTTGTTCTTCTTGTTCTTCTTCCTCCTCCTCTTGTTCTTGTTCTTGTTCTTGTTCTTCTGGTTCTTCTGCTTCTTCTTCTTCATCAAGAAGAAGCCACACAGCCGCCGCCTGCCGAAATGATAACTTCTTCTTTTTCTTCTTCTTCTTCATCATCATCATCATCATCATCTTCTTCTTCTTCTTCTTTTTTCTATGCGCCCCTCCCTCTACCTCACACACACACACACACACACACGCACACACACACAGAGTCTTGTATTGCTTTATTTCCGAGGACAAGTATTGTTCCTCTATTGTTCCTCCGTCCTCGGACAGTCGACGGAATAAAGCACAAATTCATTGTTCGGCTTCCGAGGACCATTGTTGTCATGATTTTTTTTTGTTCTCTGTCCGAAAATGTCCTCGGACATACGGCTAAACAAGCCCACACACACACACACACACACACACACACACACACTCTCTCTCTCTCTCTCTTTCTCTTTCTTCTTCTTTTTTCTATTCATCTACTACCATCTGTACTATGTAATCCATATTCTCTTATACGTTATGTCCCTCTCCTTCACCGAAACTTTGGGATAATTTGCTAAGCCTAACTTTCTCTCTCATTGTATGTTCTTCCGTCCCATAATTTTTCAACGTCATACCTATCATGCAAAATGCTCAAACTAAGCTCATTCCCCTCTGCCAACTTTCCACGCATCATTAACAGGGCGTGGCTTTGATAAGATTTGGCTTCAAGATTGAGGGTGGCGTATGTACATGATGTATCACACGTCCGTTCATGAGGGTTCAGTTCTCTCCCTGGCTTGTCAGGGAAGGCATAACTAATTCCAAGCATAGGTGTACGGGCACCGCTTACGCCAAGGGGAGAGGGGGGGGGGGGGGGTGAGAGCTGACGCCTCTTATCATCTTCCCAGATTCCAATTTTCGCGAGCGAGCAAAGCTAACGACAACATTATGATAAGAATGTTATTTTGTCATTTTAACAGTTAGATAACATATAAACATTCGCATATTTCCTCACCCAAATACGAGGATGACGGTTGCCTGCACATTGGCATTTTCAAAATTCTCGGGGGGGGGGGGGGAGGAAGGGGTGAAACCCTCCACCACCTCAGTTCTACTGACTTGTACGCCTACGTATACCCAAGCAGTTCAACGCAACAAAAGTAGAACTCTTTAAGCAATTTAAAATTTGGATGGCAATACTGTTTTTTATCAGGTTAGCCTTTTAATGAAAGTGCAATTCGTGGGTGTGGTTTTATGGTAAAGGACACAAAATATTAATATATATTACGATGGAACTTAGGCCTACAGTTTATTTAACGGATGTGTATATGACAATCTATATGCGCTTGTTTAATCAACGCATTCAGATCTACAAAATTGTTCAACCATGTACTTGTATGTCATCCGTTCGATATTCAGGTAATTTTATTTTTCAGAATAAATAAAGTATCAATGCAGTAGGCATCTCGGTCATGTCAGTCTTAATTCTACCTTCCTATTGTACATTATTTTTCTATCCTGAAGCATGTCTAATTGTGAAAGATATTTCCTTTCGAAATATACAAGTCACTTATCTTAATGTAAACTTAGTTGAGAATGCATGAGATTTATCATTTCTTAAGGGAAAGTTTCACTTTTATTGGAACATTGCCACAGCAATCCTAAAATTAGAAACGCCCATCATGAAATGAATTCCCTTGAAACGCCAGTTAGGAAACTCAAATCATGCCCAATTTCCAGTAATTTGTGAAAGAATTTCACTGAAAGAGTAAATACACATGTAGATATGAATGTCAAAATAGAGAAAAGTTCTCTAATCCAAAGTATAAATGGAGAATAACATTTACTGTAAATAGTACAATGAATGCATGACAAATTATACAAATATATAGGCTATGCAACCATTTCGAATTGAGACCTGGGGAGCGTTTCATCAAGTGTTTTTTACTGACAAATTTGCTCTCAGCCAATCAGATGCAAGGATTTCAGTAGCTTATAACAGTGGTCAGTAAAAATCACTGGCAAAACACTTGATGAAACGCTTCCCTGGTTGATATATTGAAACTCTCTTTTTAAATCACCCCCGAAACAAATTATGAAATTAAGGATGAAAGAAACAATCCGAGTATAATAGATTAACTAAGATAAATTATTTTTTCTTATAATGTTCTATTTTCCAATGTAGTTGCCCTCGTAAAATGTGGAAGAATGAAAAAAAAAACACACGAGACTGGAAAGGACCAATGAAAAGTAAAAATTATGAAAGTAAGACAGAAGAAAAGATGTATACATGTAGAAGACATCAGTTAAGACAGAAAAGTAGTTTTAAGAAAAAATACAAAGGTAAAAAAACTCCCCAAACCCAGCCTTAATTTCGATGGGCAAAATGAAATAAGAATATATTATGCTCAACCGTATAGGCTATTCAATATACATTTTAAAAAATATATTACATCCTGAAGAATCTGAAATTGGCAATATCGTAATCTAAAATTTGCAGAAACAAACTTCTTTTTTAGGAAAAAAATATTTGCTATAAATTTAACCTAACTTACTCTATAATGTCTTTCATGTCTATCAAATATTGATTATATAAGAGCATTCATGATATTCTAATGCCTTTATGGTAAAATGAAAAATGTCTTTTGAATGTCCACATTGAAAAGAAAAGTCCACACCACACTTTCTGCTTGACCATACATGTATCCCTAAAAGCCATAATTGTATTTGTCTGTCTCCTCAAAGCAACAATTTACCCAAAATAATTTAGAAACAATGGTTGGGCATAACTGACAACATGTTATGAATGAAAAAAATAAGTACAGGTATCCTACATGTATATATAAAAATCTGCGCCTCATAGCATACACAACAGGGAGAAAAAATATTTTTGCATTATCCCAACCTTAAAGGGAATGTACAAAGTAAAGCTTATGATAATGCCAAATTGGCACATATAAAAGAAGGATCTGAGTAAAATGACAACAACAACTAGAGATAAATGCATGTTTACAACGGAAATTAACAATAAGAAGGCCCGAAAGGAGTAAACAGAAAAGAAAACGAACAAAAGAAAATACTGAGGTGAAAATTAAGAAGGGCATGAAAATATCAAAGACGATGAAGATGCAGACGAAAGAGAGAAGAAAGGGAAGTGGTTCGGGAAGAATTATTGGAGTATAAAGAGAAGAAAATAAAAACAAAAGAATAAAAGGTAAGAGAAGAGGATCTAGGAGTACCGGTGAGAATTTGATGACAACAAATGGCATCATGCTCTTGGATTCTATCATCACTACACTTCTACGTCTGCAGTGGCGTAGAGTGGGTTCAGACATTAGCATCATTGGGGAGGGGCTGGATCTTACTCCATGAAATATGAATTTACAAAACCATCGGGTGGGTGGGTGGGGGGGGGGGGGGGGGGGTTCGTTTCACGTTCCTTTCTCATTTCCATTTCATTTTCTCTCCCTCTCTCTTTCTTTTTTTAGACCATGCGAGGGGGGGGGGGGGGGACGTGCCCTTATACTCCCCTGCCCCACGTATCTACGCCACTGACCGTCTGTCTTTCATCTTGATGGCACTCACCACAAGAAATGCCATCATTTCCGTTGACGTTTTGATATCAGAGCTAGGGGTAAATATCAGAGTTTACAAAGGGGAACTTCGGATAAGAAGGAAGGGATGATACTCGCTCGACAGAAGGTTCTGAAAACATCACAAGGAAGACCCCTCCCTGTTCAAGGAAAAGCCTACGAGAAGTGCCTCCCCGCTCACCATGGAAACGATCAACAAATCTGTTCAACCTTGCTACTGGGTTTTCAGACACTATTAAACCAAGGAGGTTCATGCAAATGTAGCTAAGAAAACTTCTTAATCAAGAAATACTTAAGATTGTCGGTGTTAATTAATTTTCATAGGAGAAGAGGAATAGAGAGAGAGAGAGAGAGAGAGAAAGAGAAAGAAGAGCGAGAGAGAGAAATAGGGAGAGTGATTGATTGAGGGAGAGTTACTGATTGAGTGAGTGAGAGTGAGTAAGAGTGAGAGAAAGAGTATGTGTGTGTGTGTGTGTGCGAGAGAGAGAGAGATAGAGGGGGACGAGAGCGGCATTTACCCGTGCTGCTTCATCCTTTTTTGAATTTGTTTGATTGAATTTCAAATGACCGTGGCACGCAAACAGAGACTTTTTTCGATTCATTCATTATACGAAAAAAAATAACCTAAAACAAAGAGCTAATACAAGAAACAAATACAAATGATCATCATGTACAATATTGAGAAAAGAGTAGTATAAAAACCCACGAGATGACGTATCCATGGAAAATAGAGCAGGCCCACTGTCAAGGGATGTTTTCAAGAAGGAAGAGGTTAATCAGAACCTCATTTCGGATGTGAACCACTCGTGAAGAAATACGTTTAATGGATGTTTATACTCTTGATAAAGGAAGTTTTACCTATATATTCCCGAATAACTCAAAAAAAGCTTGAACTAATCAAAACTGAAGTTATCATTGTTAAAGGTCATGTTAAAGATATTCTTTCATCAAATTTTATGAAACAACTCACTAACATGAGTAAAAACAATCACACACACACACACACAAAACCCCAAGACGTAGGCCTAAAATGAAGGTCAACAGTTTATCAACTAATACGATTAAATATGAAGGCTCGTCTGAAATAAAAATAAAACAATGATAGAGACATTAGTTAAAGCTGATCATAAGTTATGAGAATTACATTTCAGGATAGTTTGTAAATAAAATAAACTAGATAATTCAATTACTTTGAAAAAAATATATAACTTACGGGTGCATCTATAATATACGACTTATATTTTTACATCCCTATTTGCATGACCATTTGGACTTGTAAAGAGGAAAAAGTTTTTATCGATTCACTTCCAGCATCCGGTTAAAATCCAAGGCATGCAAGGTGAACATACTCCAGGGGAGCGTTTCATCAAGCGTTTTGTCACTGATTTTTTACCGACAACTGTTATAAGCTACTGAAATCCTTGCATCTGATTTGCTGAGAGCATTATCAGTAAAAATCAGTGACAAGACACTTGATGAAACGCTCCCCAGTTTTCATACTTGCTTTTGATATGATAAGTCGATGACTGTCTTTTGAAAATGTTAATAAATACATTCAAAAAGTGGCTTCAGTTTATCAGTTTGACGCATTACATTATGTCATTGTCATTTTTGTTAGAGACGATTTATGATATAGATTACCACACAAAGGAAAGTTGAATTTATGACAAATGTTGTACACATTACGTAACTTTGCTCTCGAATGTTTATACCTAATTCTTTTTCTTGTCGTCACATCGTCACATCGTCACTACTTGTAAAATTTGATCTGTAAACGGACTAATAATATTTATTTTGAAAAAAAAATTATTTGTGAACTTACTAAAAAAAGTTTCAAAATTCATATTTCATACCTGTCTGTGTTTTATTTTTCTATTTGTCTAGGCGACTAATAATTCTATCATAAACGTCGAAAATTACTGGCTTAGAATCAATATTTGTACAGTTCCGGATATGCGCTTATATACAGATTATTTAATCGAATTTAAAAGAGTGAAGTGCATACAAGTTCAAATCAGAATATATTTCTATATAATTTCACACAGAAACAGATATACTGAGAGCTTTGCATTGTAAAACGTATTGGGGGGGGGGGGGGGGGGGGAGTGTTACTTCTATCAAAACACTGTCTTTTGGGCGTTTTTAAAAAACATATTAAAATTGTCTTTAAACAAAAAAAGTTCATAAAGTCCCTCATTTATGTCACAAGTAAAGAGCATCAGTGACAAGCATTTCCGTATACTTGTCAACTTTTATTTTAAAAAATGATGTAAATGATGATAATAACAATAACATAAAAATAATAATGATAAACACAGTAAGTCAATAAGAAAATGATAAAGATAATGAAAGCATGTTGATGTTTAGTGTAGCGCACACTGAGGAACCCTCTGTTTGACGAAGCCAAACCGCCATCTAGGGGGTCCGGGGGCATATTTTGTCAGACAAAACGGGGGCGGGGGGGGGGGGGGGGGGCGCACGCCCCTTACGCCCCCCCTCTGGATCCGCGCCTGCCTGACCTTTTGATTTTGATATATTTATATAGGTTTGGTAGTGGAGCAGAAAATCACGTGAATACTTACCACTTTGCCCCACCACAGATTGATGGCCAACGAACAGACAAACAAAGAGGATGCTGATTCTCATCATGGTACTTTCACGGTGGTGGAATAGGTTTCTTTATACCCCTACGCTTCTCTGTTTAATAAAATGGTTTGAAAGGAATAATAATGAAGTTTATGAATGGTATGGAGATATAATGACATTATTATTCGCACAGAGGAGGAACAGAAAGAAAGCGAGAGATATAGAGGAAAGCGAGAGAGAGAAAGAGGGAGATAGAGAGAGAAGGGAGGATAGGGGGAAATAGAAAAAGAAGAGTGCAGTTAAGGTAATAAATCATTGCCAGAAAGTTATCCCATTTAGGTCTATTAGTTTCAAATCAAAATGCAACATATTTGATTCACATAATTATTATAAAATAAACAAATTCAGTGGATATAAGATTGTCCTAACCTGATATTTTTTTTCTGTTTCAGGGAGATATCTCAAAATGATGTTTCATATGTACGAAACAAACAAATTTTAATAAGAATTATAAAAGTATTCCATTTGCTTCTGTCTTTTGCTGATGAAATTTACTGTTATTACTGTTCTCTGTTTGCCTCAGTTTGTTTTTGCCCTCAGTTTAATTTGGCAAATGAAAATATGGAATTGAAGTGAAGGAAGGAATATTTCTCGATGAGTGAAGTTGATTTCCCGAGTTTCGAATTTAAGAAAGAACACAAGATAAGAGCCAGAAATACCAATTAATAAAAAATAAAAACCTCATATTTTGTAATATCTTATGAAATCTTGATGTCTTCCTGAATATAAGTTCATAAAGGTAAATAGGAAAATAAATAATGAAATCAAAACATTTCAGACTATGACTTACTCTGTAACCCCGGTTCTTCAACTAAACCTTGTTTAGTTCCACTTGTAATCACTGATGTCCTTTAAGAAAACCAGGGGACGTCCAATTTGATTTGGATCTTGGTGATTAAGCTGTTGAATGATGATGGCACCCAAAGGAAGAAAAACCCTGGATGAAGATGCAGATTATCGCCTCCGTAGGCTAGACAAACAATTCAAATCAAGGCATTAATAGCTGGTGGAATTTACAGACTAACAATATTTAAACATGTCCTAAGCCCCACGCATTTTGATCGATGTTGGCGATTTTACCTCCAATGGTGCGAGTTCAAGATTTTCTTTTGGCAAGGATGTTGATAGGATGTTGAATGCCATACGATGTAACCCGCCAGTGCCTTTCCGACTCTGTGATAAGTGACGTTTCACATCGTTATCATGAGAGGGATAATGTGAGGGAAGGGCATTTTTTTTTGGGGGGGGGGGGGAGGGGAACGTTAATTTACAACGTATGTAATATATGCTGGTCTCTGTTTTCATTCTCATTTTAGTAAAATTAATATAATGTAGTCTTCATTGCTGTTACTTTTATTTTTCTTACAACTCAAACTTTAATGCACTTTATTTTGCTTGTAATGATCGAAAACGTTTCTGCACTAAGTTGTGTTGTCAATTAGTTTGTATATTGTTAATTGCACAATACATATTGTTATATACATGTACTTTGAAAAATGAAAATGTAATGAAATAAAATCGAAATCTGAAATCTATACAAGTCATGTAGGGGTAACTTTATAAAGGCCCTGTTGGTTACTTTTGTTTAAACGAATGGTGATGACGACGACGACGATGATGATATTAATGATACTACGAGAGAAAGAGAGAGAGAGAGAGAGAGAGAAAGAAAGAAAGAAAGTGGGAGAGAGAGAGAGAGAGAGAGAGAAAGATGGAGATGTCTTCTGTGTGATGCTCCCTACCGCATCTTTTTTTTTCTTTAAAAGAAATGAATTACGAGGCTTAATTACATAAACCGACTAATGAAGGAATTTACAGAAATGGGTTAGGTAGGAAGCCAATCAGGAACTAAAGACATGCTTACTGGAATCTGTTAAATGTCAATCAGTTAAAATAGGTTAACGATTCACTCATTGGAAAGGAAATCATGTCATACTTTGTGTCTATTTTTAGCAATAATCATCTCAAAGATTCTGTTCTGTTTCTCAAAGACAAGGAAGGCATTATATTTTCAGAAAGAAGTCTTTTCTGGGTATTTCCCCCATATACTTTGTATATAGAGTCTAAGCAAGATTTATTGAAATGAATGCGACGGAAAAACACACAAAGAGATAAAACTCCATAGTTTGTTTGCTACACATGGATAGATAAAATCAGAGAATATAGACATCAACTTATACATACTTTATTAATATGGAATTATTTTGTATGATGAAATTTCTTTGTGTGAACGAACCCCAGACTTATCGCTTTGGTATTTACATGTTTTATGTCTTCTTATGCGATACTATAAGCTTTAAAAAAAATTGTGTTTGGCCATTTTACAGGATGATGCAATGTAGGTCTTTGGCATGGGTCAAGGAAATAAAATAAAATTAATATTATCTCATGTATCAAATTTTATAGTTTCATAGTTAATTAGAATGAATAGAATATGACAACAGATGATAACGAAAGTAATTACTGACCTTTCGCACCTTTTACTTTACCTGATGTTTATGTTTTCAACAGATAACCCTTTGGCAATTACACCTCAATGTGTCGTTCACATTATGGAATTACAATTTAGTGCACATCAATAATGCGTGAGAAAACGAAATCATATAGAAACATAAATTTTGTTTTATTAAGCATTGTAGGAGGTTCAAACAGATGGAGTCTCAACTAACGATAATTGATGGGAATTGATGCAAACACCTGGCAGACTCTAAAGGATGTACAATTAAATTAATAAACTGTCTTAAGTCTTTGAAGCGATGTCTGATGCCGCCAAATTAAACGAGAAAGATTAGAGATGTTTTGACATTTGAATGTTTACGATGCGCAGTTAAATTCATAAATCGACAAACACAGAAAGTGAATGTGCGGTTTTGTTGTAAATAATTTCGCATTCAATCTGAAATTCCCCTGCCGCAGGATGAACAATTTTTGGAGATATAACCTTAAAAGTGTCACAAATTTATGCCTTTTTAATAGCAATTTTAACACCTTTCCGCTTAATTCCGTTTATTAAATTTCATATATTACCATCGTGAAAGATGGCTCTAGGAAATGCAGCCAACCAAAGTAGTGGGCACACGCGCCCAGTAAAGAAATTGTCATCGCAAATCTGGTATTTTTGGCACTAAATATGTTCGCTTGTACCTTGTTATATCACTCATGGGCACTTTTTCGAAGTTACATTTGGGTCTGCGATAACGAATTATCATTACGACAGAATATCCTCCATTGTACTTAACCATGGTTGTGCAATACAACGGAATTTGATTTGTTCCCTCGTTTGGAAGAATGTTTTCGGAGAGCGCATATTTGTCATGTTTGTCATGCATCACAGCTCGCTTTAAAGGGAGGCTGTCTGTTATGACTCCATCTGTTTGAACCTCCTTGATTGTAGCGTGTGATGAATAAAGTCAAGAAGAGAGTGAACACTGGTCATTATCATCACACATCAATGAATTAAAAAAAAATCTATTATTAAGTAACTGCTAATTTAGATACTGTATCTATGTGTTAAGGTAACAATGTTAAAATGATCACAGGTCGGGTGAAAGAGAGTTTCAAAATGTCCGGGCTCAAACTTATTGAATTATTGGTGTATTGTCCTAATCAATGGTAAACTTGTCTCCTTATAGGCCAGGAGCCTGTCCCTGAATAGTCACCCCATTTTACATATGAGATTTGACCCCTTAAAGTTATCCATATCATTCATGAAAAACTAGTGAGGCTGAACGAAGCCGCCCCAGGGCCTCCTAAAGGGTCCCCAAGTCGGGTCGATTTCAACCCATCTTTTTATTATTCGCCAAATTTTGTCAGAAGGAAGTTGTATGACGATATTTACCAAAACACAATTACTGACAAAATTTCCCGTCAAAATGGGTTGTCAAACGGTCCCTTATAATTGGGGTAAATTTCCCCCTTAATGTCCATGCACCAAACTTTTTGTGTACATTACAAAAAATATGAAAAACTGGTGAAATTTTTCATCCGGAAGGGGGTTTAACACTCCCCTGAAAAGACACCAAAGTGTCCCTAAACCAACATGCTCTAGATGTAGAGAAAAATCATTTTTGGCATTGCAACCTTAATAACTCCAATGTGTGTCATTCAATTCAGGTCAAATTTACATAGTACATTCTTGAATATTGCAACTTTTTTTTTGTATTTTGGGGTCTAATGGTCATTTCAATAATAAGTAATTAAATTGTGAAAATTGTATTGCTAAATTGGGCGTGGGGATGTAATACCTCCCCATCTAAAATGTTTGTTGCCAATTCGCAACAGATGATGACCATTTTTGGTCAGCGAATTGAAAATCTGATTTTTTTTTCTTTTGTGGAAATAACCAAGTTCAAAATGATCTGACGCCCTTGCAAGTAGATAATGTGAAGAAAGCTTTTCAATCTTTGGCTCTGAGAAACGTTCATCATTACCACGTTCTCATTTCTAATGCCCCACAGACACGGATACAGTGACTGCATTTTCTAAGACTGGTTTAGATTTCAGGGAGTCCTGGGTGATTGGAATCGTTCTACAGTAGGGGCGTCGATTTATATCTTCAGGAGGGGGTGGGGTAGGGATGGGGGAATACATCAATCGAAAGCTTGGGGTACAAAGTTAAGGATACGGGTCATACATGTAGTTGCAGCCGACAGCTACTGTATTTATATTCCTTATTTCATTACAATCATCCTAGTCCAAATTCATCTCTATTCTAAAATCCTTGATCTGCAAATGTCAGTCATCATTATCATCATCATCATCATCATCATAACCTTCATTATTATCATTATCAATATCATCATCATCATCATCATAGCCGTCATAATCATCATTATCAATATCATCATCGTCACCATCAAGTTCATTATCATCGTCATCATCATTACCATCATCATAGTCTTCATCATTATCATTATCAATATCATCCTCATCACCATCAACAAGTTCATCATTATCATCGTCATTTTCATCATTATCACTATCATTCAGCGGCGGCCCACAGAAAGGCCCAAAACACCCATTTTATTTCTTTGTATCTTTCTTTACTTACTTTTATTTATTTATTTATTTCTATTTATGATGTATTACTATAATTAAACAAAAAATAATTAATTTACTTATCTATTTATTCGTTTATTTTCATTTCGTTAATTAATTTTTTATTACAGTAATTCATTAAAACATTTTTATTTCATTTCTTTCTTTCTTTCTTTCTTTCTTATTTATTTATTCATTTATTATTATTTATTTATTTATTTTTATTTATTTATTTTTTCTTGGGGGGGGGGGGGGGGGCAATTTTAATACGAGAACGTAAAATAGTTAGTGGGCCCAGCCTGTTATTCTGAAATCCAGGGTCTGCGACTGACCATCATCCTTCTGCCCGTTGGTAAGATCAAATTGATTTAGTTTCACCATATTCCGATCAAAATCATTATTATTATAACTTTCTTAATCTCGACAATTACTGAGATCATTATCAACAGTCATGATTGTCAGCGATACTGTTAATTGACAAATAGTTGTGAAAACTAATGTTTTGATTAAATTGTCTATTGATATATCATTACATTTGTTCTGCAAAAATATCCCCAATGGGATTGCTATCCCTCTCATCATAAACTGCAGTTACCCTAACCAAAAGGTGGAAATCTCTTACAAATTTGAATTTCTAACAAGTGTTAAATATTTTAAAATAGTTATGTGAATCCTGAAATTTGTCCTTTCTACTGGAAGCATGCAAGAAATTCCAGTTATTCTTTTTATGAAGAAAAAAAAGAAGAAGTAAAAAAAAAAAAGGTGAATTGCACTCCGAGTAGGGAAAACTTCATTTTTTAAAAAAATATACTTAATAGACAGGAGACGAGGATTTTAAATTTCAACCAAAGAATCAATTTTATTATTTATCCTTTTTTTTTTTTTTTTTTTACAAATCAAAGCTTATACTCTTTTCAATTTTTTGATACAGTCATCGAACTATCTTAAGTATCAGTAAATCGGTCTCGTTTTAGAAACATCACATTTACGCATTTACGTGGTATGAAAATTATTCAAATATAATATTTTTTGTAGGTATGCCAGACGGATTCTCGATAATCGGTAGATTATATAATATTTAGGGAGGATATGTGAGTAAGTAAGGACGAAACACATAAATGAAATTTCACTGTGTGCTGCTTAGTCATATCTCAATTGTGCCTTTTCCATAATTATATTTTATGTCAAAGGCTTTATTTTGTCGCAATGAGTTCCAATGACTTTATTGAAGCTGACATAACATATGAGATGTAGTCAGCTCAGCTAAACCATTTCTCGAACCCATATAGGCCGTTCAATGAAAAATGAACAAGTCTAAATTGAGCTAAAAGGTCCAGCACTGAGTTGAGAGTTACTTGGTGAGCTGGAACTGGAGCTCTCCGTTTCCTCATTCGACTCCTCGGATGTGTCATCCCCTGCGGCAGTCTGTTCTTGTGGTTCCTGCTGTTCCTGTGGTTCCTGAAGATCCATCACGTCCATGGCTTCTTGTTGATCTCGCTGCTCCTGCAGTTCCATTGCCTCCTGGGGGTTAAAGTCAGGCCTCTGCTGCTGGAAGTTGGGTCTCTGCCTGTTGTAATTGGGCCACTGCTGCCCTTGGTTTTGATACCACTGCTGTTGGTTCCACTGACCGCCGAACCACTGTCCATCGCCTTGCTCGGGCTGTTCTTGTTGCTCCTGTTGCTCTTGTTGCAACTCCTGCTCCTGCTCTAATGCCTCCTGCTGTTGTTCATAGACGTTCTCCTGTTCTTGTGCCTCCTCTTGATCTCCACCATCCTGTCCCTGGTCCCAGAAGCTAGGGTTCCACTGTTGCTGTTGCTGGTTCCACTGTTGCCAGTATGGTTGCCATTGCTGACCTCTCCGTGCTAAGAAGCATTAGAAAGACAAAATAGCAAATGGAACTACATTTTCAACTGATATGATTCTGTTCCAGTTGATTTATAATGTATGCTAGCTCGAACAAGCTTTTAACTGATTTTCATAATTATTTATTCAAAACATGGTAGAAAAATCTTAACATTTTTTTGGCATTCCAAATATAAGGATAAAAAACGAACGGGCTCATAATCTATGGTCGCCATACGTTCAGACGGACACGGAACAGTGATTCTTTATCGAGTTCTAGTTCGAAACGATGCTCTGACCCTCGTTTCGCTATACGTCGTTTCGTTAGTCAGCGTTCAGACGCAAAATTTCATCGTATAGCTATACCGTTCTAGTATAGCTATACCGTTTTGGTATAGATTTTTAGCGTCTGAACCATAGGTCTGAACACCCTGTTCTTATGCCAATGCTTAGTGTAATTTCGAAAACAGAGAAAGAAAGTCGTTAAGTAAATAGGGTAATATAAAGAGAGAAGGAAAGGGCGAGAGAAAGAGAATTGAGAGAGGGAGAGAGAGAGAGAGAGAGAACAGATGTGAACGGGGTTCACTTACCTCCTTGGGCTGTGGGGAGAGGAAGAAGATAAGATAACATGATTAAATTGTTATGTATCTGCATACTGACTTGAGAACTACAATTGTCAGTCTAATGACCATATTTATCAATATCGTAATAATCATACAGTTTCAATGACCAAATCCTCCAAAACACATAGGTGAAGTGTTGCTTCATTTGAAGAAATATATGATGACTGGTACATGCCACAAACATATAGTTCGAAAAAACCCCATAGCAATCTGAAACTTTGGGAAACGAGTCTTCTTTTGTTATAGAACTTTGGATCTGAAGTTCAAACTCACAGGATTAGTTTGAATTTTGACATGAGCGTGGATTAATGTTTTGTTGTTTGACCGATTTGATATTAATAAGATATTATTTTTTTCGATCCTATCACCTTCGGACTAACGTCAATACATTGGAGGATGGGGGGGGGGGGGGGGGGCACGGGGACACGTGCTCCCCCATTGTGGCCACCGGTAGCAAATTGAGATTCAAGAAGACTTCCTCACTGCAATATTTTTCTTCACGTAAGTAATAAGCAAACTTTAAAAAAATTCTAGGTTCAGGTTGAGTTCCATGTAAATAATTAAATTACCTTTAACGCATGTCACGAGAGCAACCATCAAACACATTGCGATAAACGCCTTCATCTGTGTAGACAAAGGCAGAAAAGAAGATACAAAATTACAATGATTTAATTTCCACCATCTGCACCAGTGATTCACCAGGTCAAATTTACAACATCAAAATTTCAATTGTCACGTATGCGTCCATGGCAACGTGGAAAACAGTAACTGTGGTAAAATGAGAGAATGAATTGAATTGATTAGAAAGGGCTACAGCAAAAATGTGAAGGTGGAATACGTGTACAAGGAAAGAGAAATAATTGTAAGAAGAATGGTCTGTAACAATCTAAAGAAAATATACTGGGTTTATATAGATCCGAACTCAGTGTAATTCTATTTTTTTGCTAAAAAAAAAACTTTTGCTAATTTTCATTGCTATTCTTAAAAATTGTGTATCATTAACAAGTTATTTATAATTATCCAGTTACAAAAACACGAGACGTTCGAAAGAAAAAAGAAGAAAGAAGGTTGTTTAATGGAATAATTAATTCTATTTATTAGTGCAGGAGGGGCTAAAATAAGTTTAACAAGGTATTAAACAATCCTGTTTTTGTTGATTTGTTTCCCATCCTTTGACAAAAGCAAAATTTTCCTAATTCACAATCAAATCAACAAATCAATAATGTCTCCCTCTCTGGTCTGTATACCAATACGATACATGCTTTAATAGAAATTACCACAAGTGGGGAAAAAATCACAAAAAGTGAAAAGTGTGAATGTATACAGCTCCATGAAATTCTAAGAATATATTGGTTTATTTGTAGTTATTTTTTCAGAATATCACTACCACTGAATAAGGTTAGATAATTATTGTGATTTCATTGTGCTGAATGATGTATTTACCAAAGTTATAAGGTGTTTTCTCTACTTATTATTACTACGAATTCATATTTAAAATAATACGTCCAATCCCTAATCATATAGAGTGATATAGAAATAATGAAATATAATTAGTTAATCATTGAGGAACATTTGCTTATCCCATGAAATTTTTATTAACTTTAAAGATTAACATAAATCATAATCATTCTTTTATCTAAGGTCACGTAATCATTATCAGCAATATGCCTATTTGATTATTTTCCTTTATTATCATTATTTATTGGTTACTCATTAATTCTGCATTAGAAAATATAGAGTAGAGCAAGTTTTGAACAATCTCAAAGATACTTTGTGGATGAACTGGAACTGGAAGAAGCTGTAACATTTTCATTCATTCAAGCGGTCGGACAAAAATTTTGAACGTGGGCAAAAACACCCCCAACAGACAAGTATACTTTTAACAGATCCTCTCAATAATAAATTGAATGCGTATGTGTGTAAAGCCCACCATACACTATACGTTCGACTGCGATCCGATTTGGGAAATAAATCATACAAACGTTAGATATGGCCATTCTAAGAAATCAAATCCACCTTATACAGATAATACGAATACTAAATATAGAATTTTGGTGCGCTGTCAGCCTTATGCCAGGAATAAGGGCCAAATCAGTTTCAAATCGTGACATCCAAGTTTTCTGGAGAGTAACGGCGTGCTATAAATGGAAAATTGAAATGTCAACATGACTCATTCTAAAAATGTAAACAACATACTGGACTATAAAATATTTTGTGATGTATTCACTTTGAATCGTTAAACTCTTTGCTACTTTTGAATATAAATACATTTGCGTATCAGTAATTACTTGTCAAACAAGTAGTAGTGAATGAAGGTGCCATCACTGACCAATGACCGATTCTTTTTCAAATGGATCACTTGTTATCCCATCGAAGTTTCATCAATATGATACCCTCGGATACCCTTTGTGGTTTAAAATTTAAGTTCAAAGTTAGCTCCTGAGATGAGTCATTCTTGACGTATTTAAATATCTTACCAGACCTATTATTGTTTTGGCGAAAGATAGCCCAGTAGCTTTGATTTGTTCAGATTTCCGCCCTGTCTTTGTAAATGACTCACTTTCAACGGGGTTAAAGGCAGTACATCAAGACAAAATTAGTTTACTTTTGAGCCTCTGAAGTTTCAGGTTTTTAAAATAAAAATATTACAAAATTCAAAATTCAATGTAGTAGACACTTTTTGTGGAGGGATGGGGGATATAGTTTAGATGGTATTCTCTTGAAAAAGAGAAAATAACTGATAATTTGTAGAAGGCAGCATCAAAAATTCCATTTCACTGTACTGTACTGTGATCTGGGGTACAAAAGTTTACAATATCATTAGTTCAGTTGTGATACTTCTTCCATCAAGACTCTATCCAGCATTTTTTGTTATACTGTCAAAGTGTTACTCCTGTTTGGTTGTGTTTGGAAAGATGCTTATGCTCCAAACTGAAAGAGGTATTAACGTTCTCCTACTTTGAAAAGCTCTTTGGAGTCAAACGTTCTTCGCCACATTCTTCCTGCATTAATTTTTTTTCTTCTTTGTACTAGATTTGTTATATACCGCTGTAAATTTCAAAAGGTTAAACCCTCTTTTCATTCATTGCTTTCCTTCATTCGTGTTAAACAGAAAACAGAATACAATATTGCCTTAAAAAATTGTAAGCTTGGCAATTACATATTTCAATAAGTTTAAATTTAACGTTTAGTACCTTGTTGGACTGTACCATTTATTGTATTGTTTTTGTTCATGTATATGTATGTTTGTTATTGTGTTGTATTTTACCTAATAAAAAAATATAAATGTAAAAAAAAGTCCATAGCAACGTGGAAAATGTGCGTAAGAATTGATAAGATAAGTTCCATTAGTTTTTTTAGATTTTTATTTTCGCAAGATTACCTTCAAAGCATAATTTATTGTGGTATATATTACCACTAGATGTTGTTTTCCTGCGTGGGTGGGTATGTTTGTCTATATATGTGTGTGTGGGGGGGGGGGGGGGGCTGATATTCTTTTTTAAGAACAGACAATTACCGCTTATAAATAGAACATGTAGGAGGCAATAATTCCAAAATGTAGTCTGATGAATTGAATGTTAAAGTCACAAGTTGATATTCAACTTGTTAAAATCATATTCTGAAATACTTATGTGTCAGGATTTACGAGGATTTTCAAGTCCTCTTTGTTGTTAAAACAACAGCGAGGACAGAAGTGGGGCAAGGTTGTCCTCGCATGCGACCTTTCCTGCATGTCCTGAAACAAGTGAAAGACCACTGAGACCTGTCATCTCTATACAGGAAAGTCAGGAAACCTACCCAGACAGGGGTAACCCGAAAGAAACCTGGGAAGGGATATAGAAGGAGCAGCTCCATCGCTCTCAATTACTTGTCACGGTGCCAAGATTAGGGGAGATTATGAAGGGGAGGGGGTTGAGGGAGTGGGAAAAGAGAGTGCATTGTATTAAAAGATTTACTTAAGAGGTCTTTATTTTCCTTTCTTCATGGGTAGAGATGCTTTACGTGCCTGCACTGTTTCATGTAGATCAGCATAATCGTAAAGACATGATCAGTTTACTCTAGTTTACAGTAATCTAGATCGTTACAAAATATATTGGTTAGTCATAGAAATTCTTCGTTCTTTACCACTGAAATTTAAAAAAAAATCAGCGCACTTCGTTTGACAGTAATCTAGATTTGTATAACATAATTGGTTAGTCATTTAAAGTATACATTTTGTAACAGTTAGTGAAGGAATGTTGGACAAGTTGAGAGATCAGAGATAAATTGATATCTTAGATAAAAAGATTAGTTATATACAATCATGAATGTTTTATGATTGTTTTTAGATTTTTAGATTTTTTGGTTGTTGATTTAACAGCCTTTAACTTTTTTTTAAATATAAAAGAAATTCTTTTTTCATTTATTTCGAAAAAGTAAAT
Source organism: Heliocidaris erythrogramma (assembly GCA_025617745.1). NCBI lineage: Eukaryota > Metazoa > Echinodermata > Echinoidea > Camarodonta > Echinometridae > Heliocidaris > Heliocidaris erythrogramma. The sequence continues at coordinate 40,286,704 of CM046853.1, forward strand.
TCCTTTCAAGTTCTGTATCACCTTAACGACTTGACTTAATGATTTTATCCTTTAAAGGGTATATGGAAAGCAAGTACATGTTGATCTTTGATGATGTGTATTGTTCTGTACATCAAAAAATTTACAACCATTTGATCTGAATATGTGTCATATATTTTAAAATATTTTTTGTAATCATTTTATTTTACCTGCTAAGCCCCGCCCTAAAAAATCCTTTGGAGTCGAGTGTGTTCATATCATGACATCATCAGTCAATCATCAGTCACCTAAAACAAGCCAAACAATAGACACTGGTATGTACAGTATCTCTCTGTTTTGTACTTGCTAACAGTAGCATCGTGTGTTTTCATACAACAGATTTTCAGTACCTTTCTTTTCCTGTGATGCTGGAGCATTTCTGACATAGCATCTGCTATTGTGATTGAGAGTTTATGAGTTTGTATTGTATGAAAACATGCGATGCTATTGTGAGCAGGTGCTAAACTGGGGGATAGGTACATACCAGTGTCTATTGTTTGGCTTGTTTTAGGTGACTGATGATTGACTGATGATGTCATGATATGAACACACTCGACTCCAAAGGATTTTTTAGGGCGGGGCTTAGCAGGTACACTCTTAGAAATATTAGGCAAAATTTTACCCAAATTTTACCCAACATGAGGGTCCTTATGAGTCCGACCAACTTTTGGGTAAACTTTACCAATTTCATTGTTATTTTTGACCAATGTTGGGTAAATGCATGTAAAAGTTGAGCAAGATTTAACCAACCTATGCCCAATCTTCATTTACCCAGTGGCATTTACCCAACATTTCTAAGAGTGTAAAATAAAATGATTACAAAAAATATTTTAAAATATATGACACATATTCAGATCAAATGGTTGTAAATTTTTTGATGTACAGAACAATACACATCATCAAAGATCAACATGTACTTGCTTTCCATATTACCTTTAAAAAGCGAGTCTGACTCTCTATCTCGTATTTTTGATACTTTTGTTAAGGAAAAGTTATGACGATTTACAATAAAAGCTCGAATCAAGAGTGACAGAAATTTGGAATCAAACCAAGATAAGACGGTGTGCAAATTGATTACTTTTGGGGTAAAGTTGAATCTCCTCGCTTCATTAATAACTATATGTATTCTAACTGTTACTAACTACATAATAAAATTTGACCCGTTTTTCTCAATTCTATAAAGTCAAGACCTTAACTTCATTTACGTATTAATAACATTATGACCAAAAAGAGACAACACTTAAAAGAAATTAGAGCAAATTACTTGGAATCCAATAGATTTTACTTAATACAGTACAGTAGGTTATACAGTACTTTTACTTAAAACAAAAGCGTAAGTTGAAAGAATGAAAGTGCATTTGTTTGTAATGTGTATCTAAAAAGAAAAATAAATGTGTTGTTTTTTTTATCTACAGTGTACACCAACTTTTAAGTCATTATCATAATCGCATGCTCCTCTCACAGCTCAAGAAATTGTCATGTCCTACTGCAATCTTCACCAACACACCAGTTTCATCGTAACATTCATCAGTGAAAGTTGTTTATATAGTTCGTGTTACTGGCTTTCTGCCACGTTTTCTTTAGGATCGGAAGACACATTTTTATCATGAAATTATAATGACCGAACAAACCGTATAAAAATGTTTCTTGAATTTACACATTAATCTGGTTTGACAAGATAAGACTTTGATAATAAAAGTACAGCAAGTTATTTGATACTGCCAAGATGTACTTACCTTTATGATGATTTGTCTGTAAACAAATGAAGAAATACCAGTCGATGAGGAGCCACCTACCAAGTCACTTTCACCAGTTGCACTAAATAACAAATTTCTACCGAAAACTCCGCGATTTATTCAAAACAGTCACGCTCAAATATGACCTTTCTTTGAATCTCAAAAGAAACCACATAAAACCGTAAATAAACTTAAAAAAACCTTCTAGTCGTTACCGAGTTTAGATGACGTCACCTTTCATGTTGACCAATCACATAGCTAGAATTTTTTTTTCGGGCGAAAGGTGATGACCGATATGTATCATATCGTCGGCAGAAAATTTGCTTTTGCTCTCTCTCTCCCAATTTCCTCCAGGAATGCGATTTTCCGTTTATGATGTTATCATGCCGGAAAGATGATTTGCGGCTTAAAGAGCTGGAAACACTCACAAGACAAATTCACATTTTACTTTAAAATAATAATAATATGTTCCATTTATATAGCGCAGCTACTACATGAATATACCCTACTGCGCTTAATACAAAGTATCACATTATTACCCCGGCTTTAGCCGAGCTGCCATGATAGGCGCTAAAGCATTCAAGTAATTTCTTCCTACCGGGTACCAATTTACTTCACCTGGGTGGAGAGTGGCTAATGTAGATTAATGTCTTACGAAAGGACATTAGCGCCGTGGCGGGATTCGAACCGCGAACCATGTGAGCCACAGTCCGGTGACGTATCCACTAGACCACGACACCTCTAAAATAAGCGTTGTTTTTCATTTATACTGCCTTGCAACGTAAAAAGTATAAATCAGTGGGCAGTAAAATCTCAGAAATGTATCCTCTCAATCAATAATATCTTGATAAAACTGTACTACTGATGGACAGAGAACTGATATCTTAAAATTGGTTTGCAATTTTATTTCACAAAGGCCCTTGACTTTAATCGAATAATTTATAGTATATGATTCATTCCCAGAGCTGTATGCCCTGACCCGATGAATAACATGCTATCAGATGTCTGTTTTGAGTTTAGGTCATTCCTTGGGTTAACTTAATACTCTGATTTTTTTTTTACTTGGGGAGATATGGGTAGACAGAGATGTTAGGATGAATGTGCAGTAAATGTGATAAAGATAAAAACAAATACAGAAGTTAATGGTGATAGGATCTTAATAAATCATTACACATAGATGAGAGGTAAAATGTACAAGTGCTGTAAATTTGGAAAAGAACATTCTCGCAAAACAATTCCGATATAGTGTTTAAGATTTTTATATTGTTAAAACTGCTGCGGTAGATTATTTCAATTCTTATCCCCTCTTCTTGCTCCATAGCTTTCACAAAACAAATGAAAATATTGAAATCTACACAAATTTGTCAATTTCACCAACCAATAAATCAACCTTATGTGGCATATACGAAACTTTTGCAATTTTCATGTTTATTACCACTTCATAACATTGTCCACGCTATTTCCAAGACTCCACCCAAAATCAGTTATTTGTGCTGCTTTATATAATTATTTTCATATTCACAAACACTTTCTCAGTCAACTCGTAAACGACAACCTTTACCATCCTTTCATTCTGTCTCTATCCCCGTCCCTATCTACGTTTGTCTTTCATTATCTCTCTCTCTCTTCTTCTTCCTCTCTTATACTTGTTTCTTATTAATATATATGTATAAAATTAAATGATAAATTTAACTTAAATTTACAGCTTTCCACCAAAGGTGAGATTGCTTTTTTTATACTCCATATCATAACATGAATCTTAAATTTGAGTACAATGTACCCAGAGCAGTCTCGGTCTCGACTGCAATACCTAAAGCTATTAAAGTGAATGTAATAAAAGTTGTCCTAAGGCTTGTCTTGCTATCGGGACAATAATGACTATCATGATATATGAATCATTCACTTTAGTCAAGACCTGAAGTTACACGATTGGAAAATAAATAGGGCTTGATATGAAATTTAATGTGTTATTGTAAGAATTATATTTATTTCAGTAATTTGACACAGGACAGTAACACAAAGAATAGACTAGCATAATACACGAACAGAATAGAATCATGTTCCCCCTTTGAACAGTATACGTACAATGTTTTTTTTTAGCTTCCTACAATGTACTTTTAGGTACCATATCAGCAATTTCCATCCGTAACATGGTATCCATTCAACTGTATGACCTTTAGACATGTCGTTTTTGGTGACAAAGCAGAAATGATATTGTGATAAACCTTTCCCCTTCCTTTTATTTTTGTTATCAAAATTATTGTGGTTCTTTTTTTGTGGTGACAAAGCAGAAATGATATTTTGATAAAACCTTCCCCCTTCTTTTATTTTTCTTATCAAAATTATCGTGGTTCTTTATTTTTGTGTTGCTTCTCAGAGAATTTAGTTTTGTGTCTGCCTTGTCAGATAATCCCGGATCCGCCACTCAAGGTAATTACCTTTTAAGACACCTTTCACAAAATGCTCTTTGCAAAATGTCATAACATATAGAATATGAAGACACTGGGAGCATATATATTATACTACAATCTGTTGATATACTTTTAGAATGGATGGCATACCGTCTTCTATTCAATTTCGCTCAAAATAAAATTCAAATTATCAGCACATTGCATACAATGCATGTGGATTGAATCTACCTCGTCGAATGCTTTGGTTTTCTGTTTCGGTTTATCTGTGCAATATTGAAAATAAGAGTGTCATTTCTCTGTTAATAATATCTTATGTATTTTCATTACTCTTTTCATAGGAAAAGAATAAACAAGTTGATGCAAGGTCGCTTAATAACTTTAATCGAATGCCTAATGTCATACCTGGACAAAACAACAACAAAAACTATTAGTAGACCTAACTCTAAACCGAACCCTAAAGCAAACCTTAAGCCTAACCCTAAAACCTAACCTGAAATCAGTCATAATCCAAGCCCTTACTTTATATCTTTGTAAAAACAAAGCGGGATCACAGTTTCTAATAATACCTAATCCCACATATTTGGATTCCATGGCTGATAACCATTCCTGTAATACGCGTTAGGTGCCATTGAAGATGGGACGTATGAATCATCTATTTCTGAGGAGATGGTCGATCCCCCAGCCGCGACGTACGGGTTTGGTGCATTTGCAGCCCCAACCACGACCTCACGGGACTGTGAATTATAGACCCACTGCCCGTTCGCTGTCTGACGTAACGGTCCTTGGTTCTCGTAGGCATTCTCACGTAGCTCCTGCTGATTCTCAAGCACTTCTTCCTGCTGCTCCAGTCGTTCCTCAGGATCCATTATCCACTGGGCCTGCTGACGCTGAGCTTGGGGCCGCGGGTACCATTGCTGGTTAGGATACCATGGATTGTAACCTTGCGGGTATCGCGGTTGCCACTGCAACAACTTCCGACCGGTTGGTGCAGTGTGTCCTGCAGATTAGGAATAAACATAAGAACAACACTGAAAAAGTTTTTCCAGCGAGGCGATGTTTCGTTTGATCACATAATATGTCACGTTCGAATCAACAATCACTATAACCAGATAAAGTAAAATCATTTTCAAAAGAAATAAAATCGTCACTGACAAAGGAATCACCAAGTGAACTACAGCCTTATGGGCATGCTTTGGTCTATCATGTTTTTCTATCATGCGTTGGTTGATTGGGTGTGAGTGTGTGTGTGTGTGTGTGGGGGGGGGGGGGGGGGGTTGATTTGATCTTTTATTTAGACGTGTATCACTCAGATTTGACAATTTAAGTCCTTAAGACGTAACCCATTCTGCATCCAGACCAGACTAAATTCAATCTTCCATTTACTGAGTATATTAGTTGGCCTATTTATTTATTCATTCACATTCATTTATGAATCAGTTAATCAATAATCAATAAATCAGACACAAATCAGTCAATAATTCAATCGAAAAAGCCGGTAACAGAATTTAACTTTCCATCCACCAACATTAATTAACCAAACAACCAACAACCACCCCACCAATAATAAACCCACCAATCGACCCAACCACCAACAAACCAATCAACCAACTAACCAACCCACCAAAACAAGCAACCAAAGAACAAACCAACCTTACAACCCATCCACCAACCCTCTGATTTATTGATATGATGCACGTATAGTATTTTGCAAAAATTCATGCATAATTCTAACCTGCTCTTAACTTCAACTTGAAAAGAATACGGAAAGTGGAAACATATTAAAAGAAGAAAGTTAACTAAGGTCCATGTGAGGAAACCAATGCCATTTGCAAATTAAATGATTATGCTTTCGATTTAATGATGGTAATAACAAGGCAAGCTGTTGCACATAATCAATGCCATCACCAACACACTACTAAAAGCTAGTTAGACCACTACGTCTTTCTCCTTTCAAAGTTAATAAAGATAACCCCTTACCTTCTTGATATACCACGAAGAGAACAAGTAAACCGAGTAAGTTGGAGATGTTCATCTGGAAGGAAGACAATGATTGCATGAAAATGATGACTAAATATCAGAAGGTCATGGAGTACCCGAGAGTAGTGAAATGCAAAGTATAATTGGATACGTTCCAGTTGGCCAACTACTTCAAGTTTATCTTGATCTGCGTATATATTAACCGTTAAACTTGGAGATGCTAATGTGTCTTTTTTGATGTTTTTTAAAAATAATAACGGCCTGTTTCTAACTTGTTTATTTAGGCACATGGAAATCCCTAAACGTATTTTTTAAGATTGGAAAGAATAAAAGAAGACACAAAAGAGTAGCCATTCAACCCTTCTTTTTATCATTCATATGTAACTGCTCTGCAGTTTTAATAGGGTGAGTAATATTCATCACATAAAACATTACACAAAAGAAAGTTTTGTTCAAAACTGTCACTCTTGTGAAACTAAGATTAAAAACTACAATAGCAGGTTGCATGCGTGTGATATTAACTGTCCAATATAAAACAAAATTTCAGACATGCAAAAATTGAATTTGCTGAACATTTCATATGATACGAGCAACAACAACAACAAGATACAAAATAGAAAGAGGCAGATGGGTGAAATAGATAATAAGAACTGAATCGGTTATAAGGAGGAAGTGGCCTACTTTGACAACTAAGTTACAAAAAAAGATTCAATAAGTAAAATATAAATTTCTATTTGCCATTATGCGGTCGGTAAAACATCGGGACAGTAGCAGAAACCGATGTCAAGAACATTAAAAGTAGGGGGGAAACGGGTACAGATGTTGCTTGCCCAGGATGGGTGATAAAAGAGTGAGATTGATGAAAACACCGTTGCAGTAGGATTTAATTGAATAATATAAAACAATGTGGAGAAAGGAAAAAATTCCACAATTACTAAATGAGAATAAATATATCTGTTGCTATACACCAATACTGACTGACTTTAATGATAATGGACTTAAAAACAAAATGATATTTATCTACACTACAGTTCTAGTAATATATGTGAAAATTATGCAGAATGTCTGGGAAAGATAAAAATCACAAGGGTAGTCGTTTCTAGTAACGGATTGAGAAGCTAGGGTAGGCGTTCCCAAACCGAATGACATCATCGTTAATGTTTTGAAAAGTAAGGAACGTTACAGGCAGTTATCAAGTGACGAGGAAGGAAGCACGCGCGCTCGCGTTGTTTGATGTGTGTGTTATGTGCATCCTCCTCTCTTTCTCTAAAATATTTCAGATGAAAATTCGGAGAAATGATTAGTAAAAAAATGATAATATGAAGAAATTAAAGCATGATTCCTCGTAAAAATTTAACGACTTCACATTATATGTTTAGGTGACATAGTATGTGCTTTATACCATAATGATACGATGCAAAACGAAGAAAAAAAGAACGACCACAGCGTAAAACAATAATAACAACCGCTAAATGAGAGCACGTCAAATGCAAAAAAGCAAATATTAGCATAATATCATGTTAAAAATGTATACCACACACACACACATATAAACACATTAAGGGAAAATATAAGCAACTAGAAATTATGACATGTTATGTTCCCAGTCGTGGAACTCAAAAGCATGAAAAAGACAGGAAAGATGTACAATAAACAGTATATTAAAATGAAGGCATTTCTAAAACCAAAAGATGATTCTTAGAAAATCCTTACTTTGCCAATGATGCTTGTAATTTATGAAAGCTGAGATGACACTTGACTGAAGAGAACGATTGACCACAACATCCACTTAAGATGAAGACTTTCCTCGAGATGTGTTACCTGCTCTGGTATCAACTCGTATTTATGGGGAGAAATCAAACATTTGACTCTTCACCTTTTCCTTTTTTTCGTTAACTTGTAGTGGACCTCATCCCTAGTCCCAGGATAGGAGAAAGATGATACTATAAAATTAAAAGAGTGCCTGGCTAGAACTCACGTGTTTTGAAATGTTTACTGGAACAAGGAACTAAATCTAATGTTTGGCAAGAATAAAAATTTTGCGATGCCAAAGCCATTTCATTTCTTTGTAGTTCGGAAGACGATTAAAAAGTTCATTGAATAAAAGTTAATTTAATAATATGGTGGCTTTTTGTACAGCGCTCAGGTCCGTCACGCCGTGACGCTAATGACGCTCCAACATTATAATCCAGGTTATAGCCGAGCGGCCAAATTATGTAGCGCTCCGGCATATCGGGTACCCATTACAATTATTACAATATTTCACTATATAAATTTTAATTTTGAAAACTGCTTCCACCCATATCAATGAATCAGATGACAACTAATGATAGACGCCTACACCCATTTCTGTATTTCCATCTACAAGCATGACAAGTGAGCCAGGGAATAATTTGTTCACAATTCAATTTCAAGGAATATTCTAGATATTGACATACACCCTTCTGCAGCCGAGTTCCTTATATAATTGTGATGTCATTGATTATGGTTCAGCCAATGGTGAATGCGATAGAGGGTCTACGTGCAAGTGGTGGGTTTTTTTGGCGGGAAGGAGAGGTATCCTATTTTCTTTAAGTGTTCACTTATTGGCAAAGGTTTCCACACTGGCAATCTGCCTCACTCTGTCAAAAGAGAAAATAACAGCTAAAATAAAGTTTATACAGTAGTTATAAAAGATGGTTTTTGTGATTGTATGGGTGGCATGGTTAATTGACACGAAAAAATTAATTAAATGACATGAAAAGAAAAAATTAGGACACCCTTGCAGATTTGGGGCTGATAGCAGGCACATGAGGTCAATGATGAGCGTCTTGGAGCAGGGAGATCCGTACTTGATCTTAAACCATTAAAACAACATTCTAGCTTTAACAACCTAGTGCTCAGTCAAACGAGATATGAGAGAGAGATAGAGAGAGAAAGGATAGCCGCTTGATATAAACTGTCATATATATATATATATATATATATATGTGTGAAAGAAATTGCGAGAATAACGTTGCGTAGCTCAATCAAAGTTCTCCAGAGCTGTCCTCCCTTTTTGAAATTTTTGCAAATGCTGAAAAAATGTCTTCGCCGGGAATCGAACCCGGGTCATTGGCTTAGAACGCAAATTCCTTAACCATATATATATATATATATCAATGGGACGATGAGACATAAAGAAGAAGATGAAAAAAAGAAGAAGAAAAGAACAGAAGCAAAATGTATTGGAGAGCGACAAGGACGGGAAAAAAATGACGAAAGATGCCTCGCTATGGTGACATAGCAGGTCTCAAGTATTAAGTTTGAACGGTCAAATAATCAACAAAATAAAAGTGAAATTTGTCATGATAAATATTACAGGGCATGATGTTGCGTTAACCTTTCAATCATTTCTTTTTCTAGTGAGATAAACTTAAGTAAGATGTTGATATGCCCTTCAAATCTATACCCTGTTTTGATGAGGCTTCCTGTAATTCATAAAGGACACGAACTTGAAAGGTTGCGTCAAGATCATCTTCAAGAATATTGAAGGGAAAGTAACACAAATATGGAAGGGTTTCTGTGGTAACGGATGGACAGTCATCATCTCGCGCTTCTTCATCCTTCTCCCCGGGGGGTGAAGGCCCCATCCTTGTCTTGTGATGGGATAAAGTTCGTTCTGTGCACTCTGGAGGGCATTTAAAAACTTAAGCCTACAAGCCCAGAGCGTAATGTCATGAACTTGGTCATCGATCAAAAATCGATGAATCTTATGTTGCCAGACATTATAAGTTTTTATTCAACGTAATGTGTGGTCTCTTTGCTTGATGACCATAATGATCATTATCATACCTGTCACTTCTTATACTTGTGAAAGTGGTTTATATCGTAATTTCTGTGGTTATAAGAAGATCCATAAAATGATTGTGGCCTCCTCTTTGAAAAATTAAGTATCATATTACCAACCAAATCCCTAACATATTACCACAATGTAACAAAATACTAACTCCAGTAACATGCCCCCTCCAAGCCCAACATCAATGCCCGTAATCCATACTCACCTTATCAATTATATCAGTGTTAGATGCTTTCAGTTAAAGAGAAATACATTTCGAAGTATGTTTATTCTTTGCCCTCATGAATTCCTTATCATGACTGGAAGTAAGAGATCATTTTGCAAAAGAAAAACATGAGACCTCAGGATATGAAACATGTTAAACACGGCATGCATGATCATGATGATTCGGTATGTGATTTTGGTAGACAGACTAGTAGTAGAACGTAATGAATAAATATAAAATGAGTCCTTTCAGGAAGGGGAGCCATGTTCGTGTAGAACTGTTAAAGATCGCAGAATTAGTATGCTTCCAGCGCCGATCAAGCAAAACATTCTCAATGTAGAATATACATGCTGCATAATTAAGCCTACGTAACACTATAGCGGCGGCAAATCGCCGACCAAAGACGACAATCAGTTTATCGCCTGTGATCATAAAAGGGTTTATGGTAGCATTACTTTCCCATTGAGCTGCCGATTCCATTATTATTATGAAGAGTATTCGATGCTGCATCGAATGTTTTTCTGATCTTGAAGCGATTGTATAAAGCGAGGCGACCAGTCTGCAACCGAATGATGACCCTGTGTGCAACCGATAGGCGACAAGTCGCCGAGTAAAAAAAATAAAAAATCACATTGCGAGGTTTCAGTCGGCAGTGTTTGTTTAAGCCGACTTCCGACAACCAACTTGTCAGTGGTTAGTTGTCAGAGAGCTCAAAAAAGTATTTGTTAGTCGTTAAAAAACATGTCAGGTGTTGGCGCCTTGTTGTCGCAGCATTTTGGTCGGCTGGAGGTTTAGGCCATGGTCACGCGCCGACTTCCGACAACCACTGGTCGGTAGTTGGTTGTCTGGGATCGCAAAAAGGTTTTATTTTATTTGGTTGTCGGAACATTTTGGTCGGCTGGAGGTTTACGCTGCTGCATGGAACCATGCATTGCCGACCTGGTTGTGTGGAGGTTTTTCTTGGTTTTATAAAAGTGGGCGACAGGTCTCCGCTTGATCTCCGACCGATCTTTAGTGCTCGAAAATGTGCTTGAAAATAAGGGTGGTGATTGATCACCATGATCACCGAATAAGATTCCCAAAACCAGTAAGTATATCGGCCGTCAATCTCCGACCAGTTGTTTATAATGAAGATAATCGCCGATAAATCGCCCATTATTAAAGACCTCAGCCTGACCGAATTTTGAAATATACCCTTTATTCATCCACGGGGAGCTATATATTTTCTGAACAAATTGAAACCAACTTCATAAGATTCCGTTTCCTGTGGAATGAGTAACAGCGTCCCGAATGTTGAGCCCCGGTGGTTTTTCTGACGAGGGCCCCGTCTCTGAGGAACGCTACTTTGCGGGGGGTGAAAATTTGATGACGACATATCGTGTAGACGCACTCGGAGCTGTATACATGACATGTCGTCACACGTCTAGCGACCCCCTGCAGTTTCCTCTGTTGTTACGCCATAGGGAGGGGGCGGACCAAAAAAAATTATCTTTTTTATTTTTTATGGATAAACGGGGACGAAAATTTATAAATACCCAGGGTAATTATATTCTTTGTTTACTAAGCTTTACGTCAATATATGGTTGTTTTGGGTCAGGCTGAGGTCTTTAACTGCTGACCATTCTCTCACATTTCTACGACATTCGGCGACTGGCCAACCACCTATCAGTGACTACCCTACAACCGATTGACAACTGATCATGGAATGATTTTTTTGGCGAAAATTGCTTGTCGATGGTTGCAGCTTTTTTTTTTTGGTTGTCAGAAGTTGGCAACCGATCGTATGCTTAGTGAGACTTAGGCTTAATGCAGCTTTTTCGGTTGAGCTGGTCGGCAACCAGTCACACTCTAGTTTGACTTAGGCTTTATCCCTATTCATGCTATGTTTGGTAACTTTTGCAGTTGGTTCATAATTTCCTACAAAAATTGTATACTATACAAGCATAGTCAATTAAAGGAAGAATTATGGATTGATGAATTTGCTCTAAACTAGTTTTCTTCAAATAATTACGAAGAAGGCCCAATAATAACACTGTCTAAACGCTTCAAAATGATTTGCGTTTTTCGCAATTAATTACTTCAGAAATTTTGAAAGTTCTGCTCAAAATTGATCCCTGGAATTATTTATTTTTGTGCATCATTAGTATTATTCATCTAAACAATGCGTGTTTACTAACACGCGTGTGTAATTCAGATAAAGATATATATATACATGCATATTTATCAGCCAATCAAAATCTGTTTGATATTTCGCGCGCTTCGTTCGTTTAGTTTCCGGTATATTGTTCGATTTCGGCTTTCTGTTGACTCTTGCGGTATACTCCAATGAGTGCAAGACGAAAAGCTTCAGTATGTCTCTCTTCAACGCCGTTTTCCAATTGTGATTATATTAAGCATTCTTATGAATAATGTATTGGGAGTTAGTCAAGGAATATTCTTTGAAAGCTATGAATGTGAAAGAATCTTCACGTGAATACTTTGGATCTGAAATCATTTCAAGAAATAGGTTGTTCAACGAATGCAATTTCAGATTTCTTTATAATACCTTTTCGTTTAATTTGATCAGTAAATCAAGAAAAAAAACCCCACTTAAAGTAACGTTGAAAGCCAGAAAGATGCTGATTGCATTTTAAATGGTTTAAATGTTTTAAAAGTTTTAAAAATCCTTCAGGTTCTGAGCGGACGCAATTATTAATTACTTCTTATATGACTGAATACCTCTTTTACCTGCGACCAATTAATCCAAAACTTGATGAACCAAGCAGCAGAAATAAAAATTAAAACATTAGGGGAACCAATTGATAAATCAATCAGTTCATCATCAATCAATCAAAGCACTTGTCAATCAACCAACCAACTAATCGATTGATAAATCAACCAACCAATTAATCAATTAATAATCAATAACTAAATCACTCACTCATTCACTCACTCACTCATTTTAATCAATCAATCAATCGTACATTCAATCAATTAACCAATCAATTACTCACTAACTCACTCACTCACTTAACCAATCAATCAATCAATCAATCAATCAATCAATCAATCAACCAACCAATCAATCAATCAATTAATCAATCAATCAATCAATAATCAATCAAATCAGCAATTACTCAATCACTCATTCACTCACTCACTCACTCAATTGACACAGCAATCAATCAATTAATCAATCAATCAATCAATCAATCAATCAATCAATCAAGCAATCAATCAATCAATCAATCAATCAATCAATTAATCAATCAGTTAATCAATAAGTCAATCTACCAACCAATGCATTCTAATGAACTTATTCAGGTGCACAGATTAGGAAATTAGGAAAATTGGCGTGTCCAGTTATCATCACGTTCAAGATTGATATTTATTGCAAATACATTTACAGTTGGCTTTCAGGTCCACCAAGACCAACTTGATAGCAAAAGGGATATTTATTCAACAGCACAAATTATATACTTTCATTTATTCTGGGTTCGTCCGGGCAGAAAAATTGTTGTAGGAGGGAACTTTTCTGGTTGTTTAATTCATTCACTCATACAATCTAAATGACGCAGTATTTTGTATAAGGCCTTTGTTGTGGTTAAAATAATGTTACATCTGTTTTGATTAGTTTAAGAAAAGTTTAAGACCGAATGATTATCTTTTATTGTTCTAAAAGAAAGAGACATTTTCATTTTTTCTCGTTATCGTACTTCATCTTTAAAAAGAGAAAGGGGTTTTCACTCTGTTTTTTATTTAAACGTTTAGTTTGCCATCTTATCACTTTGGACCAATTTTGCGTCATAGCCTCAATGTTAAACAATAATTATATGGACTGTTTTTTGCATTGTTTTTCAGTTTTATTCTTCTTTATAAGTGATTGTCATTTTCATCTTGGATACAACAAATACATTTCTGTTGACGTTAAAAAACTAGAAATAGACTACATTTCTACATTATTTCAGAATTAAATTTCCCTCCATTATGTGACCTATGGATTAAATCTCTGTGCTGGTCGCCGACGCTGGGCGATGGGTCGACGCAAGCGGCGGTTCAAAGGAGCTCCATTTTCACGTGCATTCTCCTGAAGCTCCCGAGCGTTCTCCTGCCTTTCTTGTTCCAGTTCCATGGCGTTTTCTTGCTGTTCTTGTCTTTGTTCCATCGCGTTCTCCTGCATCTCTTGCTGTTCCTCCATCATGTTCTCCTGTGCTTCTGGATCGCCTCCAAAGTTATTGGATTGAGGCCAGACATTTTGCTCCCACCAACGTCCCTGTCGCTGGGGCTGCGCACGGAATGGTTGTCCTCGTGGCTGCTGGTTGTAATAAGGTTGTTGGTTGTAATAAGGCTGTTGGTTGTAATAAGGCTGTTGGTTATAATAAGGCTGCTGCTGCCATGGTTGCTGCCGCCGTGGTTGTTGTTGCCATGGTTGCTGCTGCCAGGGTTGTTGCTGCCAGGGTTGTTGCGGCCATGGCTGCTGGTTTTCGTAAGCATTCTCCTGTTGCTCTCTCATGTTTTCTTGCATCTCGCGTCGGTTTTCCCTCATGTTTTCCCGTTGTTCCCGTTGGTTTTCCATCATGTTCTCTTGCATTTCAAGTTGTTCTTCGGGGTCCACCCCCCATGTTGCCTGTTGGTTGGGGTACCATGGCTGTTGGTTGTATCCTGGGTAGTAGTTTGGTGGATGTTGCTGTGGACGTGGACGTTGCTGATTGTATTGCTGCCAGTAAGGTTGGTATTGTCTTTGACGATTTTGCGCTTTAGTGGAAAGAAAAACACATCGATTAATAACACGTTGTTTTACCGTAGATGTTGCACCTTTAAGACAATTGTTATTTCCCCCTTTTTTAATGATGTGTTGCAGCTTTAATGCTAAATCGATGTTAGACAACCAGTCAAAGGCATCAATATGTTACACTTATTAGGTTATCAGTTACTCCTTGTAGAATAAACATGAAGATAACCAGTACATTTAAAGATAAAGTTGAGTTCTGGTCATGTGATTGGATTGTGAAAGAAACTGCCTGGAATCAACTTAGAGTGGTTGATTACGTAGTACATAAGAAGTGCTGTATTCTGTAAGGTTGTGAAATCATCAAAAACGATAACTGCCTAAATTTTGCTGAAAGTCACATGAATTGTGGCATAAAAGTTTGGTCAAAACTTCCATGGTATATCTCGTCATCTTTCGAGTATTGGGGCATTTGAAGAAAAATCCTTTTCAGGGGACATTTCTTCCGTGAAAGTATTCCAAACTAACCAAAAAAGAATGAGAAAGCTCACAGATCATTTTCTCATTTACCAGAACCCAACCTTATTATAAGGGGTGTATGTTAGGCGAAAGTATTAATGAATGAATACACGTGATATTAAAGCAATGATTTTAGCTATTGATAATAGCTATTTTACAAAGGCGTATTGATTATTTGAAAAGAGAATCAAGATAAATCAGGCACTTCTTTGCACATGTTCTTTGCCTCTGAGGTATTGAGGGGGAGGGGATGAAAGACAAAGATTCATAACTTAATATTTCATGATATGTCAATGCTGCAAAAAGTTTTTCTTACGTCTGTAACCACAATAGTGCCATTGCCATTGAAAATTCATAATCAATAGCAAATTTAATATGTACAAAAATAGATCTCCTCAGAACTGGTCCCGAGTGTTGGCAGAATAAAAATGACCATTTCCTTTCATGGCTTCACTATGTCTTTCTAATCATTATCTAATGCAATTTTTTCAGTGAACGTTCATAAGGCATCATGATGTTTACCCAATGGTGCATGGACCTTGTCTTATAAAAGAGCCGTGATTGATCCGAACTTATAGCAACTCCTCAACTCTAATATATAGTCGATTGCAACCCTACGATTGATTAAAGGAATTGCGATGGATTAGGATCAATATCAACTTTATAGAAGACGGGGTCCTGAAGGGATTTGAATTCCTGGCTGGAAGTGCATGACTCATTGTAGAGTGAGTACTTAAAATTAATCAAACAAATCCATCGTTATTACATTGAAAGCTAAATAAATCCAGGGCGGATCCAGGGGACACCTCGACAAAACCCAAATCTAGCGTACGGTACCTTTAGCATACAAGAAGAGTAAGACGCGATCAAAGTGTACTTTTCTGTTGCTCATTAGAGATTTTTACAAATACTTAATTATATTTCTGAAAAATATGAGTACATGCCTTATTTATTCTTTTAGGTTTCAGCACCTGTTGACCCCTGTGCCCCCTCCCCCGGGCCAGAAATAGGAGAAGCATGAGTCTGCCACTGGGAATATAAATGTGTAGGAAAAGAGTATTTACCTGAGGTGGAGGCTACGAAGAGCGCCACCAAGCACAAGGCAAGTAACAGCTTCATCTGTGGAAAGTGAAGACAAAAATAAAAGACATTACATTTCCACTTTATCTATCAAATTTATCCCATTAGATATTTCAAAACTTATGAAGCATGCATGCTTGGCATATAAATTTGCAAATAATAATCCAGCTACCTGTGACAGCGTAAGCGTATCCATCCCATTCCGGATCTTTTAGATTCTGAGGAATAACCGTGAAACATAATCTACATTCCTAGGTACATCTTGTGATTCCGATCATGGTTGCAATAAAATGACCCATTGAAAAGGTTGCAAACACAAACCCCGCAGTTTTTAAGTGTGTCAGTTCCAATATTGACTAAATATTCAAATAGAATATCTCATATCGACCAAACATATGTTATGGGGCTGAAGCCACAAATATTTCTTAGATTGGATGATTTTAAAGCAGGTGTTGTGGTACGATACAGAGTTGATGACTGAACGAAATAAGGGTCGTTGAAGACTCTTTCCTTTACAGAACGCCTTAATCGTTAAAGAGAGGGCCAATGTCAAATAACAGTAACCGATACCTTTGTTTCTCTCCTTTATCACACATTTATATGTAGAACACCTTAGAGAATTTCATGAGAGCTTAAAATTAATATCCTGTCCTAGACAAGAAAGCTTTGGTGTCAACAGGCATGCAGTTAACACCAGTGTATAGTGGATTTCCGTTATTTATTGACCACATTCACTAACTCTGAAAAATTATCACCCCTCTTGATTATGTGAATGGTGCACAATTACTCTTTTTAAACAATCGAGTGATTATTGACTTTACTCGGGGGGGGGGGGGGGGGGGGGGGGGAGAGAAGAGTGAAAATAGAGTGAAGATTAAGACATTTCTTTTTAGAGAGCACTCAACATTTACTCCTTAACAAATGATCACTGACGAAAAGAGATGGTGTAACAAATACAAAATACTCTCTCTCTCTCTCCATTCTTATGCGCTTTGCTTTTGTAGAAGATATGATGAAAAAGGATGAATCCATTTTGTAAGTGATCAAACCCATCCTTGTCATTATCAGTTACAGATAGCCACCCACTCCCCCTCTCTCTTCCCAATTCTCTCTCTCTCTCTCTCTCATACCCTCTCTCTAACATTGGCTACTTCCTATACATCTATATTTGTGTTCGTCTTTCTCCATGGTTCTCTTGCCCCTCTCTAACTCTTCCTCCTCTCTTCCCCTTTTCATATTTATCCTTCATGATATGGAGTGAGCGGTGAAAGATATTTCCCTCCAGCCTTCGTACCCCCATCCAACGTCCGTTTGACTTGTTTCAAGGTCTGGGGAAGGCGTGGCGTGTCGCAGTCAGGAAACGCGTCCTGGTGAGAGATGAACGTGCTTGGCCGAGGCTGGGCATAGCAAAAAGGAAATTACTTTTATCTGCGAAACTTCTTTGGGACTAAGCCAGACAGGGTCGCTCAAGTTTATCTTGTTGAACTGGGCAATGTTTAGGTCATTATGCATCAAATTCATGACAAAAACAAACAAACAACTGAAGTCAGAGTTATAAATGAAGGCATAAAACTCTTAATTTATGTTGGCTTTTGTGACCTATTTCTCCATGCCCTCGAGGAATAATGCGGAGAAGTTTCTCGAATCAGGCACTTGCATTGTAATAACTTGCGAAATGTTGCATGTACTTGTCTAATTCCTCTGAAAAGGGTTGCTATTATTAAAGGTTGCGTAATGATAATAATGATGAAGATAATTATAATAATGATAGTAATGATGATAAAAATAATGATAGAAATAAAAATAATAACAAAATAATAATAATAATAATAATAATAATTATAATAATGATGATAATAATAATAATGGTGATGATAATAATAACAATTATTATAACAACAAAATGAATAATAGCAACAACAACAACAACAATAATAATAATAATAATAATAATAATATCTGTAGATGAAATGCATGGAACATACGCACTAAAGCAAGGATTAAAATATCATCCATTTAGCTAAAATTCAAGTGAATGAACCACACTATACCATATTGCTTACGCACGCAAACGTAATTTGAATATTTTTGTCAGAACAAGGTAATGCTAAAGTTTTAAACTTAATTCGTCGAACAGTTATGTATCTCAACTCAAGAAAGAATAAAGAATCGTACAAAACAGGTAACAAAATAAATATTAACGCAGATAAACGAAATGAAAAAAAGAAAATAACAAAATTACGGGTGTGACAGACGGCATCAATAGAATACACTACAAATTTCCCTTCAACTCCCACGCTTTTTAGGAACTATTTATGACATTATGGTTTTTAGAAAATTTAAATTCACAGACAATTGGAATTCATACGAAAGAGGGGAACTTTGACGAAACAAATCAGGAAATCACATTATATTGAATACGTTATTGTAATATCGTTTCCTTCGCATATCGACTGAATGCTATAATAGACCATTTTCGTACTGTATTCAAATATATGCACGTTTGCCTATTACATTCACCTGTAGAAACCTACTCTTTTTCAATAGTCAGAATGTGAATTGCATGTATAGCTTGGACAAACAATTTAGCTTGCCCAACCTAGCAACACTATTAAAATACAATGATTGTATAACAGATGGATGTAATACATGTAATTCGTTACTAGGGGCGGTATTCTGAAAGCTATGTTATCTTTTAAGTTAATAAAACGATGTTAATTGTCATAACAAATCAAAATCAGGACAAGTCATTGGTTAATGATTGCGCAAAGATGGCTGTGCTCGTGTTAAAAAAGACATCTGCGCAAGCACCAATGATTAGTGTTTATTGCGTGCAATTTCAGTTTGTTATGACAATTAACATAATTTTCCTTAACATAAAAGATAACATAGTTTTCGCCCTAGGGGTTTGACAAGGAGGTAAGCATTAAATTTGAATGCATTACGAGAAGGGCCTATTATTTGGTTATTTGAAAAGGTATATTTTGTTATCATAGGATAAACAAATTTATGCTACGCCTCATTCTTCCCAAGGAATACTCAAGGCGCCTACAAACATGACATTGCCTTGACATTAGCAACGATGCCCCAAGGCGCTGAAAGCATTCAAGAAATAACTTCCTACCATGTACCTATTTACCACATTTAGGTGGAAAGTGGCAAATGTAGTTGAATTTCTTGCTGAAATAAGGATATTAGTGCTGGGCTGGACTCTAACCATTAGATAACAATTAGGCAACAAATTGCACCCTGTTGGACTTATCATTAATTTTTATTTACTTGGTGAAAGAAAAAATAAATAGCATAGTAAAATTACAATAAACTTTAAAAACAAAACAAAATAAAAAATGAAAAACAACGCAAGCATGAAGGGAGAGTCGTGCGAAATAATGCATCGAATAGAAATACAAATTTCTTACCTTGTTGCCGATATCAAAATACAGGAGCTTGATTTTATCTCTCAAAGTTTAATGTCGTTTACGACGGCTGAAGGGTAAAATTCGTTTTATCAGCTTCCAGTCTGGTATACAGTATGAACAGTTTCTTCGATGTGCAAGGAATATTTATTAGAAAAAAGCTTTATTATATCCTATAACAAGTTAACCTTTACCTCAAAAAACCATTTTGAAACATGGTGTCGAATTAGCATCCCATCCCGCAATTTGTTACCTAGCGAAAGTGACGTCACACATACTCTTGACCAATCATATGCCTCAGAGTCTTAAATGTGAAGGGTTGTGTTATTTTGGCGACTACTGAGGTTTTTCTTTACCCTTCTCATCTATTCTTTGTACCTACTTCCTAACTTATCGAATTATTGAGTGACTACCCTTTGCGAACTTGTCTTTTCTTAATGTCAAAAGTCATTTCTGTTTGTTCAAGAAGTAAGATGGCGAAAAGACAAAACAAACCCCATCCTTTTACTCATCTGAACCCCACCCTTTAACGTGAGGGGAAAATATTAGCAGTGAATATAGTTTGTCAACCTAAGTGCTCTGCTGAAATGAATCCTTTTGCGAGGAGCTCTGTGGAATTCCCAGGTTCTGGCCCAAGCTGAATCATCTATGTCAGTTTAAATTTTGAAGAATTTAGGGGAACATCTTTGTTTTGACGCATACCTGTAGAACTCCCCAGCACACAATTTGATTTGTTAATTTATTCGTCTGTCATTTCCCCCTCCCGCTTACTTTTATGGAGTAAGGCCCCATATTTAGCGTTAACCTATTTCTTTTTCAATTCAATTTACTTGTCATTCTGCACGTTCTGGGAGAACATTCTAGAGAATAATTGTATAGATTCAAATCATATAAACAGCGTTCGTCATAATGTAAAACTCCTTTAAAGGTCCACTGCAACCCAAATGCAAGTTGATTTCTGTTGAAGTGTAGGGATGCATAAACTCATATTTTGTTATTCGAACTTCTCAATATGTTTCATAGATTTTTAAATAATTTTTAAAATCATTTTATCAAACATGCTAAGATCCACCCTAAAAATATGCTCCATATCTTATTCCTGCAGTGACATCATCTGTCAATCATTAGTGAGCTAAGGAGAGACAGTGGTATGTAGCTTTGCCAGAGATGACCATCTGTTCTAATAGACCTTACAATGCCTACATAGTAGTTGCTATATCAGAAATGCTGTAGCATCACCAGGAAAAGAATGGTAATGAGGAGGTATTGTTCGAAAGCACGCAATTCTATCGTGAGCATGTGCTGAGCTGGGGGAGTTACATTCCACTGTCTATCATGTCTATTGTAGACTGTTAGTGTAGCTGACTGATGATTGACAGATGATGTCATTGCAGGAGTGAGATCTGGAGCTTTTTTTTAGGGTGGAGCTTAGGAGGTTGGAAAAAATATTTCAAAAAGAAAATTTAAAAATCTATGAAACATATTTAGATATTTAGATATTTGGGCTGCATCTAGGAGCCCTTTAACTTTGAAACTGCTTTTCAATACAATACCTTTGATAAAGTGGTATGAATACCACTAATTTATAATGATCTTTGTTCCACTGGACGGTGGATAATAGTGCTATTTGTCCTCAATTCCAACGGAATAAGTATGAATTATAAATACCGTTGATCGTATTCTATGAATGATATTAAGAACCGATACTAAATAGTGTTTCACAGTATAATTTTCATCCATAAAAATTTGGGTTGCCTTGGATTTGTTTTGTGGTATTGGGATACGGTTGTAAAACTTCTCCTATTCGGTTTATCTGATAAAAAGAAAGTCAAACTTAACAACGGACCTCAAACACCTTTCTCTGATATTTTATGTTGCTGTCAATATTTTGAAAGTGCTTATATTCGGGCAACTCAAATTCGGGCAGTGAGGGTCCCGAATATCCTTGTACCCGTCAAGCAAGGTGCCCGAATATAATTTTTTTATTTATCTTATCTACCCTCACAAAACTTCACCCCCTCCCCCAAAACAAAAATTAAAACAAAAACAAAAACAAAACACAAACCCTGTGATTCTGTCGAAGTATGGCCTGCTTGGTTCAGACAAGAGCTTGAATGACAGGAGAAGAAAAATGATATCATTGCGCGTGCAAAACATTGTAAAAAAGACGACCTGCAGAGAAATGACTAACCACATGATATCCATGTATATAATGGTAAATCAGGCCTCGTTGTGCAACCGACAATGATCAGTTTTATTCATCGTCGTCCACCTCTCTCCTTCTCATGTTCTTCCTCTCTCCTCTCTTATATCGCAAGTGCATTCTCTTAAACATGCTACAAACGTAATAAGAGGGAGAAAATATAGAGGAAGAAAATGATATAGTGCTTATACAAAGGTTGGATAAGTTGCTGCCGTCGGAGCTCTTTCTTTCGATCTTCCTTTAAAGGCATTGCTCTTCCCCTCCCAATCAAATGTTTAGCTACCTCGTTCCAACCATTGCCATATAAGGTAGCACATTATATTAGGCACCAACATTTCTCGATTATTATATTAGGCCAACAAACACATATTATGTCACCAACCTCGTATTCCTATCTTACAATACAATGTACAACATACCATGTTCTGCGACCCTGCAATAGCTTCGAGCAACACCAGGTTTGTTATAGTTTTATGAATTAGAATTAGAGCTTAATTCACAAAACAAGGACATAGCCCAAGAATCATATTAGGAAAACTAGATATTACCATTTGGAACCATTTCTTTACATAAGTAGGTCTACTTAATTGAACACATGTTTATTGTGCTCAGATTTCTACAGATTCTCGGCAGGATGGTTGAGCCGTATTGGCTATGATTATGAAAACAAATCAATAATTTGCCGGGCCTGAAAAATAATGTTCACGTAAACTCGTACTGTAAGTTATTTCCCCTCACTCGGCGGTCCACCAAATATAAATACTTTCCTCCAATCACTGAATATACAGTAAATGAGATATGGTTATATTTGTTAAGTCTTGTTTATGTTCTAGTATTTTACAGTCTATTTGAAGCCGTTCAATATCGTTTTCTTAATTGTGACTAAACTTCAAAAGACCCCATGGAAGAACAACTTTGTATTTTGCTCATACTGCTGAAATGGGCTATCCGCCGTATCTGAATCTTGAATTATATTATGTGTATTATGTCATTGATTACGGAAATAAAACAAACCAACAGCGTTATTTTCCTGGGACGGGAAGTACAAGGATTTCATTGTGTGAGGGCGCACATGCTGAATTCTTCATATGCTACGTCAAGTTGAACTTCACGTCTTTTCGCACTGTCTTGTTGGGGTGAATAGAACCCACAGAACTCCTAAAGACGAGTTCTGTGATAGAACCCCAGTTTCTGCATGTTGTTGTTTTCGATATGCACACTTACCGGCAGGGGCGTCGATTATGTGATAAAATGTGTATTCAAGGCATCACGTGCCTACCGTTATTAAGTTTTTCCCATCCCCCGCTAACGATAATGTACACGTATATGTATATGTATATATATAATGTATATATAATTCAAGACACTCTGTGTAATGACTGCATCCAATTTTACACCAAAGTATTGTTAAGTAGCCATACATCTATATACATGTATAAGTAAATACAATATTTGGCGTATTAGGATCCTTCCGTAGCTAATAATGTCTGATTTCGAGCACTGAAAATTGATGAATCTTAATAATAGCATTATATATTTGAAAACCTTTCTATGCCTGGCTATTTGTTTATCCTTCTGAACATCATTATACAAGACAGATATCAAAATTCAACAATTTATTATATCAAGCCTCCACAAAGTTACCGAATCCCTAAAGTAAGTAAAGATAGAAAGCAGAAAATGATTTAAAAAAAAGAAAGAAGAATATCACGAAAGATAGAGAAATGATAGGACTGAGATTAACTTGAGGAAGGTGGGGAGAAACTGATGAAACTGATGAAAGGAAACATAGAATATCATAATGAGAGGAAGGGTGGAAAGATCATTGATAAAAGATAAAAAAATAAAAGCAAAAACGAGAGATAGAGAGAGAAATGTTAAAAGGATGAATAATAACGAGGAAAGGTAGAACAGAAGATTTTTTTTCTTTGTTTTGCTGCTAAAAATAATTATTTTATTCAAATCAACTTTTTGTTAGGGTGGACTTGGCCTTTAACTTCACGAATTGAATTGAATTTTATTAAACATCACAGATGTTCATAAACATAATTACAGAGTGTATCACTCATGCTTCACCTTGTAGAGGTGTTGTGAATCAGTGGATAAGTCCCCGGACTGTGAACCACGAGGTCTGGGGTTCGAATCCCACCGCAGCACTAGCGTCATTTGGCAAGACGTTAATCTACATGGTTTGCTTAGCAATGTGGGCGTCACTGTACTGCCTTCTACTGGAATACTCCCCAGGGAGCGGATAATGTGCATACATTGTGTGCGGGCATGTTAGAATTCTATGACCGGGGTAATAAATATTCTGTAAATTGTGAGCGCTTTGGGCCACTATGGGAAAGGCGCGTTATAAATGCCAGGTATTATTATGCTTCACGTAATTTGTAAGCAGTCAACACAAAGCACCCCATTGTCGCTGGGAGAACACGTCCGAAAACTCCTTAGTAAAAGCCAAAACTGTCCGGACACCGGAACGAGGCTAATATTATTGCGTGCGTTGACACGTTTTGGCGTACCGGTACGTATTCGTGATATTCCAGGTTTTAGGATTGACCTTGCTCCCTACGTATACTGTACTGTAGACCATTGAATGAATATCGTGTTGACACTCAGCATTCTACTAATACGCCTTTATTTATTCAATTGTGATTTGGTATCAAGCCATGTTTACCGTGCGAAATTTCCTACGGTTTGCTGTGAACAGATCAACAGAGGAATGGTCCAGGTAGGTTTAGGGCTGTGATATTGAATTGTCAAACTAATCAACATTATGTGACGACGCGCCCACTCATACATGTACAGGCTTATCTGAATATAACCAAACTCCAAAGAGTATAAATACGAAGAGTGCTCAGTCCTGAAATAAAGCACGCGTATATTATTGTGGTACATTTCGATCAGCCGAGAGGGAAAGGTTATAGTCTTTGACTATAGATGTTTGTATTTTGTATTTTCTGTATATTTTCTTTTTTTCTGTACATCGCTTTTGGTAAAGCCGTTAAGGGCATAATCTTGATATTGTCCCTTCAAATACAAACTTATGTCCCAAAGTAACTACAAATAACCAAAGTCGACCTCGCCCATTAGTATGGCTAATCGCATCGCTTAATTTTGGCAGGTAAGATAGAAATTTGTACTTACATTTCAAGAGAATTACTGTAACTATCGAGGAGGCTCTTTGTTTTTACGATTTAACGATTATTTCGATGAAAAAAAAATGGAATTTCCTCGCCGAGCCGATCGATTCAAATGACTCGATCGCACTGTGTGATCGAGTCAGCGACGGTATACGGTATACATTACGCACCGTGCGATCGAGTCATTTGAATCGACGGTACAGTACGGAGAAAGATCGGTTCGGCGCGGAAATTCCATTTTTTTCATCGAAATAATCGTTAAATCGGCATCGGCATTAAATCAGAAGAACACACGTTTTGGGCTTGTCTGAAGGGTAAGGGTTAGGGTTATTCTGAAAATGGTTATCAGATTCAAGGGGGGGGGGGGGGAGGTGCACAATCAAGAAGGACCTTCAAAATTCGCTCAGTGGGGGGGGGGGGGGGGGTTATGGGGTCCAGTTCCCCTCCATAATTCCCTGACAAGCAAAAAAAAAACGGGGGGGGGGGGCACGTGCCCCCTGTGCCCCCTGGATCCGTCACTGTGAACATTCGGAAAAAAGAACCTTCGAAAAAACGAGTACCCCAGAATAATCAAGGCCATACAACCTGTGTGTATCAGTAATTTAAGTCAGAACAAAATGCTAATATGCTAATATTTGTTGTTCTCCAGTGTCATTAATGATTCATGACTCTGGGTTAAATACAAGATTTTCAATAAAAGGTATACCATACCCCCACTGCTGCCCTATACTATTGACATATACACAAGCATACTCACACGTAACGTATTAGTAGGGTGTACCTTTAATTGAAAAATCTCGCTATCGTTACCTTTGATCAGCCTATTTAAACCTGATATATATATATATATACACACATGTATATAAATATATAAATATATATATATATATATATATATATAATCCTCTCCATCCTCTTTCTTCTTCTCTCTCTTTTTCTTTATGACGCATTTATACGCGTCTTCTTTTCTTCTCGATTGTTCTTACTTTTTCTGTTTCCATATTTTTATTGTGACGTACTTGTATATATCTTGCACTTTAAACATGTTAAATAGCGCATTTTATGTACATGTGTATGCATTTTTGACGCTTCTTTTGTTTTGGATGAAATCATGTTTCATTTCAAAATATAAGGGCGAAAATTTGTACTTCTGCATTGTTCACGGAGTGTCTTCATTTATTGTTTGTTATTTACTTTCCGTCTCCGAGCAGAACTTCAATTGTATATATATATATATACAATTGAAGTCTATTTAGTTTGTTGACAAATATCTTAGTAAAGTTTTATGAATATTCACTTAGGTTTCTGTATAACAGAGCACAATTACACTGTTGTGAAAAGCAGCTGAAATGGGCACATCCTCAAACAACCCAGAGTAATGAATTATTGATAGCAATAAATAGCAAAATAGTTCATTGGAATAAATTGTTGGAAAAGAAAGGTGCGATTCTGAATACAAGTAGTATTGTCGCATAGTCAACTACTGATAAACACAGATTTTATAGTATTGATTTGTCAAGAACACTGAGAATCTTATTGGACATTCAAAGCAATATTTGACAAGAAAAATTATTTGAAGAAATACCTTAATAATAATAATAATAATAATAATATGTCTTTCGACTTTTTTACAATACGCAAATATCATTTTTCTGCTTATGCGTTATTAACGATCAAAACTGTAATAATTTTACACGTAGTAAACATTAGTATAGTTTCTTGAGCTTTCTCTAGTTTCTAACCGTGAATGTCTTTGTTGTAACTTCTAGTTTCATCGGCGGTAAGCAGCCACCACTTTTCTTGACTCAGTTCTGCAAGTCAAGATGGCAGACTACTGCATCAACTACTCAGAGGTAAGAATTTCTGCTCAGTGTAATTATGTTCTTTTGTTTCTTCTTTCCCAGCTAGCTCCGTTTCCAATTAATCAGTTTAATGAGAATGGGCAAACGCGCTATCAAAACCCTTTATCCGCGCCACGACAAGGCTTCTTCCTGATCTCAGGAGGTCTGTTGATGCAGTGGAACTTCGTTATAACAAAGTCCTTATAGTGGAACATCAGGGCTAAAAACAATAAAATACAAAGAAGTGGGATCTACATTATTACCTTTTTATAACGACAGTTTGCTATAGCTGTGTTCTTTGTATAATTAGTTGGCCGTTAAGTTATCCTAAAACACTGTGATTGCAGAAGACAAAGTTCATCAGTGTAGACTTTATCCACAGTCAACATAGACACAACGAGTTATAAATAAGAAAACGTGTGTTGTTCATCATTCAATGCGACAATAACAATGTAAACACGTCATTGTTATATGAGTTTGTACTCGTCTCTTCCGATCCGTTTATTACTCAAACAACTACAATCTCGACACCAGTCTCTTGTATATTGTGAACAATAGTCCAAAGGTACAACTTCCGTGACTTGTTAGCTAATGCAATTAATGTTGTTCGATCCCAACCTAAAATCTTTTTTTTTTTTTTTTTTTTTTTTTTTGGGGGGGGGGGGGGGGGTGCAAATGGAATGGGAAAAGGAAGAGGAGTTAGGAGGATGGGGGGGGGGGGGGGATATACCAGAGAGTTAGCGAATAAACCAAGCACGAAAGGGTACTCTTTAAATTGTTTTGGAAAAAACTGCCCAGCGTTAATATACGAATTCACACCGAACAAAATATACGGAATCACACCGAACAAAATATACGGATTCACACCGAACAAGACAAACGACATGACACCACGAAATGCTACAGGACAAACGGCAAAAATCAGTGCACACCGCACACAAAATTCGCTAAAAGTCTTGCTGGAGAGATGGTGATGTCGTTTTTGATAATGAAAATGTCGTGATCATGTTGATAGAATTTATTTGAAATCCGTCAAGTAGTCATCAAATTGATTGCAAAGATAAGACCGAGTCTTTAAATTTTTAAATTTTTAAATCATTTTTTATTTGGGTTTTCTAAAAGTTGTTAAATTGGTCATGTGACTATTTTGAAGAATAATATACGCATAAAGATCATTAATTTTATGTAATTCTTACTAAATATTACTAAACATTTACGTCAATGAACAGAACTATTAATAAGATCAGAAAATGGCACCTAACATAGCAAGGGACTATGACCCAAGCATGATCAAGCTTATGTTAGTATTTAGAAGATCAGGGTATAAATTATTTCCCCTGTTAAAACAAAGCAGCAAAACTAAATGAAACGACTTGGAAGTTGGAATGGACACCGATATCTGATTTCCATGACTTTCAACAAAATGTGTCTCGCCTTTAATGTCACGATAATGCCAATATCTCCATCTTTGTACAAGGCTTTGCCTTTCCAGAAGTTCATCATCGCCCATTCTTTTATGCTATAAAAATAGAGGGAGATTGTAACAAAACAATATTACAAATAAACAGGTCCATTGTCAATCTGCGCCTGTTTTGACAAGACATAGTAGAGGAGCTTATGTACATGTGGTATGTGCCTGCCAGGCTGAAATGTAATATTCATGTGTTAATGACACACATACCAAGCAAACTTATCTATTATGTCTTGTCAGATGGTCAATGGGTGTGTTTATATAATCCTGACAATATTTTTGGCTACTTTCAAGAAAGCAATATATTTTTCACAATGTAATAACTTATTAATCAAAAGTGTTAAAACACCAAATTTCGCACCTCACATTAATTATACTTTGGCATTACAACTAGAAATGTCCATTGCCTCGCAATGCTAATGTATCCCCCGGCACTGGCAGTGGCAGTTAGAGCGCACAAAAGACATATCACCTTTGATGGAAGAATGAGGGCAGCATTATCAAAAAGTATAAATTTGTAGATTGTACCAAGATAAATCTCCATAAAAAAATTGAAAGAAATCCATCCAGACATGTGGCTTGCAGAGTGCACTCACGCCATCCTCCAAAGTGTGACCTTTGACCCTATAAAAGACGGGACACTGGTGGCAGCATCACCCAAAACTATAGGTTTTAGATTACACCAAGAGACACCTTCATGCAAAATTTGAACGAAATCCGTCAAGAAATGCAAAAGTAAGATTGCACGAAGTGGACAAATGACCTTTGACCCTATAAAGGACGGAACAATAGTGGCAGCATTACCAAAAAACTATAGGTGCGTAGACTTTACCAAGATACATTTCCAAACAAAATTTGAAAGAAATCCGTCAAGAAATCCTTCATGCAAAATTTGACAGAAATTTGTTGAGAAATGTGACCGCCAGAGCGCACACAAGAGTGCACACAAGACATCTATGAAAAATATGACCTTTGACCCCATAAAAGACGGAACACTGGAGGCAGCATCACCAAAATCTGTATGGTTCTAGATTATACCAAGAGACACCTTCATGCAAAATTTGAATAAAATCCGTTGGAAAATGTGACCGGTAGAGCGCACACAAACTATCCAAACAAATATGGCATTTTACACTATAAAAAATGAACACTGGGGGCAGCATCACCAGAAATTATAGGTGTCTAGATTTTACCAAGATACACCTCCATACAAAGTTTGAAAGAAATCCGTTGGAAAATGTGGCAGTTATAGAGCGCACACAATAATGTGACGCGGCGGTGGAGCAACGCTGCTGTATCCTCTGGCATTCTGCTGGGGATACAATTATGGGGTTCTGCAGCACATTATTATATAAATATCGGAATTTTGAAATCATCGGGGGGGGGGGGGGACGCCTTTTGCCTGTGTTCTTGCAAGCGAGCAAAAAAAAAGGCCCTTTTTCCCCCTTATTCTTTCCTTCCTTTTTCATTAGAGCGATTTTTTTAGAAAGTCGTTCATGTCGTGTTGTCGTGTCGTTTGTCATTTGTCGTGTCCGGTGTGAATCCCCTTTACTCAGGTTAATTTTGCTTATTTTGTTGTAAAATGTGATCGTGATCGGGGAAAAAATATCTAACGTACAGTCGGCATAAAATTACCATCGTGTTGGTTTTTTTACCATCATTTTTGTAACAGTATACGGGGTCCCGGAGCCCACTAAAACCACAAAGGATTTAAATATAGGTGCAAGAACACCCTTTTGCATTTTCTGGTAACCGCAGAGCGGGAGATCATAAAATCAACAGCATCTCATTTACAATCCGCATCGTTCTGTTCTGTTTACATTGATATATTTTCCGGCAGGAGAGATCAAGGAGGTCTGTGATAACTCCTTGGAGAGATAACCTCTGTGGTCTAAGGCCATTTACTTCCACCCCAACATTTACTGCCAACATGGATTTTGAAGAAACATCTTAATGCTATGCTTTCCGAATCTGTTCACCCGATTAAAAGATTTTTAACATCGGAAATTAGTTAAAAAGGCAGTGTCGCTTGATACAATAACTTTGAAGAGCTATGAACTTTTTCAGATACTCAGTTACACCTCAATACTATCAAATAACTGCTCTCAGACACGCATTTGCAGGAATATGATCTTGCAGAACTGATACAATTAAAAATATTGTGTTTATGAAGTTTTAACTTCTGATGAAACCTGCACGTAGATTATTCGTTTTTATCAGAACACATTGCCAGTTCCTAATGGTCGCTTTCCATTTCCTTTGGACACAGTCGACTGGAAGACCAATCTAGTCGTGATGAAGCCAATTACAAAGCCCGCGTTGATCTGGCTGCAGCATACAGAGCGCTAGAATACCATGATATGGGTGAAGGAATCTGCAACCATTTGACTCTGAGGGCACCGTCTCGCGTCAGAGAAGAAGATGTGATGTTACTCATCCCATACGGAATGCACTGGAAAGAGGTCATTTTCAAAACATCCTCCACCCATTCTCTCCAACACAGCACCCACATACCCACATCCCAAAACTTTGCTTTACCCACCCGCACCCACGCAAACTCTCATCAACACATAATTTGCCCTTTTAATGCTGCCTTAATGTACATTAATGTTTTTTCTATATGCTTATGTTTGGGTACAACAATGACAACAACAAAACAAATGGGGAGGGGGGGGGGGGGGGGTCGAGTGATCGATTGTAGATAGGCCTCCGTACCGTGCTTCCATTATTAGAGTTTTGCTATGCCTATGGTCAACTCCGTGTTGACCATATGACGGGGTAATAATGTTGAAGCACCAGGAGCGTCACAACGTGACGGACATGAGCGCTATACAAGAAGCCACCATTATTATTATTTATTATTATGTCCAATCCATTTTAACTGAAGAAGATACATGACTTGTATACCTCTATATATTTAAGTTAGTATCACCAGATGGTTTGAAATGGATATTGGGTTTAAAAAAGAGTAATACATGTCCTTCTAGTTGCGCCATTTAAGAGGTGAGAATAATTTCTGTATCATTACCACGTAATAATGGAGTCTAAAAAAGGAGATAATATTATAAATGTTTACGAAGTCTCTACTTTCCTTCACAGGTGACTGCTTCATGTCTAATTGGTGTGGATTTCTTCAGTGGAGAAGTCATAGAAGGTGATGGGGAACCGAACATCTCTGCGTCCTGCATACACAGACCCATCCATAACGCACGTTATCCACTAGATGGGGTTACAGCAGTACTGCACACGCATCAACCATACACCACAACAATTGGTAAGCTCAGTGTAAACGAAAATAAAGATAATAGCTTATTGGAGGCAAAATAGAACACATCTTACTGGCTATTCATTGGAAAGAGGCGTTGCTGCGCCTTGAGAAAAGTGAAATTAGAATATAAGAAATATTTAGGCCTATGTCTGAATTTGTTTATATCGTACTTCTTAAATTTTCTGGCAAATATTCATAAATTTTGTGTTAATTTCGCAGAATATAGATTCCTCGGATTCATCACTCTGATTCTCAAATACCACAATGGCAGTTAAGTTTAAAAGTTTTATATATCAATCATCCTTTTGCAACCTTCATAGCTTGCATGAAGGACCCTGAGCCTTTCAAGGTTGGTCTGAGCCAGAACAGCATGCGCTTCCTGGACAAGATTGCATATGATATGGAGTATGATGGGTTCGCTAACGTTTCTGAAGAAGGTGAAAGGCTGGCCAAGGTTTTGGGAGACAAGGACCTCCTGCTGATGGGACAGCACGGAGTTCTAGCGGTGGCTAAGAGGGCTTGTGATGGATTTGACTGCTTGTATTATCTTGAGAGAGCTGCACAGATACAGGTTGGTAGAGATTAAAGACAAAACATGGGAGCGAAATGATGTGAATATATGCTGGTCATATTATATTAACGGACAACGGTGTATTCTTATTTTATTATTTTATGTTCCACATATGGGATAAAAGTTGGTTTTCAAAGGGATATGTTAATTCCCATATGAGCTCCATTGGCATTAAAGGGATTCGGTAACTTTGTGGAGGCTTGATTTAATTATTTTTTAATTTTGATATCTGTCTTGTATAATGATGTTCAGAAGGATAAACAGATAGCCAGGCGTAGAAAGGTTTTCAAATATATAATGCTATTATTAAGATATTTATGACTGAATACTCCCATTTACGAAAGCGTATGGCCACACGCTTTAGTCTAACACTGAGTCTATGGGGGGTGGGGGGAATGAGTCTGGCATTACCGGTCACTTGTATAATTATGTTTACTTTGTGAAGCACATGGTGAGTTTGAAGTGCTTTTTTTTCCTGGGCTTCATTTTTATACCATATTACATACACTGATAGCAAAGGCCAGACAGCTCGGATTTAATCAAGCATCTACAATGTTACCAAATCCCTTTAAAACTCTTTACTGTGAGGGTGATCCTCATGTGATTCTTTTTTTCAATTTTAGAAAATGCATTGAAATCATTAGATAATATAAAAAAAATAGATTGTAAAGGAGGGCCACAGTGTGGCCTGAGCTCTTCTCTTTGTGCTGTGGCCAAAAACGTCTACTTTTTATTCCCACTGGTGATCTTATCTTCCTGTCAGGTTAAAGTTTAATAAAAAGAAAATGCCAATAACGTAATGAGACTTTGATCACGCTTCAGCCTAATGAGGATCACTGTAATGGTTCGCTTTGATAAAGTTTTCCTAGCAAGTCCTTGGTGAAATGTATAACGCTACGTATTTTCTTGATCTCTGGGGATGTTCTACGGGGGGGGGGGGGGGGGGCGTAACAATAGGCCGAACCCTGATGAATAGAATTGCGTAACACATCTCCGCCACTCATTATGGATATTTTAGGTATCTTCGAATATTTTGAATACAAAATAATTCATTCCTTGACAAAGCCATATGGGCCAAATTTGCCTTCTTTACCAAGCATTCAAAAAATATATATATTCTTACGTTATTTTGGACTGTCCAAGCAGAAATTTCTTCTTTGATCCTTTTTTACGTTTACATTCTCACGTAATTCAGGTTTTTCTGATGTCTACTGGCGCTGAAGGGATGTCTGCTCCACCTGAAGTAATACAATCCGTAGCGGATGATGACTGTTATGAGCACAACGGGTTTGCGCACTTTGAAAGCATGAAGAGAATTCTGGCCAATGAAAAGCCAAATTTTATGGATTAGAATGTCTGTTTCGTAAAGTGCTCAGTTATCAAAATATAATTTCACGTTTATATAATGCGGTATAATGGTGTCATTCCCTAGTTTTTGTCGGTGGCTAGCGCATTATACCCACTTTATTTGGAGGCCTAAAAACTCAAAGCAGCTGAAATTTGTTTTTGCCTATAAGCAAATAAAAAAGAAATATACCCCTGGTCATTACTCAAATTTGACCTACATTTTGTTTTCATTTGCTTGTTTGTTACTCCTGCCATTTCTATTCAAATCTGTTTTATGTAAATAATTGTTGGCTTTGACGTTGTCTTTCTATAATCATGACCAATGACTGCCTGAATTAGTTTTTTGACTCGATTATATCTATGTATATCAGGACTATCGAACAGGGGGCAAATTCGATTTTTGAGTTTTGGCAATGAAAAAAAATTCGAATATCGGAAATTCTAATGAATTACACATATCATTTATGTAATTTGAATAACTAGCTAATTACAGTGATTTTTCCATGACTGTACTTGACCATAATATGAAGCATGTAGCCATAAAAACAAAATTGTATGGACTCGATATTCCTCTGCAAGTGTTTTCCAAATTCCAAATTTTTATCAGTATGTATCAACCTAATCGACAAGATTATTGTATCGGGGTATCCTCGCTAGTCATAAGGACCGCTATTCATAAGGACCGCTATCCATAACGCGTTGCTAAAAGGTATGCATAGCGGTCCTTCTAAATAGTGAGGAAAACATAGTCAAATTACCTCGCTATTCATAGGGCCCTTCATCCATAAGGACCACTATTCTTAAGGACCGTTATTCATAACTTTTCATAAGGACCGCTATTCATAAGGCGTGTTAATGAATAGCGGTCCTTATGAATGGCGAGCGGACCCCGTTGTATCATACAGTAAAATGTAGATCTACACACAAACAAGTGTGTGTATAAAGTGTTCTCATGGCAGCCATGTTGGAGGACCTAACAATAAAAACCTGTGCATCAGACTGTGAAAAGCCATTGTTGGCGTGGTCTAGTGCACAGGTTTTTAATGTTTATTATAATGGTTTTTATTGTTTATTATGTTTATTGTGTCCTCCAGCATGGCTGCTTCTGGGAACCCTCTATATATTGGGTGAAGCTGAGTTTTCAATGCTAACTTCACCTAAAAGAGTGATTTGTGTTTCTATATTGTTTTTAATCATGTATCAATATGTATAAAGCATAAATGTATAATCCGTGTGACCAAGTCATTTCATGGAAACATATTCCATTTCTGTCCATAATTGGCTTTCAAAAGATTGATTTTGATTTAATTATCTGTATTAAGTCATATATAGTTTTACTAGTAGAAGCAGCCCGTGGAGATCCACGGGCACTAGCTGTGTTTATCATTAATCATCAAAGTATAGTTGTCACAATATCTTCAACTGAAATAACAAAAAGAAATAAATCTCTGTATGTACAACATTCAAGTACTTGTTATTCATCCAAATCTTGTATAGGTTTTGCAAAAAATTCCTTTTCATCGTCATGAAGAATAAATTACGATTGTTTTAGCGCTGAATTACGAATGGCCCAGAATCTGGGATTCCACCTTTTGAGGAGCGATTTAATCTTGCCTTGTTTCTATGGTTCCAAATCAGAGTAAGGCGATGAAAGCATAACATGTATTGGCGGCCCCTTATAAAGAATGAAAGAATGATCCAAACAAGATTTTTACTGGCTACTTTCATTTCAGGGGGAGGGGGTCCCACGGCCTCCTTGCGGGTCTTGAGATGGCCGAGGGGTTCGATTTTTTTCTTCTTCACTCCCTCCTTCCCACCCCCAGCACGAGGGGAGACGGGCTTCATATTCGTATTCATATCAGATTCATATTCATATTATAGTCGTACTCATATCAGAGTGAAAACATACCCCCCCCCCCCCCACCCCCTGAGAGGGCGGCGGGATTCCCAGTATTCCTAAATGACGTGATCTCTCAGATCCGGCCATAAATCATGTCTACACTACAGATCTGTTTAGACTGCAATCAAGTAATAAATATATTGGATACAAGTATATAATATGCCGAAAGATTTGTTTACAAATTAAAAATTCCTCCCCAGTCAAGCTTCTTCGTTTAATAAATATATTGGAGGCGAGTATTATGTTTTTCACGGTATGAGGGCCAATTTGCCCTATTCATGTCTATATAATTGTTGATAAAAATGATATTTTCTATATTTAGGAGATTGAATGAAGAGATTATGGTATTAAAACTGGCCCGCATAGGTCAGTTAAAGGGAAAACCAAGAAATATGCTTGTATATTAAATGACAGATAGAAAGATGAGGAAATTTAGAGAGCCAGAGCAAATAGGGAAATAAGAGGGAGATGGGGATCATATTCAACAGTGAGAGACCGTAAGAATTTGACGGGAATGAAGAAAAACAAAGACAGAGAAATAAAGGGGTGGGGGGGGGGGGGGGGGAGGGAAGGAGGGAGAGAGAGAGGGGGCGGGCGGGTGGGTAGATATACGACAGACTGGTAGAGCGTTGGCCCCAGTAGTTATGCTATGTCGGACGACCCACGACATCATACTTCACATCTGGGTTTCTCGCACTTTTTGAGGAGATATTTGAACTTGCCTTCTTTGGTTCTACGGTTCTTACTTAGAGAAAGTATAAAAGGCATTGGCGGCCCCTTAGAAAAAAAAATAATGAAAGAATTAAAATAATTTTTTGTTAAAAGGGCTATTTTCTTTTCGGGAGGATCCCACGACCCTCTTACTGGTCTTGGGATTAATTAATTTCTTGGGTTGGAGGGGGAGCTCCTCCTATACCCCCCCCCCCGATATTCCTGAATGACATGATCTCATAGATCAGCCCCTGAATGATGTCCACATATCCGTTAAGACTGTAGGTCTAATCATTGGAGGCGAATAACATGGGTCCCACCATATGAGGGCCATTTTCCCCATTCATGTGTAATAAGGGAAGCAGACAATTACTCTATCATAGCAATTATTTACATATTCATATGACATTTTCTTCGCAATGTCTACCTCGACGTAGCGCAAGGTCGGTCATAACATGTAGATCATTTAAGGTTGACTCCTCTAGGAGCTGAAATTATCGATTTCATATCCTAAACTATATATCATATCCTGTGATTCAGCCGGTATCACTATCGACTTTATAACTGTAAAAGACCCACTGAATGCTCTACTGGTACGACCATGTTCTTTCATCAGTAAAATGATACATAAAATTATTTGATTATAATGCTATCAATAAAGAGAACGAGTCATCAGTCTTATAGCGCAGCAATTTTATTCCAGCCTCTAAGAATTACATTATACAAACAAGATATTGTAAAAAAAAATCACCTCATTTCCCATGATAACAAATGATACGTACCTGTATGTCATTTTCATATTTCGATTTATCGGAAAAAATACCACAAACCCCCAATATAAACACATTTCACATGTAAACAAATATGAGAAATATTGTTACTATATGAATTTATGAATTTTAGTTCGATGTACCTTAGACTCCCAGATGAAAACCAGAAATGTCAAAAAATGTCAATGTACTTATTGAAATGAATGTCTTGGTTATCATATAGGCATATAGAATATAACCCCCTCAATAAAAGTTCTGCAATTTAGGTTTTATCGTTAATATTTCTCTTTGACTATACCATCATACGTGAATTTAGTATCATTAACACGCCTGTTTATTTTCCTTTACAATGATGCCTCATTTGTAATAATTTTGTAGTTTGTATGGAATGTGCAGTTCACCTGCAAAAATATGGGCCAAGTCAAAAGTGAAATGTTGCAAACTGCAATGTAATTGTCAACAGTTAATTATTCTTTCTTTAGAGGATAGATTTGTGTTTTGAGGGATGTTGAGTTGATTATTCATGAACAATTTTTTTTTCTTCTTTTGTTTGAAAGATAAAATGTGCTTTGAGTCTGCATGAAACTCATACACAGTGATAATTCCATTAGCATTCGATTAAAACGCATTCCATCTTCCAAACAAAAGGTGAGAACAACATTGCACTCCATGAATGACCACTTCAACATCATTCAAAACAAAATCCATTCTCCATGATTCATTGTTGATAACAACAATGCATTTTTCAACATTTCACTTTTGACTCGAGTTTTAATCAGTCGATTAAAAGACACCTTATCTTCCAAACATCGTTGCATTAAGGAATGACTGCCTCAGCATCACTCAAAACACAAATCCATCCCTCAAACATTACGAAAGAAAGGACAATTCACTGTTGCCAATAAAATTGGCGATATTTCACTTTTGACTTGGCCCCGTATGCGAGTGAACTGCACATACCATAATTACATAATCAATACAAATGGGGCATCATTGTAAACGTGAATAAACATGCTTTTCAATGATATCAATCAAATTCAAGTATGATAATATAATAACAAGGGAGATATTAACGCTCAAACCTCACTTGCAGAACTTTTTTTCAGGGGTTTATAAGAGTTGCTTCAAGAAAATATACATAACACACATTTTATTTCTGCCTAATAATTCTAGACTATACAAGAGAAAAACAAGATACCTCAAAAAGTCCTCGAACTCTAAACACAAAATTACAGTATGCCACTTCATAAGCGATCTAATGGTTAGATTTGCTCATTGACAACAACGTTTTCACGTTGAATAAATCTTCGGAAAGTAAGGTTAATAAAGCGGATGTTAGTGGCATATTTGATAATCATGTACATGTAGATAAAACTATTTTATGATTATTCGCATGTTATAAAAGTTGCCTCTAACCTCAACATAGCAAAACATTCATATTTATACTGAGTATTATCTGAACATACTAAATGCATTTTCACAAGACCAACAATACATATATTATTTACACAGAGAGATAGAGGAAGAGAGAGAGAGAGAGAGAGAGAGAAGGGGGGGGGGGGGGATGCCTGGCGAGGGAGCGAAGCCAGCGGCGTATCTAGGGATTATGGCGCAATGAAGTTAAATGAAGAGTGCCCGAACTTATCTTCATTATTGCACAAGCGAAGGAGAAAAGCGATTTCAGTTTTTAAACCTAAATAATAAACGCAATTTCTTGTGCATTTTACATAGGAAATTTTGCAATTGACCATCTCAGCTGAGCGGTAGAGGAGCTCGAATTTTATACATTATCACTATTATCATCATCATTACCCCCCCCCCCCCCCACATTATCATTATCTAATCACTACGGTTTTCTAATAACTCACTTCTACAGTCGGGAGCAAAACTAACGAAAACCCTATAGGCTTGAGAAATTCAGCAAGGCTACCTGGAGTTGAGATTTCCTTCAAAATGCTGTTTTATACACTTTATCCTATATTGGGGGCGCAATATCTAGCAGGAATCATATGAAACTTATATGATATAGCGAGCAAAGCAATTAATCTATATTTTTAAAAAACTTTTTGAACTCTTTAAGCTATTTAAGAACTATATACCGGGGGCGCGAAATTACGAGATCCTGAAAGAAAATAATTAGGCGAGGGTAGGGGTGGCGGAGCGTCTTCAAAGTGGGGGGGGGGGGGGACCCAGCCAAAAAGGGCAATTTTGGAGAAAAAAGGGGCACTTACAAAGGGTGAACATAAAGCCAAAATAAGAACAGAGACCATTTTGTGACATTGGTATTACCCTAAATGCAGTCAATCAATACGTAATCAACTTCATCTTCTTTTTATTTTGGTTCTGG
This sequence comes from Heliocidaris erythrogramma, assembly GCA_025617745.1. Classification (NCBI taxonomy): domain Eukaryota; kingdom Metazoa; phylum Echinodermata; class Echinoidea; order Camarodonta; family Echinometridae; genus Heliocidaris; species Heliocidaris erythrogramma. The sequence continues at coordinate 40,326,163 of CM046853.1, forward strand.
ACACTGCTTCAGCTTCCCCAGTTAGCAGTTATGTGTAAAGGTATAATGATTCATGTGCGAGCGAGCAAGCAAAAAAAAAAAAAAAAAAATCTCAGACTTTTTTTTATAATCCTGAAGTCCTTGGGTTGCGCATTATTTACTTCCATATAATGAAAATGACAACAGCAAATTAATTTGGGGGAATGCCTAATGATCTTTTAATTCGTATATTGACCCTTTCGTTTTTCTTTAGGAGTACCATGATTACATCGCTATCATACTTTATGCGATCTGCTTGATTTCATTAAATTAAACTATAAGCGCGAGCGAGTTTGGGGAAAATTTTCAGAAAATATTGCCCGTGAGTTATAGGCACATTCGAGTGAGGGGCATTGTGCCCCTATTGCCTAAAGCTCCACTGGCTTACATTGTAGTCATAGTATATCTTTTACTACATAAAGCCTCATCATTTCTTTGAAGCTAGATATGCCTCATTTTGTAAGAAACAGTGGGAAAATATTAGTAAAAGGGGGCACTTTTCGGAACAGGAAAGGGTGCTTATCATAGGTTGAAAGAGGCACTTATAAGAGATGAAAAGAGGCATTAATGAGAGGGGGGAAATGACTCATATTAGCTAGAAAAGGGGCACTTATCAGAAATAAAGAGGGGGCACTTATCAGATTTGAAAATGGGCGAGGGAGCAAAGTGACCGAACTTTGGAAATTTTCGCTTTTCAAACCTTCACATTTACCTTGCGGATTTGGGGGCGCATAATCCGTAAGGATTATGATTTTTCTTCATTCCCCATTTTTTCTTTCTCTCCTTTGCGCTTTTTTGCGCCCCCTCCAAGTGCCGCCCGGGGCACGTGCCCCCTGCCCCCAGATACGTCACTGAGCGAAGCGACCGAGCTGGTGGAGGGTGTGGGAGGGGTATCTGGTATCCCCCTCCCATACCAAGGACTTTTTCAAAAATCTGTCTATAAAACTTGCATTTTAGAGCATCCCAAAATGTTTTTCAATGAAAAAAAGGAATGCACGGATCTACACCAATGGAAGGAACCCCTTAATTGAGAATAACAATGCGAGCGAACGAATTTTCTTCGATATTTTCACATTGAAATTATGGCATTTCTTTCTTTCCTTACTTTTAATTATTAAAGAATATGATGGTATTTCAAGATCAAACATCATGAGTTTGGGTAATTAGTTTTAAGTTAATGTATCATTATTGTTATTCATTTTTTTTCCAAAAATATCGGGAGGATGATAATACAGACCACCCCTACCTCAAATTTTGGGGGATATATACTCCCCACCACCCCCCCCTCCCCGCCCCGGATCGACACCCATGGTGGAAACAGTTTAAACACTTTAAAAGCAGTGTGGAAACAGTTTAAACGATGTGGAAGAAGCGAGAAGACGGTTTAAACAATCTAGAAGTAGAATGTAGACAGTCTAAACGAGGCACACTAAACGATCGGTCTGCGATCCCATTTCGTAAGAAATAATAGCATTTGGTATAAACATTTAAACACGTAAAATGTTTTTGATTGAGGTTCTAAATAGTCGATTACAGTTAGAGAGTGAAATCGAAAATACGGCTTATTTTCAGCTTTCGAGTCGGAGCAAAGGCCAAAACGGCTCCGAATCATAGTGACGTCAGAGCAGTCCTACGATTGCCTACGATTTGAAACTGATTTTTTTTAAATATATAACATGCAAAGAGTGAACAATAGCCAGCCAAAACACCAAGGATCCAGAAGGCTAATCAATGGTTCACTGCAACTCATTAAAAAATATATATAAAAAGCAATTTAAGGAAAAATATTGGGCAATAGGTAAAACATTGAAGTCATGAAATGCGATTTGCCAAAAGAAATCTATGCACACGCCTTTTAAAAGAATTTAGTCCTGTACAGGAATGCGTTCCAACAACATGATTTGGGAGAGTTTTGGCAGTGGGTAATAGAATAGCGTGGACAGGAGAAGTTAGATACACTAGCTCTGGTCACTCGTCTCCTTTCTAGAGGCGGAGGGAGCATTTCATTTAAGTCTTTTGGGCAATGTTCTGTGTGCATTTTGTAGAATACACAAGCAGCTGCAACTTGGCGCCTGTGAGTTAAACTAGGAATAGATAAATCTTGAAGGGCAGTGGATTCATCAACACAAATAACCTTTAGTGCTTTTTTCCTGAATGTTGTCTATAAGGCTGACAGTATACCAAAACCATTATGTTTAGTATTCATATCATTGTTCAGAACCTGAATCAGGTAGATTTTATTTGTTAAAACTTCCATATTCAATGCTTTTGCGATTTATTTCCAGAATCGGATTGCAGTCAAACGTTTAGTGTGCGGTGGGCTTAAAAAGTTTATGCAATGTAGAAGAAATGTGGAAAAATGGAACAGCAGTGTGGAAACACTTTGATCAATGTGCTCACATTGACAACTTCATGAAAGTGTTTCACAATCCCTCCGAGTTCACGATATGGAGAATACAAGTACAGTGGTACATATTGTGACAAAAATGTGAATACATTGTTGACAAAAACAGAACACTAGAAAGAAATTTTTATATACTGAAGAGTAAAATATATGACCGTTTTGACCAGCAAAACAGATCGTTATTTCATACAAAGCCAAATATACTTGGATTATTATCAATATCTACATCGTATTCATTCATCAGAAAAAAATTGAGCATTTGAGCATACATTATTTCTAAATACTTTTCATTGCTATCTCCAGCAAAGAATCTTCAGATTGCCATGATAGAACATGTTAAAGGATACAAATATACAAATATCCTGCCATAAAAATGAACAATAGCCTATTCACGAATGAATTCTAGAAATTTTTTTTAGAAAATGTCATAGTTTACAGCAAATATCTGAACATTTGTATTTTTCATTAAACAGGTGTCTGATAAAACGCTGAAATCATTAATTGCTTCATGATACAAAAAAAAAGAATATTTAGATATTTTTCCAGATACTGTTTAAAGTCTTAAGTCTTAAGTCTTACTAACGAACAACGTACAAGTTAAGCATGTTAAGTAGCCAATAGTTAAGCGATGTTAGCGCAGTATCTGAAGTGATTGTTAATTATGCCATTTAACATACTTTTCAAGGGGATGTATGTGCAGTCTCTGTGAAATTACAGCAATAGCACAGTCAGGCTTAAGAGAACAGGCATTTGCTTACAGATAGGCAACCAGACGACCTACGGCTTTACGTCCTTTATCTTATGGACTTTGTAACTGATGTTTTACAATATATTACGAGAGCAATGACTTGGTTTCAGACCAAACATCCTCGCTCCTGAAGAACTGCTCTATCCTCTGATCCATGACGTCATAATCATCCAAATTATCATTAAGTCATCATGATGAACATTATGCTGGACATAATTCGATTGTGTTTACACAGAGAGGGATATTCTATGATGAAAATCATGTGGTGGTGAATGTGATATGAAGAAATCTACTCAATCGTTGTTTCTACTCAATCGTTGTTTCAGACAATCCTTTTTATTTTCAATTTGGATGTCACCATACAAGGTAAAATGGGTTTAGCTATATGATGATGTAGAGCTACAATGGATATTAAACATCAATCATCAAATTAGAAAAGCAAAAGAAAAAATTAAAGTAGAACAACGATCAAATCGATATGTACAGAAATATAACCATACTATATACAACTTAAATTTCGGAGGCTTATCGCAGTTTTACTCTAAAACAATCAGAATGTATGACATGATCAAATGTTATTTTATGAAAAATTCCCTTGCATTTCAAAACCCATCTCATCCTAATCTTCGCTCTGCTTTGGACCAATTTCTACTATAAAGAGACCTCTAGCAGAGACCTTTACCATGTCTACACTGGAAATGCAACTAAAGAATGGAATAATTTCCCTCATTTATCAAAATCAGCAATTCCCATGAACCTATTTCCTCTCGAAAATCCATCTCTTTCCTTATCAGTACGAAGACTCCTCTTTATTGCTTCCATGCTTTAGGAATGTGCTACTTTTACTATGGAGGGTGTGTTAAATGCTCACTACTATCCTTTTTTAAATGATGCTTAGATTAGAACGTTGAGGCAATCAGAAGTTGCAGAAAAGCGAGCAATAAGCAATATTCTTACAGGTCTTTTGAATTTGCTTTTGTAAAAGTGAGATTTCCTCGCATTTTCTCTTCATCTTTTTCTAAAATCTTTTGCAGCTTTCTCTCACTACATTTAAATCGATCTGAGCTATCGTATATGCTAGCGTAGAGGTGTTGTGGATCAGTGGATAAGTCCCTGGACTGTGAACCACGAGGTCCAGGGTTCGAATCCCACCGCACCACTAGCGTCCTTTGGCAAGACGTTAATCTACATTTGCCACTCTCCACCCAGGTGTTAAATGGGTACCCGGTAGGATGCGAAAGTTATGTCGTTTGTTTAGCAATTTGAGCGCCACTGTGCTGCTCTTGCTGGAATACTCCCCAGGGAGCGGATAAAGTGCACACATTGTGTGCGGGCATGTCAGAATCCGAGGACCGGGGTAATAATGGTATCGTAATATGTAAAGCGCTTTGATATTAGTTTACTTCTGAAAAGCGCTATATAAATAGACGTTATTATTATATTATTATTATTATTAGCCTGGTCGTATTTTTCAAAAAATGTCTTAGATTCGATAGCCATTGCCGGGTGAATGGAAGGGGTGGAGAGGACATAGGGGGCTTGAGCACCTCTATTTTTTCACATGAACTGAAATACCCCACGCCATTGGGCACCTTACTCTGAGAACCCCACTTAAAATCATTCCTTGGTGCCTGATGTATATATATATATATATATATGAATATAACATGATACTTCTTACTCTTTTTAAGCTTTACAATGTGATACGCTTTTTATCCACTTTGCCGTTATGAAATATACAATGTAGCATTTTATAGTTGTATATACTTTGTAGCAAAAACCACATGGTGGTGCAGATGGACGTGGTAGTAGAACTTAGTTTGGCATCAGCTCGGTGATTGATTCCAACTAGGGAAGAGAAAAACAACAAAAATCAAACATTCTCATTTCGAATGACAATTCCCTTAAATAATTATTGTTTCTAATTTATACCATAGTCTTTGTATTGACTATTGAAAGTAGTTATAAATCTTCCCTGGCATTCTAATATTGGATTAAGGCATTATTAACTGACAAAAGACCGAACGTAACTAAAGTTATGTTAAATACATGTTCATCGTCTTAATTTTTAAAATCGAGATATGTGTACTGTGTGACATGCCTTGACCTTAAAGCCAGTTTTCAATGCCTTGGCCCTGGACTTTGATGCATTGGCCTTTGGCACCTTGGCACTGGCCTTGAGGGTTCCAAACCTTGATTATCTCCAGAAAATTCAAGGCATGTTCAAGGCATATGGAACTTAGTTATTTTTGCAATTAAATTGTTAAATATTTTGGTAGTTTTGTGCATTAACACTATTATTATGTAGCTAATACAAGATTAGGTAATCATAATAGACTTGGGAAATGTTTTACAACTGTTTAGATTAATATGATAGAATGATGATGATGATGTTGATGATGATGACAACAGCAATACTGTATGAAATACAAGAGCAAATGTAGAACAAATATTTGCATTTCTTGTCTCTCTGTAAACATTTTGTCAGTTGAACGAAGTATTTGCAAAGTTTAAGATATAGGCAAATCTGTTTTGGCGTGCTTTGTGTGGCGGGGGGGGGGGCACTTGAATGGGGTGCAAAAACATAATTTGTGAAAGAGAAAAGGACAAAAAGATTATTATTATATTTTTAGTCAATGCCTATGCATTGGCCTTACCTTTGAGGGTTTTGGGCCTTGACTACAACACAGGTGACATGTCAACCTTTAATTACCCATAGAAAAAATCGTTCAGGTTTTATCTAAAATAACAGTGCTTTGGATTAAGTTATGCGAAAAATGTCCCCCGAAAAGGGGGGTTTTGTGGGTACTACATTGTAATGGAAAGATTTCAACAAATTTGAACTATTGCATTTTTATTTACATACATAAAATGATTACTAACCAGATCAGCTGTATCTTGACAGGTGAAGTCATACAGCCTTTTGAGGGTACCAACACGACTGAACAAACCAGAAAAGTCCTAAGGATATAAACAATGTAATACTATCATTTGTGTAACATCATGGAATGCAGTGATATGAAGAGTGCACTTAATATATCCTGTACAAAATTTAGATCAAGAGGGGAATCGGAAAACATCTTTCGTAAGTACTGCTACTCCTTTTATACCCTTTACATAGTGAATATTATGTCACCATTTTGTCACCATTTTTGATCAGTCTTTCTAAAGTAATGCAACACTTGAAAGGGCTCATCTCTATCTTTCTCTTAATAGTTTCGTTTTCGACAATGTTGGCTTCTTACCAATAATTTCGACCGTTTTTTTTAACCAATACTGATCCACAGCATTATACCACTTGAAATTTGATTTAGTTTGATCACTAAAAATGTTTTTACAAAAGGTTAAATTGAAATCATGTGCAAAAGCGCTCTCTCAACATAAAGAATACAGTAAAGTGTTACCTGTGTGATCTGATGGAAATTCTCCTGCAATTCATCTGTCGTTGATGTCGGTAAGCCTTTGATGCTCTCGTAGTATTCGCCAATAGTTCTAATGTAGCCAGGTAGTTCCTTGAAAAACAGGACCCGGTTGAGGGCAGCAACCTGAGAGAGGTGACAAACTGTTTTTTGAAAAACGGCCAAGATATTGAATATGATCACTTTCATGAACACTTAAGATCAGTATCATCTCTTTGGTAAAGACATTAAGTTTTGTAAAATCGGGGCACTTCAGCTGAGGTACTGGATAAAGCATTTCATTAATTTTTTCACTAACCTGGGTGTTTTCTCTCCGGATCTTCTTGCATGCATTGTCCAGCATGTTGGCCAGGACAGATACACTCTGGTCAGCAGAACGTGACTGACGCATGTCAAAGATGTAGGATGGGTGGGTCAACGTGGTCATCCAGTAGTGCAGTGGCACACTGACAAACGAAAGTGGAGACACTATGAAATTATAGCACATAACACTGGAATAATTTATCAAGAGACTATGAAGTCTGCATAGCGCAATACAGTTTCCACAGGAGAAATTTTAGATGGAAATCATTGGCACATCAAAATCCTTACTGCATTCTGTTATATGACTAATATTAAAAGCAGATCTTTAGAAATTAATTTGACAATAAACTCTTAGGGAGTCCAAAGGAACTTATCACAGGCCTTTATCATTTAAACGTAGGACAGTTGTTTTATCGCTATCTCCAAGTTTGAGGATTTTCGTAATTCAGGATTTAAAAAAAAACGATGACAATAAACTTTGAAATATTTGAAATGTCTTTCCCATACATAGAATATAGGATCTCTTTCGTTAAAAGTTGCTATTATGAAGGAGATTTCCACAAATCATGCTATGGAAAAATTGGCATCGTTGACAGAATGCCCTTTGATGAAATATTATTGCTAAGCACCTATTGCTTTTCCATGCTTCTGCTATTTCCTCGGGTTTGTCTGTGCAATATTTCTCTGCCATCTTGTCGAAGAAATCAAAGAGATGTTTGATGGTACGCGGGCTTTCGTCTGGTTTCTTGAAAACGCCGGCGAGAAACTCATCGAGGCGTTGTTGGATAGTTTTCTGTTAAGTAAACATAATGATGGCCAGTAGTCATAAATCAGTAGGACTCCAAATATCAAAACGTAAACTCCATATAAATTACCATAATTCTGTAACCAAACGAATTAACAAATTTTTGGTCACGAAACTAATTCTTATTTTACGTCTCTATCAACTTCTGTTATTTATTTTGTTACGGAATTACAGCAATTCTTAAGAAATAGGAAGGTGTACACTTCGATGAAGGAATATCGTGGAATTCTATGTTTAGCATTGCTCTGTAAAGTGTATAATGAAGATGAAGGGAAGCATAATGGTTAATGGCCAGTTCTTACCTTTGTAACGAGCAATCGTGGGGCCAAGAATTCGCGATCCAATTTGGTCATGTTTTTTCCGCTTCCCGATGTGGGCATTTGGTCCTCTGCAACCTAAACAATAAGAGTAACAAACAATAATATTTTGCCCCTAAAAATACATAAGGCTAAATATTACTGTACTAAGAAGACAGGGCATATCACTGGAAGGCTTTTTTAAGGAACTTGGTAGGAGGATATTTGATTGAATAAGTTTTAAAGAAATGGAATATCATACATGTCTATTCTGCTTACCAAGTGGATAATTCGAGATCCATCGGCAGCCAGTGTACGGATTCTTGTATAGTCTCTGTCACGCACATCATCAGGACCTGCATGTTCCAGGTCTGGAAGATAAACAAGTACATGAATTTTCACCAGTGAACACGATAAAATATCACAAAAAGAAAATGTTTGTTTCGTTTAGTTGCTTTGTCTCAACATTAACAGTCAGAAATGAAAAGCGGCGTTGCAGATGTAAAAGAGGGCAAGGAAAAGGGAGTGGAAAAATAAAGATAAATAAATAGTATCCACTTCAAATATTTGCACTGTTTTGGAATTTTTGTGGGGGTGTTCGAAGGAGACGAGGAAACCTCATTTCATGAAATATATTCTGACACTATAAATTCTGAAAGACAGACACCACACGAACACTAACAGTTCACATAATTTAACATCCTTTTTTGTTCAAAATTGATAGAAAAAGAAAGCATACTTTAGAGATCCCTCAAATTTGCCACAGTTTGTTATTTCTTCTATCCTTTAAGCTTAACCATGTTTACATGAATAATTTTAGAAAAATGTAAGGTGAAATTTCCATCCAGTATTCTTGCATGAACGGTCCGAAGATGTGTCTTTGCCATCCCTTTTCAACCCGTCCCACAAAGCCATTTTAAAGTTATGGTACTGACACTAAGCTTACAAAGGCTTTGATATCATGTCATATCACATCATTTTGTATCCTCTGATACTACTTATTAAGCAGCTTGAATGTAATTTGTACTTGGGGAGTTGTTACGGTGATGTTGTTCCATGAGGTTCCGCGATTAAAGACTGACTAGGTCGCATTGCTTATTTTGGCGCTGTTGTAGCATCCTTGTTGATCAAGAATACCATCAACCTTTTTTGAACACCGACCTAATCACCACCAAAACAGTGCTAGACTATTTAGTTTACACATTTCCCTCATCCATGCTTGACAGTATGGACAATGTAAGCAGGGGGCACCCTATGGTCACGATACACATGTGAGTTGGACACAAAAGTTGTAAACTTGATTTTCTCAGTCAAAGATACCAGTGTTATTTCTCTTTGGAAACTGTATAAAATGAAAACAATTGTTACTTTGTAGCAATACAGTGACCCAAAACACATGTAAGCTATGCAAACACTATCTGTTATCGAAAGAAAATATAAGAATAAGGTAAAGGAATGCCAATGGTTTGGCATGTTCTGTCTCTGGACCCTAACCCTCAAAGGCTTGTGTTGGAGGAGTTAAATAGGTAGGTCTAAACAAAAATCCCATAACCTTTCTGCTAGAATACTGAATGGACATTTTAAGTAGTGGTTATTCTGAAATTCATTGAAGATAATTATATATTGCATTTTCAAGTCAGAAACCAAGTAGTGGCTACTTTGGACGCATTCAATTCTTACATTGTTTTTCTCGTAAGTTTGAACAGAAGAAAGTACATTAAAATTCTGTGTGTTGCTATGGCGTTTTCCGTTAGTTGTGGGTATGAACCAAACACATTTTTAAAAAATGATACCTGAAAGTATCAAAATATTATACATAGTATTCATGTGACTCATGTCATGTCTAACCAAACTTGTAGCACATATTTCATTGTCCAGACAAGCTTATTACTTCGGAAATACACAATGAAGTAAAAACTCGTCTCAAAATCCATGGTGTAACGAAAACTTTTGACCAGCACTGTGTATATATATATATATATATATAATGATATTTCATAACCGCGTGTTGGAAAAGCATGAAGAGAGAAACAATTAATGAATTCCAGAGAAGACATTGGTAATGCATTGAATTCCAACTTTTATATTTATTTTCACCAAATTTTCGATCCTCACGGATCTTCCTCAGGGTAATGAACAAAATGAAATATGTATGTGAAGCTCTGCTCAGAAAAAGTTGACAATGTAAGATACCAATAATAGATTAATATATATATATATTAATCTATTTGCAGCCATAGGGGGAATCCTTTTATCTCAGCCTATTGTTATCATTCCCCGTAACGCCCGTCGAATTTCCCCTTTAATAACGCCCAATTTTTATTGTGACGGAATAAACCGAATTGTTTGGATTCCCCCTATGATCGGAAATAGGGATATATACATATATATATATATAAATATGTATATATACTCAAACACACACATATATACAATATTTTATGTAATAATAGCATTCTTCCCATCACATTGAACATTCATATTTATTATGTGAATATTCAATGTGATGACAAGGATACTATTATAACGTCAAAATAATGTATTTATCTCCGTTTTGACCGATACTTGATTATGTGAGAGTGAGAGAATAATGACAGAATATTTCTAATAAAATTATATACATTATCTTAAATCATTCGCTTGGATCCAGCTGAGGGATGCGGCTTGTCTTTGTTCAAAACTCACCTGCTCCCGACAAAGGAATTAATGAGGTTAAAGATTTGTCAATCTGTCGGTCAGTTGAATCTGGGGTCGCCGAAACCTTCTCCGTGGTATAGGGGTTAAGACATTGGCGTCTAAGCCAACGACCCGGGTTCGATTCCCGGCGGAGACACTTTTTTCCAACCTTTGTAAAAATGTCAAAGAGGGAGGACAGCTCTGGGGAACTTTGATTTAAATGTTTTAATGTTTTAATGCCACGAGAGGGCACCGTGATCGTTACCTGATCATGCCGTTGCCCCGCGGGGCGCAAACCTCGGACAGAGTGGTCGCCGCACAACATGCACGCTCGAGCTTTCGTGCGAGATTCGGTTGGCTTCGGGCAGTCGAAATGTAATCCCACTTAGTCCAACGGACGCGTTCGACGCACAAACTTTGTGTACGAGTGAATGTGGCTTACGCAATCCTGACTTTCCCCACGGCCGCCTGGTGGCGTATCCTTTTAAGCTACGCAACCATTATTCTCTTTTTCATTTCTCACAATTATATTATTTCCACGAGAGCTGCCAAAGCTGTTGTATAATATTATTTCCTTACAATTATGTGTGTGTTAATATTTATATAGGTACCGGTATGTGCGTATGTGCGCGGGTGGGCGCGTATGTGTATATCCATAATCAGCACAATCAGTAAGTCCCTTCTATAACCCATTTATATGTTTCTTGTCTACCATGATAAACGAAACACTTACATGCATGGAAGAGCTGCACCCCAGGGGTTACAGGTTGGTAGATACCATTGTCGTTCACAGCCTTTAAAATCAGAGCAACTTGACTCCCATCCTCTACCTAAACAGATGTGGGAAAGAAGCATTAAAATAAGAAATTTCTCATTCTAGGATTGATATTCCATCTCTCTCATAAAAAAAGATTATCTACAATTATTCAAAGAAGGAGCCAGTTTTGTATTTCATATTAGAATATTACAGAATCTAGGAATCTATCGTTTATAATCCAAAATATTAACTACATTAAGGTACGAGCAGCCAGTAATGGAGTAAAATAGTCAAAATCTAGACAGTTCCAACCGGAAAGGTTATCTACCGGAATCTGAGAATGTTGACTGAACTTTTATGTGGGTATTGAAAATTAAATACAAAGTAGAAGATAAGATGTATACAGTCTGGGAGCCTATCCCGAAATAGTCATCCCATTTTACATATAGGATTCGACCCTTTAAAGTTACTTAGACCATCCATTTCATTCACAAAAAGCTCGAACGAAGCCGCCGGGTTTGGCCCCCAGAGCCCCCCCCCCCCAAAAAAAAAGGGCCCCAAAGTCGGGTTGATATCAACCCATTGAACATATGCGCCAAACTTTGTTAGAAGAAAGGGATATGACTATACATTACCAAAACACAAAAAATGCCAAAATTTCCTCGGAGTGAGTTGTCACACGGCCCTTAAAAATTGGGGCAAATTTTGCCCAATTTTCTTGAGATATCATGTTAAGCCTAAAACCTGCAATTTCAGAATTGACCTCTATGACCTTTGAGCTTTGACCTACGTATTCCAAAATCTAATCAGATCGTCTTTCTATAGTGATACATCCTAGTACCAAGTTTGAAGTTCATACCTCATATGGGTCCTGAGATATCGCGTTAACAAGGCTAACACATGCAATTTCAGAAATTGACCTGTGATCTTTGACCTTTGACCTACATATCCCAAAATCTAATCAGATCCTCTTCCTATGGTGTTACATACTAGCACTAAGTTTGAAGTTCATACCTCAAATTGTTCTTGAGTTATCGCTAGAACGATGCAAACAACTGAAATTTCAGAAATTGGCCTCTGTGGACTGATTGCATGACCTGTGACCTACGTACCCCAAAATCTAATCAGATCGTCTTCCTATGGTGATACTTACTACCACCAAGTTTGAAGTGCATACCTCTTGTGGTTCTTTAGTTATCGCTAGAACAAGAAAGCGGGACGAACGGACGGACGGACAGCCCGAAAACATAATGCCTCCGGCACCACCTTCGGTGGGCGGAGGCATAAAAATAAGTTATTAAATCGTGAAAATTGTACTGCTTACTCAAATTATATTGTCAGGATTATGTAAATCCCATTGTCCATCTGCACCTGTTTGACAAGACATAATAGACGAGCATGCCAAGTATCTGGGCTACAATATCATTTGACTGCTTTTGAGAAGCAATACAATTTTCACAATTAAATAGCTTAATATTGAAATAATCATTTCACACCAAATTGCACCCCAGGAAAGTTACAATACTCAAAATTGTATGTAAATTTTATTTTAAATAAATGACGCACTTTGGAGTCATTAAGGTTGCAAAAAAATGTTTTTTTATCTACATCCAGAGCATTTTGGGCAGCAAAGCTTGGTTTAGGGGCACTTTGGTGTTTATTGAGCGGCGTGTTACACCCCCTCCCGAAAGTTTTGTAAGTTGTTGTGTTTTGGTAAATGTATAGTCATAAACTTTCCTTCTGACAAAGTTTGGCGCATAATGTTGGGTTGAAATCGACCCGACTTTAGCATGTTTAGGGCCCTGTTTGGGGGCTCTGGGGGCCCAATCTGGCATCTTCGTCCAAGCTGACAAACTTTTTTGTGAATTACATGGATGGTCTAAATAACTTCAAATAACGGTCAAATCTCACATGTAAAATGTGGGGACTATTTCGGGACAGGCTTATGGCTTAATAAATATACCCCGTAGTTCTTGATAGTGTTGATAAATGCATCCTTGGTGTTTCCTACAGTTTTGTTGAATTCATCTCGATCTTTCAGGATTCTCTCTTCCCCACCAGGATGATACCACACTTCATGAAAATCAAGAAAAAGAAGAGTTGATTTAAAGTGACATTAAGAATTCTCAAGTTAACATTTACTATTCATCAAACACATCACACGTCCAATTGAACCTTAGGCGGACCAAGAATTTGAAAGGAAGATGGTGTACAATTTAAAAAAGGAAATGGTTTTCACATATTTATAGTGTTTTCTAAATCTAATAATTTGCTTTTCAAAATCTCTCGCAAGGCCGTACGCAGAATTTTTTTCCTGGGGGGGGGGGGGGGCAAGATGATCGCTTTCAAAGGAACCCATAACTTGAAGTCTAAAACCCGATTAAAAAAAAGTATGATTTTGAAATTTCTGGGGGGGGGGGGGGCAACTGCCCCCCTGCCCCCCCCCCCCCCGCTGTGTACGGCAAGAAAGCGAGGGGGAAATACATTTGAAGCATATTAAGGTATTCCGTTTTGTGTTATAAAGACATGTGTCTAATAAACCCGCCTCTGAATTAAAGAGTAATATTCATTATAATTAATGAATTAATAACGATCAAGTAATTTGGCGAAACTATGCCATTTCTATCTCTAAATTATGAAAACGGCGACTAATCATGCTAATAGTAAAGCCTACTTACGAAGATCCATTTCATGAGCCCTATTTTGTTGCACAATGTGGCTCCTCCTGTAGGCTGCATCCAGTATCTTTTGCTTGACTTGGGTGATGCAATCAATGTCGAGAACTTTGACGTAGTACTGATGCTGCCTGTTACTACCCACAACCGACAATGTCTGTGAAGTGTTAAAAGAACAGTTTTAAAGAGTTACATCTTTGAATTTTGCTTTATGTCATTCCTTTTCCATGATTTCCAAGTTTCTGACGGTAACTCGCACGGTGCCAGGTTATGAATAGGTTTACCTAGTGCAAGAAGTAAAACGTCCTGTAAGAACTATTCGTTACAATTACCTATCATGCCCATTGGGCTTCGATTTACTGATTTAAAGGACAATTAACCCCACGTGATATTCTAGATGCACCTATTGTCTGCTACGTCTTTCCATGGAGGCTGCCATTTTGTGCATGACACGGATCATTAGGTACCATATGCATTGATAATAGCCTACCTTTACAACAGATACGTCGCTTTGTTCTGATTGTATTACGATTGTTATTGGCCATGGGCCTAGATAATTGACGACCCATGAGTTCTAATAGCCATCCTGTAAAGCAGATTCCTCGCTTTGTTTTGGTATTGTTACGATTGTCTCCGTCCTTGACGTCAATTCTCCGTCCTTGACGTATATTTTTTATGAAGTATATTTTTTATGAACAAATTAAGACCTTTTAAAAAATATATAAAACTAAACTTACATTTCAGAATATGTGACTTTATCTAATATATATTTGTCCTCTAAAAATCAATTACAAGTTAACGATGAAGGAAATTTTACTTGGGATGAAAAATATGTTCGTGTACACATACAGTAATGGCAGCCCCCTTATTATTGCTAGCAGACGATAACTTGGCTGGAAAATAGTGATTTATATCTATATCCTGTGTTTTTACATGAAATTGCATGTATCAAATAAGAGGCATATACTACACCATTCAAAATAAGCTAATTCATACGCTGAGGTTAATTTCCCTTTAAGTAAGATGAAAGAGTTCTGTGCATTAACATGGGTCAACGTCACAAAAATAAATAGTCATGGGGATCGTTGGTAAAGTTCTTTTCGTATTTTAGGATGAAAATCAGCTATTCTAATTTTTAGAGGGAGGCAAAAATTCCCATTCATATTTCTTCAAATGACTGCAAGACCCCAAACATTACCAATTCGTTGAATTCCACTTCTTCCTCCAAGAGACATTCAAAGTTGAGAGAGAAGACAGACTGTCCGGTGGTGATATCAATGGGTCCTTTCTCGACTTGGATCTTGATGGACTGGTACAGTAGGTACAAAGATTCGGCCACATGCCTCTAAATTTAGAATAAAGAACGAAAGGAAAAGGTAAATGAAATTCAGTAAATGTGTTAATACACAAGTAGCAAGTAATGTTTTTAAGAAAGCGAAATATTATTATAGGTCCGATATGCGTTTCCAAGATCCATTATTTATATTTAATGCGTGCTAATTGCACAGACGTTGGCTGATTTCAGAGTATTTACAATGATCACTTTCATCAGCCAGGGAGACAAGATGACAAAATTCTTTTTAAAATCATATCACCAACTATACTGGCACCGGAATTACCTTTTTTTATCATTATGTATTTCAGTTACCTTCAGAAAATGATACATGCTGAGAGAAATCCAGTTGGAGAGAAGTTTTTCAACGATAGTCTCAGTTCTGCAAAGGTATTGATAACCCAAACACATAGTCAATACGTATGTAATGGAGTTTCGATTAGAAATATTTCAATAAAATAATCGCATTGTTACACCTTCACCAATATCATCTCCATTATTTGTAAAATGTTCTAATGTGTTTGTAGGGAGCTAGACAGGATATGCATGTACATGTACATTAGAAATCGAAAATTTAAAAATATATACACAATTATGTTCTTGGTGTTAGTTACCTCCTGAGTGCCTTCCTAACTGCACTTAAATCATTACATATCTTCAATGAGTTATCAGATTTGCAAGCGGTTGAACGAATTAGTTATATGTTATGTATTTTTCTCTAAATTTAAAAGTCTTACATTTAAATCTTAAAGACTTACTTTTAAATCTAACAGAGACTGATATTAGTGACGAAACCTTTGGGATTTAAAATAAGTCTTTATTAAGACTTAAAATTTTAAAACCACAAAAGACTTAAAATATAAGTCTTTAAGATTTAAAATTTAAATCTTTTCAGTTTTACCTTTAAATCTTTTTAAGGTTTATTAACAGATAAATCTTTTGGAGATTTAAATTTTCAGAGGAAGTGGGACTGGAGAAAAACAACAACATAGACTCAAAATATGCAATTTATTCAGGCAAACATTAATTTATTTGATTGCAGCTCCATAACAAACACATTAAATGACATTCAAACATAATATCATAATAATTGCAAGTGTCAAATGCAGAAATAGAGACCGGTGTATGGTTGATCCCAACGAAAAGTGCATACACGGCAATGTCGATCCGACTTATCTGAAAAACAGTAATCATCTGGCTCTCACTTTTGTGTTGCAGTTATGTGCCTTGATAGACGCTTCATATAGACGCCATCCTGTGAACTCATGATGTAGAGAACATGAAATTTTATCTATTTGGGGGGAAAAAACCCTTATTTCTTGAAAGTAGTGGTTTAGCTGTATATACATTCAATGGGTAAAGGAAAAAACAAACAATTCAGGCATTTTTCAAATAAAAAATCATGCTTTGTACACTTTTCGCTGGAATCAACAGCTACAGCATTAGTAATCTATCAGTTACAAACATTCTACAATATTTTCCCCTAAATGCAGGTGGCACATGTATACATTACACACTATTTATTCATTTCTATTGTGCAACTCACTAACGTTGACTAATTTATAATGTGGTCATCTAGGGAGTTAGGTACTCCACACTATACTATTATAAGTTTTAAGTGAATGCGATTTGTGTTTAGCCTGCAGAGCTACTTGAGTTGCCGGCAGATATAGTCGGTTGGTCAACTGCACCATAACACAAGAGGTCTGCAGACCTTGCGCTCACCTGAGGATATAATCATTTGGGAGGGAAAGAGGGAATACATGTACGGCCCCATGTTATTAGGGGGGGGGGGGTCCTCCATGACCCCTCATCAGATGACTACCCAATAATAACTATGTTAGATTATCCTTGCCTAAGGATGATTCCTGTTAAGTTAAAATCAAGAAGAAAATTTTTTTTTGCCCCTGATGCACTTTTTTTGTCAGATGCGTTCCCTATTATAAGAAATTTGGGTCCACATTGCTTGAGAATAAGTTGTTTCAGCTTTGGATGAAATGCAGCAATCAATATTTGAGAAACAGATCGAAATATGAAAAATTTGCCCTTGGGGGGTCCTCTTCTTCTTTTTTTTTTTTGGGGGGGGGGCTACCCCCATGCCACATGGGTTCCCAATTGTTACAAATTTTGGTCTCCACTGCTTGAGAATAATTTGTGTCAGGTTTTGATGAAATGAAGCAATTAATTTTTGGAGAACATTTTTAGCCTTTTAGGGGGCTACCCCACGACCCCTTTCCAGATAGGGACCGCATTTTATCAGTTGTAAATTATCCTTGTCTCAGGATGACTCTTGTCAAATTTAGCCAAACCCAGTCAGGTGTTCTTGAGATTATTAACATATTAGGACCTCTAGGGCATTTTGGGGCTGCCCCTAGGCCCCCTTGACCAACTTTAGGCCCCCATTACCTAAGGAATACTCATTCAAAGTTTCATTAAAAAGCCGGCACTGCGTTTTTGAGAAGAAACCAAAAATGTGAAAAGGCTACGGACGACGCACGACGGACGGTGAGTGATCGCATAAGCTCACTTGAGCATTTTGCTCAGGTGAGCTAATATAATAAGCATCCACAGTCAACATGTTTTTTGAGGGATACTAAAAATTATGGATCTTAAATATCAAAATACATGCTATAAGGCTAAAAAAAATTATAGCTCTCAAAGCTGCAGCGCGCATTTGATTCTGCAAAAGTCAGACTTTCATTTTTTCCCTATTGTTTTTTTTTTCCATTTTTACTCTGAAAAAAAAAAGAAAGTTTGCTGTTTTGAAGGAATTGAAGCAGTGGGAGGTCAAACAACCTGTGAAATGCTATGTGGTTTCCAAACTTACAAAAATTAAAGCTTTTCAGTCATTTTTGGTTACAGATGTGTGTGGAGGCGGAACTCAGTTGAAATTTTAAGGGTAAAAAAAAAAAAAAAAAAAATCGCATTCCGCGTCAGATCTAAATTCTCACAAGCTTTGAGACATGGTATTTTTTTTTAGCCTAATACTACCACTAGGACATTATACATTCACAATAACTTTACAATGCATCCATTTCAATTAAATTTACTGCCACATTTTAGTGATATATATTATCACAAAACAATGTGTTCAAGTGTCCCAAGAACAATGTAAACACAGCAAAAATTGGAAAAAAACCAACACAACCAGTGTGTCAAATAAAAATATTTTTTTTGTTTTAATTTTTGCATTATTTGGGCTCACTATACCGACAGAATTTTGAGAATGAGAGATCCATAGGTTTTGTCAAATGTTTTCCCCTGCATTCACGATTAGATCATAAGTATGCCCCAGAATAATATAATAATAATACGTTCCATTTATATAGCGCAGCTACTATATGAATATACTCTACTGCGCTTAATACAAAGTATCACATTATTACCCCGGCTTTAGCCGAGCTGCCATGATAGGCGCTAAAGCATTCAAGGAATTTCTTATTACCGGGTACCCATTTACTTCACCTGGGTGGAAAGTGGCAAATGTAGATGAATGTCTTGCCAAAGGACATTAGCGCTGTGGCGGGATTCGAACCGCGAACCATGTGAGCCACAGTCCGGTGACGTATCCACTAGACCACGACACCTCTATATCCTCAGAAAAATGTGAGAATCTAGGGGTCCAAGAAGTCAAATTTAAAAAATCAGAAAGCGGGACGGACGGACAACCCAAACACATGATGCCTCTGGCTCCACCTTCGGTGGCAGAGGCATAAAAAGCACACAAAGCCGATAAAGTACACTTTCATATTAGCTGCTTTGTATCTCCATCTACACGTATATTATAATGAAATGTACTGTATTTTATCAGGAAGGTACATGGCCTAAATCTTATGGTCCAACTAAACTGAAATGTATTTTAACATGTCCAGCACATTCCAAGGATACAGTTTACCCTTGTCTGCAATGCTTAGTTTCAGATCTCTTCCATATTTCTTATGTTTGCTGCAAACTTTGCTGCAATACTAGCTGCCACCTGGGATGGCGGCAAGACCTCATAGACAAATGCAGCCATGAAAGTGTAAAACGGCATCAATGGGGGTAGCATACTCTACTTTAAAAGCCATGTGGGACTTGAATACCATATCAATGATGCTGCTGGGATTGCAATTTTGTCCACAACCTACAAGTACTGACTTGGCTTCATCTCTTCCCCCAGGCTTAACAAAAACGGCTGCTGATATATGGACTCTTTGCCCTGTACTGCAGCTTCCACATCAGTTCCAACCTGAAAAAGGATAACACAAATAAAGTTGAACAGGCGATATGTCATACAATACCACCTCCTTGAGCACAAATTGTTTTCCTGAACTGTGTAAAATAATTATGTATGAAGCATAAATTGCCTTAAAGGGGAAATCCGGACCAAAATTTACATAAATCTAAGAACAGAAAAAATTTCCAGAAAAAGTGGTGAAAAAATGATGAAAATCGGTTAAGAAATAAGGAAGTTATGACATTTTGAACTTTCCCATATTTTCGGAAAACATTTGTTGAACAGTCCGTATGAATATTCAAATGAGTGAGGTGATGATGTCATACCCTCACAATTTTCTACACATTTCAATTACAGAAAATGACAAAAATCTTATTTTCAGGTATGTGACAGTAAATCTTATCTTCTAATCACCCAAAATAAGTGAGCACAGCATACGCTGCTATATGGCATGTTTCATGAGAGTATAGGTCCAAATCATACCATTTTTTCACAAAAATGGCAATTGATAGGTTTATGGAAACACAAACTCCAAAATCAAGTTTTTCTCAAGAAATGTTAATATTTGGTAAAATATTCAGTTTTTCATTGCAAACATCAAATAAAATTTATGGACATAGACTACTTTGCATTTTTGTATTTATTTTCACTTATATCAATGATATCCAGTGATCGTTATTGTATAGAATATAGCAAGTCCAAAATAGTGAACATCCGTAATCCGTCCAGACCAAAGACTGCTTAAATTCACATCGACGATGGCCTATGCCTTAACCTAGCTGACGGTGGATGAGGTTGACCAATAGAATTCAAAGAATCTTGATGACATAGGAAAGTATTTTTTGTGGGACTCTTCCATTTAACATAGGGAATACAAAGCACACAAATAAATGTTAAATTGCTGTATTTTTGTCTATCGTAATAAGAAAATTAGTTTATTAGAAAATTCACTTCCAAAAGTTGCAGATACAGGACTCTTCACCATGTTCACTTAATGAACAAATTCATTGCCAATTAACCCATACCACACACAAAACGCAGCGCACTTATTGGATCTGCAACTTTTTTTGAGGTGAATCTTTTATATAATCTTCTGTACTTACATGGCCCTGTAACTCTGGTGTTGCATCTTTTATTGCAGGCCAAGTTTGTACAATCCCCTTGGCAAGTGCAGTTTTTTTGTCAGTTCCTGGATACCTGAAGTTATTACATGCAAAAAAACATAAACATACAATATTAGGGAATGTGCAGTGTATGAGCAGTGTATGAGCAGTGTAGCCAGCTCAACCAGTCATCACAGGCAATGTATAAAATCTTTCCCAATCCGTAATTTCAAATTTTAATTTGTGCATTTTTTATTTGTTCTTCCTGCTGATCACCTGCACCCCCCCCCCCCCCCTAACCAAATTTTCTGCTGTTTTTTTTAAAGAATAAGATCAAACTTTCCCATCTAGACCCTCCACACACACACACACACACATCCACCCACAGCTACGTCACGGTACAACTCCTTAATTTTGCACGAGCACACATGAAAAAATATTGTAACATGCATCATACCAATATTTTCGAGGTGCAGTATTTAGGTTTGTAATGATTATGTTATCTACTCCAAACATGGGCGTCAATACTCACAGGAATTCTATTCAAGTGGGGGGGGGGGGGGGGGACACATCTGGATGCAACAATAGGGTGTCCCCCGCCCCCCCCCCCCACTTGAATAGAATTCCTGTGAGGATTGACGCCCATGACTCCAAACACACCAAAAGACTTGACGTCAAAGTACGCCTCCCCCCCCCCCCCCCCCCAAAGAATTTTGTTGTTATAATTATTGCTACTCTTACAATATCATACTTACAAGTCGCCACATTTCTCTGCCAGATAAGAAACACTCGGCCGCACCATATAGCTGCCTCTGAAGGACTGACAATATCCCACCTTCGTCCACATGCTTTACAAGCGCCAGGCCTTGTGGTGTCTGTGACAAATATGCCAGGCTGGATTTCTGGACAATAATGCAAAGTAACGCACTTACATGTAAGACTATTTGTCAAAGTAAAATTGAATTTATTTTATGGCAGCGTCACATGGTGGTATCAATGTTGGAGGTACTAGGTGGGTGGAAGAAGCAAGTTGTGCCATAAGAATTTAGTAAAACGTGTTTGTCAGTATGCTTTTAATTGCACTTTTAATTTTCCCCATTTTCTTTTTTATTGCACAGTACATGTATCTTAAGACTCTGAATAAATAGTGGAATATCCCTGGCAAGCCTGAAAAACCCATTCACCACTCATGATTTTGAACCTGGAACATGCATTGAAAATTAAGCCAGTATAAAAAAATTTCCATATACTCTCACCACACATCTTACTACAAAATTTACTACTCAAACGCTAGTTTTTAAAGCACAAAAACAACATACACACTGCGTTGGCCCTGCCTGCAAAAACACTGCATTTGTACCACTGACCTCTACACCTGGACACATCATTGGCTAACAGAAGTTTATTTTTTATTAGTTCTTTTATTTATTTTATTATTTCGTTTTATTTTACATTGCTTTTATTTGGTTTCATTTAGATTTTACTTTTATTTTATTTATTTTTTCTTCTCAATTTCATTTCATTTTATTTCATTTTAGTTTTATTTTTCTGAATTTCGCAGTGAATAACAAATTGCGCAAAAAGTATGCATTGCTGCGATTTGGAATCACAAGTTGAAGCGTGTCATTTGCATATATTGCAACACCAAATTTTGTGATTAAAAAAAAAAAAAATGCCTTCGTAGTGGATAAAAACGTCTGTCTATGCATTTTTTCACAAAGCTGTGTAGACCCTAGATCTAGGTCTAACGTTAGATCGATCTAGAATCATAAATCTAGTACAAGCAATTTGCTAAAATTAAATCACTAGATTCTAGACCTAGATCTAGAGTCTATAGTATCAGAGTCTAAATCTAGATTCTCTTAATGTTCTTTTCTTATTAGAGTAATTACTAATAGAGAATCTAGGCCTATACTCTATAGACTGAGTCTAGATCTACATGTAGACTCTAGATCTAGAGAAGTCTATATCTACATTGTAGATCTGTATGCTATTTGCGAAACTGTTGCATAAAAATGATGCATTGTTGAATGTTGTGATTTAACGCACAATGTTTAAGTTGAGATATTATCTGCAAATACGTTGTGAAGCCAAAATTCTGTCTCTAGTTCGTTAGCTCTTCACTTAGAGACAGAAACGCTCCATTCGCTCGCCTGTGCAAACCGAATACACATTGACTTACACACTAGGCCTATACAGTTTGAATGCAGCGTAAGATTTTCAAACCGAGAACAACTTGGACCCTGAATTACCTGAAAAAGGAGCATTAAAAGGAATAAAACAATGAAATTGGTAAGTTGAACATGTTCGTTTTAAGTATAGAGCCTAGGCCTAATCTATTTAATTTACACAAATATTTTTAAAACTCCTAATATCCTAATTTTAACAACGACATGCCTACTGTCTCTCGGCAGACAGTGAGTTTGCACAGGCGAGTGAATGGAGCGTTTCTGTCTCTAAGTGAAGGGCCGACCCTATCCAAATAAGAGGCTAACGAATGAGAGACAGAAAATTTCGGTCTAGTAGGCCCTAGGCCTAGTCGCAATTTTGTAGTCGCGGTTCGCAACGCTTTTGAATGGCCAGCTTGTACAGCCGCTGTGTATAGTTACGCAAAACTTGAACTAGACGTTACCGCATCAAATCCAAAATCGCGTGCGGAGGCGTAAAAAAACGAAGGAAAGGGCCTCGATTTCGCTTCGAACTCCAGTTATAATTTTTATGCCGTCTTTTTGACGACAACAAAATGATCTTCAGAATATGTAGCGTCAAGTGAAGTAAAAAAAATGTACTCAAATAATGAATTTGAAGACGACGAAGCCGTGGACAACAAGGTGCGTAGCTTTTGGACCCCCCCTCATATCACAGCACACAGCGCTGTCGCGAAGCTTTCGCGACAGCGCTGTGTAGAGTTACCTTGATACAACTGACTACACGCACTGTGTACGGCCGATATGTGCTAATCCAACGCTAATTTACAACAAAATATGTAATATTGTTACAATAAAAGCTGCTCAAAATGTGCTTGAATGTACACTTACTAACAACATACCTTTCAAGTTGACAATGACCTCTTGATCAATCCTGTTTTTGGATAAGAATTCTTCCATCTTCGAAAAAGATTCACACAACCGCAAAAAGAAAGATGTCGATCATCGCGCACTTGGCTAGCTGGCCTGGCTAGGCTTGAAAAAAATTTGTGTTCGATCACGTGTTGCATTATCGTAAATCTGATTGGCTTAAAGTTTAAATCTCCTTAAAAGATTTAAACAGGAGATTTTGTTCGCGGTCTGGAGAGAAAAATTTAATCAAAGAACGTGGAAAATAAGTCTTAAAGACTTAGATTATTTTAAGTCTCAATTAAGATTTAAATTTTAAGTCTTTCAAATTTAGAGAACACGGGTTTCAATAATATTGTCAGGTCATTTAGATATCATATAACCGTTAATCATGTAACAATAACGATTGTATTAATATCAGACACATGCAAGGTTTCATTTCACTCTGTATTCCTCAGTACCTCCTGAAAAGTGACTTGGCTCTCCCACTCTCTGCCCCCTCCTCAATGTTTTCTTCAAGCAGTTTGAACAGAGTCCTGCCAAGATTAATACAGTATGTAAATAAACACAGTTAATACCTCGTGAGATACTTTTAACAGGATGAATATGGAAAAAATGTTATCTTTAAGAAGAAAAATCTGGCATTTGGTAATCACATTTCCTATATGTCACTATGAATATACAATTTCCCAATTTTATAAAGCATGTGCTCTTAATGTTAATTAAAGCTGTCAATATATCTTATTACCGAGACAAAAAAACAGAGAAGTGTAGGTCTATTCTCTCAGGCGAAATGCATGTGTTTTTGTACCTAACTCAAAGGCAAAAAAGCTTTCTAAATTCTATCATGAACTAGCCTTTATTGAATCTAAAACAATAAAATATTCTGGTACTTGTTTATAAAAATTCGATTATCGTTCTCGTTATCCGATTCCATCATTTTATCACTTTCATTACATCTACTTTCATAGTAACTATTCAAAAGACCTTAAAACGACTGTTTAACGAACATACTTTATTTGCTAACCTTGTTTTAATAGTAGTATTACATATTGAAACGGCTGTGTAATAGTTCATATTTCGATTATGAAGTGATAATAATACCATTCCATAGTATGGGTTGCCTTTGAAAGAGGTATTTATACTCGATCTATGAAGGAATGTATTACAATTGGTGTAATAATAATAGCATCTATCTAAATAGCTACAGTTATGCTAAAATATATTAGAATGTTGACCTACTCACTCTGTGAAATATCCAAACTTTCCTTCAGTCACCAGAAGAACAGTAATCAAAGATGCGATGTTGACTCTAGGAAGACCAGGTAGACAGTTCAGCATCGCAAATAAATATCTTGGACCTACATTCACTCAGATTCCATAAATCCATTATATCATGAACAGACATATTCAATGTATCACACTTGTTTACGTTTCTACTTTATACCGCCATGAACATTTCATTTTATAGAGTAACCATACCCTATGGCCCGTATTCTGAACTCGGGTTTAACTTAAACCATGGTCTAAATGTGTGGTTTAACTATGGGAAGCCAAATGTGACACAAATTTCTAACAGGAGATATTCAATTTATCAGCATTTTTTGTACTCAAACTTTTAAAAACTGTCTGGGAATGATAAGTACAATAGTTTTCTTGACCATTAAAGCATGAGAACCAGAATCCAGTAAACATAAGGAACATACAGTGTAAACAAAGTTTTGACATTTTGGCTACCCATAGTTAAACCAAAGTTTTAGACCATGGTTTAAGTTAAACCGGAGTTCAGAATACGGGCCTATGTCATCTCATATTAAAAAATTACCAGAACTTCATCGTAGTGTGCTATTTTGAGTTCGGTATGTTTTGAAAGGTCAAATATTCACTCAAATTCGCTATTAGGCACGGAACCATTCTTTATTCTTACAACCTTATTGCTTATTACATTCTTCAAAAATATTAAATCTAGTTTGTATAATTAAGCAATAGGTATCAAGTGTGTACGGAAAAATTAAAAGTAATATATTTCAAAATAAAAATCTATTCATAACGTACTTCCCAGAGATATTCAAGTGAAAAAGAGGGTGTATACGAGAGAGAGAGAGAGAGAGAGGGAGAGAGGGAGAGAGAGAGAGGAGAGGGGAGTAGTGTACAGAGAGTACGAGAGGCAAAGAGGGATAAACAACGAACTGCAGCATATGGTAAAGTAGCTAACATGTATAAGTACCCACAAAGAAAAAAGGGTCGACAAAAAGAAGTTTAAAGGGCAGTTTTCAAGGAGATATTACTACTTCTCCTGTGACGTCAAGATGATGAATAACCCCTTCCATTACCTCAAATGGGGGAATAAAAGACTGTAAAATCATTAGCTTGAAACAAACCTATCCCGCCTATGAGACTGTCTCTGTTCCTCAAGCTGCTGAATGAAACGTGTCAGGAAGTCAGAATTGCTGAGGTGTCTGGAGAACATGACCATGGCCTTCTCAAGATCAGAGTTCAAGTACTGGAATAAGTAGATATAATAAAGAAGAAACCAAGTGATAAGATTTTTTAAAAAAGTTTTCATTTAGATGATAGATTATCTATCTTATCAATAAAAGCCATTGTTGCACTTAAAGTTTTCTTTCCATGAACTGATAATATTATGTCGGTCTTCGTCCAGTTAACAGAGCGAAATTCCTACGGTTTGTCTCTTGCTGCAGTTATTTAAGTTATTAAATAATGGAATGATACTTAAACCATTATTATGCTCCAACTTCAAAAACTCCCAATTGGACGAGTATAAAAAAATGAAATATAAGGTTACGTACTTTGCTTGAATTGATTTAATTTTTCATTTGCAAACATGAAAAAGAAATGAACTGGCAATATTCTTCTATTGTTTCATAAACTGTATGATGAAATTATTCAAATAATTTTATATTCCGCTTCCCCTATCATGCTTTATTACAAATTGGCTATGAAGAGTTTACCTCAGGGTCACTGGTAGGTGGCAAAATAGCCAAACCAGCGAAGAGCATATTCTTGGAGTAATTCTGAGCATTCACGAAGGGGACGCCAAGATGACTGATCTGTTCTTCCACCTCAGACATATCAGCCTGAAGCTCGTGGAATGCTGCAAAATGAAAGTGAAGTTCAATCCTAACGCTCTATCAACGTTTCATCTTATTCACTCGACGAGACAGTTTATGAACCAAGAAAAATTCTTTCCGTTGAATTTTTTTGGTTGAATAAAAAAAAAACACGCACTTTCTCAGTTGTTCAAGTATCATTAAGTTGGTATTTGCGTGGACTTTATGTGATAGTTAATTGCAAAAAATAAACTTTAAAAAACTGGATTCTACACCCATCAAGCCACAATCATGACAACACCCTAAATAGAGGTATCCTACATTATTATCGGACAGTACTGAAACCTCCTTTCGTTGTTTTACAGGTTGCATGTACAAGATGAACAACACTATTGCAGTCACGTATCAGCGCGCATATAGAATAGTATGTAGATTAATTGACACATTCTGCGTAAGTTGTCTTTGGTTGCTAAATATTGTGTCGAATGGGCAATTTAGATTTATGCAAATTATGCATTCGGTAACAAAACGGAAATTGTTCGGAGACCACATGGGATCACAAATCAACGTCAACAAAAAATTCAACGGAAAGAACTTTTCTAGATTTAATAGAGTCTAAACAGGACTGTCAAATGGACCAATTGGCAAGGATCTGCCAAAGAAGCGCATAATGCTTTCAGCATTTCAGAATGCTTTGAGCATTGGCTAAAGAAAGGGTAATAGTCATGATAGTAGTCCTTGGTAGGCGTTTTAAGCATTTCTGTGCGGATTGATATGCGCCCAATTTGAAATGTAGCTTTCATTATTATTATTATTATTATTATTATTATTATTATTATTATTATTTTTATTATTTGTATCATCATTAATATTAATAGTATTATTATCATCATCAATATCATTATTGTTATGAATGGTTTTATCTATTTCTACACTTTATTATATTGATTAATACAATGAGAATGCGTGCAGCATTCGTGTGAGATTCCAAGAAATTAAAAAAACAACGTAAAGGGAGAAATGTGAACAAAATTGCCTTTAGTTCTAATACATTTCAATTGTCCTCAATATGATACCCGTACTTCTTTTACCAGGTTAATAATAGTCTATGACTGATACTTCTTATTTTTAGGTTTGTATGGTTAAAAAAAAAGGAAAAAGAAGTACTGGTTGTAAATATGTCATATTCTAACCGGTTTCCACCCGCCTTTGTATCTTCTTTTCAAGCAGCTCGAACTGCTGGACCTGTCTATTCAATCGATCGTGATTTCGTCTGAAGAAGAGTACGCCGATGATGAGCAGAATGACGAAGATAAAGACACCAGCCCCACACACACCACCAACAATGGCACCGATATTGATTGTAAAGGTAGAATACTGTACATAGCCCGGATAGAACATCAAGTTTCCGTGGAGCACCTACAAAGGTAATAGGAAAGATGTACAGGTAGCTTCATGTCAACTCTGAAGAATTACTACATGCCCAAAATAACAATATTAATATAATATTTCCGAAATTTTTTTTTTGTCCTTTACTCATCACAATGAGTATGTAATAACATGAGTGTGTTTGAGAGTCATACAGTAAAGATATCAAACATACGTAAACAATCCTATTCCGATAAACTAATTGAAAATGGACATTCTTTAAATTAATCATGTCATGTTCTTACAGGTATAAACGTTTTATTTTGTCTTTTCTATGGTCCTGTACAATTATATTCTGATCAACAGCGACATAGTCCCCCTCCTTTGAATGGCGAAAAAATGAAAAGGATAGAAGAGGAAGTAAAATGAAGAAATAGGGCAAAGACAACGAGAAGAGAAGACGCTAGGACTGCATCCCACACCCACCCCCACATTTGAAATACAATAGTATGAGTGATACCCCCATGACATCAGAACCCCTCAATGGCTGGACTCATCACCGCCACTGTCTATAAATTATCTAAGAAAGAAATGGTAGATTTGCAAAACTTGCTGTCACAGCTGGTAGATACTCTGTAGGCCCCTGCTCAACAGTTCCATTACTATTTCCAGATTGAGGCATCTGTTCTGGCAACTGACAACGAAGCACGTTAATCTCCAGATCATCTACAAAGCAGACTCCATCAAGTCCTAACAGAACCTGTACATCGTCCTCTGTGCTTGCCAAGTTTAGATTCATTCCCTAGAGTAACACACGACAAGAAACACATTATTATATGTTTATTATTTTGTAGTGATGTAATGAAAACCGTATATGAATAAGAATTTAAAATGATCTCTTGTTAAACAAAGAAAACATGTTGCAGACAGGTTTTTTTTTTCATATCCCAGGCATTCAATGAATTTAGGCAGGGGCAGCTATTCTTGTCACAGCCGGGGGGGGGGGGGGGGTGGGGGGAGCTATGACAAATGGGTTTTGTGACGGTTCATCCCCCAGGATATTTTGCATTTTGTAGTATAAAAACTCTGCATATTGGCGGAATCCTCAACAAATTATAATATATTTTTTTGGGACCGAGGGAGAAAATTATGTGGTTGGAACAGCTCAGTTAAAAGCACTTTTGATCTCACAGGAAAATCACAGCGTTAATTCATTATCTATACACCAAACTGGGTATTTCTCATTTTCGTGGGGGCGGGGGGGGGGGGGGTGGCAAACCCCTCGAATAATTATATTCCAAGGAGGGAATTTACATTGTGTATTGTAAAACACAAGGGAATATCTGCCTAAATAATACCTACTCTTTACACCTCAGGTTGGTACTGTTTAGGGATCTTCTGCAGTATTGTACAGCTTTAGGTACTAGTATGCGAGGGAGAGTAGCGACCGAATGAGAAAATTTCCCATGTTTAACAGTGAATGTTTAGGAGCCTAAACAGGGTGTGGCAGCCTTTACTCATTATTTGCTATACATTTTGATGGTCAGCAGAATTTGCTCTAAACCTCTTCAATATCTTCCAAGAATTGTGGTATCTCTCCATGCACAATTCCATACCTTTTTATGTCATTGTTACCAAATGCATATATGAATATGATCATTATAAAACAAAAACAAAAAATAGAGCATATAAAAGGTATGGATGGATCATTGTTCTCTTAGTTTCCGAACTCCCAATTCACAATCATTAACCAAGCGACTGAATAACTACTCAAATCGATACGAATTCAATAATAAATTATTGCTTTTAAGGTATATGAAACTGATAAAGACATGTACTGTACATTACTGTGTGTACTGGAATGACAACTTTACACTAAACCCCTCAAAAAAAGTTTGGAATCTCAAGTATGATCGATTATATCTTTCTTGTCACGGCATAATCATCGCTATGCTCTGTATCAGTACAAAGTGTGTTTATTCCTCTTTAAAATAATACTCCATTTGTTATGACTTTGCAGTCATGGAATGTACAGTACATCAAAATAAGGGGCATGGACAAAAGTGAAAAGTGGCAAAATGCACTGCTCTTGTTCGGCTGTGAATTCTTCTTTCTTTGAAGTGTGTAAATGGATGCTGTGTTTTCAGATGATCTTCCATGAGCAACATACACACTGCACTGAAACAAACATGCATGAAGTCGAGCAAACATGCAAACAATAATGCATCATCACTCAAAGAAACATGCATGAGCATTCAAACAAACATGCAATGGACTTCTTTTACATGAATTCATTTCTGTAAAAGAAAAATCAAACACGAAGAAAATCGAACACGGGAGAAACTTCAAGGCTTACATTAAAAATGTTCATGTTTATTTTCATGTTTGAAACTTAGACAGTAAATGAATGTTCAGAATCAATTTCACTATAATAATAATAATAATAATAATAATATTCCGTTCTTGTTTAGCTCCGGCAGCCGTAATCAGCGCAAGTGCATTTTAAGGAATAAATCCTGCCAGGTACCCATTTACTACACCTGGGTGGAGAGTGGCAAATGTGGATTAATGTCTTGCCTAAAAGCACTAGTGCCGGGCTGAGATTCGAACACTCAACCCTTGGATTGAGAGTCAAGTGAATGAACCACTATACCACTACACCTTTGTCACGATTCTTTAAGCCCCGGTCACACAGCGCTTTACGGCTTAATCACGGCCAAAACCCGTCAAACAGTGGTCTCCCGTGAAGCAAACGATGTTGTTTGCGTTGATGTCGAGTTTAAAGATCACATTGCAAGAAAATTCCATCAAAATAAATATTGGCTTAATACTTATTATTGCATAGATGGCATAAATTATACAAGGTTATCCAAATTCAACGCTTGGAAACATTTGAATTAATGATTATTATCAATTATAAAACGGTAAAATACAGCCCCCGATATAGCAGCTGAAGAGCTCCTTGAACGCTGCTGAGATGTGCGACGACACACGAAGGACCAGTCCTGTCTAAGCAGACGATGTCCCATAACATCTTACACATTTTTCAGTGCCTGTTTTGTCATCTCCTCTTCACTTATTTCTCTTACTTGACTAGCGTCAGTCTTAATGTTAGTCTGTTGCCTCACTCTTAAAGATCACATTGCAAGAAAATTCCATCAAAATAAATATTGGCTTAATACTTATTATTGCATAGATGGCATAAATTATACAAGGTTATCCAAATTCAACGCTTGGAAACATTTGAATTAATGATTATTATCAATTATAAAATGGTAAAATACAGCCCCCGATATAGCAGCTGAAGAGCTCCTTGAACGCTGCTGAGATGTGTGACGACACACGAAGGACCAGTCCTGTCTAAGCAGACGATGTCCCATAACATCTTACACATTTTTCAGTGCCTGTTTTGTCATCTCCTCTTCACTTATTTCTCTTACTTGACTAGCGTCAGTCTTAATGTTAGTCTGTTGCCTCACTCTTAAAGATCACATTGCAAGAAAATTCCATCAAAATAAATATTGGCTTAATACTTATTATTGCATAGATGGCATAAATTAAACAAGGTTATCCAAATTCAACGCTTGGAAACATTTGAATTAATGATTATTATCAATTATAAAATGGTAAAATACAGCCCCCGATATAGCAGCTGAAGAGCTCCTTGAACGCTGCTGAGATGTGTGACGACACACGAAGGACAAGTCCTGTCTAAGCAGACGATGTCCCATAACATCTTACACATTTTTCAGTGCCTGTTTTGTCATCTCCTCTTCACTTATTTATCTTACTTGACTAGCGTCAGTCTTAATGTTAGTCTGTTGCCTCACTCTTAACTTCGTGTATGGTATTATTTTGATGAAAAATGCAGCGTTAAAAAAATAAAGGAATCAGTCACTTGTAAACAAAATAAGACGCCATTGTATTTTCAGCTGCTTGCACCGGGCATGTTCGGCGGTTCAAGAGGGAACGAATACAATCTGTGATATTATTCGGAGGGCTTTTCAATTTGAAAATGGGGTTTATTTCATTGATCATTGACCCTTCTCCTGTGTATTTACAATCAAACGGTTTTAGTTATCAGAATCAGTTTCACTTTCCCTTTTAGAATGGTGTGAAATAAGGTCATGTTTAAATGTACCAAACTCTTTATAATTTGATAAATAATTGCATTGCAGTTACGTTTATTCATTATAGGACGTCGTCTGCTTAAGCAGGATTGGTCCCTAGTGTGACGATATCAAAACTTCGCTATATTTCTGGCGAATCCTCGGATATTCCAGATGCTGAGAAGAGCTTTTATTTGTGTCGTTTTTATAATCATCATATACGCAGTTGACATAAAACTTATACGATTGCCATCTGTAAGCTTCCCAGTTTCTAGTGATACATTAATTGCCATATTTGTGATTTTCTTTGGATAGCTACTTTAAGACGAGCTACAGTCGATTTATAGACGCGGTAGGACGCGGCAAAAATTTTTGAACTGCTCAAATTTTAGCCCGCGGACAACCAAGGGTGGCACACGTGGTAAAGACGTGCAACACACGTGATAATCCGTGTTCCGGCAGTGATTAAAACTTGGGGAGACGCGGTAAGAAGCGAAAGTTTAGCTGTCTGTCACGGGCAGAGCACGGTCATCGGACGGCTGTTACGCGTTGGTATCACGGGAAATAGCGTGTGTTTAGCGGCTTATCACTGACAAATGGATTTTTTCGCGTACTTTTTTTTAGCCTTACACGTGGCTGGACGTGCCTTTTAGCCGTGCTTAGGCAATGCTTCAGCAGTGGAACAGCCGCCGACGGCCATACCCCGTACAAAGCACGGCCAAACCAAAATTGACCAAAAAATTACCACTTACGACCACGTCCACCAGATTTTCATAACTTTTTGTACGTGATTTAGACGTGGAGTGTTGTGTGACCGGGGCTTTAGAGTTTGGCATTCATGGATGACCCGTTGGCAACAATTATAACCCCACAGTCATTTACAACCGCGGTTTCTTACGTCAAAGGAAGAAGAGTGCTCTGAATACCAGTGCTTATCAGCGCATTTTGCAACTTTTCACTTTTAACCCTGCCTCTTATTCCGATTTACAGCTCACCCCATGATTGCAAAATCATAACAAATAAAGGTATCACTGCCATGACAAGAGAGATATAATTGATCAAACTTGGGTTTCCATTTTTTTTGGAGGGGTTTACCATAAACAACTCTTAAGGCTGAGGCTGGACGCTATTTTTTTCTTTCAGGACTTGCGCCTTCGACGAGAGAGGGCAATATCTGAATGCCAAGAGCAGAGCCCTCCATAGACATGTGTATGGATGGCTTTGGCCATTGGCGGATCCGGGGGGGGGGGGGGGGGCACGGGCCGGAACACGAAGAAAAGTATACATTTTGACCATAGACGATCCGCCATTTTCTCGATTGTGCCCCCCCCCCTTTTTAGAATGAAGACCTCTGTTTTGTTTTTGTTTTGTTTCTTGCTTGTCAGGGAATTATTGAGGGAAACTGGACCCCCATAACTCCCACTGAGCGAATTTACAGGGTCTGCCGAATTTTGTTTTTGTATTCATGCACATGAAAATGTGCATAGGTGTTGACCTCCCCCCCTCCCCCCCCCCTCCCCCCCCCCCCCCCTCCCCCCCCCCCTCCCAACTGAGCGACTTTTCGAGAAGCTGGCGAGACCAAAAAATTAAAGGTCTACCTTTTCCGAAAGTTGAAAAAAATGCATTTGTGTGCCCCCACTTATACTCAATCCTGGATCCGCCCCTGGCTCAGGCCAAGAGGGGTGACAATAATGGTTTGTTTCATCAAGACTAGTCAGCATGAAACAAATTGTAGGGACATTATAAAATGAGTGAACCATACTAGCAGTTCTCCGTGTGGCGCATTCGTGAATACAACGATCGCATAGTCCGATATAACGAATTGACCGTCTGGCATGTTCTATGGGGTGGGTGTGGCCAAGGGGAGGTCACAAAGTGGTGAAAAAAAAATTCAGCTAGATCAGCTGGAAAGGAAACCCTAAGAAGCCTATATCAAAAGATTCGCCATAGTCCCAGGGTACATGAATGGGCAATGCCAGACGATTTAAGTGGTGGGGAGGGCTTGCCAGACGCCCCTAAAGTACCCCAACCCCCAATATTGAGCTAGATCAGCTGGAAAGGAAACCCTAAGAAACCTATATCAAAAAATTTGCCATAGTCCAAAGATACACAAATGACCACTGCCAGACGATTTAAGTGGTGGAGAGTGCCTGCCAGACGCCCCTATGGTAATCCACCCACCATTATTGAGCTAGATCAGCTAGAAAGGAAATCTTATGAAACCTGTGGGAAATTACTCGCCAGATGGTTTGCTGTGATTGTTCATAGTTATAGTATGTTATATAATTGACATTAATTCTTGACTGCAATGGAAAAACTATTGCATTGTCATCGCAAATATATAATTTATAATAGACTTATAATTATTTTATATGATTATAGCAAGCACGAGCAAATGTGTTATTCAGATTTATCAGATTTACTAAACGAACAAGGAGAGCAAAGCTCATAATGTGGAGTAAAGAAAAGAAAACGACGAAAGAGACTAAAGAAAACAAGAGAAAGAAGAAGAAGAAAGAAGCGAAAGAAGAAGAAGAAAGAAGCGAAAGAAAAATTGTCAGGACTGTATAACAAGAACAAAGTCTTTGTGACCACATGTACGATCCATCATGACGTGAATATTCAGACATACTTACTTAAAAGGTAACATCTTTATTTATTTATTTATTTATTTATTTATTATGGTATATGATGATTGACCAGCAGCACAGGGCTGAAGGGGTCAATTTACAATCAGATATATATGTGCATATATACAATAGAATCGCATCAAATATATAAAAAGATACATAATTGGAAGCAAAACGAAAATACTAAGATTTACGCTACACAAATAATAAGATAACAAGTGTGAAAAGTGAAGAAAAAGTAAAGAATAGGAAAGAAAAGGGAAGAGAAAGAAGGAAGGAGATAGATAGAAAGGAGAAGATTTGGGAGCAACACATAAATATAACCAAGTTAGAAAGCCATAACCATGTAAAATGAGTCATTACATCTAGGTATGGAATCTGAGAAGTGAAAATGTTTGGGATGCAAAGCGTGGGGGGGGGGGGGGGGGGGGGAGTTTATTTCGAGATTCTGGCGAGGTGAGGGATGGTGGATTTTCGATATCGTTCTGTATTGCATTTAATTGTAGGGAAGCCAGTCATGTTACGAAGCTGTCTTTTGCTTCCAAAAGCAAAAGGAGGAGCTATCAACCAGTTCGTTTTTTGTAAGGCTATTCCAGAATTTGGGTGCAATAAAGTGATTGTTTTGTTTGCAAAAACGTTGGAGCTCGGGGGAGGTGGAAATGGTTTGTCTAGTTGGGTAGGAATGTACAGCATAATGTTGGTTTTAAAAATAGGGAGGAATCATCCGGGAAATTACTTTTCGAGAGTTCGTATATATAAATATTCAAAGATTCCAAGAAAGTACAAGTCAGATATCTCAAGATTATTACAGTTGTAGAAAAGCTCAGTTGTATGAGCACGAATTCAAACATTCTTTACAATTCTTACAATCCCCTTTTTGTCCATGAGGGTTATGGAACTATTTCCCCATGCAAGTATAATAATTAAGATATAAGGCAAGATTAAGACATAATACAACTTGTTCATAACACCTGAATTGCATCACAATAGTTAAAATAAACAATCAATTTGAACTTTCCACGTTAGTTTACGTTTTATAATGTTAATTCCTTATAGCTATACTGTTAAAAATTTGATAGACTCAACCTGGGAAATAATTCATTGTTTCTTTTCTATATGACCTGATAAGGATGATATAGAATCATTAAATAGCAATAAATTTGTTTCATATATGATGAGCGACAATTTGTTAGCTTAATCAAGTAAAAAGCGCACTTTACTTCAGTGTTTCCAATGTTCAGAAGTGTTATGATGAGAGCAAAAAAATATTGGGGTCATCGGCAAAGAGGATAAGACTGCAGATGAGTTTTGGAGATCGTTAGTGTACATAAAATAAACATGGGCGGGCCTTAACGAGAACCTTGAGGGATATACCACAAGTTATTGACTGATGGGTCGATTCAAATCCATTCATGTATGCATATTGTTTTCTATCACTGAGGTAGTTCCTGAACCACTCCAAGGCCTTCCCCTGGATTCCATAGTGAGATAGTGAGATGATTTATAGTATCGAAGGCCTTGGAGAAGTCCAAGAAAATACCTGCAGTCTGTGACACTGCCTATAGCTCTGGCAATTTCATGAATACATGTATTAGAAGCGCGTGCTTGAATAGTTGAAACCCGGAGAGGACACGATTATTTTAAAAGTAATTTGAAATGCATAGCTAGCCGATTACATTTCGCAAAGTAGTCATTAGATATCCGATTGTTAAAATACATACATCAGGATAATGTAATCTCTGGATCTTAACAGCAGTTTGGA
Source organism: Heliocidaris erythrogramma (assembly GCA_025617745.1). NCBI lineage: Eukaryota > Metazoa > Echinodermata > Echinoidea > Camarodonta > Echinometridae > Heliocidaris > Heliocidaris erythrogramma. The sequence continues at coordinate 40,362,912 of CM046853.1, forward strand.
ATATCAAACAATAATCAGTATACGATTTTAATACGTTTTAATAGGTCTGGCCAATTAAATATTTATCATATTTAAAATGATTGTAGAGACTGGAGCTCTTTCCTGTAGCTTTTTCAGCGAGGTACATACATTTGGTTGGATCAAAATGAGCGGATTATGATTCTAAATACGATGACGGAGTTTCAATGAAATGGTTTATAATCTTCTATATATGGGGAAATCATTAAATCGGCCAAAATTTGACTAAAGCTTGCGCTAGCACTAAAAAAAAAGGCTGAAAAAATTTGGATGAATTTACAACTTATATCAGTAATAAAGCAGTTGCTGGTGCTTGCAATAAACATATGAAATTATAACGTCAATACTTGGTCTAATGCAGTTTTACCAATTCAGTCAAGAATTTATGTAAATTATATAACAGACTATATTAACAGTCACAACAATCCATCATTCTCATTGTTAAAAGGTACTGATTATAGGAGTAAACTTCCTACGTGCGTTAAATCAATCATATTTTGCTGGCACAGCGTTTTTCCGACGTCGAATATCCCATTTATAAGTTAAAGAAATGAAATAGGACAAAAATAATGACTGTTAATTTCCATAGCTGTGTGTCATTCTTTAGGGGCATGGGGGGGGGGGGTCTGGCAGGTGGATCCCACAATATATCATGGTGATTTCTGGCAGTATTTATGTAAGTCTGGACAAAGCCAATAAGATTTTTTTGGTTCCCACCCCCCCCCCCCCCACGAACTTTCGTTTGCACATGATCTCGCTTAAAATATATGGGGTGTATATTAGTAACGTCTAACAGTTTATCTTCACCACTTAAATCGTCTTGTAGTGGTCATTTGCGTATCTTTGGACTAACTACGGCGAATCTGTTGAATATATATGTAGGCTTCTTAGAGTTTCCTTTCCAGCTGATCTAGCTCAATATTGGGGGTTGGGGTAATTTAGGGGGGGTTGGGGTAATTTAGAGGCGTCTGGCAAGCCCTCTTAGGGTTTCCTTTCCAGCTGATCTAGCCCATTTCTTTGACCACTTTGTGACCTCCCCCTGGCCACAGCCACCACATAGAACATGCCAGACGGTCAATTCGTAATATCGGACTATGCGATCGTTATGTTCATGCACATGAAATTGGTTTCCTTTCCAGCTAGGTTAACCCCCCTGGCTCTCGGATTATATCCTGAGTTCGAGTCTAGTCAGGGTTCATCATTGACAACATTTTCATGTGCTGAAATAAAAATAAGGTGAAACTTTGAGAAAATACAAGTCTTAAAGTTGAAGTCTCTCTCAAAGTCTTCAAAACGGGCCTCTTGACACTCAAATACTGCCCTCTCTTGTCGGTGGCGCAAGTCCTGACAGAAAAAAAAACGTAGGCCGGAAACGACTAACCATTTTTCCATGTTACCATTCCTTTTTCTAGTTTTTATCATCAACTTACATAACTTTTTCAAATTGCTGTAAATATTGTATACATTGAAATGTATAGTGTCTTGTTATTGGTAAATAAATATAATAGCATACCATATTATTAAAATGATATACACGTATCATAAAAAAAAAACAAATCAACCTAGTTATCATAATTTTCTCCAAGATTATACAAAGCACTATGAGTATCATTTCCATTCAGAAATGTGAAATATTCAATGAAAAGCAGACTTTAATCAATTTTGAACTCACTGTAATCTCAAGTCGTTTGTTATCACTTTCATAAATTCTGTTTGGCCCGCTGAAACTTTCGTAAAATGGGTCTGGGTAGTACTCTATAGTGCCACTGTCAATGATGTATCCATCAAAGTCAAAGGTCAGATTAGCCATCATTGCATCATCCACAGCTCTTCTTCTTCTGACAGGAATCGCATCATCAGGAAAACTTGGCGTTGGGCAGATGAGAATGGTTTTCGTTCCATTGCAAAGCTTTTGACATAAATAAACATCAATCAAGAGTAATAAAAAATGATATCTAAGAATTGAAATATGACTTCCTTGTCACATTACTGCACCGTTATATGTGAATGCGCAAATTCCTAAGGTCTAATAATATAATTATGAATACTACCACATGTGATTTTTATGAACAGGTGCACAAATATAGAAAACCTGCAGATGAACATACAATGTACATGTCTCTGTATGCCAGAATGAAATGTCTGGGTCCATTAATAAACACTTTCCTTGCAAATATACAAACAAATACAATCACTTAAACTTCGTTCACATAATGTCGCGTTAAAAAAAACTCGGTTTACCGTTTTTTAATTATTCTGCGCTTCATACTTGTGTCATTCACATCACATAAGTGTGTCGTAGTCGTAGTGCCTTTGTTGCGCGTTGCTATTTTTCCATCCTCACTTGCTAATATACGGCATATTTAAACGAGCATTAAGGAGTATAGTGTCAAACAGATCAAAATGTTACTCAATACAATATCCAAGTGTATACCTGTGAATGAGCAAAACCATCCGGTCAATTACAGTCAACAGCCCTCATTGAAGGACAGAGACAGATATATCAGTGAATGTATATCATGAAAATACTGTACCTCAGAATTACTGGCATTTGTCATGAGTGACGTAACAACAATTCTCGGTTTTTGGATCAGATCAAATCTATCTCCAGTTAGCTTGATATCAGTTCCTCCTCTGTTAGCAAAGAAATATTCAAGATTTTCAAGCAAATTTTCAATCTGAATATCTGTCTATCAGTAAGGAATAGTAAAACAAAATATCATAACAGTAGATATTTTAAGTCTTCATATACAAGTTCAGTTATATAGGCTTGGGTAGAAGTAGAAAAATGAGATAAACAGGGCTTAGTCGTCGCGTCGCGTCGCGTTGCGTTGACGCGAACGCCACTATACGTCCAAAGTCCCACTGGTTTTGCCAAAAGGGTGCGTTGGGAGCGTCGATCGGGTCGCATTGGGTCGCGGTCATTTGCCGAAAGGGTGCGTTGACTTTTTCTAAATATTGTCATCATGATTATCATTATAAGGGCGGATCCATGATTTTTGTTAAAAAAATGGGGCACAGAAATGCAGGGCTGTCATCAGGGGCGGATCCAGGATTTTGTAAAGGGGGGGGGGGGGGGCACAAAAATGCAGGGCTGTCAACTGTGGAGGGAGATCCGTATTTTAAATCGGTCGGGGGGGGGGGGGGTGCTAGAGTTCTTTTTCGCCAGCCCTCCCAAAATCGCTCAGTGAAAAAAAAAAGGGGGGGGGAGGGGGTTATCATATTTTATGGGGTCCACTTTTCCTCTCATAATTCTCTGACAACCAACAAAGAGGGTTTTCACAAAAGGAGGGATCCGTAAATCCGCCACTGTCATTAATAATATGTTAGAAAAAGTCCAAACGCACCCTTTAGGCAAAACCGGGAGGGGATCTTGGATCCACCCCTGATGACAGCCCTGCATTTCTGTGCCCCCCTTTTTTAAAAACCAAATTCTGGATCCGCCCCTGATAATAATAATTTTTAGAAAAAGTCAAGGCACCCTTTTGGCAAAACGGGGGGGGGGGGGGGGGGGGGGGGTCTTTGGACGAATGGTGGCGTTCCAGTCAACTCGATGCGAACCGACGCTCCCAACGCGCCCTTTTGGCCAAGCCAGCGGGGGGGGGGGGGGGGGGTGCTTTGGAGAAATGGTGGCGTTCGCTTCAACGCGACGCGAAGCGACGTTATACCCACCCTTTCGGACTAAGTCGATGGTCATTGAAAAGAATAAGAGAGTTGTATTTTATTTCAATGCTGAAGTCACTAATGATATAGCAAATGTGCTACTGCTAATACGGTCATGATGCGTGAAGAAACACTGTATACTAATACAGGGCCCTGTAACATAAAGCTTGAAATTTATCTTACGATTGATATTAATCGTAAGTGTATGGCAAACCATGAACTGAAGAGTTCCAATTGATCGTAATATTGATTGTATCTCTTTATGTTACAGGCCCCATGTCCGTGATATACATATATATATATGCATTGAATTTGTTATATAATCATCAATGTCATTATCACCATAAGCATAATAATCATCATCATGTACTTAGAAAAAATTTCCCCCAGAAGAAAAATATAATATAAATAGAAAAATTAAAACAAAACAATTATAAAATTAACAAAATGAAATAAAAATAGAATTATTTTTAATCTACTTACGACATGAAAGACTCTGTCCTGTCAATATCATTAATCCTTGGATTTGGCATGTAGGTAAACATGTAGTCCTCAAAAGAAAATTTCACTTCATCAAATGTCATGGTCAAGGTTACAGGAACCTGTTTATTCTCTGGTATGCTGCTTGTGATGCAGGTTGCTACAGTGCCTCGCACAGTACTACAAAATAACCAAGCTATTCATCTAGTTACATGTACTTATATTATCAATCTCTGTCTCTCTGCATGCATGCACATTGTGTAAATTGGGGCCAATTACCATAACATGGAAATCTAAGGGTACTCATACCTTTTGAAAACAATTACTTGGCAGAACAGTTTCATGCATGTCAAAGTTTTTCCAAAAATATTGAAGGAATTAAAGATTTGGAGTTTTTGCATTCAGCAAAAATACATGTATAATCGAACAAATGTATACATTTAAATATTCCTCAAGGCCAAATAAGCATGCGAAATCCTCCCAGAGATCTAATCATGCTAATGTTCTTCAATTGCTATTGAGACTTTTAATAATAGGATTACTACTAAAAATGTGGCCAATTTAGTAGTCTTTATCAAATTATTTTAATCATGCATTCAATGCAATTACATGTAACTCACATATCTACGCATTCTGCTTCTCCAAATCTAACTATAATGTCTCTTCCAGTGTCCAAGTACATCCCACCTATGGTGATTTCTGTACCTCCTGCCATTGGTCCTTCCTTAGGACTAAATCCTGTGATCACAGGATCCTATCGGAGATAACAAATCCATGTATTGTGGCGTAATATATTTGAAGACGTTTGACACAAACCATGTTCAAATAATATATTTTTACATTTGCATTCATCTTAAAAGGCAATAGTATTTCTAACATCAATTCCCCCTCCAATCAGGCCCCTGGGAGCTGGGGGTGCTGGGGGTGTTGCAGCACCCAGAAATTTCTATGAGGGTACTTGCCCTTGAAGCAGGGGCACAAAAAAAGCAAAAGAGAGCAAGGGAAAAAAAAATATGCTTAAGAATCATCCCCCAATCCGCATGGTGATGAAGTGCTTTATAAAATGGAGTTTTTCTTAGGCTTAAACTGCACAAGTTTTCTAAAGCTCGGTCGCTTTGTACCCTCGCACGTAATGCTTCAGAATCTCTTATTTTCGCCCACCAATATTGGCTAAATTAATAGCATTTTTGAAAAAGTTCAAAAATTGAAGAAAAAAATTGTTCTCTTTGCTTATTTTCCCTATTATTTATCTCTTATTTATATAGCGCCCCTCCCAATGTAGAATATTCAAAGGTTAACCATTCGAAAGGAATTGTAAACATTACGTTGCATAGCTAAATTCCTCGACTATATTTCTTCTGAATATTTGTTAATTGTACATCATTGAGGGAAAAGTGAATTCAAAACCATATCAATTTTCAGAATTTCGAAACTATACCAGTCGATGCAGTGCTCGCTTGTGATTTTTTTTTGTCAGTAAAATGCTTAAGAAATTGCTTTATTAAAGGCTTGAAAGTGAAAAAAAATCGCTCCCTCGCGGATTCGTGTAAGTATAGAAAAGGGTTGGGATGGGGGCAACGTCTTTTTTTTGTTGCCCAGAGCAATAATAAGAAAATGCCTTTAACGTCTTGAACCTAAATTAGAAATTTAATTCGTCATGAGGACGAATTAGGTGGTCTGTCTTTCAATTTGTATGATCATGATTGTAATCAGGATGATCATAATAATGGGGAAATACTAAACTGAAGATAGGAAGTCAAGAATGCCACGAATGGAGATGCTTCTTCAGGACAGGAATGTAGCAAAATGTGTGAAACGGTCATTGTAAAATGATTATGATCATGATGATAATGGTGATGATTATGATATTTACATTTTTAGTTGCGTTCGCTCGCTCCGCACACTCGCACAATTAGGGCAAGACATTTTGTCACCATATCGCGAGTCTTGGATGGCACTAGACGATACGCAGTGGTCTCTAGTGTTGAATTAAAGGGGAATGAAAGGCAACAAACATTAGCCTATAATCATGTAGATAATTGTCAGCCTATTACAAATATCTTGAAATTACTCATGTTTGATTATTTAATAAGGAGAACAGTGTCTCCAAAAGTTGCAGTTTCCTTGCTAAACATTATCCCATGGGGCTGCCATTTTCTCTACAAAGTAATGTCAGAGCAGTTCTATTTGTGAGATACCCACTGACCTGTACACTAGACACCTGGACACTCATGATCACATGTGGAATGCATGACAATGGATTTTCTCATAAGCCATTTTTGTAGTCATGTATATTCAAATAAGATACTTTTATACTGTCATATAACCTATTTGTGTCAAGATATTTGGTTCAGCTGTTTCTTTTGTTAAGCAGGATCTGGCATGCACAAGTCGTTGCTTGGTCAGACAACGGTTTGTCAATTCTTCAAAGCAAGTGACAAAGACCTACATGTACGACTGCTCTCAGATATCACCTGTGCGAGACAATGGGGGTACCAAGATGGCTGCCATTTTGCATTGGTGGCTTTAGTTGTACAATAGCTATTCATTTTGCAACATCATATCCATTGTGTACAGGTAAATGGACATGTACTAATATGACATCACAGTTTTTAAAAATGGCAGCCCCCATGGAATAATATCTACCAAAGAATCTGCAACTTTAGAGAGATTGTTCTCCTTACTGAGTAATCAAGTAGGAGTATTTTCGAGATATTTTTAACAGGTTGACAATTTTCTACATGATTATCAGCTGTTTGTTGAGTTTCATTTTCCTTTAAGGGCTTGCAAGTCAACGTTCCAGCGATGAAAATGCAGGTCCGTGGCGGTATTAGGCGCAAAAGAGAAACCCCCGGGTCACACAGTTCCGAGGTCACTTAGTAGTCCGTAGCATCCACACAGGTAACGGCACACAGAAGCGCCCCGCCCCAAACGGAATAGCATTGGCGTCATCGCTGAGAACTGGATGATTCGAGCCATTCTCCATAAGAGGAGCCACAATTTGACTTGACAATATTCTTCTTCTTTTAACTTCTCTGATAGACTCTGACTTGACCCTTCTAACTCTGGTAAATCAAATGCTTCTCCCTATAGTGAAGGAAAGGCAGGCAAAGCAACCCCTCACATGCACACACCCTAACCCATGCACTTGCACACCCTTTCATTCATGTTCGCTCAACCAAAGTCCATACAAATTGCAGTTCCTCTCTTGAATGAAACAGTATAAAAGGGAAGAATGTTAAGGAAAGAAAGGAGGGAGGCAAAATATCTGACAGCAGGATGCATACAACTCATATTTTGTTATGCAATCATCTAAACATGTTTCATACATTTTTAAATAGTTTTGGAACATATAAAAATGCTCTAGATCTCATTCCTGCAGTGACATCATCTGTCAATCATTAAAGGACAATTAACCCCACGTGATATTCTAGATGCACCTATTGTCTGCTACGTCTTTCCATGGAGGCTGCCATTTTGTGCATGACACGGATCATTAGGTACCATATGCATTGATAATAGCCTACCTTTACAACAGATACGTCGCTTTGTTCTGATTGTATTACGATTGTTATTGGCCATGGGCCTAGATAATTGACGACCCATGAGTTCTAATAGCCATCCTGTAAAGCAGATTCCTCGCTTTGTTTTGGTATTGTTACGATTGTCTCCGTCCTTGACGTCAATTCTCCGTCCTTGACGTATATTTTTTATGAAGTATATTTTTTATGAACAAATTAAGACCTTTTAAAAAATATATAAAACTAAACTTACATTTCAGAATATGTGACTTTATCTAATATATATTTGTCCTCTAAAAATCAATTACAAGTTAACGATGAAGGAAATTTTACTTGGGATGAAAAATATGTTCGTGTACACATAAAGTAATGGCAGCCCCCTTATTATTGCTAGCAGACGATAACTTGGCTGGAAAATAGTGATTTATATCTATATCCTGTGTTTTTACATGAAATTGCATGTATCAAATAAGAGGCATATACTACACCATTCAAAATAAGCTAATTCATACGCTGAGGTTAATTTCCCTTTAATGAGCTAAATAGAGACAGCTTTACCAGAGATGACCATATATTGTAATAGAACATACAATATGCCTACATAGCAGTTGCTTTGTCAGACATGATGTAGCATCACCAGGAAAAGAATGGTAATGAGGAGGTTTTGTTTGAACGCATGCAATTGTAAGCATGTGCTGAGCTGGGGGAAGTTACATTCCACTGTCTATTCATTGCTATTGTAGAATGTTAGTGTAGCTGACTGATGATTGACAGATGATGCCATTGCAGGAATGAGATCAGGAGCTTTTTTTTTAGGGTGGAGCTTATAGGTCATGTAGGTTGGAAAAATATTTAAAAGAACATTAAAACATCTATAAAACATTAGTTGAAAGCATCCCTGCAAATCAACAGCAAAAACTTGCATTTGGGTTGCATTTGGTTGCAGGGGCCCTTTAATAATGCTGCGCCCCATTTGAGAAGGAAATGAACAGAAAACCGTTTATCAATGTTCAAAATTTGGATCTCTACCCCTCGACCGCAGTGCTCAATTCAAATTATCCTGGATAAATTGCACAAGAAATTGCGTTTTGAGGGTTAAACATGCACATACACACGCCAACAAATCTACCGCTCGGTCGCTTTTTTGTACAATGATGTCGATAAGCTAGGGGAAGGGCTGGTAGGGATGCAAATTCATTGTTTGCCCCGGGCGCTATAATTCCTAGATAACCAACTGAATAATAAAATTCTCCTCACAGTACCCCCAGTGAAATAATCGTTCCCAGAGGCCTGCCTCCAATACAATATCTTATCAGTACAACTATAACAAGTTTTTATTAACGAAATCAGACCTCTTTCATGCCAATATTCTATGTAAACGTCTCCATTGTGCATACTTCCATTGTTTCACTCAAATCACACCTTTATTCATCAACTAAATTAATCAGTTTTTAAAATTACCTGTATATCAGTTCTAAGACATTATGAATGTTTTCAAGCTATTGTTTTCTGTTCAAATAAACAATTCAATTCAACTCGAGGCATTAGATGAGATTTTCTGTATGTACTCACCCTGTAATGAAAATCTTTAGAGCTCTCCCCTGTCTTGTTTATTCCTCGTGACAACACTCTGATTTCAATGCGTCCTGATATTGGTTCAGTAGATATACCTGTCAAACAACTCACTCTGTAACCCCCATAAAAACAAAAACAAAACAACAAAATATATCGGCAAAGGCAGCCATGTCTAATTTGACTTGTAACTGTAATAACAATAAAAATATTCTAATAATGATAATAATCATCATCATAATTTACCAACTGAACAGTAGGTTAGAGACAAATCGATAATAATAATAATAATAATAATGATAATAATAATAACACAACAGAATTGAATGAAGATGTGCAAGATCAATGGGTATTTTTATGGAAATGTAATAAAGGCATTTTGTACCTGACATATTTACTACAAAAAGTAGATTCATCTCTTCGTGTCAGCTCTGCAGAATCCACTTTAACCCATGAATAACGTAATGGCCAAACAAGGTAATAATATTTGTATTTTTGTATGCATATCCATCATGTAAAAGTTTCATAGCTACATTAACAACAACAACAAAAAAAAATCAAAAGGGAATAGAGTACAAGTCATGTTAAATTAACCTCTGTCCTGGCTGATAATGCAAGTCCATGTCTGTCAAATTGCACTCCAAGTCTTGAATAAGAATTTGTTTTATATCATCAAACGCCGCTCCCAAGTCAGTTCCGGTGATTTCTAGTCTTGTATGACCGTTGACAGGGCCTGACAATGGATCAAACTTTTTAAAGAAAAGCAACAATTAATATCGATACGAATGCTACCTGTATTATCAGGCTATTGAACAGGCAAATAGGAACAACTGCTGAAAAGGCTTAGCCTGTATTATTCATATATTATTATGATTTATTCAAATGATTTCACTGATAATTTTGTTAAAGGGTTCTACCAGTTAATACAGAAGATCATGAAAACGTATTTGTAATGGAGTCTAATGAAATAAGAAAAGCCTTTCATTCAAATCATTCACTTTATTCTTCAAAATTCCTTTTTGCTATTTCTGCAGGAAAAAGAAAGAATTTTCTTCCGAGCAGACTTTATGGCGCGATGCTGCGATGTTGTCAGGGGCAGATTAATGTCAATGCGTAATACATGCAAGTAGATTTTACCGTAGCTACACATCTGGATGAAGAAATTGCGTCCAAATAACTGAAAAGCAGTCAGGGCGTCGAACTATAACTTTCAGCCCCAAAAAATGTTTGCTACGAGCCGTTTATCTTTCTCTTAAATTTGCTAAAACATCAGAGCGGGAAGGGGGTAACTCCTCCTCCCTGCACCCACCCCTGTTACATACAGTGCAGTATGGCGTCCAAAATAACTGAAAAGCAGCCAGGGCGTCGAACTAACATTCCGCCTAAAAAAGGTGCTAAAACGTCAGAGCTTTCGGGGAAACTTCCCCCTCCTTGCACCCAACCCCTGTTACATACAGTGCAGTATTACGTCCAAATAACTGAAAAGCAGTCAGGGCGTCGAACTTTAACTTTCCTCCTAAAAATATGTTTGCTACGAGCCGTTTGTTTATCTTAAAGGCATTGCGTAACTTTGTGGAGGCTTGATTTAATAAATTGTTGAATTTTGATATCTGTCTTGTATAATGATGTTCAGAATGATAAATTAATAGCCAGGCATAGAAAGGTTTTCAAATATATAATGCTATTATTAAGATATCTGCTACTGAATACTCCCATTTATACGAAAGCGTATGGCCATACGCTTTTAGTCTAACACTGAGTCAATGGGGAAAATGAGTCTGGCATTTTCCGGTCACTTGCATATGTTTACTTTTGTGAAGCACATGATGATTTTGAAGTGCTTTTTTCCACATGGGCTTCATTTTTACACCATATTACATACACTGATAACATGTAAGGCCAGACAGCTCAGATTTTATCAATCCTCCACAAAGTTACCCAATCACTTTAAGTTTATCTAAAACGTCAGCGCTTTCGCGCTTATGTCGTGCTTTTTTATTTAATTTCATAATGGGTGAGAGATTAACGTATTCTCAAATTATTTGCAGGTACAAATTCATCAAAAATATAGAATGTTAAAAGTTTAGAACTACTTCAAATGTTTAACTTGGGCATTCTTGTCTTTTTCCCCTTTAATCAAATACCACGTGAAACTGCCCTCTAATTCTCCATAAACATGAAATTTTTGCAATATCACATAATAATAAACTGTATAAGCACGACACTTGATGTATTGATAACTGTAAGAAATAGAATGTGTTCTGTCATTAAACATTCATGAAACAGTCTGAAATTGATGCAAGAATAATTTCTTACATCTGTAATAACTGGTGCTGCACAGAACTGTGTCTCATTCTGACGGAGAAACTGGTTTTGACAAACATCACTCTGAATGACATTGCAGTCATCACCACACCAGCCACACTTCAAGAAGGGTGGTGTAGCAGCTTTGGATAGACATCGGCTGCAACTTCCACTGTTAACTGAACACTTGTAAAGGGTGACTGCAATTCAATGGAAGAAAAACAAGACACGTTTAATGTCAAATACAATAAAATGCAGTTCGGAAGTTTGCTCTCTCTTCATATATTGCTGATTTTTATGATGTATAAGAGATAAACCATTGTCACTATTTGAAAGTGACCAGAGCTAGCTGATTCAGATTACAGTCGCGACATAAGAAGTCGTTTCTGATTGTCATTAATTTCATGGAGCCACAAATAGTTCCCTGCTATAAAGGCCGCAAGTCTGTAATTAGATTACTTCAGTAATTCCCCTTCGACCCGTACCAAAGATGATGTCACTATTGAAAAAAATCTGTACATCATAAAAGACATAAATTCATCCTGCAAAAGTATATGAAAAATTCCAATTGTTTTCAATAAAATGATTCAAAAGTGTAGAGGGAAAAATGATCTACAGAACTAACAGAATTAACTTCTGTGTGCATTATATTTCATGAAAGTGCATCTACTAGTACTAGTCTACACACAAGTAGCTTTTTACATTATTCATAGTGTCAGTTCAGTACAGAAGGAATATTTGAAGCAGATATTTTTAATAAATATTTCGGAATCCACTTTTTTTTAACCATGAAAACTACACATTTTATCTGTTTAAAATGGAACTTTGATAACTTTTCATTGACTCCTTGTACATGTAAAAGCTAAAACAGTGATAAGATGGATAAATTTTGGCTTACCATGTGTTTCTGACAGGTCATCTATGTTGTTCTGTCCATTCCACTGTACAGAGACACTTACGTTTTTCTGAAGGATGTTCTCATTATACATGTACTAAAAAAAAAAATTAAATTAAATACATTATTGCCTATAAAAGATAATAGCGGCTGTGTGGTGGCAGTTGGATCTAAAGTGAAAATCTGTTAATAGATACACAATGCTTATCAAAAAAGTATGCCAAACTTTGGTACTTCTTGTGAAAAAAAATTGATGTTTTTGTTAATCTATAAACTACATGTAACTAAGTAGAAAGTAAGTTTCCTTCACCGTCAAGAACAACATTTATTCTGTCTTGTACCAAGTCTGGGGTGAAGCAAATTGTGTATCAAAATATATTATGCTTTTGGTATTATTAGCAGTCTGAAAATAATTGCTTACTTGTTTTTTTTAATTTGTTAAAATTGGAGTATATTCTCACTGTCATAATGACACAAGCTTGGCTTTGTCTAAATCACTTTTTTGAAGGTAAACCTTCACAGTGGATGAAGTTATACTGTGGATATTATCTTTTAATTTTTATCATGAACTTTCACTGTCAATTGTTTTTGGTACTTGGTACTTGGTTTTGGTACTAGGTTTTGGTACATCAACACATATGCATTCCTTGCAACTCCTACGTATTTAGAAAAAGCAAGATTTGATTTCATGTGATGTTAGAGTTATATTATGCACTTAAGATGGTGCAATTGGCAAATGGCAAATGAGCAGAGGGTTTCGGGGGAAAGATAAGACAAAAGTTAGCAAGCTGTCCAAAATGAATTAAAATTAGTATATGAAACATTGTTCTAAGGTAAAAATACTGAGAATACTTGGAGAAGCCTTTTTTAAAATAAAGATTGGTGGTCAATCATTCATAACAGCAAGAACGCATGTATGAAGTGGTCATTATTAGACAGAATAGCAGTTATACTCTTTACCATAAAAATCAAGAGGTCACAGAGATGGTCATTTTTTTATGCAAAGCTTCGAAAGTTTTGTATACTTTCATTCTATATCATATGTACATATGATATAGAATGTGGATGTAGTCTTATCTGCAAGGGAAAAAGGGTTGCTAAATTCTTGTAGACCATGGTCCTTGAGTGACATAATAAATATGACGTTACAACTACTGTCCTAACCACTGTTTGTTTTCAAAATTATCATTCACTTCTACAAGATTATATAAATGTATATATATATTAAAAAAATTCTTCTCATTAAAACAAAAACAAAAATCCATGTACATATACTAGTATGTAACTGTAGTCATGAAATCCATGACGTTAAACATTGAAACTTTGATTCAACTTGGTGACCATAAGGCATAGAGGAATTTATGAAATGGCTTCACTGTTTGCATGGCTAGTCAATTATTTTTTTCAATTTATCAGTTTGTGTAAGAGCCTTCATAATGCTGAATTATATTTAAGCCAACATTTTATAAAGATTTACCTCTTTGTTATTGCAAAGAATGTAGGTCTCATTGAAATTGGTACTGGTTACTGTCAATACTTCTCCTTCAACGTGGAGGATGCACTCATATCTTATTGGGCCCTGAAAAATTAAATGATGATATACAGTCATGCTGCTTAATTTGGAGGAAACTGAGCTACAGAGTATTAAATATATCGTAATTCCAGCCAAGAAATATTAAGATGTGTCAACAGTATATACATATATCATTTGTAATTGCAATCAGCTGATTCAATATCAAGACGAGGGTCGAATAACTGTAGGAGTTTTCATTGATTTTTCAAAAGCGTTCGATACAATAAACCATGATATACTTTTGCATAAGTTACAAAACTACGGTATTAGAGGGCTGCCTTTAAAATGGTTTTGTGACCATCAATATCATTTGCAGGATATGAAGTATGGAATAATTTGCCCAAAGATATCAGAATAGAATGCTCTTAATTTTGTTTAGCTACAAAGACTATTTATTACAAAAGCATATTCAACATTCATTGTAAATACCATCTTACCGGCTTTTGCTAAACAGTCGGGTAACGTCGCGTCGCGTTGGTAGAAATTTTCGAACATTTTTCAGGAATTTTATGTATGGTATCTTTTTTTTAGCAGCAAAAAAAAGAAAAGAAAAAGAAAAGGAGAGGGGGAAAAAAAAGGTGGCCTGATGGCAGCATGAATTAATTATTTGATTTCTTATGTCATGAATAAATCGATTGTTGGATTAATTAATTAATTATTCAATTAATCACTGTTTTAGTGAACTTTGGATTGAAAACAAAGAGATGTTTAATAATTTTAATAATTTTAGCTGTGTTTACGTTTTCCGGATTCGTGGAATGGCCTGAGCTGCGCATGGCCTAGCCTAGCCTAGCCTAGCCTAGTTTGCAGGCACAAACCCTGGTCAGTCGTAAAAGAGTGCCTGCACTGTAAGACTACTATAGGCCATGTACTATAGCTGCTCCTTCCGACCAGAAGGTAGCTGAATTAGGCTTCTGTCAAGACACAATGATTTTCTGATAAAGTGTCAAATTAGGGTCTGTGCTTGCAGACTAGGCCTAGCCTGCCTATACACGTACGGTACGTGTAGGCTAGTCATGCTCTGGTCTACGTTGCATATCTTTTCATGCGTAAAGTGCTTTGCACTGTGTCACGATCATCGTCATCATCATCATCAGACATCATCCGTGAAAGTACAGGCCACCGGGATGGTGTATCATCGTACGATGGCTTCAAGTTCAAGCTCAGCCTCAGGGTCAGGGGAACTTGGTGACAGGTAAGCATTATATTAGTCTGTCAGTAGCTTCAAATAATTTAATCTAGTTTTGTTACCTTTACTTACGTCTACTGACTACCATCGATCGACATCTTCAAGACACGAGTCAAAGATGTCGGCATACATTAACCCAAAATATGAGAGCCTGCCTATACACGTACGGTACGTGTAGGCTAGTCATGCTCTGGTCTACGCTGCATACGGGAAAAACCATACTGAGATGGACTCTTTTTCAATTTGTCCCCTTGAAGACACCTTCCTGAAAAATGTTCGAAAATTTCTACCAACGCGACGCGACGTTACCCGACTGTTTAGCAAAAGCCATCTTACCTGTCTTATTGCAGAGTTTAGCGACAACTCGATTTAATGTCATAGTAAGTTGCTACAATGAATGTAATCCAATTGCGAAGTGTGTTATTTGAATTTTTCACAAGGAATCGAAACCGTTTTAATGTAAGGGCGCCACACATACTAGCAGTACTGCTATCTAGTGGTGTGCTATTACCAAAGGACTGTATTTTAAATGTATACTGAATTATGATACTTTTGGTAATAAATTT
This sequence comes from Heliocidaris erythrogramma, assembly GCA_025617745.1. Taxonomy (NCBI): domain Eukaryota; kingdom Metazoa; phylum Echinodermata; class Echinoidea; order Camarodonta; family Echinometridae; genus Heliocidaris; species Heliocidaris erythrogramma. The sequence goes on from CM046853.1 coordinate 40,378,693, forward strand.
CTTTTAGTCACTCATTCATTCATTCAGTAAATAAATAGCACTATCAATGAAATATACAAACTGTGTGCATATGAGACAGTGATTTATATGTAATGCGTGATATATATACGGAAAACACTTTTATTATAGAACAAGATTTGAATACATGTATTATGCAAATCTTCTGTCATCGAAAATTCCAAAATTGAAATATTACGCCCTTGTTGATCCTTATCGGGGCTAAAAGAAATGTACAACTGCGTGTCATCAGCATAACAAAGACCAGGTACATTTGGAAAATGCCTTTGAGCAAGATTGATCGGTTACTAGTATACAGTGTAAAGAGAAGGGGGCCGAGACGTGACCCTTGTGGAACCCCATTTGGAACAGGAAAATTCTGCATTTCGACATTTTTTGTCGTCTGTTTGTAGATAAGATTCACTCCATGAAAGAACAGAGTCACTTTAACCAAATGAAGAATGCAGTATATTCAACAATACTCCATGATCAATAGTGTCGAATGCGGCAGATCCAAAAGTACCAACAATGTTACTTTTTGTTTGTCCATGACCAATAGAAGATCATTTTTTAGTCTGATAAACTTACATTTGCATAAATTAAACTGAGCAGATTGAAGATCAACCCCAAAACATTCCGCCTTTCTCAATTAACAAACATGAGCACATGGTCGAATGAATTAAATGAATTTCACACACAAAAAAAAAATAAAATATTTTGCATATCCATGAACTTGATTTATCTGTTAGACTAGATTGGTAATCATGATAGAAGAAAGGCAGAATAAGTACATATACCTGTGACTGATCTGTAGGGAGATTCATTGCGAACAGTGAGTAGCCAAAAGCAATATTGACGGGTATGAAAAACGATTCTGTTGTTCCAATCAGCTGAGGACAAAACTCCTGTCCTTGATTTCCAGAACCAACAGGATTCTACAGAAACAAGCATTCAGGTAATATACTAAAATGAAAACAAAACACAACAGCATGCTTACAGATAATTAAAATTAGTATTTAAACGTATGCACTTAAACCATTGCACACACCAAGGCTTCCGGTGTTCGATATGTGCTCTAGCGACTATTGCTCTAGGCTTTATTTCATTGAAGATGTAGGGATAGGGTTAAGGTTGAAATTCAGTTTTAGGGCAGGCTTAGAGTTAGGCCTAGGGTTTGGGGTAGTGTTTGGTCCAGGGATGAATATACATTTTCAGTAAGTGTAGGATATTTGCGCCTTGAGCATTTGATCAAGTGGATTCGGCGCCTTATAAATCTTATTATTATTATTATATCGACCGCGAAGCAATTGTCACAGGAGCGTGTGACGTACAACCAATTTTCCTGACTTATGACTTGCAACACAGCCACCATAAATCATAGAAATCTAGAATACTAAATATACTAAAATACTAAAAATCATTGAAATTTATGTTAAAGTAGAACTTTAATGATTTTAAATATTGGCTTAATACTTATTATTGCATAGATGGCATAAATTAAACAAGGTTATCCAAATTCAACGCTTGGAAACATTTGAAGTAATGATTATTATCAATTATAAAACGGTAAAATACAGCCCCCGATATAGCAGCTGAAGAGCTCCTCGAACGCTGCTGAGATATGTGACGACACACCATGGACCAGTCCTGTCTAAGTAGACGATGTCCCATAACATCTTACACATTTTTCAGAGCCTATTTTGTCATCTCCTCTTCACTTATTTCTCTTCCTTCACTAGCGTCAGTCTTAATGTTAGTCTGTTGCCTCACTCTTAACTTCGTGTATGGTATTATTTTGATGAAAAATGCAGCGTTAAAAAAATAAAGGAATCAGTCACTTGCAAACAAAATAAGACGCCATTGTATTTTCAGCTGCTTGCACCGGGGCATGTTCGGCGTTTCAAGAGGGAACGAATACCATCCTGCTATTATTCGGAAAGTGGGTTTTATTTCATTGATCATTGACCCTTCTCCTGTGTATTTACAATCAAACGGTTTTAGCTATCAGAATCAGTTTCACTTTCCCTTTATAATGGTGTGAAATAAGGTCATGTTTAAATACACCAAACTCTTTATAATTTGATAAATAATTGCATTGCAATTACGTTCATTCATTATAGGACGTCGTCTGCTTAAGCAGGATCGATCCCGAGTGTGACGACATCAAAACATCGCTATATTTCTGGCGAATCCTCGGATATTCCAGATGCTGAGAAGAGCTTTTATTTGTGTTGTTTTTATAATCATCAGATACGCAGTTGACATAAAACTTATACGATTGCCATCTGTAAGCTTCCCAGTTTCTAGTGATACATTAATTGCCATATTTGTGATTTTCTTTGAATAGCTACTTTAAGACAATTTGACAAAGAAGTGTTTATTTCAGCGCCAATGCATATGCATTTTATTCCTTAGTGCATGAGTTTTTTTGACACATGTACATTGACATGTAGTCTCTTACATTTTCTCCAGTAACGACTACCTGGCAAGAGCTGCTATCATCTGTACATTGGTTGCCATAAACACACCAGTCACATGGATAGGGGCTTGTAACACAAGATGAACATCTGCAAGAAATGGGAAATGGGAAATGATAACAAATACCACCCCTTGCAAAAAAATAAACAATAAAAAAAAATCAGTGCAGTCTCATACATGTATACACATCCATACTTCATGATCCAATCCTAGGATATGTTATTGAAATACCAAATTGGAAAAACATATAGAGCGATGTAATAGATATGACTTTACTGTTGACTGGGTGGTTATAATTATGGTCTTAAAATGAGAAGGTCTTAAGTCTGAAATGCGGTTCTTGTACGCATTATCATCTTATAAACACGGTTCTATTTTCCCCTCTGAAGTTACATGTAATCAGTCATGCAAAATAACTTGTTTAATCCCTACTATAAAAAGAACTAGATTGGTGAATGAAAATGTGTTCATAAAGATAAGCTTGAACTGCAGGGCCAATAAATCATGAGATTAACCAGAATAATGTGCTATTTTTCATGAGAACTTGTATAAAGTTACATGACTAAATTTAATTATCACCACCAAAACTACAAAGAACAACATTGCTTGTGAAGTATTGTACCTAACAAGTTCAAGTACTTACGATTTAATGTGACTGCAATCAAAGAAGGAGAAATTTGTGCTGACAAAGCTCACATCAGTTTCAGTTGAGACAACTGACAGTAGCAATGTCACATGATCCACTAGCAACAAAAATGAAAAGAAATAAAAAAATACAAATGTTTTAATGATGAGTCACTTTCTTCATATTGTTTGATAACAATCATTTTTGAGGGGAGGGTTACCAGCCTATAAATAAGATATTATTAGAGATATTGAGAGAAAAAAATATCTGTCCTATACTATTTCTCACAGGGGAACTTCTGATACTCCAATGATGAACTTACCTCACAATTTTTTCACAAAATGGAGATGTCTCATATCAAGACAAGCTTTCCTCAGCAAATATTAGAACATATTTGAAGGTCAAGCTAAGAATGTGCTTTAACTTCAGTGACTATATAAGGTTACTTCTTTTCAAGAAAAAAAAAACATTTGGGTCAAGGGCTTAGTTTGTTTCTTGGGTTCCCTGAAATCAAGAGTGTTTCAATAAGCTGCATTTCAAATGTCAACAAATAAATTTTAATACTGAAAAGTACAATAAGTGCAAAAATAAGACATTACTTTATATGGGCAGGTTAAAATATCTAGTAACTACAGGTTCAGTATGTCAATGGATTTTCAAGGGATTGGTACTTTTATTACATAGTCAACACATGCTCTAGATTCAGCTGGGAAATTAAAACACAATCAAATGAAATTAAATTTTCAGAGGCAAGGCACATGCACATTTACTTTTCATCTTTACAGGTACTTACTTTCAGCTGGAATTGTAGGTGTTCTATCAGCAGGAGGGGATGTGCAGGTGACTCTATTACCGGTAGTGTCAGCCGAGACCTCATATAAGTCAAAGGCACACATGTATTGAAAGGTGTTTCGAAGATCTGGGAGTTGCTGTACTGTGATGGTAATCTATTAAAAAAATTAGCTAAAATGAGATTTCTTAACAGGACTCATATTCACAGGAACACTTATGTGTAACTATGTTATTGCCTCATGGTTCAACATTTTACATCCCCTGCCTATGCAATTGGAAATGTCAACATAAACAAAGTTTTGTTTGATATAAGCAAAGGTATAATGAAGAATTTATTTCTGAATGTCTTTATTAAACGATATAAGTACATACTGAACAATCGTTGATTGATTTCTTTTTAATTCTAGGTACTTTTATAAAGACAGACCACTACCATAGCAATAAATTAGGTGAACAATATGAATATATATGTCGTGTAGTTTCAACTGAATTTTTTTTTACAAGTATAATATCATACAGGGCCCCTTAATCTAACACATGTATCGTGTAATGAATCATAACAATATTACTACTACTACTACTACTACTACTACTACTATTACTACTACTTATTCTACTACTACTGGTATGAAAAAACAATAGTAATAGTTAAATAATAATAAGTAAAACAATAACAAAAAAAAAAAGATTTACAAAAATCGTAACAAAAACATTCCATTTTGTATGAAACATATAACAGTCTGATAGAACATCTCTATGCCATTCCCAAGGGCTATCGAATATATTTTATGCTTCGGCGCCAGCGACCATTATCAGCGCATAGTGCATTCACATACACCTGGAAAAAAGTAGATTAACATCTTGTACAGGACATAAGTGCTGTGCCCTGGCTCGAAACCATGACCTTCGCATCCTCAGTCAAGTGCGTAAAGCATCCATTACAACTTATTATGTGTCAACTTGAAGTCGACATTTTTAGTCTCAGTGTCTTGTAGCCATTCTTTAGTGCAAAATATCTTATGCATTAGTTATCCTAAGACCTGTTCAGACCAGAGTGAACATGGGGGAGGGGTTTGAAAATAAGTTCTGAAAGGACATGATATATTATCATTTATCAGGAAATCACCGTTGCATCTACCTTCTCTTCTGTCTGGTGATAAGGTAGACTGCTTGGCTCGACATTTGAGATGGATAAACATTGTAATGCATTATATGATAACCAGCGGGTTGACTCATCAGGGAAGGGACATGCCTCATATCTTGTGCATCTATATAATAAATCAGAATACAGTGAATCAATTCATTAGTCTTGATGTACATAGAAAAGACATCATCCATGGATGCTTCATTTCCATTAAACTCCTTAGAGCTCGGCTCACATAAGGCGTCATTTGCTGACTTTAGGACCATGCGCGTCATGCAAGAGTGATATCGTTTAAAAAGTGATTGCAAAATGAACAGTGCAAACAATAATTTTAATAACTGGCGTATGGGTTAATTTGCTTCAAAGGAGCGATAAGAGCAGGTACTGATGCAATCAAAATGACGCTTCGTATGCCGGGCTTAAAGAAATTATTTCAATGTGGTTATACATGCAAATATCTACAATATGCGAGTAGACTTGAATTTAAATTTAATAGATTACATACTGGCACATCTATAGTCCAATTAGCAAACAATGAAAGATACATGGCATCCACGTGTACATGTAATGTGCCATGTAATGTGCCATGTAACCGGCCAAACTCTAATATCGAAGACTGCTAATCATTAACATCAAATTCAAAATAAATTTGCTCACAGAAACTGTAATATGCACAGAATTACATTGAGTAATTAACGAGAAACAACAGGAAACCATAACTTTGTTTCTGATTAACTACCAAATATACATTGGAAATACGTGTACATGTACATGTATGTGCTATACTAATCTGTGTTTTCACCATGGTTCTGAAGTAAAACATCCACAGTAAGGGTCTCCACCATTTCCTCCATTCTCACCAATGCACTCGCCTTGCTTCTAGAGTGCACCATCCATAGTAAGGGTCTCCATCATTTCCTCCATTCTCACCAATGTGCTTACCTTGCTTCTATCTAGAGTACGCCATCCATAGTAAGGGTCTCCATCATTTCCTCCATTCTCACCAATGCACTCGCCTTGCTTCTATCTAGAGTGCACCATCCATAGTAAGGGTCTCCATCATTTCCTCCATTCTCACCAATGTGCTTACCTTGCTTCTATCTAGAGTGCACCATCCATAGTAAGGGTCTCCATCATTTCCTCCATTCTCACCAATGCACTCGCCTTGCTTCTAGAGTGCACCATCCATAGTAAGGGTCTCCATCATTTCCTCCATTCTCACCAATGTGCTTACCTTGCTTCTATCTAGAGTACGCCATCCATAGTAAGGGTCTCCATCATTTCCTCCATTCTCACCAATGCACTCGCCTTGCTTCTATCTAGAGTGCACCATCCATAGTAAGGGTCTCCATCATTTCCTCCATTCTCACCAATGTGCTTACCTTGCTTCTATCTAGAGTGCACCATCCATAGTAAGGGTCTCCATCATTTCCTCCATTCTCACCAATGCACTCGCCTTGCTTCTAGAGTGCACCATCCATAGTAAGGGTCTCCATCATTTCCTCCATTCTCACCAATGTGCTTACCTTGCTTCTATCTAGAGTGCACCATCCATAGTAAGGGTCTCCATCATTTCCTCCATTCTCACCAATGTATTCATCTTGCTTCTAGAGTGCACCATCCATAGTAAGGGTCTGAATCATTTCCTCCATTCTCACCAATGTGCTTACCTTGCTTCTATCTAGAGTACGCCATCCACAGTAAGGGTCTCCATCATTTCCTCCATTCTCACCAATGCACTCGCCTTGCTTCTAGAGTGCACCATCCATAGTAAGGGTCTGCATCATTTCCTCCATTCTCACCAATGTGCTTACCTTGCTTCTATCTAGAGTGCACCATCCATAGTAAGGGTCTCCATCATTTCCTCCATTCTCACCAATGCACTCGCCTTGCTTCTATCTAGAGTGCACCATCCATAGTAAGGGTCTCCATCATTTCCTCCATTCTCACCAATGTGCTTACCTTGCTTCTATCTAGAGTGCACCATCCATAGTAAGGGTCTCCATCATTTCCTCCATTCTCACCAATGTATTCATCTTGCTTCTAGAGTGCACCATCCATAGTAAGGGTCTGAATCATTTCCTCCATTCTCACCAATGTGCTTACCTTGCTTCTATCTAGAGTACACCATCCATAGTAAGGGTCTCCATCATTTCCTCCATTCTCACCAATGCAATCGCCTTGCTTCTAGAGTGCACCATCCATAGTAAGGGTCTCCATCATTTCCTCCATTCTCACCAATGTGCTTACCTTGCTTCTATCTAGAGTACGCCATCCACAGTAAGGGTCTCCATCATTCCCTCCATTCTCACCAATGTGCTTACCTTGCTTCTATCTAGAGTACGCCATCCATAGTAAGGGTCTTCATCATTCCCTCCATTCTCACCAATGTACTCACCTTGCTTCTAGAGTGCACCATCCACAGTAAGGGTCTCCATCATTTCCTCTATCCACACCAAGGCATTCATCGCATGTCTGGTATTGGCCACAGTTTGTCAAATTCAATGTCAGGACCTACAGTTTGTTATTATGACACGAAGAATATCATTACCATTTTCATGTAGATCATACAAATATCCACGTACCTTACACAATGTTTTGTATATGGTCATTATGTTTGGCTAATAAACATTTCAAAACATGGACCCTAAATATGCAGAGCAAAACAAACTTTAATTTTAATACTTAAAAGCTACATGTACATGAATGTCCTTGGACATGAAATTCTTCTACAATATTCAATTTCTTTCTCTCTCTCTCTCTCCCACCTCTCATCATTAAGTAAAAGTTGGTAGAGGTTATCCCTTGAATGCTGCTAGACTTAATTTCTAAATGCAACCGATCTATATAAAAATAAATATTAACACCACAATCTTCACTTTGGCAAATTAACAAAATGGACATAATGTATATATCAATCGTACAATTTAATTACCTAAAGTTTACATACCTTTGAGCCTTCCTCTGAACTTGTGGCCAACGTTATCTGCTCTTTAGATCCATCGAGGAACGTCTCTTGTAGTACAGATCCACTTCCAAGAGAGAATGTTTCGTAGACGTAGCCAAATGAGCTATTCACAATAATCACCTGACAAAACAAGCAGATTAGAATGGAAGAACGAGTAACTGAGTAACGAGTTATCCGAGTATGTAAATATCATGAACACAATTAACATTTTCTTCTTTATATTCTTATGAATAAAAGAGGAAACATTTTTGTGAATACTCTTTACGTATATCATACATGTATTGTGAATGAAAAAAAATGTTCTCTATTTCAAAGATTAATTATCTACCATTATGTTCTCTATTTCAAAGATTAATTATCTACGATTATGTTCTCTTCTGAGAAGTTTAATTCACCGTTTTTTATAATGAGATTCAGGGGTGTCTTAAAAAGGGTGAAAATATCTTCCATCAACATGGTGGGTTTATATGAATCTAGCACAATCCACACTCGTATCAGTCTATATCAAGTTGTATGATTTTATTTGCAATGCTCTTCTCCTTTGTGACTGGAACCAAAGAGGTACAAGGCAAGCTGGAACCACTTTTCTCTTTAGAACCTGGTGTCCACTAGGGCGCGGACTAGACGCGGAATGTAAAATTAGTAAATCCGTATTCATTCAGCAACGTATCCGCATAATCTTATTATTCAAAGATCCGTTAACTGTCTCTATCATTCCTAAACAATTCCCGGCGTTTTCGCACTTTCGGGAGAGGTCAAAGTTTCTGGGTTCCAATTTTTGTCTCGAGCAAAATTTGGACGCGGAAATGAACTTCCTGACACCTTTGGCATCTTGTCTGCATTGTCAGGTGCCGGGCAGTTTGGCTAATGCAAGCGGAAGCCACACAGAATGTTTCAGGAAAGCGCAATGCCGCTGCGGTCATTTTGATCAAGACACGGAAGAGGCAACAGAGCTAGCTGAGTATCTCTCTCAGCTTGGATTTGAAGCAATACAACAAGATGAACTGCAGCCGGTGAGATCTCCATGATGGCTAACATGCATATCAGAAGAAAAAAATACCAAAGTCGGCGCTGAATTTGTAACATTGCATTATTTCCTGATATTGTCCCCATATCTAAATGGTTGTCGGAAAATCATCCTGATTGTCCCAGTCAGTGATTTTACCACTCCTGGACCCTCTTGCATAAAAAGTTGGCATTAAACGCACCTCAAAGAAATTATATGCAAGTCCAAAATACGCTATCCTAATTGGTTGGAAATCAAGTTGCGTTTAACTTCTTTTAATCGCAACTTTTTATGCAAGAGGGCCCTGGTGTGATCCTATATAGATGTGTCCGCGCTGTCCTGCTACGATCAGCATTTTCCGCGGCATTTCGCGACCTTCCCGATTGATTTATAGGACACTCCCATGTATTACTGCAGTCAATACGTAGAGATTCGCAGTAGTGTCCCAAGAAACGATGATTCACACACCTTTTCCTTGTCTGGCGCGGAAAGAATGCCGAAATGACATAATTTGCTTCCGCGACCCAGGCTTATCATGCGCTGGAGTTTAACGTTATGTGAATTTTATCCGAGTTCAAATACATTCCATTTCCACGCGGGTTATTCAGTGAATATACTCCAAGAAATACGTAAGTCAAATGTGGTAGAAAATGTTATACTCTTATTTTGTATATAATGCGAACTATTCACGCTTATGCAATGCACATGTACACTAACCTTATGGAGTAATCCTTGTGTGTCTCCCGTGAATGCCACTGTGTGATTTCTCTCTGTGGTAGTCACAATGGAGCTGGGGATCATATTGGGTAAGGCGATGATTGGTGATGGAGAGGGGATATTATTTCCCTTAGCATACTTGTAGAGAGTACCAGATGTTTCATCTTCATTGAAATAAGCTGTGCATTGGTAATCACCTGATGGTTGGTAAGCTTTATACTAAGTTAAAGATTAAATGACATGAGAGAAAATTATTTCTATCAAAATTGCATTGTATGTAATGTATGATGAAGGATGTAAAACGAAACCGACATTTATCGATGTTTAATCATATCTTAATCACAATTATGATTAATAAATGACGCATATTTGTAAGGCTTGGATCCTCTTCTTTCACTCATATGATACATACTAAACGGACGAGTGAATAAAGACAATATGAAGCAGCGCTACCAAAAAGCTGTTTGGCCAACGATATTTTGATTTCAAAGAGATAATCACATTTCTAGAAAGTTCATTTTCTGCCCTTTCATATGACACCTGAATCGAGAAAAATGAGCCAGGAATGACAAAGCCTTGTTGGTGTAAATTGATGTTTGCATTTCCATGATTTATTAAACAAATCCGTTTGCACTGGCTGCCTGTCCTAGCAATAAACAAAGAAGACAAAAGACCTCGTGCATGGCTGGTCGTCAACAAAATGGAGTGGGGAGTACAAAATGATTAAAGCTGATTGATAGTGAGGTACGTTTTCAGTATCAAACCTACTTGACCATGTAGTTAACAGCAGAGCAACTAGCATTTCTGGTAACAGAATAGGTAACAGAATAGGGAGCCTTAATAAATCATGGAAATGCAAGCATCAATTTACACCAACAGAGCTTTGTCATCCCTGGCTCATTTTTCTCGATTGAGGTGTCATATGACAGGGCAGAAATGAACTTTCTAGAAATGTGGTTATCTCTTTGAAATTAAGATATCGTTGGCCAAAGGACTTTTTGGTAGCCCTATTTCATATTGTCTTTATTCACTCATGCGTGAAGTATGTATCATATGAGTGACATCAAATGAAAGAAGAGGATCCAACTTGTGATTAAGATATGATTAAACATCGAAGAATGTCGGTTTCGTTTTTTCTGGGACCCACTGTACTGTACAACTGCAGTAAATCTCCCAATTCTCAACATGAGCTGATCATGAAAACGTGATTCACGTGCATGTTCATACTATTATAACATGTGTTTTTGATGGGAGGACTGGGCCTTATTTCATAAAACTTGTCAGGATACAACCAGTAACAATAATCGATTACTTTCTAATAGAATTGTGGCAGTCTACATGCAATTTTTTTTTCAAGAAAAAAATTCATACAAAATGTAAACTAGGCTGAGAAGTAAAGAAACATACTACTTTTTATTGTTACATGGTTACACTTCTTCTTTCTTTCGTAGAGTTAGTGAGATATATAAAAAAAACAAAATTAATGCGATTGCATCTCCAATATGCCTCCGCCTACATTTAGTTGATTTATTTTAACCATATCTAATACCTATTGCATTATATTCACGATAATTAATCTTACAGTCTCCAAACTCGGATAAACTCGCCCCCCTAGCTGAGCTGCAGACCTGTTAATTTACATCCATCATTATGTTTTTATAATACTGGAATTCATGTCCAAGACCAAAAATTCATCAGTATCACCGATTGACCTTCCTGATCTTTGACCTTGAACTACTAACCCAAAGATTTTTCAGTTCATCTCCCTATAAGTTGATACATTGGTACCAAGTTTGAAGTTCATGGCTCAAATAGTGAGATATAATGAGGCTGAAACATAAACTTGAAGTAAACTGACGTCTGTGACCTTTAAACGTTAAACTTTGACCTAATAACCCTGGAACCTTAATAATTTGTCTCCCTATACTGATAAATACTCGAACCAAGGTTGAACTTAATTGTTCAAATCAATGCTTACGATATCGCGATAACGAGGCTAAAATCCTGTAATTTCATGGAAATTGACCTCTATGACCTTTAAATTGTGACCTATTTACCCAACTTACTCGGTTCGTCTAGCTATGGTGTTACGTACTATCACTAAGTCGGGCGGAGGTATAGAAAAGATGGGAAAATGTCTATAAATTATGTGAGATGCTACTGGGAAAAATTCGGTTTCGTTTTCTTACGAAACACATTTTATATAATATAACAAAATCACATGAAAACCCTGGATCATTTTCATGTTTATATTTAGCAAAGGTCCAGTCAAAATCCCCCCGCAGATTTTTATTTCTTTATTTCTCTTTGCCATTATGTCAGAATATTGTTCTTTCTGTTATTTCTGAAATTCTTTACATTCTGATACTTGAGTCATGTTTCATCGGTTCTAGTAATTCATTGATAATTTCCCGACACACAAATCTGTTATGTAATTCAGTACTACTGCAGCATTGTTCTTAGTGGAACCATTTTTCAAAAGCATGCATTTTTCTGAAACAATAGGACTTTCAATATGAAATTGTTGGCAGGTGCGGCGGGACGTCGGGCTCAGACAATGGAAGTGGGGGGGGGGGGGGGGCGGCACCTTTTGTTTGGCGGCTTACTCGTATACAAAATGCACCCAATATGCTATATCAAAACTTAAAGTGCAACACTTACTTTTTTTGCACCTTGTATCAGAAAATACAATTTTTGATGATGAAAACGTAATTCTATGACAACCATTTACCATTAGCATTGTGCGTAAGAAAATTGCACACCCATTACCATTTGTGAGATCAAAATTGGCAAAATATTTTTTGAGATATATGGAAAAATGCTAGGGGAGACCAACTTTTTTGGTTGAGTTAATATGAATAATACATGAATAATGTATATATTAATATTATGAATAATGTATATACTTACTATATATATATATATATTTATATATTTAGTATACAAGATGAGTTTCGTCGCACAACGAGTGCAGACGGCGGCATTCCCACTGAATTTATCAGTCAACTGAAACGTCACTATCTCAATCAGGGGAAATGTGACCAGGCATCACAAAACAACCAAAAAGTCGCCAGATATAAATTTTTATTTAAGTTCTGATCCTGAAAGAGAAGATTCTCAGCTTTAAAATGATATATAACTCATTAGGATTGGATGTTCCTAACTCACTGTACAAAGAGTAGAATGCGCAGTCCCTCAGATTGTTACTTCTGAGAAATAAGGGTTTAAAATTTGCAGTCTATTGAATCACTTTGACTTGCAAGGTGTTATGCTGAGGAGACAAAAGGAGGATTAGAACTCAATAAAAATGTCTAGGAAGGGATTGTCAGATTGTCCTCAAACATGGCATACTAATAGGCATACCCCGTTCATCATAGTGAACAATTATCAATGCAAGAACTTACTCTGTTTAAAAGTTATGGGAAATCAAAACGAGACAAGTATTCAAGGTCATGAAAAAGAAAAGTAATACAACAAAATCAAGAGAAGACACACATAAGTCTAATAAAAAACTGTCAAAAATACCACTTTTTTGTATTGTTTGGTGCCTCTAATTTTTTAGGTTACTTACAAAAAAGTATACCCTTTCAGGAAATACCCAAAACTAAATTTTGACGGCACGGGGCTTATCTCCCGAAGATAAAGCCTCAGGGCCGGCGGCCTGAATAGCTACAACAAGCCATCTCGAGATAGACTCACGGGTAATGACGAAGAGTTGATCATCCTTACGGCAAGTCTTGGTCCTATCCACGTACCATTTGAAGGCCCTCACAGGGCACCAGACCTTATTCTCGAGAACTGAGAAAAGATCTGTCAAGGGGCGAAGAAAAATCTCAACCGGACCCGAAGAAGCCGACTGGTTCTTCGCAACAAACGAGGACTAAGGAATGAGTCGCACACCTCCAGTCTCCCAGCGGATGTGTCCGGGGGTAAGGCAAAGGCTATGACGACCAGAAAAAGCGTCTTCACTGTCAAATTATGTAATGACGCATTACCCAAAGCTTCAAAGAGCGGCTTAGAAAACAATCGAAGACCTTGGGTAGACACCAAGAAGGAGTTAACTTGGGCGTTTCAAGAAAAAACGACCCCGTCAACTTAGACAAGAGAGGGGAGTTAGAGACCCCCGAACCATCAGCAAAACCGACGTGAATAGCGGCAATAGCGGATAGTCGAAATCGATCTACCCTAATCAAAGAGGGAGATCAGAAAATCCACTGAAAGGCCAACCGGGGCGCGACGTGGTGAGACACCACGGTCTTAACACCAACTAAAAAAGGCCCCTAACCGAGAAGTAGAGATCCCTCGTGGAATCTCTACGACTCTTCAAAACAAACCCGGCTGCTATCTCAGAGAGTCCCGAGCTTCTCGCATCCTCCCCGACAACGGCCAGGCGAAGAGCCGCCGGATGATGGTGGAGGATTCCGGGAGGGACTGCATCACCAAGTCCGATCTCAACGGAAGAAGAAATGGTTGGCTGTCCAGGAGATTAAGCAGGTCTGGAAACCAAAATCTCCTGGGTCAGTGAGGAGCTATGAGTAAGACCAAAACTTGATCCTCTCTGATCTTCCTCAGGATACGAGGAATCAGCTGAAAGGGAGGGAAGGCATACCTTCCCAGAGCCCGTCAGTTGAGGGAGAAGGCGTCTAGCACCCACGCTTCCTGATCCTGGACCCGAGAGCAACATCTCGGCAGCTGATGATTGAGAGTCGACGCAAAAAGGTCGATCTCCAAGGGGCCCCACACCCTGAGAAAAATTGTCCTGGCCAGGAATAAATGAGGCGACAGGAAAAATGGCCATGGCAAGGAGTTATCACAGTTCTGTGATAACTCCTTGGTCATGGAATGACACCATCTCCACAGATGAGCCGCCATCATTTCGAGGACATTGATATGGGGGATGGTGCTCCAGCAGTCAGAAACAACTCCGGAATACCGAGCACAGGTATAATATACTCCGAAAACGGCGTATCAAACAAGACGAAGATAGAGCCCTCGTCGTTCAGTGCGAGGCAATGTGTACAAAAGGGAAAATCGTGCAGTGTCCACCTGCTGTTGATAATATATTTTTCAAAAATAATGCTGCGGATATAATTATTTCAAAAGTTTGTCATTTGAAAGTCATTTCAAATTGACACGCAGCATTATTTTAAAGAATATGTATATCGTTGGCAGGTTGACTTTGCAAGATTTTCCACATGCCTTTTTTACACACTGTCTCGTACCGAACGATGAGGGCTCTATACTCACACGCCGTTTTCGGAGTATATAACTGTGCTCGGTTTTCCGAAGTTGGGTCTGACTGTCAAGTGAGACCAGTCCCCCGACACCATCCTGCCCGCACAATGACCGCCCCAACCAAACAGGGAGGCGTCTGTCGATAGAGAAATCGACGGCAGTGGAGTGTGTAACGGCTTGCCTTGAGCAAGAAAGGAACTGTCCGTCCAAGGGACAAGCAGGAGTCCGATGTCTCTCGGAAGCGGAATCCAAGCCGCTAGAGAGTCCTTGCCCGGATGAAAATACCTGAGCAGATGCCTCTGAAAACGCCTCATCAGAAGTCTGTAGTCTGGGAAGATATCGACCAGACTGGCGGGATAGCCCACAAAGTGAAGCCACACTAAAAAAAAATGAACATTTCGTCCAGTAAATTAAACTAAAATTTCCCGTTTCATATTACGTAAAACTACGTGCTTGTTGGCCCTATTCATAATACTTTTGTGTCAGTCACTCAAAATGATGTGAAGTAAGTTTTACTTATTTATTTTAGCCATATTAACACAAGAATTTGGGATTTTTGAGTTGTGGTAAAAAGGCGAAATGTAAGTAAAGTTTATATGCTTCACATCAGTTGACATTACTTAATAACGCAAATTTGTTGAGTGTACTTAATATTTGAAGTATATGCGAAGTAAATATTTGAAAAATTATTACAAATATCAACAAGTAATTATCACTGAATTTATGTGAGTCTTATCAAGTGTATGGAGTAAAAAAACTTCGGCTGGAATTAAGTTGGTAAAAACGTTCAAACTAGTAAACAGTAAGTGAAGATAACTTTGATCATATTAATTTATATTACTTAAATGTAAGTTTTTGTTGTTCTAACTCATTATTTCGAATAAAATGCTACTCACAAAATATCAATAAATGTAAACAGAAACAATTAAGCCATGTCAACAAATTGGTACCGTAAATTGGACTTTTGTATTAGCTAGGTAACTAATACACACATAATTTACGACGAACAAGTATATATTACCCATATTTTTTGAAAACACACAATTTGATTTTACTTAAAGAATGCACTGTTGCTGTTCCGAGTTACAAAATTATTTAAAATCGTTAATACAGCTGCAAAATGTCATAACGAGTAATATACCGATGTGTTGGCTCAGTAAGTAGAGCGTCCGCCTCACAATCGGGAGGTCGTGGGTTCGAACCTCGGCCGCATCATAACAAAAGACGTTAAAAAATGGGAGTTGCTGCTACCTTGTTTGGCGTTCAACAATTGAAAGGACAGAGCAACGTCGATCATTATTTTTTCAAAATAAGTTAAATTTTAAAGTAGATTGAAAATATATTTTCAAATTGCTGTGACTTAAAATTAGGAAATATATATTTGTTTTTATTCTTTTCAATTAAAGGACAATTAACCCCACGTGATATTCTAGATGCACCTATTGTCTGCTACGTCTTTCCATGGAGGCTGCCATTTTGTGCATGACACGGATCATTAGGTACCATATGCATTGATAATAGCCTACCTTTACAACAGATACGTCGCTTTGTTCTGATTGTATTACGATTGTTATTGGCCATGGGCCTAGATAATTGACGACCCATGAGTTCTAATAGCCATCCTGTAAAGCAGATTCCTCGCTTTGTTTTGGTATTGTTACGATTGTCTCCGTCCTTGACGTCAATTCTCCGTCCTTGACGTATATTTTTTATGAAGTATATTTTTTATGAACAAATTAAGACCTTTTAAAAAATATATAAAACTAAACTTACATTTCAGAATATGTGACTTTATCTAATATATATTTGTCCTCTAAAAATCAATTACAAGTTAACGATGAAGGAAATTTTACTTGGGATGAAAAATATGTTCGTGTACACATAAAGTAATGGCAGCCCCCTTATTATTGCTAGCAGACGATAACTTGGCTGGAAAATAGTGATTTATATCTATATCCTGTGTTTTTACATGAAATTGCATGTATCAAATAAGAGGCATATACTACACCATTCAAAATAAGCTAATTCATACGCTGAGGTTAATTTCCCTTTAAGTTGCCTGTAAACAGCTTTATTACTGTTGATAACTTAAAATTATTAAGTAAATTCGGCAAAAACATGAATCAAATTTAAGTATACTTAACAAAAATTTACTAAATTTTATAACTTAAAAGTCGATGCCATTATCTTTCATTCATTAAAATTCAGTTTCTTAAACAAATTTCTTTCACATAGTAAAAACTCAAAAGTTAAGAAAAGTTATATTCATCAAGAGAATTAAGTTACTGGAACCAGTTATTCTGAGTTGTAGAAACAAACATTCAGACAGTATTTGAAACTCAAAATACCACCTTTAAAAAAAAACTTCATAAAATTAAGGCAACCGTCTTGCCTTAATTTTATTAAGTAAATTTTACAAAAAATATCAAAATATTTTTTTGAGTGCAGTGCCTGGTTCTGACTCTGCTGGCTACTCGTAACTCCCGGGCCGACGAGGTAATTGTCTGGATTCTGTCCCTACTGGGACAAGCCAACTGATTCGGAATGTCGATCTCGGTACCCAGGAAAACCGGGACGCGAGAGGGAGACAACTCCGACTTTTCCCAATTGATCAGCAACCCTAGATCTTGGGTCAAACGCACCAAGAGCTGGACCTGATCGGCTAACAGCGCCTCCGAGTTTGCAACTAGCAACCAATCGTCTAGATAAACAAAAAGGCGGAGACCGCGATTTCTCAGAAACGCGGCCAAAACAGCCACCACTTGTGTAAGTACACGAGGGGCTGGGCGCAAGCCGAAAGGAGGGCTCGAAACCGAAAGGTTTCGCCCTGGAAGGTGAAGCCTAGTAAGTCTCTCGTCGCAAGGTGAATGGGAACATGAAAGTATGCGTATTTGAGGTCTAGGGAGAGACAGCCAGATCGTCTCGCCTGATTACAGGCAGAATAGACGCCAGCGTCTCCATCTTGAAGTGAACAGCAGGAATTAACTGGTTGATTCTTTTCATATGAGAATCAAACGAAGTTTCCCCGAGCGCTTGGGAATAACGAAAATTGGGGAGAGACGCAGATGATGGTGGTCTCTTACCCTCTCTATCGCGCCTGTCTCCCGCGGAGTTGAATTTTCTGCGGCGGCGTGACGCCGAGCAGGGGCGGACATGGGCCGCGGACGGACACGGATAGCGCCATTTGGAATGGGCTCTAGCAGATCTACGATGAAGCCGTCTCGCACTACGGAGAGCCCGAAGGTGTCTTCAATGATAGCCTCCCAAGCTGGGAGGAAGTTCTGAATCCGTTCGCCGATCTCCACCACAGGAACTAGCGCTCGGGGCAAAACCTCAAAAGCCAGACTTCTCCGAAGAGGAAGGCTTGGCCGAGACTATCTTGCGTACACCCCTGCCTCTGAAAGAACCCCGACCGCGTCGGCTGCCCCTAGAGGCAACCCTGGTGCTGGGAGCAGGGGTGGGAATAGTGACCGTCACACAACGCTGATTGGGCTTGCCAATCTGGGTCAAGACCTTGGACTTAGAGACAGGCTTCCGAAATTATTTAGCCATATCTTCAGCCTGTTTACGGCCGTTTTCCCTTTGGAAGGGGCCGGGAGAAGGCACGTCTTCCAAAATAAACGGAATGTCCCGATCAAGAACGCCTAGGGCCGAGAGCGCCAGCTTACGGCGCTGGTCTGTAACAGAAACGGCAGCCGCCGATAGCTGGACCACTGAAGACCCACTAGGGTGAGAAGCAATTCATCCAAGACTGCTGAATCACCCTCTGAAACACCGAGTTCCCCCGACCTGGCTCGAAGATTAATCAACGAGCCTAAGTAGGCCGAAAGCCGCATGTCAGTAATAATGTTATTAGAAAGGGAGGCTAAAGGCTTGTCCTTAGACTGGTAGGGCTTGGCCTTCAGCGATCCATTAAGACGCTGGGTCACACCACGAAACTCCGGGGAAAAAGACTTAGCCGCGAAGAATCCCTGGGCATCTTCAGGCTTGAAACAGAAGGCTTGACCGACTCCAAGCTTAGGCAAAGCAGACACATCCCGGGATGCTACTCTGTCAAACTCCCCTTTGAAGTCCTCCGTATTAGGGGGATGCCAAGGAGAGGACCCTGCTCTCTGAACAGCAACGAGGCCTGATTTTGGTCAGGCGGACTCTGGCAAATAATTTTTCCAGCAGGGATTTAGCATCAAAGGCTAACACCTGCAAGGCCTGCAGCTCCACAGTGGCCTTGGAATTAGACAAATTCGCAATCGAAACTTGTGACACAGAGTCACTATCGGGCTCAGTCTGAAAGGAAGACCCTTATGCCCACGGGTCCAACAGCCAGCCTAATTTGTTAGCGAATATCCTTTTTTTAAATTATTAAATCTGATTTCAGTTTCATCAATGAGCTTTAAAGTGTGAAATATGATTGTTGTGAATGACGTCCAATCACCACAAATATTCAGTGTTGCAAGTTCAAGGTTCAAATCATAGTTTCTACGATTACCATCACAGTACATTGAAGCCAGTGATTTTAGGACATTGGATTTTAAAAGAAATCACATATTATCAGAGTAGCAGATTGCATTATTCATAAATTTGTTGAATAACTGTAAATTTACGCATCATATATTCAAAGAAATATCTCCTCTCAGCGTATTTCATTCAACATGAGCAAGCTAATATTGGTTGTTCCAAAGAATAAATACATCGCTAGACACAATTGGAAACGTAGTGAGATAATCGGCCAAACAGATTAAGATTTCAAAAAGATCATAGAGATAAAGATAAAGAATAATAATCACGCCTGATCTTATTTGGGTGTATTAGATTTACAAATAATACCATAACTGCCTGGTTATTATATCTAACTCACATTTACACCGAATTCTATACGTTCAAAGCAATATTTTTTTTTAATGTTAAAATTACCTTTACATGAATAACGGTTACCGTGACAACGGAAATTCATACAAATATATTTTTTTATAAACTTAAATCATGGAGAATATCATTCTGAACAGAATGTCCAAGTTTCATTGAATTAGGATATTGAGATAAAAAGTTATGGCCTATAAGGTAACTGTTTATATGTTCTATGTGTTAACAGTTTCAATTTTGTTTTCAAAATTTCCCCCAAACGGAGGTTTATATAATGCTTTGTAGGGTACTCTACTGATAAGCAATGACCGTTATCAAAATGGTGTTTGTATACACCAAAGAGATGTATAATATCTTTCTTCTGTTTAAATATTGTATAAAACCAATATTAAACTAAAGTTTAAAAAAAATAATGAATTTTCAGCCCAAAATCAAAATCTTCTCAAAGCCGTGTTGGTTTGTATTGAAATAGACGGTTGCCATGGCAACGCTCAGTAAGGTACATTCGTTTGGTTGGTATCAAAATGTGTGGTATATAATTTTGACCAAGTTTAAATGAAATCGAATAATCATACAAAACGTTACAGGGGAAGATGTCAAAAGAGTACAATGGGACCCCCTAAGAAATTGAATAAAAGCTCATTTTCATCACCTTTGAAGCCCTCTTAATTTTTACCATGAGCGGCCACTTTTTTTCTTGTTAACATCTTGAATATCTTAAAGTACATAAAAAAAAAGATAAAAAAAGTTGGTTTGGTTTTATAGTCCGGGGGGGGGGGGGGGGGTGCACGGATACCCCCTTAGATACCCTACTATCCTCAATCAAAGCAAAGCCGGAAAGGATAAAACGCGCATCCCCTTAGTTACACCCAAACCTACCATCCTGCTAGGGAATCCTTTTCTAAACGGGTCAGATTAGAGTGGCCTACCTTACATCTTCACCAAAACCTAGGAAAATTGGTTGGTCCCCTTCCCCTTCAATCTTCAATAACGAAGGTTTCTACTACCCCTAACTCAATCGAACATTTTCGGCACACTGCACAAATACACTGTCGATCTCTTGATTTCTCCAACAAAATCTTCAATGGATGTTCAGTAGGTATGGATGGATCATTTGTCCGCTGTTTTACGTCCTGTGATTGGTCAATACATACATCGATGGAAAATATATGCATGATTTCATCTTCGAACCTTTAAATGTGCAATCTTTCTGTCATCGATCCTTTTTGGCACCAAACGCTGGGGGAAATTTCGATCTTAATTTTTACCATCGAACTGTTTTTCTTCCATCGAACCTTTATATCACCGAGCACACGCCATATGATCCGCCTGTTGCTAAACACTTCAGCCCTCCCAATCACTTAGCTGCGGATGTCAAGGTTTGCCTTTTCGGTGGAGGCTACAAATCAGCCGACGATACGTAAATTGCTGAATTGTTAAAGGATACGCCACCAGGCGGCCGTGGAGAAAGTCAGGATTGCGTAAGCCCCATTCACTTGTACACAAAGTTTGTATTATTATGTAAATTACGTAATAATGATGCACGCACATTACTCTTTTCTCATCTAACAATGACAATAACAATGGATTTTTAAATTTTCTTATGTAACCCTTATTCGGGCAATGAAGAACATCAAGCAAGTTACATATTACAAGTATACATTAACACTCAAAGAAACAGTTCAATGAAACCAAATTGTTTTGCTGAAATTAAAAAATAGAAAAATAGGCAAATAAAAATTGAATGATATTGTAAATTACAAAAAGTTTACATATAATTTTGTAATCATAGTGGCATTAAAATGATAATAATAATGATAGTAATAATATTCAAAAAATGCTGTGAACTTCTTGCGGTATTTTAATGATGACGTTGATTGAGAATAACTGACTTTCTAAAAAGGTACACGCTAACTTTAAAGAAATATAAAACCCAACTTCAAGCATGAATTACAAAACAACAAAAACAACAACACAAACATACAAAACGAATATAAATCATTCGACATTTACATCTGCTAATTACCAACGGCTTCGAAAACGAAGCATAACTACCTTACAAAACTTTGCTAACCTAACCAACTCGTTGGTGCTGGTTGAATTAAAGAGATCATGCATCTTTAATGTAATAGTCTTTACCCTTTAAAACCTATTTAAATATAGCTTTCTTTCATTATTGAACACTTGACATTCAAAAAGATAATGAAATTCATCGCCAATTTTTCCTTCATTACACAAATGACATAAACGGTGAATTTAAATGTTAGAATACCTACCAGTTATGATAGGCAATCGGTGATTCCCACATCTAAATTTCGCTAGAGTAATCATCTGTGACAGAGATAACTTTTTCAGATAGATCTCTAACTCAGGCGTTGGTTTTAAAATCCTATAATTTATACAATGAGAATCGTCGTTGGCCATATGAATACCAGTTTCGAAAATGAATATATTTCAATCTTAGTTTAAGAGTTGACTTTAACCAATCTTTACTTACGTTTCTATAATCGTGCCACATATTTGACAATCCGAGATTGTTCAGCGTATCCTTTACTTTTTGTATCCACGGGGACACATATATATATAAATATTGTTATTTGCAAGCATTCTTATTACATTACACACAGTTATTGACAGTTTATATCCTCCTCCAACTAGACCCCTAAGTCAAACATTTACCATTCTTTGTTTAACTACGTCACTTACTTGACATCTACCCAGATCTCCCAACACATACAACTTGCAGTATTCTTATTAAATCTTAGTAGTCGTTTGCAATATTGAATATGAAAAGTTTTTATCCTGTTAATATTTTCAAAACCCAAAACCTCGCTACATATAAAACAACAAGCCGGTCAAACATTTCCGATTCAATGTCAATCGGGAGTTTAATTTTTCTTGCCTTTATTATAAGGCTATACATGGCTCCCCTGGCTTGAGTTACTTGCTTATTCCGAGCTTTCTTGAACTCTTTTTTGTAACTGAAAGTTGTACCCAAATAAACATAACTGTCAACGACGTCTATAACTTTATCTTGATATTTAAACGTTTCATACTTCCGAACTTTTCCTCGAGAAAAAATAACCGCCTTTGTTTTATTTATATTTACTGTAAGTGACCATATATGACAGTATAAAGACATAGCAAGTCCACACCCCGAAAATGTTCTCGTATGAAAAGTTCAAAATCATGGATATACAATGCAAACATAAAAGGAGATAAATTCTCCCCTTGCCTTACTCCTTTATTACAGTTAAAGAAGTCAGAACGTTGAGAACCATTTATAACACACGATCATTATATCGAATTACTCGAAATAACTTGCCATCAATATTATTTTGAATCATCTTGTACCACAAAGATGTTCGATCAATAGTGTCGAAAGCTTTTTATAATCCATGAAAGCACAATAAACATGTGTTTTCTGAGACAAGTATAGATCAATAACAGAATGTAACACAAATATGTTATCTACTGTTGAATAGCTTTCTCTGAAACCGGCTTGTTCTTGTCCTAAAGATTGTCATTGAAATATGAGGTGAGCCTTTCATTAATGATCGAAGTATGCAGTTTAACTCAAAACTGATATATCTCTATAGTTATTAGGATCATTTAACGAGCCCTTTTCTTAATATAGATAGGCTATAGTCCAGCCGGACGGTACTTTTCCAATATTTAATATCACATTAAACAACTTGGTAATAACCTTCACTAGGGAAGTAGAGCTGTTCTTCAGACACTCATTCAAGATAATAGGTACGTTCACACGTAGAGCGATAGCATCGATGCTATCGAGGTGTCGATGCTAGTTTGGTGAACACCAGATAGTGTCGAGACCAAACGCTGTCTGAACGCAGATAGTCACGAGATAGAAGCGAGTTTCCAAACTATTCTTGCAGCGAGTTTAGCAGGAGTAAATCTCAGGATCCAGCGACAAAGCATCGACGCTTTGCGGTAGACCACCCACCGCGCTTGTGACTATTTGTCGTGTGAGCGCAATTGCTGCTATCTTCACTTGCTGCTATTATAATTCTATCTGTTTCATGTGGTGCTATAATATAATGCAATGTATGTATTCATGTGATGTACCCTCTTTCCCTACTTTTTTTTTCTATTATCATTCTGTCTGTTTCATCTGGTACTGTAATGTAATGTATGTATTCATGTGATGTATATAGGGGTATAGTAGGGTAATGTGTATACTGTGTGGAAAGGAAGGGGTTGCTTGTTGTTGTTGTTGTTGTTGTTTTTTTTTTTTGGGGGGGGGTTCCTTCTTTTTATCTTTTTCTTTTTTATGTGACCAGGCACCACAAAACCACCCAAAAGTCGCACTGTGTGATTTTCAGTTAGAGATCAATCAATGTGTTTTGGTTGGCATGCATGGTCAAATTTTAGTTTTGGGTATTTCCTGAAAGAGTATACTCTAAGTAATCTAAAAGGTGGAGGCACCAAACATTCTAGAAGTGGTATTTTTGCCAGCTTTTTATCAGACTTATGTGTGTCTTCTCTGGATTATGTTGTATTACTTTTCTTTTTCACGACCCTGAATACTTGTCTCATTTTAATCTCCCATAAATCTCCCGGAGTAAGTTCTTGCATTGATACTTGTGCACTATGATAAACAGGATATGTCTATGTAGTATGCCAAGTTTTAGGACAATCTGATAATCCCTTCATAGAAATTTTCATTGAGTTCTAATCCTCCATTTGTCACCTTAGCACAACACTTTGCAAGTCAGAGTGCTTCAATAGACTGCAAACTTTAAACCCTTATTAAGAAGTAACATTATGAGGGACTGTGCATTCTTCTCTTTGTACATTGAGTTATGAACATCCAATGAGTTATATATCATTTTAAAGCTGAGAATCTGCTCTTTCAGAATCAGTATGATGTGGTCTTTAGATATTGATTTACATGTGCTTACCAGAGAATATAGTGTGCATGCATGTGTTTTATTTTGGCATAAGATTGGAGTTCAGTCAATTTTGACATGTACAAGGTTTATTTAAAATTAAGTATTATAACACATGTATTTGCTACTTGATTGTATTATCGATATTACAAATGAATTGTTATTGTGTTATTACGTTGATTTATGAAGACATATAACTTCCGCGCGTTTGACCATGCATACCAATTATACTCGGGTCACTCTGTGTGGCGCAGTAATTATTGTTTTGGCAGCGGGTGAGCGATGAATAGTCACGAGTGGGTGATAGAAGCAAGTCGATCACGGCCTGTCTGAACGTACTGGAAATATTTTTGAAACTTACATAGCATCGATGCTAACATAGCATCGATGCTATGTACTACGTGTGAACATAACTAATATCGACGCCGGCAGCTTTGTTGTTCTTCACTCTAATCAAGTGTGATTGAACCTCATCTTCAGAAAACTTTCGTTAATTTCAATAATAAAGTTTCTGTGCATGAATGATTGAGCTTTATGCTGCTGTTATCCATCAATGTTAAAATTTATTTTCCTCGTGCATGTCTCTTCATTTAACATCTCGGAGTGATCTTTGAATATATCAATATCAGGATAATTCTCAGGTTGTTTTTGGACAGTTCTTTTTATAACATATTTTCACGGCATTGAATTCTTCCTCTGAATTGCTGTTTTTATTTTTGCATTTTCTGTTTAATCTAAAGTATTGACTTCTTAACTTTTGACAATTGTTTGTAAACCAAGGTGCAGATTTTCTACAGTTACTTGTAGCAGTAATCCTTTTTGTCTGTATATCCTTCATGATGTGGCGTATCTACGAGGGAGGGGGGGGGGGGCAGATGGGCACGTGCCCCGGGCGGCACTTGAAAAAAAAAAAACGTAAAAGAGCGAAAGAAAACGTCGAAACTTACCAGGATATCAGTTAGACTAATAGTAACCTGGTTGAGCTTCTCGATGAAGTGCTGGGAGTTGACGATGTGGTGAGTTGTATTTCCAACAGTGTTCGAAGTATTGTAGCTAAGTGGCGAGCTGTATTGTATGTCGGAGATCCTCTCGTGTAAACGATTGGTCGGAGTGGAGCTGCTTCTTTGTGTATCTTGGGTTGTCCAAACAGAATAGGACATGTTGATGAAGGACGTCTTCTTGTTGAAGTGCCAGGAGTTTCTCTTTGATCTTCCTTTCCGTGGCTGGTGTAGGATCTCTCGATAGTTCGGTGTAGGTGTGTCAAGTACTTCATGTATTTTGTTGTCGTATTCTTGCCGTTCCATGATGACTGTAGCATTTCCATTGTCAGCTTTGAGGATGTGGATTGATGGATCCCTGCGTAGACTTTGGATTGCTGCTTGCTCGTGTTGATGTTGGATCTGTGAAACTTTGAGTCGTACCTTGTCTGCTGTAACTTTGTTCGGAACATGGAGGTTCGGTTCAATCTTCTGGATAACTTCCGAGGAAGGAACTTTTTTTTGGAGCTTCCACGAAGTTCAAACCTAGTTCTAGAACCTTGTGTTCCTCTTCCGGTTACTGAGGTTGACGACCGTCTTTTTTCTTAGCAGCTGTTGTGCTGGTAGTAGGGTGCTCGGCTGGAGGACGCAATGTGTCGAATTTATTGAGTTGTTGGCTCTTGTCCTGAACGTCCGCTTGGAGATATCTCGGTTGAGTTCCGCATCTTGGTGTAGTCTTCTTCGGCGAGTCTCTGTCGCAGCTGGATCTCTAGTGTTGTTATTTTCTTGGTGATGGTGTGCAACCTCTCTTTGGTTTAGCTTTAATATGCGTTATCTTGTGAGAGCAAAACTAGCTTCTCGGATGATGCGTTCTGCATTATCTTGTGAGAGCAAAGCTAGCTTCTCGGATTATGCGTTCTACGTTCTCTAGTGAGAGCAAAGCTAGCTTCTTGGACGATGCGTTCTGTGTTCTCTGATGAGAGCAAAGCTAGCTTCTTGGATGATGCGTTCTGCGTTCTCTGGTGAGAGCAAAGCTAGCTTTTGGATGATGCGTTCTGCTTGGTAAGGTAAGATTGGTAAGGTAAGGGGCTTCCGTCTTCAAGCACCTTACCAAGAAGACTACACCAAGATGCGGAAACCCAACCAAAATATCAACCAAGAAATGACCCGGGAGTCTCGCCGGCATCTTTCAGGAACGTGAGGTCGTTGAAGGCTTTAGCTTGCTTGATGTAGTTGTGCTGTAGTTTCCTCGTAGCTTTGAGAATTCGCTCCCCGTATAGCTGGATTAGATATTCTCTGTAGATTTCTATGGGGAGTGAGTGAGTATTCACAGTTGAAGACTTTCGGTAACACCTTGGGGAGCCTCTGTGAAAAGGCTGTTGATATATTAATGTGCCTTGAAACTCGATAACTATTCAGTACTGTTACGGGTCCTTTACTCACACTATCATCACCATCATCCAGCCGATGAACAAGGTACAAAAGAACGAGGCGAAGTCGTGGTCGTAGGTTTAGAAAAACTCTATTCTTCCTCTTCGACGTCCATTTTACAACTCGTCCAACATCAACTCGTCCCTCGTCACAGTACCATGATAAATAATATGCACAAATTACGACGCTTGGTGACGTATGAATCTGACTCTTTCAGGTATACGCTTAGGGGCAATTCCAAGCAAAACAGGACATGAACCCCACAAATTCAAATCTGTCTGATCATCAATCTGGTGTCAAATTAATCATAAATATCACATTTTCATAATTTTGGGTTATTTTTGTGCACAAAACAATGGGGAAAATGTGTTTTCTTATTCCATTTGTTGATGATAATTTTTAATTTGGTACTTTTTTTTCCTCTTTAGGTTTGATTGTCATGTATTTCAGACCTAAATATTGATCTAGATGATAGTTTCAATTAAAACAAATCATATGATGAAACTTATTAATAATGAAAAAAACAACAGAATACATAAGAAAACCATTAAAAAATGATATAATGTACTTGCAATTTAAAATGGAATGCAATGAAAATCTATCTGAGTATCTTTTAAACTTACGAGAAGCATTTTACACAAATTCAAAATCTAATTTAAAAAAATATGAATTTATGAATAAAATTTGTATAAATGTTAAAAGATTGATAAACAGTAATGGAGCTATTTTAGCACATATATGTTAGGTTATCAACAATGACCAAATTTGCTCAATCTGTACTTCAAACTATATTTTTTACTACTTATTTACATAATATGAATTTTATACACTTTTCCATTGACTTTCAGAAGTCACTCCGTAACGCTGCTTCATTTCATATGTTGCTATTTTCAAACAGATTTCCAGGAACATGCTGTCATATCAAAGCTAACATCCTACAGAATGCCACAGCAATCTTGATGTCCTTTTTGTGTCATTCCGTAACGAAGCAATATAATAGTTAATATTTCATAAATTTGAAGAATGGTTGACATGAATCTCGATAGTTGTGAAAGTAACTCCTAATGGTATATGTATTGCACTATCAATCTGAAAATAATCATTAAGAAGTTCATAATATTCTTCTTTCAAACTTGAAAATATTTTGTGAGTGTCATTCCGTAGTGCTTGGAATTAAAGTCATATGACGATAGATTACCTGTCCCAGAAAAATTTATTCATCAATATTACTAGAGTTCATTAAATTGATTATTGTCCTCATTATTTTTTTTAATTTCATGCAGGGGCCCTAATGTTGATTAATTTCATAATGGGGCTTCCATGTTGAATTTTAAATGAAATCAAATGATATCAAATATACAGTTTCTATTCAACTATTCTCATTATCATGATACTATCAAACATTGTAATTTACTTACCATGCCACAAGTGCTGCTATCAAAGTAGTCATTTTCTGTTCCTTTGCTAGTGTCTCCCCGAATACATCCTAACACAACATCTGTAAAGCTCTGGTGTACATCACTCATCTTATAGACACACAAAACAGATGAAGTGTCATTTAGAAATACAGCATATAAGAGGTCATTAGTACTGTCAATACTTAATGAGTCACGTAGCTGAGATCCTGCTGGTCCGATATGAGCAGTTAGGATCATATTGAGAGATCCACACTGCAGTTCTATTTCTGTGTAAGATGCAAAATCATCATCTGCTGAATTACGACACAGTCGTCCCAAGTATGCTTTGTCTCCTCTAGAAATGAAATAGTAAAGATACTCCTCATGAGCAATCACATGTCTAAACAAGTTCTGCGCTGGAGATTTGGGTACTAAGCTACTTGGTTGCACTGGACTTAGGTTAGTAAGGCTTCGTTTTGAGATAATAGGCTTCTCTAAAGTACCAGGGGCATAGCTGGCTCCAGTAAATAAGTACAACCGACTATCGGGGGTACCACCGTCAACCACTGGAAAGCCTGCACCATAAACAACAACTCCAACATTAATTGCATCATCAGTTTCTGTCACAACCTCTTGGTCATCTCCCGATTCATATCTCACTACATCATGTGATATATTAGTCAAGCTCCTTGTCTCACAGTGTCCATCACAGCCACCACATGTGATGAGCTTATCCTCAGGTGATGGAGCTACAACAAGGAGTTTATTATCATTGTTATTATTTTCATTTGGAGAAGGGCATGGTGCAGTATTAACTGTTTCTTTGAGAGTCAGGTCTGAGCCGAGTTGATAGAGTCTCTCTCGTGCTCCAACATAGACGTCTCCAGTGATGTTGTTAATGGTGATGTGGTTGAATGGCAGGGTGGGGTCAGGACTGGTAAAGGATGATACCAGGTAGGAGGAGAGAGGAGCTGCATGTATGGTCTGAATCAGGCAGATGAATGTGATTACGTGAAGAAGTAGCAGCACTCTCATCATTAAAAAGTGGTTCCCCGCCATGCCTGAAGATGTTTTCAGAAAGCCAAGTTTCTGTGCTGGTGTATCATCTGTGACAACCAGAATGGAAAGAGTGATATTGCACTTTAGTACTTCATAAAAATGGATCCACTTGACTGAATATGGTATTCCCTTATACCAAATGGAATAGCATGTAAGATAGTGTTCAAAAAGATGACTTTCTATTAAAGACACGAACTGAAAAGTACACACAAAACAAACGGGTAGTCAATCTTTCAGCTTGTTATTTCTAAGATCGGGTTTTCTTGAGACTCTTTAATTACAACTAAGATATTTCGGAGGCACAATATTTATCTCCCTTCATCTACCAACAAATATGTTTTCAGGAATTAAATCAACTATGGTACGCTATATATTAACTACTTCATTGGATATTACCATGTTTTCAAATGAGAAGTAAGTCATGATATAGGTTTCCAAGTTTGTGTAAGTCAAACATAATAATAATCACTACATAAACCACGTTGTAAACATCAAGGTTCAATACTTACTTACGGTCCGAGACTGAATTGGCTGGCAACCTCTGTGCTGAGAGGTATCACGATATAGAAGCCGTCAAAATGGAACTTCGCAAGTTGGAACAAAATATTTTCTACTTCCGCTTTTAGAACTTACCATTTTTATACAAGGGGTAGCATGTTGATCTTGAAAATGTGTAGAAACAAAGGAACTTTAGCATTTCCAACAGCATGTATTTCCATTATATCAAGTATAGACATGTACCATCTAGAATGTCCACTGCCAAAACATTAAGATATGTGTCTAAAACTTGGTTTTCAATGTAAAATAAATTAAAATTATTTTTTCCCATACAAACATGAATGGACTGAACCTTCTATTCAAACAAAATCTGATTGAATACACTTTTCAATATGGCAATATAAACAATATGTAATGTATATCAAGCACCTCACCCATTGTCGCTGGGTAATTGCGAGTGTCATACAGGGTTCCAGAATCGTTGGCTGTTTTTGTTACAATCTCTCTTGCCGCGTATGAAGCATATTATCATACCCACTAAGATATTAGGGTTCACTTTAGGGTGCAAATTTGGGTATATTTACTCGGGTGGAATCTTGCTTTGCAGAAACAGGGGTTTAAAATTGTGTAAGGTTGAATCTACATCTTTCGATCAGAAGTATTAGTCTTACATGAATATCCACACCAACATTGTTGACACTTATGTCACAATATCTCATGAAGTAATATTCAAAAGCATAGAAATGAAATATATTCGAAAAAGAAAAAATAAATCCATTTCGATCAGCTTGTGTCGTAAATTTGCTTAGTACATTAGAAGTCTCCGTAATGACGTGTTTCAAGAGAGTAGTCGCGCAAAGACTAACCGGCTTGCAGGCTTATAGCAACCAACGTATCGGTACTTGTAGGGCTCAGCCTGACCCAAAACAACCATATATTGACGTAAAGCTTAGTAAACAAAGAATATAATTACCCTGGGTATTCATAAATTTTCGTCTCCGTTTATCCATAAAAAATAAAAAAGAAATTTTTTTTTGGTCCGCCCCCTCCCTATTGCGTAACAAGAGAGGAAACTGCAGGGGGTCGCTAGACGTGTGACGACATGTCATGTATGCAGCTCCGAGTGTGTCTACACGATATGTCGTCATCAAATTTTCACCCCCCGCAAAGTAGCGTTCCTCAGAGACGGGGCCCTCGTCAGAAAAACCACCGGGGCTCAACATTCGGGACGCTGTTACTCATTCCAAAGGAAACGGAATCTCATGAAGTTGGTTTCAATTTGTTCAGAAAATATATAGCTCCCCGTGGATGAATAAAGTGTATATTTCAAAATTCGGTCAGGCTGAGGTCTTTAAGGCAGGAAAATTTGCATAATTCGAATATTCAAATTATATGGGGAGTTTATCATGGCTCATTTTGATAGTTTCTTTGTCAGGAAAGTTATATGAATAAGAATACATGGTTACATTTCATAATTCAGTCGGAATTATATAATTTTAAGTGAAAGTGCTAGTTTTACTACGTGTTACTATACTGATTTGTTATATGGATAGATAGTGCACTACATACTTAAGTATTTAAAGATGTTCGAGTAATAGTTGTCACACTGCAGACGCCCCCTGGATCTCACGGGGGTCCCTATGGTATTTATTTTACTGTCCGTGTTTCATTGCGCTCAAATTATGAAAAATCGGCAATAACCTTTTAATGTCAGCCGCTAAGCTGAGAAGAGGCGAGAATGGGTGCAGATGTGCACCATAAAGGGTGCTGCTGTTGTACCAACGGTCTGCACCCCTACGGGTGCAAAACTTCACCCTACTTTCTTAGTGTGTACAATTTTGTAATCATGAATTTATGAATGATGTGTCCTGCATTTGGCAATAATAGTTTATTTAACGCACATTTTATTTCAGGGGATGCTTATACGTTTTTTAGTTTTTGTTTTTGTTTGTTTGTTTGTTTGTTTTTTTTTGGGGGGGGGGGGGTGCTTTTTCCATTGGCGTATAATGTACATATTTGGCTAAGTGTAATCTTGTGTCACTCTATGACGTCATTCTATGACAAGAAGAAAAGTGATCTGTGAAATCATTTATTCCCCCGTGGATGTAGAGCTAAACTCTAAGATTGTACCCCAATACAACTTTCCTGAATGTCCTCAAAAACACTGTAATCAATTTCACACATGGGTGGTTTCAGTTGTTGCATAATGTCTCTCGCATCATTGCACATCCGGAAAAGTGGGCCCATAGGGGCATCAGCTGACGACATGAAGTGGTACAAATGAATGTCTGAATGTCTTTCAGTCAGCTCAGTATCGAGTATGGCCTCCTCCTGCAGCAATAACGGCTTCACAGCGCTGTCTCACGGAGCTAATGAGGCGATTGATGTCTCTGACGGCCAGTGCATCCCATGCAGCCTCCAGAGCTACACCCAGCTGCTGCAGTCCATGTGGATGGGCTTCACGCTGCTCGATACTCCTCCCCATCATGTCCCAGACATGTTCTATAGGATTCAAGTCCGGGGACTTCGCTGGTCACTCCATACGCTCAATTTCATGGTCCTAGAGGAACTCAGTCACCACCCTAGCTCGGTGGGGACGGGCATTATCGTCCATGAAAATGCCATAGATGATGCCTCCCCACACCATGATGCTGCCTCCCCCATAACGGTCATGTTCTGCAATACAGGGGTCGGCAAATCTCTCTCCTGCTCGTCTCCAGACTCTCCAACGTCCATCATTGTGGCCAAGGGAGAATCTGCTCTCATCTCCAGTTGCTGCAGCGAAGTCATTATTGAGGCGACGTGCACTGTGAAAGCGGTTGCGGAGGCTGAGATTCGTCAAGTAACGATCATTTCTAGGGGTTGTTGAAACTGGTCTGCCACTGCGGGGTCTCTCGGAGTATAGCCCTGTCTCTCGGTGTCTTCGGTTTGCTCTGCTGATGACACTGGGTGACACGCCCATCATTTCGGCCACTCTTCGCTGACTGAGGCCAGCTTCACTGTTTCACTCAGGTGGCGTCTTGGCATTGCTGTTGTCACCAAGTTGTTGATTGTAGAGACAAAAGACAGAAAATGCTTTTGCACCCACTTTTGTACCACTTCACGTGGTCAGCTGACACCCCTATGGGCCCACTTTTCAGGATGCAATGACAGGAGTGAGGTACAGGGATGAAGTCCTTGAACCTATCGTGGTGCCATTTGCAGAAAATGTGGGGGAAAACTTCATTTTCATGGACGATAATGCCCGTCCCCACCGAGCTAGGGTGGTGACTGAGTTCCTCGAGGACCATGAAATTGAGCGTAAGGAGTGGCCAGCGAAGTCACCGGACTTGAATCCTATAGAACATGTCTGGGACCCGATGGGGAGGAGTATCGAGCAGCTTGAAGCCCATCCACATGGAATGCAGCAGCTGGGTGTAGCTCTGGAGGCTGCATGGGATGCACTGGCCGTCAGAGACATCAATAGCCTCATTAGCTCCGTGAGACAGCGCTGTGAAGCCGTTATTGCTGCAGGAGGAGGCCATACTCGATACTGAGCTGACTGAAAGACATTCAGACATTCATTTGTACCACTTCATGTCGTCAGCTGATGCCCCTATGGTCCCACTTTTCAGGATGTGCAATGATGCGAGAGAGATTATACAACAACTTAAACCACCCATGTGTGAAATTGATTACAGTGTTTTTGAGGACATTCAGGAAAGTTGTATTGGGGTATTTCCAGAAATACAACACCTCGTATAACAAATTTATACACGAATTAAAAAGTCGTCCTTAACTTTTTTTGAGTAGTATATTTAGCCGCCAAGCTATGACCGGGGTAATAACGTTGAAGCGCCAGGAGCGTCACGACGTGACGGACATGAGCGCTATACAAGAAGCCACCATTACTATTATTATTATACATCATGTAATATATCAGCCAGGCTGTTCTACCCATATAGAAACCATCATAGCCTCAAATTGGTTAGCCTTTCATCGGGTGACCGTGGTACAAGAGTAAAATTATTTTTATCTTTGTGATCTCTGTTGTGCGTGATGTACGGTTCCATATTCATTGTGCGTTTGAGTGCCAGGTTTGAGTTCAGATGACAGTGTCTCTGCTATGCTCCAATACAGACGTTCCTCCTGATTCCGTTTGATTGTGATGTGATTGCATATTACGATGGGGTCCGGACTAGTAAAGGACGATACCAGATAGGAGGATTGAGGAGCTGAGAAGAAGGTCTGAACAGGCCTATAGCGGGCACGATGATATAGACAAGCAGTGACGCCCTCATCCGTAAAACGTGTTTCCAAGCCATGCCTGAACATGCTGAACAGGTTTTCAAAAAGATAGCCTTGCGTGGTTATATGTTGCTATATGTTCGAACCAGAATGAAAAGATAAATCGAAATTAAAATTATTTATGAATAGTTAGGTAATAATGGCACTTGATTGGACGGTGCCAAATTTTAGCCCTTTTAGGTGCTAATTTTCCTCTATCCCAAATAATATCGTGCAAGTAATGGGTATGATGATAGATCCATCTTAACCATAATAATATGGAATTTGATCAAGGATAATCTATGATTCCAGAGAAAACACCTTGAAAACTCAGATTTACAGGCTAGCTCGTTGTTCTGAATGCTCGTGGTTCGAAATATGCATTTATTCACGATCAAGGTGATTCCATTATAGCAAACCATCAACCAAAGGCTGTATGTGTTTAACCCATGCTTAGCCGACTTCTTCATACAGGTATGTAGCCTGGTCAAGATGTCATGATGTTGATGGAAGCGTGTTCTGACAGCTACACATACTCAAATTCACTTTACTTGATAATCCCTTTGACAATTCAGAAATATCATAAAGAAAGTAAATGTGAGAAAAATTACAATGCCCCGACCGGGATTCGAACACGGGACCCTGGATTACATGACCCGTGCTCTACCAACTGAGCTATCCGGGCTATTACTTCTTCATACAGGTATGTATTCTAGTCAAGATGTCATGATGTTGATGGAAGCGTGTTCTGACAGCTACACATACTCAAATTCACTTTACTTGATAATCCCTTTGACAATTCAGAAATATCATAAAGAAAGTAAATGTGAGAAAAATTACAATGCCCCGACCCTGGATTACATGACCAGTGCTCTACCAACTGAGCTATCCGGGCTCCCGTCGAAGCAAAGTAACAATCTCACATATAGCCCCTCTCTTTCCATCGAGCGTAGGGGGTACATCCATACCAATTCCATGTATACGCTATATAATGGCCTACCAATGAGACAGGTCTGAGACAGCACTGGTCATGTAATCCAGGGTCCCGGGTTCGAATCCCGGTCGGGGCATTGTAATTTTTCTCACATTTACTTTCTTTATGATATATTCAATTTACTTCAATCCTATCAATTATGATATTTCATTACGAATTCAGAAATACTTCATAATTTTTTTAAAAACCCCGATTCTGTCGGTCAAACATAATCATAATAAATCTAATGTATATTAAGAACATTCAATACTCACATGTTGTTGTCCTGGACTTCACCAGCAGACAACCATTTTGTGGTTTCTTCATACTGGAAACTGTCAAAATGGACGTTTAATCAATATATTACTACTTCCGCTTTTAGAACTTACCATTCTCATAGAAGGGGTGATATTCTGATTTGTACACATGCCTCTATAATATCCATTATATCCACGGGCAAAGTACACACATGTGCCTTTATGACTTTCTCCAAGATAAATATCAAATCAATCTATTAAGTTCTTTCTCACACACACCTTACTGGATTAAACCAATATTCAAGCAATACATTACTAATTCAAACTTTCGGGTATTCAAGTAATATGACTGATATGTATTTCTAGCAAATTGTGCGTGAGATTCAAAGACACTGAGTGTTTCGTTATAGTGGTCCCCCGCAAATACTGTATGTGATATATCGTGCTGTTCGTGCAATTCGAATAATGGTTGTAAATTGTGCATCTTGTCAATGATACATAAGGTTCGATGTTTGCTCTTGGTCATGTTAGTTGAGTGACGAGAACAGTACCGTAAGCTGACTTGTAATATATATGATATGATCGACACCTAACAATGCGGTTTATTCCGTCATAATAGCGACCCCTACATTCGGTAGACAGTTGGTGTCATTAGGTCGACAGTTGTCTATAGAAATGAGACAAAAACTGTCCTCCTAATGTACCCATTAGGGATATATATATATATATATAGTTGTAAAGAAATGTAGATGGGAGAACGTATAGAAAAAATAATTTAAAGATAAAGTTCACTCCGAGAATAAAGACATAGTAGATATCCGCAGGTTTGCTTCCACAAGCAAACGACAAAGCCCTAATCTGAAACAAATATTAACCAGAGCCAGATTTTCCCGAAACACCAATACAAAAGGTGGGGTGAAAAGATGCGGCGACAAAAGATGCAAAACCTGCCCCCATTTGGATGTGACAAATAGAATCAACATTGGAATAAGCAACACGGAGTTTTTAATTAAATTTCCATTTACATGTCAAACAAAAAACTTGATTTATTGTATAACGTGCCAAGGATGTAAAGAACAATATATTGGTGAAACAGGAGATGTTCTTCGTAACAGAGTTAGGGTTCATCGTCAACAAATAAGACAGATAGAATATAGACAACTAAAATTGAGTGAACATATAGGTGTGCTCGTTCCGTAGAACCCAATTTCTTAATTACACCTTTTTATAAAATGAATGATGATGACAAAACTAAACGTTGCCTAAAAGAAGAACATTTCATTAATAAATTTAAACCTTCACTGAACGCTATATGAATAGCTGTTCCTTTACTCAAACTGCCACATAGTATACAATGTATATTATATTATATAATGTTGCATGTACTACTATTATGTGTATATACATTCAAAAGTCAATCACTGTAGAATCCTTACCAAGTTCATTGACTGCATTTTACACAAGGATCTTTATGTATCATATTAACTTAAGAAATGCGTCAGACTATTTAATTTCGAAGTCTACATACTCTTTTATCTCAGAATAACCAAACAAGTCTAAATTACCCGGTTTAAGCTATTGTAATCATTCTACTCTATTGTGTACTGTGCCAAACAATAATCCATTGCTCCATTGACTCCAAATGCCATAATCCTTCTTCCTCTGCTCACCAGGCCTACTATTCAACATCCTCCCTGGTATCACAACTAATTCTTCTAGCTTTCTCTTCATCTACCAGGAACTATCCGTCCATTGAATAGATCTCCTAGCTTTAACAACGGAGATTTGAAAGACTTGTAAAATGTTTGTAACTTCTTTGTACGATATGTACCCGCATGTAACTAACAGGTTAATCATTCCACCTGAAGAATTAAACGAAAGCGCTTGTGGAAGCAAACCTGCGGATATCTACTATGTCTTTATTCTCGGAGTGAACTTTATCTTACTTTAAATTATATACATATGTATATACTTGTGTGTGTGCGTGTGTGTGTGTGTGTGGGCGTGTTTAGCCGTATGTCCGAGGACTTTTTTTCGGACAGAGAACAAAAAAAAATAGTCCTCGAACGTCGAACAATGAATTTGTGCCTTATTCCGTCGACTGTCCGAGGACGGAGGAACATTAGAGGAACAGTACCTGTCCTCGGAAATAAAGCCATACAAGACTGTGTGCGTGTGTGTGTGTGTGTGTGTGTGTGTGTGTAGATGGCGCAATTTTCTTACAGGCAAATTTAAATCGAAGTAGGATTGAGATCATATTTTATAGAGATGTTGACCACACGATTACAAAGGGGGAAATTGGTCGGAGGTCTACGGAGCCGAAGGTGAGAAAACTTCGGCAACGTGGATTTTCGGCCTATTATATCTCCCGTCTAGTTTGTAAAAAAGGCTAAGAAGACCAAATGTGCCAGCCTTGTGATTCAAGACATCGTTTCATCAAACTGTCATAAGTACAAGTTCGCCGACATCCCATTGAAACGCATGTTAATTTTGATACACGCGTTTCAGTGGAATGTCGGCGAACTTGTACTTATGACCGTTTGATGAAACGCTGCCCTGTCCTTTGGCCATCGAATCCGCTACTCCTTCGTCCTTACATGCCTTGGTTGAACTCGGAACGGTCCGGGTGACATATCTAGTGTTTTATCCCATGTCATTTTCAAACGCATGTAACTGAGTAAGGTACAAGAAAACAGACTCCAAAGAACAAGTTACTTCCTTGTTGGTAAAATCTCTCGGGCGATAGGTTGTCTCGACTTTAGAGCCAAGACCTGTCTCATTGGTAGGCCATTATATAACGTACGCACGGAATTGGTACGGATGTACCCCCTACGCTCGATGGAAAGAGAGGGGCTATTATGTGAGATTGTTACCTTGCTTCGACGGGAGCCCGGATATCTCAGTTGGTAGAGCATTGGTCATGTAAT
Organism: Heliocidaris erythrogramma; assembly: GCA_025617745.1. Lineage (NCBI taxonomy): Eukaryota > Metazoa > Echinodermata > Echinoidea > Camarodonta > Echinometridae > Heliocidaris > Heliocidaris erythrogramma. Next base: position 40,417,213 of record CM046853.1, read on the forward strand.
CCAGGGTCCCGGGTTCGAATCCCGGTCGGGACATTGTAATTTTCTCACATTTACTTTCTTTACGATATATATTCAATTTTAAATCTTATACTTAATGCGTTTTAACATGTGACAGATAGACTTGCCATTTTCATTCACCAATTGCTCGAACACAGGAACGGTATATGGTGGTCAATGTCTATCAAGATTTTGAGCATAATTCAAGCATTCTAAATTTATGATTATAATTGTATGCTATCATAGAAATTTTCAGAGAAAATTGTTAATTTTTAAAAAGACATTACTTTATTTCGACATTAAACAAATGAGAAACCAAAAAATAATGTGAAAAAAAAAGAAACTCAAATGTAATTTTCAATAATAATATGCATAAAGGTGCGTAAAGTAATGTTTGGTATCATAAGAAATGGTTATAAATTTCGTACAAGTTTTGTACACAATATTTTGTGAAATAATAGATGGTTAATGAAGTGTAGACATTTAAAAAGTAAGCATTGATCACATTTTGGTAAAATCTATAAAAACAAAGTCTGTATTAAAATATTGGTATATTCATCAGCGATTTTTTTTCTTCTAAAAATGTAAATCACAGTTTGAGAAAGCTGGCGAGAAATAGAATCGACAAACGGAAGAACAACGGTAGACTTGTAATTCACAACTTCCGCGTCGCTAAGAAGAAGAATGCCACCGATAAGGAAGTTGTGAATTACAAGTCTACCTTATCGGTGGCTTTCTTCTTCTTAGCGACGCGGAAGTTGTGAATTACAAGTCTACCGTTGTTCTTCCGTTTGTCGATTCTATTTCTCGCAAGCTCCGCCGACACCTAGAGAAGCATAGCATACGCGCCGTTTTCAAGTCCGACACCACTATTCGTAACCAGCTAGTCCACCCAAAGGACCCCACGCTACCCGGCAGACTCGACGGCGTTGTCTACAAGATCTCATGCGGGACTTGCGACAAGGTCTACATCGGCGAAACAGGTAGACCCGTAAACGAAAGAATGCTAGAACACCGCAGAGATGCCAAGCACCGTCGCATAGATAGTTCAGCAGTCGCTGAGCATGCTTGGAGCGCACAGCACCCTCCCAATTGGGATGAGGTAAGTTGCGTAGCGCTGGATAAGCACTGGTACACACGGCGTGTTAAAGAAGCTATCCAAATCCGTTTACACCCCAATAATATCAATAGAGATAACGGCATTGACATCCCGGAGGAATGGCTCCCCACCATCCGCCGACATGCGCCCCCTACCGTTGCCCTCCGCCCGACTGAGTCACGTCTTTCGGATGGTGACGTTAAAGGTCGGTCCCAGACGTAAATAATCATATCTGATTGATACACGTCTGTAAAAACCCAATTACTATGGAAGGCCATCGCTGCCACAATTCGTATTGCTATACGTATACTCAATTTCCTATACGTACAGGCATTTTTACTATACGTACAGAAATTGTCCAATCATAAGGCCTTTTTTTAGTATACGTACACTCTGTACGTATACTAGTTAACTCTGTACGTATACTAGTTAACTCTGTACGTATACTAGTTAACTCTGTACGTATACTAGTTAACTCTTGTACGTACACGATTTCACTCTTGTACGTATAGACGATTGGCCAATCAGCTGCCGTCTTGCATAGTGTCCTGGAGCATGCATTCTGCACTAGCTAGCGTCGCGCGCTATCGCTGCCATACTCAAGGCCAGGCCAGCTAACTGTGTCTGTCCAGTTACATCGCGTGGCAGGGCGATTTAATTCTGCAATCCAGCGCTTGGAGGATGAAAATGCTTCCACTTCCAGATCTTCTCTAGCAGAAGGGTAAGATTTTAGAGCATTTTTAACTTCTTCTGAATGCACCTAGTGTATCCAAAGTCTTAGGGAAACCATTGCCAATGGTTTCCCTAAGACTTTGGATACAGTAGGTGCATTCATTTTATGTGCAAACCCAAATAGACACACACACACATTCATAGACTAGTGTGCACAAAGATTTCGCATGCACTGGCAACGGTAATGAACTCCTGAGGCTGAGTGGGACTCGGGAGTAAAACTAAAACCCTTTAGGCTAAGTCAGATGAAGTTAAAACTGCTCTAAAATCTTACCCTTCTGCTAGAGAAGATCTGGAAGTGGAAGCATTTTCATCCTCCAAGCGCTGGATTGCAGAATTAAATCGCCCTGCCAGGCGATGTAACTGGAAAGACATAGCTGGCCTGGCCTGGAGTATGGCAGCGATAGCGCGCGACGCTAGCTAGTGCAGAATGCATGCTCCAGGACACTATGCAAGACGGCAGCTGATTGGCCAATCGTCTATACGTACAAGAGTGAAATCGTGTACGTACAAGAGTTAACTAGTATACGTACAGAGTTAACTAGTATACGTACAGAGTTAACTAGTATACGTACAGAGTGTACGTATACTAAAAAAAGGCCTTCTGATTGGACAATTTCTGTACGTATAGTAAAAATGCCTGTACGTATAGGAAATTGAGTATACGTATAGCAATACGAATTGTGGCAGCGATGGCCTTCCATATTTGCGAGTGTCGATATGATATACGAATGGACTGTCTACGTTTTGACGTTGAGGGTGTATAGCATTTTCTAAACGTACGTAGAATATTACAAGCGAACAGTCCAGGCAGTGCGAGGGTCGATATGATATAGGGCACACATAAGTAATTCATCCGCTCGCAATGCATGCCGGTGAGGCGGAGCAAAGATTATTTGAAATTAATTGATTAGAAATATTCATATAAAATCGATTGATTGGCCTCAGTAAATTTAAAAAAGCGTAAATGGTGTTTAATAGACATACTCTTTTCAATTTGACACCTTAGCCGAAGTTGGCTAGCTTTTTATTATTTTTAAAGGATTTATTTTATCACTGGTGCACTTCCACTGTTTCTATGTGCAAATGGGCTGAAATTTCGGCTAGCCTTGTTTCAGCCTAAATATCTTTTTTTAACGCCGGGAAAGTGCCCAAATTAGGTACTTTATTTGAGAGATATTTATATTTTGTCTCTATTCTGTGAATTTAAACGATTTCTACCGAGGGGTGTTCAAAATATGATTTATAGACAGCCTTCGTTATAACACGTGAGTGAATGGGGCCGTGAATTACTTATGTGAGCCCTATAGCGAAACCTAGCTCAGCGTTGTTATGGAAATGTCGTCTGCATTTGTTGGTCTAGGTTGCGTTTAAATTGATGTAGATTACTCTTTTTGGATGCTTAACTGCTTAAAGTATCATTTTGAGGTAAGTTGAGAGCCGTCTTAATAAAAACATACAGCATTTGTCTATGCTTAGGACAGGTAACACCAAACACCAAAGGAATGATTCATACCCGCGGCTTTCTATGTGGAAAACGTGTCTCTTCTATTTCCAACCTTTGGGGGGGGGGGGGGGGGGGGGGGGGGGTTGTCAGTCGCTTGAGAATCTGAGCTAGGATTTTCTGTCGATCAAAGTTATTCAGGTTCACTTTCTGCCTCGGACGTTTGCTAAGATAGGGAAATTTAAATTTATTAACTAGCACCATTACAAAACGCTTAGCACGCCTCCCGTTCAGGCCGGTTACTTTCGCTCTCCTCGATCTCTTTTCAGAGCAGTCTCATTCTTTAAAATTTGTCTCTCTCTCTGCCACCACCCCCCCACCCCCCTCAGACTCACACACCATCCATGGGTAATTATGTGAAACGTCCATAATCTCCCCTTCTACCGTTATTATAGACGGAATAATACTATAAATAAATTGCGAGAATATGAAGGAAATGTCAATATGCAGACTTTTCTTTTATATTCTTTGTTTTTAAAAGATAAAGACAAAATTGAAATTCTCTATTTTGATCCAACAGGTGCCATTCAACATTATCAATCGGCCGACACTTCATTCAGGGTGCAAAGGAAACAGTATTCACTATAAAGAATCACACTCCCGCATCTACACGTCAACCGTATAGTTTCATGCCCGCAAATTGACAATAGTGAGTGATGTCACTGGGACCGTTCTCACTTGCCTGTCCTCATTACCCTTGATTAGATAATGAGAAATTGGTATCAATTTCATCAGTAGATGCAACTCTACCATTTACGGCTGAAATTATTCAGATTATAAAATTTTGACCTACTCTATAGGGCACACATAAGTAATTCATCCGCTCGCAATGCATGCCGGTGAGGCGGAGCAAAGATTATTTGAAATTAATTGATTAGAAATATTCATATATAATCGATTGATTGGCCTCAGTAAATTTAAAAAGCGTAAATGGTGTTTAATAGACATACTCTTTTCAATTTGACACCTTAGCCGAAGTTGGCTAGCTTTTTATTATTTTTAAAGGATTTATTTTATCACTGGTGCACTTCCACTGTTTCTATGTGCAAATGGGCTGAAATTTCGGCTAGCCTTGTTTCAGCCTAAATATCTTTTTTTAACGCCGGGAAAGTGCCCAAATTAGGTACTTTATTTGAGAGATATTTATATTTTGTCTCTATTCTGTGAATTTAAACGATTTCTACCGAGGGGTGTTCAAAATATGATTTATAGACAGCCTTCGTTATAACACGTGAGTGAATGGGGCCGTGAATTACTTATGTGAGCCCTATAGCGAAACCTAGCTCAGCGTTGTTATGGAAATGTCGTCTGCTTTTGTTGGTCTAGGTTGCGTTTAAATTGATGTAGATTACTCTTTTTGGATGCTTAACTGCTTAAAGTATCATTTTGAGGTAAGTTGAGATCCATCCCTTAATAAAAACATACAGCATTTGTCTATGCTTTGGACAGGTAACACCAAACACCAAAGGAATGATTCATACCCGCGGCTTTCTATGTGGAAAACGTGTCTCTTCTATTTCCAACCTTTGGGGGGGGGGGGGGGGGGGGGGGGGGGTTGTCAGTCGCTTGAGAATCTGAGCTAGGATTTTCTGTCGATCAAAGTTATTCAGGTTCACTTTCTGCCTCGGACGTTTGCTAAGATAGGGAAATTTAAATTTATTAACTAGCACCATTACAAAACGCTTAGCACGCCTCCCGTTCTGGCCGGTTACTTTCGCTCTCCTCGATCTCTTTTCAGAGCAGTCTCATTCTTTAAAATTTGTCTCTCTCTCTGCCACCACCCCCCCCCCACCCCCCTCAGACTCACACACAACATCCATGGGTAATTATGTGAAACGTCCATAATCTCCCCTTCTACCGTTATTATAGACGGAATAATACTATAAATAAATTGCGAGAATATGAAGGAAATGTCAATATGCAGACTTTTCTTTTATATTCTTTGTTTTTAAAAGATAAAGACAAAATTGAAATTCTCTATTTTGATCCAACAGGTGCCATTCAACATTATCAATCGGCCGACACTTCATTCAGGGTGCAAAGGAAACAGTATTCACTATAAAGAATCACACTCCCGCATCTACACGTCAACCGTATAGTTTCATGCCCGCAAATTGACAATAGTGAGTGATGTCACTGGGACCGTTCTCACTTGCCTGTCCTCATTACCCTTGATTAGATAATGAGAAATTGGTATCAATTTCATCAGTAGATGCAACTCTACCATTTACGGCTGAAATTATTCAGATTATAAAATTTTGACCTACTCTATAGGGCACACATAAGTAATTCATCCGCTCGCAATGCATGCCGGTGAGGCGGAGCAAAGATTATTTGAAATTAATTGATTAGAAATATTCATATATAATCGATTGATTGGCCTCAGTAAATTTAAAAAGCGTAAATGGTGTTTAATAGACATACTCTTTTCAATTTGACACCTTAGCCGAAGTTGGCTAGCTTTTTATTATTTTTAAAGGATTTATTTTATCACTGGTGCACTTCCACTGTTTCTATGTGCAAATGGGCTGAAATTTCGGCTAGCCTTGTTTCAGCCTAAATATCTTTTTTTAACGCCGGGAAAGTGCCCAAATTAGGTACTTTATTTGAGAGATATTTATATTTTGTCTCTATTCTGTGAATTTAAACGATTTCTACCGAGGGGTGTTCAAAATATGATTTATAGACAACCTTCGTTATAACACGTGAGTGAATGGGGCCGTGAATTACTTATGTGAGCCCTATACGAATGGACTGTCTACGTTTTGACGTTGAGGGTGTATAATTTTCTAAACGTACGTAGAATATTACAAGCGAACAGTCCAGGCAGTGCGAGGGTCGATATGATATACGAATGGACTGTCTACGTTTTGACGTTGAGGGTGTATAATTTTCTAAACGTACGTACAATATTACAAGCGAACAGTCCAGGCAGTGGACTAGATGGAATAATGCGCAACATCACATTTTGTGGTAGGATCTAGGATGTAAAGAACAAGCGAAACATGGAATTTCTTTGTTAAGATTTTAAAGGCTTTACGCTCTTTACATCTTTAAAGGCATGATCGAAATACCAAATTTATTTCTGAAGAATATACCTCAAGTACGGTATTTATATCTTTGAAAAACAAAAACAAAGGGTGGAATTTGATTAATGACTTTACAGTCTTTACATCTTTGATGTAACAAGCCAACATGAAATGTTCAATAATTTTTAAAAGCACAACCGAAATGCTGATGAAGATTTTATGACTTTATACTATTTAAACCTTTGGAAGCAGAAAAAACTAAATATGCAGTTTTGATAATCATTTAAGATTTACACTGTCTTTACATCGCTGAAAGCATAATTATCTATTTATGCATGAAAGAGTGTTGTTCTTTTCATTCTTTTACTTTTATTGTCTGATTTTCCACACATAAAAGACTGCATGATTATAAATATTCATCTGCAAATTATCTCTTACAAATTAGTAGTGAGATTAGAGCACTGGTTTATATGTACAAGAACTGCAGGAATGGAAACAATTTCCTACATTTTCATTTTTTATGCATAAACTCCATCACTGTAATTTATGTATTTTACGTTATTCATTTACTTATTTACTCATTTATTTATCTATTAAGGAATGTAACATTATGCAGTCTCATTTGACTAATTAATGACACATAAGTTCTGTATACCAGTAACTAGGAAAACAGACATTTGTAATCACTGTTATCAGATCATGATTATGACATAGAGATACAGTAATCTGCAACTTATGCATATTTATTTATTTTCTTTATATCAAAATACTTTTCAAGCAGTAACCATAATCAGAATTGATGATAGCAACATCTTAAAGTTACAAAAATATTAAACGATATCTTTTGGTATATGGAAATCTTCCCCTTATTATACATTAATTTGGTGTATTCTTAATGCAGTATACGCCACCAGAAACACAATACATAATCAGAAACATCCTCTGCATTTTTGATCAAATAATTTTATTTTTACTGAGTTATACAAAGTTTATAAAGTGTAAGCTGTCTTGGAATTAATTCATTTAAGTTTGGGGGTGTTCGTAAAGACTCGTTGTGATGTGTCACCCCCACCCTCTTGTTATCATTTACAAATGCCTTTCTTCTTGTTTTGTTTTTTATCTTCTCCTGTAGTAATTAGTTATTATCTACAGAGTCACAGATTTACTTAAGCCTGTTTCTTTTGATAAGGACATTATCATAATTCCACATTAAGAATTGCTTTTGTAAACTGAGTTCCACCTATTATTCATTGTTATTTATTGAAGTGAATTTGTTATTGATTAACCATACATGAACTTTTTTTTAGAATCCTTGGGCAACAATTAATGTCATTAATTCTACTGTACTTTTATTTTCATCATTGACTACTCAGCAACTTGTACCATTTATGGGAAAGCATTTACCGAATTGAATATTGGCTTTCTTATTTGAAATTATATGTGCACACTGTAAAACCCAACTGATGTCATGTTAAACAGTCATATCATCTTTGTTGACCAGGAAATTCAACGTACAAGTTTCACGATGTACTCAAACTCTTGATACAGTCACAAACCAAGTATATTCAAATATCCACAGATTTTTCTATCCCCTCTCTTTGTTATTCAAAATTTCAGTATTTCATCGATGAAAATTTCTCCACCATCATAGACTGAATAGACCGCTTCTGTAATGTATACAAATTTATGCACATATATTTTCTGAGCACCTAGTTACGAGCTATTCCACTAACCTGCTTTTTATAAATGAGCCTCAATGCTTGGAATCCAGTTTGCATACATTATTTGTTGCTATGTCCGGCAAGCTTTCAGGTTGTCAAGAACAACCTTTGTTTGAAAGGTATATATAAAATTTGCATACATTGCCGAAGCGGTCTCTTGGCTTGATATTGAATACACCTTGAAATACGAACAGATGTAAAATACTTATTGCGTAACACTCACAGTACCACAACTTAAATCATTCATCCATTTATACACAAAAACCCATATATCATTAAACAATTTTACTCATCCCACCTGTGTACTGATTAACAGAATGAAATTCTCTCTCTACACTCCTATAGTATAAAGAGTATAGTTTTGCAATAGAGTACCGAAGTGTGACGTCATACCGGCCAAGTTGTCAAGGTTGCTGGTTCTAAACAATTTTGTGCGTGGTGATCACACCAGCGCCAAACACTGAAATTGCCCTGCTCCAGCCCGTTGCTCGAATGACTTCGCGGTGAACCTCATGCGCGGGCTCTGTTGTTTGGAACCAGTATCCTGGACGACGAGCGAATATGACGTCAGCACTTCGGTACTCTATGATCATGCAGATGGAATTACATTTGAATAAGTAGGATCAAGTTCGCACCTGGTATGGAAATATCCAAAGTCGCATGGCCTGTCTTAGCTTCAGTGTCATTGAGGAAACTTTATGGTGGAAATAAAATTTCACGTCCCTCTGAGCTAGACGGATGTAGATGTTATGTTAAAATGTCTATTTCTCCGTCTTTTTTTTTCTTCAAGCAAGCATCATTCCCGCTTTAAAATTTGTTCTTCTGAATTGTTTTTCTTTTAAATAGGTATTCATTCTGTGGGCCTGCTTTGCTCATGAGGCAATAAGAAATATTGCTGTAAATTTTCTCGTGTTAAGTACCATTTTGGCAAAGAATTAGTCCAAAACCAACCTTAAGGCTTAGTCACAACTGCCCGTACGTGTTTTGAAAACGTACGACTGCTGCGATTTTTGGGGTTTTGGAAGGACGCAGGGCCTGGCATGGGGAGTAGCGGTAGTAGATAGGTTGCACGGGCTTCCTACTTGCAGAGCACGTGTCTCGTGCGGTTCACGAGCGTCACGCAAGTGGTCCATGCAAAATTCAGTCGTGAATGGAACGTAGAACACGTAGGTGCTCTGTGCGAACGGCGCAAGTCCTCAAGATTAGCGTGCGTCAAACGTGCTTACCACGTACGTCCTAATCCGACGTACGGCCGACGTACGACAAGCGTGCGAATGACGTGCGCTGCACTCACGTCAGAAGTAGGTTTCAAGCAGGACGGGCGTACGCGCCACGTTTGGCAAGTCGTCCATTTTGACCATAATAAAAAAGACACCACCCTGTGTTCAACAAGAACAAAGAAAATAAAATAATAAAAGTAGACAAAAGCAAATTCGCACTTTTGCTGCTGAGAGCTGACTTTGTCCTGTGTGTGGTGCTGCGAAGTGTGAGCGGCGAAGAACTGGGATGATGTTGTTGTTGTTGTTTTAAAATAGGCAAACTAGTCAATTTTGACTATTGTTGCCTTACTAAATTGCTCTTTTCACTTATACTTTGTTTGTTGATCCGTGGGTCTAACTTTAGTTTTTGTTAGAAAGGTACAGATTCCAGGATACCATGCAGGACCGCCACTCCTGCCCTGATTTTACAACGTTATCCTGACAAGCCCGCTCGAGGTACATTTCGAGGGCGTCTTAGGAATACAAGTATTCCCTATGTCTCTCAAACGTGAGCAGGGGGCGCTCTTTCTGATTCCTCATAGAACCTGATTAGAAAATCCGAATATATAAAAGCAAAATAAATACGTACACAGATTTTCTTTCTGTTTTTTTTTAAGTAGAGTATATACTGACATTAAAGGGTCTTTCAATTAAGTGAAATTACAAGAAAAGTGCACCTATACCTATAGTTAGTAATATATAACTAAGTGCTTCATCTTTGAGCAGCTTAAAAAAAAAAAATATATATATATACAGTATGATTGTACACATTAACATTCAATGGTCACGACATAAATCCTATCCGATTTACTTCGATTCCGTTCTCTTTATTTGGTTACACCTTACTATCACGGTTGCCCTCTTGGCAACCAATTACAAATCGACGAGTCCTTTTGAAATATCTGACGAGTGCACCTTGTGTCTTGACACTGAGATTCTCCACTTTGTGTTCCGCCTCAGAGACATTGCTCACATTTAATTCAGCAAGTAACAGGGCGCGTTGAATGATAAACCTAGGGCAAACATATAAAAAATGGTATACCGTTTCTCTCTCGTTACAAAAATCACACTTTCCAGTTGTGTGTCTTCCTGTCTTAAACAGGAAATCATTCAAACCCAAACCTGCCAAGCGTAATCTGTGAATCATTTTTTCACTACTTTTGTCGGTGCAGAGATACTGAAATGATGGTTTTTCTGAGGTCACTTTTTGGTATTTTCTTAATTTTGAGTTTGACCTGTCCCATCTCTTCTGCCATTCATTTTGTATGAAAATTCTTAAAATATGTTTGGTTTCTTGGATATTCAATCCATTATTAATCTCTATTCTTTGTTTTAGGGCTGTTTTCGCATAGAAATCAGCCGTTTCGTTCCCTTGGACCCCACAGTGAGATGGGATCCATTCTAAGCAGATTATTGTGCCTTTGTATTTTAGACATGTAGCGGTTATTATAATTTCTTTTACGAAATTGTCGTTATTGTTTTCCTTGATTGCTTGAATAGCACTCAGAGAATCTGTCAAAATTACCACTTTATTATAGACATTCAAATTTTCAAGCCACCGTAGTGCCAAGACAATTGCGGCCAATTCTGATCTGTAAGATGATGTAAAATTTTGCATTCTTTTACATTCAACTACCCGCATTGCAGGCACATAATAGCAAGCAGAGGCGCTGCCGTTTGCAGGGTCTCTAGAACCATCAGTATAAATATGGAGATTATTTTTCCACATTTTATTAATATACTCCACAGTTGTATTGTATTGATAAAACATGTTATCACTTTTTGACACAAGCTCATGTAGCGCCAATGACACTTCTGGTGGAGAGAGATGCCAAGGCGGCATGGGGGTAAAAGACATGAGTGATTCGTTTGCATGATACATGTATATTTCATCTTCCATAACTCTCAAACCAAATGGTTTACGCCCTTTCTTATTCTTTTCATATTCAAATTGCCAGCAGTTCTTCAAGGAGGATTGGAGTGGATGTGTGGGGTTTTGCCTTATTTTTGCTTTGTATACCTTACTAAGCATGGATCTTCTTAGGTCGAGTGGTAATTCACCCGTGTCCACCTGTAAAGATTCTAAGGAAGTTCCCGGCAACGCCCCTGTACACAATTTCAGAGCTTGGTATTGAATAGTCAGCAAGAAGTTCTTCACATGATCATGAGCCGAATCATATGCCTCAGATGCATAATCCAAGAGTGGCCTAATGACCACCTTATAGAATTTCAGAAGGCTTTTATAGCTACTTCCCCAGGTAGTTCCCGCTAGTCTTTTCATGATATTTATTTTCTTTTTAGCTCTTGTTACAATCATATTTATATGCGGTCTCCATGTAAGCTTCCTGTCCAGCATTACACCTAAAAATAGATGTTCCTCCTTTGGTGGTAAAGGGACCCCATCTAAGTCAATCTGTACAATTTTGTTAGTATTGCTGAAAAATAAAGTAACAGACTTTTCTTTAGAAAGGGTAAAACCCCATTTGTTGAACCACTCATTTAGGTTATTTACGTAGATTTGTACTTTTCTTTTCAGAAAATCTATGTTTTTCCCACTCTTCCATATTACACAGTCATCAGCGTATGTAGAAATATTGACAGATGCGTCCATCGGTATATCCGATGACATCAAATTAAAAAGGACAGGACTAAGTGAGCTGCCCTGGGGCAGCCCTTCCTCTATGTTATGTGTTACTGAGTAGCACTGATTTGCCCGGACCTGGAAAGAGCGCCCACTTAAGTAGTTCCATAAGAACCTAACAGTGTTGCCTTGGAAACCAAGTTTGTTCAGTTTATAAATCAATCCTTTCTTCCACAGTCTGTCATAAGCCTTCTCCATATCAAAGAAAACGGCCAGGGTATGTTCTTTATTACCAATACTCTTTTGAATGTCATTTTCTAGTTGGGTTATATTGTCTTTTGTGCTTCTTGCTTTTCTAAAAGCACTGTGACAATTTGGTAACAGACAATGTTTTCCGTAAACCATGTCATTCGTTCCTTGATAATTTTCTCAACTATTTTGATGAAACAGGTAGTAAGAGATATAGGCCTATAGGAAGAAACATCCGTAGCTACCTTGTGTGGTTTCAATATTGGGACAATAACATAATGCTTGCATTGGGTGGGAACAATTCCTGTTACCCATATGTTATTCATGATATTTAACATTACTTCTCTCCCTTTGTATGAGAGATTTTGATATACTTCATACCCAATTCCATCTTTACCTGGAGAAGACTCTTTACAGGTTTTTAATATTATACTTAATTCATACATGGTAAAGGGTTCATCAAGGACACTACTACTCTGTGCATCACTAAAGGATGATATGATATCGTCACATTGGCTAGCAATTTCTTTTTGTTCAGGGGTATTAACCTTGCCCTGAAAACTTTCGTTAATGGTTTTAAAATGGCTGGCGAAAGTATCCGCGACTTCACTGTCACTGCGGAACAATCCTCTCTCATGAGAACAATGTTCTTCCTGGTTGAAATACCATCATTATTGATCCTTTTGATCATACTCCAGATATTCGATAGAAGGGTAAAACGATCAATGTTCTGACAGTATTTTTCCCAGTATAATCTTTTAGCTTGCCTTAAAGTTCTTTGAGCGATAGCTCTTTTCTTCTTGAAATCCTCCACTAATTCAGCAGAGGGTATTACATAACTTTTCAGTTTGCTCCTTGCCCTATTTCTCTCCTTTATTCTAGAGGAGCATTCTTTATTCCACCATGGCACAGGGTTTTTCTTTATTTTCTTTGTCGCCCGATGTGCTTTCACTTTTTCCAGGGAAAACCTAATTGTTTCCATGAAAGTTTGGTACTCTATAACCTTACCTTCATTCTGTAAGGTATCCCATTGTTCCTCAGTTAGATGCCTAAATTCATCCCAATTTACATTCTTTGTGGATAGCATTGAACAAATTTGTTGGGATTGATCAATCTTTGTATGTGTACTATTCTCATTCAATATGTTCAATTGGCATAACAGTGGATAATGGTCACTTCCCAAACTATTGTTCAGGACTTGCCATGTTGTTTTGTTAGCTGTACAAGGAGGGGCTAAGGTTAGATCCAAACAAGAAAAATTACCCGTGTGGTAGTCTACTCTAGTAGCACTCCCATCATTCAAAATAACTAGGTTTCTCTCGTTTGCAAACTCTTCCACTACTTTACCATTTGTATCTGTTTTCTGGCTACCCCATAAAGTGTTGTGTGCATTAAAATCTCCTATTATGATTGTGTGCTTTTCCTTCACAACATTGTTAAATAATTCATTTAACGAACCAATGCTGAGTTTGTTACATGGGTTATAGAAATTGACTATATTCACAGAAACGTTATCCTGCAATAAAACTTGTAATGATATGATTTCTAAATCATCGTGTTTGAAAACTCTATTGTAATTTAGTTTAGAATACACGTATATTGCACACCCACCCCGAGTTCCTCCTTGTCTATTTCTATATTCACATATATAATCTGGAATTTGCATAATACATCCATCGTCAAACCACGTTTCTTGAATACAGATAATTTCAAAGGGTCTTGTTTGCTGATTTAAAAAACTAATTAACTCATCCCCGTGGCATCCAAGACCCTGTGCATTCCACTGGAGAATGCTGAAAGCCACGAGTGTAACAAGGCTAGTGGAATAGGCCATGAATGGTCTGTAATTCATCTACGGTGGGATGTAAGCCCAGTGTATCTTTCAAGATATGTGTAATTTCATCAAATGGGTTACAATCTGGCTTTGTGACTATTCTGATTAATCTGATAAAGAAAGAGACAAGTGTGATGTCGGGGACACCTTTCAAGAAATTTCTATTGTTTTGGTCTGTATTTTCAGACTTATTGCTTGTCGTATCCGTTTTGGTAGAAAATTGCGAGCCGGAGACGATTTCCATATCGGTTTGATCGGAATCTACAATTGTTAAATTCTCTTTCCGAGTATTTATTTTGTCATTTTCTTTTATTACATTCTTAAGTTCTGAGTTTTTAAAATGTTTTTCCTGCTTATGTTCCTCATTTTGTTCTGAGTGTAGTTTCACTGCCTGTGCAAAAGAAATTCGATTTTGTATTTTAATTTGCTGCACTTCTTGTGCTTCTTTCGATGCCTCGCATCCTTTATAAGCGGCCGAATGGTTACCATTGCAATTTACACATTTGAAATGTTGTCTCTCCAGCTCGCAACTTTCTACCGAATGCCCTAGGCCACACCTAGGGCACCTCTCCTTGGCTTTACATCCTATTGCTAAATGCCCGAATTATTGGCATTTGTAGCACCTGGGTACTGGTGGAATGTATTCCTTGACTCTTATCTGCTGGAAGCAAAATTCAACATATTCGGGAACTTGAGGGGTAGAGAAAAACAGTATGATAGTTTTTAGGGGCTTCAAATCACCTTCAATTCTTTTTTTCATTCTCTCAACTTTCACTACCCTACTTCGTTCTAGCTCTTGCAGAATATCTTCCTCAGATGTCTCAAGAGAAATCCCAAATATGACCCCTTTCGAGGCGTAGGTTTTTTCCTCTGCTTTTACTGCAATTTTGCCGATCTCCGGTATCTGGGTTAAGGCTTTATATTGCCTGTCATTTCTGCATTTTACTAAGAGCCCCTTCCCACCTCGAACAAACTTAATGTAGTCTGGGGGAGACCTACAAGCCTTTTCTATATCTTTCTTGATAGTTAGCTGATTTACTGCGCTCAGGTTTTTATTTCTCTCTATGGGTACTAAGAGCACCTTAAGGTCTGTTTTTTTGGCGTTTTCACCTGTTTTGAGCGGAGTTGACGGCGGGGTGCCGAAGTCGGTATCCGCCGCCAACTCCTCCACATCACTTAAACTACCCTCTCTCATCCTTTTTTGGGCTAATTTTAGTTTTCTTATTACTTGAAAACCTCCATCATGTACTGAGCCTGAGGCTTCAGATGAGTTTGATTCTCTGCCACTGGAGTGGCGCCCGCCATTTGTGGTTTTGGCGGGAAATTTAAACAAAAGCTATATGGTGCAGGTGCAGAGTGCGTGAACGGCCCAAAAATGTCAGCTTACCCTTCTGCAATCCGAATATCCCCCAAACTGAAAGCAAATCCAAAATGATCCGAAGTATATGTCCAAAATATATCCAAAATACAGAATCCAAAATCCAAAATCCCAAAGTAATCCCCTGTTTATGCTCCGTATGTGTGATAAACGACAACCAGACAGCTGTTTCGAATCTCTAGGACCGACCTCCTACTGCACGTCCTTATAAATGACACGCGAGGACCACGCTGGGGTGGAAGTGCCACGCACGTCCTCTGAGCGTGCTCAGTGCGTGCCACGTGCGTGCCACGTGCGTCGCACGCACTACGCATTCACCACGCACTCCAGACGCATGCTCTCCGCAACCATTGGACGCTGGAAGGAGCACGCACTTAGTGCGTGCTCCTTCCAGCGTCCAATGGTGTGAGTTTTTCGCGGGCTTTTTGGGTCGTAGACAAAGAAATGAAGCTTGCGTGCCACGCACGCACTGCGCACTCCCCTCTTGTGGCCTAGATACGTGTTCATTGCGTGCTTCCTTTCGCACCGAGGACGCCAAGAAAAATGTGCATGCACATTTTCGGTCTACGGGCTCAGCGTGCTGTCTGCAACCTATAATTTGGGCACGGAGCGCGTGCGTCCTCCGTGCAGATTTGCTGATTTTTTGGCCGTAGACCACCCGTAGGAGCACGTAAGCCCAGTTGTGAGACCCCAATAAGGCAATTTCAATAGCCATGTCCAATAGCCTATTGATATGAGCGAATATTACAACGAAATATTATGCAATATGAACAGGGTACTCAAATGGACCTGTTTACTAAGTTATTCAAATTTTATGCATACTTTTGAAACAAAGGTTGTTCTTGACAACCTGAAACTTGCCAGAGGCTCGTCAGACATAGCAACAAGTAATGTATGCAAACTGGATTCCAAGTATTGTAGTTCATTCATTAATAACAGGTTAATGGAATACCTCGTTACTAGGTCCCCAGGAAAGAAACATTCATAAATTCGAATAACTTAGTAAACAGGTCTATTGCCCTAAAGTTGATTTTTCGAAATCCTTAGCGGTTGAATCCGTTTGCATCAAATTAGAATTGTAATGACTTTATTGTTTGCAGGTAATAGACCTGTTTACTAAGCGTTCACATTTTATGCATACTTTTGAAATAAAGGTTGTTCTTGACAACCTTAAAGCTTGCCAGAGGCTTGTCAGACATAGCAACAAGTAATGTATGGAAACTGGATTCCAAGTATTGTAGTTCATTCATTAATAACAGGTTAATGGAATACCTCGTTGCTAGGTCCCCAGGAAAGAAACATCCATAAATTTGAATCACTTAGTAAACAGGTCTATTCATGGCTCTCGAATTTGATCGGCTGGGAAAAAATAAATAACCTTGTTTCCAATTTGGCAGTTGTGACTTGTGACACTTCGTTGGTCTTGATGTATTTTTAATGTTCTTATTTAGAGTGGCAACCTTCAACAAAACACAGATGTCTGGATCATAACAGTGATCTGTAAAGACTATATATGGCAACGTACTATATATGGCAACGTACTGAAATGAGCACACCTCATAATCAAACTCTTACAAGCATGACGTCTTGCATCAGGATATAAATACAATAACCACTTTCATTTTCCAGAACCATGAGAACGGCGAGGGCAATTAGCAGTTAAGCAAATGGCCACAAATTTGATTTTCTTGTCATTTCAATGATCAAAGTTGTTTGAAATGTTAAGTAAATGTAGTGCAGTAAAATTATCAAAATGAGCAACAAGAGAGATGATGACTGCATTTCTATAATAACAAATAAGCATGAAAATGCCAAAAGCAACATTTGATAACACACTGGCAATTTATTTCATGTATTTCGAGAGAAACTTTCCTCTCTTTTTTTTCTTGGTTCATTTCGATACTAGCATTAACAAAATCTAGCAATTTCAGTAAGATTTCATATAACCCTAGTGTTGATCAAACAGTTTGTACTGAAAGAATGCCGTTGACGCGACGAGCTGCATGAATCCGGAGAGCGAAGGACTAACCAAGATGGCGGATATCACGTGATCACGTACGAACGATGGCTACAAATTCGCACCCGCACGAGCCTTCCACGTCTTTAGGAGTTCTGTGGTCTTCTCTGCTGCCTCGGGCTCGGCTACCTTTAGTTTCCCGTTACGCGCCGCTAAACTCATATGGGCGAACTACGATTTCATTTACTTTGACGGACCAGCTTTAGAGCTGCGTTTGGCCTTTTCTTTTAGATGCGGTGGTTCGACGCTATGACGGCGGGGAGGACGGATGCCCTTTTTGTTTTGTTTTAGGGTTTTCAGACGCGCTATGGGGATGTTCACATGCCATTTCTTACAACCCGTGCTTTCCAAGTGATATGCACATAAATTTCGCATGCATTTTTTTCTCTTCCTTAATTATTTGTTCTGCTGTATTCCAAGTATTGTGCTCTTCTTCTATAGCAATTGATTTCACTCTAAGTTGATAATGGTCGGACTCCGTTCAAGCTCGTCCATAATGGGTCATGATGGATGTTATCACTTTATAGATAACTCCTACGATTGTTTTTTTGTACTAGCACATGCACTTACTCGCAACTGCAAAAGCACTTTCCCATATTTCCTTACCTGTATTTCCTTCAACGAAGTGTCAATAATTCATTATAGAAATGAATAACAATCCCTTTATTTTTAACAACCTTGCCAATGGACATCCTGTTGAGAGTAAATACTATCTATACTCCTACAGATTTCAATAATACTTTTCAGGATAACTTAGACCACGTTAAATTATTGCATATTAACGCTAAAAGCTTAAACAGAAGTTTTGATGATTTTCAAAACCTTCTTAATTCATTAAATCATTTTAAATTTACGATAATTGGAGTAACTGAAACTTGGTTACATCAGACTTTCCCTCCATTATTCAATTTACCTAATTATACTCTGGTCAGAGCTGATCGTGTAGGTAGGAGAGGTGGTGGCGTTGCAATTTATGTAGCTGATCATTTAAATTTTAAGATTCGGTATAATATCAAATTTGATCAAACGGAAGTACTATTTATTGAGATTGACAATCCCAAGTAAAAATTTAATTATAGGATTGATATATAGAGCCCTGATACTCAGTTTGACCTATTTTTTGATAATCTTGAGCAATGTGTTAGCAAATTGGCAGACGAGAATAAGCAGATATATTTTCTTGGCGATTTTAATATCAACTTTCTTTTATTACATCACAACAATTATTCTAATAGGTTTCTTCAACTGATGAATTCATATGGATTTTATTCTTTTATAAACAATCCCACCAGAGTTAATGTACACTCCTCAACTTTAACTGATAATATATTTTCTAATGTACGTTGCAAAAAAGATAACTGGAGGACTGTTATGCTCAGAAGTATCGGACCACTTACCTATATTTACTATGTGAAAATCAATGTTTAGGTTTAAATCAGCACAACATTTTATGTATCGGAGACTCCTCACAATATTGAAATGTTAAAACAAGATTTAGCCATGGAAGAATGGAATGATATTCTTAATACAGTTGATGTGAATACTGCATATGCAAATCTGAATTCAAAGCTACAATTTTATTACAGTAAAATATTCAATTAGTAAGAATAAACGTAAATGTAATAAACCTATATACCCATGGATATCTACAGGCATAATTAAGGCTATGTCACACAGCCACTACGTACAATTTGCGCATATGCCACGTATGAAATTTTGGTCATTCGTGATACATGCGCGATATACGTAATTCATAAGTGTTTCATGCGTTTTTCATTCGTCGAGGGTTTCGGCAAACGGGTCTTTACGTGATTTCGGTTTTGAGCTGCTCAAAATTTTAGGTCGGTTGAGATTTACGCAGTTTATGCGTATTTTACGTCGTTAAAACCATAGGTTAAAACGCAATTCTTACGTAAATCTTACGCAGTTGTGCGTGATTTTTGCGATATGCATACGAAAATTTTAGGCCTTCCACGACCGTTCCACGTATGTCGAAGTATGTTTAACGGACCTTTCACGCATGTACCACAGATGTATCACGTTTATATCGCGCATACTGCGTACATATCGCGTTAAAATTACGTAATTGACACACGAATCACGAATGAATTGCAGATAAACAACGCGATTTGGGGCCAGATTTGGCTTTTACGTAGATTTACGTGTTCTTTGCGTGGTTTATTCGTACTTCTTCCGTGGTTTTAACACTTCCATAGTCAAGTATATCTCTTTCTTTTTAAGACTCAAATATTCTGAATAAGAACATCAACACTATATTCACACATAGCCCTTTAAATTCTTCGGAATATTATTATTCAATAAGCCTTGACAAATCAATGTTATATCTTGATTTAAGAATAAGTGATAGAAATTCTGGGAATAAAGCAAACACATATATCAAGATATCAAACTGCCTTTTTTTATCAGAGTATTCCTTCAATATGAATTTTTCTCTAATCTTTGTAGGTGTTAGTAAAATTATGAATTTGAAAATATGAATTTGAAAATATGAATTATTAATTCTATCAGGTTTTTTTTTATTTGATTAACATTATTTCCGAACATGACAAAGCGTTGGTTGAACAAATACTCCTAGCAATTTCACTCACAAAATCACATCGATACAAAAAGAACCACCACCAAGTAAACCTGTTCAGCTTATAAAATTCCATTAACGCGTTCTTAATGATCGCACTGCTATCTAACATAATATGACACGCGAGCATCCAAACACAACGAATTATCATATTTAAGGAAGATTTGTATCATTGACTGCGTGTGGAAGATGCAGTTTAGATCTACTTCAACAGGCTTTCAACATCGTTCTTGGTAAGGTTGTAAAGATGCAGCATATTCGATAGATGACTGAACTGACCCTTGAATTCCTGTATATAAATTAAGAGCAAACATAATTAATAATAATGATAATAATAAGAAGAAGAAGAAGAAGAAGAGGAAGAAGAAGAAGAATAGTAATGATATGTTTTGTTTTCCCTAGGATAGCCTCATCAGTACTAAATACTGTTCTCCCTATTACCCCGGCTATTATTACCGGATCAATGTAGAATTCAATGCCTACATTTTGTTTTATTTGAATTCCATTCGTTTTTTTTTTAAATGACGGAGGTTCTTTTAAAAACTCAACAATAATTTGAGAAAAGTTACATTAAAAACACATTTAAGGATCTTCAACTGACACAGACAACTTTTATTATTATGTCGTCTTAATTTTCACTCTGTTCATTAGCGTGAATGCAGGTGAAATGTAAATACTTTCTTAATTTTTGTTTTTGCTGTTCAATAGTGTAATCACTTAACAGGGGACTTTTCTTTATGTTTGCATATGTATTCTAAATTTTGTAACCGTTTAATAGTATTTCATATATCCGAATATCTTAATGCGTTTAGATTTGGCTATTTTCATACCTTACATGTTTTCGCATATTCTTCTTACCTGAAAAATTTTTCGTGTTCTTTTTAGGATTCTAATCAGTATCTAAGCTCTGTATCATTCAAAACTTTTCATGTGTATAGCTGATTATTGGGCTTTACATATTTTTGCATACCTTAGAGATGTTGGAACAGGCTCTATTTAGTTTTGCTGGACGAACTTTTGGCTGATTTGCTATCTCGTTGCAGTAATCCGTCATCATCCTTCTTTGCAATGGATGTTCCTTGTAGTAAGGCAGATGATCAGACTCATCCTACGTTGAAATAAATAAATAAATAAGTCTTCCGTATTCCCCCTAAATTCCTTAAACCAAGGTGACCAAAGTAATCATGGAATCAGTGCTACCTGTAAATGTCAAATGCAAGCATGATACAATGACTTATATATAATTTTCGACTAAACTAAAATGTCTGTTGGGATCTTGCATTTATAATCAATGTAATGCGATACATAATTCTTTTAAATGTACTTCCCCTTGTGGAATTCGTTATGCAAACTTTTCATTTTTGAAAACTCTCATTTTGTTGTACTCGTATAGACCCTACATTTTGTTTCAATTTCCAGCTAATTAAAAGGCTTGACGCAATAAAATTGCATTGGAGAAAAAAGTCACGAATTGGGCGGTTCCTATTCCTTTCTCGTTTTACTGTATTAATCCCTTTTTAAAACAAAACAATACAAAGTACATTTGTTACTTCATCGTTAATGAAAGCATCACCTGTCTCAATGAAATAGTCTTCGTTGCATGATTGAGAGCATCGGTAAGAACAACTACACATCTATCTGCTGTTTCTGATCTCGGCATCTCAAACAAAGATGGTAGGTTGGTCAGTACTGAGCGCCAGAAATTGGACAGGCTACAAAAGGAGGAATTTAGAAACTTTGCTCTCAATCCACAATTTACTGTCGCATACACACTGAGAAATAAAGGTTCAAGTTTTTAAAATCCTAAATCGTGCACATATTAGGATGCGAAAATGAACCTGCTAGTGTTCAGTGCTAACATCCTGCACCCTTGAAGATTTACATTTGTCTTACCAAGAGTGCAAATGTGTGCCTTTGAGTCTGAAATATGCACTCTATTATAGTGATGCTGCTATTGTATCGTTTGGGGCTGCAAATCTGAACCTTTATGTCTTAGTGTTTACACAAGGCAATAGACAGTAGAATGCCATAAACACCAGATAAACGTGATCGATATGATGAATTTCTTGGGCATGCTTAGTGAGTATGACAAGCGAAAGCTCATGGACTATATGGATTATGTGTTGTGTAAGGGTTTGCTTTCTTAAGTATAGAGATGATACATAATTATGAAGGGTGACACAAGTCAGTAGAAGTTCGAAGAGCTTTGCAATTATTTACAGATTATATAAATACACACAGAAGATATGAAGTCTAGAGCAAGTCTGGTGGTGACTGTACTCTCTTCAAGTTCTTCTGCAGTACCTTGAACATTCTTTTGACCGTCTCGAATCTATTCTGACTGATCCTGAAGTGAACCCCTTTTATAATGGGTAAACCCTCTATTGGGAGTTGGTCAACCTTGAGTCCTTGACCAAAAGACCATAAGTACGTCATAACATTTCTCAGTATTGCGGAGTGGGTTTATTATTTAGAAGGAGTGATGTTATGAATAAGAAGGCCGAAGACCATTAAGTGCCCAGTGCGTATTATCTTTAGTTGGAAGTTGTACGAGTCATAGGTTTGAAGAAGCGAAAAGTTTGTAAACATTATGAACTTTCTGTTTACTTCTTGTCGTGATATTGATAAAATATTGATAAATTATTGATAAATATAAAATTTAGCTTATCACATAATAAGCGCAGCATTTACTTTCTTCATATGTTTTGTAGGTCCCCATGATGAAGTCGGTTAAAGTTTGTGATACGCTACAGTAATTTAGTCATAATGATAAATATCTTTACAATTACAATCATTAAGTAGGTTTACAGTACAACAATATTGAATGACACAACTTAAAATCTAAGAACAATTGCCGTATACCCTGCTCACCAATTTCTCTTCCAATTTTCCGCGTAAGCTTCAGGTAAGCCTCCTCCTGCATACTTCACAGCAAGTTCATCTAACGTATCAAAGAGATACTTGACTGGTAGAGGTATTTTAGCTGACATCTTGAACATTACTTCAAAGATACCATCCACATATGGACTGATCGACGCCTTGTATATAACAAGAAAATGAAAGGAATTAAAGGGGTACTCCGGTCTGAAAATACTTTAATTGAATGAATAGAGTAAAATTAAACAAGCAAAACAATGAAAATTTCATCGAAATCCGATAAAAAATAACGAAGTTATTGAATCTTTAAAGTTAAAGTTAAATTGAAGTTTTGCATTATTTTGGGAAACAGTTCTATGCATGTCATCATGAATATGTAATGATTGAGCTGATGATGTCACGTCCCCACTTTCCCTTTTTAACTATATTATATGAAATATCCATTATTTCATTTTTTCATACTATAAAAAATATCTCCCATGTAACAAAATAAGTTACAGCAATGATGAACTTACACATTAAATAAGGGGTCAGTCCTTTTAGTTATAGGCTTGGAGCAGAAAATTTGAATAATTGCAATTTCATATAATAAAATACAAAAGAAAAAGTGGGGATATGACATCATCAGCTCACTCACTGCATATTCATGATGACGTGCATATATCTGTTTTACCAAAATAATGCAAAATTTAAAAATTCCATAACTTCATTATTTTTCATCCGATTTCGATGAAATTTTCAGTGATTTGTTTGCTTAATTTTACTCTATTTATTCATTTCATATTAATTTCAGGCCGGAGTACCCCTTAAGTAACACAGCATATACATGTATGATCTCTTATCTTGAGGATTCATGAAAATTCTACTTGAAACTTCAAATCCTTGAATTGTTTTAGTTCAAGATACTGAACTATGTTAACACTGACAAAACTTTCAAATCAGAATGAATCTGCTAGCCGGATAAAATATACCAAGGAAATGAAATTCATAGTCATTATTATTTTTTAATTGAGTCCTCTATTCGGTATGAATACAATATGACAATACACATATCTTTCCAACTTTATGAAGTAGTGAATATAATCAGCTACGTCTACCTCCTTCTGTCTTCATTAGTAGGAGCAGACCTGTAGTGAATTATCATGGTGACAAAATTGGGCATTGATATTACCACTCACTTTCATGGTAAGCATGTGAGGGATTGCTAGATTTCGATCAATTTTTGCTTTCTTCTGTTGAATATAGTCCGGCATAGTGCTTCCCTTCATCGACGGTTGTTGAAAATCCTGCAGAAAAAAAGGCATTATGTATTTTATTTTAATCGTTTTCCTCCCCCCCCCCCTCTCTCTCCCTCTCCCAGTAATCTGCTATGTCAACCATGAATTAATTCTTTTGTACGGTAGTTCATAACATCATTCAGACTTCTTCGTTTAGTTTTTTTTTTAATAAATATATATTCCATATTACAAATATAATACAAGCGATGCGCATATTTTTCACTGTAGTTAAACCTGAATTCGTAATAGGCCTACAAAACAAATGAAATATAGCTTCATATATAAATTCTGCTGATTTATTCGCTCTTCTTATTCTCCTGACGACGGCCAGAGCATTCTGACCGGAACGTGGAGTTATTCCAACTCACATGGTTGTACCGCAAACCTTTTTTTCTGAAAAACAAATGAACTATTGAAATTCTTAAAACTAATTATGGAAAAACAGTAAAACGTTCTCTTTTTTTGTATTACTATACGAGTGATTTTAGAGTTATTCTAAGCGTGTTGTGATTTTTTTTTCCCTTTTTCAATACTAAACATTGATCCTTTTCTTGAAATTTCCAAAAAAATTTTGCCTCCATTTCAAGGACGGATCAATAAATTAATTCCACTAAGTCAACGAGTATGTCAAAAAAGGTATGTGTTAACTTCCATGCAAATTATATTTTTTTATGAATCAACGTAAAATATTGATTTCATAAAAGAATAAAGCACACACACATCTTTTTTAAAAGTTGTATTGATATAAGATCTGGACAGAATGGAATTGAATAAGAAATATCACACCTTGAGATGGATGGCATTTAAACCTTGTTGCGATAGGTCATGTTCCGGTGCCTCCGCTACGGTCTCGTGCATCAAGGAAACGTCTAAGAAAAAAATGGAATTATTAAATGTTCGTAAATACTGCTTTCCTCTGTCACCAATTCTCCTCTCACTTTCTCTCTAGCTCTTTTTTTTCTCTCCGTCTATATAAAATCGCTTATTATCCAGCATGATTCAATTCATTTTTCCCCCATTTTTTTGTTTTTTTTTTTGCTTTCTCCTTCACATCCCCATTTCAACAAAAAAAGAGCAATGATCTGAATTTATATGGCGCTGAATACATCTACGAAGTCTCTAAGCACGTAACAGATATATTACCAAAAGAAATAAATTATAGATCAACAAGGTCGTAAAGAAAACGAAAAAAATAGCGGGTGTTAGGACCATTTGCATCTTAACATGATTTCATCATAGAAATTTGACACGTCCATCTTCAAAAGGTATATTAATGCAAGATAAAGATATGCAGGATTTCTTTTTTTCTTACACGAGTGTGAAGAAACATCCTTCAAATCTAGAGCTTGATATCCGTCACCTTTTCCATGCTGTTTAGGTATCAGCGCTACACGACTTCCATTTTTGATCTTAAAGAAAAAAAAGTCATAAAAATGAGTAGGCCTAATACAATTAGAGTTATCCAATAATTATGTACAAGTACAAGCAATGATTTGCATGAGTTCCAGCATGATAAACATGATGTGTGCAAGAAAGATAGCCATCATGTAACCAAGAATGATTCCTTTCTAGGGACAATTATTTGTCCAGCAGATACCGGTGATATGCAAGCCAATCATCATCTTCTTCATCATCATCTTCATCATCTATATTGCACACAGAGTACAATAATATTTTACTCCAACACGAAAATTTGAAAACGTATGATCCGTCTTTAAGAAAATGTCAGTGCCTAGATATTTTCATCGGGATATCTTCTATTCTTAGACATAAAATTAATACCGTATACTGTGTGAGTCAATAAAAAGGAAACCAATATTCAAGCCCCAATATGTTAATCAAAACGTCAATGACGTAGCACTCATCCAGCATCAGGCTAAACTAACTGTCACGATTTTCATTTCCCTACTAAATTGGTTGGGATATGAAGAAGAAGTATTTTTGTAAATTTTGAATAAATTTGCATAATATTAACATAATCAATGCTTAAGGAAAAATTGCAAAATTCTGTGTGTATCTCAATTAGCACTACAAGAAATAAACAAACAGAATCAAAATCGGTCAATAAATGAAGGAGAAGAAGCATTTTTTGTAATTTTTTTTATTAAATTTCCATAAATTATAAATGTTTAAGGCAAAATTTCAACATTCTATTTAGAATTTCAGTGTATCTCACTGAGATCTACTAGATAAAACAAACAAATCAAAATCGGTCGTTAAAAGAAGGAGAAGCTATTATTTGTAATTTCTTCTTATATTTTGGATAAATTTCCATATTCTTATCATAAGTAATGTTTGAAGCAAAATTTCAAATTCTGTGTATCTCACTTCGCTCTACAAGAAAAAAAATCGAAATTGGCCAATATAATATGAATTACAAGAAGCATTTTTGTGATTTTGAGTAAATTTGCATAACTAGCATAATTAATCAATTAATGAACTTCTGTGTACAAGTTTCAAATCTCCCACCTAGCCCTATGATATAAAGCAACCAGAGTCAAAATTGGAGAAGATATCGATAAAGAAGAAGCATTTTGAAATTGTGGACGGATGACGGACACTATGCCACGGCATAAGCTCATCGGGCCCATTCGGGTCGGATGAGCTAAAAACCATAACACATTGTAGAAATGTGATTTAACGGTATGACAGTTGATAATGTTTTCTTTAATTTGATAGGCTACTCACTGGAATTCGTTTATGGATAACTTAGCACTGGCGACTTTTAAAAAGCATGAACAAAATCGCCTTCGCCAAAGTTTGGGATAAATGGTGTTCAGAGAGTTACTTCCATTCTGTGTGAGTTGGGTTGACATCATTTCATTCAAAGCTAGGGCAGAGGCAAACTTGACATGAATCACGAAAAATGCTACTGTTCAGCTGTCCATGGCCAAATGGCCAAGATCTAGGTGTCAAATTAAAGAAAACATGATAGGCTACACTGTGAGCTTATTTGACCAAATCTTTATGTATTGATTGCAAGGATATTTAGGGATGAATCCTGGTTTCATTTTTGCGACTCACACTGTATTTACTTACCCTGTAGCTTTTCATTGTATTCACCACCATTTTCTCCTGTGTCTCAGAGGTACGTGATGCATCCTGCAGAAGAATAGACTGTTCACGAGTTTGCATCAATACTGTAAAATGGCGAGACAAGGAATATGTTACACTAAATGAGACTATACATGTATGTTGGTCATTTCTTATAAATTCAGTAGGATACAGTTAATACTTCATTACCATTATAAATATCATTAAATGTGCTACACTAATGAAAAGAACAGTATAATTGTGTATTTATGATGTTAGTGAGCATAAGATTGTGGAAGGGTGTGGGTGTGTGAGGGGGTAGGTGGGTGCGAGAATATGCAGTCGGAAAATGCTGAAACCTAATAAACTACTCTCTTATTTCTATATGTTAACAAGGCAGGCAATCCACTATGCCCTCACCGAGATCTACTGCATCCACATCTCTAGGTAGCAAACAGTATCCTTTCCTCCACACCGAATCAAGAACCTTCTGTTTGGCCTGTTTTACGCTGTCAACATCCAAGACATTCACGTGAAGATAAACCTGGCCGTCTTCATCTACAACATCGAGGCCCTGGATAGCAAATAGGCCATGAATAGGAGAGGTTTTAACTAAAGATATCACTCACATAAGTAATACAGTGTCCTTCACCATTATAGTTATACTATTTACACACAAAAAAGTGTTTCAATTCCATTTTTCCATTAATACCCGTGGGGCTCACGTTTTCGGGAGGCTCTTTGAATGTGAACACACACAAAAAATAAACAGAAATCCGAATCATACCTAAAAAGATTTTACTTAGCTTCAGTGTATCTGTCATTTGATTTGACAGGTCAAAAAATTGTAATATAAATGAAGACATTTCATTTTGAAGGTATACATGTTAAATCAGTAAGAAAAGAATATTAAAAAAATGGACATTACATGTACTTACGAGAGAACGAAACTCAACCGTCTGGTCAAATAATTTGCCGTACTCCAGTGTGTAGTAGGCTTCACCTGTAGTGATATCTATAGGACCTTTCTCGGCCTGTGTCTTGATTGCTTGATACAGCATGTACATTGGGTAGAGGGCGTACACCTGTGGTATTACCAATAAACGAAAAGCGAGATAAGGATAGTGGGGGTGAATAAATCTGGCTCTTGCCCTCTTGCAAATGAACTCGGTTGCTCCTATTAAGAACATGGTTCAAACGTGACCTTAACAGAACATCAGTTTGGATTTAAGAAAAACCACACTGATATACATAAAATGAATACGTACTTTTCATATAATATCTCCCTTACGCGGCCTTCAATATTCTTATTAACGTAGACTTAATTTCTATCCGAATTCCTCGCACAAAGGTATAGATGCATTTTCATTGTACCTTGAAATTAAAGGTACAGAAAGTTGGATATTGAAATTTGTTTTTAAGTTATTACTTACAGAAAAGCAAGTATTCTGCTCTGACAAAATTTGAATACACTTCTGAAAGCCTTTTTAGATTGTTTCCTTCAGGTGGAAAAGACAGTGATGTCACATTCAGAAGGTACAACTGTACAAGATAAGAATGTAGCTAGACCAAGATCAAAGGCAAAAATAAACCTTCACATTATCAAAATAATGAAATAACGTAGTAGGGTTTTATTTTCAGGTGAAGATAACAAACATTACCTTCAAATAACTGGACATAAACAGGGCAAGCCAGTTGTAGAGTAATTTATCTGTGATGGTTTCAGTGCTGAAAAAGAATCAAGAGTTATCATGGTAATAAGAATATCATATCATTCCATGAAAAGACGTATTTTTACCTATTAAAAAAATTACTTTCAGTGGCAACATTTCATATGGAGAGGAGTTCTGAATGCGTATTCAGTAATAACATTAAGAGATGTAATCATTATTGAATATTAGGTCGACCAATGTGACCCTATTATTCAAGTTTCAATTGAAGACATGTGAGCTTTTGGTCCCCAGCCCCGCCCCTCATACAAGCTAAGTACTATTATGTCCTATTCAATATTGTGATCAATCAGGAATGATTTTACGTGATAAGGATCGTTGAGAAAGAGATAGTAAAGATGTGTGTAAATCGTTACTTGGTGAATAGCGTGTCCATCTCTCCCGCGGATTTGGATGCTCTTCTGATTTGATCTTCAACAAGTGACATTAATATGCTGGAAAAAAGAAAGATGAAATAAATACCTTAATACACAAAGGCCATCTTCTAAACTTAAGAAATTAATTCCAAGATGTAAATTTGATTTGTTTCAGCAAATACCGTATCAACGTTTTAGGCTTGTCACGAAAATCATGTAAAATTTCAACTCTTTTAATTTGTTTTTCCTATACTTGCCCTAAATAATAAAATAATTGCCCTACTTTTTAAAGCTGAAAATGTGTTTGAAATATTCGTCAGGTACTAGTTTGGAATTTATATAATCAAAAGAAATACAGATTGCTGACTTACTCTGTAAAGTGGATCGATTTTCCCTCGCTGACGAACGTGACTGCCAAAAGAGATGCGATGAGTTCCCTAAAAGACGGAAAAGTACAACCATTATTGCCCCGAGGCATAAATCTCATTGCACACATTCTGCGTAACAATTTTTTCAAAAACAAAATGGGGACACGGGGCCCCACACAACAATTTTAATGAAATAACTAAATACGACATCGATAGAGATAGGCTATATGTCAAAAAATGACAAAGCACCGTTCAACAACTGGGAAATTATACTTATTTGTGTGTGTGACTTCGATTATGAATCTCAATATTTATTACAATGGACGTTATGAAGAAAAATTTTTAAAATACCCGAAAAGCAGAATAAATTTGATACCTTTCTCGGCCCTGTCCTTGTTTCTTGCTCTCCAGTTGTCTGATGAAGTCCGTCAAAACTTCCTTCTTTTTCAGCATACGGTAGAAGGATATCACCGAATGTTCCATAAAGTCTTCCATGTACTACAATGAAGTGATAAGAAATCGATTTTAAACATTAATTCACACCAATAATCACAAACAAAATTTATAAAATTCAGCCGTATGCTTTCAACCGCCAATTAACCGTTGTATCCATATGGTATGCAATAACAAACCATCGCAATGTGCTTGGTTATTGTTTAATTTTTGCCGTTAAGAATCAAAACACATTCCCTTCCCAACAGTACAGTTTCCTACTATTCAATCATGTGAGTAGTCTTTTTAACATCCACACGATGAGGAATGTGGAATGAATTAATCTCAGCATAACACTATTGTAATTTATGTATTAGATATTACTGGTGAGTAAATAGTTACATGGAACGTACACCTTGGAACACAAAGCTTTATGCCACAGTTATTCAGTTAACCTTTTCTGTTCCTGGCGTTCCAGTCGTTGCATTATCTTTACTTGGTACTTTTGGGAGGGGGGAGGGATTTATAATGTATTTTCTTTGCCAATTGAAAAAGAATAACATAATGAGCAAGTTATTACTCTAGGTCCTTTGATTTGACATATTTCTGTGAGGAAGACCTTTCAGCATTTGGGATAAATTACTCCATTATCTTATATACTGCCTGACATTACTTTACCTCAGGGTCTGACGTTTCTGGATGAACACCAAGCCCACGAAACAACATCATTGTCACATACTGGACATATCCTGCAAATGGAACCCCTTGCTTCTGTACCCTGTCGTCAGCCTCGGACACGTCCAAACTTGTGTTAGCAACTAACAGCAAAACAGGAAAACAACTTTTCACAATGGTGCGTTAGAATTTCATTCTATTTGGGGAATATGATCCCAAACAAAGCAAAATAAACATACAGTGGCAATTCTAAGAAAAAACGAAATTGGTAGATACATGTAGATGGAAGATACACGTAAATTTAATACATAGGGATAGTAAGTGTTTTGGTAATGTTAAGTCCGAAACCAATGTCAAGACATTTGTCACAGTCTTCCCTCAAACAAAAATCTTATTCTTGAATTTAAGCATTTCATATGGCCCTATCACCTACATGTGTACATCCGCATTTTAAGGGTTTTTAAAAATAATAATATAAACATTATCTAACGATCAATCCAATCGATCACTCAAGATCACAGGACTGAATAACTCACACTGGGTCCAGAAATAGGCTATACATTTTATGAGACTTTACTTATGTGTGTCTCAAAGATCGAAGTATGACACAGAACGTAGCCATTGCACTGAATTATTATTTGTAATGTGATGATGCTACAATAAAGATCATATTTTCAAAAGGAACAAGACATGTATCGTTTACCGAACATCAGACATACCTTCTTGAACTCTTTTCAAGATGTTACTACGGACCATTTCCACTTCCTCCCTAACTCGTTGTAAGTGGCGTTGTTTCTTCCTAAACCACCAAGCGAGAACGATCATCAGAAAGATGACCACAATGAACACCACAATCACACTTATTATGATGGTTGTATATGGACTTTCACCTGTAGCCAATGTTGAAACGAAGCCTGGATAAAATCGCAGATTCCCGTGCACAACCTAAGAGAACAACACGTTAAATCATAATGTTTGGCATTACGATGGCGTTCTCTCTCGCAGCACACGTGCACACACGCCCACCCACATCTATAACAGACACATGCACACCCACGCACACCCATACACACACAAGTTTTTTCACTCTTATTAGAGGTAAATAGACCTTAAGTCACATAAGTAATACTAACATTAAAATTCAAAACTTATTCTATGTTCATATTTTATGACACTTTATGTGAATGCATGCCACATATAAAGCCTTCTGACTAATATATTGGTCAACGGTATACAACGTAATGTTATTTTTAAAGATAGAAATGGACAATATGAACCAGTACATGCACTACAAAAAAATAATAATGCATTCTGACTTTCGTCATAAATTTGTTAATAATCAAAAACAGAATTGAATTGAATTATTCCTGCTGTAGCAGACTTTACCTTTACACGACGATAAATTTGTTAAAGGTGTAATAGTGAATCACTGCGATTGGTCATTTTTTCCCTTCAAAATAATGCTGAAACTAAGAACAAGATCTGTGAATGTGTATTAAAGTTGAGCCATACAAGGCAGATAACAACACGACAATGTAATTCAAAGTAGAAGGAAAAGATAAATACTAATTAGGCACAGGTAGACTCACTGTCACGGCTGGTAGACTACTTGCATCTCCCTGACCTAGTGTTCCATTCTTGTAGCCTGCTTGAGGCTGCTCATCTGGTAGCTGACAACGCAGAACATCAATCTCCAGATCATCAACATTGCATTCTCCATCTGGACCCAGAAGAACTTGTACATCATCCTCTGTACTTGCCAAGTTTAAATTCATGCCCTAGAACAACACAAAGCAAGGTATCAATTTCAGAATTTTGTCAATTTACTCCTCATAGCACGTGCAGTCCCTGTGAATAAATGTATTACTTGCTAAACAAGATGAATAAAATTTGATAAATTTTAGCCCTTCGTTTTATATCAACAACCCTCAACAATGATAAGTGCAAAGAATAGATAAAAATAGCTATTTTAGCATGATTTTGGTTTCAGAAGGAATATGTCTCCAGCTAGTTTACATACACACTGTACAACCATGATTTAGAATTTATCCTTGTATGGGATATGCTAATGAACCATATTATTGCAATGTTTCTATTGTGGCAGAATCAAACTGTCAATTACATAATTTAAAAAAAAATCAAATTTTCATTAAAAATCAAACATAGGTCACAAACACTGATCGAATTTATTTCTAAAAATGAAGCACAATGGTAACTTTAAAATCTTAAAAATCAGTTATAGGCTAGATGAGTTAAGTCATACCAGAAAAAGGATTTCATGAAGAAGACGCCTAACACTCACTGAAATCTCTAGTCGTTTGTTACCACTCTTATAAATTCTGTTGTTCCCTCTGAAGTTTTCATACACAGGATCTGGGAAGTACTCTATAGTGCCACTGTCAATGATGTATCCATCAAAGTCAAAGGTCAGATTTGCTATCATAGCATCATCCACAGCTCTTCTTCTTCTGACTGGAAGAGCATCACCAGGAAAACTTGGCGTTGGACAGATGAGAATAGTTTCTGTTCCATTGCAACGCTTTTGACATAAAAATCAAGAGTAATGGACAACTGATATTTAAGAATTTAAATTTCATTTCCTTGTTACATCATTGCACTAAGTCTGAATGTGCCAATCGATAAGGTCTACCGGTAATACTTCATATTACCGAATGTGGTTTTTATGAACATAATGAATAGATGGACAAATATACAAGCCTACAGATGAAGATACATGTACAGATGTTAATGTGCCTGTTTGCCACAATAATCTGTGTCAATTACAAAAAAGGCTTTTTCCTTGCAGTATACAAAATACAAATGCAAAAAATCAGCCTTGTTCAGATATGCCCCATTAATACGCCTTGGATCATCATGTGGGCGGGGGGGGGGGGGGGGGGGGTGGAGTGGTTTAAGCATACTGCACTTCATATTTGTATATTTTATAACACATACATGTAGATAGGTTATGAGTACACGTAGAACCTTTCTTTTCATACCCACACTTGCCACAGCAGCATATGTAAACAAGCCTCATCCCCTCACTGTACTAGGCTATTTCCAGCCTCCGAAGCCCCCCCCCCCTCCGTCTTCATTGTTCTTTTAATTTTTGCAAATTATAATTCATAAATATACGTTTCGATTGATAACCAAGTAAAGAAAAGGCATTGGAGATAAAATTATCATGCAAGAAGTTCTTTCTAAACCTTAAAACATTATTACACAAGAAAAAAAAATGCAATTGATTTCAATTCTTATGTATTGTATTGTTTTAACAAATATCTTATGCATGTTTTGTTTTTCCACTTTAACCATTTTATTGTTTTATTTCAAGTCTGCTGTTTCAAAGTGTTACAAAGTGTTATCTGAAATAATATTCAGTTAGAATAGATGATGATTGGAGCTTAAAGACGAAATTATAGGGGTTTTTTCTCTTTAAACTTCTTTCGAGGAACTTTATCTACATCATCTATAAATTATATATTCCAATATAAATATATACATATATATATATATTATAATGAAATTCAACATATCAATATTTAAAATCTAGAAATCTTTCTTTTTCTTTTGTATTACTTCTTTTGCAAACATATTTCGAACTGAAAAAATATCTCAGTTCCATTTTTAAACTTATCCATATGGCATTCACATCTGCTTCTTAAAGATCACATTGCAAGAAAATCACAAATATGGCAATTAATGTATCACTAGAAACTGGGAAGCTTACAGATGGCAATCGTATAAGTTTTATGTCAACTGCGTATCTGATGATTATAAAAACAACATAAATAAAAGCTCTTCTAAGCATCTGGAATATCCGAGGATTCGCCAGAAATATAGCGATGTTTTGATGTCGTCACACAAGGGATCGATCCTGCTTAAGCAGACGACGTCCTATAATGAATGAACGTAATTGCAATGCAATTATTTATCAAATTATAAAGAGTTTGGTACATTTAAACATGACCTTATTTCACACCATTCTAAAAGGGAAAGTGAACCGATTCTGATAATTAAAACCGTTTGATAGTAAATACACAGGAGAAGGGTCAATGATCAATGAAATAAACCTCACTTTCAAATTGAAAAGCCCTCCGAATAATATCACAGATTGTATTCGTTCCCTCATGAAACGCCGAACATGCCCCGGTGCAAGCAGCTGAAAATACAATGGCGTCTTATTTTGTTCACAAGTGACTGATTCCTTTATTTTTTTTAACGCTGCATTTTTCATCAAAATAATACCATAAGTTAAGAGTGAGGCAACAGACTAACATTAAGACTGACGCTAGTCAAGTAAGAGAAATAAGTGAAGAGGAGATGACAAAACAGGCACTGAAAAATGTGTAAGATGTTATGGGACATCGTCTGCTTAGACAGGACTGGTCCTTCGTGTGTCGTCACACATCTCAGCAGCGTTCAAGGAGCTCTTCAGCTGCTATATCGGGGGCTGTATTTTACCGTTTTATAATTGATAATAATCATTAATTCAAATGTTTCCAAGCGTTGAATTTGGATAACCTTGTTTAATTTATGCCATCTATGCAAGTATTAAGCCAATATTTATTTTGATGGAATTTTCTTGCAATGTGATCCTTAACAATGTAGTATCCTTTTTGCAAACTCGTTGAAATGTAATTCACATAAATAATTCAGAATCAGATTGATTAACCAGTACTTTGGGTCTTTTCATTAATATAAATTTTTATTTTAAAAACTAATAAAATCATGTCTTCTACCATTCTCCATGTTTTATGTTTTCACAGTTTAGTATGCATTATTGTTCCTTTACAATGACATAAGTTACAATCATTATCTTTTGTTATATTCCATTTAAATATATTTGAATGTGGTTTAATTATCATATGCAAAAGTTTGAAATTAAATTCCTTAATTTGATTATCTTTTACCTCTTTAAATTTAAAGTACATGACCTTGTCCCATTCAAAATCAATTGAAAATTCCAAATGATTTTGGCAATACATAAAAAAGGATGCATCTTCTGGGCTCATCTCCAAATAATAATTATAATAATGTTTATCCTTCATAATATTTACATCAATTGAATCACCATTTGAAATCTCATATAAATTAGGCTTTATAGCCCCCCCCCCTTTACACTGTTAGTTAGTTTTTCTAACCAGGTGTTTGGAAAAGCTTTCCTTTACTTTTGTAGCTCAAAAATATATAACAATCTTCTTGATTAAAAAATCACTGAATATTTTATTTGGATCTTTCCATCTTCTTCTTCTACAACTTGTTTCACAGTCATTATGTCTAGTTTCTTCCATTTACTAATATCCATGTTTTATTTTGATATTTGATATTGCTATTATTCCATAATATTTGTATTTCGACATCCATTATTTTAGGGAAATTTACATATCTTAATCTTGCCCAAACATACAAGAAATCGATATAAAAAGAAGGTACAGTCAATGCTTTTTTTTTCTAAAGATGCAAAATCTTTACTATGGCAATATTAAAACGCAAGCATATTGGAAATCCTCCAATCCTATTTATCCAGTACGCGAAAAGAGCTTTCCATGCCCCATTTATTCCATTCATATAGTTATAAATCCAGGAGAGACACAGTGAGAAAAATTTTGCTTTCATATCTACCATACCTAATCCCCCATCAATTTCTTTATTAATATATACATTTCTCTTAATTTTGTCTCATTTTGAGTTCCACAAGAAGGAATATAATCTTTTATTTAATGTTTTGATAATATATTCTGGTACTGGAGTTGCCGATGCAACGTAACAAATTGAGACGCGATTAAACTCTTTATTACAGAATTTTTCCAAAATAGGTAAGATTTCTCATTTTCCATAAATTTAGTATACTTTCCACTTTCTCAATTCTTCCTTCCCAGTTTCTTTTTTCTAC
This sequence comes from Heliocidaris erythrogramma, assembly GCA_025617745.1. Lineage (NCBI taxonomy): Eukaryota > Metazoa > Echinodermata > Echinoidea > Camarodonta > Echinometridae > Heliocidaris > Heliocidaris erythrogramma. Next base: position 40,453,853 of record CM046853.1, read on the forward strand.
TTCCGAGTGGTTTTACCTACATATATTTCGAGGCATTTAACTGGATCCACCGTGAATTCCAAATCGTTAAGATTCATATTTTCATCTAGCTTCATTATTTTAGATTTCGACCAATTTCCTTTTGGGCCTGCTACATTTCCAAATTTAGTTATCTCGGTCATTACATTTTTTACAGAATTTGCTGAATATGTGAATAATTATTATTGTATCATATCTGCGTGCTCAGCTATACGAATCTCCTTCACATTACATTTATCATTCGGTACAGCAATACCCGTGGTAATGGAAGTTGTTTAATTTTTGCTGCTAGAACTTCCGAAACCATCAAAAACAAAAGAGCCGATAACTGGCATCCCTGTCTTAATTACTGCTCAATAAAAATAAAATTTCTGCGACAACCACCCATAATTCAAAACATTACCATTCGCATTTTATATAATGTTTGTATCCAACAAATGAAGGATTCCTTAAACGGCATTTTACGTAAAACAGCAAATAAAAAATTATCGAAGGCATTTTGATAATCTATGAACATTACCAGGTTGATTCATCACTTCACAATAGTAAATAATACTATGTACAAGCCGCACATCCTCAAAAGGTCACGTGACTCGGTAACGGTATGACCGAGTTTTGTAAACTTTGTTTTGTGTCAAAAGATGCCCAAGACTTCAAAAGAAAAAAAAAAATAAAGAGGCGTGACGTGAAATGCAGCGTTTCAAAATGGGCGGCGGAATTTTTATAGGGGGTACCGCAAGGGTTAAATACAAATTGATCGAAATGTTACTCAACAAAATCAAATGGACTTTGACCTGAGCATGTGACCCTTGACAGCACCATAAAGTGAAGGTCCCCCAAGTGCATCTCTGATCCAAGTTTGGTCACAATATGCGGTTGCCAATTTATTCATCACAAGAGAGTCTTGCAGGTTAACTTTAACATGAGTGAGTTTTCGAATGTGTCGACGTGAACGCCGTCCTAGATCCTCCCAGCAAAGACGCGTCAAACATGGTAATGCCGTCTTCTCCAAAACGTGAACCTCTCTTCACCCATTGTTAGCTTCATGCTTCACCCACTTTGTATGCAGTTAACACAAAGCAGTCAATTGTCGCTGAGAGGATCTAGGACGGCGTTCACGTCGACACATTCGAAAACTCCCTATTTGCGACGGACGACGGACGCCGTTTGGATCCCGGAGTTTCGCCACCACATTCAGCGGGCGAGACAATAAAATGACAGATATACTGTTAAATTTATATCATCTAAATAATCTACCTCAGAGTTGCTACCATTTGTTGTGAGTGGTGAAACAACAATCCTTGGCTCTTGAATCAGATCAAATCTATTCCCACTTAGTGTGATATCAGTTCCTCCTCTGTTAACAAAAGACATTATTATTCAAGATACATGTGCGCTTCAAATAACACATGTTACTCGTAAATAATACAATGTTGCCACTGCAGACAGGGAATACTTTGTAACACCTGGGCCCTGTGTTATAAAAAGAGTTGTGACTGATCCAAATTAATCTCAAGTCTCCTACATGTACCTCTTATGTGCACAGCTGATATTAATATCAAATTAAGTTGCAATCAATCACAACTCTTTATATGATGGGGCCCTGCTCTATAATACCTACATGTATCAAAAGCATGACATCAATCTAAATATTTTTCTATCAATGAAAATAATAATAAAAATGTCATAAAGGAGACATTAAATCTTCATACACAAGTTCAGATATTGGAATGGGTGAGTATAAGCAGAAAGCTCATATAGATTAGTGAAAGTTTCAGAAAAATTGTTATTTTTTAATGTTGAAATCACAAATAAGGAATCTCTGCCACTGGTAATGAGGTAATATTGCGTGAAGTTACATGTATATACATGTATTGAGAATTTAGGCTCCCATTTGTTTTGTATCCAAATGATTCACAGTATACCCCTTCTCAATACGTATGGTGGAACATGCAGACATTTCTTTTGGGGGGAGGGTGCCATCAAGATATGTTAAACATAATGTATCATGGGTAAACAGTTTATTCTATGATGAAAATGGAAAAGAGGGATATATTTGAATAATTGTTTCCATACCATGAGTAAACTCAACAAAAATTGATAATTACATGTACATGTATCATATTCCTTATCCATTTTACAAACTTCATAATAACTGTTATTTTAATGCTACTATTGTAGCCAATTTTCTTTGAAGGGGCAGTTGCCCTGACTGATATAAAAATATACACTGTTTGTTGGAAACTGCATGTACATTGTACATGTAAAATAATATATATATAATTAAACATATATAGTTTTTATTAATATAAACCAACTGGGACCATGCTGCTGATACACATTTATATGTTGCTAAAAAAGATTTTTTCTTCATCAATACACTTTTTAACTCTAGTCTTGAATGCATGTTAACCCCTTCCCTGCAATGGGTGGCAAATGAGAATAAGAGTGTGCAACAATTCTTTTAGACCAAAACTGGTACATATCCCCCCTCTAATTTGATAATGGAACAAGTATTCTAAGACAAAACTTTGACTCTTGAAACTTCATTTATAAGAATTGTTCGAAAACTTGTTTGCACAGAAGGGGTCACACTAGCGGATCCAGGGGGGCCGAATCGGCCGCGGCCCCCCCTATTGGCGGCGAAAAAAAAAAAAAAAAGAGGGGAAAAGAAGAAGAAGAAGAAGAAAGGAGGAAGGAAAGAAGAAGAAAGGGGGAAACAGGACTCCATAACCCCTTACTGAGCGATTTTTGAAGGTTTTTCAAGGTTTGACGAAAAAATTTTGTTGTCTACCTTTTCAAAAACTTTCATTTTCGTGCCCCCTCTTTTACTCAATCCTGGATCCGCCCCTGGGGTCAAAATGTATAAAGGCGCTATGGATTTGCGACAATGTATGACATACATGTTTACCTGTGATACATGCATGAACATACAAATGCAATGAGCTATATACATACAATCATCACTGTCATTATCATAATAAACATCGTCATCAACATGCACTGATAAAAGCCCCCCCCCCCCCCCCCACACAAAAAAAATACCTCAAAAAAGAAAATAAAACTATATTGAATCTACTTACGACATAATAGACTCTGTTCTGTCAATGTCTGTAATCGTTGGATTTGGCTTGTACTTGTAGTCGTAGGCTGTAAATGGTTTTTCTACATCATCAAATGTCATGGTCAAAGGTAAAGAAACCTCTTCATTTTGTGTTATGCTGCTTGTGATGCAGGTTGCTATGGTGTCTTGAATGGAACTGCCAAATAACAAGTTTCCATGTATATACATGTACATGTATTATGTGCAGATATTCAATTCAATTCCTTATTTTCGATTGGGCTATCAAATTCTTCTATTATCCACAGATAATAAATGGAAATATTTTCGCACTCTGTAATTGTCTCTATCTGTCTCTGTCTATCTGTCTCCCCCCTCCCTATATTTGGCATAAATCTCATAACGCCTAATCGAATGTCACTCCAAAAAATTGAAAATATTTCAATAGCAGAAAGTTTCATGATACTTTAAAAATATGGAGCCTTTCATGAATGGATGTGATATAATTTATATATTCAGCATAAAGACTTCTTAAAATGAAGAAGTGTACATGCATATCAATATATTTCAGAAGGCCAAATATCTATACAAAATGTTAAGTGCATTCTAATGTGCTTGAATTATTAAAAGGAACATTACAAGTATGAACAATACGATTACCGCAACAAATTTAGCCATGGTAGTCAATACTAATCTAAAACTATTCTAACCAAGGGAATGCAATAATCACTCACACATCTACACACTCTGCTGCTCCAAATCTAGCTGTAATACTTCTTCCAGTATCCAAATGCATCCCAATAATAGTGATTTCTGTACCCCCTGCCACTGGTCCCTCTCTGGGATTAAATCCTGTGATCACAGGTTCCTATCACAGATAATGAAATTATGTATTATGAAACCTACAGTGTACATACAATATATTACAAGAGGTTTGTACAAACAATGTTCAAAGATGTATATTTTCACAGTCATATTGATCTTAAAAGCCTCTGGTAATAACTTTGTAACATCAAATCCCCCTCCCATTATAAATTATAAGAAGTATTTCCAAACAAAATCAGATTTTCTCAAGCCAATATTTTATGTAATATAGATAACCATTGTGCATTATATTTTCACTGTTTCAATCAATAATATTGTTATTCTACAGCTTTAATAATTAATGTTAACTGCTACATGTATAATAACATTAATAAAATTAGTAATATAATGGATGAATTCAATCTGCTGTTATTTATTCAAATGAAATATTCCATTAAATCAATCCAATCGTGCACTATACATTTGTAACCCCCCCCCCCCCCCCCCCCCCCCCCCCCCCCACTGAGCGACTTTTCGAGAAGCTGGTGAGACCCAAAAAATCGGGTCTACCTTTTGACAAACTTTCATTTTGTGCCCCCTCTTTTGCTAAATCCTGGATCCGCCCCTGGGCTGAGGGATAAAATGGAATGTTCTGTTGTACTCACCCTGTATTGAAAGTCTTTTGTGCTCTCCCCTGTCTTATTATTTTCCCCTGAATTCACTGTGATTTTAATGAGTCCTGATATTTCTTCAGTAGATATACCTGTCATACAACTCACACTGAAAAAAAAATAATGATTTTGATACAATAATTGTACAGTATTGTCAAATGCAGCCTTAGTTTCATTTTTTTTTGTTTACCTCAAAATGTAATTGTACCACCTCGTAATTCACAAATGCTATTGCTACTAAAATAATACCACACTGAATAACAATGTGCAAAGATTAGGTACATGTAGCTCAGGGAAATGAAATGGCACGAAAAGACGGTCCGGTACGCAAAATGCACGATTGTGAAACGTCATAATTTTTACGACTTACCAACATGTAGAGTCTGTATCAATATCGTGAGAAAATCCTGGTAAAAAAAGATGTCTTGACTGTCTTGATTAGGATTGATAATACCTGCCGGGTAAACTGTAATTCAGACTTGACAAATTACAACTCCTATTTCCTGACTTCTATTAAGCCTTTTGCGTTCCGGATTCGTTTCTTCATGCTAATACATTTCACTTTTAAGTTATCTTAAATGGCAATCCTACCTTGGTAATAAGATGATTTGTATGAAAGCAGAAAATAAGAAAAACAGGATGGTAAAAGTTTGGAAGAAATCGGACAAGGACTGTTATGGATGTTTGAAAAAAATGAGATCACTACATCTATGCGAATCTCAAATTGGCAATTTGGTGAGTCGATTGTGACATTTTTTGCGGACAACTCTCCCGTTTGTCGTACACAAAAATATCATTAATTTGCGGTTTTCTTCGAGGCGCTTTTACCCTCGAGGCAGTAATCAAAATATATTTGAGATAAGATATTGTTACAGGTCCTCATGAGAGAAAAATATCATACTTTAAATTTTTTTAGTAATTTTGTGTGTTGGAGCGAATGAGGGAGTTGTCCACAGCTACATCTGTACATCACAGTGACATTACCTTTACGGCCAATTTGAAATTCCCATATGTAAAGTGATTACAACTTTAAAAAATTCATAACTTTCTATTGCTTGTCCGATTTCCTTCAAACTTTCAGCAGTCTGCTTTTCTGATTCTTCCTCTTTCATTCAGAGCAACTTGTCATTAAGGTAGGATTCCCCTTTAAAGGGTATTTTTCATGGAAATGTAATAAAGGCATTCTGTAGCAGACGTATTGATTATGAAAAAAACATTAAATTTATCTCTGTGAGTCTGTGATATTAGTCCAAATAAAAGCATTTCATTTTCAACAAATGATCATTGCATTGGTATGATTTTGTAGAGAGATAGAATGACCCATTTAACACCTTGGTGGAGTGGAGCAATACAGATCAAATGCCTTGTTCAAGGACAGAAATGCTGTGCTGGGGATCAAACCCATTCATTACCTTTGCATCTCCTGTCAAGTGTTTAAACCACTTGACTACGACACCCCAAAAAGGCATTTTTGTTTTGGAAAGATTTTAAGACAGATATACATCATTCAACCTCAGAAGAAGAAGGGAAAAAAGCAACAGAATCAGTACTGCAGATTTTTACCTGTACATATGAAATTTTCTTTTTCCTAACTCCATATTTCTATTGATTCTATTAGCCAAACAAGATCATAATGCATGTACATTATGTGGAAGATTAATAACCACTACCGTATATATATTAACTTTTAAAGGAATATACAGTTTTCAAAAAATAAAGCAACAGAGTACATATAAAATTTACCTCTGTCCAGGCTGATAATACATATCCATGTCTGTCAAATCGCACTCCAAATCTTGAATAAGAATTTGTTGTACATCCTCAAATTCCACTCCTATGTCTGTACCCGTGATTTCCAATCTAGTACGACCATTGACAGGGCCTGACATGGGGTCAAACTTTTTAAAGAAAAGAAATTATTAATATCAATAATAATGCTACCTGTATATTAACTATTGAAGAGGCAAATACAATGTATGAATGACTGTTTATAAGAGAAAAGGCTCAGCATTTATTATTCATGCTCTTGCCCTTTATAAATTATGGCTGCCTTGATTAATATCTTAAAGAGTAATTCCAGTAGATTTCAGAACTTCTATGAAATGCAACAGATCGTTGGGTGAGCACTTTTTATCAATCAAAATTTAATTGAAGTTTGCCAATTTTGACAAAACATTTGCATTTGCATTTTAACTGAGCCATGGCTTGATGACATAAAAAAAACAATTTGCATGCAAAAAGAAAAAAAATACATTATTTTGTGGCTAACCATCTGGATAAAGGCAGGTCCATTGCATGCACGTTTATAGACTACATGTACGCATTATTGTAGGCTCACGACTGATTTAGGAGACGCAATTTTGAAATTAAAATACAGAGAATAATGATTTATTCATACTTTTATTTTACAAAATTAGGAAGAAAATTAAGCCTGGTTTGGTTGTTTTTTTTTTTTTTTTTTCCCCCACCTCATATTCTGGAATAGATTATCAAAGTCATATAACAACCTATATTTACTAGACAATGACAATGCTGTCACCTGAACAAGCACCAACTTCTTTGTGACACTAATCCTGTGGATATGCTTTCCTATATAACTAGAAACCCCAAAAGAAATCTGATTCATTGCCCTTGACTTCATAAAGGCTTGTGATCATGTATGGCACAATGGTCTTTTGGCCTAGTTCTCTTCATTCAGCATTCAAGGGAAACTGCATACTTGGATTGCTAATTTCCTATTAGGTTCTTGATGGCATCAGCAAAGCCCATATCTGCTGGAGTTCAAGGAAGAATTCCCGGCCTGTGCTCTTTCGTACATGGATGTTCACCGACAAGTTCGTTTCTCATCTCGTCAATGATCTACACCTTTTTGTAGATGATTCTTCTCTTTACATCATCATAAAACTAGAAATGACAGAACTTTCTGCAAAGGAAGCCGACAACAAGATCTGAAGCCTTTGGCTTATAGCTTTTGTATCTCACTTAATGTCAGCAAATCCAAGGAGGTGATCATCAGCCAGAAGAGACGACAATATCATTCCACACTCTACTTTATAGGCAAATAAATTCAGCCCACAGACAATATGACCAAGGAGCTTCAAAAGCTGCAGTCCCAACTGGCAACAAATTATCTCAAGCAGCTGGCCCTTTCTAAGGATGCACAAAAGAATCTTTTTACTCTGTATCCAGAAAACTACCTCGAGCAATGGATAATTCCCCCCCCCCTCCGAACAAATACCAACCTTGATGATTCCCCCCCCCCCCCCCCCCCCTCGGACAGTTACCCCCAGAAAATTACCCCTAGCATAATTAGCTCCGTTTCACCAAGGACATCCCTCCTCCAATATGAAGGGCAGAAGTGGTGCTACATTTTCAAATACCCCTAAAAGTGTCTTTTCATTTCTTCTAATAAGTGCCCTTGTCCCCTCCTCATAACTGCCCATTTTCACCTCTCCGAACTCTATGACCTTTGACCTACGTACCCCAAAATGTAATGAAATCGTCTACCTATGGTGATACATGCTAGCACCAAGTCTGTTCATATCTCAAATAGTTCTTGAGATATCGCGTTAAAGAGAAAGCAACCCGATAACACAATGCCTCCGCACCACCTACTGTAGGTGGATGCATAAAACTAAAATGTTTGCGATGTAGGCTATGCATTTGTTTGTTTATCGAGAGAAGTTGAGTTGGCATAAATTTATATAATTATATAAAATTTGTGCCGAATAACTCCTTTTTTAATATCCAAGGGAAATTAACAATTTAAAATGCTTCAAAGTATAATTGTTTTAAGCAATTTCAAATCTATGTAAATTTATGTTTTACAATGGTCAATCTTTGAAACGTCTAATCATGTTTTGCAGATGCCGTGATAGGCAGTTTGGAAATTCATTGTATATCATACACACATCATACACCAATCATACACTACTACACCAATCACACACAACATTACACCATACACCATAATACACTACAGAGAACATCTAATCATACACCAAGCAGGCAAATCTATTTGATGTAGTGACATCATGCTCTTTTAAGGAACTGCATGATAGGTGAAACTCAGTTCCTATTCTCAAATGACTTGCGCCAAAAGTTCATTAAAAATATTGAATGTTCAAATATAAATTTTCAAAAATGTTGCAAATGATACAATTGTTCAAATTTAAGTACTCGCCTTTCCTCCCTATACTGGGCGTTAAAAAAAGGAAACCGAACTTTGAAAATGTCATGCAGATGAACTATATGTTTTACCGACAAGTTTTTAGGTTTTGCTTAAGTTTCAAGGGTCACGCATCACTGAACACCAGTGTCTTCAAAATCATGTGCAAAAATCTAGTTGGTTTACTTTCTTGTAAAACACAATCGGCATGATGTTAAGGAGACATCTTCTGTCAAATGATCTGGGTGCTCCAATTCTCATTGTGGATGATTTTCTTTTTAAATTTGTCTTAATATTAAAGATGTTATTCACCCATGAATCAGGATTCTTGCTTTATAAAACCCTTTTCAGATATAGGAATCATTTTGCAAAGAAGACAGTCTCGGTGAATTTTAATAAGGTTGAATGCCAAAAAACCAGTGCGAACCAACAGGATTGCACTACCACAAAGCATTGCAAATCAAAGACAAAGAGCATAGAGAAGGAAAATCAAAAATTCATCTGTGTGATTGAAGATTTTCAAAAATGTCAGCTTTTAGTTGAAAATCAGCGACAGCTCAATGCAATGTTTTCTGTCATTAAACATGAATAGATGGTTTGAAAATGTATTGCAAGTAAGAGAAATTTCTTACATCTGTGATAACTGGTGCTGCACAAAACTGTGTCTCATTCTGACGGAAAAATGGGTTGTTCTGACAAACATCACTCTGAATGACATTGCAGTCATTTCCACACCAGCCACACTTCAAGATGGGTGGTGTAACAACCTCAGATAGGCATCGGCTGCAACTTCCACTGTTAACTGAACACTTGTAGAGGGTGACTGCAATTCAAACAAAGAAAAACAAGACATATTCGTTTCAAATATCCATAAAAATGCACTTCAAAAGTCTACTTTCTCTTCAAACTCATTTCTTGCTGATTTTTATTACGTATAAAGAATAAACGACTTTCACAAAAAAAGCAACAGTTGTATGTTATAGAAGACATACTGCAAATTCATCCTGCAAAACTACATGACACAGGCCAATGGTTTTAAATTATATGTTAAAAGAGTAAAAAATGTTCTACAGAACATCACCAAGTTCACTCTAACTAAAACTGCTGAGAGCATCACAGTTTATGCAAGTGCATTGACTAGTCTACACACAAGTTGCTTTTACCATAAATTCAGAGTGTCTATTCCGTACAGAAGAAAATTTGAAGAGATATTTTGAATACTAGTAAATATTTTGGAATCTGAAGACATTAAACATGTATGTTTGATCTTTATTATGACAAACGAAATGTCATCCGACTAAAATGGAAAAGTGATACTTTCTCTTCACTCCTTTCACATGTAAAAGTTACATAAAACAAGATCGATACATATTGGCTTACCATATGTTTCTGACAGGTCATCTATGTTGTTCTGTCCATTCCACTGCACAGAGACACTTACGTTTTTCTGAAGGATGTTCTCATTATACATGTACTAAAAAATATACAATATTACGGGTGTCAGCAGCCGTCCAATAGTAAATGGGACTTACAGGAAAAATATGTTTACAGATACATGTAAACAGTACTTATCAAAAAAGAATACCAAACTTTTGGTAGCTTCATGAGAAAACGGTTGACCAAACCATAGAAAAACAAGAAGTCAGCAGGCTTTTGAAAATGAGCCAAATAAGCCTATGAAACATTGTTCTAAGGTATAAATATTGAATCAATTTTGACTGGACTTTTTAAAACCTTGGTGGTCAATTATCCCTGACAACACAGGTACATTTATAAGGAGGTCATCTTTAGAAAGAAAAACAGTAAATTGTTTCTTTTCACCATTTAACAAGTTTCAAGGTCACAGAACTTAATTTTTATCTACAAAGCTACCAAATTTAGGTATACATTTCTTCGATAACTATTTTTTATATATACTGTATATATATATATATATATATATATATATATATATATATATATATACATTGGGTTATCAATCCAGCAGTTAAAGTGCTCAATGCCGGAGCAGAGCATTAATATAGTATAACTAATTCGGTCTTCGCTACCGTCGGTTTCACGCAGTCAAGCGATCATCAGGCGAATAAGACGAATGAATAGTCTGAGATTTCTGCAAGGGCTTATGGATCATTCTTTTTGCGGTTCCGGTCCGGTGGTTTAGGGTTGTTATGTCGGCACTTCGAGATTAGTTCGGAGCGTCGGTTTAGTGTTCCTTTGTGAGTGATGATTGTTAGTTTTTCGTCCAGACATAAATTACATATTCCGCTTTTTCTCTTATGTGTGTTTGATTTCCTAATTATGTCCCATCGAATTTCATGTTCTAGTTGGGCTATACGCACTGTCACAACTGAAAAATAAACTCAACACGCGCTCCATAGGACTATACAGAGACGACGGACTGGCCACGCTGAGAAGATCATCAGCCAGTAGAGCCGACAGAACAAGAAAAGAACTAATAAAAGTATTCAAGGACCTCGGACTACAAATAACAATACAGACAAACTTAAAGACAGTCGACTACCTGGATGTGACACTAGACCTAGTAACAGGAACGCACAAACCATACAGAAAGCCCAATGACACCCCGATGTACATCCACACAAATTCAAACCACCCCCCTATGATCACTAAGCAAATACCCGTAGCAGTAGCAAAACGCATATCATCACTATCATCGAATGAGGATATCTTCAATAAAGCCGCGCCGACATACAATGAAGCTCTGAAGCAAAGCGGATACGAAGAAAATATCAAGTATTCCGACCCCCCAAATTACCCAAACACCAAAGGTAAGAGAAAGAACCGAACTAGGCAAGTAATATGGTTTAACCCCCCTTTCAGCGCAAACGTAGAGACTAACGTAGGTGGACAATTCATAAAGTTAATCGCAAAGCACTTTCCCGCAAAGCACAGATTGCACAAACTCTTCAACAAAAACACGACCAAAGTCAGCTACAGTTGCATGAAGAATATGGACTCTATAATTAAAGCACACAACGACAACACGCTCAAAAAAGCAAAAAGCTCCGACCGCTCTCCCCCAAAAACGTGTAATTGCAGAGCAAAACCCGACTGCCCCCTACAAGGCGAATGCTTGACATCAGCAATCGTGTACAAAGCTACCGTGACACACAATAATGACACTAAAACATACATCGGTAACACTGGTGGCACCTTCAAAGAACGATACAGGAACCACACAAAATCATTCCGCCACCAGAAATATGAATCCGAGACCGAGCTATCGAAATACGTTTGGGACCTGAAAAAGAAAGGCATAGAACATGAAATTCGATGGGACATAATTAGGAAATCAAACACACATAAGAGAAAAAGCGGAATATGTAATTTATGTCTGGACGAAAAACTAACAATCATCACTCACAAAGGAACACTAAACCGACGCTCCGAACTAATCTCGAAGTGCCGACATAACAACCCTAAACCACCGGACCGGAACCGCAAAAAGAATGATCCATAAGCCCTTGCAGAAATCTCAGACTATTCATTCGTCTTATTCGCCTGATGATCGCTTGACTGCGTGAAACCGACGGTAGCGAAGACCGAATTAGTTATACTATATATATATATATATATATGTTATACATAATTTGTATATATATATATATATATATATATGTAGCATGTACTCTTATCTGTAGAAAAAGGAAGATTGGCTGAAGAAGATCATACTCTTTCAGTCACATAACATATATAAATTTATAAATATATAAATTTATAAATTTATAATATTAATAATATTAATATTACATGACATAATGTATTATTGAACTTGGAGATTAAGAATGATTAAATTCACGAAATTGCTTTACAGTATACATACATGACCAGTGACTTAATGTTCATGGAACGGGAAATTTCTCAGTTACTGGGAAAGTCTTTACCATACTGTGTTAAGTTTAAGCCAACAATGATTTTACCTGTTCATCATTGCAAAGAATGTAGGTATCATTGAAATTGGTACTGGGTACTCTCACTTCTTCCACTTCGATGTGAAGAATACACTCGTACGATATTTGTCCCTGCAAAAATAAATGATTATATACAATCACACTGTTGGATTCAGAGGAAACTGAGCTAAATAGTACAACACACTTACATCCGACGGTAAAGACATGCAAACAGTACAGTATGAGTAGCACTGTCAATAAAGTATTCAAACTGAGTGCATAATTATGGGAACAGTGATTTGTATGTGTCAATTATGTACTTAATTAGGGAAGGAAATCTGAATATGCAAATATTCTGTTATAGAAAAGTCCAAAAACATACATGCAATGAATCAACTTACATTTGCATACAAGAGTACTGAGCAAGTTAAAAGATGTCATCCAAACAACATTTCATTTTTCTTAATTAACAAGCATGAGCAAAATGAGAAATCAACTCGAAATGAATTTCTCCCCCCCCCCCCCACCCGCCTCCCAACAAAGATTTTTAAAAGGAAATCATTTTGCATATATATACACAACTTGATTTATCCCCTAGACTTGTTTGGTAGTCACGAAAGAAGGAAGATACATGTCGAATAAGTACATATACCTTTGACTGATCTGTAGGGAGATTCTTTGCTAACAGTGAGTAACCAGAAGCAATATTGACTGGTATAAGAAATGATTCTGTTGTTCCAAGCAGCTGAGGACAAAACCCCTGTCCTCGATTTCCAGAACCAACAAGATTCTACAGAAACAAGCAAAATGGTAACATAGCAGACTATAGAATGGAAAAAAAAACACATTAGCAGGTTTACATTTGATAATATTTCTAAGCTTGTGAGTACAATTTATGCATGTAAACCATTACAAACACATTTAACCCCTTCCATGACACCAGATTTGAAAAATTTGATTTGAAATTTCAAGAGTTAAGTATTAACTTCCATTGACATTTTCTTGAGCAAACAGGGCAAAGATATACATGTATTGCATAGGAATAAACAATATATTGAAGGCACAGGTTTCTTTCTGTACGAAGAAAATATCAAGCCATTTTAAGCTGAAACAAAACGTTCAACACTCAAATTTTGGGGTGGGATTTGCCGCCCACAGCATGGAAGGTCTTAAGGAAGGCCTCCAGTGCTCTGTTGATGCTTAGGCAACAATTGCTCAGGGCTTACTTTGTCATAATAGTTGTAGGGTTAGTAGGTTTAGGGTTGCAATTGGATTTTGCCATGAAGCTACAAACCATGGTTTTACGAAGGGCTTGGGCTTACGGATGAGGTTAAGGTAAAGTGTTTGGTCCAGGTATGAAGTTAAGAATTCAATTAGCATAGGATCACTGAGCAATTGTCATCTGAGCATTTGATGTTCGGTGCACGTACAACCAGGCTTTTTGATAGATGACTTGCAATACAACTATCTTAAAGCAAAGAAGATAAATATGGATTATTGTGCAAGCTTTCCAAAACTATTGGTTGAAATGCCTGAGAACATATACATAAAGAGATACATGTACATATCATTCTGTAAACACCATTTTAAAGAAACATTTACTTCAGTCACAATACGCATGCATTATACTTGTACATATGTTTTCTAACACATGTACAAAGATATGTACATTTAGTTTCTTACATTATCTCCAATAACCACTGTGTCCCCATTTGACATACAAGAGCTGCTATCATCTGTACATTGGTTGTCATAAACACACCAGTCACATGGGTAGGGGCTTGTAACACAAGATGAACACCTGCAAAAAAAAATCGCAAATTGTTAAAGGGAAATTAACCTCAGCGTATGAATTAGCTTATTTTGAATGGTGTAGTATATGCCTCTTATTTGATACATGCAATTTCATGTAAAAACACAGGATATAGATATAAATCACTATTTTCCAGCCAAGTTATCGTCTGCTAGCAATAATAAGGGGGCTGCCATTACTTTATGTGTACACGAACATATTTTTCATCCCAAGTAAAATTTCCTTCATCGTTAACTTGTAATTGATTTTTAGAGGACAAATATATATTAGATAAAGTCACATATTCTGAAATGTAAGTTTAGTTTTATATATTTTTTAAAAGGTCTTAATTTGTTCATAAAAAATATACTTCATAAAAAATATACGTCAAGGACGGAGAATTGACGTCAAGGACGGAGACAATCGTAACAATACCAAAACAAAGCGAGGAATCTGCTTTACAGGATGGCTATTAGAACTCATGGGTCGTCAATTATCTAGGCCCATGGCCAATAACAATCGTAATACAATCAGAACAAAGCGACGTATCTGTTGTAAAGGTAGGCTATTATCAATGCATATGGTACCTAATGATCCGTGTCATGCACAAAATGGCAGCCTCCATGGAAAGACGTAGCAGACAATAGGTGCATCTAGAATATCACGTGGGGTTAATTGTCCTTTAATGTAAACAAAGAATTCACTTTGATGTAAGTCTATTTAACCCCTATCTACAACATACAGGCACAAGTCCCAATTTGATCATTACATTGAAAATAACCATCTCTGTGCAGTTATTTTTAGTACATTAACAATAAAACACCTGTTGTATCAGCTTACCTCAAACCATCGTGTGATCACGTTCACGTCATGTCATCACTTTACATGACCTTTCGTGAATACGAAGGGTTAAAGGTGTCATGTTATTGCCGAGTTATTGTCGGGTACAAAACGTGAGTATTCGTAAATTTGCAATACTTTTTTTAAATAAAGTGTCGGGTAAACTGAACCTGATACTTCTCCGATAAGAGGGGGTATTAACAAATGTTACACCCTACCCTTCGTGAATTTAGGGCTTAGTATTCATGACAGGTTGTGTAACGTGACGACGTGATGTGAATGTGTGATCACACGATGCTTTGAAGTAAGCCGGGGAATCTCTGATTTTGTGAAATTTTCTATCTACCTTGATTTTGTTTCTAGGGATCAATATTGAGCAAGCATACCAAAAGCTGAAGTCATTGTAGTCTCATACATTTTATACTGGAATAAACATTAATAATTCATGATTTAATTCTAGTACAGGTTATTATACAAATAATTCATATGAGTGTATTAGTGAATATGCACTGCACCGAGGTTAAGCCACAGTATAGGATAATGATCGAGATAAAGAACGATTATATATCTCATTGTGACTTAACCAAGTGCAGTGCATATCATTAATGCACAAGATACAAAATATGAATTATTTGTTTTGTAAGACAGGTCTACGATAAGGTCATGAACTTTAACTACAAACCTGAGCAAAATGCAAAAAGAGTAAAGACACGTGTCATGGAGGTGGCCATTTGCTTTATTGTGTTTGTTTTGTTTGTTTGAAAAGACATTATTTTCTGCATTTCAATCAATTCTCAAATTACAATAACAGAAATAACAAATCAATTGCCATATAAACAAATTAAATTACACTTTGTTGATTCAAATAATTGGTGTAACACTGTCAGTAAACTGCATATATAATTTACAGATGTACATGATAAATGTAGGCCAATTTATGCGATATAAGTTACAATTTTTATGAGAGGTATTACAAAATAATTTGCAGAATCAAAGAATCATACAAAGAAATAATACATGAATGATATTTATATGACCCGAGATACACATTATGTACAATTGTATATTGGAGTCTATTTTGAAGCAGAAGGCCGCCGTTATAAGCGGAGCTTGAATAAGACGGTCGGCCAAAATAAATATCTAAAAGTACTTAAGAAATGTATGATGGGCCATATGGAAGTACAGTAAAGTCCAGTTTTATGTTAACGATCTTAAAGTCATAAATAGAAGAAAAAAACAATATTTAGGGGGCTAGATGTGTCGTGGTGCTTGTGCGTGTTAGTGTGGACGCGTGCGAAAGTGTGGATGGCCAACAGATAGTACTTCCAAGAATATTATAACATCTATAATAAATGCGTGGGAGAAGATAAAATGCTAAAGTACCGATTTATTGCTATAAAAAAGGGGTGGACCAGTATTTGCGTTTTGTTGAGTATGTGTATTTTAAATTAATAGGTTAAATGTAGTTTTTATACTGCGTTGTATTGTGTCAGAATGTATTTTTTCATATTTGCCTTAAAGGAAGAGAGAGAAGTGCACTGTTTTATGTTTTGAGGGAGTGAGTTCCAAACATCGGGTCCGTTGTGTCGAATTGATTTGTGGGCAAATAGCAGTTTGGGATTGTTCAAATGAAAATCATTACGATGACGCGTGGGGTATGAATGAACATCTGTATTAACGGAAAATGCGTTATGGAAAAGGGGAAGTAAATTTTGGGTGTATTTGAACATATAAATTGCTGTTTGATATTTGTGAACGTCATTAATTTTAAGTGTTTTCAATAGGGAAATTAATGGATTAGTGTGGTCTAGATAATTAGAATTGGTGCAAATTCGGAGCGCCTTTTCTTGTAATAAGAAAATTGAATTGGTTTTGGTTTTGTTGCAGTTACCCCAAACAATGTTGCAATATTTAATATACGGTAAAATTAGTGCATTATATAACATGATGAGTGCCTTTTCGTTGATAAGGTATTTTAGTCTACGAATGACATCACGGATGACATCACGCGGCTAGCTAACAAGCATAATGCGCGTCTCAACAGTGCACATGATAATGCGCATCTCAGTGTGTTCATCAATGTTATAAAACGGGTTCAAGAATGTAGCCATACTGATTGGTCAAATAACACCATGTGACCGTGCAATAAAAAGTGATAACATACGGCAAAAAGGCTCTAAACCACGGCTGAGCTGCGAGTACGCGTACCTCTGGTCCGCACAAACTTAAAACGCAATTAAATCGCGTAGTTTAATCGTTATTTTAGCGCAGGGATTACATGTGCGCACTGAAACGTTCATGACTTTTGTTGGCTGCGCTTCTGTGATGTCATCCAGGAAAGCAAATGGCAGCCTCCATGACTGTGCGACTCTTGGCGTTTCTATGGGGTTCGTAACCATTTTTATAGACTTCATAATCACATTGCCGACCCGTTTTATAAAACTATTAATACATGGTTGTGAGTTCGTGCATTAGTGCAATCTGGCAACACGCAGGTTTTTATAGTGGTGTCAAACACACTCGGCTTGCGCCTCGTGCGTATAGTACACCACGATAAAAACCTTTGTGTTGCCAGATCGCACCAACGCACTCCCAACCATGTATTAATAGTATATTATTACCTCGTAAAACTACGCATGCATAAATTCAACACCTCTTAACTTTGTCCGATATGAATCAGGCAACTTGCATAGTGTTGAGCACAACTTGCATACTGCTGCACAAAATTGCATAGAAAGACAGTGATGGAAATAAATGTATAAACATGTGACGTGAATACGCATTTGCCATTGGCGAATTCTTGAACCCATCTTGTAATGGTATTATACATGTAACAAAACACTGATGCAGCATACGCTGTTTATCATTCTAACTTTGGATTTGGTGGTCATAAAGATAACACGATGAATATGACTGTGTCTCCTATATGCCTCCGCCTAAATTCAGTTGATGGCTCAAAATGGTTTATCCGACCATTACCCCATTTTGGCACACTACCCAATTATCCAATCGTTAAACAACAATGGCCCTTGTTCCAGTAAACGTAAAGTTACTGCGGAGAATTTAGCTCGCCTCGGAGTCAATCTCGAGAATACTGACTGGTCCAGCGTCTATTCAAATAGTGAAGTGGATGGTTCTTTTGACTTGTTTTCTAGTATACTCACTACCCAATTAGATATAAACTTACCAAAGCAAAAAAACAAGTCAAATTATAAGAAAACGCCTAAACTCCCCTGGATTTCGAAGTCTTTACTAAAATCAATAAATCGGAAGAATAAGCTCTACTACAAATTTAAAACAAAAGGTACTGAACAGTCAAAGCGAAAATATACACACTATAAAAACACATTCACTAAAATTATTCGATTTGAAAAGAAAAATTATTTTATCACTCGTTTGAAAAACTGTAAAAATGATATGCAAAACACTTGGAAGATAATTAAACAGGCAATGAACATGGCAAATAACAGATCGGATGTGAAAAGAATCAGAATTGACAACAAATTAGTTGAAGACCCAAAAGCTATTGTCAATATATTCAATACTTATTTTTCTCTAATTGGTGAAAATCTTGCTATAAACATTCCACCGGCTAATAAAAAATTTACAGACTTTCTAGGTCCTTATAATCCAAATTCTATTTTCTTTATAACAACAAATAAGCAAGAAATACTTAAAATTATTTCTAATTTGAAGAACAAGAAAAGTTCAGGATATGTTGAAATTAATAACGTTATATTGAAATCTATAATACCTTTTATTGTTGACCCATTGGTTCATATCTTTAATATATCACTGTCATGTGGTCAGTTTCCGAATGCAATGCAGAAACTTGCCAAAATTATCCCACTATTTAAAAAAGGTGATCAACTTGATGTTGGTAATTATAGACCAATCTCTTTATTATCTTCATTCTCTAAAGTATTGGAAAAATAATTTATACTCGTATGATTTCTTTTTTGAATAAGTATGATATTTTTTCACATTTCCAATTTGGATTTCGTGAAAAGCACAGTACGGTCCATACGTTAATGTCTTTTGTTGAAAAAGTCACACACTCAATTGATGTATCGTCTCATACTATAGGAATATTCCTGGACTTCTCCAAGGCCTTTGACACCATCAATCATGAAATCTTACTTTACAAACTGTCTCATTATGGTGTACGTGGGAAGGCCTTGGAGTGGTTCCGGAGCTATCTTCTTAATAGAAAACAATATGTATTTTTAAATGAGTGCGAATCTGAATTACGTAATATTTGTTGCGGTGTACCGCAGGGTAGTTTATTGGGTCCGCTCCTTTTTGTCCTTTACATAAACGATTTCTGTAGATCATCGAACTCCTTATCGTTTATTTTATTTGCTGATGATACCAATCTTTTCTATTCCCACAAAGATCCTAATGTTTTAGTAAATACAATCAATACTGAATTATTAAATATATCGCAGTGGATAAGGGCTAATAAGCTCTCGCTTAATCTTCAGAAGACAAATTACATGATATTTAGCAACTCCTTAGTATCATTACCTTCCGACATAGTCCTCGATAACGATCCATTGAAACAGGTGTCTCACACAAAATTCCTGGGGGTAATAGTCGACAACCAACTTACATGGAAATTACATATCGATAATATTTGCAAAGTTATTTCGCGAAATATTGGTATTATTAATAAACTCAAATTTTTGTTACCTCAATCCTCATTACTTATGCTTTATTCGACACTGATTTTACCATACTTAAATTACGGTCTCTTGGTCTGGGGTAATACCCATCAAACACTAATAGAAAAAGTTTTGTTATTACAAAAGAGGGCTATTCGCATTATTTGCAATGCCCCCATGCGCTCTCATACTGACTCTTTATTTTTCGAAAATAACATCCTCAAAATAAAGGATTTATATTCATTTCAGTTAGGTCAATTTATGTATCGTTATAATAATGGTAGTTCACCCAGTGTTTTTCAAGACATGTTTGTAAAAAATCAGAGCGTTCACAAATACCCAACTAGGCAGTTAGATGAATTTCATTTACCTCTTTTGAGGACATTTAAAGCAAAAAATACGTTCATTTTTGAAGGCCCTAAATTCTGGAATTCCCTTGATTGTGTCTTGAAAAATTCCCCCTCCCTAAACAGCTTTAAGGGTAAATTAAAATGTTTTTTACTCAAATCTTACAATCATATCTAAAAACAAAACGAAAACTAAACTAAAAAACAAAAACAAAAAAACTAAACATAATAACATTTCTTGTTACTGGTTTGTTTTTCCTCCCCAATTTCTTTTAAATGGTTTTGTGCGCCCACTACTCCTTTTTCCCCCCTTTAATCCACATGCAGCTTCCACTTTCATGACGACTCATCTTTATTTCTCTTTATCTCCATCACCCTCCCCCTCTCTTTCTCTCCCCTCTCTCTTCCTTGCCCTTTATTTACCTCATTTCACTCCATTCGTTTTGTTTGTTTTCATCAATTTAGTTCATACTTTTGGTTCCTGCTCACGGTCTCTGTTGGCCTTTATCGTGTTTTATTTAATTTTTTATTTTTCGCTACGTAAAATTCATTTACTGCATTTGCTTTTTGAGGAGCCCACAATATACAAGCTTTGCTTTTTAGTGGGCCTCTCCATTTCCACAAAATATAAATCACAAGGTTCTATTTATTAATGCCACAGTCGTTTTGTTATTGATTGTATGTTCATATTTCTGTTAGCAACTTATCTCAACTGTTATGACGGCACTTTGTTATTTATCGTATTGATTTGAATTACTTGACTGTACTTACTTGATTTGTATTTTGTTGGAAATGAAATAAATCTAAATGAAAATGAAAAATGAAAAACTGTTCTTGATATATTGTGATAACCAGAATAAAAAGCCTCTAATTACATGTTAATTGACCTCTTTGACATTTGACCTTACACCCAAAACTCTTATCACTTTATCTCCTCCTAGTCATGAATACAAAAATAGTTGAGATATGTTGATAACAAAGGTAAATAACATTAATTTCACATACACCTGTATAATAACCTCTATGACCTGTCACCTTTGACCTACGTGAACAAAAATCTAATCATTTCGTCTCATTATGGTGATGCATACCTAGTTTCAAGTTTGAATTTGATCAAATGGTTCTTGAGATATCACCTTAAGGCTAAAACCTGCAATTTCAGAAGTGACCTCTATGACTTTTCACCTTTGACCTACGTATCCCAAAATCTGATCAGATCGTCTTTCTATGGTGATACATACTAGTACCAAGTTTGAAGTTCATACCTCAAATGGTTCTTGAAATATCGCGTTCACAAGGCCAACACCTGCAATTTCAGAAATTGACATAAGACATTTGACCTACGTACCCCAAAATCTAATCGTCTTCCTATAGTGATACATACTAGCAATAAGTTTGAAGTTCATACCTAAAAAGGGTTCTTCAAAGTTACAGCAGATAAATGTCATCACCACACAAAAAACCAACATCGAATTGCTTGTTAAGTATTGCACCATATAAGAAAGATAACTTACAAGTTCATGCGACTGCAGTCAAAGAAGATGAAATCTGTGGTGACAAATCTGATTTGAGTTTCAGTTGAGAAGATAGAAAGATCTAATGTTACATCATCCACTAGCAGTAAAATGAAAATAACAGAATATAACAGAAAAATAGTTACTTTTCTATCGACCCCTAAACATTTGTCAATATTTGAATACATTTGAATACATTGAATATCTTACCTCAATCTCCAACTAACAAAATGAAGGTATCTTAATCAAACTCTTTAATATTGGACCTGTATTTTTTTTTATTTAAGGTTCAACTGAATCCAGTCCAAAACTATATTAAATTTTATATTTGCATTACAAAACAATTTAAGTAGCATTAATTATGAAAAATAGTAAGTGAATGTTTACATTTAAAGCTAGAGCTGAGTTACTGGTCATGCATTGTAAAAGAAACTGTCTAGAAGTTATTGGGAAATGTTGATTATGTAGTACATTATGATTGAATAATTTTAGTTCTAAAAATAGTTAAAATGATAACAAATTTATTTAATCTGGCTGAAAATAACATTACAGTAAAAAAAATACTGCAGATAGATACAATGGGTACATGGGACAACGCATACATGTGGCATCAAATTTGGTCAAAAGTTTTTAACTATTTCTTGTCATAATTATTTGGAATATGGGGGTATTTGAAGGGCAATACTTTTCATGTGACATTGCTATTGAAGAATAAAGAGAAAGCTCACAAATTAATTAACCTTCACCAGAACGCTACCTTTCTCTTAAAACACCTAAAGGTAATGTTTGGTTTTGATAAGCCCTCAAAAAGTTTTTGTCACATTTCTTGGATTTGTATTGATAATTAAATAGTAAGACACCGGCAATGCTGTGATATTTCTCCTACTAAAGTTGAATACTAAACGAATGAGAGGCAAAACATAATTTAGATGCCAGGCCATGGAGGGATGTAAACTCTCAACAATGGCAGTGCAGTTTACACTATACCCGCATTCAATACTTAACTTAATACCAGGGTGGACTTTCCCTTTAAAAGCAGGTTCCATACATGTAAATCTACTTCAATCTATTGCATTGGAAGGTAACACATACTATAGATTCTGATGGTACATTTACATCAATTAGGAGTATTATAAATATTTACATACAAAAATAATGCAATTTCTATAGGCAAGGCACTGTACGTCCATTCATATACTCACTTTCTATTGGAATGCCAGGTATTTCACTTTCAGGAGGAGTTCTGCATGTGACTGTGTTACCCAAATTGGTAGCAGGGACCAAATACATGTCAAAGGAACACTGGTATTGATAACTATCCTTGGGATCCGGGAGCTGTTGTACTGTGATGTTTATCTATTACAATGATATTAAAAAGTAACTTCTTAACAGGACTTACACTCACAGGATCACTTACATGAATATATACACTTGTACGTGTACAGGTAACTATGTCTTTTTATGCTTCAATAAATTGCATTACATTACATCCCCTGCCTACATGTATCACATTTGAAATGTCAACATGAGTATAGGGTCCGTGTTAATAAGCATATTTCAAGGACATGTGCTTCCCAAGTTCTTTCAAAATTATTACTGTACCTTCAGAATGCTTCGGCTCCAGTAACCATTATCAGTGCATGGTACAATTCATGGAATAAATCCTACTAAAAGTCAACTGAAAGTCATGATTTAGTCAAACTGTCTTGTAACCAATCTTCAGTGCAAAATATTTGATAGCTACCATAACTGATCAAATGAGAGTGAAAAATTGGGGAAGGGTATGAAGATTAGTGCTGAAAATGAAATCATCATTGAACCCAGTGGCGGATCTACATTGGGGAAAAAAACCGGCCTGTGCCCCATCTTTTCAAACCCAACTGGCAAGTACACTATTAAAAAATATGCCCCCTTAATTTTTTACGGCTCGGTGCCCCCTCTTTTACAAAATCCTGGATCCGCCCCTGATGGAACCTACTTCTTGTTCTGTCTGATGATAGGGCAGTCTATCATTTGGCAGGATATCTGAGATGGATACACATTGCAAGGCATTGTAAGATAACCACCGAGTTGACTCATTAGAAAAGGAGCATGCTTCATATCTTGTGCATCTATGGAATAAATGAGAGTGCAATTTATTCATGACATTATTATTGATGGGCACTGAAAATACATTAGCCTTGAATGTTTTTCCCCCTTTCATTAAACATAAAAAGAAGAATGCATTTTTTTAAAAGAGGATATAGTCTACATCTATGATGTACCCCTACACATATATGAGATTGCATAAATGTACTTTGCACAGAATCAAATTGACTATTTTCAAAAGAAATAATTGGAATCTATAACTTTGTTGCTCATACATGTGCATGCACTACATTTTGTGTTATCACCTTGTTTCTAAATACACCATCCATTGAGGATATCCTCCATTCTAACTTATGCACTCACCTTGCTTCCAGAGTACACCATCCACAGTAAGGGTCTCCGTCATTTCCTCCATTAACACCAATGCACTCATCGCATGTCTGGTATTGGCCACAGTTCGTCAAATTCAATGTCAGGGCCTATATTATGTTTGTATAACATGAAGAGTAACATTATTTTTATGCATATTATGCTTAAACCCGTGAACATACGATATAGGCCTGTAATATGCATGCATGTTTTGTATTTGGTCAATAGGTGCACATTTAAGGGACCAATTACATCTCCCTAATTTTGTATTATTTTAAAACATAAAATTATTCTCCTAAGGACAAAAACTTTAAGACATTCAAGTTAAAGAGCTTACAAGGGAAAATCATAAATTTTATATGAAGGCTAGAACAGAACTTAGAGTTAACTTTTGTGCACACAAAATTTGCTACGAGTGCAGAGTCTACTCACAAGTTCTTTTAAACTTTCGGGATATTTCTCTACTATATGTAACATTTTAATCTTATATTTCTGATAACAGATACCAGCATGGAACCCTATTCAGACCAAACCAAATCTGGTGATTTGGTTCCCTTTAAATATCGTTCACTCATTTTTGGGGAGTTACATCTACATGTAAAGGTATGGCCTTATATTTACATTGCATCATCCCAGTATTTTCAGACACATGGAGGGATGTTGAGAAGGTGCATGAATATTTCGCATTTGTGAAGCCTTTGTAACAGCTAACCTTTGAGCATATGGGGTGTTTAAACCAAGTACAAGTACTTGCCCTATGGTGAGCTTATAAGAAGTTTAGTACAGATATTTATTACAGATATTGTAAATAATTACAATATCTGTAATAAAGTTTAATTTAAAAAAAAGTCTCTCTCTCTCTCTTCTCACTCCTCTCTCTCTTTCTCTCTCTTTCTCTCTCTCTCTCTTTCTCTCTCTTTCTCTCTCTCTCTCTCTCTTTCTACCTCCTAGTTTAGCAGAAGTTGGGAGAAGTTATTTATGGAACCAGGCCTACGGTAATAATTTCTAAATGCATGGGGACCAATATAAAATGGAACATTAGTACATGTATTATCATAATCTTCTTCTTCCTATTACAAGACGTGAAATAACTCAGTAGACATAGAAGTAGGCATATACACGTATCACTACTATACACTTGCACATAACTCGTATAAACATACCTGTGAGCCTGGTTCTGAACTTGTCCGAAATGCCAGTGTTATCTGCTCTTTTGATTCATCAAGGAACATTTCTTGTAAGACAGATCCACTTCCAAGAGAGACAGTCTCATAGACGTATGAGTTATCTACTATATTCACCTGACAGAACAAGCAAATCACAATGGTACAATTATAGAACAAATAAGTTAAAATAAAATTTACAAGTGTAGGCCTATATGTCATGTAAAAAGATTAATTAATACAAAACTAATTACATTTTCTTTTAATTTCATAACGCTTTATTGAGCTTGACTTTAACAGGTATAAACTTTGTCAATCGTCCTAACAAAAATATTACAATGTACTCCATGAAGTAGATTTATGTCTACAAGTATCTCAACTTCATCGATCAAGTTCTTTTCTGAGTAGTCTTGTCCAGCAAATTACTACAGTGGGGGACCATGTCTTGAAATGGGTGAAAATATCAGCCAACATCATCAAGCTGGACATGAAAAAGAATTAAATATTATGAAGCTACATTTTGGCGAACTATTCCATGGATAAGTTAATATTAAGGTACATGGTTTTGCGTAGCTGTGACATTTCACTCTTACCAATTTATGAGTGATTGTGTGATGTTCATGCTCTTAGTTCTCTTTTCAATTGAAACAAACTTTTCACATATTGTTACAGTGTCTGTGTGGAGTAAAAAGGTTACTGGAATCTTTTCAAATACCTCTTTTCTTGGAAATTCTAATGGGTGTTTATTTTAGATTCAGTAACTTTCTTTTCCTTCCAAAGTATGTATATCAAAACTAGTTACCGCTAAGTTGATACTTTAATAAGCTCTTATCGTGTCAAAAATATGCACATAACCCACTCAAATGAATGCAGATAAGTATACAAACCTTATGGAGTCTTCCTTGGTTATCTCCCATGAATGCAACAGTGTGATTTCTCTCTATGGTTGTCACAATGGAAGTGAGTATCACATTGGGAATGGTGATGATGGGTGAGGCAGATAGGGGAACCGTGCCACTGGCATACTTGTAGGGATCAACAGGTGTACCATCATCCAAGTAAGAAACAGTGCACTGGACTGAATCTGGAGGTGTGGAAGTTAACTGCCAGAAAAGAAAATAGGGGAACAGATTTATCACAATTTTATATGAAACACATACACCTTCTGTATCTCCCATGAGTTTGGTGTTTGGTGTCTCTCTGTGGTTGTCATTATAGAGGTAGAAGTATCAAACCAGGAACGGTGATGACCGGTAAGGCAGATGGAAGAATTATACCACTGAAGCATAGTGGTAAAGAGTACATGTATCAACATAACCATCCATCATCTTGTGGAGTTAAATCATACTACCAGAAATGAATGAAAAGGAGAAGATCATTTCATTACATGGCACATTAACTTTAAAGTGAGTGACGGTTGCAAAGTTATCTGTCATAAGAGAGTCTTGCAGGTAAACTTTAACGTTTGACCTGAAATGACCTTTGACCTTATCATGTGACCTCCAACGGCACCATAACATGCAGGTCCCCTCAGTGCATCTACAACCCAAGTTTGGTTGAAAAGTGAGTGATGGTTGCAAAGTTATCTGTCATAAGAGAGTCTTGCAGGTAAACTTTAACGTATGACCTCAAATGACCTTTGACCCTATCATGTGACCTCCAACGGCACCATAACATGCAGGTCCCCTCAGTGCATCTACAACCCAAGTTTGGTTGAAAAGTGAGTGACTGTTGCAAAGTTATCTGTCATAAGAGAGTCTTGCAGGTAAACTTTAACGTTTGACCTGAAATGACCTTTGGCCTTATCATGTGACCTCCAACGGCACCATAACATGCAGGTCCCCTCAGTGCATCTACAACCCAAGTTTGGTTGAAAAGTGAGTGACGGTTGCAAAGTTATCTGTCATAAGAGAGTCTTGCAGGTAAACTTTAACGTTTGACCTGAAATGACCTTTGACCTTATCATGTGACCTCCAACGGCACCATAACATGCAGGTCCCCTCAGTGCATCTACAACCCAAGTTTGGTTGAAAAGTGAGTGACGTTTGCAAAGTTATCTGTCATAAGAGAGTCTTGCAGGTAAACTTTAACGTATGACCTTTGACCTTATCATGTGACCTCCAACGGCACCATAACATGCAGGTCCCCTCAGTGCATCTACAACCCAAGTTTGGTTAAAAAGTGAGTGATGGTTGCAAAGTTATCTGTCATAAGAGAGTCTTGCAGGTAAACTTTAACGTATGACCTTTGACCTTATCATGTGACCTCCAACTTCACCATAACATGCAGGTCCCCTCCCCTGATAGCAGAAAGTGTTAAAAAATGACGTGATATTTACGTCGTGGTTTTCGTCTTTTTTACGTCCTGTAATTACGTCAATAAGACGACAACTTGCACCAACGCAAGACGTCAAGAGGACGTCTTATTTTGACGTCATCTCTACGTCTTCATTCCTCTTCCCTGATAGCAGAAAGTGTTAAAAATGACGTGATATTTACGTCACGGTTTTCGTCTTTTTTACGTCCTGTAATTACGTCAATAAGACGACAACTTGCACCAACGCAAGACGTCAAGAGGACGTCTTATTTTGACGTCATCTCTACGTCTTGTACACTGTAAAAACTAAAGTGCTACTTTTAGGGGCATGTATAGTGACTGCACCTGAAGTGCTGTTTATAGCACTTGTAGTGTGCTAATTTACCAGCAAAAAAAAAAAAATGTGACTGTGGCGAGCCTCGAACCAGGTTCCGCTGATTGAGAGGCGCTGACATTACCGATGGACTAACGAATGCTTCTTGCAATCCAGTTTAGTCATGGGAGTCAAGTAGATAACATGAACTATATGGTGTCGTAAATTCACTATGTAACAATATGATCTGCTCTAAATCGTACAATGTGAGTTAGTATAGCGGTAATGCCAGCGATTCTCGATCAGCGGACCCTGGTTCGAAGCTCGCCCAAATCATTTTTTTTTAATGAATGTTTAGCAGTTTAAGGAGCCGGTCCAGCTCCCGTGAAAGTGCTGAAATAGCACGATGTGTGCATTCAATAGCACTCTGAGTGCAGTCCCTATGTATGCCCTCAAAAAGTGCTATATACAGCACTTCAGTTTTTACATCGTACAGATGACGTCAAAATAAGACGTCCTCTTGACGTCTTGCGTTGGTGCAAGTTGTCGTCTTATTGACGTAATTACAGGACGTAAAAAAAACGAAAACCACGACGTAAATATCACGTCATTTTTACCACTTTCTGCTATCAGGGTCAGTGCATCTACAACCCAAGTTTGGTTGAAAAGTGAGTGATGGTTGCAAAGTTATCTGTCATAAGAGAGTCTTGCAGGTAAACTTTAACGTTTGACCTGAAATGACCTTTGACCTTATCATGTGACCTCCAACGGCACCATTACAAGCAGGTCCCCTCAGTGCATCTACAACCCAAGTTTGGTTGAAAAGTGAGTGACGGTTGCAAAGTTATCTGTCATAAGAGAGTCTTGCAGGTAAACTTTAACGTTTGACCTGAAATGACCTTTGACCTTATCATGTGACCTCCAACGGCACCATAACATGCAGGTCCCCTCAGTGCATCTACAACCCAAGTTTGGTTGAAAAGTGAGTGACGTTTGCAAAGTTATCTGTCATAAGAGAGTCTTGCAGGTAAACTTTAACGTTTGACCTGAAATGACCTTTGACCTTATCATGTGACCTCCAAAACGGCACCATAACATGCAGGTCCCCTCAGTGCATCTACAACCCAAGTTTGGTTGAAAAGTGAGTGACGGTTGCAAAGTTATCTGTCATAAGAGAGTCTTGCAGGTAAACTTTAACGTATGACCTTTGACCTTATCATGTGACCTCCAACGGCACCATAACATGCAGGTCCCCTCAGTGCATCTACAACCCAAGTTTGGTTAAAAAGTGAGTGATGGTTGCAAAGTTATCTGTCATAAGAGAGTCTTGCAGGTAAACTTTAACGTATGACCTTTGACCTTATCATGTGACCTCCAACGGCACCATAACATGCAGATCCCCTCCCCTGATAGCAGAAAGTGTTAAAAAATGACGTGATGTTTACGTCGTGGTTTTCGTCTTTTTTACGTCCTGTAATTACGTCAATAAGACGACAACTTGCACCAACGCAAGACGTCAAGAGGACGTCTTATTTTGACGTCATCTCTACGTCTTCATTCCTCTTCCCTGATAGCAGAAAGTGTTAAAAATGACGTGATATTTACGTCACGGTTTTCGTCTTTTTTACGTCCTGTAATTACGTCAATAAGACGACAACTTGCACCAACGCAAGACGTCAAGAGGACGTCTTATTTTGACGTCATCTCTACGTCTTGTACACTGTAAAAACTAAAGTGCTACTTTTAGGGGCATGTATAGTGACTGCACCTGAAGTGCTGTTTATAGCACTTGTAGTGTGCTAATTTACCAGCAAAAAAAAAAAAATGTGACTGTGGCGAGCCTCGAACCAGGTTCCGCTGATTGAGAGGCGCTGACATTACCGATGGACTAACGAATGCTTCTTGCAATCCAGTTTAGTCATGGGAGTCAAGTAGATAACATGAACTATATGGTGTCGTAAATTCACTATGTAACAATATGATCTGCTCTAAATCGTACAATGTGAGTTAGTATAGCGGTAATGCCAGCGATTCTCGATCAGCGGACCCTGGTTCGAAGCTCGCCCAAATCATTTTTTTTTAATGAATGTTTAGCAGTTTAAGGAGCCGGTCCAGCTCCCGTGAAAGTGCTGAAATAGCACGCTGTGTGCAATTCAATAGCACTCTGAGTGCAGTCCCTATGTATGCCCTCAAAAAGTGCTATATACAGCACTTCAGTTTTTACATCGTACAGATGACGTCAAAATAAGACGTCCTCTTGACGTCTTGCGTTGGTGCAAGTTGTCGTCTTATTGACGTAATTACAGGACGTAAAAAAGACGAAAACCACGACGTAAATATCACGTCATTTTTACCACTTTCTGCTATCAGGGTCAGTGCATCTACAACCCAAGTTTGGTTGAAAAGTGAGTGACGGTTGCAAAGTTATCTGTCATTAGAGAGTCTTGCAGGTAAACTTTAACGTATGACCTCAAATGACCTTTGACCCTATCATGTGACCTCCAACGGCACTATAACATGCAGGTACCCTCAGTGCATCTACAACCCAAGTTTGGTTGAAAAGTGGGTGATGGTTGCAAAGTTATCTGTCATAAGAGAGTCTTGCAGGTAAACTTTAACGTTTGACCTGAAATGACCTTTGACCTTATCATGTGACCTCCAACGGCACCATAACATGCAGGTCCCCTCAGTGCATCTACAACCCAAGTTTGGTTGAAAAGTGAGTGACGGTTGCAAAATTATCTGTCATAAGAGAGTCTTGCAGGTAAACTTTAACGTTTGACCTGAAATGACCTTTGACCTTATCATGTGACCTCCAACGGCACCATAACATGCATGTCCCCTCAGTGCATCTACAACCCAAGTTTGGTTGAAAAGTGAGTGACGGTTGCAAAGTTATCTGCCATAACGTTTGTGACGGACGGACGGACGGACGGACGACGGACGGACGCCATTTGGATCCCTTAGTCTCGCCTTCACCTCCGGTGGGCGAGACAAAAGTGGAAACGCCCCCTCCCAAGAAGGTGGTAGGGCCTAATTGAAACAATTTCATTTTCATCGGTCAGAATCTTATCTTTTGTTACTTTTAATGAAAATTCAACTATAAAGTGTGCACCCCATAAGATTTCTTTGTTTAAAAAAATAACACTTGTGCTAGAAGGGGACGCCCTTTCCTCAGCTTATTCCACTAGAAAAAGAATGCTTCGGGCATGATGGGCCTCAGGGCTTTAGTGTGCACCATATAATTAGATTTCCATGTTTCAAAAATGGTCAGCGTTCCCCATTGCCAATACATCGGTTTAGTGGCAAAATTAACCTGGGGGGGGGGGGGCTGAGCTGCATGGTGGACCACCCCCGCCCCCACGGTGATGATGATGATGCTCTGATAAAAATACCTTTAACATGTTGAAAATGTATAAAACAAAACTTTAAAATAAGTTCCCCATTTATTTATTTTTTTGTGTGTTTATTACAATACACATAAGGCATTACCCTTTTCCTTTTATCAGATAAAACTATTAAAAACTTATTGTATCCACTAATTTTACCTTTTTTACGTTACTGTCGGTCTATCGGACCTTCTAACTATTGGACCCCTACTTTGGACTATCGGACCCTTTTGCCGATTCGGTCTATAGAACCTTCTCTCTATCGGACCTTCTGACTATTGGACCCCGTTGGACTTTCTATCTATAGAACCTTCGGACTATCAGACCCTCCGCCGATTCGGTCTATAGGACCGTCTGTCTATTGGACCCTCTCGTACATTCGGTCTATCGAACCACCTTCAAAGGCCATGTTCACCCCCCCCCCCCCCCAAAAAAAAAAAAAAAAAAAAAGTGAGTTAAATCAATCAAATTAAACAAAAAAAGGTTAAAATCCATCAAAATCGGATAAAAATGGGCCATTTATGGCATTTTAATGTTTTGCATCGTTTCGTAAAACAGTGAATTTTTTCATAGATGTTTTAAAGATTCTCTTCATTGTATTACAATAAGTTATAATAATGATGATCGTACACATTCTACGAGCAGTCAAACTTTGTTTTACATTCAGAAAACTGATGTGAAAGAGAGATACGCGAAAAAAACGAAAGAAAAAAGGAAAGGCCTCTGCCACCAAAATAGGGGGCCGAAGTCCTAGATGTCAGTCAGGGATCATTTTTAAAAGCTCCGCCAAAGCCCCCAACGTTATCTATAAAGTTTCATTGAGAATAGTTAAGCACTCTTCAAGATGTTACCAATTAAAATCTGGTTGCATTTTCTTTATTGAGACACCCCGTAAACAAACAATAAGGACTCAAAAAAATAACTTGTAACTTAGACTTAAATTAGACAACAGTGATTTCAATAAATAAGTTAGCGTATACAAAACTGGATAATTCATCCAAACATGAGTGCATAATTTTCCAATATCTTCTATCATTGGAATATTCTTTTTGCATAGATTCTGGTGCTTTCAACTGTGTGTATGTATGCTTACTTTGTAATCTTTCCATTAATGGTTGATACATGAAATATGGATAGGGACATGCATCTGCATATCTGATTTCATTTTTATGACACTGACTGTTCATTTCTACACTAACACACCACTAGGACCAACATTGGATATAATTTTTACTTGTATCAACGAGCTATGTGAAAAAAAAATCATATTATCCCCTAAACAAAGTTCATATGAATATGATCTCCTGTCCATAATCTAAATGGACAGGGGATCAAACTATCTGTTTTGCTGTGCATATAATACAAATGTAGAGTGTGTTTGAAGTACACGTACTATGTATTTGAAATTTATTTAATGGATATTGATTTCATGTAGAGGGCCCTAGAAAAAAATGGGGTTAGCATCAAATGAAATAAAATAGGAAATATGCATAGGAGAGCATCCATGGCAAATACAGCTACTTCAAACTGATAATCATGATACTGCCTTGCATTTTAGTTAACATGTACTTACTGTGTTACACATGCTGCCTTCAAGATAGTCATTTGTTGTTCCATCTGTATTGCCTATCTCAATACATCCAAAGACAGCATCTTTAAAGGCATCCTGGACATCACTCATCTTATACATACAAAGGGCAGATGAGCTCTCACTTGTAAATACAGCATACAGAATGTCATCAGTACTATTGATACTCAATGAGTCAGCAAGCTGGGATCCTGCTGGTCCGATATGAGCAGTTTGGATCTCATTGTAAGATCCACACTGTAGCTCTATCTCTGTGTAGGATGCAAAGTCACTATCTAATGAATTACGACATAAACGTCCCAAGTATACATGGTCTCCCCTAGAGATGAAATAGTAGAGATAATCCTTGTAAGCAATCACATGTCGGAAAAAATTATCCTCGGGAGAAATTAGAGAATCTATTACACTTTGGCCTTTGTACAAGTCTAGAAGATTGTGCTTGGAAATAGATGGATTGGTCAGGCTTCCAAAACTGACTCCTGTGAATAAGTACAGTCCACCATCTACAACATTCGCTTCAAAGTCGGCACCTAAAACAACAGCTCCTACAGTGGGTGCATCTAATGTTGTCACAACTAACTGTTCTGCTGAAGTATCAAATTTAACCACATCATGTGATATGTTAGTCAAGCTCCTTGTCTCACAGAAACCATCACAGCCACCACATGTGATAAGCTTATTCTCAGGTGATGGAGCTACAACAAGGAGTTTATTATCATTGTTATTATTTTCATTTGGAGAAGGGCATGGTCCAGTATTCACTGTTTGTTTGTGAGTCAGGTCTGAGTTGAGTTGATAGAGTCTCTCTCGTGCTCCAATATAGACATCTCCAATTACGTTATTGATGGTGATGTGGTTGAATGGCAGGGTGGGGTCAGGACTGGTAAAGGATGATACCAGATAGGATGAAAGAGGAGCTGAGTAGACCGACGGAATGACAAGAAGCAGAACGACGAGGAACGTGATCCCCGGCTTCAAATCATCTCCTGATGACATAATTACTTCTCTTCACTTCGCTCCGTGGTAGCTCGATACGATAAATCTATTAGTCGTTCAAAGAAAAATTAAATCACATGATTAAAATAACTTCCACATTTTTATATTTCCTTACATTGTGCTTTTAAAGGATCGTTTGGATTATGTGATCAATAATAAATTCAATTATACGTACGGAGGTTAATATAAGTGTCAATATGAGTGTATTATTAGGGATTATGGTCGACCACTCGACTGTAGGCTTAGGTATCAGCTCGTAAGGTTGTAAACCTTATTGTTTCGAAATTTTTCAAGATAAAAGCATGAAGTGATTTGAGGTAGGAAGCAAAAGAATTGCAAATTAAGTTAAGAAGTTGTAATAACAATTGTAGATCAATACCTTATACCTAAGGCTTTCTGCTAACTTAGTTCGTATAGTGGTTTAAAAAAAAACAATAACAATTAAAGACCTCAGCCTGACCCAAAACAACCATATATTGACGTAAAGCTTAGTAAACAAAGAATATAATTACCCTGGGTATTCATAAATTTTCGTCTCCGTTTATCCATAAAAAATAAAAAAGATTTTTTTTTTTTTGGTCCGCCCTCTCCCTATGGCGTAACAACAGAGGAAACTGCAGGGGGTCGCTAGACGTGTGACGACATGTCATGTATACAGCTCCGAGTGCGTCTACACGATATGTCGTCATCAAATTTTCACAGGAAATGGAATCTCATGAAGTTGGTTTCAATTTGTTCAGAAAATATATAGCTCCCCGTGGATGAATAAAGGGTATATTTCAAAATTCGGTCAGGCTGAGGTCTTTAAGGGGTGAATAATTTTGTCGGCATGTTCCATTTGATAAGAAAATGAACTGATTCGACCTAGTAAGCATTTCTAATCAAATTATTTATGATAAAGGCTAAAAATGTTTTATCTAGCTAAAACAAAGATCGAATCAAGACGCGAATCTTTAGATGTACAGCAGACCTACTTGATTTCCAGCCTCATCAATATCTTGATTGGTATGACGAAACAGCTTTCGTTCAGGTCAGTTCAGGAGTAAATAATAATTGTTATCGTTTCGACCAGCTTTGATTAAGATTTTCATATGACTATACGCACAATGTAATTGGAACCACATCACAGTTTAGTGTTTGTTTTCATATCATAACTTTTATTATTAATCATTGATAGAGCACCACATCTGATCAAACTATCTTCATCTACATGAAAAACCCGATACTCTTCTCGTTCCCGATTCAGTGGCCAAACTTTGTGTATGAAACTGTCCTGTCATGCCTGTGGATAGCTAAAAGTTTGTTTCAGTACTTAACTTCTGTTAAACTAAACCTTGAAATAGAATTCTCTTTATAATAAACCAACATGGACCGACTTGGAATTTGAAGTAAACATATCATTCAACACAACGGGTCTCACTTTGTACCTTTAACCACTATCATTCGAGCGTGCTCATCAGTTCTATAGGTTCTTCTACAGTTATATGCTACTGGAAGCTAACACAATGCACATGACATGATATTGTTAATTCCAGAACATGTTTAATCAGAGGATGAATTGCCGAGCGTAACATTTCAAGTAGGCACCTGATGAGAGCTGTCTAGTCTCGCATTCAGACGTATGACTTATCGTCACACCTCCCTTTCTTTAAGAAGAGAGTTTGTCTCGATTTAGACAAGTATGAATATTTTCATCTTGTGCCTTTACAATTATAAGACATAATATATTTCTTGAAGCCTGTTTAACTTTGGTTTCTGTAAACAGCCTTCAATAACACAAAACATAATATATGAATTTTCACGTAGTGTTGAGGTAATGTTTTTGACTTCTTCTGGTTGAGAGTCCCTGCAATTAAAGTCCTTTCAAGATAATTATTCTGCTTTCTTTGAGTGTTCTGTTTGTTGATTCAGAGTTCTTCTTATAAATCGCTGAAATATATTATTCTCCAGTTTGTAGTAATTTTGTTTTAACTGTTTCATCAATCCTTTTCGATTAAGTTACTGTTCAATTAAGCGAACCGGAGGCTTCACGTTGCGTCCACTTCTCGTTGTAAACGTAGCTGTTGATGTAGATGGTGCATCCACTGCTGGAGGGTTATCATCGTTGTCATCTTGGACATTTCGTGGTTGTTCGTCATCGTCGTCGACATCGTGCGAGATATAATGTTCTTTACGTCTAGCTGGTCTGATGTGACGGCGGTTTCGTCGACGTATCACGCCGTGTTCAGTTTGTACCAGATAAGACCGGTTTGGTAGTTTGGTCTTAACAACGCCTTGCTCTGACCATCTGTTTGTGTGCATGTCAAGGAGTGTGACATGTTGACCAATGCTAAGCTCTTGAAGATCCTGAGCATGCTGATCATAGCGTTGTTTCTGTTTCGCCTTCTGCCGCTCCTTCCTTTCCTTCACCTGACGAAAATCAATGTTCTGTGGATCAAGGAGGTTGTCCATCATCGGCAAGTTAGATCTCAAACGGCGATTGTAGAGTAGTTCTGCAGGGGATTTCCCACAGTCGAGGGGTGAGCTCCTGTAGATCTGTAGAGCTCGGTAGATATCTTGACTACTCTGCTGGCACTTTCGAAGTAGATTCTTTGAAACCTTGACTGCTCCCTCAGCGCGACCATTGGACTGGGGATAGTACGGACTTGTAGTCGTGTGAACAAAATCCCAGTCGGCTGCGAAGCGTTGGAATTCAGAACTCGCAAATTGCGGACCGTTGTCCGAGACTACTTCACAAGGAGTACCGTGTCTAGAGAAAATCTCCTTGAGTTGTGTGATCACTGTTTTGCTACTAGTTGTGGACAGTGTACGCAGTTCAATAAACTGGGAATAGTAGTCTACGACTACTAGGTAATCTTTACCATCTAGAGTGAACAAGTCAGTACCGACTTTTTCCCACGGTCTGTCCGGAATCTGGTGTTGTTTCAGACTCTCTTGTTGTTGTTTCGGTTTGTACAACATACAGGCTGCACAGTCTTGAACCATGTCGGTGATGTCTTGGTTCATCTGTGGCCAGTATAGGACTTCACGGGCCCTTCTCTTGCACTTTTCTATTCCTAAATGCCCTTCATGGATCTTGTTCAGCATTTGCTTTCTCATTGATGTTGGAACTACAATCCTACCGCCCTTCAAAATGAAGCCATTAGCTTCTGAAAGCTCACTTCTGGCATGCCAATACTGTTTGACAGCCATTGGACATTGATGTTTTGCAGCTGGCCATCCTGTTCTGATGACTTGTTGGAGTTGCTGCAGTGTTTCATCTGTCTTTGTCTCTTTGACAAATTGTGTTTTTCTGTCAGTAGTGACAGGTAGAGTCTCTATGATTGCATCAACATAGACTCTGATGTCTTCCTCTCGTTCTTGACTCTGGTCTGCTTCTGAGTCTACCGCTCTTGACAACGCATCTGCTATATACATGAACTTGCCAGGCGTGTAGGATACCTTCAAGTCATATCTCTGCACCCTGATCATCAGACGTTGAATCCGTAGCGGACAGTCACTCAGAGATTTGGTGAACAACGGAACGAGGGGCTTATGGTCTGTCTCAGCTTCAATCACTTGACCATAGACATACTGGTGGAACCTTTCACACGCATATGTGATCGCTAGCAGTTCCTTTTCTATCTGAGCATAGCGCGTCTCTGCCTCTAACATAGCTCTAGATGCGTATGCTATCGGATGCCAATTCTGGTCATGCTGCTGTAGGAGAACTGCTCCTAAGCCATTCTTGGAAGCGTCAGCTGATATCTTCGTGGGCTTTGTGCAATCATAGAAATGTAGCACAGGATGCTTCATCAGAGCTTCTTTGAGCTCGCACCATGCCTGTTCTTGTGCATCTTCCCACATCCATTCTGTCTTCTTGTCCAGCAGGACCCGAAGAGGAGCTGACCTTGTCGACAGGTTCGAAATGAATTTTCCTTGATAATTTATCATTCCCAAGAAACGTTGAACATCTTGTTTGCAGGTTGGTCTTGCCATGTTTCTGATGGCTGCAACCTTTTTCGGATCTGGTCTGACCCCATCTTGGCTGATCAAATCACCAATGAAGATCATCTCGTTCACATTGAACTCACATTTGTCTCTGTTGAGTTTCAGGTTTGACCTTTTTGCGATGTCTAGAACTTTCCTCAGACGATCATCATGTTCTTCTTGCGTGCTTCCCCAGACAACTATGTCATCCATCATAGTGTTGACACCTGGTACATCTACAAACAGATTGTGTATTATCTTATGGAATACCTCTGGCGCACTGCAAATACCGAATGGTAATCGAATAAACCTGTATCTCCCGAAAGGAGTTATGAACGTGCACAGCTTCGAACTCTCGTCATCCAACTCTATTTGCCAGAAACCACTTGAAGCATCTAGCTTACTGAAGTATTTTGCATTGGCAAATTCTGCTGTGATTTCCTCACGTGACGGTAACTTGTAATTTTCTCGTTTGATAACCTTGTTAAGGTCTCGCGGGTCCAAGCATACCCTTAGCTTACCGTTCTTTTTGGTCACTACAACCAATGACGAGACCCAGTCTGTCGGCTCATCCACAGACTGAATGACATTCATGCGCTCCATTTTTTCCAATTCCTTTTTCAGTTTGTCTCGAATTGGGAATGGTATTTTGCGACACGCATGCTTTACTGGCTGCGCATTTTCTACTACCATGATATGATGTTTTCCTGGTAAACACCCTAGACCTTCGAACACATCTGCATATTTGTCAACAATATCATTGTTCGAGTCTTTTTCAACGACATACACGCGTTTCACGAGTCCTAGTTTCTCACAATCTTGCAAACCCAGTAGTGGTTGACGATTACCAGGCACTACAAAAAACGCCATGTTATGTGAAATACCCTTGTATTTGACCTGGGTATAGCAACGACCTTTTACAGGAATATGCCCATCACCGTATCCTGACAACTGTGTCTTCGATGAATGCAACTTCGGTTTCGGTTTCAATTTCTTGTATTCAGATTCAGAAATTGTACTTGTTTGTGCTCCTGTGTCGAGCTTGAAGTTTACAAGAGTCTTATTAACCTCAATCTTGGTTTTCCACTCTTTGTTTGACCCAACTGCATCAATAGCATCAACAATGAATTCTTCATCAACTTGATCTTCTCTCAACTCATTGACTGCTTTGTTTATTGGCGTCTTGCAACATTTAGCGAAGTGATTACCTCGTCCGCACTTCCGACAAATTTGACCTTGAGCCGGACAAGCACTCTTGCCATGGAAATTACCACACCTGCTACAGGTGTTCCTGGAATTCTGTGTGACTTTCTGACCCTGACCTTGCTTTGGCCTCACACTTTGACTACCTTGAGTTTGCTTGAAAGTCTGTTTTTGTTTTCTACCTGGGAAGGATTTCCTCTTACCCCCTAGAGCATCAACTGATAAACACTCATCCTGGGAACACAGCTCTTTGACCTGAGCTCGTGTGGATTCAGCAGCACGACATAACTGCAATGTCTTCTCCAGATTCAAATCATCTTGTCTCAACAGTCTCTCTCTCACGCTATTATCAGTCATCCCACAGATAATACGATCTTTAATCAAACTGTCAGTAAGATCTCCAAACTCACACGATTGTACTCTGTTTCTCAACTCTGTAGCGTATTGATCAATTGTCTCGTTCACCTGTTGTGAACGTGTGAATAACTTGTGTCTTTCATACGTGACATTTCGTTTCGGTATGCAATATTCTTCAAATTTTGTCATGACCACTTTCAACTTCATCCTGTCATCCTCATTAGGAAAAACAAACGTGTTATACACTTGAAGCGCTGCGTCGCCTATGCAATGCAAAACTAACGAGCATTGGGATTTATCCCCTTTCTCTGACATTCCGCTGGCTACATTGAACAATTCAAATCGCTGTCTGAATCGTTTCCAATTTTCAGCAACATTGCCAGTCAACAAATCTAGCGGTGCCGGTTGACTTAGACTAGTAGCCATTGTGTATCCGCTGTTATATGTGGGGTGTAGGGTTTATTAGTGTATCAATATAACCTACTTCTAACTAGTTTAATATTACTCACTAGTTTAGAATCGCTTGAGCGCCCTAATTTATCCTATTTTAGTGTCAGCAACCATGCAATGTTCGAGTCACCTATATCTTTTTGGATCATAGCGTAACCAACATTCACAGTCCCGATATCTACTAACAACAGGTTTGCACTCCGCACTCGACCAAAAATCAGCTGTTCGGTCTCTCCACACAACATGCATGCATTTCACGCTGAGCTCTCGATGTCGCAATCTTCGCTGTGCACGCTCGATCATGCATTCATAGCGAGATGTGTCACGCACACACTTTCACACACAAAATGAATGGGAAATTTTCCACCTGATTCGTGCGATCTTCAATGTGTCTCCGTGCCTCAAAATCCTCCAAAATTTCTCTATTGGCGTTGATTGATCCCGCCTGACACCATGTGTCTTTTAATTATATGCTACTGGAAGCTAACACAATGCACATGACATGATATTGTTAATTCCAGAACATGTTTAATCAGAGGATGAATTGCCGAGCGTAACATTTCAAGTAGGCACCTGATGAGAGCTGTCTAGTCTCGCATTCAGACGTATGACTTATCGTCACAGTAACAATCACTTCGCATTGATTTTTCCACTCTGATGCGAATACGTGAAAACGCAATTGTTATTATCAGCACCAAACTATCGGTGAAAACTCCCTCTTTTATAAAACTGCTCGCGGCTATCTGCTTTTAGCTGGGTGGGTTAGGGTCCAAATATTCCATTATCGTGACACGGCGGACAAAAGCATCATTTTTGGTGTGAAGCTTCTTTAGAGTATATAAAATGAATCTGGCCGAGGAACCCTTAGGAAATATGGCCGTAACTTGGTTCCAGGCAAATATCTAAGATGACTACGCAAAATACTATTTCATGACTCTTTATTACAGATTTACTTTCACCTTTTACTCAAATCATGGATGTACATATTGTTATTGCTTAAACCAAAGAAGAATCCTCGGGCTGCCGGCAATATCAATTTTCCCTGTCTTGGAGATGGTTTTCCGCAAAGCAGTGCGGGTCTTCGGCCATATTTTTTTTGCAAACTCAGCGGTCCTATCTAGCCTACGTCCCACGCTAGTGCTCCTCACATGCAATCCGGTCGAAAACCAACGCAGCGATATCTAATATAATATACGGAGCTCTCGTGTGTGTGATGACTGCAACGTTCGAGCAAAGGGGAGAAAGAAAAAAGGGGGAAATTAATATGAATCATAATTCTTACGGATTATGCGCCCCCAAATCCGAAGGGTAAATGCACTAGAAATTTATATTTTGAAAGTTTGAAATGCAAAATATTTCCTAAGCTCTCTCGCATAATTATTTTCGTTCAGGATCTCGTAATTTCGCCCCCCCCCCCCCCAGTATATAGTTCTGCTAAATATTGCGGCCCAATATCGGACAAAGTGTATAAAACAGCATTTGCAAAGTTTCAACTTTGGAAAGAAATCTCAACTTCAGGTAGCCTTGCTGAATTTCTCGACTCTTTCTCAAGCCTTTTTAGGGTTTTCGTTAGTGTTGCTCCCGATTGTAGAAGTGGGTCAATAGAAAAATCGTTTATCAATGTATAAAATTCGAGTTTCTCTATACCGCTCAACTGTTGTGGTCAATTGCAATATTTCCTGGGTAAAATGCGTCAAGAAATTGCGTCTTTTAGGGTTAAAAAAAATAATTTGTAGCTTGGTTGCTTTGCTCCCTCACTTGTACAATAGCGTAGATAAGTTTGGGTACTCGGATGGGGGGGGGGGGGGGGGGGGCTAACTTCAGTGTTTGCCCCCGGCGCCATGATCCCTAGATACGCCACCTCGGCGGTCATCCCCCCCCCCCCCCCCCCCATCATGAACACGAATCGACGCCCCTGGCATCAGTGCACGATTTTGCTCTGACACATTTAAATATATATCTTTATGGTAAAACAAAGTCCAACATATGGATTACGGGAATTCAAGGCGCGGGCTAGACTGGACATAGGGCAGTCCTAGGACTGAATTGACATGGATTACAATTATAGAAATATAAATATACAAATGGGCAAAATACCCCCAAAATACGATGTGATAGCAATGGTGGAATAACAGAAAACGAAAGTAAAATCTTTGGAAAACAAAAAAAATCTGCATTCTACTCTATAAGTTCATAATGACTCCTAATGAAAACTGTACTCACCGACTTTTATTACTGTTTGCAGATGATGAGATGTTATGTTCATTCAGAAACTAAAATGTCTTTTTAAAAATTCTTGATATTTGGTAAGTCATTGCACAGGGAAGGGCTACTAAGAGTTGCTATACCGGATAAATTGTCTCTTGAGACGTCTCCTCCAGTGCTCTAAAGCTTATCACACCGGAAATAGAGTTAGATTATAAAGATGTGATCCATGACATACTCAAAATATAACAT
The DNA here is from genome assembly GCA_025617745.1 of Heliocidaris erythrogramma. Classification (NCBI taxonomy): domain Eukaryota; kingdom Metazoa; phylum Echinodermata; class Echinoidea; order Camarodonta; family Echinometridae; genus Heliocidaris; species Heliocidaris erythrogramma. The sequence continues at coordinate 40,496,301 of CM046853.1, forward strand.
TCACAAGATCATAAATTATATCAACATTGTTCATATTCCCGGATGCAATCATTTAATGAGTTTGCCATCTTTTATTACGCGAAGCCATTGTACTTTTGGTCTGATGGATATTTCCATTTCAAATACATGAATTAGATATGTTAATCACCATTTAGTCATGTAAAGCACCAAATAACATTTACAAGGAATGACCTTTATTTTTCATGTACTTGCAATATGTTTGCTCAATAGGCAATCTCTTACCTTATCGACGGAAAGTTAAAATCACGTAATTAAACCCATCAACTTCAAGTTTGGATAAGTCTGAAAAACGAAATTCAAGTAAAAATACATCTCATACATCACTACGAAAAAACCTAGAATTTTGTAGAACGCCTTAGTTGCCACAATTCTCTTATGTCTTTAAATTTTGTCCTGGCTGAAATGCAGTTCCTTTCACAGTGACTGCTATCCAATCAAACTTTGGACTAAAAAAACGGAGGGCGTCTTTGCAGATATTATTTTGAAAAATAATTTATGGTCCCTATAAACCGGCTTTTTTATTTTCTAATATGAAAAAGTAACGTGCTATGATCTCGATAATTTTATTTGACAACAATTTTTGGCATCCTATGAAATGATTTAACCCGAAAAGTTTGTTTCTATTATATTGGATTGCAGCCATTATGGACTTTTTGCATTTTACACGAGTACCTTTAAAAAGTCGCGAGGGCTAGTCCTCGACTAATATTGATTAGAATTAAGGCCATAAGGAGTGTTCACGCCAAATTTGGTGCTTTTGTTAGTCCAGGTTCTGTACGTTTTTTCTTTTTTTTTCCCCCTTTTCTTTTTATTCGCCCTCTCCCTCTGCTCCATACGACACAGATAGCGACTCCTCACTACTCGCGCGATCCCCACAAATTCACACCCGATATACGAATGGACTGTATGGAGGGTGTATAATTTTCTAAACGTACGTAGAATATTACAAGCGAACAGTCCAGGCAGTGGACTATGCTTTTGTCCGCTCTGTCACGAAAATTTCCCTAACCCACCCCACTATTTATGGTGCTTGCTACGCCCCCGTACTTATTTCAATAGTCAAGCCAGTGGTGAACAACCTTAGACACGAAGAGCCTCGTTTCACCTAACTCTTGCAGTCTCGTATAATCTGTCATGTAGAGAAGACTATTATGACCAATGACCGTTGTATGTTATAATAAATGAGTTATTTTATTAATATGAACATTGTTATCAATATCTATGGAAGGATTCAAATTCTATCGTTTTTGCTTCTGGGGTCCTCTTTACCTGAATTGAATAAGATTAATCAAAAACAGTTTCTTGACATGATCAATTCAAAGCAATCACTTCACGCTTGTTAAGAAGCCAGATAGAAGTCACTTACACAGTGGGTTTGGCAAGAAGATTTGTATTTCGGTAGGCACACATAACAGTTCTCATTACAATTATCATAACAATATCAAATGATACTTAAGAATGATTTAAAACCACGTCAATTTCGTGCCTTACCTTGTGAGTGTTCAATGCCTTGTATCCGCAAATATCATGTTCTCTGCGGTGCATCGGAATATTTTGAATGATGAAGTGATCGAACGATATAAAGATATGTCAAAACAGATTTCCACACAGAAAACTTCCCTTTGTCAGTTTTGCGAACATAATCGCACGTTTCTCTATGTAAACACCATGATACTCACTACAGGACAAAGGTGCAACGAGGGTTTTTTTTTTTAAATGAATAGCCTACACGTTGAGGGATTAAACCTGAAACCACGCGGGGGGAGTGATGAGTAAACGGGCAAAGTACTCACTGATTTGATAAATACTCTCACGGTCACATTTTGTTTCAAGTTTCAAATTTATTTGTCTTTCAGAAATCACATGTCACAAAATATAATAGAGTATAATCATAACAGTACAAACGTATCGTCTATACATTGTATTCTATAGCACACAATGTAGAATAAAGAGACGAGGAGTACTTGGTTGAAGCACAGCTTGTTAGGTTAAAGGGCACCTAGCATCGAAATGCAAGCTGATACCTGTTGATGTGCACTACATACATCTCATATTTTGATATTTAAACTTCTAAATATGTTTCAGAGATATTTAAATATTTAAAAAAATAATTTTCTACATCATGCTAAGCCCCACCCACTTAACAAAATCCTTTAGATCACTTTCCCCCTGTGACATCATCTGTCAAACATCAGTGAGCTAATAGCGCTTTTGCAAGTGAAAGTGGTATTTAACTTTGTCAAAACTGACACATGTTATAATACAACATATAATACCAACATAGGAGGTGCTATGTCAGACATGTTGTAGCACAGCAGGAATTTGGAATGGAAAGAAAAAGGTACAACATAGAAGCTACATGATGAATAAAAAACATGATAACCCGAAATTCTGATATGAGGGATGATTAACATAATAATGTAGAGGAAAGAGAAATGGTCAACTTAGTAGTTTGAAAGTCTGATATGATGAATGAACAACATAATGAGGATTGGGAAATGAAGAAAATAGTGATCCAAAATTCTGATAGATTTGGAAAGCAAACAACAAGGAGTGAAAGTGACCTGTCTAAAGCTTCTTAAAATGACCGAAAATTATCATGGGCAAAGAGACAAGCAAGTAACTATTCTTGCATGAATTTTTCTTTTTCTTTCTTATTGTTTCATTTTTTAGTTATTATCTGATGTTGTTGTTTTTTTTTTACAAAAAAATTAACGGCATAATTTCAAATGTTTATCTGCGAATTATCTCTAACAAATTAGTTATTAGATTGGGGCACTGCTTTATAATATGTGCAAGAACTGCATAAATGGAAACATCTATTGAAAAATGTCACATTATACAGTGTCATTCGACTAATTTATCACAAAAATGTTCTATTGACAGTAACTAAGACAACAGAAATTTGTAAACGATGTAATATGGTTATGACAAAGAGATAGTAATTCTCAAATTATGCTCATTAATTTACTTTCTTTATACCGAAATAAATTTTTAAGCAGTCATTATAACCAAAATTTAATGATAGCAAGATTTTGAAGTTACCAAAAGCAAAACAATATACTCTTTGGTATATTTGTACATGTATATGAATATGTATAGATTTTACCGTCTTTACATCTTTGAAAGAACCGACGAAACATTCAAATTTGTTTTAAAAAGGATATGTATTCATATTACATGATGGAATAATGCGCAACATCAAATTTTGTGGTAGGATCTTTAGAACAAGCGAAATATGGAATTTCTTTGTGAAGATTTTAAAGGCTTTACGCTCTTTACATCTTTAAAGGCATGATCGAAATACAAAATTTATTTCTGAAGAATATACAACCTCAAGTACCAATTTACAATTTTAAGTAATGCAATTGTCGTAAATAGCATAATTAGCATAATAAGTTAATTAGCATATGACAATAATTATATGGAATTCTTGTCATTGTTTATCCAGAAAGCCTGAAACCATAAATAATACAACTTTCTTAGGGTTTTCCATGATGAGGAATTCATTTATGACACCAGTTTTTAATTTCAAGTAATGCAATTAGTGTAAATAGCATAATTAGAATAATTAGCTAATTAGCATATATGCGCAATATATGGAGTTCTTTGTCTTTGTTTATCCCGAAAGCCTGAAAACATAAGTTATACAAGTTTTTCTTGGGTTTTCTATGACGAGGAATTCATTTATGACACCAGTTTTCATTTTTAAGTAATGCAATTAGTGTAAATAAAAGTACCCCAACATCCAAAAAATTACAACAAGAAGGTTTTTAACGGTTTTCAATAATGTTTGACGTCAAGAACAATTAACATACTAAAAATCTAAGAAAATCAGACCTCCGGATAGTGGTTATTTTAAAAATGGCCAGGATGACCGCCGGTACCTAAAAATGGCCTAGGACATATCTGTCCTAGAGACGTAAATTGACCGGAAGTAGACTATTATTTACAGTGGAGATGAAATATTTAAGATCAGGACAGGGTATTCATTGACAAATGCGAAATTATTTTAGAAAGTATAGAGTAGCTTTATATTCAAGACGGTATCTAAGATGGCCTCTATTATCCAACCAAAATGGCAGCCAGTGCCTAAAAATAGCCATGATCAAGAAATATCAATCCCAGAGGTGTAATTTTGGTGTCTGCACATAGATTTGGGGGTCGAGATATCCATATATAGACTAGAAAATCTGGAAATCCAAGATGGCATCCAAAATGGCAGCAAATTTCCTCATGTAAACTGATTTGAGCTATTATTTACTATTTAGAAGGTTAAATGTAAAAGTATGTTTAAGGGTTAAAGATATTCATTGATACACGAAAAATTGTCTTTGAGTAGCCTATTACTGTAGCCCTTTATACAAGCTAGTATCCAAGCTGAGTTTGAAAGTGCATATTGATTAATAATAACGGTGGCAATAATAGTAATGATAATAAAAGTAACAATAATAATACATGTAGTAATAATGCAGTACTTGTACAGCCCACACCACTAAATGTTATTACTCTACTTTATGATTAATAAAGTACCATTATGATTCAAATGGGGGGGGGGGGGGGGATTGGTATGTATGTACCCCCTACGCTCGATGGAAAGAGAGGGGCTATATGTGAGATTGTTACTTTGCTTCGACGGAAGCCCGGATGCGAACTTTTTTTTCCCACGAACTTTTTGTCACTATCGTCCTTGACGCATGCGCAACTTTGAAATAGCCCTACAATGCTTGGAGTTGGATGGGGTTTCAAAGTTTCATCCTACTTTTAGTAAAAATAAAAATACAAGACGTTATTTTTGTAATGTCCAAACTGAGAGTCGAACCCACATACCTCAGGTTAAATGTCCGAGGGCTAACGCATCTCGCCACAGCAAGACGCTGGGAGCAACCGCCATTATATCGCTTACGGAATAAACCCTATGATTGCGAAATTGATTTAGATCGGAAAGGATCAGGTGCGCATGCGCCAGGGAGGACAGGGACAAAAAGTTCGTGGGAAAAAAAATTTAGCAGCCCGGATAGCTCAGTTGGTAGAGCACTGGTCATGTAATCCAGGGTCCCGGGTTCGAATCCCGGTCGGGGCATTGTAATTTTCTCACATTTCTTTATGATATATTCAATTTACTTCAATCCTATCATTTATGATATTTAATTACGAATTTAAATTGTCCTCTATAGTAATTCGTTGGCATGGATTTGCCCGACTTTAGAGGGAAGACCTGTCTCATTGGTAGGCCATTATATAGCGTACGCATGGAATTGGTATGGATATACCCCCTACGCTCGATGGAAAGAGAGGGGCTATATTTGAGATTGTTACTTTGCTTCGACGGGAGCGCGGATAGCTCAATCGGTAGAGCACTGGTCATGTAATCCAGAGTCCCGGGTTCGAATCCCGGTCGGGGCATTATAATTTTCTCACATTTCTTTATGATATATTATTATTTGTTATTTATTGAAGTGATTTTGTTATTGATTAACCATACATGAACTTTTTTCAAGAATGCTCGGGCAACAATTAATGTCATTAATTCTACTGTACTTTTATTTTCATCATTGAGTATTCAGCAACTTGTACCATTTATGGGAAAGCATTTACCGAATTGAATATTGACTTTCTTAATTTGAAATTATATGTATGTGCACACTGTAAAACCCAACTGATGTCATGTTAAACATTCATATCATCTTTGTTGACCAGGAAATTCAACGTACAAGTTACATGATGTACTCAAACTCTTGATACAGTCACAAACCCAGTGTATTCATATATGCACAGATTTTTCTTTCCCCTCTCTTTGTTATTCAAAAAATTTCAGTATTTCATTAATGAAAAATTCTCCACCATCATAGACGGAATAGACCGCTTCTGTAATGTATACAAATTTATGCACACAAATTTATGCACATATATTTTCTGAGCATCTAGCGACGAGCTATTCCACTAACCTGCTTTTTATAAATGAGCCTCAATGCTTGGAATCCAGTTTGCGTACATTATGTGTTGTTATGTCCGGCAAGCTTTCAGGTTGTCAAGAACAACCTTTGTTTGAAAGGTATGTATAAAATTTGCATACATTACCGAAGCGGTCTATTGGCTTGATATTAGGTACGTTCACACGTAGAGCGATAGCATCGATGATATCGAGGTGTCGATGCTATTTTGGTGAAGACCAGATAGTGTCGAGACCAAACGCTGTCTGAACGCAGATAGTCACGAGATAGAAGCGAGTTTCCAAACTATTCTTGCAGCGAGTTTAGCAGGAGTAAATCTCAGGATCCAGCGACAAAGCATCGACGCTTTGCGGTAGACCACCCACCGCGCTTGTGACTATTTGTCGTGTGAGCGCAATCGCTGCTATCTTCACTCGCTGCTATCTGTTTCATGTGGTGCTATAATATAATGCAATGTATATATTCATGTGATGTACCCTCTTCCCTACTTGTTTTTGTATTATCATTCTGTCTGTTTCATCTGGTACTGTAATGTAATGTATGTATTCATGTGATGTATATAGGGGTATAGTAGGGTAATGTGTATACTGTGTGGTAAGGAAGGGGGTTGTTGTTGTTGTTTTTTTTTTGTTTTTTTTTGGGGGGGGGTTCCTTCTTTTTATCTTTTTCTTTTTTATATATGTGACCAGGCACCACAAAACCACCCAAAAGTCGCACTGTGTGATTTTCAGTTAGAGGTCAATCAATGTGTTTTGGTTGGCATGCATGGTCAAATTTTAGTTTTGGTATATTTCCTGAAAGAGTATACTTTTTTCTAAGTAATCTAAAATGTGGAGGCACCAAACAATCTAGAAGTGGTATTTTTGCCAGCTTTTTATCAGACTTATGTGTGTCTTCTCTGGATTTTGTTGTATTACTTTTCTTTTTTTACGACCCTGAATACTTGTCTCATTTTAATCTCCCATAAATCTCCCGGAGTAAGTTCTTGCATTGATACTTGTGCACTATGATAAACAGGATATGTCTATGTAGTATGCCAAGTTTTAGGACAATCTGATAATCCCTTCATAGAAATTTTCATTGAGTTCTAATCCTCCATTTGTCACCTTAGCACAACACTTCGCGACTCAGAGTGCTTCAATAGACTGCAAACTTTAAACCCTTATTAAGAAGTAACATTATGAGGGACTGTGCATTCTTCTCTTTGTACATTGAGTTATGAACATCCAATGAGTTATATATCATTTTAAAGCTGAGAATCTGCTCTTTCAGAATCAGACCTTAACTAAAGTATGATGTGGTCTTTAGATATTGATTTACATGTGCTTACCAGAGAATATAGTGTGCATGCATGTGTTTTATTTTGGCATAAGATTGGAGTTCAGTCAATTTTGACATGTACAAGGTTTATTTAAAATTAAGTATTATAACACATGTATTTGCTACTTGATTGTATTATCGATATTTCAAATGAATTGTTATTGTGTTATCATGTTGATTTATGAAGACAAATAAAATATTATTCAAAACAAAAGCTTCGCATCATATGACCCCTGTACACAAACTTCCGCGCGTTTGACCATGCATACCAATTATACTTGGGTCACTCTGTGTGGCGCAGTAATTATTGTTTTGGCAGCGGGTGAGCGATGAATAGTCACGAGTGGGTGATAGAAGCAAGTCGATCACGGCCTGTCTGAACGTACTGGAAATATTTTTGAAACTTACATAGCATTGATGCTAACATAGCATCGATGCTATGTACTACGTGTGAACATAACTATTGAATACACCTTGAAATACGAGCAGATGTAAAATACTTATTGCATAACACTCACAGTACCACAACTTAAATCATTCATCCATTTATGGACAATAAAACGTGGGGAGGGAGTAGCAAGAGCAGGGAAGGAGTACGTCGACGCACTTCACACGCACTACAACGCAAGGTGTAAGTACATGGCCCGCACGCCACGCCTGGACGTCATTGGTTGCGTGCATCGTACGTTGCGCAGCTGGTAAGTGAGTTGTACGTGCTTACAACGTACGATCGCCGTGCGGTTGCCTCGTTATCGTACGGAGGCCGTACTTTCACGAACGGTGTCCTTACTGACTTGCAGGGAGTAAGTGCGTGCAAGTGCGATAAACGTGAGTTTTTCCCGTCCTATATAGTTGGGCACATTATGAGAACTTTCGACGTTCACTAGAAGTTGCTGCTGCTAGACTCCAGGTTCTGATGATGCAAGTGCTGCAGAAATCAGCGAGCACAACGTGTGTTGTAAGTGCATAGCACGTACTTCCTCGGTGCGGTTTACGTGAGTTCTGCGTGCTCACTGGACAATTGAACTGGGGAAGCGCCGAATAAGCACGGACCCCGCACTTATCACGTGCGGAGCATGCACGTGCTAGGTGCGTTGTCCGTAGAGCAAGTAACTGTGGGAAAAATTTTCAAAAACTCACGGAGTCCGTGTGTTGTGCGCTTGTTAGCAGCAGAGGGCACGCACGTCAACGCACGTCAACCGTTAATCCGGTTAATCCGTAGGCCGCCCGCAGCCTGAACGCAGCGAAAGTTCCTCCTGCACTAAAAATTCTACGTCTTGTCTGCGTGCCCCAAATCCGTACGGAGGCAGTACTCACTACGTACGGATCCACAAATTTTGCCCACGTTTTTGCACGCAGACAGCACGTACTTACGGCGGGTTGTGACCTAGGCTTTAATGCTTAGTCACAACTGCCCGTACGTGTTTTGTAAACGTACAACTGCTGCGATTTTGGGGGTTTTGGAAGGACGCAGGGCCTGGCATGGGAGTAGCGGTAGTAGATAGGTTGCACGGGCTTCCTACTTGCAGAGCACCAGTCTCGTGCGGATCACGAGCGTTACGCAAGTGGTCCATGCAAAATTCAGTCATGAATGGAACGTAGAACACGTAGGTGCTCTGTGCGGACGGCGCAAGTCTAGCGTGCGTCAAACCTACTTACCACGCACGTCCTAATCCGACGTACGGCCGACGTACGACAAGCGTGCGAATGACGTGCGCTGCACTCACGTCAGAAGTAGGTTGGAAGCAGGACGGGCGTACTCGCCACGTTTGACCATAATAAAAAAGCCACCACCCTGTGTTCAACAAGAACAAAGAAAATAAAATAATAAAAGTAGACAAAAGTAAATTCGCACTGTTGCTGCTGAGAGCCGACTTTGTCCTGTCCTTATAAATGACACGCGAGGACCACGCTGGGATGGAAGTGCCACGCACGTCCTCTGCGCGTGCTCAGTGCGTGCCACGTGCGTGCCACGTGCGTCGCACGTACTACGCACTCACCACGCACGCTCTCCGCGACTATTGGACGCTGGAAGGAGCACGCACTTAGTGCATGCGCAACACGTGCGTGCAGTGTGAGTTTTTCGCGGACTTTTTGGGTCGTAGACAAAGAAATGAAGCTTGCGTGCCACGCACGCACTGCGCACTCCCCTCTTGCGGCCTAGATACGTGTTCATTGCGCGCTTCCTTTCGCAGCGAGGACGCCAAGAAAAATGTGCATGCACATTTTCGGTCTACGGGGTCAGCGTGCTGTCTGCAACCTATAATTTGGGCACGGAGCGCGTGCGTCCTCCGTGCAGATTTGCTAATTTTTTTGGCCGTAGACCACCCGTAGGAGCACGTAAGCCCACTTGTGAGGCCCCAATAAGGCAATTTCAATAGCCATGTCCAATAGCCTATTGATATGAGCGAACATTACAACGAAGTATTACGTAATTTGAACAGGGTACTCAAATTGCCCTAAAGTTGATTTTTCGAAATCCTTAGCGGTTGAATTCCGTTTGCATCAAATTAGAATTGTAATGACTTTATTGTTTGCAGGTAATTCATGGCTCTCGAATTTGATCGGCTGGGAAAAAATAAATGATTAAGTTGTAGTCCTCTCCCAAAGCTACCTTGTTTGCAATTTGGCAGTTGTGACTTGTGACACTTCGTTGGACTTGATGCAGTGGCGGATCCAGAGTTGGGGGGGGGGGGCGGCACAGCCGGCCCGTGCCCTCCCCCCCCCCCCCTTTTGGAAGAGAAGTATAAATTTTTACCATAGACGATTCGCCATTTTCTCGATTGTGCCCCCCTCCTCCCCCCCCCCCCCCTTTTAGAGTGAAAACCTTTTTTTTTTTTTTTTTTTTTGCTTGTCAAGGAATTATGGAGGGAAACTGGACCCCATAACCCCTTACTGAGCGATTTTTGAAGGTTTGGCTAAAAAAAATTTGTTTGTCCCTACCCCCCCCCCCCCCCCCCCACATTTTCTTGTCATTTCAGTGATCAAAGTTGTTTGAAATGGTAAGGAAATGTAGTGCAGTGAAATTATCATCATCCACAAGAGTGGATGATGAATGCATTTTTATAATAACAAATAAGCATGAAAATGCCAAAAGCAACATTTGATATCATGCACTGGCAATTTATTTCATGTATTTCGAGATAAACTTCCCTCTCTTTTTTCTTGGTTCATTTCAATACTATCATTAACAAAATTTAGCAATTTCAGTAAGATTTCATATAACCCTAGTGTTGATCAAACAATTTGTACTGAATGAATGCCGTTAACGCGACGAGCTGCATGAATCCGGAGAGCGAAGGACTAAACAAGATGGCGGATATCACGTGATCACGTACGAACGATGGCTACAAATTCGCACCCGCCCGAGCCTTCTACGTCTTTAGGAGTTATGTGGTCTTCTTTGCTGCCTCGGGCTCGGCTACCTTTAGTCTCCCTTTACGCGCCGCTAAACTCATATTTTTTATGGGCGAACTACGATTTCATTTACTTTGACGGACCAGCTTTAGAGCTGCGTTTGGCCTTTTCTTTGAGATGCGGTGGTTCGACGCTATGACGGCGGGGAGGACGGATGCCCTTTTTGTTTTGTTTTAGGGTTTTCCGACGCGCTATGGGGATGTTCACATGCCATTGCTTACAACCCGTGCTTTCCAAGTGATATGCACATACATTTCTGATTTTCTCCATGCATTTTTTCTCTTCCTTAATTATTTGTTCTGCTGTATTCCAAGTATTGTGCTCTTCTTCTATAGCAATTGATTTTACTCTAAGTTGATAATGGTCGGACTCCGTTCAAGCTCGTCCATATGGGTCATGATGGATGTTATCACTTTACAGATTACTCCTATGATTGTTTTTTTACTAGCACATGCACTTACACGCAACTGCACAAGCACTTTCCCATATTTCCTTACCTGTATTTCCTTCAACGAAGTCTCAATAATTCATTATAGAAATGAATAACAATCCCTTCGTTTTTAACAACCTTGCTAATGGACATCCTGTTGAGAGTAAATACTATCTATACTCCTACAGAATTCAATAATACTTTTCAGGATAACTTAGACGACGTTAAATTATTGCATATTAACGCTAAAAGCTTAAACAGAAGTTTTGATGATTTTCAAAACCTCCTTAATTCATTAAATCATTTTAAATTTACGATAATTGGAGTAACTGAAACTTTCCCTCCATTATTCAATTTACCTAATTATACTCTGGTCAGAGCTGATCGTGTAGGTAGGAGAGGTGGTGGCGTTGCAATTTATGTAGCTGATCATTTAAATTTTAAGATTCGGTATAATATCAAATTTGATCAAACGAAAGTACTATTTATTGAGATTGACAATCCCAAGTAAAAATTTAATTATAGGATTGATATATAGAGCCCTGATACTCAGTTTGACCTATTTTTTGATAATCTTGAGCAATGTGTTAGCAAATTGGCAGACGAGAATAAGCAGATATATTTTCTTGGCGATTTTAATATCAACTTTCTTTTATTACATCACAACAATTATTCTAATAGGTTTCTTCAACTGATGAATTCATATGGATTTTATTCTTTTATAAACAATCCCACCAGAGTACACTCCTCAACTTTAACTGATAATATATTTTTTAATGTACATTGCAAAAAAGACCACTTACCTATATTTACTATGTGAAAATCAATGTTTAGGTTAAATCAGCACAACATTTTATGTATCGGAGACTCCTCACAATATTGAAATGTTAAAACAAGATTTAGCCATGGAAGAATGGAATGATATTCTTAATACAGTTGATGTGAATACTGCATATGCAAATCTGAATTCAAAGCTACAATTTTATTACAGTAAAATATTCCATTAGTAAGAATAAACGTAAATGTAATAAACCTATATACCCATGGATATCTACAGGCATACTTAAGGCTATGTCAAACAGCCACTATACGTACAATTTGCGCATATGCCACGAATGAAATTTTGGTCATTCGTGATACATGAGCGATATACGTAATTCATAAGTGTTTCAGGCGTTTTTCATTCGTCGATGTGCGCAGATGTCCGTTGAGGGTTTCGGCAAACGGGTCTTTACGTGATTTCGGTTTTGAGCTGCTAAAAATTTTTGGTCTGTTGAGATTTACGCAGTTTATGCGTATTTTACGTCGTTAAAACCATAGGTTAAAACGCAATTCTTCCGTAAATTTTACGCAGTTGTGCGTGATTTTTGCGATATGCATACGAAAATTTTAGGCTTTCCATGACCGTTCCACGTATGTCGACGTATGTTTAACGGACCTTTCACGCATGTACCACAGATGTATCACGTTTATATCGCGTATACTGCGCACATATCGCGTTAAAATTACGTAATTGATACACGAATCACGAATGAATTGCGGATAAACAGCGCGATTTGGGGCCAGATTTGGCTTTTACGTAGATTTACGTGTTCTTTGCGTGGTTTATTCGTACTTCTTCCGTGATTTTAACGTGGTTCATTCGTGATACATCTGTCAAAATTTCAAGTAAAGACCCCAACTTTTCTCAATTTTTCCACGTATATCCAAATTTTTTGACCAAATTTTATACGTGGAATGTGCGCAAATTGTACGTAGTGGCTGTGTGACATAGCCATTAAATAAATAAAAACAAGAAATTGACTTTATAAACAACATTTGAATAACCCCACGGATACAAGTTTACTTGTTTATAAAATTTTGATGATTTTACTTTTAATGGTAGCAAATTTACACATTCTAATGACTGTGCCGATTGCTTTAAGTATTTTTTTCACTAATATTGGTCCTCAACTTGCTGCCAAAATTGCTACTCCAAATAATGCTCATCATACGGAATTCTTTTCAGAACCGACTCAGGCATTTCTCTTTGTAAAATCCCACAAACTCCAAGGAAATAATTAATATTATTAAATCATTAAATGCTTCGAAATCCCTAGGTCATGATAAAATGCATGGGCGTTAATCGTTACGTAACTCTATTCATCATGGGGGGAAGGCTATTGTGTCGTCCCCCCCCCCCCCCCCATGATGAATAGAGTTACGTCACGATTAACGCCCATGATAAAATGAGTACTTCACTGTTAAAGCAAATATCCATTTCATTGCTGACCCACTAACCCACATATTTAATCAGTCTTTACAGTCAGGTATTTTTCCTGACTTGTTCAAAAAAGCCAATGTACCTCCAATTTTTAAAAAGGATGACCAACATGAAATCAGCAATTACCGTCCTATTTCTATCCTCCCCAGTATATCTAACATCTTAGATAAAATTGTTTATAATAGATTATATAGCTTTTTAAACCTCCATAAAGTACTTGATCCCAACCAATACGGTTTTAGAAAATTCCATTCCACTGACCTAGCTCTTGTCCAAATATATGATCAAATTACAGACGCCATTGCAAAAAAAAATAACATGTTATTGGAATGTTTTTAGACCTTAGTAAAGCGTTCGGCACGTTAAATTCTGATATATTATTTTCTAAACTTTATTCTTGTGGTGTTCGTGGCTCAGCGCCTTCTTGGTTTAAAAGTTATTTAAGTAACCGAAAGCAATACGTTACATTCAATGTTATTGATTGTGTTCCCCAGGGATCTATCCTGGGCCCGCTTTTTTTTAGTGTATGTCAACGATATAATTAGTACGTCATCATTATTATCCTTTTATCTTATTTCCAGACGACACTAACATATTTTATTCTCACAGGAATCTAAAATCACTGGAAAATACTTTCGAAATGGTTTAATTGCAGTTGCAATAAGCTTTCTCTCAATATTCAACAAACTCAATTTATGCATTTCAAACACAAATAATATCCATGTAGCTAATACTCCTATTAATATTAATATTGATAACATTTCCGTCAAACAAAAGAAGAGTTCTAAGTTCCTAGGCGTTATAATTGATGAAAATTTAACATGGAACGATCACATTAACCATATTATATCATGCATTTCCCGAGGTGTGGGAATCATTTATAAGTTAAAATTTATGTTGCCACGAACAACTTTGTTTTTATTGTATAACACATTGATACTTCCTTATATTATAACATATTATAATATTGTTTGGACTAACTGTGGTATTACCAAACTCAATCCCATTCTTTCCCTACAATTACGGCACTTCGTATTTGTACAGGATCGTCTGACTTTTCTCATTCTGATCCACTATTTTTTCAGCTTAAAACATTGAAGGTCACTGATTTAAATTATTTTTCAAGTTGCAGTTTTTATGTTTAAATATGAAAATAACCATCTTCCTTCCTCATTTCAAAATTTATTTAATATAAACAGTACAATTCACACATACCCTACCCGTATTTCAGAAAATCTTCATCTAACAAACCAAAAATTATTAATAACGCATAAATCAATAAGACACCATAGCCCTGATTTGTGGAATAATCTACCCACAACTGTTAAATGTGCTCCTCAATTTACTTTTAAAGCGACTATGAAGCGTAATCTAATATCCTAAAACTCAAATCCACCACATTGACCATCTATGTAAAATTCATGAATACATATTGGCCCCACCGCTAATGCACTTGCACTTGCACTTACTCTGCACCTCATCATGACCTCTTTTCTAAATTTCTTTTTGTTTTAAGTTCTATGACGCTTTTTTACTTTGAGGCCGCCATCGACATCAAGGAAATCGCTCATGATGACGGTCTTCTGCGTTCACAAATCCTTATAATTGTAAAATTTCCCATATTGTATACATATTTTCTTTGCATTCAAGAAGTAAATTGTTAATGTCTGACAATATGTTTATATATTTTTATCTGTAATACATTCATTACTATATTTTGTATCATGCTATTGAACGCAGAAATGAAATGAATCAATCAATCAGTAATTTGATTTAATTTCTACTTGACATGGACACACTCTTTTCCGAAAATTGAGCTTCATAAGTTTCAAAAATGTCAACTGCAATAGTTAATGAACCAACATAATCTCCAAGTTCCCCTAATATCAAGCTGTATCATAAGTCAAGGAAAAAACTTTCTATCATCCATAATAAGCTCCCGTACGTTGCAAAAAAGAATTCCTACCATGCATCCGGTGCACACTTCCATAGTCAAGTATATCTCTTTCTTTTTAAGACTCAAATATTCTGAATAAGAACATCAACACTATATTCACACATAACCCTTTAAATTCTTCGAAATATTATTATTCAATAAGCCTTGACAAATTAATGCAATGTTAAATCTTGATCTAAGAATAATTGATAGAAATTATGTGAATAAAGCAAACACATATATCAAAATATCAAACTGCCTTTTTCATCAGAGTATTCCTTCAATATGAATTTTTCTCTAATCTTTGTAGTTGTTAGTAAAACTATGAATTTGAAAATATGAATTATTAATTCTATCAGGTTTTTTTTTATTTGATTAACATTATTTCGGAACATGAAAAAGCGTTGGTTGAACAAATACTTCTAGCAATTTCACTCACAAAATCACATCGATACAAAAAGAACCACCACCAAGTAAACCTGTTCAGCTTATAACATCCCATTAACGCGTTCTTAATGATCGCACTGCTATCTAACATAATATGACACACGAGCATCCAAACACAACGAATTATCATATTTAAGAAAGATTTGTATCATTGACTGCGTGAGGACGATGCAGTTTAGATCTACTTCAACAGGCTTTCAACATCGTTCTTGGTAAGGTTGTAAAGATGCAGCATATTCGATAGATGACTGAACTGACCCTTGAATTCCTGTATATAAATTAAGAGCAAACATAATTAATAATAATATTATTATTAATAATAATGATAATAATAAGAAGAAGAAGAAGAAGAGGAAGAAGAAGAAGAAGAAGAAGAAGAAGAAGAAGAGGAAGAAGAAGAAGAATAGTAATGATATGTTTTGTTTACCTAGGCTAGCCTCATCAGTACTAAATACTGTTCTCCCTATTACCCCGGCTTGTATTACCGGATCAATGTAGAGTTTGTTTTTTAATGTCGGAGGTTCTTTTAAAAACTCAACAATAATTTGAGAAAAGTTACATTAAAAACACATTCAAGGATCTTCAACTGACACAGACAACTTTTATTATTATGTCGTCTTAATTTTCACTCTGTTTATTAGCGTGAATGCAGGTGAAATGTAAATACTTTCTTAATTTTTGTTTTTGCTGTTCAATAGTGTAATCACTTAACAGGGGACTTTTCTTTATGTTTGCATATGTATTCTAAATTTTGTAACCGTTAAATAGTATTCCGTATATCCCAATATTTTAATGCGTTTAGATTTGGCTATTTTCATACCTTACATGTTTTCGCATATTCTTCTTACCTGAAAATTTTTTCGTGTTCTATTTAGGATTCTAATCAGTATCTAAGCTCTGTATCATTAAAAACTTTTCATGTGTATAGCTGATTATTGGGCTTTACCGTGATTAGATAAATGAATGAAATTAAATACAATCGTGGAGATATATGATACATATTTTGCATACCTTAGAGATGTTGGAGCAGGCTCTATTTAGTTTTGCTGGACGAACTTTTGCCTGATTTGCTATCTCGTTGCAGTAATCCGTCATCATCCGTCTTTGCATTGGATGTTCCTTGTAGTAAGGCAGATGATCAGACTCATCCTACATTGAAATAAATAAATAAATAAGTCTTGCGTATTTCCCCTAAATTCCTTAAACTAAGGTGACCAAAGTAATCATGGAATCAGTGCTACCTGTAAATGTCAAATGCAAGCATGATACAATGACTTATATATAATTTTAATGATCAGACTTATCCTACGTTGAAATAAATAAATAAGTCTTGCGTATTCCCCATAAATTCCTTAAACCAAGGTGACCAAAGTAATCATGGAATCAGTGCTACCTGTAAATGTCAAATGCAAGCATGATACAATGACATATATATTATTTTAATGATCAGACTCATCCTACGTTGAAATAAATAAATAAATAAGTCTTGCGTATTCCCCCTAAATTCCTTAAACCAAGGTGACCAAAGTAATCATGGAATCAGTGCTACCTGTAAATGTCAAATGCAACCATGATACAATGACTTATATATAATTTTCGACTAAACTAAAATGTCTGTTGGGATCTTGCATTTATAATCAATGTAATGCGATACATAATTCTTTTAAATGTACTTCCCCTTGTGGAATTCGTTATGCAAACTTGTCCTCTCATTCTGTTGTAAACATTTTGTTTCAATTTCCAGCTAAAAGGCTTGACGCAATAAACTTGCATCGGAGAAAAAAGTCTCGAATTAGGCTGTTCCTATTCCTTTCTCGTTTTACTGTATTAATCCCTTTTTAAAACAAAACAATACAAAGTACATTTGTTACTTCATCGTTAATGAAAACATCACCTGTCTCAATGAAATAGTCTTCGTTGCATGATTGAGAGCATCGGTAAGAACAACTACACATCTATCTGCTGTTTCTGATCTCGGCATCTCAAACAAAGATGGTAGGTTGGTCAGTACTGAGCGCCAGAAATTGGACAGGCTACAAAAGGAAGAATTTAGAAACTTTGCTCTCAATCCACAATTTACTGTAGCATACACACTGAGAAATAAAGGTTCAAATTTTTAAAATCCTAAATCGTGCACATATTAGGATGCGAAAATGAACCAGCTAGTGTTCAGTGCTAACATCCTGCACCCTTGAAGATTTACATTTGTCTTACCAAGAGTGCAAATGTGTACCTTTTGATTCTGAACTAGAAATATCACTGAAGATGATGTTTAATACCCCTGCCCCGTGACAACAGACTTTCTTGACGTTTGGTCGAAAACTGAGGAAGTAGTTCGATTCGCAAGGTGTTTCCTTGATTTTCTGCCATAAATATGCCGTTACCATGGCAACGCAGATTCCGACTCATCCGCAAAATATGTCCTGCACATCTTCCCAGTAAGACACATGTGTGTACCAAATTTCATGACTTTCTGTCAAAAACTGAGGAAGTAGTTCGATCAGCAAGATTTGCAACGGACCGACGGACCGACCGACCGCCCGCCCGCCTGACCGACCGCCCGCCCAACCGTCGACTGATTCCTATACTGTATACCCCCTTCAAACTTCGTTTGGCGGGGGTATAAATATGCACTCTATTGTAGTGATGCTGCTATTGTATCGTTTGGGGCTGCAAATCTGAACCTTTATGTCTTAGTGTTTACACAAGGCAATAGACAGTAGAATGCCATAAACACCAGATAAACGTGATCGATATGATGAATTTCTTGGGCATGCTTAGTGAGTATGACAAGTGAAAGCTCATGGACTATATGGATTATGTGTTGTGTAGAGTTTTTTTTTTACAGTTTGCTTTCTTAAGTATAGAGATGATACATAATGATGAAGGGTGACACAAGTCAGTAGAAGTTCGAAGAACTTTGCAATTATTTACAGATTATATAAATACACACAGAAGATATGAAGTCTAGAGCAAGTCTGGTGGTGACTGTACTCTCTTCAAGTTCTTCTGCAGTACCTTGAACATTCTTTTGACCGTCTCGAATCTATTCTGACTGATCCTGAAGTGAACCCCTTTTATAATGGGTAAACCCTCTATTGGGAGTTGGTCAACCTTGAGTCCTTGACCAAAAGACCGTAAGTACGTCATAACATTTCTCAGTATTGGGGAGTGGGTTTATTATCTAGAAGGAGTGATGTTATGAATAAGAAGGCGGAAGACCATTAAGTGCCCAGTGCGTATTATCTTTAGTTGCAAGTTGTACGAGTCATACGTTTGAAGAAGCGAAAAGTTTGTAAACATTATGAACTTTCTGTTTACTTCCTGTCGAGATATTGATCAAATATTGATAAATTATTGATAAATATAAAATTTAGCTTATCACATAATAAGCGCAGCATTTACTTTCTTCATATGTTTTGTAGGTCCCCATGACGAAGTCGGTTAAAGTTTGTGATACGCTACAGTAATTTAGTCATAATGATAAATATACAATCATTAAGTAGGTTTACAGTACAACAATATTGAATGACACAACTTAAAATCTAAGAACAATTGCCGTATACCCTGCTCACCAATTTCTCTTCCAATTTTCCGCGTAAGCTTCAGGTAAGCCTCCTCCTGCATACTTCACAGCAAGTTCATCTAACGTATCAAAGAGATACTTGACTGGTAGAGGTATTTTAGCTGACATCTTGAACATTACTTCAAAGATACCATCCACATATGGACTGATCGACGCCTTGTATATAACAAGAAAATGAAAGGAATTAAATGGGTACTCCGGCCTGAAAATACTTTTAATTGAATGAATAGAGTAAAATTAAACAAGCAAAACACTGAAAATTTCATCGAAATCCGATAAAAAATAACGAAGTTATTTTGCATTATTTTGGGAAACAGTTCTATGCATGTCATCATGAATATGTAATGATTGAGCTGATGATGTCACGTCCCCACTTTCCTTTTTTAACTATGTTATATGAAATATTCATTATTTCATTTTTTCATACATGTCTATAAAAAATATCTCCCTTGTAACAAAATAAGTTACAGCAATGATGAACTTACACATTAAATAAGGGTCAGTCCTTTTATAGGCTTGGAGCAGAAAATTTGAATAATTGCAATTTCATATAATAAAATACAAAAGAAAAAGTGGGGATATGACATCATCAGCTCACTCACTGCATATTCATGATGACGTGCATACCAAAATAATACAACATTTAAAAATTCCATAACTTCATTATTTTTCATCCGATTTCGAGGAAATTTTCAGTGATTTGTTTTGGTTAATTTTACTCTATTTATTCATTTCATATTAATTTCAGGCCGGAGTACCCCTTTAAGTAACACAGCATATACATGTATGATCTCTTATCTTGAGGATTCAGGAAAATTCTACTTGAAACTTCAAATCCTTGAATTGTTTTAGTTCAAGATACTGAACTATGTTAACACTGACAAAAATTTCAAATCAGAATGAATCTGCTAGCCGGATAAAATATACTAAGGAAATGAAATTCATAGTCATTATTATTTTTTAATCATTGAGTCCTCTATTCGGTATGAATACAATATGACAATACAAATATCTTTCCAACTTTATGAAGTAGTGAATATAATCAGCTACGTCTGCCTCCTTCTGTCTTCATTAGTAGGAGCAGACCTGTAGTGAATTATCATGATGACAAAATTGGGCATTGATATTACCACTCACTTTCATGGTAAGCATGTGAGGGATTGCTAGATTTCGATCAATTTTTGCTTTCTTCTGTTGAATATAGTCCGGCATAGTGCTTCCCTTCATCGACGGTTGTTCAAAATCCTGCAGAAAAAAAGGCATTATGTATTTTTTTAATCGTTTTCCTTCTCCCCCCTCCCCCACCCTCTCTGTCCCTGTAATCTGCTATGTCAACCATGAATTAATTCTTTTGTAACATCGTTCAGACTTCTTCGTTTAGTTTTTTTTATATAAATATATATTCCATATACAAATATAATACAAGCGATGCGCATATTGTTTTACTGTAGTTAAACCTGAATTCGTAATAGGCCTACAAAACAAATGAACTATTGAAATTCTTAAAACTAATTTTGGAAAAACAGTAAAACGTTCCCTTTTTTGTATTACTATACGAGTGATTCTAAGCGTGTTATGATTTTTTTTTCTTCTTCTTTCAATACTAAACATTGATCCTTTTCTTGAAATTTCCAAAAAAAATTTGCCTCCATTTCAAGGACGGATCAATACATTATTCCACTAAATTAACGAGTATGTCAAATAAGGTATGTGTTAACTTTCATGCAAATTATATATTTTTTTATGAATCAAAGTAAAATATTGATTTCATAAAAGAATAAAGCACACACACATCTTTTTTAAAAGTTGTATTGATATAAGATCTGGACAGAATGGAATTAAATAAGAAATATCACACCTTGAGATGGATGGCATTTAAACCTTGTTGCGATAGGTCATGTTCCGGTGCCTCCGCTACGGTCTCGTGCATCAAGGAAACGTCTAAGAAAAAAAAATGGAATTATTAAATGTTCGTCAATACTGCTTTCCTCTGTCACCAATTTTCCTCTCACTTTCTCTCTTGCTCTTTTTTTTTCTCTCCGTCTATATAAAATCGCTTATTACCCAGCGTGATTCAATTCATTTTCCCCCATTTTAATTTTTTTTGCTTTCTCCTTCACATCGCCATTTCAACAAAAAAAAGAGCAATGATCTGAATTTATATGGCTCTGAATACATCTACGAAGTCTCTAAGCACGTAACAGATATATCACCAAAAGAAATAAATTATAGATCAACAAGGTCGTAAAGACAAGAGCCCCAGGGGGCACGACGCTCACCTGAGGTGATCAATTCACATCTGGTGCATGTTCTCTCTACCACCACCAGGAGATATGTTAGAAATTGAAACTACTAGGATGTACATGAGATGATGTTATAAATTAACATAATTCCCCCCCCCCCCCCCGCCTGGTTCTGGAGAAGAAGATGTTTGAAATTCCATAGTTTTTACAGTTGGGGGCCCTCCCCCTGGGCCCCCTGGGGGCCACATGTACCATTTTTGCAACTTTGGGTCCCCTACCCCTAAGGATGATTCCTACCAAGTTTGGTTGAATTCCGATCATGTGTTTTGGAGAAGAAGATCAGAATGTACATTTTGCCTGGCAGCGCCCCCCCCCCCCTCCCCTCCAGTATGTTACCCCACAGGGCCCCTATAGGGCCACTCAGAGAAATTTCATGAACAACATTCATTCTTCATCTATAGAGGTATCTCCATACACAATACCAAGTCTGAGCCATGCCTGGTTCTGGAGAAGAAGATGTTTGAAACTTACATAGCTTTTACAATTGGGGCCTTCCCCCTGGGCCCCCCTGGGGGCCACATGTACCATTTTAGCAAATTTGGGTCCCCTACCCCTAAAGATGATTCCTACCAAGTTTGGTTGAATTCCGATCATGTGATGTGGAGAAGATGATCAGAATGTACATTTTTGCCTGGCAGCACCCCTCCAGTATGTTACCCCCACAGGGCCCCTATAGGGCCACTCAGAGAAATTTCATGAACAACATTCATTCTTCATCTATAGAGGTATCTCCATACACAATACCAAGTCTGAGCCATGCCTGGTTCTGGAGAAGAAGATGTTTGAAACTTACATAGCTTTTACAATTGGGGGCCTTCCCCCTGGGCCCCCCTGGGGGCCACATGTACAGCAACTTTGGGTCCCCTACCCCTAAGGATGATTCCTCCCAAGTTTGCTTGAATTCTGATCATGGGTTTTGGAGAAGAAGATGAAAATGTAAAAAGTTAACGCACGACGGACGACGCACGTCGCACGACGGACGACGCACGACGGACGACGCACGACGGACAAATTTCCATCGCAATAGCTCACTCGAGCCTTAGGCTCAGGTGAGCTAAAAACGAACAAAAATAGCGGGTGTTAGGACCATTTGCATCTTAACATGATTTCATCATAGAAATTTGACACGTCCATCTTCAAAAGGTATATTAATGCAAGATAAAGATATGCAGGATTTCTTTTTTTCTTACACGAGTGTGAAGAAACATCCTTCAAATCTAGAGTTTGATATCCGTCACCTTTTCCATGCTGTTTAGGTATCAGTGCTACACGACTTCCATTTTTGATCTTAAAGAAAAAAAAATCATAAAAATGAGTAGGCCTAATACAATTAGAGTTATCCAATAATTATGTACAAGTACAAGCAATGATTTGCATGATTTCCAGCATGATAAACATGATGTGTGCAAGAAAGATAGCCATCATGTAACCAAGAATGATTCCTTTCTAGGGACAATTATTTGTCCAGCAGATACCGGTGATATGCAAGCCAATCATCATCATCTTCTTCATCATCATCTTCATCATCACAGAGTACAATAATATTTTACTCCAACACGAAAATTTGAAAACGTATTATCCGTCTTTAAGAAAATGTCAGTGCCTAGATATTTTCATCGGGATATTTTCTATTCTTAGACATAAAATTAATACCGTATACTGTGTGAGTCAATAAAAAGGAAACCAATATTCAAGCCCCAATATGTTAATCAAAACGTCAATGACGTAGCACTCATCCAGCATCAGGCTAAACTAACTGTCACGATTTTCATTTCCCTACTAAATTGGTTGGGATATGAAGAAGAAGTATTTTTGTAAATTTTGAATAAATTTGCATAATATTAACATAATCAATGCTTAAGGAAAAATTGCAAAATTCTGTGTGTATCTCAATTAGCACTACAAGAAATAAACAAACAGAATCAAAATCGGTCAATAAATGAAGGAGAAGAAGCATTTTTTGTAATTTTTTTTATTAAATTTCCATAAATTATAAATGTTTAAGGCAAAATTTCAACATTCTATTTAGAATTTCAGTGTATCTCACTGAGATCTACTAGATAAAACAAACAAATGAAAATCGGTCGTTAAAAGAAGGAGAAGCTATTATTTGTAATTTCTTCTTATATTTTGGATAAATTTCCATATTCTTATCATAAGTAATGTTTGAAGCAAAATTTCCAATTCTGTGTATCTCACTTCGCTCTACAAGAAAAAAAATCGAAATTGGCCAATTTAATATGAATTACAAGAAGCATTTTTGTGATTTTCAGTAAATTTGCATAACTAGCATAGTTAATGAAGTTCAGTGTACAAGTTTCAAGATACAAGATATCGATTAAAAAGAAGCATTTTGAAATTGTGGACGGATGACGGACACTATGCCACGGCATAAGCTCATCGGGCCCATTCGGGCCGGACGAGCTAAAAACCATAACACATTGTAGAAATGTGATTTAACGGTATGACAGTTGATAATGTTTTCTTTGATTTGATAGGCTACTCACTAGAATTCGTTATGGATAACTTAGCATTGGCGACTTTTAAAAAGCACGAACAAAATCGCCTTCGCCAAAGTTTGGGATAAATGGTGTTCAGAGAGTTACTTCCATTCTGTGTGAGTTGGGTTGACATCTTTTTATTCAAAGCTAGGGCAGAGGCAAACTTGACATGAATCACGAAAAATGCTACTGTTCGGCTGTCCATGGCCAAATGGTCAAGATCTAGGTGTCAAATTAAAGAAAACATGATAGGCTACACTGTGAGCTTATTTGACCAAATCTTTATGTATTGATTGCAAGGATATTTAGGGTTGAATCCTGGTTTCTTTTTTGCGACTCACACTGTATTTACTTACCCCGTAGCTTTTCATTGTATTCACCATCATTTTCTCCTGTGTCTCAGAGGTACGTGCTGCATCCTGCAGCAGAATAGACTGTTCACGAGTTTGCATCAACACTGTAAAATGGCGAGACAAGGAATATGTTACACGAGATGAGACTATACATGTATATTGGTCATTTCTTATAAATGAAGTAGGATACAGTTAATACTTCATTACCATTATAAATATCGTTAAATGTCCAGAACTACTACACTAATGAAAAGAACAGTATAATTATGTATTTATGATGTTAGTAAGCATAATATTGAGGAAGGGTATGGGTGTGTGAGGGGGTAGGTGTGTGCGAGAATTATGCAGTCGGAAAATTCTGAAACCTAATAAACTACTCTCTTATTTCTATATGTTAGCAAGGCAGGAAATCCACTATGCCCTCACCGAGATCTACTGCATCCACATCTCTAGGTAGCAAACAGTATCCTTTCCTCCACACCGAATCAAGAACCTTCTGTTTGGCCTGTTTTACGCTGTCAACATCCAAGACATTCACGTGAAGATAAACCTGGCCGTCTTCATCTACAACATCGAGGCCCTGGATAGCAAATAGGCCATGAATAGGAGAGGTTTTAACTAAAGATATCACTCACATAAGTAATACAGTGTCCTTCACTATTATAGTTATACTATTTACACACAAAAAAGTGTTTCAATTCCATTTTTTCCATTAATACCCGTGGGGCTCACGTTTTCGGGAGGCTCTTTGAATGTGAACACACAAAAAAAATAAACAGAAATCCGAATCATACCTAAAAAGATTTTACTTAGCTTCAGTGTATCTGTCATTTGATTTGACAGGTCAAAAAATTGTAATATAAATGAAGACATTTCATTTTGAAGGTATACATGTTAAATCAGTAAGAAAAAAATATTTAAAAAATGGACATTACATGTACTTACGAGAGAACGAAACTCAACCGTCTGGTCAAATAATTTGCCGTACTCCAGTGTGTAGTAGGCTTCACCTGTAGTGATATCTATAGGACCTTTCTCGGCCTGTGTCTTGATTGCTTGATACAGCATGTACATTGGGTAGAGGGCGTACACCTGTGGTATTACCAATAAACGAAAAGCGAGATAAGGATAGTGGGGGTGAATAAATCTGGCTCTTGCCCTCTTGCAAATGAACTCGGTTGCTCCCATTAAGAACATGGTTCAAACATGACCTTAACAGAACATCAGTTTGGATTTAAGAAGAACAACACTGCTATACATAAAATGAATACGTTCTTTTCATATATCTCCCTTACGCGGCCTTCGATATTCTTATTAACGTACTAGACTTAATTTCTATCCGATTTCCTCGCACAACGGTATAGATGCTTTTTTATTGTACCTTACAATTAAAGGTACAGAAAGTTGGATATCCAAATTTGTTTTTAAATTATTACTTACAGAAAAGCAAGTATTCTGCTCTGACAAAATTTAAATACACTTCTGAAAGCCTTTTTTAGATTTACTTCAGGTGGAAAAGACAGTGATGTCACATTCAGAAGGTACAACTGTACAAGATAAGAATGTAGCTAGACCAAGATCAAAGGCAAAAATAAACCTTCACATTATCAAAATAACGAAATAACGTAGTAGGGTTTTATTTTCAGGTGAAGGTAACAAACATTACCTTCAAATAACTGGACATAAACAGGGCAAGCCAGTTGTAGAGTAATTTATCTGTGATGGTTTCAGTGCTGAAAAAGAATCAAGAGTTATCATGGTAATAAGAATATCATATCATTCCATGAAAAGACGTATTTTTACCTATTAAAAAAATAACTTTCATTGGCAACATTTCATATGGAGAGGAGTTCTGAATGCGTAAAAACATAATATTTTATCACTAATGCGATTCCACTGGCGTATTCAGTAATAACATTAAGAGATGTAATCATTATTGAATATTAGGTCGACCAATGTGACCCTATTATTCAAGTTTCAATTGAAGACATGTGAGCTTTTGGTCCCCAGCCCCCGCCCCTCATACAAGCTAAGTACTATTATGTCCTATTCAATATTGTGATCAATCAGGAATGATTTTACGTGATAAGGATCGTTGAGAAAGAGATAGTAAAGATGTGTGTAAATTGTTACTTGGTGAATAGCGTGTCCATCTCTCCCGCGGATTTGGATGCTCTTCTGATTTGATCTTCAACAAGTGACATTAATATGCTGGAAAAAAGGAAGATGAAATAAATACCTTAATACACAAAGGCCATCTTCTACACTTAAGAAATTAATTCCAAGATGTAAATTTGATTTGTTTCAGCTAATACCGTATCAACGTTTTAGGCTTGTCACGAAAATCATGTAAAATTTCAACTCTTTTAATTTGTTTTTCCTATACTTGCCCTAAACATTAAAAAAACATTGCCCTACTTTTTAAAGCTGAAAATGTGTTTGAAATATTCGTCAGGTACTAGTTTGGAATTTATATAATCAAAAGAAATACAGTGCTGACTTACTCTGTAAAGTGGATCGATTTTCCCTCGCTGACGAACGTGACTGCCAAAAGAGATGCGATGAGTTCCCTAAAAGACGGAAAAGTACAGCCATTATTGCCCCGAGGCATAAATCTCATTGCACACATTCTGCGTAACAATTTTTTTCAAAAACAAAATGGGGACACGGGGCCCCACACAACAATTTTAATGAAATAACTAAATACGACATCGATAGAT
The DNA here is from genome assembly GCA_025617745.1 of Heliocidaris erythrogramma. Taxonomy (NCBI): domain Eukaryota; kingdom Metazoa; phylum Echinodermata; class Echinoidea; order Camarodonta; family Echinometridae; genus Heliocidaris; species Heliocidaris erythrogramma. Next base: position 40,523,552 of record CM046853.1, read on the forward strand.
AAAAAATGACAATGAAGCACCGTTCAACAACTGGGAAATTATACTTATTTGTGTGTGTGACTTCGATTATGAATCTCGATATTTATTACAATGGACGTTATGAAGAAAAATTAAAAAAATACCCGAAAAGCAGAATAAATTTGATACCTTTCTCGGCCCTGTCCTTGTTTCTTGCTCTCCAGTTGTCTGATGAAGTCCGTCAAAACTTCCTTCTTTTTCAGCATACGGTAGAAGGATATCACCGAATGTTCCATAAAGTCTTCCATGTACTACAACGAAGTGATAAGAAATCGATTTTAAACATTAATTCACACCAATAATCACAAACAAAATTTATAAAATTCAGCCGTATGCTTTCAACCGCCAATTAACCGTTGTATCCATATGTCCCATATAGTATGCGATAACAAACCATCGCAATGGGCTTGGTTATTGTTTAATTTTTGCCGTTAAGAATCAAAACACATTCCCTTCCCAACAGTACAGTTTCCTACTATTCAATCATGTGAGTAGTCTTTTCAGCATCCATACGATGGGGAATGTGGAATGAATTAATCTCAGCATAACACTATTGTAATTTATGTATTAGATATTACTGCTGAGTGAATAGTTACATGGAACGTACCTTGGAACACAAGGCTTTATGCCACAGTTATTCAGTTAACCTTTTCTGTTCCTGGCGTTCCAGTCGTTGCATTATCTTTACTTGGTCCTTTTTTTTTGGGGGGGGGATTTATAATGTATTTTCTTTGCCAATTGAAAAAGAATAACATAATGAGCAAGTTATTACTCTAGGTCCTTTGATTTGATATATTTCTGTGAAGAAGACCTATTCAGCATTTGGGATAAATTACTCCATTATCTTATATACTGCCTGACATTACTTTACCTCAGGGTCTGACGTTTCTGGATGAACACCAAGCCCACGAAACAACATCATTGTCACATACTGGACATGTCCTGCAAATGGAACCCCTTGCTTCTGTACCCGGTCGTCAGCCTCGGACACGTCCAAACTTGTGTTAGCAACTAACAGCAAAACAGGAAAACAACTTTTCACAATGGTGCGTTAGAATTTCATTCTATTTGGGGAATATGATCCCAAACAAATCAAAATAAACAAACAGTGGCGATTCTAAGAAAAAACGAAAATTGGTAGATACATGTAGATGGAAGATACACGTAGATGGAATACATAGGGATAGTAAGTGTTTTGGTAATGTTAAGTCCGAAACCAATGTCAAGACATTTGTCACAGTTTTCCCTCAAACAAAAATCTTATTCTTGAATTTAAGCATTTCATATGGCCCTATCACCTACATGTGTACATCCGCATTTTAAGGGTTTTTTAAAAATAATAATATAAACATTATCTAACGATCAATCCAATCGATCACTCAAGATCACACGACTGAATAACTCACACTGAGTCCAGAAATAGGCTATACATTTTATGAGACTTTACTTATGTGTGTCTCAAAGATCGAAGTATGACACAGAACGTAGCCATTGCACTCAATTATTATTTGTAATGTGAGGATGCTACAATAAAGATCATATTTTCAAAAGGAACAAGACATGTATCGTTTACCGAACATCAGACATACCTTCTTGAACTCTTTTCAAGATGTTACTACGGACCATTTCCACTTCCTCCCTAACTCGTTGTAAGTGGCGTTGTTTCTTCCTAAACCACCAAGCGAGAACGATCATCAGAAAGATGACCACAATGAACACCACAATCACACTAATTATGATGGTTGTATATGGACTTTCACCTGTAGCCAATGTTGAAACGAAGCCTGGATAAAATCGCAGATTCCCGTGCACAACCTAAGAGAACAACACGTTAAATTATAATGTTTGGCATTACGATGGCCTTCTCTCTCGCAGCACACGTGCACACACGCCCACCCACATCTATAACAGACACATGCACACCCACGCACACCCACGCACACCCATACACACACAAGTTCTTTCACTCTTATTAGAGGTAAATAGACCTTAAGTCACATAAGTAATGCTAACATTAAAATTCAAAACTTATTCTATGTTCATATTTTATGACACTTTATGTGAATGCATGCCACATATAAAGCCTTCTGACTAATATATTGGTCAACGGTATACAACGTAATGTTATTTTTAAAGATGGAAATGGACAATTTGAACCAGTACATGCACTACAAAAAAATAGTAATGCATTCTGACTTTCGTCATAAATTTGTTAATAATCAAAAATAGAATTGAATTGAATTATTCCTGCTGTAGCAGACTTTACCTTTACACGACGATAAATATTATATTTGTTAAAGGTGTAACAGGGAATCACTGCGATTGGTCATTTTTTCACTTCAAAATAATGCTGAAACTAAAAACAAGGTCTGTGAATGTGTATTAAAGTTGAGCCATACAAGGCAGATAACAACACGACAATGTAATTCAAAGTAGAAGGAAAAGGAAAATACTAATTAGGCACATGTAGACTCACTGTCACGGCAGGTAGATTCCTTGCATCTCCCTGACCTAGGGTTCCATTCTTGTATCCTGCTTGAGGCTGCTCATCTGGTAGCTGACAACGCAGAACATCAATTTCCAGATCATCAACATTGCACTCTCCATCTGGACCCAAGAAAACTTGCACATCATCCTCTGTACTTGCCAAGTTTAAATTCATGCCCTAGAACAACACAAATCAAGGTATAAATTTCAGAATTTTGTCAATTTACTCCTCATAGCATGTGTAGTCCTTGTGAATAAATGTATCACTTGGTAAACAAAATTAATAAAATATGATGAATTTTAGCCCTTTGTTTTATATCAACAACACTCAACAATGATAAGTGCAAAAAGTAGATATAAATAGCTATTTTACTATGATTTTGGTTTCAGAAGGAATGTGTCTCCAGCTAGATTACATACACACTGTACAACCATGAGTTAGAATTTATCCTTGTATGGGATATGCATATAATGAACCATTATTATTGCAATGTTTCTATTGTGGCAGAATCAAACTGTCATTTACATAATTTAAAAAAAAATCAAATTTTCATTAAAAATCAAACAAAAGTCACAAACACTGATCGAATTTATTTCTAAAAATGAAGCACAATGGTAACTTTAAAATCTTAAAAATTAGTTATAGGCTAGATGAGTTAAGTCATACCAGAAAAAGGATTTCATGAAGAAGACGCCTAACACTCACTGAAATCTCTAGTCGTTTGTTACCACTCTTATAAATTCTGTTGTTCCCTCTGAAGTTTTCATACACAGGATCTGAGAAGTACTCTATAGTGCCACTGTCAATGATGTATCCATCAAAGTCAAAGGTCAGATTTGCTATCATAGCATCATCCACAGCTCTTCTTCTTCTGACTGGAAGAGCATCACCAGGAAAACTTGGCGTTGGACAGATGAGAATAGTTTCTGTTCCATTGCAAAGCTTTTGACATAAAAATCAAGAGTAATGGACAACTGATATTTAAGAATTTAAATTTCATTTCCTTGTTACATCATTGCACTAAGTCTGAATGTGCCAATCGATAAGGTCTAATATTTCATATTACCGAATGTGGTTTTTATGAACATAATGAATAGATGGACAAATATACAAGCTTACAGATGAAGATACATGTACAGATGTTAATGTGCCTGTTTTCCACAATAATCTGTGTCAATTACAAAAAAGGCTTTCTCCATGCAGTATACAAGCAAATGCAAAAAATCAAAGCCTTGTTCAGATACGCCCCATTAATACGCCTTGGTTCATCATGTGGGGGGGGGGGGGTGGTTTAAGTATACTGCACTTCATATTTGTATATTTTATAACACATGTATGTAGATAGGTTATGAGTACACGTAGAACCTTTCTTTTTATACCCACACTTGCCACAGCAGCATATGTAAACAAGCCTCATCCCCTCACTGTACCAGGCTATTTCAAGCCTCCGAAGCCCCCCCCCCCCCTCTGTCTTCATATTGTAAAAAATATTTTTTTCGATTGATAACCAAGTAAAGAAAAGGCATTGGAGATAAACTTTTAATGCAAGAAGTTTTTTCTAAACCTTAAAACATTATTACACAAGAAAAAAAAATGCAATTGATTTCAATTCTTATTGTATTGTATTGTTTAACAAATATGCATTTTTTTTGTTTTTCCACTTTAAACTTTTTATTGTTTTATTTCAAGTCTGCTGTTTCAAAGTGTTATCTGAAATAATATTCAGTTAGAATAGATGATAATTAGAGCTTAAAGGTTTTTTTTTCTCATTAAACTTCTTTCGAGGAACTTTATGTACATCATCTATAAATCATATATTGCAATATAAATATATATATATATATATGTATATAATGAAATTCAACATATCAATATTTAAACTCTAGAAATCTTTCGATTTCTGTTGTATTACTTCTTTTGCAAACATATTTCGAACTTAAATAATTTTTTAAAACTTATCCATATGGCATTCACATTAACAATGTCGTATCCTTTTTCTCAAACTCGTTGAAATGTAATTCACATAAATAATATATTGGATAAAATTCAGAATCAGATTGATTAACCAGTACTTTGGGTCTATTATCAGAGTCTTTTCAAAAAAAATTATTTTAAAAACTAATAAAATCATGCCTTCTACCATTCTCCATGTTTTATGTTTTCACAGTTTAGAATGCATTATTGTTCCTTTACAATGACATAAGTTACAATCATCATCTTTTGTTATATTCCATTTAAATATATTTGAATATGGTGGAATTATATGCAAAAGTTTGAAATTAAATTCTTTAATTTTATTATTTTTTACCTCTTTAAATTTAAGGTACATGACATTGTCCCTTACAAAATCAATAGAAAATTCCAAATGATTTTGCCAATACATAAAAAAGGATGCATCTTCTTGGCTCATCTCTAAATAATAATTATAATAATGTTTATCCTTCATAATATTTACATCAATTGAATCACCATTTCAAATCTCAAATAAATTAGGGTTTATAGCCCCCTCTTTACATTGTTAGTTTTTCTAACCAGGTTTTTAGAAAAGCTTTCCTTTACTTTTGTACCTCAAAAAATATAACAATCTTCTTGATTCAAAAATCACTGAAAATTTTATTTGGATCTTTCCATCTTCCTTCTTCTACAACTTGTTTCACAGTCATTATGTCTAGTTTATTCCATTTACTAATATTCATGTTTTATTTTGATATTTGATATTGCTATTATTCCATAAAATTTGTATTTCGACATCCATTATTAATCTTGGCGAAACATACAAGAAATCGATATAAAAAGAATGTAGTCTATGCTTTTTTCCTATAGATACAAAATCTTTACTACCGCAATATTAAAACGCAAGCATATTGGAAATCCTCCAATCCTATTTATCCAGTACGCGAAAAGAGCTTTCCATGCCCCATTTATTCCATTCAGAGAGACATCTCCTTTACATTACATTTAACATTCGGTACAGCAATACCCGTGATAATGGAATTTGGTTTTTTGCTGCTAGAACTTCCGAAACTATCAAAAACAAAAGAGCCGATAACTGGCATCCCTGTCTTAATTACTCCTCAATAAAAATAAAATTTCTGCGACAACCACCCATAATTCAAAACATTACCATTAGCGTTTTTATATAAGGTTTGTATCCAACGAATAAAGGATTCCTTGAACTGCATTTTACGTAAAGCACCAAATAAAAAATCATGTCTTACGTTATCGAAGGCTTTTTGATAATCTATGAACATTACAATCCAAGGTTGATTCATCACTTCACAATAGTAAATAATATCGTGTACAAGCCGCACATTCTCTAATGCTGATCTGTGTTTCCTAAATCCTGACTAATCATCCGGAATAATATGAGGAATGATTTTCCTTTTTACATTTTTTTGGCAATGCACCTGCAGCTATTTTATTATATGTTAAGTAGCGGTATTGGTCGCCAATTTTCTAACAATGCTTTGTTTTCTATTTTTATATAACTTAGTATGGCTTGACTTTGAGAGGACAAAATTATAGGTATAAAGAAGGAGGAACATGAGGAAATGCACTTTCCCATTCATCTTGTACACAAAACTAGAAATTCTCCGTTTTGGGGCTGACCTGCATCCCACTGCATGAGGTCTCAAAAGGTTACGTGACTCGGTAACTGTATGACCGAGTTTTGTAAACTTGGTGTCAAAAGATGCGCAAGACTTCAAAAGAAAAAAAATCAGAAAGAGGCGTGACGTGAAATACAGCGTTTCAAAATGGGCGGCGGAATTTTTATAGAGGGTACCGCAAGGGTTAAATAAATTGATCGAAATGTTACTCAATACCTGATAATAAGCAAAACCATCAAGTCAAATACATGTACATGTACAGTCAACAGCCATCACAAGGCAATGGACTGATTGTGTCTCGAGCACCTTAAAATTTACACTTAAACAGACTTATGACCTCAAATGACCTTTGACCTGAGCATGTGACCCTTGACAGAACCATATAGTGAAGGTCCCCCAAGTGCATCTTTGATCCAAGTTTGGTCACAATATGCGGCTGCCAATTTATTTATCACAAGAGAGTCTTGCAGGTTAACTTTAACATGAGTTTTCGAATGCGTCGACGTGAACGCCGTCCATTGTTAGCTTCATGCTTCACCTACTTTGTATGCAGTTAACACAAAGCAGTCAATTGTCACTGGGAGGATCTAGGACGGCGTTCACGTCGAAATATTCGAAAACTCTCTATTTGCGACGGACGACGGACGCCGTTTGGATCCCGCAGTTTCGCCACCACCTTCAGCGGGCGAGACAATAAAAGGACAGATATATTGATAAATGCATATCATCTAAATAATCTACCTCAGAGTTGCTAGCATTTGTTGTGATTGATGAAACAACAATCCTTGGCTCTTGAATCAGATCAAATCTATCCCCAGTTAGTGTGATATCAGTTCCTCCCCTGTTAACAAAAGACATTATTATTCAACATACATGTTAGCTTCAAATAACACATGTTACATGTATATAATACAATGTTGCCACTGCAGACAGGGAATACTTTGTAACACATGGGCCTTGTGTTATCAAAAGAGTTGTGACTGATCCAAATTAATCTCAAGTCCTCCAGTCTCCTATCTCTTATTTTGAGAGTTGCGATTGATATAAAACATCAAATTAAGTTGCAATCAATCGCAACTCTTTATAAGACGGGACCCTGGTCCGTAACACTTACCAAAAGCATAATCATCGATCTAAGTATTCGCGTATCAATGAAACTAATAATAAAACTATTATAAATGGACATTAAGTCTCTACATACAAGTTTAGATCTTGGATTTGATAAGGGCAGAAAAATCATGAAAATAGATAAGTGAAAGTTTCAGTAAATTCGAACAACGAATATCAAAGAGATTTATATTTTTTCTTTAACGTTCAAATCACTAATGATAAGGAAACTTTGCTACTGGTAATGCGGTCATATTGCGTAATGTCATAATTGGGCAATTTAGACTCCCATTTATTTTGTATCCAAATGACGCATAGTATACCCCTTCTCGATATGTATGGTGGAACATGCAGACACTTGGGGCATCATGATATGTTAAATATAAAGTATCATGGTTAAACAATTTATTTTACTATGAAAATGGAAAAGAAGGATATATTTGAATAATTATTGTACACGCCAAATGGAAGTTTTTGATGTATGACATCACATACAATAACTGCTTTTCCAATGGGAGTTTTCCGTACCATAAATGAACTCAAATTTCAAAACTTGATAATTATCATATTCTTTATCCAATTTTTCACAAACTTCATGTCCTATGTTTCTGCTACTACAGCTGTAGCTAACTTTCTTTGAAGGGGCAATTACCTTCACTGTCAGCTGAAAACTACATTGTACATGTATAAAAATATAAATCATTTGGGACCATGCTGCTGACACATTCACATGTTGCTAAAAAGGACTGCTTTCTTCTTCAAGACACTTTCTAACTCTAGTCTTGAACGCATTTTAACCCCTTCATAGCAATCGGTGCCAAATAAGAATAAGACAGTGAAACAATTTTTTTTAGACCAAGACCTGGTAAGTTTTCCCTCTGAAACATAAAAATGTAGTCTCATTCTGAAGTATATTTTCAGCCTAATTTGATAATGGAACAAGCATTCTAGGACAAAACTTTGACTTCATTCCTAAGAATAGCTCGAAAACGTGGTGGCACAGAAGGGGTTAAAAGGTAAGTATTATGGACTTGCGAAAATGTGTTACATGTATCTGTAATACATATATACATGAACATACAAATGCAATGAGCTACATACATAAATCACCACTGTCATTATAATTATAAACACCATCAACATGCACTTGACTTTTTCGACGTCGCTGTAGGGTCTAATTACACCCATGGATATGTTCATATATTCTAGTTATACTAGTTGTATCGCATTATAATTCCCTTTATGTATTACATATTATATTATTGTTTGTTGTGTATATATTATAATATGCGTTCAAATATCTTAGTTATTCTTTTTGCCGTTTCTGTCGTACTCATGTAGATCTGAAGAAGGGCTAATTGCCCGAAAGCTAATTAAAAGCGTGGTACCAACAGCTACGTCTACAGATGTACTCATTTTGTTGCCTCCCTCTCTCTCTCTCTCTATATATATATATATTGAATTTACTTACGACATAATAGCCTCTGTTCTGTCAATGTCTGTAATCCTTGGATTTGGCATGTACTTGTAGTCGTAGACTGTAAATGGTTTTTCTACATCATCAAATGTCATGGTCAAAGATAAAGAAACCTCTTCATTCTGTGTTATGCCGCTTGTGATGCAGGTTGCTATTGTGTCTTGAATGGAACTGCGAATCAACAAAAATATCCATGTATCCTCATGTGCATGTATTATGTGCATATATTCAATTCAATTCCTTATTTTTGACCATCAAATTATTTTATTATCCATAGATAATAAATGGAGATATTTTCGCACTCTGTAATTGTCTCTGTTTCCCCCTCCCTATAATTGGCATAACTCTCATAACGCCTAATCGAATGTCACTAAATTTTTTTATTTAAATATTTCAATAGCAGAAAGTTTCATGATACAGTGTACTTTACATTTATGGAGCCTTTCATTTTTATATATTCAGCATAAAGGCTTCGAAAAATGAAGAAGTGTACATGTATATAAAAATATTTCATAAGGCCAAATATCTATACAAAATCTTAAGTGCATTCTAATGTGCTTGAATTAATAAAATGAACATTCAAAGTATGAACAATAAGATTACCGCAACAAATTTAGCCATGGTAGTCAATACTAATTTAAAACTATTCTAATCAATCGAATGCAATAATCACTCACACATCTACACAATCTGCTTCTCCAAATCTAGCTGTAATGTCTCTTCCAGTGTCCAGGTGCGTCCCAATTATAGTAATTTCTGTACCCCCTGCCACTGGTCCCTCTCTGGGATTAAATCCTGTGATCACAGGTTCCTATCACAGATAATAAAATTATGTATTATGACACTTACAGTGTACATACAATAAACTACAAGAGGTTTGATACAAACAATGTTCAAGGATGTATATTTTCACATATTGATCTTAAAAGCCTCTGGTAATAACTTTGTAACATCAAATCCCCCTCCCATTATAAATTATAAGAAGTATTTCTAAACAAAATCAGATTTTTTCAAGCCAATATTTTATGTAATATAGATAACCATTGTGCATTATATTTCCACTGTTTCATTCAATACTATTGTTATTCTACAGCTTTAATAATTAATGTTAACTGCTACATGTATAATAACATTAGTAAAATTACTAATATAATGGATAAATTCAAGCTGCTGTTATTTATTCAAATAAATTATTCCATTAAATCAATTCAATCGTGCACTATACAAACAGAAAATATTGAAATAATGTCTCTAGCACCACAGTGGCTGAGGGATAAAATGCAATTTTCTGTTGTACTCACCCTGTACTGAAAGTCTTTTGTGCTCTCCCCTGTCTTATTATTTTCCCCTGAATTCACTCTGATTTTAATGAGTCCTGATATTTCTTCAGTAGATATACCTGTCATACAACTCACACTAAAACAAAATTTATGATTTTAATACAATAATTATACAGTATTGTCAAATGCAGCCTTGTGTAATTTGACCTCAAACTTTGTGACCCTAAGTTCATTTTTTTGTTTCCCTCAAAATGTAATTGTACCACCTTGTAATTCACAAATGCTACTGCTACTAAAATAATACCACACTGAATAACAATGTGCAAAGATTAGGTACATGTAGCTCAGGGAAATGTAGTGGCACGAATAGACGCGTCCGAAACGCAAAATACATGATTGTGAAACGTCATAATTTTTACGACTTACCGTACATGCAGGGTCTCTAACAATATCGTGAGAAAATCCTGGTAAAAAAGGATGTGTTGACTGTCTTGATTAAGCTTGATATTACCTACCGGTAAACTGTAATTAAGACTTGACAAATTACAACTCTTATTTCCTGACTTCTATTAAGCCTTTTGCGTTCCAGATTCGTTTCTTCACGCTAATACATTTCGCTTTTAAGGTATATCTTAAAGGATATTTTTCATGGAAATGTAATAAAGGCATTCTGTACCAGACGTATTGACTATTTAGTCCAAATAAAACCATTTCATTTTCAACAAATGGTCAGTGCATTGGTATGATTTTGCAGAGAGATAGAATGACTATTCAAATGGATTATGGTTCACACTCGCCCAACCACTCTTCTTTTTTCTTCTTCTTTTTTTTAATATTTAGACACATTTGTATAGCACATCATTTTTTATAGCGCTTTCCATTTATTTAATAAATACCCCTGTCAGAGGGTTCAATTACTATTCAAATATACAGTGCACACATTCCATTCCAGCCAGGTGCCATTTCACAAGCGCACACGTGCTAATCAAACCACAATGACATTCACATCCTACTGGGTACCCATTTAACACCTTGGTGGAATGGAGCAATAAAGATCAAATGCCTTGTTCAAGGACATAAATGCTGTGCTGAGGATCAAACCCATTCATTACCTTTGTATTTCCTGCCAAGTGTTTAAACCACTTGACTACGAAACCGCTAAAAGGCATGGACTTAACAAAATAAATGTGAATGAATTATTTGAATATTTTCTTTTGGAAAGATTTTAAGACAGATCTACATAGACTTCAACCTCAGAAGAGGAAGGAGGAGGAAAAAGCAACAGAATCAGTACTGGAGCTTTTTACATGTACATATGAAATTTTCTTTTTCCTAACTCCATATTTCTATTGATTCTATTAGCAAAACAAGATCATAATGCATGTGCATTATGTAAAAGATTAATAACTACTACCGTATATATTAAACTTTTAAAGGAATATACAGTTTTTAAAAAATAAAAGAATAGAGTACATATAAATTTACCTCTGTCCAGGCTGATAATAGATATCCATGTCTGTCAAATCACACTCCAAATCTTGAATAAAAATTTGTTGTACATCCTCAAATTCCACTCCTATGTCTGTACCCGTGATTTCCAATCTAGTACGACCATTGACAGGGCCTGACATGGGGTCAAACTTTTTAAAGAAAAGAAATTATTAATATCAATAAAAATGCTACCTGTATATCAACTATTGAAGAGGCAAATACAATGTATGAATGACTGTTTATAAGAAAAAGAGGCTCAGCCTTTATTATTCATGCTCTTGCCATTTATAAATTATGTCTGCCCTGATTAATATCTTAAAGGGTAATTTTAGAACTTATATGAAATGTAACAGATCTTTGGGTGAGCACTTTTTATGAATCAAAATTTAATTGAAGTTTGCTAATTTTGCCAAAACATTTTTACTGAGCCATGGCTTGATGACACACAAAAAGAATTTGCATGCAAACAAAATACATTATTTTATGCCTACTCATCTGGATAAAGGCAGGTCCATTGCATGCACGTTTATAAACTACATGTACGCATTATTGTAGGCTCACAACTGATTTAGGATCTGCAATTTTGAAATTAAAATAAAGAGAATCATGATTTATTCATACTTTTATTTTACAAAATTAAGAAGAAAATTAATCCTGGGTTTTTTTTCTGAGTCCACCTCATATTCTGGAATAGATTATCAATGTCATATAACAACATATTTTTACTAGACAATGACAATGCTGTCACCTGAACAAGCACCAACTTCTTTCTGACACTAATCTTGTGGATATGCTTTCCTACATAACTCAGTGGTGGAATAACACACTAGAAACCCCCAAAGAAATCTGATTCATTGTCCTTATGATCATGTATTGCACAATGGTCTTCTGGCCAAGCTCTCTTCATTCAGCATTCAAGGGAAACTGCATACTTGGATTGCTTCTTTCCTATTAGGTTCTTGATGGCATCAGCAAAGCCCATATCTGCTAGAGTTCCTCAATGAGGAATTCTCGGCCTGTGCTCTTTCGTACATGGATATTCACAGACAAGTTCGCTTCTCATCTCGTCAATGATCTACACCTTTTTGCAGATGATTCTACTCTTTACATCATCGTAAAAAATACAAATGACAAAACTTTCTGCAAAGAAAGCCGACAAGCCTTTGGCTAATAGCTTTTGTATCTCACTTAACTCAGCAAATCCAAGGAGAGGATCATCAGCCAGAAGAGACGACAATATCATTTCACACACTACTTTATAGGCAAAGATATTCAGCCGACAGACAGTAGGAACCTCGAAAGCTGGAGTCCCAACTGGCAACAAATTATTTCAAGCAGCTGGCCCTTTCTAAGGATGCACAAAAGAATCTTTTTACTCTGTATCCAGAAAACTACCCCGAGCAATGGACAATTCCCCCCGGCCCCCCGAACAAATACCACCCTTGATGATTACCCCCAGAAAATTGCACCTAGCACAATTAGCCCCGTGTCACCAAGGACAGCCCCCTCCTCCAATATAAAGGGCAGAAGTGGTGCTACATTTTCAAATACCCCCAAAAGTGTCTTTTCATTTCTTCAAAGTGCCCTTGTCCCCCTCCTGATAACTGCCCCTTTCCACCTCTCCGAACTCTATGACCTTTATAATATCATAATTGATAGGATTGAAGTAAACTGAGCCGGGATAGCTCAGTTGGTAGAGCACTGGTCATGTAATCCAGGGTCCCGGGTTCGAATCCCGGTCGGGTCATTTACTTTCTCTGTGACATTTGTGCAACATACCCCAAACTCTAATGAAATCGTCTTCCTATGGTGATACATGCTAGCACCAAGTCTGAAGTTCATATCTAAAATAGTTCTTGAGATATCGCGTTAAAGAGAAAGCAACCCGAAAAACACAATGCCTCCGCACCACCTCGTGTAGGTGGATGCATAAAACTAAAATGTTTGTGATGTATGGATTTGTTTGTTTATTGTGACAGAGAGAAGTTGAGTTGGCATAAATTTTCATAATTATATAAAATTTGTGCCAAATAATTCCTTTTCTAATATCCAAGGAAAAATAACAATTTAAAATGCTTCAAACTATAATTTGAAATCTATGTAAATTTATGTATTACAATGGTCAATCTTTGAAACGTGTGATCATGTTTTACAGATCCCGTGATAGGCAGTTTGGAAATTCCTTGTATATCATACTCACATCATACACCAAGCAGGCAAATCTATTTGATATACTGACATCATGCTTTTTAGGGAACTGCATGATGGGTGAAACTTAGATCCTATTCTCAAATGACTTGCGCCCAAAAATTCATTAAAAATATTAAATGTTCAAATATAAATTTTCAAAAATGTTGTAAATGATGCAATTGTTTAACTTTAAGTACTCGCCTTTCCTCCCAATTCTGGGCATTTAAAAAAAGGAAACCTAACTTTGAAAATTTAATGTAGATGAACTATATATTTTTTAGTTTAAGTTTAAGTTTTCAGGTTTTCTTTAAGTTTCAAGGGTCACGCATCACTGAACACCAATGTCTTCCAAATTTTGTGCAAAAATCTAGTTGGTTTACTTTCTTGTAAAACACAATAGGCATGTTAAGGAGATATCTTCTATCAAATGACCTGGGTGCTCCAATTCTCATTGTGGATGATTTTCTTTAAATTTTCAAATTTGTGTTAATGAGATGTTATTCACCCATGAATCAGGATTCTTGCTTTATGAAACCCTTTTCAGATATAGGAATCATTTTGCAAAGAACACAGTCTCGGTGAATTTTAATAAGGTTGAATGCCAAAGAACCAGTGCGAACCAAAGGATTGCACTACCACAAAGCATTGCAAATTAAAGACAAAGAGCATAGAGAAGGTAAATCAAAAATTCATCTGCGTGATTTTCACAAAAATGTCGGCTTTTAGTTGAAAATCAGCGACGCCTCAATGCAATGTTTTCTGTCATTAAACAAGAATAGATGGTTTGAAAATGTATTACAAGTGAGAGAAATTTCTTACATCTGTGATAACTGGTGCTGCACAAAACTGTGTCTCATTCTGACGGAAATATGGGTTGTTCTGACAAACATCACTCTGAATGACATTGCAATCATTTCCACACCAGCCACAATTCAAGATGGGTGGTGTAACAACCTCAGATAGGCATCGGCTGCAACTTCCACTGTTAACTGAACACTTGTAGAGGGTGACTGCAATTCAAACAAAGAAAAACAAGACATATTCGTTTCAAATATCCATAAAAATGCACTTAAAAAGTCTACTTTCTTTTCAAACTCATTTCTTGCTGAATTTTATTACGTATAAAGAATAAACGACTTTCACAAAAAACACAGTTGTATGTTATAGAAGACATACTGCAAATTCAACCCGCAAAACTACATGACACAGTCCAATAGTTTTCAATTATATGATAAAAGAGTAGAGAACAAAAAAATGTTATACAGAACATCAACAAGTTAACCCTAACTAAACCTGCTGAGAGCATCACAGTTTATGCAAGTGCATTGACTAGTCTACACACAAGTTGCTTTTACCATAAATTTTGAATACTAGTAAATATTTTGGAATCTAAAGACATTAAACATGTATGTTTAATCTTTATTATGACAAAAGAAATGTCATCCTACTAAAATGGAAAAGTAATACTTTCTATTCACTCCTTTCACATGTAAAAGCTACATAAAACAATCATACGATTGATACGTATTGGCTTACCATATGTTTCTGACAGGTCATCTATCTTGTTCTGTCCATTCCACTGCACAGAGACACGTACGTTTTTCTGAAGGATGTTCTCATTATACATGTACTAAAAGAATATACAATGTTAAGGGTGTCACCAGCTGTCCAATAGTAAATGGGACTTACAGCTGAAATCTATTTACAAATACATTTAAACAGTATACTGATCAAAAAACTTTGGTAGCTTCATGAGAAAAAAGTCGACCAAACCATAGTAAAACAAGAAGTCAGCAGGCTGTTGAAAATGGGCCAAATAAGCCTATGAAACTGTTCTAACGTAAAAGTATTGAATCAATTTTGGCTGGACTTTTTAAAATCTTGCTGGTCAACTATCCCTAACACAAATACATGTACATGTAAAAGGAGGCCATCTATAGAAAGAAAAGTAGTAAATTGTTTCTTTCCAACATTCAACAAATTTCAAGGTCACAGAATTTTTTTAAATATAAAGCTACCAAATTTAGGTATATTTTTGTTTGATACCTACTTTATATATATATACCATAAAATTAGGATGTACTCTTATCTGTAAGAAAAAGGAAGGTTGGCTGAAGAAGATCATAGTCTTTGAGTAACATAACATATATAAATTTATAACTACTGTCGGTTTTCAAAATTATCATTCTGTTCTGCAAGAATTATAGTATTACATGACATAATGCATTATTGAACTTGGAGACTAAAAATAATAACATTCACGAAATGGCTTTACAGTGACTTAATGTTCATGGAACTGAAAATTTATCCGTTACTATAAAAGTCTTTATAATACTGCGTTAATTTTAAGCCAACAATGATTTTACCTGTTCATCACTGCAAATAATGTAGGTATTACTGAAATCGGTACTGGGTACTCTCACTTCTTCCCCTTCGATGTGAAGAATACACTCGTATGATATTAGGCCCTGGAAAAAATAAATGATTATATACAATCACACTGCTTGATTCAGAGGAAACTGAGCTACACAGTGCGACATAATTACATCCCAGAAATGTAAAGACATGTGAACAGTACATGAGTAGCACTAGCAGTAAGGTATACAAACTGAGTGCATAATTATGAGAACAGTGATTTGTATGTGTCAATTATGTACTTAATTAGGGAAGGAAATTTGAGTATGCAAATATTCTGTCATAGAAAAATCCAAAAACATATATACAATAATTACAAGAATACTGAGCAAGGTAAAATATGTCATCCAAACAACATTCCATTATTCATAATTAACAAGCATGAGCACAATGGGAAATCAACTCAAAATGAATTCCATCTCCCCCCCCCCCCCCCCCCCCGCCCCCAACAAAGAAAAAAATCCAATTACTTTGCATAAAAAACTTGATATACATGTATCTCCTATACTTGCTTGGTAATCATGAAAGAAGGAAGATACATGGAGAAGAAGTGCATATAACACTGGGAGTAATATGCCGAAAGATTTGTTTACAAATTAAAAATTCCTCCCCAGTCAAGCTTCTTCGTTTACTAACCATTGTCTATGGCGGACCGTTTGAATATTAATGAGTCAGAAAGAAGAGGATCTTGGGTATTTGATTCTAGTTCGTCGTGACTTGGCCGTGAACCAGAATAGCCTGGTGGTTAAGTCGCTGCCCGGCAAGCAGTAGATGACAGGTTCGAATCCCGCTGGTTCCAATTTTTTCTGACTGGTGTTTTTCATTACAGATCGAGCATACGATCTTTAACACTGGGAGTAATATGCCGAAAGATTTGTTTACAAATTAAAAATTCCTCCCCAGTCAAGCTTCTTCGTTTAAGTACATATACCTTTGACTGATCTGTAGGGAGATTATTTGCTGACAGTGAGTAGCCCGATGCAATATTGACTGGTATAAGAAATGATTCTGTTGTTCCAAGCAGCTGAGGACAAAACCCCTGTCCTCGATTTCCAGAACCAACAAGATTCTACAGAAACAAGCGAAAGTGTAACATAACAGACAATAAAATGGAAAACAAATCATTAGCATGTTTACATGTAATTAAATTTATTACTAAACCTTGTAGGTAAATTGTTTGCATGTAAACCAGTGCAAACGCATTTAAAGTAGCTATCCAAAGAAAATCACAAATATGGCAATTAATGTATCACTAGAAAGTGGGAAGCTTACAGATGGCAATCGTATAAGTTTTATGTCAACTGCGTATATGATGATTATAAAAACAACACAAATAAAAGCTCTTCTCAGCATCTGGAATATCCGAGGATTCGCCATAAATATAGCGAAGTTTTTATGTCGTCACACTAGGGAACAATCATGCTTAAGCAGACGACGTCATATAATGAATAAACGTAACTGCAATGCAACTATTTATCAAATTACAAAGAGTTTGGTACATTTAAACATGACCTTATTTCACACCATTCTAAAAGGGAAAGTGAACCGATTCTGATAACTAAAACCGTTTGATAGTAAATACACAGGAGAAGGGTCAATGATCAATGAAATAAACCCCACTTTCAAATTGAAAAGCCCTCCGAATAAAATCACAGATTGTATTCGTTCCCTCTTGAAACGCCGAACATGCCCCGGTGCAAGCAGCTGAAAATACAATGGCGTCTTATTTTGTTTACAAGTGACTGATTCCTTTATTTTTTTAACGCTACATTTTTCATCAAAATAATACCATACACGAAGTTAAGAGTGAGGCAACAGACTAACATTAAGACTGACGCTAGTCAAGTAAGAGAAATAAGTGAAGAGGAGATGACAAAACAGGCACTGAAAAATGTGTAAGATGTTATGGGACATAGTCTGCTTAGACAGGACTGGTCCTTCGTGTGTCGTCACACATCTCAGCAGCTGTATTTTACCGTTTTATAATTGATAATAATCATTAATTCAAATGTTTCCAAGCGTTGAATTTGGATAACCTTGTTTAATTTATGCCATCTATGCAATAATAAGTATTAAGCCAATATTTATTTTGATGGAATTTTCTTGCAAAGTGATCTTTAAGGAAGGCTTCCAGTACTCCGTTATAAATGCTCAGGCAACAGTTGCTCAGGGCTTACTTGATCAAAGTTGTAGGGTTATGTAGATGTAGGGCTTAGGCTTAGGGAATTAGGGTTTAGGTGTTTTGTCCAGGGATGACAAATTAGTATAGGATCACTGAGCAATTGTCATCTGAGCATGTGATCTACATGTACACATACAACAAGGCTTCTTGATAGATGACTTGCAACACATGCATCATAGAGCAAAGAAACTAAAAATGGATTCTTGTGCAAGCTTTCCCAAACTAGTGGTTCGAGAACATACATGTATGGAGATATATATCTGTAAACATCATTTAAAAGAAACATCTACTTCAGTCTCAATACCCATTCCCTTTATGTCCTTGTACATGTGCTTTCTAACACATGTATAAATACACATTTACTTTCTTACATTATCTCCAATAACCACAGTGTCCCCATCTGACATACAAGAGGTGCTATCATCTGTACATGTGTTGCCATAAACACACCAATCACATGGGTAGGGGCTTGTAACACAAGATGAACAACTGCAAGAAATCAAAAAGTGCTAACATAAGCAAAGAATTTAAAAAATACATGAGAATTCACTTTGATTAACCCCTGTCTACAACATAGTCACAAGTCCCAATTTGATGATTACATTGAAAATAACCATCTTTGTGCAGTTAACATTTATGCACATTAAAAAAAAACACCATTTGTTGAATCTCTGATTTTGTGAATTTTCTATCTACCTTGATTTTGTTTCTAGGAATCAATATTGAGCAAGCTTACCAAAAGCTGAAAGCTGAAGTCAATGTAGTCTCATACATTTTATACTGAAATAAAAATTAATAATTTATGATTTAAGGACATACATCAGTTATATTCGTGCGCACCTCAGTTGCTTACCTTGGCTGGTTGTGTTACGTCATCACAACACCGGGAGGGTATACAATAGACACGCACATTAAACACGATGCTTAATTTGGGGTACACAAGTGTGCGAAGTAAGAAGAAGCTGGTAAAAATAGATGAAATCGTTAATTCTGTACCTGTGAAAATGAATCAAATATCAACTAGCTTGAGCTGAAAGATCACATTCGATATGCCCTCTTATAAATTTTCTATAGGCAAATTTAGTCGTACAGGAATAAATTAAAGATGAATGTCCTTTGGATGGCATAGCCATGGTCATCTACCTCCCATTTTTTGCGTGTAAAATGAATGAGTGCGCAGATATGGGCATCATTGTTTTTCCAATGCTGAAATGACACGACCACCGTTTCTTGTGAAAATGGCATTGTTCTTGCTCTAATTTTGATGAGATTTTTTTCAAACTTACTCTTTAGAATATCAGGAATAAAATAAAATGAAGCTTTAGAGGAATATTAAAGAAATTCTTGTTCATTTTCAGGTCAAAACCTGAGGTGCGCAGACATAGGGCTCCCCATCATACACTAACTTAGCACAAATTAAAAGATAGCTGGAGAAAGAAAGTCATTATGCCTACGAATCATTGTCTATACCATATGACTATGATCATTATCCCCACAGTCAAAGACAGTCATGAGCAAATAGAATTATGAGTAAAATGTCACTTAAAACGACTTACAATTTCCTTTCTTATACACTGGTTCAAAAGTGTGCGTTTGACTGTCGCATGAACTGCTAATTCACTCTTCGTAGTAAAATAAAGACAATTGTATAGTCTATGTCGTTTCCGTGACAATTGTGTTTGAAATAGTCGTGAACAGGCGCGCCAGAAGGATTAATCCTTTGCGGATAGGGGGCAAACACTCTGAGGGGCCCAACCTCACACGAATATTCCATATTCCGATATATTTTCAAAGTGCGCGGTTCAGAATTTTTCACTGAAAAAAGAATGCAATAATTCAAGCACTGTAATCATCCATTGTTTTTCAATATACTTCCTTACACCTGAAATAGGGTTATTTTCTTTCGGCTTTATCTGTACAAAATTTGTAACACTTTTTGGTATACCAGCATTTCAATGCCCGAATTTCGGGATATTCAGGCAACTAGCTACCAAAATATGAGATATTCAGGCACCTTGCAAAATTATTTATCATAAAAATGCGGGGAGCTGCAGCCCCGCCTCATACACCTACGGGGCTATTCATGCTGAACATCCTTAGGAGAATATTGGAAAACAGCCACCAAGAGAAAGTTTTAAAGCATATTACAGAATCATTCAACATTTTTTTCTTTTCTGAAGACGGAACAGCTTTAATAGAACAGAATTTTTGCAGTATTAAAATGTGACTTTTTTTTCTTCATAATGACTATCATTATGAAAAAGTTGCTTTCCTAATATTGAAATTTGCGCTCAAGAGAAACTTTACACAGGCAGGTCTCAGCTTACTTAGAATTGTGACTTACATAACATTAAAGACATAATTATATAAATATATATATATATATATATATAGACAAAATAGGAATGAAAAGTCCGTATACGATGAAAAAATTCGAATTTTCGGCCATAGGCCTTCATCAGGAAATGATGAAAATTTATTAGATAGGTACACAAAAGAGCGTGAAGCGCAAAAAAAAGACAACGCAAAAGCTCCATGGATACCAGCGCAACCATGGTAGAGATCAGGAAGGAGAGGAGAGAGAGAGAGAGAGAGAGAGAAAGATATAGAGGCGTAATAGAGCAGAAGCGCAATGACAATGACAATGACAATGACAATGATTTGACAATGATTTTTATTGGACCCATGTCACCCTCGTTTGGGTATTGGGGACACTAATCATAGAACGTAACATATACAATATCATTTCACAATAAAGTGTATTTACAAGGTATTTACAATAACTTATTTACAGAATAATGAGATAAGAAATATAAATATTACATAAAGTGTGCAAATTGATGAAAAAGAAAAAGAAAAGAAAAAGAAAAGGAAAGAGAACGAGAGAGAAGAAAATAACGAATAGATAAATAGATAACATATATACATACATCAAATAATAATAATGATGGTGATGATAACAACAACAATAATAATAATTATTATTATAATAGTAGGCCTAATTATAATAATGATAATGATAGTAATAATGATATTAATAATAATAATGATGATAATAAGAATAATAGTAATAATAATAATAATAATAATAATAATATCACTAATCATATTATAGTGATAAATAAATGATTACATAAATTACTTAAATAAATGAAAACAAATATAACTGTAAACAAAACAACAACAACAAAAACAAAAAAACAAAAAAACAAAAACAAAACAAACAAAACAAACAAAAAAAAAGTGCAAAGAAATGATCAGGCGGATAGATACATCGACTTGGATTGAATAGCTGGAATTGCAATGGCAAAGGCACCGATTAAAGGGAAACTATTAACAAAAAGGGAGAAAGGGAGAAAGCTCCATGGAAACTCGCGCAACCATGGTAAAAGAAGTTAAAGAGGAGAGACAGAGAGAGAAAGAAATAGAGATAGAGGCGTAATAAAACGTCATAAAAGAAGAGAAAACGAAAACAAAAAAGGAGAAGCGCTAAAAGGGACAAAGCTCCATGGAAATTCGCGCAACCATGGTAAAGAAAGTTAAGAGGAGAGAGAGAGAGAGAGAAACACGTCACAAAGAAAGAAAGGGAAACAAAAGAAAACAAAAAAGCGAGAAGGAAGGAAAGGGAGAGAGTATGACGTAGTAAAACGTCATAAAGAAACCAAGGGAAGATGAAAGAGAGAAAGGGGTGGTGAAAGGGGGGAGAGAGAGGGGGAAGGGAAAAGAAGAGAGGAAAAGAAAAAAGGGGGAAAGAGGGAGAGGAAAAAGAAAATAAAGAGAGGAAGATGAAGCACAACGGAAAGAAAAAAAAGAAGAAAAGGGGGAAAAGAAGGAAGTAGTGAAGAAAGAGAGTAAAGAGCAAAAGGAAGAGAGGGAGAGAGAGGGAAAAAAAGTAGAAGAAAAGCAGAACGAAGAATGGAAGAGAAAGGTGGAAAGGACAAAAAGAAAACATTCAATTCGTACGAAATGCTCGAAATGTTACATTCATCCCACGAGGATGAAGGGTTCCCAGGTGGAAAATCAGTCTTTCCTCCCTTCTCTTCCTGGATAGATCATCGCCATTGCACTTGATGGCGCGAATCACTTTGAAGTCTTCAACCGAGTGGCCGGGGAGGTTGAAATGGCGTGCAACAGGCAAGCCACTGGTGTTCAGACGTATGGAACGTAGATGTTCAGTAACCCGGTCCGCTAGACGCCGCTTGGCTTCCCCCACGTACAGTAGATTGCAGGCCTTGCAACAAATCACGTAGATTACATTCTCCGTCGTGCAGGTGAAATTATCATGGATGGTGAAATTGCCCTTGGGGCCACTGATGTTACGTTCTGTAGAAAGACGGGAGCATGTCTTGCATCGTGGGCGGAGGCAAGGACGGGAATCTAGGTCACTGTCAGCAGGTTGGACTCTGGTGTGGTTTGAATGGACCAAGGTTGATCTCAGGCTTTTGTCCTTCCTGAACGCTGTCATAGGGGGTTCGCTGAAAATGTGAGAAGTTGAGGGGTTGTCACTCAGCAACTTGAAATTTTTCTTGATGGTAGACGCGAGTCTAGCATTCGGCTCATTATACGTTAACACCGGGGGAACGCGGGATGATGCCTTCTTCTCACTCCGTCTCAGAGCTTCTATCCGAGTAACTCTTGCTGATTTCTTGGCGGCGCTCTCAACCATGTTGACAGGATACCCCCGGTCGATGAAGAACGACGACATTTCGGCGGAACGGGCCTGGAAATCGTCCTCCTTACTGCATAGCATCCTGAGACGGGTGAACTGGGACTGGGGAATAGCCTTCTTGCACGCAGGTGGATGGGAAGATTTGAAGGTGAGATAGCTGTGGGCGTCAGTGGGTTTGTAGTGGATGCTTGTATCGATCCGGCGACCTCCGTTGACAGAAATCTCTATGTCCAGGAAAGGTAGAGAGTTGTCGGAGATGGTGTGGGTGAAGCGGAGAGAAGGGTGGAATGAATCGAAATGCTGTATGAAAGAGTTCAATTCATCTCGTGAACAGGTCGCGATGCCGAAGAAATCATCGATGTATCTCTTGAAGAGAATGGGGCGGGGGCCCTCGTAAGATGTCAGCATTTGGGACTCCATGAAACCCATGAAAAGGCAGGCATATGAAGATCCCATCTTGGTCCCCATGGCAACACCTTTTCTCTGATTATAGAACTTCCCATCAAACTGGAATGATGAAAGGTTCAGGACCTATCTAATAAATTTTCATCATTTCCTGATGAAGGCCTATGGCCGAAAATTCGAATTTTTTCATCGTATACGGACTTTTCATTCCTATTTTGTCTATAACTTTGCAAGTCCGAAGCAGAACTATATATATATATATATATATATATATATATATATATATAGATATGATTATATAAATTACATAACAATCTTGCGATGGGGTGGTAACAAAACGAGGAAAGCCCCTGCCCCATACATACAGTGTTTATAAACACTGCATTTATTGAAATGCGAGGGATCGTGGCAATCGATTTAGAAAATTAGATTATTCATTGTTGAAACAACGTATTTTAGAACACAAAAATTGTTTCCATTGTTCAACTGCAAAATGATTGATGCCATATAACATCTTTTAGACTTGTGAGGATGAGAATAAAAACTACATTTTCCTTCTTTTTAGGCACAGAGAAGCACCTGCCACACCCAGCGCTTAAGGGCCTTGTAATAGAAGAGATAGTGTAAAGTCAGATAATCACTGTTGCCATTAATGTGAGAGGGAGTGTAGCGACCGAGCTAAAAGGGAATGTACTTGCATTTTATATTAGAGCAAACGTTGGCAAAAGAAAGCTTTTTTTTACATTCGTTAACATTAAAATAATTTTTCTTGTCTTGCGAGGGACCCCTCTAAGGGGACAGAATTGATGATTGCAAGCGAGAAAATTAAGATTATTGCGTGTTGAAACCTTGCATTTCGCATCACTAACAAAATTAATCGTTATCTGTCCCCTCCCTTGATAGTCGAAAAAATCTGCCACTTCGAATTCGTTGAAACTGCTAGACTGTATTAATACTCGAGATACATTGCTCCTATCTGCATGTAAGGGAGTGACCATGTGATGGTGATACCTCGCCTTTTGGAGCACTCGAAAGCTGATCGCAATACTGCAAGTTTCATTGTCTTTGTGGGGGAGGACTAACCGAACTTTGGGTGAAAGCTGGAGTTGGAGATTCTACACGATTCATCCCAATCCATGTGCTGGCAGCACAGATTGGAGAGAACTTGTGTCAGGTCTTGCCCGCAGTTCACGTTTTAACTGGTTGTGATTACACCAACAAGATTGGTACTAAGCATTTTGCCCTGACGACAAACTCAGAGAACTACCTGAAGGACTTTGGCACCAAGACAGTTGATGACACAATTGACAAGGCTGAAGAATACCTCACCCATGTATTAAAGAAAGGGACGAAACTGAAGAAGATGGACCAGCTCCGAAATGATTTGTACCACCACAGTAAATATGTGACCTTATAGCAGCTACCGCCAACTAGCTCAGCAACAAGACTACATATCCTCAGAGCAGTTTACCCCACAAACGAGATGGTGTCCCTCTTGTCCACCACAGATGATCACCTGGATCCAACGCAGTATGGGTTTGAGGAGGTTGACGACCTCCTTACACCAAAGCTGGACTCAAACCCAATCCCTGAACACTTTGCTACCAACTGCAACTGTCTGAAATGTGGGACACAAAGGTGTCCATGCCTCAGGAACGCGGAACCCTGCTGCTCATTCTGCAGATGTCAAAGTGGCTTGGTTGCAGAATGCAAATATGTCTTCGGTAAAACTTTAAAAAGTAACTTGGCGAAGGCTCCTAGATGTGCTTGGCACTATGACCAGATGTTAATTACTAAATTAGCAGTTAAAATGGTTAGTTGTCAGAAAATACCGCTATATTTACATGTTATCTCAATGGATATGTATGTCTGTAAAAATCAATCATACTTTCAATAGTTGAGTGAAACATCTCCCTGATGTAGGTCTCGATTAGTGATACATGTAGGCCTTATGACTGTACAAGTAACATGTTGTATAAATTGGTTAAAGGATCATCCATTTAGGATACTAAATCGGGAGTTTCAGACCCAGTCCACCCCCCCCCCCCCCCATGTCCGCAAAAATATGCAATAATGTACAGGCATGCAAATGGCCCTGCCCCGCTAGTGCGTACATGTACATACCGGTACTGAATAGCTCCTTTCAAACCCATGTGGTTGAAATTTGCAAATGCAAACGCTAAGGCTCTATTTTTGTGTTTTTTTGTTCATCACATTTTCCTCTAAATTTGATAATTAAATGCGAGGTATTTCCGTGATATAATGTGTTTTTTACTTCATAGTCGACTTTATTTGATAGAGCATGTGCTAAGCCAAGTTTTTATAATTTGCACCTATTTGACGTTTTGACCTTGAAAATGTGTCCTTGAAGGTCAAATATTGGCAAATTTCGGCTTAGACTTTGTAGTATTTGCCAATACAAGCATTTTAAGGGATCATTGGTTGTTGTAGGTTGATTGGCTGCAATACTGTGGACATTTGACTTTTTCCACCATAAAACAGCTATTTTTAGCCTTTTTTAAACATAGGTCGTTTTTCGTTTCCTACAGGGCGTTCATTATCCAATATACTTGAACATGGGTGGGTTAAAATCACAGCAGGGTACCGATTCTAACATATTTAGGTGTAAAAGTGGCAAGGTTGGTCCATTCCTGGCCTTGGTAAGGCCGTTTATACCTGTACTCCAGATTTTAGGCAAGGTCAAAAATTGGTGACCTTTTGACCTCTGGTGACCTCGTTAGTGACCCGATTAGCATATAACACATATAATTGTAAAGAGTGGCCCAGGACAAACATTTTTAGTGGTCATATGTAACAATGTGATGAATAGGTGAGGAATTATGACCATTTCAATTTCGCCTACCCCTAAATATTGGCCCCAAATTGTCCGTCCCGACCACATGAAAAGACGTCATTTTCTCACTTAGTGCTGGGTTACAAAAGTGTTACCCAAGTTTTTCCACTAAGGTGGGTAGTCTACTTCAAAATTATGGTGAGTAACATAGGGTACATTTTATGCACACGAAAACCCACCCAGCCCCTGGACTAGCTCCAAGTTAGACCGCTCTAGAGGAACGGTTCTTGAAGAACGGTTTGTTTGCTTTCACACTCCGCGCAATATTTATGTCTCAAATCGCTCAACGAGTCAAAGTGGTCTTGTTGCTATGGTAGTTCAGGTCAGCGGGTCAATTTTTCGCATATAAATCAAACCGTTTTTTTTTCCACTTTCCTTTTTTCTCCATGTGCATATTATACTATAATCTTGTTTTCCTGTGTTTTCCTTTGTTTTCATCATTCTATCGTCTCCTCTTTTTTACCTTGTTTTATCGTTCTATCACTTCATTTTCTCTTTCTAATATTCCTTGTTTTCTTTTGTTTTATCATACTATCGTCTTTTTTTTCTGTACCTTTCCTATGTTTTTCTTTGTATCATTCTATCATTTTCTCTCTCTATCTTTTATTTCTTTACATTTCTTATATTTTTCTTTGTTTTTATCATTCTATCAAATTTTCTTTCTATTATTTTTTTTTTTTATCATTTTATCATTTTCTCTTTCTATCTTTCCTTGTTTTCTTTTGTTTTTCTTTGTTTTTATCATTAACTTTTCTCTTTCTATCTTTCATTGTATTCTTTTGTTTTTTTCCTTCATTTTTATCATTCTCTCGTTTTTTATCTTTCTATATTTCCTTGTTTTCTTTTAGCTTTTCTTTGTTTTTATTCATTCTATCGTCTTTTCTTTCCTTGTTTAGTTTTGTTTTTCTTTGTTTTCATCATTCTATCGTTTTCTCTTTCTAGCTTTCCTCGATTTCTTTTGTTTTTGTTTTTGTTTTTATTCATTCTTTCTATCTTTTCTCTCTTTCAGTCATCATTTCATCATTTCCTATTTCTACCTTTTCTTATGTTTCTTTCTTTTCATCATTCTATCATGGAGCGATGGCCTGCACTTCAAGGAAAATCACAAGAGATTTCGGCTCAACACACACTCAATTCCGTTTGAAGTACGCTTTAATTAGGATCGCTTTCGCTTTCACACTGCACGTTAGAGCGGTCTAAGAACCGTTCCTCAAAACCACTTCCCGAGGTGGTCTTCTGGAGCGCTCCAGAAGAACGCTTCCTGGACCACTTTAGCATTCACACTCACCTCAGAACCGCTCCTGAGGAACGGGTCTTAGACCGCTCTAACGAAGTGAGTGTGAATGGGCTCTAAGCCATTGCCATATAACACTATTCATGCATTTCATCACCCCATAACTTTGTTCGAGGTGAATCAACAGTGCTGCAGGCAGCTTGCATAGTGTTCAGCCCAACTTGCATACTGCTGCACAAATATTGCGTAGACAGGCAGTGATGGAAATAAAAGTATAAACATGGGACTTGAATACACATTTGCCATTGGCTAAATTCTTGAACCCGTCTTATAATGTTCATTTTACATGTAGCAAAACACTGATGCAGCATACCCTGTTTATCAGTCTAACTGATAAGATGTTACTTTGAATTGGGTGGTCATAAAGATAAAATATAATATGTAGTTAAGGGCACCACACCCTACTAGCATATTGCTGCATATGTGTCTAGTGGTGTCCAATTAACAAAAAACTGTGTTTGAAATGTCTGAATGTTGATCATTTTTTGTAATAAAGTTCTTTCATTTATTCATTCATAATGGTTGGAGCCTTATTTCAAAATTTGGTGCATGTACACATTTCCATCTTGTCAATAATGTTCTAAATTTTGCTATACTCAATCAATTTATGCAAAAGCAAATTACTTAATCCCAACTGAAAGAGATCTAAATTAGTGAATAGAAAAGTGTCCATAAAAATGAACTCTAGAGGAACACTACAAAAGCATTCATTTAACCAGAATGGTGTCCCATCCTTCATGAGTTCCTGTATAAAGTTGCATAAGATTAATGTCATCACCACCAAAAAAATAACATCGAACTGCTTTTTAAGTATTGCGGCAAATAAGAAAAAGAACTTACGAGATAATGCGACTGCAGTCAAAGAAGATGAAATCAGTTGTGACAAATCTGAGTTGAGTTTCAGTTGAGAAGATAGAAAGACGCAGTGTTACATGATCCACTAGCAGTGAAATGAAAATAACAGAAAATAACAGAAAAATGGTTACTTTTTTATCGACCCCTAAACATTTGTCAATATTTGAATGACAATTGGGAATACATCGAATGACTAATAACTTACCTCACTCTGCAACTAACAAAATGAAGGTATCTTAATCAAGAAAGCTCTGTATTAGATAGGACCTGCATATTTTTTTTCAAGGTTATATTGCAGGGGTGCCGATCCATGTTCATAATGGGGGATCGCCGGCCGGCAAGGGAGCGAAGTCAGTGGCGTATCTATGGATTGTGGCGCCCGGGGCAAACAATGAAATAATGAGTGCCCAAACTTATCTACGTTATTGTACAAGCGAGGGAGCAAACAACGCCCAACAACGCCATTTCTTGTGCATTTTAATGAATTTTTGAGCGATAGAGAAGCTCAAATTGTATGCATTGATTTTCTATTCATTCACTTCTATAATTAGGAGCAAAACTAACAAAAACCCTAGCCTACAGGCTTGAGAAAGAGTCCAGAAATTCAGCAAAGCTGAAATTTTGCATTAATTTTGACCACCGCAGTTGAGCATTATTTGATAAACAGTTCTCTATTCACTCACTTCTACAATCGGGAGCAGAACTAACGAAAACCCTGTAGCGTTGAGAAAAGTCGAGAAATTCAGCAAGGCGACCTGAAGTTGAGA
The DNA here is from genome assembly GCA_025617745.1 of Heliocidaris erythrogramma. NCBI lineage: Eukaryota > Metazoa > Echinodermata > Echinoidea > Camarodonta > Echinometridae > Heliocidaris > Heliocidaris erythrogramma. Next base: position 40,552,652 of record CM046853.1, read on the forward strand.
TTTCTTTCAAAAGTTGAACCTTTGCAAATGCTGTTTTATACACTTTATCCTAAATTGGGGCGCAATATTTAGCACGACTCATATGAAGCTTGCATCATAATAGCGAGCAAAGCAATTACATCTTTATTTTTCTTCAAATTTTGAACCCTGTTTTAAGAACTATATACTAGGGCGCAAAATTATGAGATCCTGAAAGAAAGTAATTGTGCGAGGGAGCAAAGCGACCGAGCTTTGGAAAATGTTCGCATTTCAAACTTTCAAAAACTAGATTTGGGGCGCATAAGATTTTTCTTAATTCTTAATTTTTCTTTTCTTTCTCTCCTTTGCGTCCCATCCAAATGCAGCCCAGCTGGGAACTTGTCCTTCTGTCCGGTATATACACAACTGAGCGAAGCGACCGAGCCGGGGAGGGACTTTTTCAAAAATCGGTGGATAAAACTTGCATTTTAGAGCATCCGAAAATAATTTTTAATGAAAAGAAGGAATGCAGATCTACGCCAATGGACGGAAGCCCTTAACTGAGAATAACTGAATGCGAGGGAACGAATTTTCCTCGATATTTTCGCATTGAAATTATAGCATTTCTTATTTCCTTACTAATCATTAAAGAATGTGATGGTATTTTAAGATCAAACATAATGAATTTGGCTAATCATTAGTTTTAAGTTAATGTATCATAATTCTTAATTATTTTATCCCAAATATAGGTGGGATGATAATACAGGCCACCGCCACCTCAAATTTGCTGAATCAAGTCCTTGAGAACGGAAGTATATTTACATTTTATTGCAAAACAATTCAGGTAGCCTTTAATTACGAAAAAATACTTAAAGATAGAGCTGAGTTACTGGTTATACATTGAAAAAGAAACTGTTTAGAAGTTACAAGGAAAGGTTGATTATGTAGTACATTATGATTGAATAGTTAAATTAAAAAATAGTTAAAATGATAACAAGTTGACTGTAATAATCTTGAAATCTGAAAAAATGAAAAGTACAGCACACAGATATAGGTACATGGGACAACACAGACATGTGGCATCAGAGTGGCATCAGAGAGGCATCAATGACTTGCATACTCTGATAGTGACTCGACTCAAGTCGCATGACTCCAGTCAACAACTCTGTGGTTTTGGTAAGCCCTCATAAATTTTGTCAGATTTCTAGGATTTTTGATGATAAATGGCAAAATACTGGCAATATCAAAATGCTGTGAAGATTTCTCTTCGTAAAGTGGAATATTAGACGAATGAGAGGCAAAACATAATTTAGATGCCGAGCCAGGGATGTAAACTCCCAACAAGAGCAGCGTGCAGTATACACTATACACGCATTTAAAACCTATGAGGATTGTGTATATACGTCACACAGTGACACACATGCTATCTCCATGCGAAACCCTAATATTGTTGTGCGGGGAGCCATCAAGGTGGAAAGGTCCTATAGCAGGGCAGTATATTGCAGTGATCCAGAGTTCCGTACATAAGGACCTCTATTCATAACGTGTAATTTCCTATACCTGTAGGGTCGCTATTCATAAAGCGAAAAGGGTCACTATTCATAAACTCATAAGGACCATTATTCATAAGGATTGCTATTCATAATAGGAGAAGAGGGTTGCTATTCATACACGAAGAAAAGGGGTCATTACTCATAAGGACCGCTATTCATAATAAGTCATGAGTGTCCCAGATAGAGGGTCGCTATTCATAATACCAAATCGGGGTCGTTAATCATAAGGGTCGCTACTCATAATCGAAGAACTTAGGATCGCTATTCATAACAGGAGAAGAGGGTCGTTATTCATAAAGGTCATAAGGGTTGCTATTCGTAATCGAAGAAGAGGGTCGCTATTCATAATCGGAGAAGAGGGTCGCAACTTACGTCACAGAGCTGCCAATTTGTGTTTGATTGATTACAACTTCAAAAATTAATAATTTTCGTGTTTCTTATCAGATTTGCTCAAACTTTCATTGATCTGTTCTTTACTTTATCTGCTTTTTTTTTAAAACTAAATTAATACCAGGGTGTACTCCCGGGGGGGGGGGGGCACTCAGATATATGGGTGTACACATGCGTGTCCATGGGTTTTCAAAATACCCCCTAAACAGGTTTTATACTTGGATAAAAAAGACCCCTAAACGAGGATTTTGCGCGGTTTTTCATCATCCAACCCCCATAAACAGGTATGACTTAGTGCAAACTAGCGCGCTATATAGTATAAGCAACAACACATTTCAGAAGGGGAACCATTTCATTGCACTATGGCTGCGTCGTTAGAACTCTCCACTCCCGATTCTCCTCTCTTTTTTGCATCCATCTGCATGCACTGCCGCGCGCCACTCCCTGAACTGAAATCGGGCTGTAAATCCCCGTGAAAATCCCTGAAAATATCAGAAAATGTCCCATTTACATATTGGTGCCAAAGTGAAAAATATACCCCCTAAAAGCGTTCGGCCAGATTAGTCAAAAGCACCCCTTTTTGTTGAAAATCAGCGTTTTTGGACCCCTTAAAAAACCTGAAAAATGACCCCTTTTATGCGTTTTCTTGGACGCGCATGTGTACACCTATATATCTGAGTGTCCCCGGGGGTGGACTTTCCCTTTAAAAGCGGGTTCTATAAATGTACATCTATTTCAATAAAGAAGGAGATCCCTTGCATTATGGTAGGTAACACATACTTTAGATTCTGATAGTACATTTACCTCAATTAGTATAAATACTTGCATACGTTACAAAAATAATGCAATTTCTATAGGTAAGGCACTGTATGTCCATTCATATACTCACTTTCTATTGGAATGTCAGGTATTTCACTTTCAGGAGGAGTTCTGCATGTGACTGTGTTACCCATAGTGGTAGCAGGGACCAAAAACATGTCAAAAGAACACTGGTATTGATAACTGTCCTTGGGATCTGGGAGCTGTTGTACTGTGATGTTAATCTATTAAAATGATTAAAAAAAGTGATTTCTCAACAGGACCCACACTCACAGGAACACTAATATGTCATGTAACTCTGTTTTTTCAATATATTACATCCCCTGCAAATTTGAAATGTTAACATGAGTAGGGTCAGCGACAAGAAGCAAAATAAAAATACGAAGTACATGTGCTTCCAAAAAAAATTAAATTATCACCTTCAGTGGGCTTCGGCTTCAGTAACCTCTAGCAGTACATAGTGCAATCCATGGAATAAATCCTACTAAAAGTCAACTGAAAGTCATAATTTATTCTCATTGTCCTGTAACCAAGATCTTCAGTGAAAAATATCTTATAGAATACATGTACCTTGAAAACCGATCAGACCAGAGTGAAAAATGGGGGAAGGGTATGAAATTAAGGTGTTGAAAAGTAAATCATCATTGCACCTACTTCTTGTTCTGTCTGATGATAGGGCAGTCTATCGTTTGGCTGGACTTCTGAGATGGATACACACTGCAAGGCATTGTACGATAACCACCGGGTTGACTCATTAGAAAAGGAGCATGCTTCATATCTTGTGCATCTATGGAATAAATGAGAGTACAATTTATTCATGACATTATTATTGACGGGCACTGAAAATACATTAGGCTTGAATGTGATTCCCCCTTTCATTAAATATTAAAGGAAGAATGCATTTCAGGGGATATAGTATACATGCAAAAATCTATGATGTACCCCTAAACATATATTGTACATGAGAGATTGTATACTTGCACAGAATCAAATTGACTGTTTTCAAAACAAATAATTGGAATCCATAACTTTGTTGCTCATACATGCACTACATTTTTGTAATATCACCTTGTTTCTATAGTACACCATCCATTAAGGATATCCTCCATTCTAACCTATGTACTTACCTTCCTTCCAGAGTACACCATCCACAGTAAGGGTCTCCGTCATTTCCTCCATTAACACCAATGCACTCATCGCATGTCTGGTATTGGCCACAGTTCGTCAAATTCAATGTCAGGGCCTATATTATGTGTGTATAACATGAAGAGTAACATTATTTTTATGCAGATTATGCTTAAACCCGTGAACATACGATATAGGCCTGTAATATGCATGCATGTTTTGTATTTGGTCAATAGGTGCACATTTAAGGGACCAATTACATCTCCCTAATTTTGTATTATTTTAAAACATAAAATTATTCTCCTAAGGACAAAAACTTTAAGACATTCAAGTTAAAGAGCTTACAAGGGAAAATCATAAATTTTATATGAAGGCTAGAACAGAACTTAGAGTTAACTTTTGTGCACACAAAATTTGCTACGAGTGCAGAGTCTACTCACAAGTCCTTTTAAACTTTCGGGAAATTTCTCTACTATATGTAACATTTTAATCTTATATTTCTGATAACAGTTACCAGCATGGAACCCTATTCAGACCAAACCAAATCTGGTGATTTGGTTCCCTTTAAATATCGTTCACTCATTTTTGGGGAGTTACATCTACATGTAAAGGTATGGCCTTATATTTACATTGCATCATCCCAGTATTTTCAGACACATGGAGGGATGTTGAGAAGGTGCATGAATATTTCGCATTTGTGAAGCCTTTGTAACAGCTAACCTTTGAGCATATGGGGTGTTTAAACCAAGTACAAGTACTTGCCCTATGGTGAGCTTATAAGAAGTTTAGTACAGATATTTATTACAGATATTGTAAATAATTACAATATCTGTAATAAAGTTTAATTTTAAAAAAAGTCTCTCTCTCTCTTCTCACTTCTCTCTCCTCTCTCTCTTTCTCTCTCTCTCTCTCTCTCTTTCTCTCTTTCTCTCTCTCTTTCTCTATCTTTCTTTCTCTCTCTCTCTCTTTCTACCTCCTAGTTTAGCAGAAGTTGGGAGAAGTTATTTACGGAACCAGGCCTACGGTAATAATTTTTAAATGCATGGGGACCAATATAAAATGGAACATTAGTACATGTATTATCATAATCTTCTTCTTCCTATTACAAGACGTGAAATAACTCAGTAGACATAGAAGTAGGCATATACACGTATCACTACTGTACACTTGCACATAACTCGTATAAACATACCTGTGAGCCTGGTTCTGAACTTGTCCGAAATGCCAGTGTTATCTGCTCTTTTGATTCAGCAAGGAACATTTCTTGTAAGACAGATCCACTTCCAAGAGAGACAGTCTCATAGACGTATGAGTTATCTACTATATTCACCTGACAGAACAAGCAAATCACAATGGTACAATTATAGAACAAATAAGTTAAAGTAAAATTTACAAGTGTAGGCCTGTATGTCATGTAAAAAGATTAATTAATACAAAACTAATTACATTTTCTTTTAATTTCATAACGCTTTATTGAGCTTGACTTTAACAGGTATAAACTTTGTCAATCGTCCTAACAAAAATATTACAATGTACTCCATGAAGTAGATTTATGTCTACAAGTATCTCAACGTCATCGATCAAGTTCTTTTCTGAGTAGTCTTGTCCAGCAAATTACTACAGTGGGGGACCATGTCTTGAAATGGGTGAAAATATCAGCCAACATCATCAAGCTGGACATGAAAAGAATTAAATATTATGAAGCTACATTTTGGCGAACTATTCCATGGATAAGTTAATATTAAGGTACATGGTTTTGCGTAGCTGTGACATTTCACTCTTACCAATTTATGAGTGATTGTGTGATGTTCATGCTCTTAGTTCTCTTTTCAATTGAAACAAACTTTTCACATATTGTTACAGTGTCTGTGTGGAGTAAAAATGGTTACTGGAATCTTTTCAAATACCTCTTTTCTTCGAAATTCTAATGGGTGTTTATTTTAGATTCAGTAACTTTCTTTTCCTTCCAAAGTATGTATATCAAAACTAGTTACCGCTAAGTTGATACTTTAATAAGCTCTTATCGTGTCAAAAATATGCACATATCCCACTCAAATGAACGCAGATAGGTATACAAACCTTATGGAGTCTTCCTTGGTTATCTCCCATGAATGCAACCGTGTGATTTCTCTCTATGGTTGTCACAATGGAAGTGAGTATCACATTGGGAATGGTGATGATGGGTGAGGCAGATAGGGGAACCGTGCCACTGGCATACTTGTAGGGATCAACAGGTGTACCATCATCCAAGTAAGAAACAGTGCACTGGACTGAATCTGGAGGTGTGGAAGTTAACTACCAGAAAAGAAAAAAGGGGAACAGAGTTATCACATTTTGATATGAAACACGTAGAGCTTCTGTATCTCCCATGAATGCTACAATTTGGTGTCTCTCTGTGGTTGTCATTATAGAAGTATCAAACCAGGAACGGTGATGACTGGTAAGGCAGATGGAGGAATTGTACCACTGACGCATAACTGTAGAGAGTTTCTGCAAAGCCACCCACTTTATAATAAGCTGTACACTGGGCTTCATCATGTGGAGTGAAATCATATACTACCAGAAAATTTTCCAAAGCTTGGTTCCTTTGCTCCCTCGCATAATTATTTTCTTTATTTTATTTTTCGTAATTTCGCTCCCCCAGTATATAGTTCTTAAATAGCTTAAAGGGGTCAAAAAATCAAGATGTAATTGCTTTGCTCGCTATCATGTAAGTTTCATATGACTCCTCCTAAATACTGCGCTCCCAATATAGGATAAAGTGCATAAAACAGCATTTGCAAAGGTTCAACTATTGAAAGAAATCTCAACTTCAGGTCGCCTTGCTGAATTTTTCGACTCTTTCTCAACCCTATAGGGTTTTCGTTAGTTCTGCTCCCGATTGTAGAAGTGAGTGAATAGAGAACTGTTTATCAAATAATGATGTATAAAATTCGAGCTACTCTACCGCTCAACTGCGGTGGTCAAATGCAACATTTCCTGGGTAAAATGCACAAGAAAATTCGTTGTTTAGGTTTAAAAATTGAAAATATTCCGATCGGTCGCTTTGCTCCCTCGATTCTACATTAAAGTTTGGGCACCCTGGGAGGGGGGGGGGGGGGGCGCCTCACTTCATTGTTTGCCCTGGGCGCCATAATCCCTAGATAAGCCACTGGCTTCGCTCCCTCGCATGTGAAATGTTGCGTCCAATAAATTGAAAAGCGGTCCGGGTGTCGAACTATAACTTTCCGCCTAAAAAAATGTTTGCTACAAGCCCGTTAAAATTTTCTAAAACGTCAGAACTTTCGCTCTTCCCGTGAGAAAGGGGAACCCCCCCCCCCCCCACCCCCTGTTACATACAGTGCAGTATTACGTCCAAAATAACTGATAAGCAGCCAGGGCGTCGAACTAAAGAAAAGGGTGCTAAAACGTCAGAGCTTTCGCACTTCACGCGGGAAGGGGCAAACTCCCCTTCCCTGCACCCACCCCTGTTACATACAGTCGGGGAGTCGAACTATAACTTCCCGCCTAAAAATTGTTTGCTACAAGCCGTTATCTTTCCCTCAAATTCCAGGGTTCGAACGATCCCTCGAACGATCCCCCCCCCCCCCCCCCCCCCCCTGCCCCCGTTGGCGAGCAGAGGTCCGCTTGAAGAAAAAAAATTAAAAAAAGAAGCGAGGGGAGAGATGATGAAAAAGGTAAACATAACATTATCAGTCCAACATGGTTTGACAAAGAAAAAGAAATAATTTGACAAGAGTATTAACATAAACATAATAGTGAGAAAGTTGCAATTGTACCAGGTCCATCGCTTATAGAGGCGGATGGCAGGTTTGCATGATTTGTACAACATAGATATTATATACATATACATAAATTGTATGAATCAGATTGGTAACTTATAGATGTAATCTTACATGATAGGCTTTCTAGAATATTCCATGGATAAAGATAATGGGTAAAACAGAGACTTAAATTTGATATTATTACTTTGCTTTATGTCTGCATACTGACATTTCAGAGAGATATACTGGCGACATTCCCATACTTGTTCTTTCCTGCTATAATATATAATGAAAGAAGCCAGTAATGCTTGTCTGCTTAGCTGCTTTATGAGTTCATTGGACTTCATATTGCAGTTGCATTCGTCAAGAATATGTTTTAATCGTTGTTTGTTAGTTTTGTCGATTTGTCCCCTCTGCCCTATTTCTGCTGCTTCAAATATCACAGTACAATGTTCTTGTAGGTCTGCTATCAGTGTTTCATATCTGTCTACTTTTCTCTGGTGGGCTGCGTCTACATTTCTTTCAAAAGGTATGGTAAGTTCTAGTAACAAGATTTTCTTTATATCTTCCCACCATATGAGCAAATCAAGGCGTTGGTTGGTTACAAGGACGTTCGGGGGATAGTCCCCCCTGCTATAGAATAACCCTCTAAATCGCAATATACTGCGAATGTTCAAAAACCATTGTTCTTTATGGCCTGGTAAATAGACTTTAGTATTCCGTTATGACGCCACGTGTATCTTTCAAGCATAGTTGGACAGTATGCTAAGATATGTTGAAGTTGATTGACCATTGAACCTATTGAATGACATTTTAATTATTAAACTATATTTGATATCTGATATTTGGATGACCATTGATTCCTATCAGACTATAGGACGAAATTGAAGTGCTCATTGATGCAATTTGATCTTTAAAAAGTGTTAGATTGGACAGGAAATCCTGACAATACAAGGAGATAGATTGCTTAAAACATCATACAAAGATAACATGGGAAGATAAGCAGTGATAAACATGCATGATAAGACTCAAATGAAATCTGTGGTAATGGAATATAATAGTGAAATATAGAAACCATACTGGAAAAGAGAGAGAGAGGGGTATTTAATGTGTCTGTTCACTTCAAAATGGAAAATTTTCCCGCTCTCAAGTTGCATGGAGGCGGACCCGGTCAAGTCATTCACGCCCTTTAGATTATGGCCCTCTAATACAGCCTGTTCAACCGGAGTGCCATGAGAATATTTTATATAACATCGACTTCTTGGAAACTATAATGAGAAATAACAAGATACCCCAGTATAACACTTGGAGTGTTTTGGAAATATTATTTGGGAGATAGTAAAGTACGTTTTCCGTCACTCGCTTCGCTTAATTACAAACTTTGAAATAGTTTCAGGCAGCGAGGACCATAAATATTTCCATAGTATTTATTGTAATATGTCCATGAATGTTCAGTGCCTTATTATCGCCATGGCGCCCACCTATTAGGGTTACCTTACTTTCTATATTGAAATTAGCAACACCAAATTAAAGTTCATTTTTCTTCGCTCGCTTCGTTCGTTCGCAAATCTTAGAAATTAGATAGTTTCAGGCAGCGAGGTGCATGAATATTTCCATAGGATGCTACTGCAATATTCAGGTACGTCGCTGCCCTATCGCCATGGCACCCGAATAATCGTGAGGTCCACTTACTATATTAAAATGAGCAGCGGCAAAGTAAAGAGCTCGCTTTCAAACCTTATAAATAGGATAGTTCCATGCAGCGACTCCGAGGTCCATGAATATTCAATGTTATGACAATTTTCAGGGCCGTCACTGCCCTATCGCCATGGCGCCCAGATATAAGGTTACCTTTCTATAAAAGAACACCATGCGCCCCCCCCCCGTTCCTTTCACTTCCTAAAAACTTTATTAATATGAATGATTCCTGGCAACAAGATGACCGGAGATATAGCTTTACATTTCACCTAGTGGTGACTAATGCAATAAAAATTTGCCACTCATAAGTACATTTTTATTTTCTGACGCTCGCTTTGCTCGCTCGCAAAATTTGGAACCCTACACAGTGGTAGTATATGTCCGGGCTGCAAATTTTTTTTTTTCCACGAACTTTTTGTCACTATCGTCCTTGACGCATGCGCAACTTTGAAATAGCCCTACAATGCTTGGAGTTGGATGGGGTTTCAAAGTTTCATCCTACTTTTAGTAATAATAAAAATACAAAACGTTATTTTTGTAATGTCCAAACTGAGAGTCGAACCCACATACCTCAGGTTAAATGTCCGAGGGCTAACGCGTCTCGCCACAGCAAGACGCTGGGAGCAACCGTCATTATATCGCTTACGGAATAAACCCTATGATTGCGAAATTGATTAGATCGGAAAGGATCAGGTGCGCATGCGCCAGGGAGGATAGGGACAAAAGGTTCGTGGGAAAAAAAAATTTAGCATCCGGGCTTCATATTTGACCCACCCCTGTCAAATAATCTGACTATATATATATATATATATATATATATATACGCTTGTGCCCATACCCTGGGAGGGGCACGCCCCCTGACCCCTGACCCCGCCACCCGTACTCGGTCGCTTCGCTTAGAAAGTTCCACTTTTTCAATGTTGAACCCCCCCCCCCCCCCCGCAAAAATCCTAGTTACGGGCCTGTAAAACATCAGAGATTCGCGCTTCACCCGGGAAGAGGGAGCAGTCAGGGCGTCGAACTATAACTTTCCGCCTCAAAAAATTGTTTGCTACGAGCCGTTTATCTTTATCTTAAATTTGCTAAAACGTCAGAGCTTACACGCTTCGCGCTGGAAGGGGGGAAACTCCCCTCCCCCCCCCCCCCCCTCCCTGAACCAACCCCTGTCAGATTATAATCCAGAATATATATGAAATTCACCCTGATTTACAAAAGAACAAGAAAGTTATGATTGGTTATTTAAGACCCTGCTTTTTTCATACATTACAAAGTTACTTGTAGCTCAGTTAATACCATATCATACCTATCGCCTCAGCATTTCATTGCAAACATTTTAGTTGAAGCCATTTTGTTTCATAATATCTTGATGCATTCACCAATGACACATCTAACATACATATTAAAGTGTTAATGCAAGATATCTTTATAGTGCAAAAAGCAAAAGAAAATATTTCAAGAAGTTTTTTATGCTACTGATGATTTATTCACTAATTAAATTCATATTTTAATCATGATGACATACTATAGGAAACAGCCATGCTTCATTCAGAAAGAAAATAACAGCTGCCTAATTATTCAACTCTTGAATTAACAATGATTTCATGTTAACACTGGCATATTTTGGAGGGGACAAGGGGCAGTCCCCCACCCTCCCCCCCCCCCCCCCCCTACAAATTTTAACAATTGGAAAAGGGTGATTTTTCAGTAAAGAGAGTAATTTCTGTTAAGGTGTTGCTGTGAAGACCTTATAAATTATGGACATTTTCTAAAAACATTTTCTGCTTCGCCGCAATGCAACCTCACAAAACAGTGATTTGAAGCCGTATAGGTTATGAAGCCCAACTTTAAAAATGATAAGATGGGGAAATGGGCCTATCTTCTGATAAGTAAACGCAAATAGACAAAATAAACTGTTCTTATGTCATGAATGTAATGAATTGAATTCAGTCTGAAATATGCTCAACCATACAAAAAGCAATATATTATGCACGCATTATACGTATAAATAATGCACCTGTCCAGAAATTGGAATTTTAAAAGAAAGATGGACAAATATTTTTCTCGTTCACTTCGCCGCTCAGAAATCAATTCAAAACTAATGACACAACAAGATTGAACAAACAAAACCGTATCGAAATAAAAATCATAAAAGTTAAACATTAAAGTGATTTGGTAACTTTGTAGAGGCTTGATAAAATCTGAGCTGCCTGCCCTTACATGCTATCAGTGTATGTAATATGGTGTCAAAATGAAGCCCAGGGGAAACAAAGCACTTCAAAATAATCATATCCTTCACAAATGTAAACATATATTCAAGTGACTGGAAATGCCAGATTCATTTTTCCCCATGCATAGACTCAGTGTTAGACTAAACAGTATGGCCATACGCTTTCATCAATGGGAGTATTCAGTCATAGATATCTTAATAATAGCATTATACATGTTTATTTGAAAACCTTTCTATGCCTGGCTATGCCTGGCAAAGTTACCGAATCCCTTTAAGAAGAGATGAGAAATTTAAACTCTGCCGTTAAATAAATGATTTTCTGGCTAAAATACATGGACCACCATGAGCTCAGATCACAGACGTAGCCAAGATTTTTCAGTAGGGGGGGGGGGGCAGACGCGAAGGATCCAACCGCATAGCCAGGGCTTCATTTTAGGGGGCGGTTGTGGGGCACGCGAAGAGTGCAAAATTGGTGATGTGCACGCAAAGGGTGCTCCCCAGGGGTGGGTGCAGGGAGGGGGAGTTTCCCCCTTCCCGCGTAAAGCGCGAAAGCTCTGACGTTTTAGCATATTTGAGGGAAAGATTACGGCTTGTAGCAAACAATTTTTTAGGCGGAAAGTTATAGTTCGACTCCCCAACTGATCTACTAGCATTACCTTATCAAGCGTTGACTTTGTTCATATTGATATCCATTTAAAAATCTTTACAGAGAGATGCGTGCGAGTTAAATTTGGTTTGCAATAAGAGAAGATGGAAAGGAAATATGCATAAAAACAACAAGGGTAAACAATTAGTATGAAAAGAAATAAGAGAACTTTGTTATGATATATACAACTGGAAATATTCTACAAACGAAAGAAGGCAGGGGGGCAAATGCCCCCCCCCCCCCCCCTTGGTGCCGCCACTGGATAAATGGAAGGAGAGATACAGAGAGATGTTGAGAGATCATTTAAATGTAGCTAGGTGTGAAGTGGAATATAACAACGCATAAAACAAAAAATCCAAATAATAGATCAAGTACCGGTACTAAAACAATCAAAGAATATTGGTACACTTACATGTAAATAGCCAATCACTTTTATACGAAAGGTTCATTCCACTGCTTTATGAGATTCACAATAATATTTCTTCCTTAATATGAATGGTACGAGATTCCAGAAGGCAGAAGCTGATGATTCTCGTAAAGAGCATAACCAACGACAGGATGAACTGACAGGGAACATTAATAATCTTAATTTCTAAATCAGCAATGGGGCAACGTGCTCATCGAATGTGGTGCTCAGTAGCCAAATAGATGAAAATAAGGATATACATGTATTTTTTTTAAAAGAATAGAATTGTTGGTAGTAATCAGCGTTGATCGTCTTGCATATCTCTTTTCTAATGATACTGTTGACAAATTAGTGTTGATTTTGACTGCCACTCAATTTATAATCTATTTTAGTAAAAAGTGTTATGTCATTGATATACAGTTTGATCTACATGAAAGTTAAACAGTGGAGCCTGATCGGTTTGTCACGGACGGACATTTAACAAATTTTGAAAGTTTGAACGTCTGTACAAAGATGAGTGATGAATTGTGTTGAGGTGTTTTATGTTTCATTGTGAAGGGTACACCTGAAGGTGTTAAATGTTGATTTGGTCCAATGGTTACCTACTATAAAACAGAATGTTCATTGTCACGGGCGGACGAGATAAAAAATAGTTTTCTTGACCTTTCGATATTCTTTTGTCTTTTCTATCTTATACTGACACTAACAATTACTTTTAACTGCAAGTGTTAGTCAAGTAAGTTGACTTCCCTGTTACATACATAGAATTTTAAAGAAAGCTGTAACTTTTGCTGGAAGTACGAAAATTTTTTGTCACTGACGCATATTTGGGCGTCATGGACGGACGTTTTGAACGTAACGAACGAACATTAACTTAAAAACTGCATGTTTTCCTATATAAAATCGAAAATACCTACAATGTGCTTTCTACTTTATGTTAACATTTGACATAGCTTGAAAAGTTTGTTTTTAAGTAAAATCTTTGTCGAAAGTGGATGTATTGTACATACATAAATAATGCACAAGTACATGTACAATAAATGCCACAGACCCTCAAAATAATGTGATATAAGCTGTCAAAATATAGATTTGAATTCGGTAAACCTAAAATCCTAAATTAAATATCGCAATTTAGTACTTTAATTTACTTTACAATTCAAACTCATATTTTGCTTTAAACGTAGAGGTTAAACCTCTCACACTCTCAATAGTTCTATTTGAGAGAGTGACATGACATGGAGAGCGTTGTCTAACAGTTCCTCATAGTTTACTTTTCAGTAATGACTCTATCACTTTCAGACCAATGTTTGTTTCCTGGAAAAGGCCCTATGGCAACGCGTGAGTGTATAAAGCCCACAGGGCCTTGTATCCTGTTAGTTGAGGGTTTGCCCTTCACGACTACTGTAAGTCATAACTTTCTGACGCCCTCCCCCCCCCCCCCCCCCCCATAAAAGAATTGTTTCAGAGCTCGTGCAACCAAATCAATTATGAGCATTTAAAATTATCAAGTGTCAAAGTTTCTTCTCATAATAGGTGATTACATTTCTTTTCGAATGAGTACCCTCTATAATGATCCTGAACTTCAAAGAACATTTTTCTATCTCAAAGGTAACAACCAAATCATAGCATTCTTCCAAACTAGTGTCCAAAAATTGCTCTTGCTGTCAGAAATCACAATTATCCAGCACAACTTGCCATTCAGTGGATCAATTGCTTTTTGTTTTAAATATTGACCGAGCTTTAGTATTAATTTCACGCTGGCTTAGTCGATTTGACCAAGGAGGTTCAAACGGATGGAGTCTCAACTAACGATATTATAAAGGATGTTCAATTGAATTAATAAAAAAAAACTGTCTTGGGTCTTTGATAGCGATGTCTGATGCCGCCAAAGTAAACGGGAAAGATTTAGAGATGGTTTGACGTTGAATGTTTACGATGCGCAATTAAATTCATAAATCGACAAACACAGCAAGTGAATGTGCAGTTTTAACGTAAATAATTTCGATAATTTCAATTAGAACCAAGTAAATTTTGGACTGGACTTACCATTTCAGTGTTAGCATAGGGGTGAAATTTTTATTTTCAGATTTGTATGATGAAATCACTTTTAGGATATACACTAATATCTGAAGTTACTAATATTTATGTATAATTGACAAGGTCCGGAAAGCCATTCACGGATTGGCCCATTTTGCTTTACAGGGGTGCTGAACACCAATGTTACGGACATTCATTTTTTAGAAAGGTCGATTTGGTCCTAGTTTAACACTCTTTATACTTTCTTAAGTTTTCTTGGCAAATAATTATAGATCAAACACCATTTTAATGAAAACAAAACAAAAATATTTGTACAGAATTGGTCATGCTGCATGGTCATTCTCATCTTGATGCAAATTTGTCCGTCCGCGACATAAAAAAGTGTTAAAGGTCCACTGCAACCCAAATGCAAGTTGATTTCTGTTGATGTGTAAGGATGCATGCAACTCATAATTTGTTATTCAAACATATAAATATGTTTCATAGATTTTTAAATATTTTTTTGAAATCACTTGCTTAAACATGCTAAGCTCCACCCTTAAAGAGCTCATTATGTTGATTTTTCCCGACCCCCAATTGCAAGAAATGGTTTGTATAATAAATATATTGAAATAAAGGTTTCATCAATTTTAGCAAATAAAATAGATTTTTTTGCCTAAAATGTACCCTTGATTATTGCCCTTATTGAGCCAGATTTCTCAAACAGAGCGATAAACATCGAAGTGGGGTTGACCTGCTATGACGTCACTGGGTAGAGTTGATCAATTCATCCAGGTCAATTCATCCGGTGCATAACGCGCGCTATTGAAATCGTGTGTAAAAAAAAACAACATCAACGAGAGTCGCTTTCTTTTGGGGGAATCCTTACGTTTTGTGTGTCGGAGGGGGGGGGGGGTGTTACAATACTTTAAAGAACACCAACATCAGTTTCTTCACCTTTCCAAAGCTCAATAAGCAACGGAATTTGTGGGTGAAGTTTGTGAAAATTCGGCGAAAAGATTTCACAGCAACAACACACAGCAAGCATGCACGAATTTGTACTATTGTAGGGACCATTTCGAAAAATCAGCCTTCGAACGTCACTGCAAGATTGACTTTGGAGATGTAGCTGGCCCGAAATACAAGACTAAAATGTAAACTAGTTTTCATATAATATTTAACAATGATGGAATTTATACCGATGTGTTGGCTCAGTCACTAGAGCGTCCGCCTCACAATCGGGAGGTCGTGGGTTTCGAACCTCGGCCGCGTCATACCAAAAGACGTTAAAAGATGGGAGTTGCTGCTACATTGTTTGGCGTTCAACAATTGAAAGGATAGAGCAACAACGTCGATCTGGCGCTGCACAGTGGCTGCCGGGCCCCACGATCAATTGGGCAAAAAGAATTTCCATTTCGGTTAATAAAATTTGGAGATTATTATTATATTATTATTATTTGGAAACATAATTTTGAAGTATGAAAATCATGTCGAGCAAAGTTTCTCTTCACTCTCGGTTGCCAGTCCATGCTATGTTGTGCAGCAGTACACTGCGAAGGTCATACGACTCTACCCAATGACGTCAGTGCTAATTTGCATGGAAAAGTAAGCAAGCTAGCATTTTGCCGAATTGGACTGCGAGACAATTTCAAACCCTCAAAAAGGTGATTTTTATTTTTAAAAATTGCACTTTCTAGTTGAGCTATTTGAAAAATTTAAAAAGGATTGTTTTCTTTGATACACAGATTTTAATATTACCAAAAAAATATGAGCTCTTTAAAAAAATGCTCCAGATCTCATTCTTGCAGTGACATCATCTGTCAATCATTAGTGAGCTATAAAGGAGAGACAGTGGTATAATATCTGTTCAATTATAATGAATTGTTTTATTGTTTATTGGTTCATCGAGCATATTTCATTTAAAATATCCATTATGCCTATGTGGTATTGAGCTTCCACAGCGATGCAAAAATTAACCCAAAAATAGTTGTCTTTTTTATTTTTTCAAGCTAATTAACGCTATAAACTCCACAAAGTTTCCTATTCCTCTTTTGGGAGCTAGTCGACTTGACATTTCATGAACCTAGAAAAGTTCTTTCCGTTGAATAATTTTTTTGTGGATTTGTGATCCCATGTGGTCTCCAAACAATAGACCAGTTCACAAAGTTATTCAAATTTATGGATGTTTCTTTCCTGGGGACCTTGTAACGATGTATTCATTAACCCGTTATTAATGAATGAACTACACTACTAGGAATCCAGTTTGCATACGTTAGATGTTGCTATGTCTGACAAGTCTCTGACAAGCTTGTAGATTGTCAAGAACAAACTTTGTTTTAAAAGTATGCATAAAATCTGAATATATTTTTGAAACTGACCTATTTCAGCTATGTTGCCGAAAGAGCAAATTTGGGCAATTAGCATGATTTTTTTTTAATGACATCTTGCACTTATTACAGATTCTACAGATTTCACATTAATTTGAGAGCTTGCTACGAAATGTTCAGGACACTGGTATACGCTTATTCAATGCACTCTCTTTGTAATGTTTGACAAATTGCAAAGTATTACAAAAAATAATCATAGCTTTGGATTTTCACTTATTAAATCTTTTTTTTAATTCACTCAAAGTTTAGGAGATTTTACAGCATTACCTTCAAAGTTTCATTGAGAATGGTTAAGCACTCTTTAAGATGTTATTAATTAAAATCTTGATACATTTTCTTTTTTGAGACATCCCGTGAAGAAACAATAAGGACTCGTAAAAATAACTTGTAACTTTAAAAATTAGGCAACAGTGATTTGGTTAAATACAAAGCTGGATAATTCAGCCAAACATGAGTGCATAATTTGACAATATCTTGTATCATTGGAACATTCTTCTTGTATATGGAATGCAGGAGATTCTGGTGCTTTCATCTGTGTGTCTGCATGCTTACGTAAATATAAACTGGTTATCTTTCTTTTAATGGTTGGTACATGAAATATCTGTGTTCATATTTGATGACACTGACTGTTCATTTCTACACCAACACAAATTATAATTTTTACTTGTATCAACGAGCTATGTGAAAGACAATCATATTTTCCCCTTTAAAAAGTTCACATGAATATGATCCCCTGTCCGATTCTAAATGGACAGGGGATCAAACCAGCTGTTTTGCAGTGCGTATATAAAATGTACAGTGTGTTTGATGTACATATACTATGTATTTGAAATTTATTTAATGGATATTGATTTCATGTAGAGGGCCCTAGAAAAAATTGGGGTTAGCATCAAATTAAATAAAATAGGAAATATGCATAGGAGAGCATCCATGGCAAATACAGCTACTTCAAACTGATACTGCCTTGCATTTTAGTTAACATGTACTTACTGTGTTACACATGCTGCCTACAAGATAGTCATTTGTTGTTCCATCTGTATTACCTATCTCAATACATCCAAAGACAGCATCTTTAAAGGCATCCTGGACCTCACTCATCTTATATATACAAAGGGCAGATGAACTTTCTGTTGCAAATACAGCATACAGGATGTCATCAGTACTGTCGATACTCAATGTGTCAGCAAGATGTGATCCTGCTGGTCCGATATGAGCAGTTTGGATCTCATTGTAAGATCCACACTGTAGCTCTATCTCTGTGTAGGATGCAAAGTCACTATCTAATGAATTACGACATAAACGTCCCAAGTATACATGGTCTCCCCTAGAGATGAAATAGTAGAGATAATCCTTGTAAGCAATCACATGTCGGAAAAAATTATCCTCGGGAGGATTTAGAGAATCTAATACACTTTGGCCTATGTTCAGGTCTACAAGATTGTGCTTGGAGATAGATGGATTGGACCGGCTTCCAAGACTGACTCCTGTGAATAAGTACAGTCCACCATCTACAACATTCGCTTCAAAGTCGGCACCTAAAACAACAACTCCTACAGTGGGTGCATCTAATGTTGTCACAACTAACTGTTCTGCTGAAGTATCAAATTTAACCACATCATGTGATATATTAGTCAGGCTCCTTGTCTCACAGAAGCCATCACAGCCACCGCATGTGATAAGCTTATTCTCAGGTGATGAAGCAACTATAAGGAGTTTATTATCATTGTTATTATTTTCATTTGGAGAAGGGCATGACCCAGTATTCACTGTGTGTTTGTGAGTCAGATCTGAGTTGAGTTGATAGAGTCTCTCTCGTGCTCCAATATAGACATCTCCAGTGATGTTATTGATGGTGATGTGGTTGAATGGCAGGGTGGGGTCAGGACTGGTAAAGTATGATACCAGGTAGGAGGAGAGAGGAGCTGAGTAGACCGACGGAATGACAAGAAGAAGAACCGTGAGGAGCGTGATCCCCGGCTTCAAAACATCTCCTGATGACATGATTACTCCTCTTCAATTTCGGTAAAATTAATCTATTAGTCGTTTAAAGAAAAAATTAAATCACATGATTGACATAAGTTCCATACTTTTAGAATATTTCTTACATCGTGCTTTTAAAGTTTCGTTTGGATTATGTGATCAATAATTCAGTTATGGCCATCGGTAATGAAATGATGTTTGGGATGAGGTATATTCAATACTTATACATGTACGTATGGAGATTAATATAAGGGTCAATATGAGTGTATAATTAGGGATTGTTTGTTTGTTTGTTTGTTTGCTTTTATTTCTGCGTTCTAATAACATACAATAAATCAAATGTTTACATAAGTAAAAAGTCATGTACAATAATAGTATACAATAATAAACATAAGACAAAACATACTAACAAAATTGAGGAATATAATAGACCTATGTAAATATTTTTTTCCAATAAACTAGAGAGGTAATTTAGAACGCAGGAGACCGCCATCGTGAGCGGTTAGGCTGGAAATGGATGGCGGCCTCGTAAAAAAGATTAGGCGACATAACTCTCTTGGTAAAACTGAGTGATCAAGTGGGTGCAGTGCAATTGCATGTGCGGGTGCAAATAGTAAATACTAATTTAAAGCGTGGGCACGTATGATTGTAGTATCTTTCGTTTAAGTGTAGCTTTTAAGGAGTAGATGGTTGAACAAGATTTTATGTTATCGGGAAGATTATTCCAAATGTCCGGACCAGAATGTCTTACAGAATTGTGTGTTATTGATAATTTGGAAATTTCCAGAAATGCGAGTAGGGTAGGAATGAACAGAACTATTAAACTTAAACATGTTATCAAAGGATGGTGGAAGTTGATTATTAATGTACTTGAACATTATGACAGCTACTTGGATAGTATTCAAGTCGAAAATTTTTAGCGTTTTAAGTTTATGGAATAAGGGGTCAGTGTGAGTTAAGAAATGCGATCCGGTACAAATACGTATTGCTCTCTTTTGTAGTTTAAAAATAGAATTGATTTTTGTCGAACCACAATTAGCCCATACAATGTTACAATATGTTATATACGGGAGAACTAGTGTATTATATAACAGGAATAAGGTTGCATAGGTTAGAAGAAACTTTAGCTTGGAAATTATACCAATGCTTTTAGAAATGCACATTATTACGTGATGTAAATGGTCATTCCAAGTCAAAGTTTCATCTATAATTACTCCCAAAAATTTGGGCTTAGTTTTCTTTTCTACTGGCATATCATCGATTTTAATATATATTGGTGTGTCTGTATTATGAGAATGATGTTTGAAATACATGAAGTGAGTCTTTTTTATATTAAGAGAAAGTTTATTGCACTTAAACCAGTTTGATACTTTGTTAATTTCATAATTCAAAGTATTGGTTAAGGAATTAAGGTCTTTGTGAGAACAAAAGATATTTGTGTCGTCGGCAAATAAGACAAAAGAAAGAACGGAGGATGTCTTGATAATATCATTGACATAAAGAAGAAATAGTAGTGGGCCTAAGATGGAGCCTTGGGGGACACCGCATTGAATTAAAAGGGAATCAGAATCATATCCATTGAATGTAACATATTGTCTTCTGTTTGTTAAATAATCTTTAAACCATAAGAGTGGTTGACCCCGAATTCCATAATGACTGAGTTTGGAAAGGAGGATAGCGTGATTCAGCGTATCGAATGCTTTACTTAAGTCACAGAATATACCAACAACATGTTCTTTGTTAGCTATGGCATTTGTAATTTTGTCATAAATTTGAATTAATGCTAGGTCAGTTGAGTATATTGTGTTTATTGTGTTTATTAATAAATGTATGTAACCTATTATAAACGATTTTTTCTAAGACTTTGGATATACTTGGAAGTAAGGAAATGGGACGATAATTACTTATTTCGTGCGGATCGTCTTTTTTGAAAATTGGATTGACTTTAGCTATTTTCAATAGATCAGGGAAAACACCTTGTGATAACGAGTGATTGAAAATGTGAGTTAAAGGCATTGCAAGTGGGTGGATTATTTCTTTTAAAAGAGACATACTTATTTTATCGAAACCATAAGATTTTGAGCTGTTAAGAGATTGGGTAATATTAACAATTTCGCTGGGACGTGTTGGGTTTAGAAAGAGAGACTCTTGGTTTTGTTCGGAAAGATAGTCTGTAAAGTGAGCGTTAGGGCTATTAATTTTGCTGGCGAGTTCAGGGCCGATATTCGTGAAAAATGAATTAAATGAATTTGCATAAATACTAGGATCATGTATGTTAGTACCATTTAGTGTGATATTATCCGTGGGTGGGGAATCTGTCTTTCTTCCCATAACCTCTTTGATGATTTTCCAAGTTGAGGTAGTGTTTGAACTGGCCTTCTTTAATCTATTAGAAAAGTGTAATTTACGGGATATTCGGATCAGTTTTGTTAATTTATTGCGGTAAGTTTTATATGTCTTTAGGTTAGTATCAGTTGGATTGCGTAAATGTAATTTATAGAGGCGGTTACGTGTTTGTATTGACTTCAATAAACCTTTCGTTATCCAAGGATTCCTGGGTTTACTTCGCTTGTTTTCAATTTTGCCTAGGGGGATATTCTTTTCATAATAATATTGTAATCTGTTATTAAAATGTTTGTATGCGGTATTGACATCATTTACATTGTAGACATCTGCCCATCCCTCTAAAAGTAAATCCTGTTTCAGTAATTCTACATTACGTTTGGATTCTTTGCGATATAAAAATTCATCAAATGATTTAGGGCAACATAGTTTGCATTCACATGTTAAAAATATGGGTAGGTGATCGGAAACTTCAGAGCATAATATCCCCCCAATGGTTTTGTTATTATGTACGTTGGAAAAAATATTATCAATCTGAGTTGAAGAATGTGAATTTATTCTGGTGGGTTTATTAATAGTCGAAATGAAGCCATATGAATACATTAGTTGCATAAAAATGGTTGAATTACTGCTGTCAGAAGAGGGCAGGAAATTGATATTAAAGTCACCAAGCATAAAAATATGTTTGTTTTCTTCGCCTATTTTATGAAGATATGAATCCATTTCATCACAGAATAGTTCAAAATTAGAGTTGGGGGGTCTATAAATTAAACCTATAATGACATTTTTGAGATTTGAGTTGTCAATTTCAATAAATAATGATTCCGCTTGTGTTAGTTTAACGGATTTTGAATTTTAAGTTTTGAGCAATATAAAATGCAACACCGCCCCCTCTTCTTCCTTTGCGGTCTGCCCTAATCAACTTATAATTAGATAAACTGAACATATCTGGAGAATTCTGATGTAACCATGTTTCACTTATTCCAATGACGGAAAATGCAAAATTATTTAAGGAGTGTAAAAGGTTGTCAAAATATTCGAAATTTCTGTTCAGACTTCTCGAGTTTATATGTAAAAGTGAAATATTATTTGGATTATGAGAAAATGTATCGTTAAATTCTAAGGGAGTGTAATATTTACTGTCGTGTATATCGTCAAGAAGAATATCGGGAGTGTAAGCGTGTGAATCCATTTATTAATACAAAAATGTAAAGTGCCGGTTTTTTGGAGGATGATCAACTGCATGCGTGATGTCGGTGCGTTTGCAAGTGCATGTTGGTGTGTTTGTGTGTATATTTAGTGCAAGTGCGTGGGTAGTTTCAATATATATGTACAATACAAATGAAAATACAATAGGACCCATCTTGGTCAGTTACAATAAATGTTTAGGGCAACAGAGCAGAGCCCGACCACCCGAGTAAAGCACCCGAGCAAGGGTGTAATCTTTGACATACAAAATAAAATAAAGGGTCGGGGAAGAAAGATTAATTGGGCATTACCTTACAAAAAATTGAACAGTATTTTTGCCTTTTTCTTTTCTTCCCCTCTTACTCCTTTTGATTTCGAACAGAAAAATAACATGTCATTGTCAAGCATTTAATATTTGACAAAGAGGTTGGAACTTGGTCTTAACACTCTCACTCATCGAGACCAAAAAAGGTGATAATTACTTGTCTCCATCCCAATGGACGGTGTACTTTCGTATGATCCCTGGTAGGTTATAATAAATGTAGCAGTTTCGACATATTTCTTTGCTTGAACAGCAAAACAAGAATATGTGAAAACTTTAGATACACAAAACGATGGATGGGGAATAAACATTCTGGTATATTACCAAACCCAGTAGGGGGTAGACTTTTAACACATAGAAAGAAAGTCATGTAGAATAGCTCCAAAACAACTGCCCATACATCGAACTGCATCACAGAACGATAAAGGTAACAATCAAAATAAAGAATTGTTACTGAAACTGTCTGGCAGCATACAAAAAGATTTTGCATTACACAGTGAACAGCCAGGATTATGGTCGACCACTCTACTGTAGGCTTAGGCTTCAGCTCGTAAGGTTGTAAACCTTATTATTTCGAAAACATGAACTTATTTGAGCTAGTAAGCAAAAGAAAAAAAAATAAGCTGAAAGGTTATAATAACAGTTGAAGTTCAATACCCTTAACGTACAAGGATTTCTGCTTAGTTCCAATGAACTTAGTTCGTGTAGTTTCGTTTAAAAAAAACCCCTCAATAACAAGGGGTGAATGACTTTGTCGGCATGTTCCATTTCATAAGAACATGAACTGGCTCAACCTCATAAGCATTTCTAATCAAATTATTTATGATAAAGGCTAAAACATGTTTTATGTAGCTAAAACAAAGATCGAATCAAGACGCGAATCTTTGGATGTATAGCAGACCTACTTGATTTCCAGCCTCATCAATACATCTTGATTGGTATGACATGTTCAAACAGCTTTCCTTCAGGTCAGTTCAGGTTTCATTAATATTTTCATATGACTATACGCACAATGTAATTGGAACCACATCACAGTTTTTTGTTTGTTTTCATATAATTTATTATAACAATATTTGGTAGAGCACCACAACTGATCAAACTATCTTCATCTAGATTTTAAAAAAAACGGTACACTTCTCGTTCCCAAAATTTGTGTATGAAACTTTCCAGTTGATAACTAAAAGTTTGTTTCAGAACTTAAATTCTGTTAAACTAAAACTTGAAATAGAATTCTCTTTATAATAAACCAACATGGAATTTGAAGTAAACAATATCATTCACCACCATGACCACAACGGGTCTCACATTGTACCTTTAACCACTATCATTCGAGCGTGCGCATCAGTTCTATAGGTTCTTGTACAGTTGTACATAATCATACGCAAGCCTCCACACACATTCATATTTGACACACAGATTATAATTTTTATCTAAGTAACAATCACTTCGCATTGATTTTTCCACTCTGATGCGAATACGTGAAAACGCAATTGTTATTATCAGCACCAAACTATCGGAGAAAACTCCCTCTTTTATAACACTGCTCGCGGCTATCTGCTTTTAGCTGGGTGGGTTAGGGTCCAAATATTCCATTATCGTGACACGGCGGACAAAAGCATCATTTTTGGTGTGAAGCTTCCTTTATAGAGTATATAAAATGAATTTGGCCGAGGAACCCTTAGGAAATATGGCCGTAACTATGGTTACAGGCAAATATCTTTACTTCCGCCCCCCCCCCCCTTTGGAAGAAAAATATGCATTTTGACCATAGACGATCCGCCATTTTCTCGATTGTGCCCCCGCCCCCTCCCCCCCCCCCCCCCCCCCCCCCCTTTAGAATGAAGATCTTTTTTTTTTTTGCTTGTCAGGGAACTATGGAGGGAAACTGGACCCCCATAACCCTCCTACTGAGCGAATTTTGAAGGTTTGGGGGGAAAAATTGTCGCACCCCCCCCCCCCCCGGTTCGGTGTAAAAATGCCAGAGGTAAAAATGCTTGAGGTAAAAATGCCAGTGGTAAAAATGCCACAGGTAAAAATGACAGTGGTAAAAATGCCAGAGGAAAAAATGCCAGAGGTAAAAATGGCAGAGGTAAAAATGCCAGTGGTAAAAATGCCAGAGGATAAAAAATGCCAGAGGTAAAAATGCCAGAGGTAAAAATGCCAGAGGTAAATATGCCAGAGGTAAAAACGCCAGAGGTAAAAATGCCAGAGGTAAAAATGCCAGAGGTAAAATGACAGAGATTAACACGCGATGGGTGATGTCAGGAACAAAAAGTAAAGAGGCAAAAGATGCCAGCTGCATACTAGGAGAATATAGGTGAAAAATCAAGAGGTGAAATATTTAGAAGGTCAAGAAGCAGACCTGACATCTGCTTGTATTTTACTTTTTAGACTATTTGGTTTGACCGCGTTTTTCTTGTTGAACTGTTGGACTCTGGACTCCAGATCGTAGACTCCTAATGAAAACTGTAATCACCGACTTTTATTACTGTTTGCAGATGATGAGATGTTATGTTCATTCAGAAACTAAAATGTCTTTTTAAAAATTCTTGATATTTGGTAATTCATTGCACAGGGAAGGCCTACTAAGAGTTGCTATACCGGATAAATTGTCTCTTGAGACGTCTCCTCCAGTGCTCTAGAGCTTATAACACCGGAAATAGAGTTAGATTATAAAGATGTGATCCATGACATACTCAAAATATAACATTCACAAGATCATAAATTATATCAACATTGTTCATATTCCCGGATGCAATCACTTAATGAGTTTGCCATCTTTTATTTCGCGAAGCCATTGTACTTTTGGTCTGATGGATATTTCCATTTCAAATACATGAATTAGATATGTTAATCACCATTTAGTCATGTAAAGCACTCAAATAACATTTACAAGGAATGACCTTATTTTTCATGTACTTGCAATATGTTTGCTCAATAGGCAATCTCTTACCTTATCGACGGAAAATTAAAATCACATAATTAAACCCATCAACTTCAAGTTTGGATAAGTCTGAAAAACGAAATTCAAGTAAAAAATACATCTCATACATCACTACGAAAACACCTACAATTTTGTAGAACGCCTTGCCACAATTCTCTTATGTCTTTAAATTTTGTCCTGGTTGAAATGCAGTTCCTTTCACAGTGACTGCTGTCCAATCAAACTTTGGACTAAAAAAACGGAGGGCGCCTTTCAATTTGCAGATATTATTTTAAAAATAATTTATGGTCCCTATAAACCGGCTTTTTTATTTTCTAATATGAAAAAGTAACGTGCTATGATCTCGATAATGTTATTTGACAACAATTTTTTGCATCCTATGAAATGATTTAACCCGAAAAGTTTGTTTCTATTATATTGGATTGCAGCCATTATGGACTTTTTGCATTTTACACGAGTCACGAAAATTTCCCTAACCCACCTCACTATTTATGGTGCTTGCTACGCCCCGTACTTATTTCAATAGTCAAGCCAGTGGTGAACAACCTTAGACACGAAGAGCCTCGTTTCACCTAACTCTTGCAGTCTCGTATAATCTGTCATGTAGAGAGTTATTTTATTAATATGAACATTGTTATCAATATCTATGGAAGGATTCAAATTCTATCGTTTTTGCTTCTGGGGTCCTCTTTACCTGAATTGACTAAGATTAATCAAAAACAGTTTCTTGACATGATCAATTCAAAGCAATCACTTTACGCTTGTTAAGAAGCCAGATAGAAGTCACTTACACAGTGGGTTTGGTGAGAAAATTTGTATTTCGGTAGGCACACATAATAGTTCTCATTAGAATTATCATAACAATATCAAATGATACTTAAGAATGATTTAAAACCACGTCAATTTTGTGCCTTACCTTGTGAGTGTTCAATGCCTTGTGATGTATCCGCAAATATCATGTTTTCTGCAGTGCATCGGAATATTTTGAATGAGGAAGTGATCGAACGATATATGTCAAAACAGATTTCGACACAGAAAACTTCCCTTTGTCAGTTTTGCGAACATAATCACACGTTTCTCTATGTAAACATCATGGTACTCGCTACAGGACAAGGTGCAACGATGTTTTTTTTTTGTAATGAATAGCCTAGATGAGGAATTAAACCCGAAACCACGCGGGGGGAGTGATGAGTAAACGGGCAAAGTACTCACTGATTTGATAAATACTCTCACGGTCACATTTTGTTTCAAGTTTCAAATTTATTTGTCTTTCAGAAATCACATGTCACAAAATATAATAGAGTATAATCATAACAGTACAAACGTATCGTCTATACATTGTATTCTATAGCACACAATGTAGAATAAAGAGACGAGGAGTACTTGGTTGAAGCACAGCTTGTTAGGTTAAAGGGCACCTAGCATCGAAATGCAAGCTGATACCTGTTGATGTGCACTACATACATCTCATATTTTGATATTTAAACTTCTAAATATGTTTCAGAGATATTTAAATATTTAAAAAAATAATTTTCTACATCATGCTAAGCCCCACCCACTTAACAAAATCCTTTAGATCACTTTCCCCCTGTGACATCATCTGTCAAACATCAGTGAGCTAATAGCGATTTTGCAAGTGAAAGTGGTATTTAACTTTGTCAAAACTGACACATGTTATAATACAACATATAATACCAACATAGGAGGTGCTATGTCAGACATGTTGTAGCACAGCAGGAATTTGGAATGGAAAGAAAAAGGTACAACATAGAAGCTACATGATGAATAAAAAACATGATAACCCGAAATTCTGATATGAGGGATGATTAACATAATAATGTAGAGGAAAGAGAAATGGTCAACTTAGTAGTTTGAAAGTCTGATATGATGAATGAACAACATAATGAGGATTGGGAAATGAAGAAAATAGTGATCCAAAATTCTGATAGATTTGGAAAGCAAACAACAAGGAGTGAAAGTGACCTGTCTAAAGCTTCTTAAAATGACCGAAAATTATCATGGGCAAAGAGACAAGCAAGTAACTATTCTTGCATGAATTTTTCTTTTTCTTTCTTATTGTTTCATTTTTTAGTTATTATCTGATGTTGTTGTTTTTTTTTTACAAAAAAATTAACGGCATAATTTCAAATGTTTATCTGCGAATTATCTCTAACAAATTAGTTATTAGATTGGGGCACTGCTTTATAATATGTGCAAGAACTGCATAAATGGAAACATCTATTGAAAAATGTCACATTATACAGTGTCATTCGACTAATTTATCACAAAAATGTTCTATTGACAGTAACTAAGACAACAGAAATTTGTAAACGATGTAATATGGTTATGACAAAGAGATAGTAATTCTCAAATTATGCTCATTAATTTACTTTCTTTATACCGAAATAAATTTTTAAGCAGTCATTATAACCAAAATTTAATGATAGCAAGATTTTGAAGTTACCAAAAGCAAAACAATATACTCTTTGGTATATTTGTACATGTATATGAATATGTATAGATTTTACCGTCTTTACATCTTTGAAAGAACCGACGAAACATTCAAATTTGTTTTAAAAAGGATATGTATTCATATTACATGATGGAATAATGCGCAACATCAAATTTTGTGGTAGGATCTTTAGAACAAGCGAAATATGGAATTTCTTTGTGAAGATTTTAAAGGCTTTACGCTCTTTACATCTTTAAAGGCATGATCGAAATACAAAATTTATTTCTGAAGAATATACAACCTCAAGTACCAATTTACAATTTTAAGTAATGCAATTGTCGTAAATAGCATAATTAGCATAATAAGTTAATTAGCATATGACAATAATTATATGGAATTCTTGTCATTGTTTATCCAGAAAGCCTGAAACCATAAATAATACAACTTTCTTAGGGTTTTCCATGATGATGAGGAATTCATTTATGACACCAGTTTTTAATTTCAAGTAATGCAATTAGTGTAAATAGCATAATTAGAATAATTAGCTAATTAGCATATATGCGCAATATATGGAGTTCTTTGTCTTTGTTTATCCCGAAAGCCTGAAAAAAATAAGTAATACAATTTTTCTATGGTTTTCTATGACGTGGAATTCATTATGACCCCAGTTGTCTTTTTTAAGTAATGAAATTAGTGTAAATAGCATAATTAGCTTAGTCAGCGAATTAGCATATACATATGTGCAATATATGGATTTCTTTGTCATTGTTTATCCCAAAAGCCTGAAAACATAAGTTATACAAGTTTTTCTTGGGTTTTCTATGACGAGGAATTCATTTATGACACCAGTTTTCATTTTTAAGTAATGCAATTAGTGTAAATAAAAGTACCCCAACATCCAAAAAATTACAACAAGAAGGTTTTTAACGGTTTTCAATAATGTTTGACGTCAAGAACAATTAACATACTAAAAATCTAAGAAAATCAGACCTCCGGATAGTGGTTATTTTAAAAATGGCCAGGATGACCGCCGGTACCTAAAAATGGCCTAGGACATATCTGTCCTAGAGACGTAAATTGACCGGAAGTAGACTATTATTTACAGTGGAGATGAAATATTTAAGATCAGGACAGGGTATTCATTGACAAATGCGAAATTATTTTAGAAAGTATAGAGTAGCTTTATATTCAAGACGGTATCTAAGATGGCCTCTATTATCCAACCAAAATGGCAGCCAGTGCCTAAAAATAGCCATGATCAAGAAATATCAATCCCAGAGGTGTAATTTTGGTGTCTGCACATAGATTTGGGGGTCGAGATATCCATATATAGACTAGAAAATCTGGAAATCCAAGATGGCATCCAAAATGGCATCCAAAATGGCAGCAAATTTCCTCATGTAAACTGATTTGAGCTATTATTTACTATTTAGAAGGTTAAATGTAAAAGTATGTTTAAGGGTTAAAGATATTCATTGATACACGAAAAATTGTCTTTGAGTAGCCTATTACTGTAGCCCTTTATACAAGCTAGTATCCAAGCTGAGTTTGAAAGTGCATATTGATTAATAATAACGGTGGCAATAATAGTAATGATAATAAAAGTAACAATAATAATACATGTAGTAATAATGCAGTACTTGTACAGCCCACACCACTAAATGTTATTACTCTACTTTATGATTAATAAAGTACCATTATGATTCAAATGGGGGGGGGGGGATTGGTATGTATGTACCCCCTACGCTCGATGGAAAGAGAGGGGCTATATGTGAGATTGTTACTTTGCTTCGACGGAAGCCCGGATGCGAACTTTTTTTTCCCACGAACTTTTTGTCACTATCGTCCTTGACGCATGCGCAACTTTGAAATAGCCCTACAATGCTTGGAGTTGGATGGGGTTTCAAAGTTTCATCCTACTTTTAGTAAAAATAAAAATACAAGACGTTATTTTTGTAATGTCCAAACTGAGAGTCGAACCCACATACCTCAGGTTAAATGTCCGAGGGCTAACGCATCTCGCCACAGCAAGACGCTGGATAGCTCAATTGGTAGAGCACTGGTCATGTAATCCAGGGTCCAGGGTTCGAATCTCGGTCGGGGCATTGTAATTTTCTCACATTTCTTTATGATATATTATTCATTGTTATTTATTGAAGTGATTTTGTTATTGATTAACCATACATGAACTTTTTTCAAGAATGCTCGGGCAACAATTAATGTCATTAATTCTACTGTACTTTTATTTTCATCATTGAGTATTCAGCAACTTGTACCATTTATGGGAAAGCATTTACCGAATTGAATATTGACTTTCTTAATTTGAAATTATATGTATGTGCACACTGTAAAACCCAACTGATGTCATGTTAAACATTCATATCATCTTTGTTGACCAGGAAATTCAACGTACAAGTTACATGATGTACTCAAACTCTTGATACAGTCACAAACCCAGTGTATTCATATATGCACAGATTTTTCTTTCCCCTCTCTTTGTTATTCAAAATTTCAGTATTTCATTAATTAAAAATTCTCCACCATCATAGACGGAATAGACCGCTTCTGTAATGTATACAAATTTATGCACACAAATTTATGCACATATATTTTCTGAGCACCTAGCGACGAGCTATTCCACTAACCTGCTTTTTATAAATGAGCCTCAATGCTTGGAATCCAGTTTGCGTACATTATGTGTTGCTATGTCCGGCAAGCTTTCAGGTTGTCAAGAACAACCTTTGTTTGAAAGGTATGTATAAAATTTGCATACATTACCGAAGCGGTCTATTGGCTTGATATTAGGTACGTTCACACGTAGAGCGATAGCATCGATGATATCGAGGTGTCGATGCTATTTTGGTGAAGACCAGATAGTGTCGAGACCAAACGCTGTCTGAACGCAGATAGTCACGAGATAGAAGCGAGTTTCCAAACTATTCTTGCAGCGAGTTTAGCAGGAGTAAATCTCAGGATCCAGCGACAAAGCATCGACGCTTTGCGGTAGACCACCCACCGCGCTTGTGACTATTTGTCGTGTGAGCGCAATCGCTGCTATCTTCACTCGCTGCTATTATAATTATATCTGTTTCATGTGGTGCTATAATATAATGCAATGTATATATTCATGTGATGTACCCTCTTCCCTACTTGTTTTTGTATTATCATTCTGTCTGTTTCATCTGGTACTGTAATGTAATGTATGTATTCATGTGATGTATATAGGGGTATAGTAGGGTAATGTGTATACTGTGTGGTAAGGAAGGGGGTTGTTGTTGTGTGTTTTTTTTGGGGGGGGGGTTCCTTCTTTTTATCTTTTTCTTTTTTATATATGTGACCAGGCACCACAAAACCACCCAAAAGTCGCACTGTGTGATTTTCAGTTAGAGGTCAATGTGTTTTGGTTGGCATGCATGGTCAAATTTTAGTTTTGGTATATTTCCTGAAAGAGTATACTTTTTTCTAAGTAATCTAAAATGTGGAGGCACCAAACAATCTAGAAGTGGTATTTTTGCCAGCTTTTTATCAGACTTATGTGTGTCTTCTCTGGATTTTGTTGTATTACTTTTCTTTTTTTACGACCCTGAATACTTGTCTCATTTTAATCTCCCATAAATCTCCCGGAGTAAGTTCTTGCATTGATACTTGTGCACTATGATAAACAGGATATGTCTATGTAGTATGCCAAGTTTTAGGACAATCTGATAATCCCTTCATAGAAATTTTCATTGAGTTCTCATCCTCTATTTGTCACCTTAGCGCAACTCTTCGCGACTCAGAGTGCTTCAATAGACTGCAAACTTTAAACCCTTATTAAGAAGTAACATTATGAGGGACTGTGCATTCTTCTCTTTGTACATTGAGTTATGAACATCCAATGAGTTATATATCATTTTAAAGCTGAGAATCTGCTCTTTCAGAATCAGACCTTAACTAAAGTATGATGTGGTCTTTAGATATTGATTTACATGTGCTTACCAGAGAATATAGTGTGCATGCATGTGTTTTATTTTGGCATAAGATTGGAGTTCAGTCAATTTTGACATGTACAAGGTTTATTTAAAATTAAGTATTATAACACATGTATTTGCTACTTGATTGTATTATCGATATTTCAAATGAATTGTTATTGTGTTATCATGTTGATTTATGAAGACAAATAAAATATTATTCAAAACAAAAGCTTCGCATCATATGACCCCTGTACACAAACTTCCGCGCGTTTGACCATGCATACCAATTATACTTGGGTCACTCTGTGTGGCGCAGTAATTATTGTTTTGGCAGCGGGTGAGCGATGAATAGTCACGAGTGGGTGATAGAAGCAAGTCGATCACGGCCTGTCTGAACGTACTGGAAATATTTTTGAAACTTACATAGCATTGATGCTAACATAGCATCGATGCTATGTACTACGTGTGAACATAACTATTGAATACACCTTGAAATACGAGCAGATGTAAAATACTTATTGCATAACACTCACAGTACCACAACTTAAATCATTCATCCATTTATACACAATAACCTATTATATCATTAAACAATTTCACTCATCCCACCTGTGTACTGATTAACAGAATGAAATTCTCTCTCTACACTCCTATAGCATGAAGAGTATGGTTTTGCAATGATCATGCAGATGGAATTACATTTGAATAAGTAGGACTCAAGTTCGCACCTGGTATGGAAATATCCAAAGTCGCATGGCCTGGTTTAGCTTCAGCGTCATTGAGGAAACTTTATGGTGGAAATAAAATTTCACGTCCCTCTGAGCTAGATGGATGTACATGTTATGTTAAAATGTCTATTTCTCCGTCTTTTTTTTCTTCAAGCGAGCATCATTCCCGCTTTAAAATTTGTTGTTCTAAATTGTTTTTCTTTTAAATAGATATTCATTCTGTGGGCCTGTTTTGCTCATGAGGCGCCTATTGATTGCGTGCAAAACCACCTCTTTTATTACCCTATTTTCACGCAAAATACAAGAATCCGACTATTTTTACTGGCTTGTGTCTAAGTATTTGCCAAATATGATATCTTTTCATTTTTTTAAACTGGTTTTATACCACACTGTATACTTCATGTACGATTTTTTGATTGAATAATGGTTATTCTGATTACTGAATACTTGCTCTCATGCTCATGAATTCTTACCATTTTTATCGATTCGAACGTCTTGATCCTTTTATCTATCGATGCATCTTTTCGTGTATAGCACTTGATTGAAGTTCAACTACTTCATGGATTATATTCACAGTATATTCTTGAAGCCATAATGGAGGGAAATCTGAATCACTAAAGTATTTCGGACTTTCTTCACGAACAGTTTAATAATAGATTTACATACTGAAAGTATATAGCTCTGCAATCTATGAAATGCATTATGTTATTGACACCTTTGAAGAGTTGGCATAATTATACACATAATGTGCATCTTTACAAGGCCGTACGCAGAAATTTTTTCCTGGGGGGCAAGACGATCGCTTTTTATTATTGGATCATTTAAAAGGTAAAACCCTATTAAAAAAAAGTATGATTTTGAAATCCCTGCCCCCCCCCCCCCCCCCCCCCCCCCGCTGCGTACGGCCTTGCATGTTTATGTATACATAATGCATTTTCATGACTATGAAAATGAGTGAGCAGTTATCATAATATCAATATCTATCATAAGTAAGCCCTACTCCCATTTCTGAGTAAACACATTGCTCAGCCGCCGCTTGAATCAATTTTTATTCAACAGAACTGTTTTTAAACGAAGAAGCTTGATGGGAGGAATTTTAATTTGTAAACAAATTTTAGGAATTTTACTCCCAGTGTTAAAGATCGTATGCTCGATCTGTAATGAAAAACACAAGTCAGAAAAAATTGGAACCAGCAGGATTCGAACCTGTCATCTACTGCTTGCCGGGCAGCGACTTAACCACCAGTGCCGGCCGCACAGAAACGCTGTTAGTAGCGGCTTTGTTAGCGCTAACAAGTCACAAACAAATCAGCCACTAACAACACGGGTAAGATGACCGCACAGAAAGCGCTGTTAGGGCGCTGTTAGACACTCGCGTTGTTACAGCGCTGTTAATGGATTTGAGCAATAGAGTTAGGCAAAATCTATGATTTGTGCGTAGTAATCTATGTATAGATTGATGAATCTTGTTGATGTAGCATAGCACAGTGCGCATGCGTTGTGTATTCACGTTTTAAAATGTATATTTGCTGACAAATGACCAAAATAAACATGACATTCCTGCCGGGTGACGGGTCTTCTTCTAATCAATAATACTACACGTTCCCACTATATGCTCATCTATGTTGGTGGTCTACTGTGTGCTTGGTTTTCAGCGTATGTCTCATTCTTTAACAAAGGTTATTCAAGTTTCTGATTGCATAAACTTACTAGATTACGGACAATATATGAACATTTAACTTTGATTCCAAAGACTTTCGCGTGAAATTATTGCTTGCTGCAACTAGTAGCATTTAGCTTTTACTGTACCACAAAAAAAAAATGCAAGCCCACTTCTCATTTATTTATTTATTTATTGTTTAGTTTTTAGCTCTTCACTCATGGAAGTAGGCTTATTTGCCATTATTGGTGAGCATACATCGTTCAAAATTTCGAATACAGATATCATAATAACAATTCCAAAAAGCAGTATCATGGGAGAAGCTAAGGAAAAGCACAGCTTGTTAAAACGAGGTTCCCCAATAACAGAGAGAATTAAGAAATACATGTATGTAATTATGTATATGTATACATATACATATATAGCAATAAAGAGACGAGACAAGACGTGTGTAAAAGGAAAAAAAAACAATACACACACAACATCACTAAAACATCAAAATAAAATAAGCATACTATGAACTAGTATTATACTAGCAGTTAATGTCAGCCTATTGGGTTTATATAGTAGTAGAAAAACCAGATACACATAATACATGTATGTGTATTAAGTATGAATAAAAAGATGTCTTAGGAAAGGTTTTGTTTATGTTCTGTTTAGACACAGGTAGAAAACCAAATACTCTACAGTTGTTATGCAGTGGCGTATCCAGGGGGTGGCGCAACAGGCGCCCCCCCCCCCTATTGGCCGTCGTAAAA
The DNA here is from genome assembly GCA_025617745.1 of Heliocidaris erythrogramma. Taxonomy (NCBI): domain Eukaryota; kingdom Metazoa; phylum Echinodermata; class Echinoidea; order Camarodonta; family Echinometridae; genus Heliocidaris; species Heliocidaris erythrogramma. The sequence goes on from CM046853.1 coordinate 40,587,969, forward strand.
AAAAAACTAGGAAAAAAAAAAGTTGTTCATTAAATAGGCTTCAAAATTGGTCACATTATAGGATTATTTTGCATCTCAGCCCTTCTTCAGAAGCAAAAATTTTCCAAAGGGGAGGGGGCAGCCCCTCCCCTTAGACCCCTCCCCCAGGACGGCGATCAATAATGCCTGCCCCCCCCCCCCTATTGGGAAATCCTGGATAAGCCCCTGTTATGGACTTACACTGTAAGAGCTAATTTGATAATGTTTAAGATTTCTTCTAAAAGATTTAAGAGAGGAAGCTTGCTTTAGATTTGAATCAAGATGATTTCAATAGAAGGGCCCAGTTTAGATTATGTTTTCTGGGCAAACTGAGTAAGAAGAAGTGGTAAATGAAAGAAAGATGATTGTCGTGTAGAATGCCTATGTATTCCATCATTCGTTTTAAGCATTGATTGTAAAACCTGAGGCAATTCATGAATTCGTACTTGATACATTAAACTGCCTAACTGGTAATAAAACAAATCGTTTAGTCTCGACGATTTATTTTCAAAGAATAATATTTTAGACGGAGCTAGTCTAGGCTTTTTCAAAATTATTCTCATCACCCGTTTTTTGTATAACTGAGAGTCTTATCCAAATGAGACTTAGTACAGTTGCCCCAAGAAAGAATGCCATAACTTATGTAGGGTAGAACCAAGGTGGAATACAACAAGAGTAATACATGAGAGGGAAACAAATATTTCAATTTGTTTATAATACCAACATTTCTAGAGAGTAATTTGTTTAGATACAGAGTCTGTGGTTTCCAAGATAACTTATTATCAGTAAGTTTTCTCCAAATTGAAAAAGTCATGTTCATTTTCTTCCTGAAATTATCAATAAGTAAACCAAGAAACTTTAACTCCTCGACCATTTTAAATGTGGTGTTTTTAAGTAATACATTACCATCCAGAGGTGAGATTGAATTACTAAATAACATACGAGTTTTCTCCAAATTGAAAAAGTCATGTTCATTTTCTTCCTGAAAAGGATGTCACCCGCTACCCGACACATTCTTAATTAGTCTAGGTCTATGTTTAAGTACTTGGTATTTAAAAAAAAGGAGAGACAAGTTATAGCGCACGCAAGAAATTATTCACTAACATTGTCACTATTGGTGCCCCTGGCACCGTTAGTGAGTTGTTAAAACATTACCACTACTGTTAGCTTCTGTGCGGCCTTGAAATGTTAGGCTAACAGCGCTGTTAGTGATTTTGACTAACATTACTCTTCTGTGCGGCCAAATCATCGCTATCGGTACTGTTAGCGCGCTGTTAGCGCTAACAACGTTTCTGTGCGGCCGGCACAGGTTATTCTGGTTCACGGCCAAGTCACGATGAACTCGAATCAAATACCCAAGATCCTCTTCTTTCTGACGCATTAATATTCAACGGTCCGCCGTAGACAATGGTTAGTAAACGAAGAAGCTTGATGGGAGGAATTTTAATTTGTAAACAAATTTTTAGGCATTTTACTCCCAGTGTTAAAGATCGTATACTCGATCTGTAATGAAAAATACAGAATAGCCTGGTGGTTAAGTCGCTGCCCGGCAAGCAGTAGATGACAGGTTCGAATCCCGCTAGTTCCATTTTTTTTTCTGACTTGTGTTTTTCATTACAGATCGAGCATACGATCTTTAACACTGGGAGTAGAACTGTTTTTATTTTAACTTTGAAGAAACATTTGTATATTTACAAGCCAGGCTCATGATTCTCCTTTCTTTGTATTTTTTTATTCATGCCCCTTCACTATAGAGTGTCAAGATAAAATCAAGCAGATTACTAGTGGACATTAAACACAACAAGCTACATGACACTATCACCAATCTGTCTGTTAATACACTCTCTGTTCCATCTGAGACACCCTGTATCGGCCTGATGTTCGCACGACCTTCAACGAACAGATACGATCGTGTCGTGAACCAGTTTTCGGACACGCCCTATCTACACTGATCAATCTGTCAAACACACAGTGACTCATCATATCACCACTCGTGGTCCGTCCGTGCATTCCCGACCCCGCCGACTATCGCAAGACAAATTGAAGATAGCCAAGACCGAATTCGACCACATGCTTGATCTCGGGATTATACGGCAATCGGACAGTAATTGTTCATCTCCATTACACATGGTACCAAAGAAAACACCTGGGGACTGGAGACCATGTGGTGATTATCGAGCACTAAACGATCGAACAGTACCTGATCGATACCCAATTCCTCATCTTCAAGATTTCTCGTCATCGCTTTATGGAAAGAAAGTTTTCTCGAAGGTGGATCTCATTCGTGCATATCATCAGATTCCAGTAGAACCAGTTGACATTCCAAAGACCGCAATCACAACTCCGTTTGGATTATTCCAGTTTGTTCGCATGCCATTCGGACTACGCAAAGCTGCACAGACATTTCAGAGATTGATGGACGATGTTGTAAGAGGACTTCCTTTTGTGTTCGTATACATTTATGACGTGCTCATCGCCAGTGATAACGAGGACGAACATGAAATACACCTCCGTCTACTCTTTGAGAGATTTCGCAAGTACGGAATCGTCATCAATCCTGCCAAGTGTGTTTTTGGAGCCACTTCACTCACTTTCCTGGGTCACATCGTGGATGAGCATGGAATTCAACCCCTGGACGAGAAAGTGAAGTACATTCGTGAACTCCCCACTCCGATTTCGTTGCGCAAATTGAGGGAATTCCTCGGCCTAGTGAACTTTTATAGGCGCTTCATTCCTCACTGCGCTGATGTTCTCCAGCCACTAACAGACATGCTGAAAGACAGAAATAAGAAGAATCAGACTCTTTCTCTGGATCAAACGGAAATTTCTGCTTTCAATCGTGCTAAGGAAGAACTGGCTCATGCAACTATGTTGGCACACCAACAACCAGACGCTCCTTTGTGTCTATTTGTCGACGCTTCTGATGTCGGTGTCGGCGGAGTAGTCCAGCAACTCGTTAATGACTCATGGCAACCACTCGCATTCTTCTCTAAGCGACTTCAGCCTGCTGAAATGAAATACAGTACTTTTGGAAGAGAACTGTTAGCTGCCTACCTCGGTGTTAAACATTTTCGTCATCTTCTCGAAGGTAGACATTTTACCATTTTCACCGATCACAAGCCCTTAACGTACGCCTTGAAGTCTAAACAAGACCGCCATTCACCGCGAGAGATACGACATTTAGATTTCGTTTCACAATTTACGTCTGACATCCGTCATGTGAGCGGAAAGGACAATATTCCTGCAGACACTCTCTCTCGTCCATACATAGACAGTCTGGAACACAACGCCTCCATCGATTTCGACGCCATTGCTCGTTCTCAAGAGGACGATGACGAGATCGCAAACTTCACCGATGACAATTCACTCGACATACAACGAATACCAATTCCATTTACAGACGGAACAATTTTATGTGATATGTCAACGGGTACTCCACGTCCATACGTTCCTGTGTCATTTCGCAAATCGATTTTCAATGCACTTCACAATCTTTCACACCCTGGAATTCGAGCTACGCAAAAACTGTGCACTGAGCGTTTTGTTTGGAAAGGCATAAATCGAGATGTGCGATCATGGACACGAACATGTTTGCAATGCCAACGTTGTAAAGTTCATCGTCACAACAAAGCACCTCTTGAAACTTTTTCTGCACCCGATGCGAGGTTTGATCATGTGCATATTGATATCGTCGGTCCACTCCCCTCATCAGAAGGATACACTTATCTTCTCACATGCATAGATCGTTTTACAAGGTGGCCTGAAGCAATCCCCATGAGCGATATATCAGCCAATACAGTGGCACGTACTTTTATCAATCATTGCATAGCTCGATTCGGAACCCCGTCAACGATCACGACCGACAGAGGACGTCAGTTTGAATCTCATCTTTTTCGTTCTCTCACCGATTTACTCGGAACGACACGGATTCGGACGACATCGTATCATCCCGCATCGAACGGACTCGTAGAACGTCTGCATAATGATTCACGTTGGACTGAAGTCTTACCTCTTGTATTGTTAGGAATACGCAATGCAATTAAGACGGACATTGGATGTACGGCAGCTGAGTTGGTTTATGGAACAAGCATGAAATTTGAATCTCATCTTTTTCGTTCTCTCACCGATTTACTCGGAACGAGTCTGAAACCGACATCGATCCAGCCAACTACGTGCATAGACTTAAGCGGTTAATGCAGCAAGTCCACCCCACCCCTACTCGCAAACAACAATCTACCTCCCATGTGAACTCTGATTTGTATACAACGAGTCACGTGTTTATTCGGCAAGACGCTGTTAGGAAACCACTACAGCCACCGTACAAAGGACCTTTTCCAGTACTTAAGCGCACTGATAAGTTCTTTTCCATTGATGTTGATGGTAAACATGAAAATATTAGTGTGGATCGTCTTAAACCAGCTTTTATGGAAAGTGATGGTGTAATCCCTACAGCTGTGACGGATCAAACGCCAGTTCGTGTAGTTTCATCTCCACCTCCACCCACGGGGCTTTCTTCATCACAACCAACGCCTACTCCCGTGGTTACCGACCCAGAACCTCGCAAGACTCGCTCCGGGCGTCATGTTAGGTGGCCTGCACGATACGTGGACGTTTATGAATATGGATGAAGAAACTTACACATATTTTTGGATCCAGCTTTTCAAGTGCATAGGACGCTTTAATAATGTGATTATACATTTCGTGTGAACAATATTCAACTTTGTTAACGTTCTTCATCGATCGCAGCTAACTCATTTTCCCAGCGATCTGGAGGGGGACTAATGTGGTGACATAAACTTTTCCGTACCATATTGATTGGTATTGTTTATTTTCTACCATGTTTACAAACTTATTCATTGTTGTCACGAACGCTCGCGTGCCAGCCGCATTTCCTTATGGGTTACTCATTGTAAATAACATTCCGTATTTGATGCCGTCCGGCAGGTTGCGTCGATTAGTAAATTTCACGCATTCCAGTATGTCTAGCGATCAGTGTGTCGCCAATTAGCCAATCAAGTGTTTTGGCGAGTCCGATGGCCGATTTGTTATCCAAATCAAATCATTGGTCTTCTTCGGGAAGAAGACGCATCGATATTTTCTTCTTTACTTCACCATGTGATTTTGTTCTGGCAAGATCCTACGTATTTGGAGAAGTCGGCAGCAAGCAACCTTTTTCGTTATCGGACTTATGACTTTGGATTTATTTACTTCACGCGAATATCATTATCGCGGAAACTCACGCATGTTTTTTCTTCGTTTACATTTCGGGATTTGTGCAATAACTTTGGACAACCTTCGCGGTTACTTTTTTTTTCTACGTCGTGTGTATTATTACAAGTTGCGATATCGCCGCGGACACCAGCGACCGCTCAGCAGTTACTCCCCCGTGACTTCCGCGGTTCATCATAGCACAGTCTGTACTTCCGCATTCTCATCGTGAACAGTATCTACACGTCGTAGCATAGCATCGGTAAGTAGTAGTAACTACATTAACGGAGTTTTCAGTTACTCTACACGTCTAATCGATATTAAGAAACAGATGAATACGATGATGTGCTTATTGTGTCCAGTCAGAATTCACTGCTCCCTGATCATCTCAATTAAAGTTGGTCCTTACCATCCATGGAAGACCATTTGACAATGTTTGTGATTTCTATAATTTAGTAACTTACATGGGAAAAAATATCATCAATACCCATGACTATGCTGTTTGTTTTGCATGTATAATAATAAAAGATAGATGTATCTGCAACTATGCAACTAACTTTGGCATAAAACTGGACATTGGCACATGCAGCAAAGTCATCAAAAGCATAATCATCGTAGAACCTCAACTTCTACCATGATTTTGGGGACTGCCGGTGATTTTGAATACAAGTACTGTTTAGCACTTGTGCAATAAATTGTGATTTTTAGCGTTTTATATGTACAATTGCTGCAAAATTTCTCGTGTTAAGTACCATTTTGGCAAAGAAAACCAACCTAAAGCCTAGGTCACAACCCGCCGTGCGTGTTTTTAGTCCGTACGTGTCCTGCGGAGGCCACGTCCGCCACGTTTTTCTGAAAACGTGGGGAGGGAGTAGCAAGAGCAGGGAAGGAGTACGTCGACGCACTTCACACGCACTACAACGCAAGGTGTAAGTACATGGCCCGCACGCCACGCCTGGACGTCATTGGTTGCGTGCATCGTACGTTGCGCAGCTGGTAAGTGAGTTGTACGTGCGGTGTCCTTACTGACTTGCAGGGAGTAAGTGCGTGCAAGTGCGATAAACGTGAGTTTTTCCCGTCCTATATAGTTGGGCACATTATGAGAACTTTCGACGTTCACTAGAAGTCAAAGCTGCTGCTGCTAGACTCCAGTTTCTGATGATGCAAGTGCTGCAGAAATCAGCGAGCACAACGTGTGTTGTAAGTGCATAGCACGTACTTCCTCGGGGCGGTTTACGTGAGTTCTGCGTGCTCACTGGACAATTGAACTGGGGAAGCGCCGAATAAGCACGGACCCCGCACTTATCACGTGCGGAGCATGCACGTGCTAGGTGCGTTGTCCGTAGAGCAAGTAACTGTGGGAAAATTTTTCAAAAACTCACGGAGTCCGTGCGTTGTGCGCTTGTTAGCAGCAGAGGGAACGCACGTCAACGCACGTCACCCGTACTGGGGGTTAATTCGTAGGCCGCCCGCAGCCTGAACGCAGCGAAAGTTCCTCCTGCACTAAAAATTTTACGTCTTGTCTGCGTGCCCCAAATCCGTACGGAGGCAGTACTCACACCGTACGGATCCACAAATTTTGCCCACGTTTTTGCACGCAGACAGCACGCACTTACGGCGGGTTGTGACCTAGGCTTTAATGCTTAGTCACAACTGCCCGTACGTGTTTTGTAAACGTACAACTGCTGCGATTTTGGGGGTTTTGGAAGGACGCAGGGCCTGGCATGGGAGTAGCGGTAGTAGATAGGTTGCACGGGCTTCCTACTTGCAGAGCACCAGTCTCGTGCGGATCACGAGCGTTACGCAAGTGGTCCATGCAAAATTCAGTCATGAATGGAACGTAGAACACGTAGGTGCTCTGTGCGGACGGCGCAAGTCTAGCGTGCGTCAAACCTACTTACCACGCACGTCCTAATCCGACGTACGGCCGACGTACGACAAGCGTGCGAATGACGTGCGCTGCACTCACGTCAGAAGTAGGTTGGAAGCAGGACGGGCGTACTCGCCACGTTTGACCATAATAAAAAAGCCACCACCCTGTGTTCAACAAGAACAAAGAAAATAAAATAATAAAAGTAGACAAAAGTAAATTCGCACTGTTGCTGCTGAGAGCCGACTTTGTCCTGTGTGTGGTGCTGCGAACTGTATGCGGCGAAGAACTGGAGTGAGTGTGCTGCACGTCCTTATAAATGACACGCGAGGACCACGCTGGGGTGGAAGTGCCACGCACGTCCTCTGCGCGTGCTCAGTGCGTGCCACGTGCGTGCCACGTGCGTCGCACGTACTACGCACTCACCACGCACGCTCTCCGCGACTATTGGACGCTGGAAGGAGCACGCACTTAGTGCATGCGCAACACGTGCGTGCAGTGTGAGTTTTTCGCGGACTTTTTGGGTCGTAGACAAAGAAATGAAGCTTGCGTGCCACGCACGCACTGCGCACTCCCCTCTTGCGGCCTAGATACGTGTTCATTGCGCGCTTCCTTTCGCAGCGAGGACGCCAAGAAAAATGTGCATGCACATTTTCGGTCTACGGGGTCAGCGTGCTGTCTGCAACCTATAATTTGGGCACGGAGCGCGTGCGTCCTCCGTGCAGATTTGCTAATTTTTTTGGCCGTAGACCACCCGTAGGAGCACGTAAGCCCACTTGTGAGGCCCCAATAAGGCAATTTCAATAGCCATGTCCAATAGCCTATTGATATGAGCGAACATTGCAACGAAGTATTACGTAACTTGAACAGGGTACTCAAATTGCCCTAAAGTTGATTTTTCGAAATCCTTAGCGGTTGAATTCCGTTTGCATCAAATTAGAATAGTAATGACTTTATTGTTTGCAGGTAATTCATGGCTCTCGAATTTGATCGGCTGGGAAAAAATAAATGATTAAGTTGAAGTCCTCTCCCAAAGCTACCTTGTTTGCAATTTGGCAGTTGTGACTTGTGACACTTCGTTGGACTTGATGCAGTGGCGGATCCAGAGGGGGGGGGGGGCACAGCCGGCCCGTGCCCCCCCCCCCCCCCCCCCTTTTGGAAGAGAAGTATAAATTTTTACCATAGACGATTCGCCATTTTCTCGATTGTGCCCCCCTCCCCCCTTTTAGAGTGAAGACCTTTTTTTTTTTTTTTTTTTTTTGCTTGTCAAGGAATTATGGAGGGAAACTGGACCCCATAACCCCTTACTGAGCGATTTTTGAAGGTTTGGCTAAAAAAAAAAGAAAAGATTGTGCTCTTCTTCTATAGCAATTGATTTTACTCTAAGTTGATAATGGTCGGACTCCGTTCAAGCTCGTCCATATGGGTCATGATGGATGTTATCACTTTACAGATTACTCCTATGATTGTTTTTTTACTAGCACATGCACTTACACGCAACTGCACAAGCACTTTCCCATATTTCCTTACCTGTATTTCCTTCAACGAAGTCTCAATAATTCATTATAGAAATGAATAACAATCCCTTCGTTTTTAACAACCTTGCTAATGGACATCCTGTTGAGAGTAAATACTATCTATACTCCTACAGAATTCAATAATACTTTTCAGGATAACTTAGACGACGTTAAATTATTGCATATTAACGCTAAAAGCTTAAACAGAAGTTTTGATGATTTTCAAAACCTTCTTAATTCATTAAATCATTTTAAATTTACGATAATTGGAGTAACTGAAACTTGGTTACATCAGACTTTCCCTCCATTATTCAATTTACCTAATTATACTCTGGTCAGAGCTAATCGTGTAGGTAGGAGAGGTGGTGGCGTTGCAATTTATGTAGCTGATCATTTAAATTTTAAGATTCGGTATAATATCAAATTTGATCAAACGAAAGTACTATTTATTGAGATTGACAATCCCAAGTAAAAATTTAATTATAGGATTGATATATAGAGCCCTGATACTCAGTTTGACCTATTTTTTGATAATCTTGAGCAATGTGTTAGCAAATTGGCAGACGAGAATAAGCAGATATATTTTCTTGGCGATTTTAATATCAACTTTCTTTTATTACATCACAACAATTATTCTAATAGGTTTCTTCAACTGATGAATTCATATGGATTTTATTCTTTTATAAACAATCCCACCAGAGTTAATGTACACTCCTCAACTTTAACTGATAATATATTTTTTAATGTACATTGCAAAAAAGACCACTTACCTATATTTACTATGTGAAAATCAATGTTTAGGTTAAATCAGCACAACATTTTATGTATCGGAGACTCCTCACAATATTGAAATGTTAAAACAAGATTTAGCCATGGACGAATGGAATGATATTCTTAATACAGTTGATGTGAATACTGCATATGCAAATCTGAATTCAAAGCTACAATTTTATTACAGTAAAATATTCCATTAGTAAGAATAAACGTAAATGTAATAAACCTATATACCCATGGATATCTACAGGCATACTTCAGGCTATGTCAAACAGCCACTACGTACAATTTGCGCATATGCCACGAATGAAATTTTGGTCATTCGTGATACATGAGCGATATACGTAATTCATAAGTGTTTCAGGCGTTTTTCATTCGTCGATGTGCGCAGATGTCCGTTGAGGGTTTCGGCAAACGGGTCTTTACGTGATTTCGGTTTTGAGCTGCTAAAAATTTTTGGTCTGTTGAGATTTACGCAGTTTATGCGTATTTTACGTCGTTAAAACCATAGGTTAAAACGCAATTCTTACGTAAATTTTACGCAGTTGTGCGTGATTTTTGCGATATGCATACGAAAATTTTAGGCTTTCCATGACCGTTCCACGTATGTCGACGTATGTTTAACGGACCTTTCACGCATGTACCACAGATGTATCACGTTTATATCGCGTATACTGCGCACATATCGCGTTAAAATTACGTAATTGATACACGAATCACGAATGAATTGCGGATAAACAGCGCGATTTGGGGCCAGATTTGGCTTTTACGTAGATTTACGTGTTCTTTGCGTGGTTTATTCGTACTTCTTCCGTGGTTTTAACGTGGTTCATTCGTGATACCTCTGTCAAAATTTCAAGTAAAGACCCAACTTTTCTCAATTTTTCCACGTATATCCACGTATGACCAAATTTTATACGTGGAATATGCGCAAATTGTACGTAGTGGCTGTGTGACATAGCCATTAAATAAATAAAAACAAGAAATTGACTTTATAAACAACATTTGAATAACCCCACGGATACAAGTTTACTTGTTTATAAAACATACCGTAACAAATTAATAAAGTTAATTCGTTTCACTATTCAAACAAATTACAAAAGGTGAAATCCAACTCAAGCGCAACATGGAAAATTATAAAAGAAGTTATGGGAACCCAAAGTGACACTTTACCAAAAGATGATTTTGATGATTTTACTTTTAATGGTAGCAAATTTACACATTCTAATGACTGTGCCGATTGCTTTAATTATTTTTTTCACTAATATTGGTCCTCAACTTGCTGCCAAAATTGCTACTCCAAATAATGCTCATCATACGGAATTCTTTTCAGAACCGACTCAGGCATTTCTCTTTGTAAAATCCCACAAACTCCAAGGAAATAATTAATATTATTAAATCATTAAATGCTTCGAAATCCCTAGGTCATGATAAAATGCATGGGCGTTAATCGTTACGTAACTCTATTCATCATGGGGGGGAAGGCTATTGTGTCGTCCCCCCCCCCCCCCCCCCCCGCCCCCATGATGAATAGAGTTACGTCACGATTAACGCCCATGATAAAATGAGTACTTCACTGTTAAAGCAAATATCCATTTCATTGCTGACCCACTAACCCACATATTTAATCAGTCTTTACAGTCAGGTATTTTTCCTGACTTGTTCAAAAAAGCCAATGTACCTCCAATTTTTAAAAAGGATGACCAACATGAAATCAGCAATTACCGTCCTATTTCTATCCTCCCCAGTATATCTAACATCTTAGATAAAATTGTTTATAATAGATTATATAGCTTTTTAAACCTCCATAAAGTACTTGATCCCAACCAATACGGTTTTAGAAAATTCCATTCCACTGACCTAGCTCTTGTCCAAATATATGATCAAATTACAGACGCCATTGCAAAAAGAAATAACATGTTATTGGAATGTTTTTAGACCTTAGTAAAGCGTTCGGCACGTTAAATTCTGATATATTATTTTCTAAACTTTATTCTTGTGGTGTTCGTGGCTCAGCGCCTTCTTGGTTTAAAATTTATTTAAGTAACCGAAAGCAATACGTTACATTCAATGTTATTGTGTTCCCCAGGGATCTATCCTGGGCCCGCTTTTTTTTAGTGTATGTCAACGATATAATTAGTACGTCATCATTATTATCCTTTTATCTTATTTCCAGACGACACTAACATATTTTATTCTCACAGGAATCTAAATTCACTGGAAAATACTTTCGAAATGGTTTAATTGCAGTTGCAATAAGCTTTCTCTCAATATTCAACAAACTAAATTTATGCATTTCAAACACAAATAATATACATGTAGCTAATACTCCTATTAATATTAATATTGATAACATTTCCGTCAAACAAAAGAAGAAGAGTTCTAAGTTCCTAGGCGTTATAATTGATGAAAATTTAACATGGAACGATCACATTAACCATATTATATCATGCATTTCCCGAGGTGTGGGAATCATTTATAAGTTAAAATTGATGTTGCCACGAACAACTTTGTTTTTATTGTATAACACATTGATACTTCCTTATATTATAACATATTATAATATTGTTTGGGCTAACTGTGGTATTACCAAACTCAATCCCATTCTTTCCCTACAATTGCGGCACTTCGTATTTGTACAGGATCGTCTGACTTTTCTCATTCTGATCCACTATTTTTTCAGCTTAAAACATTGAAGGTCACTGATTTAAATTATTTTTCAAGTTGCAGTTTTTATGTTTAAATATGAAAATAACCATCTTCCTTCCTCATTTCAAAATTTATTTAATATAAGCAGTACAATTCACACATACCCTACCCAGAAAATCTTCATCTAACAAACCAAAATTTATTAATAACGCATAAATCAATACGACACCATAGCCCTGATTTGTGGAATAATCTACCCACAACTGTTAAATGTGCTCCTCAATTTACTTTTAAAGCGACTATGAAGCGTAATCTAATATCCTAAAACTCAAATCCACCACATTGACCATCTATGTAAAATTCATGAATACATATTGGCCCCACCGCTAATGCACTTGCACTTGCTCTGCACCTCCTCATGACCTCTATTCTAAATTTCTTTTTGTTTTAAGTTCTATGACGCTTTTTTACTTTGAGGCCGCCATCGACATCAAGGAAATCGCTCATGATGACGGTCTTCTGCGTTCACAAATCCTTATAATTGTAAAATTTCCCATATTGTATACATATTTTCTTTGCATTCAAGAAGTAAATTGTTAATGTCTGACAATATGTTTATATATTTTTATCTGTAATACATTGATTACTATATTTTGTATCATGCTATTGAACGCAGAAATGAAATGAATCAATCACTCAGTAATTTGATTTAATTTCTACTTGACATGGACACACTCTTTTCCGAAAATTGAGCTTCATAAGTTTCAAAAATGTCAACTGCAATAGTTAATGAACCAACATAATCTCCAAGTTCCCCTGATATCAAGCTGTATCATAAGTCAAGGAAAAAACTTTCTATCATCCATAATAAGCTCCCGTACGTTGCAAAAAAGAATTCCTACCATGCATCCGGTGCACACTTCCATAGTCAAGTATATCTCTTTCTTTTTAAGACTCAAATATTCTGAATAAGAACATCAACACTATATTCACACATAACCCTTTAAATTCTTCGAAATATTATTATTCAATAAGCCTTGACAAATTAATGCAATGTTAAATCTTGATCTAAGAATAATTGATAGAAATTATGTGAATAAAGCAAACACATATATCAAAATATCAAACTGCCTTTTTCATCAGAGTATTCCTTCAATATGAATTTTTCTCTAATCTTTGTAGTTGTTAGTAAAACTATGAATTTGAAAATATGAATTATTAATTCTATCAGGTTTTTTTTTATTTGATTAACATTTCGGAACATGAAAAAGCGTTGGTTGAACAAATACTTCTAGCAATTTCACTCACAAAATCACATCGATACAAAAAGAACCACCACCAAGTAAACCTGTTCAGCTTATAACATCCCATTAACGCGTTCTTAATGATCGCACTGCTATCTAACATAATATGACACACGAGCATCCAAACACAACGAATTATCATATTTAAGAAAGATTTGTATCATTGACTGCGTGAGGACGATGCAGTTTAGATCTACTTCAACAGGCTTTCAACATCGTTCTTGGTAAGGTTGTAAAGATGCAGCATATTCGATAGATGACTGAACTGACCCTTGAATTCCTGTATATAAATTAAGAGCAAACATAATTAATAATAATATTATTATTAATAATAATGATAATGATAATAATAAGAAGAAGAAGAAGAGGAAGAAGAAGAAGAGGAAGAAGAAGAAGAAGAGGAAAAGAAGAAGAATAGTAATGATATGTTTTGTTTACCTAGGCTAGCCTCATCAGTACTAAATACTGTTCTCCCTATTACCCCGGCTTGTATTACCGGATCAATGTAGAGTTTGTTTTTTAATGTCGGAGGTTCTTTTAAAAACTCAACAATAATTTGAGAAAAGTTACATTAAAAACACATTCAAGGATCTTCAACTGACACAGACAACTTTTATTATTATGTCGTCTTAATTTTCACTCTGTTTATTAGCGTGAATGCAGGTGAAATGTAAATACTTTCTTAATTTTTGTTTTTGCTGTTCAATAGTGTAATCACTTAACAGGGGACTTTTCTTTATGTTTGCATATGTATTCTAAATTTTGTAACCGTTAAATAGTATTCCGTATATCCCAATATCTTAATGCGTTTAGATTTGGCTATTTTCATACCTTACATGTTTTCGCATATTCTTCTTACCTGAAAATTTTTTCGTGTTCTATTTAGGATTCTAATCAGTATCTAAGCTCTGTATCATTAAAAACTTTTCATGTGTATAGCTGATTATTGGGCTTTACCGTGATTAGATAAATGAATGAAATTAAATACAATCGTGGAGATATATGATACATATTTTGCATACCTTAGAGATGTTGGAGCAGGCTCTATTTAGTTTTGCTGGACGAACTTTTGCCTGATTTGCTATCTCGTTGCAGTAATCCGTCATCATCCGTCTTTGCATTGGATGTTCCTTGTAGTAAGGCAGATGATCAGACTCATCCTACATTGAAATAAATAAATAAATAAGTCTTGCGTATTTCCCCTAAATTCCTTAAACTAAGGTGACCAAAGTAATCATGGAATCAGTGCTACCTGTAAATGTCAAATGCAAGCATGATACAATGACTTATATATAATTTTAATGATCAGACTTATCCTACGTTGAAATAAATAAATAAGTCTTGCGTATTCCCCATAAATTCCTTAAACCAAGGTGACCAAAGTAATCATGGAATCAATGCTACCTGTAAATGTCAAATGCAACCATGATACAATGACTTATATATAATTTTCGACTAAACTAAAATGTCTGTTGGGATCTTGCATTTATAATCAATGTAATGCGATACATAATTCTTTTAAATGTACTTCCCCTTGTGGAATTCGTTATGCAAACTTGTCCTCTCATTCTGTTGTAAACATTTTGTTTCAATTTCCAGCTAAAAGGCTTGACGCAATAAATTTGCATCGGAGAAAAAAGTCTCGAATTAGGCTGTTCCTATTCCTTTCTCGTTTTACTGTATTAATCCCTTTTTAAAACCAAACAATACAAAGTACATTTGTTACTTCATCGTTAATGAAAACATCACCTGTCTCAGTGAAATAGTCTTCGTTGCATGATTGAGAGCATCGGTAAGAACAACTACACATCTATCTGCTGTTTCTGATCTCGGCATCTCAAACAAAGATGGTAGGTTGGTCAGTACTGAGCGCCAGAAATTGGACAGGCTACAAAAGGAAGAATTTAGAAACTTTGCTCTCAATCCACAATTTACTGTAGCATACACACTGAGAAATAAAGGTTCAAATTTTTAAAATCCTAAATAGTGCACATATTAGGATGCGAAAATGAACCAGCTAGTTTTCAGTGCTAACATCCTGCACCCTTGAAGATTTACATTTGTCTTACCAAGAGTGCAAATGTGTACCTTTTGATTCTGAACTAGAAATATCACTGACGATGATGTTTAATACCCCCGCCCCGTGACAACAGACTTTCTTGACGTTTGGTCGAAAACTGAGGAAGTAGTTCGATTCGCAAGGTGTTTCCTTGATTTTCTGCCATAAATATGCCGTTACCATGGCAACGCAGATTCCGACTCATCCGAAAAATATGTCTTGCACATCTTCCCAGTAAGACACATGTGTGTACCAAATTTCATGACTTTCTGTCAAAAACTGAGGAAGTAGTTCGATCCGCAAGATTTGCAACGGACCGACGGACCGACCGACCGCCCGCCCGCCTGACCGACCGCCCGCCCAACCGTCGACTGATTCCTATACTGTATACCCCCTTCAAACTTCGTTTGGCGGGGGTATAAATATGCACTCTATTGTAGTGATGCTGCTATTGTATCGTTTGGGGCTGCAAATCTGAACCTTTATGTCTTAGTGTTTACACAAGGCAATAGACAGTAGAATGCCATAAACACCAGATAAACGTGATCGATATGATGAATTTCTTGGGCATGCTTAGTGAGTATGACAAGTGAAAGCTCATGGACTATATGGATTTATGTGTTGTGTAGAGTTTTTTTTTTACAGTTTGCTTTCTTAAGTATAGAGATGATACATAATGATGAAGGGTGACACAAGTCAGTAGAAGTTCGAAGAACTTTGCAATTATTTACAGATTATATAAATACACACAGAAGATATGAAGTCTAGAGCAAGTCTGGTGGTGACTGTACTCTCTTCAAGTTCTTCTGCAGTACCTTGAACATTCTTTTGACCGTCTCGAATCTATTCTGACTGATCCTGAAGTGAACCCCTTTTATAATGGGTAAACCCTCTATTGGGAGTTGGTCAACCTTGAGTCCTTGACCAAAAGACCGTAAGTACGTCATAACATTTCTCAGTATTGGGGAGTGGGTTTATTATCTAGAAGGAGTGATGCTATGAATAAGAAGGCGGAAGACCATTAAGTGCCCAGTGCGTATTATATTTAGTTGCAAGTTGTACGAGTCATAAGTTTGAAGAAGCGAAAAGTTTGTAAACATTATGAACTTTCTGTTTACTTCCTGTCGAGATATTGATCAAATATTGATAAATTATTGATAAATATAAAATTTAGCTTATCACATAATAAGCGCAGCATTTACTTTCTTCATATGTTTTGTAGGTCCCCATGACGAAGTCGGTTAAAGTTTGTGATACGCTACAGTAATTTAGTCATAATGATAAATATCTTTACAATTACAATCATTAAGTAGGTTTACAGTACAACAATATTGAATGACACAACTTAAAATCTAAGAACAATTGCCGTATACCCTGCTCACCAATTTCTCTTCCAATTTTCCGCGTAAGCTTCAGGTAAGCCTCCTCCTGCATACTTCACAGCAAGTTCATCTAACGTATCAAAGAGATACTTGACTGGTAGAGGTATTTTAGCTGACATCTTGAACATTACTTCAAAGATACCATCCACATATGGACTGATCGACGCCTTGTATATAACAAGAAAATGAAAGGAATTAAATGGGTACTCCGGCCTGAAAATACTTTTAATTGAATGAATAGAGTAAAATTAAACAAGCAAAACACTGAAAATTTCATCGAAATCCGATAAAAAACAACGAAGTTATTTTGCATTATTTTGGGAAACAGTTCTATGCATGTCATCATGAATATGTAATGGATTGAGCTGATGATGTCACGTCCCCACTTTCCTTTTTTTAACTATGTTATATGAAATATTCATTATTTCATTTTTTCATACATGTCTATAAAAAATATCTCCCTTGTAACAAAATAAGTTACAGCAATGATGAACTTACACATTAAATAAGGGGTCAGTCCTTTTATAGGCTTGGAGCAGAAAATTTGAATAATTGCAATTTCATATAATAAAATACAAAAGAAAAAGTGGGGATATGACATCATCAGCTCACTCACTGCATATTCATGATGACGTGCATACCAAAATAATACAACATTTAAAAATTCCATAACTTCATTATTTTTCATCCGATTTCGAGGAAATTTTCAGTGATTTGTTTTGGTTAATTTTACTCTATTTATTCATTTCATATTAATTTCAGGCCGGAGTACCCCTTTAAGTAACACAGCATATACATGTATGATCTCTTATCTTGAGGATTCAGGAAAATTCTACTTGAAACTTCAAATCCTTGAATTGTTTTAGTTCAAGATACTGAACTATGTTAACACTGACAAAAATTTCAAATCAGAATGAATCTGCTAGCCGGATAAAATATACTAAGGAAATGAAATTCATAGTCATTATTATTTTTTAATCATTGAGTCCTCTATTCGGTATGAATACAATATGACAATACAAATATCTTTCCAACTTTATGAAGTAGTGAATATAATCAGCTACGTCTACCTCCTTCTGTCTTCATTAGTAGGAGCAGACCTGTAGTGAATTATCATGGTGACAAAATTGGGCATTGATATTACCACTCACTTTCATGGTCAGCATGTGAGGGATTGCTAGATTTCGATCAATTTTTGCTTTCTTCTGTTGAATATAGTCCGGCATAGTGCTTCCCTTCATCGACGGTTGTTGAAAATCCTGCAGAAAAAAAGGCATTATGTATTTTATTTTAATCGTTTTCCTCCCCCCCCCCCCCCCCTCTCTCTCTCTCTCCCAGTAATCTGCTATGTCAACCATGAATTAATTCTTTTGTACGGTAGTTCATAACATCGTTCAGACTTCTTCGTTTAGTTTTTTTTTTGAATAAATATATATTCCATATTACAAATATAATACAAGCGATGCGCATATTTTTCACTGTAGTTAAACCTGAATTCGTAATAGGCCTACAAAACAAATGAAATATAGCTTCATATATAAATTCTGCTGATTTATTCGCTCTTCTTATTCTCCTGACGACGGCCAGAGCATTCTGACCGGAATGTGGAGTTATTCCAACTCACATGGTTGTACTGCAAACCTTTTTTCTGAAAAACAAATGAACTATTGAAATTCTTAAAACTAATTATGGAAAAAGAGTAAAACGTTCTCTTTTTTTGTATTACTATACGAGTGATTTTAGAGTTATTCTAAGCGTGTTGTGATTATTTTTCCCTTTTTCAATACTAAACATTGATCCTTTTCTTGAAATTTCCAAAAAAAATTTGCCTCCATTTCAAGGACGGATCAATAAATTATTCCACTAAGTCAACGAGTATGTCAAAAAAGGTATGTGTTAACTTCCATGCAAATTATATATTTTTTTATGAATCAACGTAAAATATTGATTTCATAAAAGAATAAAGCACACACACACATCTTTTTTAAAAGTTGTATTGATATAAGATCTGGACAGAATGGAATTGAATAAGAAATATCACACCTTGAGATGGATGGCATTTAAACCTTGTTGCGATAGGTCATGTTCCGGTGCCTCCGCTACGGTCTCGTGCATCAAGGAAACGTCTAAGAAAAAAAATGGAATTATTAAATGTTCGTAAATACTACTTTCCTCTGTCATCAATTCTCCTCTCACTTTCTCTCTAGCTCTTTTTTTTTCTCTCCGTCTATATAAAATCGCTTATTATCCAGCATGATTCAATTCATTTTTCCCCCCATTTTTAATTTTTTTTTGCTTTCTCCTTCACATCCCCATTTCAACAAAAAAAAGAGCAATGATCTGAATTTATATGGCCCTGAATACATCTACGAAGTCTCTAAGCACGTAACAGATATATTACCAAAAGAAAAAAAATTATAGATCAACAAGGTCGTAAAGAAAACGAAAAAAATAGCGGGTGTTAGGACCATTTGCATCTTAACATGATTTCGTCATAGAAATTTGACACGTTCATCTTCAAAAGGTATATTAATGCAAGATAAAGATATGCAGGATTTCTTTTTTTCTTACACGAGTGTGAAGAAACATCCTTCAAATCTAGAGCTTGATATCCGTCACCTTTTCCGTGTTGTTTAGGTATCAGCGCTACACGACTTCCATTTTTGATCTTAAAGAAAAAAAAGTCATAAAAATGAGTAGGCCTAATACAATTAGAGTTATCCAATAATTATGTACAAGTACAAGCAATGATTTGCATGAGTTCCAGCATGATAAACATGATGTGTGCAAGAAAGAAAAACAAACAAATCAAAATCGGTCGTTAAAAGAAGGGGAAGCTATTATTTGTAATTTCTTCTTATATTTTGGATAAATTTCCATATTCTTATCATAAGTAATGTTTGAAGCAAAATTTCCAATTCTGTGTATCTCACTTCGCTCTACAAGAAAAAAAAATCGAAATTGGCCAATATAATATGAATTACAAGAAGTATTTTTGTGATTTTGAGTAAATTTGCATAACTAGCATAGTTAATGAAGTTCAGTGTACAAGTTTCAAGATACAAGATATCGATTAAAAAGAAGCATTTTGAAATTGTGGACGGATGACGGACACTATGCCACGGCATAAGCTCATCGGGCCCATTCGGGCCGGATGAGCTAAAAACCATAACACATTGTAGAAATGTGATTTAACGGTATGACAGTTGATAATGTTTTCTTTGATTTGATAGGCTACTCACTAGAATTCGTTATGGATAACTTAGCATTGGCGACTTTTAAAAAACACGAACAAAATCGCCTTCGCCAAAGTTTGGGATAAATGGTGTTCAGAGAGTTACTTCCATTCTGTGTGAGTTGGGTTGACATATTTTCATTCAAATCTAGGGCAGAGGCAAACTTGACATGAATCACGAAAAATGTTACTGTTCGGCTGTCCATGGCCAAATGGTCAAGATCTAGGTGTCAAATTAAAGAAAACATGATAGGCTACACTGTGAGCTTATTTGACCAAATCTTTATGTATTGATTGCAAGGATATTTAGGGTTGAATCCTGTTTTTTTTTTGCGACTCACACTGTATTTACTTACCCCGTAGCTTTTCATTGTATTCACCATCATTTTCTCCTGTGTCTCAGAGGTACGTGCTGCATCCTGCAGCAGAATAGACTGTTCACGAGTTTGCATCAACACTGTAAAATGGCGAGACAAGGAATATGTTACACTTCATTACCATTATAAATATCGTTAAATGTGAAGAACTACTACACTAATGAAAGGAACAGTATAATTATGTATTTATGATGTTAGTAAGCATAAGATTGAGGAAGGGTATGGGTGTGTGAGGCGGTAGGTGTGTGCGAGAATATGCAGTCGGAAAATTCTGAAACCTAATAAACTACTCTCCTATTTCTCACCGAGATCTACTGCATTCACATCTCTAGGTAGCAAACAGTATCCTTTCCTCCACACCGAATCAAGAACCTTCTGTTTGGCCTGTTTTACGCTGTCAACATCCAAGACATTCACGTGAAGATAAACCTGGCCGTCTTCATCTACAACATCGAGGCCCTGGATAGCAAATAGGCCATGAATAGGAGAGGTTTTAACTAAAGATATCACTCACATAAGTAATACAGTGTCCTTCACCATTATAGTTATACTATTTACACACAAAAAAGTGTTTCAATTCCATTTTTCCATTAATACCCGTGGGGCTCACGTTTTCGGGAGGCTCTTTGAATGTGAATACACAAAAGAAAATAAACAGAAATCCGAATCATACCTAAAAAGATTTTACTTAGCTTCAGTGTATCTGTCATTTGATTTGACAGGTCAAAAAATTGTAATATAAATGAAGACATTTCATTTTGAAGGTATACATGTTAAATCAGTAAGAAAAAAATATTTAAAAAATGGACATTACATGTACTTACGAGAGAACGAAACTCAACCGTCTGGTCAAATAATTTGCCGTACTCCAGTGTGTAGTAGGCTTCACCTGTAGTGATATCTATAGGACCTTTCTCGGCCTGTGTCTTGATTGCTTGATACAGCATGTACATTGGGTAGAGGGCATACACCTGTGGTATTACCAATAAACGAAAAGCGAGATAAGGACAGTGGGGGTAAATAAAACTGGCTCTTGCCTTCTTGCAAATGAACTCGGTTTCTCCCATTAAGAACATGGTTAAAAGATGACCTTAACAGAACATCAGTTTGGATTTAAGAAAAACCACACTGCTATAAATAAAATGAATACGTTCTTTTCATATATCTCCCTTACGCGGCCTTCAATAACATTATTCTTATTAACGTAGAATTAATTTTTATCCGATTTCCTCGCACAACGGTACAGATGCTTTTTTATTGTACCTTACAATTAAAGGTACAGAAAGTTGGATATCCAAATTTGTTTTTAAATTATTACTTACAGAAAAGCAAGTATTCTGCTCTGACAAAATTTGAATACACTTCTGAAAGCCTTTTTAGATTGTTTCCTTCAGGTGGAAAAGACAGTGTTGTCACATTCAGAAGGTACAACTGTACAAGATAAGGATGTAGCTAGACCAAGATCAAAGGCAAAAATAAACCTTCACATTATCAAAATAACGAAATAACGTAGTAAGGTTTTATTTTCAGGTGAAGGTAACAAACCTTACCTTCAAATAACTGGACATAAACAGGGCAAGCCAGTTGTACAGTAATTTATCTGTGATGGTTTCAGTGCTGAAAAAGAATCAAGAGTTATCATGGTAATAAGAATATCATATCATTCCATGAAAAGACGTATTTTTACCTATTAAAAAAATTACTTTCATTGGCAACATTTCATATGGAGAGGAGTTCTGAATGCGTAAAAACATTTTATTTTATCACTAATGCGATTCCACTGGCGTATTCAGTAATAACATTAAGAGATGTAATCATTATTCAATATTAGGTGACCCTATTATTCAAGTTTCAATTGAAGACATGTGAGCTTTTGGTCCCCAGCCCCCGCCCCTCATACAAGCTAAGTACTATTATGTCCTATTCAATATTGTGATCAATCAGGAATGATTTTACGTGATAACGATCGTTGAGAAAGAGATTGTAAAGATGTGTGTAAATCGTTACTTGGTGAATAGTGTGTTCATCTCTCCCGCGGATTTGGATGCTCTTCTGATTTGATCTTCAACAAGTGACATTAATATGCTGGAAAAAAGAAAGATGAAAGAAATACCTTAATACACAAAGGCCATCTTCTAAACTTAAAGGGTCACTAAAATAAATAATTGCCCATTTTTCGTAAGAGGGTGTCATCAGGAGCCCAAAAATATCCATAACACAATTTTGTATGCATTCAGTCATATGTTATAATCATTTGAAAAGTACATTTTTGCTGTCATAAGCCCCGCCCCTAAAAAAACACAGCGAAGCGACATCGTGATCACGTGATCTGTGACGCATGAAAAGTAAGGGAAAATATTCCACTAACCTATACCGTGCGCGCCCTGAGGCCCCCGGCAGGCCCAGCCCGGTGCCGAGCATGATATTCACCGCATCGACCATTTGCATTGCGTATTTTTGTGAGTTTAATTTCTCACAATAACTTTGATTTTGGGACACAGTTTCATCAATAATGCCTAAACGGTGTATAGTTGCGGGCTGTAGCAAGACCCCTAAAGAGGGTGTAAGCCTACATCATTTTCCTAAAGATGAAAATCTACGGAAATTGTGGGTCGCAAATGTAAAGCTCACGCGGGCAGAGTAGCAAGGGCCAGCCAAGTGAGTGGAGTACTAACTGCAGCGATCACTTTGCCGAAGATGATTTTGAGGATCCTGGCCTGTATTCCGAATTTGGCATGAAGAGAAGGATAAGCTAGCTAAAAGATTCAGCTATATTCAAACAATCAGACTTGGAGTCAAGTTCCAATCTGTTTTTCAATGACAGCAGCTGCAGCAGCGTCACCCGTAGACCGAAAATTCTGTCTCTCGTTCGTTAGCTAAGACGACCTAACGAACGAGAGACAGCATTTTCGGTCTACTTCACCCGTAACTCCAGGGAGCTCCAACGCGTTGGAGCTCCCTGGAGTTACTTCACCCACGTACGGCCCTTCACCGTATTCTGCGAGGGGTTCAAACATATAATATGGTCGAATTCCCCCTTGCCACTCGAGCTTCTTTGCCTTCGGGGTCTGATAAGTAATCAGAGTTCGTATCTGCATGGCTCAGAAAAGTCCTCCAACTCGCAATCGCGGACACTTTTCCTCTCTCTATATAAGTTACTCGAATTCAGCCAAAATCTAAGTCAGTACTAACGTACTATGTAAAGCGAAGTAAAAAAAAAAGCCGTAAGTGAAATAAACAAAACTAAAGCGTTCACCAGTCGCTATGTACGAGGGGAACATAGTCACTGCCGTATTAAAGATGTGTAGGGCATTGTACATACAGACGAAAACGGCTGTGCACGCGTTTATGACCAATGCAAAACTTTCGTTCGGCAAGCTCAGATGGATGAGAACATTGTTCAAAAGAAAAGCTAGAAAACAAAACAAGTGCTGTATATTTGGGCAAAAGCGTTTTCTGATCTTGTAGAAAATATATTGCTAATGATTATTCACTCCTAAGATTATATTGATTAATTTCCTATTTTCATAAATTGTCCGTTGAACAGAGGAGTCAAATACCGCATTCTATGTACAATATTATATGCTGCAGCCTGCAGATCTTGTGCCTCTTACTTTTCATACGTCACTTTGGGGTTAGCCAATCAGCTCACGAGTTTTAAGGAACGGTCCCAAAACCTCTACTTTTCCCCCTTTTTCGCCAAAACGAGACATAATTTGGACAATCGATTTGCAGATTCGTGATTAGAAGGCAAAACTACATGGAAAGAGCACCCATTTTCTCTCTAATTTAGGAAACCTTTAAGAAATGAATTCCAAGATGTAAATTTGATTTGTTTCAGCTAATACCGTATCAACGTTTTAGGCTTGTCACGAAAATCATGTAAAATTTCAACTCTTTTAATTTGTTTTTCCTATACTTGCCCTAAACATTAAAAAAACATTGCCCTACTTTTTAAAGCTGAAAATGTGTTTGAAATATTCGTCAGGTACTAGTTTGGAATTTATATAATCAAAAGAAATACAGAGTGCTGACTTACTCTGTAAAGTGGATCGATTTTCCCTCGCTGACGAACGTGACTGCCAAAAGAGATGCGATGAGTTCCCTAAAAGACGGAAAAGTACAGCCATTATTTCCCCGAGGCATAAATCTCATTGCACACATTCTGCGTAACAATTTTTTCAAAAACAAAATGGGGACACGGGGCCCCACACAACAATTTTAATGAAATAACTAAATACGACATCGATAGATAAAAAATGACAATGAAGCACCGTTCAACAACTGGGAAATTATACTTATTTGTGTGTGTGACTTCGATTATGAATCTCGATATTTATTACAATGGACGTTATGAAGAAAAATTAAAAAAATACCCGAAAAGCAGAATAAATTTGATACCTTTCTCGGCCCTGTCCTTGTTTCTTGCTCTCCAGTTGTCTGATGAAGTCCGTCAAAACTTCCTTCTTTTTCAGCATACGGTAGAAGGATATCACCGAATGTTCCATAAAATCTTCCATGTACTACAACGAAGTGATAAGAAATCGATTTTAAACATTAATTCACACCAATAATCACAAACAAAATTTATAAAATTCAGCGGTATGCTTTCAACCGCCAATTAACCGTTGTATCCATATGTCCCATATAGTATGCGATAACAAACCATCGCAATGGGCTTGGTTATTGTTTAATTTTTGCCGTTAAGAATCAAAACACATTCCCTTCCCAACAGTACAGTTTCCTACTATTCAATCATGTGAGTAGTCTTTTCAGCATCCATACGATGGGGAATGTTGAATGAATTAATCTCAGTAACACTATTGTAATTTATGTATTAGATATTACTGCTGAGTGAATAGTTACATGGAACGTACCTTGGAACACAATGCTTTATGTCACAGCTATTCAGTTAACCTTTTCTGTTCCTGGCGTTCCAGTCGTTGCATTATCTTTACTTGGTACTTTTTTTTGGGGGGGGGATTTATAATGTATTTTCTTTGCCAATAAGCCACTCCGGGAATGCAATCTGAGCATGAGCAGATAAAGGTCATCTGTACCAAATTCTGAAACCCACTGACACTAATATTCGATATGTGCTCATGAATGTGCTCATGAATGTCATGTAATCATTATTCAATTATGCACTAATGGTGCATTCCATGATATCCAGGTGGAAGTATTCTTTTTAAAGGGGAAACAAAAGCTATTCATGAGGCACCTCTATCACTCCCCCAGAGTTATTTTTCTGAAGTGCACATAAAGGGACCCTCCATGTCTAAAATATCTGTGGATATTTGGGGTCATTTGTACCATGCGCTAACCCCGAACTGGCTTATTGAAAAAGAATAACATAATGAGCAAGTTATTACTCTAGGTCCTTTGATTTGATATATTTCTGTGAAGAAGACTTATTCAGCATTTGGGATAAATTACTCCATTATCTTATATACTGCCTGACATTACTTTACCTCAGGGTCTGACGTTTCTGGATGAACACCAAGCCCATGAAACAACATCATTGTCACATACTGGACATGTCCTGCAAATGGAACCCCTTGCTTCTGTACCCGGTCGTCAGCCTCGGACACGTCCAAACTTGTGTTAGCAACTAACAGCAAAACAGGAAAACAACTTTTCACAATGGTGCGTTAATATTTCATTCTATTTGGGGAATATGATCGAAAACAAATCAAAATAAACAAACAGAGGCGATTCTAAGAAAAACCGAAATTGGTAGATACATGTAGATGGAAGATACACGTAGATGGAATACATAGGGATAGTAAGTGTTTTGGTAATGTTAAGTCCGAAACCAATGTCAAGACATTTGTCACAGTCTTCCCTCAAAAAAAAATCTTATTCTTGAATTTAAGCATTTCATATGGCCCTATCACCTACATGTGTACATCCGCATTTTAAGGGTTTTTAAAAAATAATAATATAAACATTATCTAACGATCAATCCAATTGATCACTCAAGATCACACGACTGAATAACTCACACTGAGTCCAGAAATAGGCTATACATTTTATGAGACTTTACTTATGTGTGTCTCAAAGATCGAAGTATGACACAGAACGTAGCCATTGCACTAAATTATTATTTGTAATGTGAGGATGCTACAATAAAGATCATATTTTCAAAAGGAACAAGACATGTATCGTTTACCCAACATCAGACATACCTTCTTGAACTCTTTTCAAGATGTTACTACGGACCATTTCCACTTCCTCCCTAACTCGTTGTAAGTGGCGTTGTTTCTTCCTAAACCACCAAGCGAGAACGATCATCAGAAAGATGACCACAATGAACACCACAATCACACTTATTATGATGGTTGTATATGGACTTTCACCTGTAGCCAATGTTGAAACGAAGCCTGGATAAAATCGCAGATTCCCGTGCACAACCTAAGAGAACAACACGTTAAACTATAATGTTTGGCATTACGATGGCCTTCTCTCTCGCAGCACACGTGCACACACGCCCACCCACATATATAACAGACACATGCACACCCACGCACACCCATACACACACAAGTTCTTTCACTTTTATTAGAAGTAAATAAACCTTAAGTCACATAAGTAATGCTAACATTAAAATTCAAAACTTATTCTATGTTCATATATTATGACACTTTATGTGAATCCATGCCACATATAAAGCCTTCTGACTAATATATTGGTCAACGGTATACAACGTAAAGATGGAAATGGAAAATATGAACCAGTACATGCACAACAAAAAAATAGTAATGCATTCTGACTTTCGTCATAAATTTGATAATAATCAAAAGTAGAATTGAATTGAATTATTCCTGCTGTAGCAGGCTTTATACACGACGATAAATATATATTTGTTAAAGGTGTAATAGGGAATCAATGCGATTGGTCATTTTTTCACTTCAAAATAATGCTGAAACTAAGAACAAGGTCTGTGAATGTGTATTAAAGTTAAGCCATACAAGGCAGATAACAACACGACAATGTAATTCAAAGTAGAAGGCAAAGATAAATACTAATTAGGCACATGTAGACTCACTGTCACAGCTGGTAGACTACTAGCATCTCCCTGACCGAGTGTTCCATTCTTGTATCCTGCTTGAGGCGGCTTAACTGGTAGCTGACAACGCAGAACATTAATTTCCAGATCATCAACATTGCATTCTCCATCTGGACCCAAGAAAACTTGTACATCATCCTCTGTACTTGCCAAGTTTAAATTCATGCCCTAGGACAACACAAAGCAAGGTATCAATTCAGAATTTTGTCAATTTAAATTTACTCCTTATAGCACGTGCAGTCCCTGTGAATAAATGTATTACTTGCTAAACAAGATGAATAAAATTTGATAAATTTTAGCCCTTTGTTTTATATCAACAACACTCAACAATGATAAGTGCAAAAAGTAGATATAAATAGCTATTTTACTATGATTTTCGTTTCAGAAGGAATGTGTCTCCAGCTAGATTACATACACACTGTACAACCATGAGTTAGAATTTATCCTTGTATGGGATATGCATATAATGAACCATTATTATTGCAATGTTTCTATTGTGGCAGAATCAAACTGTCATTTACATAATTTAAAAAAAAATCAAATTTTCATTAAAAATCAAACATAAGTCACAAACACTGATCGAATTTATTTCTAAAAATGAAGCACAATGGTAACTTTAAAATCTTAAAAATTAGTTATAGGCTAGATGAGTTAAGTCATACCAGAAAAAGGATTTCATGAAGAAGACGCCTAACACTCACTGAAATCTCTAGTCGTTTGTTACCACTCTTATAAATTCTGTTGTTCCCTCTGAAGTTTTCATACACAGGATCTGAGAAGTACTCTATAGTGCCACTGTCAATGATGTATCCATCAAAGTCAAAGGTCAGATTTGCTATCATAGCATCATCCACAGCTCTTCTTCTTCTGACTGGAAGAGCATCACCAGGAAAACTTGGCGTTGGACAGATGAGAATAGTTTCTGTTCCATTGCAAAGCTTTTGACATAAAAATCAAGAGTAATGGACAACTGATATTTAAGAATTTAAATTTCATTTCCTTGTTACATCATTGCACTAAGTCTGAATGTGCCAATCGATAAGGTCTAATATTTCATATTACCGAATGTGGTTTTTATGAACATAATGAATAGATGGACAAATATACAAGCTTACAGATGAAGATACATGTACAGATGTTAATGTGCCTGTTTTCCACAATAATCTGTGTCAATTACAAAAAAGGCTTTCTCCATGCAGTATACAAGCAAATGCAAAAAATCAAAGCCTTGTTCAGATACGCCCCATTAATACGCCTTGGTTCATCGTGTGGGGGGGGGGGGGTGGTTTAAGTATACTGCACTTCATATTTGTATATTTTATAACACATGTATGTAGATAGGTTATGAGTACACGTAGAACCTTTCTTTTTATACCCACACTTGCCACAGCAGCATATGTAAACAAGCCTCATCCCCTCACTGTACCAGGCTATTTCAAGCCTCCGAAGCCCCCCCCCCCCCCTCTGTCTTCATATTGTAAAAAATATTTTTGCAAATTATAATGCATAAATATACGTTTCGATTGATAACCAAGTAAAGAAAAGGCATCGGAGATAAACTTTTAATGCAAGAAGTTTTTTCTAAACCTTAAAACATTATTACACAAGAAAAAAAATGCAATTGATTTCAATTCTTATTGTATTGTATTGTTTAACAAATATGCATTTGTTTTTGTTTTCCCACTATAAACTTTTTATTGTTTTATTTCAAGTCTGCTGTTTCAAAGTGTTATCTGAAATAATATTCAGTTAGAATAGATGATAATTAGAGCTTAAAGGTTTTTTTTTTCTCATTAAACTTCTTTCGAGGAACTTTATGTACATCATCTATAAATCATATATTGCAATATAAATATATCTATATATATATATATATATATATATGTATATAATGAAATTCAACATATCAATATTTAAACTCTTTCGATTTCTGTTGTATTACTTCTTTTGCAAACATATTTCGAACTTAAATATTTTTTTAAAACTTATCCATATGGCATTCACATTAACAATGTCGTATCCTTTTTCTCAAACTCGTTGAAATGTAATTCACATAAATAATATATTGGATAAAATTCAGAATCAGATTGATTAACCAGTACTTTGGGTCTATTATCAGAGTCTTTTCAAAAAAAATTATTTTAAAAACTAATAAAATCATGCCTTCTACCATTCTCCATGTTTTATGTTTTCACAGTTTAGAATGCATTATTGTTCCTTTACAATGACATAAGTTACAATCATCATCTTTTGTTATATTCCATTTAAATATATTTGAATATGGTGGAATTATATGCAAAAGTTTGAAATTAAATTCTTTAATTTTATTATTTTTTACCTCTTTAAATTGCCAATACATAAAAAAGGATGCATCTTCTTGGCTCATCTCTAAATAATAATTATAATAATGTTTATCCTTCATAATATTTACATCAATTGAATCACCATTTCAAATCTCAAATAAATTAGGGTTTATAGCCCCCTCTTTACATTGTTAGTTTTTCTAACCAGGTTTTTAGAAAAGCTTTCCTTTACTTTTGTACCTCAAAAAATATAACAATCTTCTTGATTCAAAAATCACTGAAAATTTTATTTGGATCTTTCCATCTTCCTTCTTCTACAACTTGTTTCACAGTCATTATGTCTAGTTTATTCCATTTACTAATATTCATGTTTTATTTTGATATTTGATATTGCTATTATTCCATAAGATTTGTATTTCGACATCCATTATTAATCTTGGCGAAACATACAAGAAATCGATATAAAAAGAATGTAGTATATGCTTTTTTCCTATAGATACAAAATCTTTACTATCGCAATATTAAAACGCAAGCATATTGGAAATCCTCCAATCCTATTTATCCAGTGCGCGAAAAGAGCTTTCCATGCCCCATTTATTCCATTCAGAGAGACATCTCCTTTACATTACATTTAACATTCGGTACAGCAATACCCGTGATAATGGAATTTGTTTTTTTTGCTGCTAGAACTTCCGAAACTATCAAAAACAAAAGAGCCGATAACGGGCATTCCCGTCTTAATTACTCCTCAATAAAAATAAAATCTCTGCGACAACCACCCATAATTCAAAACATTACCATTAGCGTTTTTATATAAGGTTTGTATCCAACGAATAAAGGATTCCTTGAACTGCATTTTACGTAAAGCACCAAATAAAAAAATCATGTCTTACGTTATCGAAGGCTTTTTGATAATCTATGAACATTACAATCCAAGGTTGATTCATCACTTCACAATAGGAAATAATATCATGTACAAGCCGCACATTCTCTAATGCTGATCTGTGTTTCCTAAATCCTGACTAATCATCCGGAATAATATGAGGAATGATTTTCTTTTTTTTTTTTTTTTGACAATGCACCTGCAGCTATTTTATTATGTGTTAAGTAGCGGTATTGGTCGCCAATTTTCTAACAATGCTTTGTTTCTATTTTTATATAACTTAGTATGGCTTGACTTTGAGAGGACAAAATTATAGGTATAAAGAAGGAGGAACATGAGGAAATGCAGTTTCCCATTCATTTTGTACACAAAACTAGAAATTCTCCGTTTTGGGGCTGACCTGCATCCCACTGCATGAGGTCTCAAAAGGTCACGTGACTCGGTAACGGTATGACCGAGTTTTGTAAACTTGGTGTCAAAAGATGCGCAAGACTTCAAAAGAAAACAAATCAGAAAGAGGCGTGACGTGAAATGCAGCGTTTCAAAATGGGCGGCGGAATTTTTATAGAGGGTACCGCAAGGGTTAAATAAATTGATCGAAATGTTACTCAATAAAATAGCCTGGTTTCTACCTGAGAATGAGCAAAACCATCCAGTCAAATACATGTACATGTACAGTCAACAGCCATCACAAGGCAATGGACTGATTGTGTCTCGCGCACCTTAAAATTTACATTTAAACAGACTTATGACCTCAAATGACCTTTGATCTGAGCATGTGACCCTTGACAGAACCATATAGTGAAGGTCCCCCAAGTGCATCTTTGATCCAAGTTTGGTCACAATATGCGGTTGCCAATTTATTCAATCACAAGAGAGTCTTGCAGGTTAACTTTAACATGAGTTTTCGAATGTGTCGACGTGAACGCCGTCCATTGTTAGCTTCATGCTTCACCTACTTTGCATGCAGTTAACACAAAGCAGTCAATTGTCGCTGGGAGGATCTAGGACGGCGTTCACGTCGACACATTCGAAAACTCTATTTGCGACGGACGACGGACGCCGTTTGGATCCCGCAGTTTCGCCACCACCTTCAGCGGGTGAGACAATAAAAGGACAGATATACTGATAAATGCATATCATCTAAATAATCTACCTCAGAGTTGCTAGCATTTGTTGTGAGTGATGAAACAACAATCCTTGGCTCTTGAATCAGATCAAATCTATCCCCAGTTATTGTGATATCAGTTCCTCCCCTGTTAACAAAAGACATTATTATTCAACATACATGTTAGCTTCAAATAACACATGTTACATGTAAATAATACAATGCTGCCACTGCAGACAGGGAATACTTTGTAACACCTGGGCCCTGTGTTATCAAAAGAGTTGTGACTGATCCAAATTAATCTCAAGTCCTCCAGTCTCCTATCTCTTATTTTGAGAGTTGCGATTGATATTATACATCAAATTAAGTTGCAATCAATCCCAACTCTTTATAAGACGGGGCCCTGGTCCGTAACACTTACCAAAAGCATAATCATCGATCTAAGTATTCGCATATCAATGAAACTAATAATAAAACTATTATAAAGGCATTGGCGGATCCAGGGGGGGCACAGCCGGCCCGTGCCCCCCCCCCCCCCCCTTTTGGAAGAGAAGTATGAATTTTTACCATAGACGATCCGCCATTTTCTCGATTGTGCCCCCCTTTTAGAATGAAGACCTTTTTTTTTTTTGGTTGTCAGGGAATTATGGAGGGAGACTGGACCCCATAACCCCTTACTAAGCGATTTTTGAAGCTTTGGCGAATTTTTTTTCGCCAAACTCTGCGACTTTTGGACAAGCTGGCGAGACCAAAAAAAATACGGGTCTACCTTTTCACAAACTTTCATTTTTGTGGCCCCTCTTTTACTAAATCCTGGATCCGCCCCTGATAAAGGGACATTAAGTCTCTACATACAAGTTCAGATCTTGGATTTGATAAGAGCAGAAAATCATGAAAATATATAAGTGAAAGTTTCAGTAAATTCGAACAACGAATATCAAAGAGATTTATAACTTTTCTTTAACGTTCAAATAACTAATAAGGAAACTTTGCTACTGGTAATGCGGTCATATTGCATCATATTAGACTCCCATTTATTTTGTATCTAAATGACGCATAGTATACCCCTTCTCGATATGTATGGTGGAACATGCAGACACTTGGGGCATCATGATATGTTAAATATAAAGTATCATGGTTAAACAGTTTATTTTACTATGAAAATGGAAAAGAAGGATATATTTCAATAATTGTTTGTACACGCCAAATGGAAGTTTTTGATGTATGACATCACATACAATAACTGCTTTGCCAATGGGAGTTTTCCATACCATAAGTGAACTCAAATTTCAAAAATTGATAATTATCATATTCTTTATCCAATTTTTCACAAACTTCATGTCACTCCTATGTTTCTGCTACTACAACTGTAGCTAACTTTCTTTGAAGGGGCAATTACCTTCACTGTCAGCTGAAAACTACATCGTACATGTAAAAGAATATAAAAATATAAATCATTTGGGACCATGTTGCTGACACATTCACATGTTGCTACATACATGAACATACAAATGCAATGAGTTACATATAATCACCACTGTCAGTATCATCATCAACATCATCACCATCATCAACATGCACTGATCATAAACCCCTCCCCCCCCAAAAAATTAAAAAAAATAAAAATAATAATAATAATAATAAATAAATAAATAAATAAATAAAAAAATTTAAAAAAAATAAAAAAATATATATATATACCCCCCCCCCCGAACAAAAAAAAATAAAAAAAAAAAAATAATAAAAAAAAAAATATATATATATATATACATGTATCCAAGTATAGGTAAAACCATCCAGTGGTAAAGTGCTCGACTGGAAACAGGAGCTTAGATAACTATATATTGGACTATGCACTACATACAGTTGTACAGTTCTGTTTCGTAAGAGCCCAGTGTAGTAGGCCCCTCACTCTTCGGAAACTATTTCGTAAAAGCCCGGTGTAGTAGGCCCTCACTCTTCGGAAACTATGTTAGTTTCCGAAGAGTGAGGGCTTACTACACTGGGCTCTTACGAAACAGAACTGTAAAACTCTATGTATTGTATCGTCCAATATATAGTTATATATACATGTATATAGATATATATTGAATTTACTTACGACATAATAGACTCTGTTCTGTCAATGTCTGTAATCCTTGGATTTGGCTTGTACTTGTAGTCGTAGACTGTAAATGGTATTTCTACATCATCAAATGTCATGGTCAAAGGTAAAGAAACCTGTTCATTCTGTGTTATGCTGCTTGTGATGCAGGTTGCTATTGTGTCTTGAATGGAACTGCGAATCAACAAAAATATCCATGTATCCTCATGTACATGTATCATGTGCATATATGCAATTCAATTCCTTATTTTTGATTTAATACCATCAAATTGTTTTATTATCCATTGATAATACATGGAGATATTTTCGCACTCTGTAATTGTCTCTGTCTATCTGTCTCCCCCTCCCTATAATTGTTATAACTCTCATAGCGCCTAATCTAATGTCACTAAAAAAGAATGAAAATATTTCAATAGCAGAAAGTTTCATGATACTTTAAATTATGGAGCCTTTCATGAATTGAATGGATGTGATATAATTTATATATTCAGCATAAAGACTTCTAATAATGAAGAAGTGTACTTGTATATCAAAATATTTCAGATGGCCAAATATCTATACAAAATCCTAAGTGCATTCTAATGTGCTTGAATTGTTAAAATTAACATTCAAAGTATGAACAATAAGATTACCGCAACAAATTTAGCCATGGTAGTAAAGACTAATGTAAAACTATTCTAATCAAGGGAATGCAATAATCACTCACACATCTACACACTCTGCTTCTTCAAATCTAGCTGTAATGTCTCTTCCAGTGTCCAGATGCATCCCAATAATAGTCATTTCTGTACCCCCTGCCACTGGTCCCTCTCTGGGATTAAATCCTGTGATCACAGGTTCCTATCACAGATAATAAAATTATGTATTATGACACATGCAGTGTACATACTATATATTACAAGAGGTTTGATACAATGTTCAAAGATGTATATTTTCACATATTGATCTTAAAAGCCTCTGGTAATAACTTTGTAACATCGAATCCCCCTCCCATTATAAATTATAAGAAATATTTCTAAACAGAATCAGATTTTCTCAAGCCAATATTTTATGTAATATACATGTAGATAACCATTGTGCATTATATTTTCACTGTTTCAATCAATAATAATCATATTGTTATTCTACAGCTTTTATAATTAATGTTAACTGCTACATGAATAATAACATTAATACAATTACTAAAATAATGGATATATTCAAGCTGCTGTTATTCATTCAAATAAATTATTCCATTAAATCAATTCAATTATGCACTGGAGACAAAAAATATTGAAATAATGTCTCTAGCACCACAGTGGCTGAGGGATAAAATGGAATTTTCTGTTGTAGCCTACTCACCCTGTATTGAAAGTCTTTTGTGCTCTCCCCTGTCTTATTGTTTTCCCCCGAATTCACTGTGATTTTAATGAGTCCTGATATTTCTTCAGTAGATATACCTGTCATACAACTCACACTAAAACAAAATTTATGATTTTAATACAATAATTATACAGTATTGTCAAATGCAGCCTTGTGTAATTTGACCTCAAACTTTGTGACCCTAAGTTCATTTTTTTGTTTCCCTCAAAATGTAATTGTACCACCCTGTAATTCACAAATGCTACTGCTACTAAAATAATACCACACTGAATAACAATGTGCAAAGATTAGGTACATGTAGCTCAGGGAAATGAAGTGGCACGAATAGACGCGTCCGAAACGCAAAATACATGATTGTGAAACGTCATAATTTTTACGACTTACCGTACATGCAGGGTCTCTAACAATATCGTGAGAAAATCCTGGTAAAAAAGGATGTCTTGACTGTCTTGATTAAGCTTGATATTACATACCGGTAAACTGTAATTAAGACTTGACAAATTACAACTCTTATTTCCTGACTTCTATTAAGCCTTTTGCGTTCCAGATTCGTTTCTTCATGCTAATACATTTCGCTTTTAAGGTATATCTTAAAGGATATTTTTCATGGAAATGTAATAAAGGCATTCTGTACCAGGCGTATTGACTATTTAGTCCAAATAAAACCATTTCATTTTCAACAAATGATCAGTGCATTGGTATGATTTTGCAGAGAGATAGAATGACTATTCAAATGGATTATGGTTCACACTCGCCCAACCACTCTTCTTTTTTCTTCTTCTTTTTTTAATATTTAGACACATTTGTATAGCACATCTTTTTTTATAGCGCTTTCCATATATTTAATAAATACCCCTGTCAGAGGGTTCAATTACTATTCAAATATACAGTGCACACATTCCATTCCAGCCAGGTGCCATTTCACAAGCGCACACGTGCTAATCAAACCACAATGACATTCACATCCTACTGGGTACCCATTTAACACCTTGGTGGAATGGAGCAATAAAGATCAAATGCCTTGTTCAAGGACATAAATGCTGTGCTGAGGATCAAACCCATTCATTACCTTTGTATTTCCTGCCAAGTGTTTAAACCACTTGACTACGAAACCGCTAAAAGGCATGGACTTAACAAAATAAATGTGAATTAATTATTTGAACATTTTCTTTTGGAAAGATTTTAAGACAGATCTACATAGACTTCAACCTCAGAAGAGGAAGGAGGAGGAAAAAGCAACAGAATCAGTACTGGAGCTTTTTACATGTACATATGAAATTTTCTTTTTCCTAACTCCATATTTCTATTGATTCTATTAGCAAACCAAGATCATAATGCATGTGCATTATGTAAAAGATTAATAACTACTACCGTATATATTTTTGTTAAACTTTTAAAGGAATATACAGTTTTTAAAAAATAAAAGAATAGAGTACATATAAATTTACCTCTGTCCAGGCTGATAATAGATATCCATGTCTGTCAAATCACACTCCAAATCTTGAATAAAAATTTGTTGTACATCCTCAAATTCCACTCCTATGTCTGTACCCGTGATTTCCAATCTAGTACGACCATTGACAGGGCCTGACATGGGGTCAAACTTTTTAAAGAAAAGAAATTATTAATATCAATAAAAATGCTACCTGTATATCAACTATTGAAGAGGCAAATACAATGTATGAATGACTGTTTATAAGAAAAAGAGGCTCAGCCTTTATTATTCATGCTCTTGCCATTTATAAATTATGTCTGCCCTGATTAATATCTTAAAGGGTAATTTCAGAACTTATATGAAATGTAACAGATCTTTGGGTGAGCACTTTTTATAAATCAAAATTTAATTGAAGTTTGCTAATTTTGCCAAAACATTTTTACTGAGCCATGGCTTGATGACACACAAAAAGAATTTGCATGCAAACAAAATACATTATTTTGTGGCTACTCATCTGGATAAAGGCAGGTCCATTGCATGCACGTTTATAAACTACATGTACGCATTATTGTAGGCTCACAACTGATTTAGGATCTGCAATTTTGAAATTAAAATAAAGAGAATCATGATTTATTCATACTTTTATTTTACAAAATTAAGAAGAAAATTAATCCTGGGTTTTTTTTTTCTGAGTCCACCTCATATTCTGGAATAGATTATCAATGTCATATAACAACATATTTTTACTAGACAATGACAATGCTGTCACCTGAACAAGCACCAACTTCTTTCTGACACTAATCTTGTGGATATGCTTTCCTACATAACTCAGTGGTGGAATAACACACTAGAAACCCCAAAAGAAATCTGATTCATTGTCCTTATGATCATGTATTGCACAATGGTCTTCTGGCCAAGCTCTCTTCATTCAGCATTCAAGGGAAACTGCATACTTGGATTGCTTCTTTCCTATTAGGTTCTTGATGGCATCAGCAAAGCCCATATCTGCTAGAGTTCCTCAATGAGGAATTCTCGGCCTGTGCTCTTTCGTACATGGATATTCACAGACAAGTTCGCTTCTCATCTCGTCAATGATCTACACCTTTTTGCAGATGATTCTACTCTTTACATCATCGTAAAAAATACAAATGACAAAACTTTCTGCAAAGAAAGCCGACAAGCCTTTGGCTAATAGCTTTTGTATCTCACTTAACTCAGCAAATCCAAGGAGATGATCATCAGCCAGAAGAGACGACAATATCATTTCACACTCTACTTTATAGGCAAAGATATTCAGCCGACAGACAGTAGGAACCTCGAAAGCTGGAGTCCCAACTGGCAACAAATTATTTCAAGCAGCTGGCCCTTTCTAAGGATGCACAAAAGAATCTTTTTACTCTGTATCCAGAAAACTACCCCGAGCAATGGACAATTCCCCCCGGCCCCCCGAACAAATACCACCCTTGATGATTACCCCCAGAAAATTGCACCTAGCACAATTAGCCCCGTGTCACCAAGGACAGCCCCCTCCTCCAATATAAAGGGCAGAAGTGGTGCTACATTTTCAAATACCCCCAAAAAGTGTCTTTTCATTTCTTCAAAGTGCCCTTGTCCCCCTCCTGATAACTGCCCCTTTCCACCTCTCCGAACTCTATGACCTTTATAATATCATAATTGATAGGATTGAAGTAAACTGAGCCGGGATAGCTCAGTTGGTAGAGCACTGGTCATGTAATCCAGGGTCCCGGGTTCGAATCCCGGTCGGGTCATTTACTTTCTCTGTGACATTTGTGCTACATACCCCAAACTCTAATGAAATCGTCTTCCTATGGTGATACATGCTAGCACCAAGTCTGAAGTTCATATCTAAAATAGTTCTTGAGATATCGCGTTAAAGAGAAAGCAACCCGAAAACACAATGCCTCCGCACCACCTCGTGTAGGTGGATGCATAAAACTAAAATGTTTGTGATGTATGGATTTGTTTGTTTATTGTGACAGAGAGAAGTTGAGTTGGCATAAATTTTCATAATTATATAAAATTTGTGCCAAATAATTCCTTTTCTAATATCCAAGGAAAAATAACAATTTAAAATGCTTCAAACTATAATTTGAAATCTATGTAAATTTATGTATTACAATGGTCAATCTTTGAAACGTGTGATCATGTTTTACAGATCCCGTGATAGGCAGTTTGGAAATTCATTGTATATCATACTCACATCATACACCAAGCAGGCAAATCTATTTGATATACTGACATCATGCTTTTTAGGGAACTGCATGATGGGTGAAACTTAGATCCTATTCTCAAATGACTTGCGCCCAAAAATTCATTAAAAATATTAAATGTTCAAATATAAATTTTCAAAAATGTTGTAAATGATGCAATTGTTTAACTTTAAGTACTCGCCTTTCCTCCCAATTCTGGGCATTTAAAAAAAGGAAACCTAACTTTGAAAATTTAATGTAGATGAACTATATATTTTATCGATAAAGTTTAAGTTTTCAGGTTTTCTTTAAGTTTCAAGGGTCACGCATCACTGAACACCAATGTCTTCCAAATTTTGTGCAAAAATCTAGTTGGTTTACTTTCTTGTAAAACACAATAGGCATGTTAAGGAGACGCCTTCTGTCAAATGACCTGGGTGCTCCAATTCTCATTGTGGATGATTTTCTTTAAATTTTCAAATTTGTGTTAATGAGATGTTATTCACCCATGAATCAGGATTCTTGCTTTATAAAACCCTTTTCAGATATAGGAATCATTTTGCAAAGAACACAGTCTCGGTGAATTTTAATAAGGTTGAATGCCAAAGAACCAGTGCGAACCAAAGGATTGCACTACCACAAAGCATTGCAAATTAAAGACAAAGAGCATAGAGAAGGTAAATCAAAAATTCATCTGCGTGATTTTCACAAAAATGTCGGCTTTTAGTTGAAAATCAGCGACGCCTCAATGCAATGTTTTCTGTCATTAAACAAGAATAGATGGTTTGAAAATGTATTACAAGTGAGAGAAATTTCTTACATCTGTGATAACTGGTGCTGCACAAAACTGTGTCTCATTCTGACGGAAATATGGGTTGTTCTGACAAACATCACTCTGAATGACATTGCAATCATTTCCACACCAGCCACAATTCAAGATGGGTGGTGTAACAACCTCAGATAGGCATCGGCTGCAACTTCCACTGTTAACTGAACACTTGTAGAGGGTGACTGCAATTCAAACAAAGAAAAACAAGACATATTCGTTTCAAATATCCATAAAAATGCACTTCAAAAGTCTTTCTTTTCAAACTCATTTCTTGCTGAATTTTATTACGTATAAAGAATAAACGACTTTCACAAAAAACAAGAGTAGAGAACAAAAAAATGTTATACAGAACATCAACAAGTTAACCCTAACTAAACCTGCTGAGAGCATCACAGTTTATGCAAGTGCATTGACTAGTCTACACACAAGTTGCTTTTACCATAAATTTTGAATACTAGTAAATATTTTGGAATCTAAAGACATTAAGGCTTCTTACGGAAAGTTTTTACATCGGCGGGCCCTCGGCGGCGCCGATTGATTCGGCGCGCCTGCGGCCCGGCTTTGTTCTCAACACGCCGACTGAGCGATGCGGCGGAAGTTCTATTTATCTCGTTTAGCAGGTGGATCGCCGTAAATAGCCCGCACTGACATTGTTGGATAGTTTTTGAGATCGCGGTTGTTGAATACCCCCCTCTAGTGTTTGGTTTATGCATATGCTAGAAGCCAAATTAATACCTGAAAAATACGGCGAACAGCGACGACTTTATTGGATACATGGCAACTGGTATATTTATTATTTTACTTCTGTTAAATATCTAGTACTAGTGTTTATGGTTATAGTTATGCTATTAAAAGATGCCGACATCTTAATTGTTCAAAAGGAGGCATTGCAACACTCATGAATAGAAAATAATATAATTATATAGTATGTCGAGTAATTCCCTGCTTTAAAAGAGTTATTTCAAATTAAATGAAATCACTAATACAACAGCCATGAGTTCTTTCTTCTTCTTAACTATTTTATGTTTCTTCTTTCTTTTTACCATAAAATATTACGAACAAAAAGAGGGTGAATGTATTTTTCGTTTGGTGGTATTCCCTCGGATTACACAAAACTAAATAAGCTATGAAGAAATAGGTACTAGAAAATCTAATTTGATTAATTACTTATCTAAATTTATGACCAAATATTTACTATTCTGCCTCGATGCTGATATATTTTTGTAAAATATTAATGTAATCGTTGGCCATGTACAGCGCGTTCGTTTCATTGTGTATTAAAGTTTTATACTGCTCATGACGCTTTCGCATTATGGCGGAGATATTATTGTTATTGACGGCTTAATCTATGCCTGGGGTGTTTCATAATAAAAGCTGTTCGTAAAGTTACGAATGACTGGAACATGTTCTTGGGTGCTATACTAATCAGATTCTCAATCATTTAGTACAAAAACTGACCACCAATCGTGCGTAAAGGCGTGCGTAACTTACGAACTGCTTTATGAAATACCCCCAGATGAAGTTGAATTTTACTATGTAGATATTTATCTATTCTAATTATGAAAAATTTGATCTAATCCAATCAAGTTTAACGTTTACAGTAGCTTATAAGAACATTTGTTTGTGTTTGATAACAAATGTTATTCGTTTCAGTGGCATATCTACGGGAGGGGGGGGGGAGGTGGCACGTGCCCCAGCCGCGCTTTTTTTTGTACACAACTGTTTAGCCATATCGCGGAAAAATTTGTTCCATTGCCCATGCTGAAATATTGAAGACAGAAATACATAAAGAGAGAGAAGAGGATAGATTAAGGGGAAACAAAAGAACTATACATTTTTTTAGGAAATAGAAGAGTACAGAAAACAGGAAAAACAAAGAAATGTACGAAAAGGGAGAAGAGGAAGCTTAAAAAAAGTTCCTTTCCCAGTATTAAAAGCGCGAAAGCTACGACGTTTTAGCAAGTTTGAGATATGCGGCCTGAGAAAATCGAAGAGACCAGCCCACTTTTACACCATTTATTTTACTCATTACTTAGTCTACATGAATAAACATAAATCCTTACTGATTCGAATGATTGTACATTTGACATAGTGGTTTGCTTTGTTTTACTTTGAAATGATAACGATTTGGGGTAGAAAAACAGTTTCAAAACCTCTTGAACTCGAATTGAAAAGCGCACATAGCAACGCTCAGGCTCACTGCCGAGAACCGCCCAATCAAAATAGGCTAGTTGTGCACGCACGCTCTATCATTCCCATATGAATTACGTGTACCCTCGATCTCTGCCTTATTTGCATAGTTTATGCAAATTAGATCGATCGACCACTTCGCCTCGCGGGCTGGGTTCTTTTTCTCCAGCTTTGCCACCGGATTGATTTTCATATAGAAACTTTTTTTCATTTTTTAATATATTTTCCACGAAAGTTTATTTTATCATTGATCGGATTTTTTTTGACGGGTTGGAGCTGGCAGAGTAAAGTTTGAGCAAATGAAAGTAGTAGTAGGTCGAGGCCTACTGTATTCGTAATTACACTTTCAACTTTGAACTCCTGAAGTGATCGCGCGTGCAATGGAATCATGCAGCTGTTTTTTATCGCGGGAAGGAGTCATGAGGCAAAAAAAAAAATCAAATGCATAATGAAGTATAGATGAAAATCTTTTGAGGGCATTTCTTCTACTTTTTTTCTCTTACATTCATAGCAATGCCATGACAAGGTGCGCACCATGCCTGTACACAAAAACACATTAAAAGGTTTTTTTTTTCTTTTCAATACCCGGCGATGAACGTGCCCATCATGATGATATAATAATACAGTGAAATGGGTATAAAAAATGCTAAAATCAGGGGGGGGGGGTTATACTTTTCACAGCCTGACATTATCCCCCTTGATGTTTAGGGTGGTAAACACATTACACAATACTTGTTTCGGGTATTCTGAGTTCGAAAGTTGATTACTTTTCAGGGCCCATTTTGTAAATTCCTGTATGGGCATGGTGTCCATGTTGTAATAACATTGCCCCCCCCCCCCCCCCCCCGTTTTGGGAAAGGCATATAACTCAGCAAAAGGCATCTAACAAAATATATCCATCTTCGATTACTTGCTTTTCCAAAGGCGGATCGGAGTTGGTGGTTATAAAAAAGAATAATCCCGAATATATAAATAAATTTATATATATATATATATATATATACATATATATGTTGTATATGTTATTTCCTTACAATTGTTAATAATTATTCTAATGTATACATGTATCTCATAGCATTCGCTTGGATCCAGCTGAGGCATGCGGCTTGTCATTGTTCAAAACTCACCTGCCCCCGACAAAGGAAT
Organism: Heliocidaris erythrogramma; assembly: GCA_025617745.1. Classification (NCBI taxonomy): domain Eukaryota; kingdom Metazoa; phylum Echinodermata; class Echinoidea; order Camarodonta; family Echinometridae; genus Heliocidaris; species Heliocidaris erythrogramma. The sequence continues at coordinate 40,631,001 of CM046853.1, forward strand.
TAATTAATAAGGTTGAAGATTTGTCAAATCCGTCGGTCAATTGAATCTGGTGTCGCTGAAACTACTAACCCGTCTCCGTGGTCTAGTGTTTAAGGCATTGACGTTCTAAGCCAACGACCCGGGTTCGATTCTCGGCGGAGACGTTTTTTCAGCCTTTGCAAAAATTTCAAAAAGGGAGGACAGCTCTGGGGAACTTTGATTTAAGCTACGCAATCATTATTCTCTCATTTCCTTTCGCATTATATATATATACTCTTGTACCAGCGTACCAATCATAACAGAGGAGTTATTATTGAACATTTTCCCCTATTTTATATTTTTTAGACGTTAGCGAAAATTGAACTGATTTAGTCCGTTTTGAACTCTCTGATTTCATAAGTCTTCCGACCGCTGAGAGCTTATAATCTGTGGCAAAAATGAGAATTAACCTAGCTGTAGTCAAAAGGTTTATAATTCTGTCATTTTGCGAGGGGAAATTTATTAGATTATGGTTCAAACTTTCAGAGGTTTTTATATCATTATATCTTTTTTCTAATTTAATCATGTAAACTTGATTTCTTTCAATGTTATTTGATTTCTTTTTATAGCTTGAATTCGATTGTCGCAAAGTCATTCAATTTTGGCAAATTTACTGATTAGACTAGTCTTTACCAAGAATAATATTGACAGAGATCGTTGATGTGAAGCTTACTTTTTTTACTTTTCGTCTTGTGAAAGAGCAATAGAAATCGCCGCTTTCTTAAGCTGAAGAATTAACACACGATTTTCTCTCTCTCCTTATACATCACGCGCCTGTTTCATAATCTCCACAGTTTTATTTCTTTCTTTTGAATGCTAACTCTCTTTTCGGTTCGCTCTTTACTTATTACCAGATTAAACAACGATGGAATAAAACAGAATCATAATAAAGAAATTGTATCCTGCTCTAGTTAGTTCTACCTTTAACAAATGTTTATAAAAGCGTCTTTCTTTTCTTTTCGCCATATCAAAGAGGTATAGAATTCGCCCCTTTCAAAGAACAAGGATTAAGTCACATCCTGCCTTCGCGAGACGATTGATTTTTCTTCTCTCTCCCATTGTCCTTCTCAGGGGCCGCGGAACGTCTTGGAAAGTGGAGGGGCTAAGGGGGGGGGGGGGGGCTGCGTGTATAACCACATTTTTGCACTGCCATACGTTTGCACGTGTTTACTGAAAAAAGTGAGGGGGGCTGCAGCCCCAAGCCCGGTTCCGCGGTCCCTGCTTCTCAATCACGAGCTTGTGTCATAATCTCCACACAGGTCCTTTTCTGTATGGTTAAAAAGCTTCATTTCTTTTATCATCAATACCCCATGTTCAACAGCAGGATAAAGATAAACTGCTTCTTAGCGCCGCTCTATAGTTAATAGAGCTTTAATTTTTTTTAATTAACGCCCGAACAATCTCTCTCCTTCTAAATCTTTCACCTGTATCATAATTTCGACTGTTCTTCTTAATTCTATTTTGAAAGCTAACTCTTTCTTGTCTGTTCGGCTTTTTTAACGAATAAGAGATTTGGCCGCTAATTATCATCATGTTGACTGGCGGTATGAACATGACGAAGACAAACTGCATCTTAGCTTGAAAGTTCGTTTCTCCCCGCTCTATATTTAACTCAAGCTTTAAAAAATCAGATACTTGTTTCACTATCGCAACCGAGGGCCTTTTCATTCTAGCTTTACAAAATAATTTTCTTTTATTTTCGTCTGTTAAAAAGAGTTATAGAATTGGCCGCTTTTTATCGTCATGTTCAAAAGCGGGATAGAGATAAACTGCTTCTTAGCGCCGCTCTAGTTAACTAGAGCTTAAAATATAAATAATAATGACAACTGCTTTTCGTAAAAATTGACACCCAGACAATTCTCTCTCTCCTTCTAAATCTTTCACATGTATCATAATTTCGACTGTTCCTCTTAATTCTATTTTGAAAGCTAACACTTTCGTGTCTGCATCTTAGCTTGAAAGTTCGTTTCTCCCCGCTCTATAGTTAACTCAAGCTTAAAACAAATCAGATACTTGATTCACTATCGCAACCGAGGGCCTTTTCATTCTAGTTTTACAAAATAATTTTCTTTCATTTTCGTCTGTCAAAAAGAGTTATAGAATTGGCCGTTTTTTATCGTCATGTTCAAAAGCGGGATAGAGATAAACTGCTTCTAAGCGCCGCTCTAGTTAACTAGAGCTTAAAAAAATGAATAATAATGACAACTGCTTTTTGTAAAAATTGACACCAGACAATCTCTCTCCTTCTAAATCTTTCACCTGTCATGCCTGTATCATAATTTCGACTGTTCATCTTAATTCTATTTTGAAAGGTAACTCTTTCTTGTCTGTTCGGCTTTTTAAACGAATAAGAGATTTGGCCGCTAATTATCATCATGTTGACTGGCGGTATGAACATGACGAAGACAAACTGCATCTTAGCTAAAACTCATCGTTTCTCCCCGCCCAATAGTTAACTCAAGCTTAAAACAAATCAGATACTTGTTTCATTATCGCAACCGAGGGCCTTTTCATTCTAGCTTTACAAAATAATTTTCTTTTATTTTCGTCTGTTAAAAAGAGTTATAGAATTGGCCGCTTTTTATCGTCATGTTCAAAAGCGGGATAGAGATAAACTGCTTCTTAGCGCCGCTCTAGTTAACTAGAGCTTTAAAAAAAATAATAATGACAACTGCTTTTTGTAAAAATTGAAACCCAGACAATTCTCTCTCTCCTTCTAAATCTTTCACATGTATCATAATTTCGACTGTTCCTCTTAATTCTATTTTGAAAGCTAACACTTTCGTGTCTGCATCTTAGCTTGAAAGTTCGTTTCTCCCCGCTCTATAGTTAACTCAAGCTTAAAACAAATCAGATACTTGATTCACTATCGCAACCGAGGGCCTTTTCATTCTAGTTTTACAAAATAATTTTCTTTCATTTTCGTCTGTCAAAAAGAGTTATAGAATTGGCCGTTTTTTATCATGTTCAAAAGCGGGATAGAGATAAACTGCTTCTAAGCGCCGCTCTAGTTAACTAGAGCTTAAAAAAATGAATAATAATGACAACTGCTTTTTGTAAAAATTGACACCAGACAATCTCTCTCCTTCTAAATCTTTCACCTGTCATGCCTGTATCATAATTTCGACTGTTCATCTTAATTCTATTTTGAAAGGTAACTCTTTCTTGTCTGTTCGGCTTTTTAAACGAATAAGAGATTTGGCCGCTAATTATCATCATGTTGACTGGCGGTATGAACATGACGAAGACAAACTGCATCTTAGCTAAAACTCATCGTTTCTCCCCGCCCAATAGTTAACTCAAGCTTAAAACAAATCAGATACTTGTTTCATTATCGCAACCGAGGGCCTTTTCATTCTAGTTTTAAAAAATAATTTTCTTTAATTTCGGCTGTTAAAAAGAGTTATAGAATTGGCCGCTTTTTATCGTCATGTTCAAAAGCGGGATAGAGATAAACTGCTTCTTAGCGCCGCTCTAGTTAACTAGAGCTTAAAATATAAATAATAATGACAACTGCTTTTCGTAAAAATTGACACCCAGACAATTCTCTCTCTCCTTCTAAATCGTTCACCTGTATCCAAATTTCGACTGTTCTTCTTAATTCTATTTTGAAAGCTAACTATTTGTCTGTTCGGCTTTAACGAATAAGAGAATAAGCAGAGGGGGGGGGGGGGGCGCAAGGGGCGTATTGTGTTGACAAAGTATGCCCCAGACCCCCCAGATGGCCGTTTGGCTTCGTCAAACGGAGGGTTCCTCAGTGTGTGCCCCCTTTCTGGAAATAGTATCCGCCCCTGGCTAACAGGCAGTATGAACATGATGAAGATAACGCGCGTCTTAGCTTGAAAGTCATCGAGTCTCTCCGCTTCATAGTTTACTCCAAAAAAAATGTGTACAATCTACTGGTGTCTAATAGCTAATTTCTTTTCTTCTTCGCCATGTTTTAAAGAGGTAGAGAATTCGCCCCTTTCAAAGAACAAGGATTAAGTCACCTCCAGCAAGAGAAGATTATTGATTTTCTCTCTCTCTCTCTCTCTTTGTCCTTGTTTCATAATCTCTACACAGATACACGTACTGTTCTTTCTGGTTAAAAGGCTTATTTTCTTTTCGGCTTTTCAAAGGGTTACAGAATTTACCCCTTATTATTATCGTGTATCAATAGTTTCGTTGTTCGTAAGTCATCTTCCCAGTTCTTCTTACTTCTGTTTTGAAAGCCAACTCTTTCGTATTTCCTCTCTACTTTCAATAGATTAAACAGCGATGGCTTAAACCAGCTTCGCAATGAAGAGATCTTGACGATGAATCGTGTGAATAAGTGAGATATAGAAAGTTACAATTCAGAATTCAAAGCGAGATCCATATAATCCGATTTTGCTACATCAACCTTTCTTCTGTCTCGCACGGCCCAGTGGTGTATTAAACGGAGCGGATAGAGGGGGCACATGCCAAGGGCAGCACTTTCGGGGGGGGGGGGAATGGAAATGAAAGACAATGAAGAATCTCGTAATATCTCCTCAATGTACGTATAATATACATCTAGTTTATAGAAAGCAGTGTAAAGGGTTCATATTTACATTTTCTCTTTTACTTTATTTTTCAATCAATCGGCCTTTATAAAGAACACATAACGATGGACTGTCGAACTAGCCAAAATACGGTCCGGTCAAGGGGGATACTCAACACACAAAATCGCCCCATGGCTGGAGCTCGCTACAAAAGGGCACCAGCAATTTCTTTCTTTCTTTCTTTTTGCTGTTGCTTGTCGAAGACTTTTCGGACATGTGACAACCACCCCCCCCCCCCCCCCCCCCCCCTCATGTTACTTTCTTTGTATAGACTTGAATTAAGGTTTGAATAAATGTACCGACACTCTTTATCATAAATAATTAATAATTCAGTTCATATTATAATTCTTTTCATGTTATAATTTTGGATTGGTATAGACTTGTGCATGTACTACAATGAGAACGAATGACATGACGTCATCCCATCGGAGTCCATGGATTCGCTCAGCTCCAAGTGCCAGTCGTCGCTGCAGCTTGACTCCATGTTGAAATCCTCGTTCTCGCTTGATTGTTGATTTGAAGAAACGATGCTATCCATGGTGAAAAGCTTGTCAAAAGATATCCTGCTTTTATAAACCACGGAAGGATCCAAAAGCCAGGTCAAATTTGCATATGCCGCATTGTTTGTGACGAAGAGTCAAATCACGGACGCGTGTCCGGCTCTATTGAAACAATAATATAACGCACGAATGCTCGCTTCCCTTGATCTTCTTACAAGTCAAAGGTGAAATAAGGCATTCACATTTTCTATAGATGTAACTGCGGCGTTCAATTTCAGGGGAAGAAAATCTTCTGTCCAACAACAATTTTCTTATTCCACTCCACATTCAATGAATAAAAACAGAAAATGAGGGGGCTGAGTCAGTGAGAATTTGAATTATCCCTTTAAGTACCAGAAACGAAAATAACACTTTTCAGATATCAATACCCCATATACCCCGAAAAATAGACTTTTCATTTATATCATATAACAAATTTTCAACATAGTGAATGCCTTTGATAAAAATAAATCTGAATGTTATTTTGCAACAAATTGATACAATTTTATGTTCTGCAATTTGAAACTTTGCAAACAAACATTCAGTTAATAGTATATTGTGTAAATAAGATAGGGGATTTCACTGGGGTATAAAGAGAGGGAAGTTCCCCAGTTTCTGCTGTAAAAAGATAAAGGTTTATCTCCTTGTCTGGATTCAAAAGATGCATATCGGTATAGGGATCGAGGTCTGCATGTGCATATGGAGTTTCTTTACAACAGCGCGTGTGAATGGAAATGACCATCTTTTATTAGTGATTACCCACGCCGATGAAATCGGCAGGGTTATGTAAAGGGCTCCGTATGTTTGTTTGTTTGTTTGTGTACAACAGAACGGGTGAACGGATTCGCACCAAATTTTCATGGAATGTTCGGATAGTGACAGGAAAGAATCGATTAGATTTTGGTGATGATTGGTTGACCCCTGCAAATTCTGTGTGACCTTGAAGTTTTGACCCCAACTTCATTTCGGATAGTGACAGGAAAGAATCGATTAAGAAAAGAATGGATTAGATTTTTTTTGGTGATGATCGGTTATAGAAACTTCAGTTCGGAGAGTTCTTTTTTTGTTTTTAAGAATATTTTATTACTTCCTTTTTCAAAATAACATTTTTCACAATAATCAAGGTAAAATACACAAACAAATATATTCACACCCAGTATCGTGCCAAATTACATAATAATAACAATAAGTAACCATAATATTTTACATGCATGTATTAAATACTAGATTATGCCAAATCTAGAAGACTTTATTGCGATAAAAAAGGAGAAAAATATAAAATATAAAATATAGTGACAGGAAAGAATCGTTTAGGGAAAGAATGCAACTACTCTGTAGCGCCGCCTTTGACGGCCTTTCTAGTTCTCCAATGTCTTGCAGATACAAATGGTTCGCATGGGCCACAGAACAGGAACTGGGGTGGATGCAGTCCCCACCACCACAACCACACACAATTATTGTACACACTTTATATAAAAACACTACCCTCTGATACCTTCGGGGAAACCCTATCATCACTGGTGTAGACAGGGGGCACCGGGGGCCATGCCCCCTCCCTATTCAGCCACTACAATAACAAAAAAGCGAGAGCGAAAAAGCGGGGGAAGTGAGAGAAAAAATGCCTAAAATGGCACTACAAGCCATTATCCTGGCTCTCAAAATTTGCTAAAAAAGTCAAAGTTTTCGCGCCCACCCTTGTCCCATGGGTGTCGATCCCGGGGGATGGACGTATATATCCCCCAAAATATTTGAGGTGGGAGGATGGCCTGTATTATCACTCCCAATATATTTGGATAACATAAATAAGAATTATGATGCATTAACTTGAAACTAATAATTATTTAAACTCATGATGTTTAATCTTGAAAAAACACATTCTTTAATGATTAGAAGAAAGGAAATAAAAAATGCCATAAGTTCAATACGATAATATTAAAGAAAATTAGTTCACTCGCATTGTTTTCTCAATTAAGGGGTTCCGTCCATTGGCGTAGATCCGTACATTCCTTCTTTTCATTAAAAACATTTTGGGATGCTTTAAAATGCAAGTTTTATAGACAGATTCCCTGATGTAGGAGAGGGATACTCCCTCCCAACCCTGCTCGGTCTCTTCGCTCAGTGGTGTGTCTGGGGGGGGGGGGGAGCACGTGCACTGGGAAACACTTGAAGGGGGCGCAAACGCAAAGGAGAGAAAGAAAAATAGGGGAGTGAAGAAACATTATAATCGTTACGGCTTTACGACCCGTACCCAGCCCTGTTACATACAATGCAGTATTGCGCCCCAAATAACTGAAAAGCAGCCAGGGCGGTGAACTAATATTCCGCCAAAAAAAAAGATGCTAAAACTTCGGAGCTTTCGCGCTTCGCGCGGGAAGGGGGGGGGGGGGACTCCCCTCCCTGTACCCACCCCTGTTACATACGGTGCAGTATTACGTCCAAATAACTATAACTTTCCGCCTAAAAAATTGTTTTCTACGAGCCGTTATCTTTATCTCAAAATTGCGGGGGACAAGGGAGGGGGGGGGGGTGAAATGTGAATCGACCTATAAAGCATTCACGAATTCACGACTTCCATTTCTCCGAGACAGGGCCAATTTCTCCTTCATCCTGACAGTCTCTCTCTTTCTTTCCACATCAATCTACATGTATTTTTAATGTTACTTACAGTTTCCTATGGGACAGGGCATCTCACCAAACATGGTGATGAAAAAGATCCTTATGAAGGTTAACGACGTACATATCAAAGTCAACAACCTTATCCGGGGACAGGCGCAATCACAAAAGTTTGTAATCGTTCCGGAATTCTTAATAACTTTAATAAATTACCTCGCTCTCTCGCTCTTTTACTCGATCCCTCTTAATACAACAAACGGACTTATCGAATCACTTTTCTCCCCATTTTCCCCATATTTTGGAGTTCATTTTTAAGACCAGACGGCTGATCGAGATCGATATTTCCAAAAATAAAACACATCGATAATGTTTTAATTTCAATAAAGCGCTCATTATATAACTGCCCAATCATGCTGGTTTGTAACAACATTACCCAAAGCACTAAGTAATATTTTTTTAATTCATGCACTCGAATAAAGTGTGCTTAATATTATTCCGAATTACCCAATAGATGTTGTTGACATATATAACGAAAACGTTAAAAATATAGGGCAAAGCCAAGAAAGAAAGAAAGGCTACTCTTTCAACACAGGGGCGTTTTTGAAAGTGTGTGTGTGTGGGCTGATTTGATTTCACTCATTAATGATAATATATTAAGCTAATTCATACATTTTATGAAATGTGTTTACTCAAAAAAGGGTGGAGGGGGGAGGGGGTGGGCTGCAGCCCCCCAGGCCCCGTCCCCAGTTCTGGTTCCGCGACCCATGCAAAAGTAAAGTTGTATTTATATTCAGAAATCCGGTCTTAACTCGAGAACATTAAGTTTTTCGTTGTGATATTTCAATTTCATTTTTTTTATTCGCAGCCATGACGGCTACATACAACAGCTATTAACATGTGAAAGTGAATTTATAATTGCATTGCTTGGAAACTACACAATGTATTTTTGGGATTGGATTTTTATTGTTATTAGTTGAGGTTTTTTTTGGTTTGGAACATAAAGCAATATTTTGAATAGTTGTCCGTCCTTTATTTATTCGTGTATTAATTTTTATGTCGTTTATCATTACTATATATTTTTGTGGTGGGCTCGATGTGGGAAAATTAAATGTTAGGGGCCGACTTTGTCATGGCACAAACATAGGTATTTTTTTTCTCAGAAAACTATGACAAATGATACGTACGGTACTTTGACGGAGACTTCAATACATTCGTACTTTTTCCAAAGAAAATAAGAAGCAAAATGAAGCAGAATGAGTCACCATTTAAACCGTAAGTGGCGCTCTTTCAAAACACTAAATATACAACTTCCTTCAAGGCAGAACAAAAATAAAGAACAGGAAGTCGGCGAAATCGAAGGAATCGCAGGGTGGGTCTCTAAACAAAAGCTCGCGCTAATCCCGCTGAACGGCGACTTCTTAGAGTCGCCGATGGATATGACAAGATCCGGGAGATAATCCCGCTAATCGGCCTTTTTAACTTTGGCCGCGGTGAAAACGGTGACAAAACTTTTCGTAAGAAGCCTAAACATGTATGTTTAATCTTTATTATGACAAAAGAAATGTCATCCTACTAAAATGGAAAAGTAATACTTTCTATTCACTCCTTTCACATGTAAAAGCTACATAAAACAATCATACGATTGATACGTATTGGCTTACCATATGTTTCTGACAGGTCATCTATCTTGTTCTGTCCATTCCACTGCACAGAGACACGTACGTTTTTCTGAAGGATGTTCTCATTATACATGTACTAAAAGAATATACAATGTTAAGGGTGTCACCAGCTGTCCAATAGTAAATGGGACTTACAGCTGAAATCTATTTACAAATACATGTAAACAGTATACTGATCAAAAAACTTTGGTAGCTTCATGAGAAAAAAGTCGACCAAACCATAGTAAAACAAGAAGTCAGCAGGCTGTTGAAAATGAGCCAAATAAGCCTATGAAACATTGTTCTAACGTAAAAATATTGAATCAATTTTGGCTGGACTTTTTAAAAATCTTGCTGGTCAACTATCCCTAACACAAATACATGTACATGTAAAAGGAGGCCATCTATAGAAAGAAAAGTAGTAAATTGTTTCTTTCCAACATTCAACAAATTTCAAGGTCACAGAATTTTTTTATATATAAAGCTACCAAATTTAGGTATATTTTTGTTTGATACCTACTTTATATATATATACCATAAAATTAGGATGTACTCTTATCTGTAAGAAAAAGGAAGGTTGGCTGAAGAAGATCATAGTCTTTGAGTAACATAACATATATAAATTTATAACTACTGTCGGTTTTCAAAATTACCATTCTGTTCTGCAAGAATTATAGTATTACATGACATAATGCATTATTGAACTTGGAGACTAAGAATAATAACATTCACGAAATGGCTTTACAGTGACTTAATGTTCATGGAACTGAAAATTTATCCGTTACTATAAAAGTCTTTATAATACTGTGTTAATTTTAAGCCAACAATGATTTTACCTGTTCATCACTGCAAATAATGTAGGTATCACTGAAATCGGTACTGGGTACTCTCACTTCTTCCCCTTCGATGTGAAGAATACACTCATATGATATTAGGCCCTGAAAAAAATAAATGATTATATACAATCACACTGCTTGATTCAGAGGAAACTGAGCTACACAGTACGACATAATTACATCCCAGAAATGTAAAGACATGTGAACAGTACATGAGTAGCACTAGCAGTAAGGTATACAAACTGAGTGCATAATTATGAGAACAGTGATTTGTATGTGTCAATTATGTACTTAATTAGGGAAGGAAATTTGAGTATGCAAATATTCTGTCATAGAAAAATCCAAAAACATATATACAATAATTACAAGAATACTGAGCAAGGTAAAATATGTCATCCAAACAACATTCCATTATTCTTAATTAACAAGCTTGAGCACAATGGGAAATCAACTCGAAATGAATTCCATCTCCCCCCCCCCCCCCCCCCCCCCAACAAAGAAAAAAATCCAATTACTTTGCATAAAAAACTTGATATACATGTATCTCCTATACTTGCTTGGTAATCATGAAAGAAGGAAGATACATGGAGAAGAAGTACATATAACACTGGGAGTAATATGCCAAAAGATTTGTTTACAAATTAAAAATTCCTCCCCAGTCAAGCTTCTTCGTTTACTAACCATTGTCTACGGCGGACCGTTTGAATATTAATGAGTCAGAAAAAAGAGGATCTTGGGTATTTAATTCTAGTTCGTCGTGACTTGGCCGTGAACCAGAATAGCCTGGTGGTTAAGTCGCTGCCCGGCAAGCAGTAGATGACAGGTTCGAATCCCGCTGGTTCCAATTTTTTCTGACTGGTGTTTTTCATTACAGATCGAGCATACGATCTTTAACACTGGGAGTAATATGCCGAAAGATTTGTTTACAAATTAAAAATTCCTCCCCAGTCAAGCTTCTTCGTTTAAGTACATATACCTTTGACTGATCTGTAGGGAGATTATTTGCTGACAGTGAGTAGCCCGATGCAATATTGACTGGTATAAGAAATGATTCTGTTGTTCCAAGCAGCTGAGGGCAAAACCCCTGTCCTCGATTTCCAGAACCAACAAGATTCTACAGAAACAAGCAAAAGGGTAACATAACAGACTATAAAATGGAAAACAAATCATTAGCATGTTTACATGTAATTAAATTTATTACTAAACCTTGTAGGTAAATTGTTTGCATGTAAACCAGTGCAAACGCATTTAAAGTAGCTATCCAAAGAAAATCACAAATATGGCAATTAATGTATCACTAGAAACTGGGAAGCTTACAGATGGCAATCGTATAAGTTTTATGTCAACTGCGTATATGATGATTATAAAAACAACACAAATAAAAGCTCTTCTCAGCATCTGGAATAGCCGAGGATTCGCCAGAAATATAGCGAAGTTTTTTATGTCGTCACACTAGGGAACAATCACGCTTAAGCAGACGACGTCCTATAATGAATAAACGTAACTGCAATGCAACTATTTATCAAATTACAAAGAGTTTGGTACATTTAAACATGACCTTATTTCACACCATTCTAAAAGGGAAAGTGAACCGATTCTGATAACTAAAACCGTTTGATAGTAAATACACAGGAGAAGGGTCAATGATCAATGAAATAAACCCCACTTTCAAATTGAAAAGCCCTCCGAATAAAATCACAGATTGTATTCGTTCCCTCTTGAAACGCCGAACATGCCCCGGTGCAAGCAGCTGAAAATACAATGGCGTCTTATTTTGTTTACAAGTGACTGATTCCTTTATTTTTTTAACGCTGCATTTTTCATCAAAATAATACCATACACGAAGTTAAGAGTGAGGCAACAGACTAACATTAAGACTGACGCTAGTCAAGTAAGATAAATAAGTGAAGAGGAGATGACAAAACAGGCACTGAAAAATGTGTAAGATGTTATGGGACATCGTCTGCTTAGACAGGACTGGTCCTTCGTGTGTCGTCACACATCTCAGCAGCGTTCAAGGAGCTCTTCAGCTGCTATATCGGGGGCTGTATTTTACCGTTTTATAATTGATAATAATCATTAATTCAAATGTTTCCAAGCGTTGAATTTGGATAACCTTGTTTAATTGATGCCATCTATGCAATAATAAGTATTAAGCCAATATTTATTTTGATGGAATTTTCTTGCAAAGTGATCTTTAAGGAAGGCTTCCAGTACTCCGTTATAAATGCTCAGGCAACAGTTGCTCAGGGCTTACTTGATCAAAGTTGTAGGGTTATGTAGATGTAGGGCTTAGGCTTAGGGAATTAGGGTTTAGGTGTTTTGTCAAGGGATGACAAATTAGTATAGGATCACTGAGCAATTGTCATCTGAGCATGTGATCTACATGTACACATACAACAAGGCTTCTTGATAGATGACTTGCAACACATGCCTCATAGAGCAAAGAAACTAAAAATGGATTCTTGTGCAAGCTTTCCCAAACTAGTGGTTCGAAAACATACATGTATGGAGATATATATCTGTAAACATCATTTAAAAGAAACATCTACTTCAGTCTCAATACCCATTCCCTTTATGTCCTTGTACATGTGCTTTCTAACACATGTATAAATACACATTTACTTTCTTACATTATCTCCAATAACCACAGTGTCCCCATCTGACATACAAGAGGTGCTATCATCTGTACATGTGTTGCCATAAACACACCAATCACATGGGTAGGGGCTTGTAACACAAGATGAACAACTGCAAGAAATCAAAAAGTGCTAACATAAGCAAAGAATTTAAAAAATACATGAGAATTCACTTTGATTAACCCCTGTCTACAACATAGTCACAAGTCCCAATTTGATGATTACATTGAAAATAACCATCTTTGTGCAGTTAACATTTATGCACATTTAAAAAAAACACCATTTGTTGAATCTCTGATTTTGTGAATTTTCTATCTACCTTGATTTTGTTTCTAGGAATCAATATTGAGCAAGCTTACCAAAAGCTGAAAGCTGAAGTCAATGTAGTCTCATACATTTTATACTGAAATAAAAATTAATAATTTATGATTTAAGGACATACATCAGTTATATTCGTGAGCACCTCAGCTGCTTACCCTGGCTGGTTGTGTTACGTCATCACAACACCGGGAGGGTATACAATAGACACGCACATTAAACACAATGCTTAATTTTGGGTACACAAGTGTGCGAAGTAAGAAGAAGCTGGTAAAAATAGATGAAATCGTTAATTCTGTACCTGTGAAAATGAATCAAATATCAACTAGCTTGAGCTGAAAGATCACATTCGATATGCCCTCTTATAAATTTTCTATAGGCAAATTTAGTCGTACAGGAATAAATTAAAGATGAATGTCCTTTGGATGGCATAGCCATGGTCATCTACCTCCATTTTTTGCGTGTAAAATGAATGAGTGCGCAGATATGGGCATCATTGTTTTTCCAATGCTGAAATGACACGACCACCGTTTCTTGTGAAAATGGCATTGTTCTTGCTCTAATTTTGATGAGATTTTTTTCAAACTTACTCTTTAGAATATCAGGAATAAAATAAAATGAAGTTTTAGAGGAATATTAAAGAAATTCTTGTTCATTACAGGTCAAAACCTGAGGTGCGCAGACATAGGGCTCCCCATCATACACTAACTTAGCACAAATTAAAAGATAGCTGGAGAAAGAAAGTCATTATGCCGACAAATCATTGTCTATACCATATGACTATGATCATTATCCCCACAGTCAAAGACAGTCATGAGCAAATAGAATTATGAGTAAAATGTCACTTAAAACGACTTACAATTTCCTTTCTTATACACTGGTTCAAAAGTGTGCGTTTGACTGTCGCATGAACTGCTAATTCACTCTTCGTAGTAAAATAAAGACAATTGTATAGTCTATGTCGTTTCCGTGACAATTGTGTTTGAAATAGTCGTGAACAGGCGCGCCAGAAGGATTAATCCTTTGCGGATAGGGGGCAAACACTCTGAGGGGCCCAACCTCACACGAATATTCCATATTCCGATATATTTTCAAAGTGCGCGGTTCAGAATTTTTCACTGAAAAAAGAATGCAATAATTCAAGCACTGTAATCATCCATTGTTTTTCAATATACTTCCTTACACCTGAAATAGGGTTATTTTCTTTCGGCTTTATCTGTACAAAATTTTTAACACTTTTTGGTATACCAGCATTTCAATGCCCGAATTTCGGGATATTCAGGCAACTAGCTACCAAAATATGAGATATTCAGGCACCTTGCAAAATTATTTATCATAAAAATGCGGGGAGCTGCAGCCCCGCCTCATACACCTACGGGGCTATTCATGCTGAACATCCTTAGGAGAATATTGGAAAACAGCCACCAAGAGAAAGTTTTAAAGCATATTACAGAATCATTCAACACTTTTTTCTTTTCTGACGACGGAACAGCTTTAATAGAACAGAATTTTTGCAGTATTAAAATGTGACTTTTTTTTCTTCATAATGACTATCATTATGAAAAAGTTGCTTTCCTAATATTGAAATTTGCGCTCAAGAGAAACTTTACACAGGCAGGTCTCAGCTTACTTAGAATTGTGACTTACATAACATTAAAGACATAATTATATAAATATATATATATATATATATATAGACAAAATAGGAATGAAAAGTCCGTATACGATGAAAAAATTCGAATTTTCGGCCATAGGCCTTCATCAGGAAATGATGAAAATTTATTAGATAGGTACACAAAAGAGCGTGAAGCGCAAAAAAAAGACAACGCAAAAGCTCCATGGATACCAGCGCAACCATGGTAGAGATCAGGAAGGAGAGGAGAGAGAGAGAGAGAGAGAGAAAGATATAGAGGCGTAATAGAGCAGAAGCGCAGAAAGGGAGAAAGCTCCATGGAAACTCGCGCAACCATGGTAAAAGAAGTTAAAGAGGAGAGACAGAGAGAGAGAAAGAAATAGAGATAGAGGCGTAATAAAACGTCATAAAAGAAGAGAAAACGAAAACAAAAAAGGAGAAGCGCTAAAAGGGACAAAGCTCCATGGAAACTCGCGCAACCATGGTAAAGAAAGTTAAGAGGAGAGAGAGAGAGAGAAACACGTCACAAAGAAAGAAAGGGAAACAAAAGAAAACAAAAAAGCGAGAAGGAAGGAAAGGGAGAGAGGATGACGTAGTAAAACGTCATAAAGAAACCAAGGGAAGATGAAAGAGAGAAAGGGGTGGTGGAAGGGGGGAGAGAGAGGGGGAAGGGAAAAGAAGAGAGGAAAAGAAAAAAGGGGGAAAGAGGGAGAGGAAAAAGAAAATAAAGAGAGGAAGATGAAGCACAACGGAAAGAAAAAAAAGAAGAAAAGGGGGAAAAGAAGGAAGTAGTGAAGAAAGAGAGTAAAGAGCAAAAGGAAGAGAGGGAGAGAGAGGGAAAAAAAGTAGAAGAAAAGCAGAACGAAGAATGGAAGAGAAAGGTGGAAAGGACAAAAAGAAAACATTCAATTCGTACGAAATGCTCGAAATGTTACATTCATCCCACGAGGATGAAGGGTTCCCAGGTGGAAAATCAGTCTTTCCTCCCTTCTCTTCCTGGATAGATCATCGCCATTGCACTTGATGGCGCGAATCACTTTGAAGTCTTCAACCGAGTGGCCGGGGAGGTTGAAATGGCGTGCAACAGGCAAGCCACTGGTGTTTAGACGTATGGAACGTAGATGTTCAGTAACCCGGTCCGCTAGACGCCGCTTGGCTTCCCCCACGTACAGTAGATTGCAGGCCTTGCAACAAATCACGTAGATTACGTTCTCCGTCGTGCAGGTGAAATTATCATGGATGGTGAAATTGCCCTTGGGGCCACTGATGTTACGTTCTGTAGAAAGACGGGAGCATGTCTTGCATCGTGGGCGGAGGCAAGGACGGGAATCTAGGTCACTGTCAGCAGGTTGGACTCTGGTGTGGTTTGAATGGACCAAGGTTGATCTCAGGCTTTTGTCCTTCCTGAACGCTGTCATAGGGGGTTCGCTGAAAATGTGAGAAGTTGAGGGGTTGTCACTCAGCAACTTGAAATTTTTCTTGATGGTAGACGCGAGTCTAGCATTCGGCTCATTATACGTTAACACCGGGGGAATGCGGGATGATGCCTTCTTCTCACTCCGTCTCAGAGCTTCTATCCGAGTAACTCTTGCTGATTTCTTGGCGGCGCTCTCAACCATGTTGACAGGATACCCCCGGTCGATGAAGAACGACGACATTTCGGCGGAACGGGCCTGGAAATCGTCCTCCTTACTGCATAGCATCCTGAGACGGGTGAATTGGGACTGGGGAATAGCCTTCTTGCACGCAGGTGGATGGGAAGATTTGAAGGTGAGATAGCTGTGGGCGTCAGTGGGTTTGTAGTGGATGCTTGTATCGATCCGGCGACCTCCGTTGACAGAAATCTCTATGTCCAGGAAAGGTAGAGAGTTGTCGGAGATGGTGTGGGTGAAGCGGAGAGAAGGGTGGAATGAATCGAAATGCTGTATGAAAGAGTTCAATTCATCTCGTGAACAGGTCGCGATGCCGAAGAAATCATCGATGTATCTCTTGAAGAGAATGGGGCGGGGGCCCTCGTAAGATGTCAGCATTTGGGACTCCATGAAACCCATGAAAAGGCAGGCATATGAAGATCCCATCTTGGTCCCCATGGCAACACCTTTTCTCTGATTATAGAACTTCCCATCAAACTGGAATGATGAAAGGTTCAGGACCTATCTAATAAATTTTCATCATTTCCTGATGAAGGCCTATGGCCGAAAATTCGAATTTTTTCATCGTATACGGACTTTTCATTCCTATTTTGTCTATAACTTTGCAAGTCCGAAGCAGAACTATATATATTTATATATATATATATATATATATATAGATATGATTATATAAATTACATAACAATCTTGCGATGGGGTGGTAACAAAACGAGGAAAGCCCCTGCCCCATACATACAGTGTTTATAAACACTGCATTTATTGAAATGCGAGGGATCGTGGCAATCGATTTAGAAAATTAGATTATTCATTGTTGAAACAACGTATTTTAGAACACAAAAATTGTTTCCATTGTTCAACTGCAAAATGATTGATGCCATATAACATCTTTTAGACTTGTGAGGATGAGAATAAAAACTACATTTTCCTTCTTTTTAGGCACAGAGAAGCACCTGCCACACCCAGCGCTTAAGGGCCTTGTAATAGAAGAGATATTGTAAAGTCAGATAATCACTGTTGCCATTAATGTGAGAGGGAGTGTAGAGGGACCCCTCTAAGGGGACAGAATTGATGATTGCAAGCGAGAAAATTAAGATTATTGCGTGTTGAAACCTTGCATTTCGCATCACTAACAAAATTAATCGTTATCTGTCCCCTCCCTTGATAGTCGAAAAAATCTGCCACTTCGAATTCGTTGAAACTGCTAGACTGTATTAATACTCGAGATACATTGCTCCTATCTGCATGTAAGGGAGTGACCATGTGATGGTGATACCTCGCCTTTTGGAGCACTCGAAAGCTGATCGCAATACTGCAAGTTTCATTGTCTTTGTGGGGGAGGACTAACCGAACTTTGGGTGAAAGCTGGAGTTGGAGATTCTACACGATTCATCCCAATCCATGTGCTGGCAGCACAGATTGGAGAGAACTTGTGTCAGGTCTTGCCCGCAGTTCACGTTTTAACTGGTTGTGATTACACCAACAAGATTGGTACTAAGCATTTTGCCCTGACGACAAACTCAGAGAACTACCTGAAGGACTTTGGCACCAAGACAGTTGATGACACAATTGACAAGGCTGAAGAATACCTCACCCATGTATTAAAGAAAGGGACGAAACTGAAGAAGATGGACCAGCTCCGAAATGATTTGTACCACCACAGTAAATATGTGACCTTATAGCAGCTACCGCCAACTAGCTCAGCAACAAGACTACATATCCTCAGAGCAGTTTACGCCACAAACGAGATGGTGTCCCTCTTGTCCACCACAGATGATCACCTGGATCCAACGCAGTATGGGTTTGAGGAGGTTGACGACCTCCTTACACCAAAGCTGGACTCAAACCCAATCCCTGAACACTTTGCTACCAACTGCAACTGTCTGAAATGTGGGACACAAAGGTGTCCATGCCTCAGGAACGCTGAACCCTGCTGCTCATTCTGCAGATGTCAAAGCTTGGTTGCAGAATGCAAATATGTCTTCGGTAAAACTTAAAAAAGTAACTTGGCGAAGGCTCCTAGATGTGCTTGGCACTATGACCAGATGTTAATTACTAAATTAGCAGTTAAAATGGTTAGTTTTCAGAAAATACCGCTATATTTACATGTTATCTCAATGGATATGTATGTCTGTAAAAATCAATCATACTTTCAATAGTTGAGTGAAACATCTCCCTGATGTAGGTCTCGATTAGTGATACATGTAGGCCTTATGACTGTACAAGTAACATGTTGTATAAATTGGTTAAAGGATCATCCATTTAGGATACTAAATCGGGAGTTTCAGACCCAGTCCACCCCCCCCCCCCCCCCCATGTCCGCAAAAATATGCAATAATGTACAGGCATGCAAATGGCCCTGCCCCGCTAGTGCGTACATGTACATACCGGTACTGAATAGCTCCTTTCAAACCCATGTGGTTGAAATTTGCAAATGCAAACGCTAAGGCTCTATTTTTGTGTTTTTTTGTTCATCACATTTTCCTCTAAATTTGATAATTAAATGCGAGGTATTTCCATGATATAATGTGTTTTTTACTTCATAGTCGACTTTATTTGATAGAGCATGTGCTAAGCCAAGTTTTTATAATTTGCACCTATTTGACGTTTTGACCTTGAAAATGTGTCCTTGAAGGTCAAATATTGGCAAATTTCGGCTTAGACTTTGTAGTATTTGCCAATACAAGCATTTTAAGGGATCATTGGTTGTTGTAGGTTGATTGGCTGCAATACTGTGGACATTTGACTTTTTCCACCATAAAACAGCTATTTTTAGCCTTTTTTAAACATAGGTCGTTTTTCGTTTCCTACAGGGCGTTCATTATCCAATATACTTGAACATGGGTGGGTTAAAATCACAGCAGGGTACCGATTCTAACATATTTAGGTGTAAAAGTGGCAAGGTTGGTCCATTCCTGGCCTTGGTAAGGCCGTTTATACCTGTACTCCAGATTTTAGGCAAGGTCAAAAATTGGTGACCTTTTGACCTCTGGTGACCTCGTTAGTGACCCGATTAGCATATAACACATATAATTGTAAAGAGTGGCCCAGGACAAACATTTTTAGTGGTCATATGTAACAATGTGATGAATAGGTGAGGAATTATGACCATTTCAATTTCGCCTACCCCTAAATATTGGCCCCAAATTGTCCGTCCCGACCACATGAAAAGACGTCATTTTCTCACTTAGTGCTGGGTTACAAAAGTGTTACCCAAGTTTTTCCACTAAGGTGGGTAGTCTACTTCAAAATTATGGTGAGTAACATAGGGTACATTTTATGCACACGAAAACCCACCCAGCCCCTGGACTAGCTCCAAGTTAGACCGCTCTAGAGGAACGGTTCTTGAAGAACGGTTTGTTTGCTTTCACACTCCGCGCAATATTTATGTCTCAAATCGCTCAACGAGTCAAAGTGGTCTTGTTGCTATGGTAGTTCAGGTCAGCGGGTCAATTTTTCGCATATAAATCAAACCGTTTTTTTTTTCCACTTTCCTTTTTTCTCCATGTGCATATTATACTATAATCTTGTTTTCCTGTGTTTTCCTTTGTTTTCATCATTCTATCGTCTTCTCTTTTTTACCTTGTTTTATCGTTCTATCACTTCATTTTCTCTTTCTAATATTCCTTGTTTTCTTTTGTTTTATCATACTATCGTCTTTTTTTTCTGTACCTTTCCTATGTTTTTCTTTGTATCATTCTATCATTTTCTCTCTCTATCTTTTATTTCTTTACATTTCTTATATTTTTCTTTGTTTTTATCATTCTATCAAATTTTCTTTCTATTATTTTTTTTTTTAATCATTTTATCATTTTCTCTTTCTATCTTTCCTTGTTTTCTTTTGTTTTTCTTTGTTTTTATCATTAACTTTTCTCTTTCTATCTTTCATTGTATTCTTTTGTTTTTTTCCTTCATTTTTATCATTCTCTCGTTTTTTATCTTTCTATATTTCCTTGTTTTCTTTTAGCTTTTCTTTGTTTTTATTCATTCTATCGTCTTTTCTTTCCTTGTTTAGTTTTGTTTTTCTTTGTTTTCATCATTCTATCGTTTTCTCTTTCTAGCTTTCCTCGATTTCTTTTGTTTTTGTTTTTATTCATTCTTTCTATCTTTTCTCTCTTTCAGTCATCATTTCATCATTTCCTATTTCTACCTTTTCTTATGTTTCTTTCTTTTCATCATTCTATCATGGAGCGATGGCCTGCACTTCAAGGAAAATCACAAGAGATTTCGGCTCAACACACACTCAATTCCGTTTGAAGTACGCTTTAATTAGGATCGCTTTCGCTTTCACACTGCACGTTAGAGCGGTCTAAGAACCGTTCCTCAAAACCACTTCCCGAGGTGGTCTTCTGGAGCGCTCCAGAAGAACGCTTCCTGGACCACTTTAGCATTCACACTCACCTCAGAACCGCTCCTGAGGAACGGGTCTTAGACCGCTCTAACGAAGTGAGTGTGAATGGGCTCTAAGCCATTGCCATATAACACTATTCATGCATTTCATCACCCCATAACTTTGTTCGAGGTGAATCAACAGTGCTGCAGGCAGCTTGCATAGTGTTCAGCCCAACTTGCATACTGCTGCACAAATATTGCGTAGACAGGCAGTGATGGAAATAAAAGTATAAACATGGGACTTGAATACACATTTGCCATTGGCTAAATTCTTGAACCCGTCTTATAATGTTCATTTTACATGTAGCAAAACACTGATGCAGCATACCCTGTTTATCAGTCTAACTGATAAGATGTTACTTTGAATTGGGTGGTCATAAAGATAAAATATAATATGTAGTTAAGGGCACCACACCCTACTAGCATATTGCTGCATATGTGTCTAGTGGTGTCCAATTAACAAAAAACTGTGTTTGAAATGTCTGAATGTTGATCATTTTTTGTAATAAAGTTCTTTCATTTATTCATTCATAATGGTTGGAGCCTTATTTCAAAATTTGGTGCATGTACACATTTCCATCTTGTCAATAATGTTCTAAATTTTGCTATACTCAATCAATTTATGCAAAAGCAAATTACTTAATCCCAACTGAAAGAGATCTAAATTAGTGAATAGAAAAGTGTCCATAAAAATGAACTCTAGAGGAACACTACAAAAGCATTCATTTAACCAGAATGGTGTCCCATCCTTCATGAGTTCCTGTATAAAGTTGCATAAGATTAATGTCATCACCACCAAAAAAATAACATCGAACTGCTTTTTAAGTATTGCGGCAAATAAGAAAAAGAACTTACGAGATAATGCGACTGCAGTCAAAGAAGATGAAATCAGTTGTGACAAATCTGAGTTGAGTTTCAGTTGAGAAGATAGAAAGACGCAGTGTTACATGATCCACTAGCAGTGAAATGAAAATAACAGAAAATAACAGAAAAAATGGTTACTTTTTTATCAACCCCTAAACATTTGTCAATATTTGAATGACAATTGGGAATACATTGAATGACTAATAACTTACCTCACTCTGCAACTAACAAAATGAAGGTATCTTAATCAAGAAAGCTCTGTATTAGATAGGACCTGCATATTTTTTTTCAAGGTTATATTGCAGGGGTGCCGATCCATGTTCATTGTACAAGCGAGGGAGCAAACAACGCCAAACAACGCCATTTCTTGTGCATTTTAATGAAATTTTGAGCGATAGAGAAGCTCAAATTTATGCATTGATTTTCTATTCATTCACTTCTATAATTAGGAGCAAAACTAACAAAAACCCTAGCCTACAGGCTTGAGAAAGAGTCCAGAAATTCAGCAAAGCTGAAATTTTGCATTAATTTTGACCACCGCAGTTGAGCATTATTTGATAAACAGTTCTCTATTCACTCACTTCTACAATCGGGAGCAGAACTAACGAAAACCCTGTAGGGTTGAGAAAAGTCGAGAAATTCAGCAAGGCGACCTGAAGTTGAGATTTCTTTCAAAAGTTGAACCTTTGCAAATGCTGTTTTATACACTTTATCCTAAATTGGGGCGCAATATTTAGCACGACTCATATGAAGCTTGCATCATAATAGCGAGCAAAGCAATTACATCTTTATTTTTCTTCAAATTTTGAACCCTGTTTTAAGAACTATATACTAGGGCGCAAAATTATGAGATCCTGAAAGAAAGTAATTGTGCGAGGGAGCAAAGCGACCGAGCTTTGGAAAATGTTCGCATTTCAAACTTTCAAAAACTTTTCAAAAAATTTGGGGCGCATAAGATTTTTCTTAATTCTTAATTTTTCTTTTCTTTCTCTCCTTTGCGTCCCATCCAAATGCAGCCCAGCTGGGAACTTGTCCTTCTGTCCGGTATATACACAACTGAGCGAAGCGACCGAGCCGGGGAGGGACTTTTTCAAAAATCGGTGGATAAAACTTGCATTTTAGAGCATCCGAAAATAATTTTTAATGAAAAGAAGGAATGCAGATCTACGCCAATGGACGGAAGCCCTTAACTGAGAATAACTGAATGCGAGGGAACGAATTTTCCTCGATATTTTCGCATTGAAATTATAGCATTTCTTATTTCCTTACTAATCATTAAAGAATGTGATGGTATTTTAAGATCAAACATAATGAATTTGGCTAATCATTAGTTTTAAGTTAATGTATCATAATTCTTAATTATTTTATCCCAAATATAGGTGGGATGATAATACAGGCCACCGCCACCTCAAATTTGCTGAATCAAGTCCTTGAGAACGGAAGTATATTTACATTTTATTGCAAAACAATTCAGGTAGCCTTTAATTACGAAAAAATACTTAAAGATAGAGCTGAGTTACTGGTTATACATTGAAAAAGAAACTGTTTAGAAGTTACAAGGAAAGGTTGATTATGTAGTACATTATGATTGAATAGTTAAATTAAAAAATAGTTAAAATGATAACAAGTTGACTGTAATAATCTTGAAATCTGAAAAAATGAAAAGTACAGCACACAGATATAGGTGCATGGGACAACACAGACATGTGGCATCAGAGTGGCATCAGAGAGGCATCAATGACTTGCATACTCTGATAGTGACTCGACTCAAGTCGCATGACTCCAGTCAACAACTCTGTGGTTTTGGTAAGCCCTCATAAATTTTGTCAGATTTCTAGGATTTTTGATGATAAATGGCAAAATACTAGCAATATCAAAATGCTGTGAAGATTTCTCTTCGTAAAGTGGAATATTAGACGAATGAGAGGCAAAACATAATTTAGATGCCGAGCCAGGGATGTAAACTCCGAACAAGAGCAGCGTGCAGTATACACTATACACGCATTTAAAACCTATGAGGATTGTGTATATACGTCACACAGTGACACACATGCTATCTCCATGCGAAACCCTAATATTGTTGTGCGGGGAGCCATCAAGGTGGAAAGGTCCTATAGCAGGGTAGTATAATGCAGTGATCCAGAGTTCCGTACATAAGGACCTCTATTCATAACGTGTAATTTCCTATACCTGTAGGGTCGCTATTCATAAAGCGAAAAGGGTCACTATTCATAAACTCATAAGGACCATTATTCATAAGGATTGCTATTCATAATAGGAGAAGAGGGTTGCTATTCATACACGAAGAAAAGGGGTCATTACTCATAAGGACCGCTATTCATAATAAGTCATGAGTGTCCCAGATAGAGGGTCGCTATTCATAATACCAAATCGGGGTCGTTAATCATAAGGGTCGCTACTCATAATCGAAGAACTTAGGATCGCTATTCATAACAGGAGAAGAGGGTCGTTATTCATAAAGGTCATAAGGGTTGCTATTCGTAATCGAAGAAGAGGGTCGCTATTCATAATCGGAGAAGAGGGTCGCAACTTACGTCACAGAGCTGCCAATTTGTGTTTGATTGATTACAACTTCAAAAATTAATAATTTTCTTGTTTCTTATCAGATTTGCTCAAACTATCATTGATCTGTTCTTTACTTTATCTGCTTTTTTTTAAAAACTAAATTAATACCAGGGTGTACTCCCGGGGGGGGGGGGCACTCAGATATATGGGTGTACAAATGCGTGTCCATGGGTTTTCAAAATACCCCCTAAACAGGTTTTATACTTGGATAAAAAAGACCCCTAAACGAGGATTTTGCGCGGTTTTTCATCATCCAACCCCCATAAACAGGTATGACTTAGTGCAAACTAGCGCGCTATATAGTATAAGCAACAACACATTTCAGAAGGGGAACCATTTCATTGCACTATGGCTGCGTCGTTAGAACTCTCCACTCCCGATTCTCCTCTCTTTTTTGCATCCATCTGCATGCACTGCCGCGCGCCACTCCCTGAACTGAAATCGGGCTGTAAATCCCCGTGAAAATCCCTGAAAATATCAGAAAATGTCCCATTTACATATTGGTGCCAAAGTGAAAAATATACCCCCTAAAAGCGTTCGGCCAGATTAGTCAAAAGCACCCCTTTTTGTTGAAAATCAGCGTTTTTGGACCCCTTAAAAAACCTGAAAAATGACCCCTTTTATGCGTTTTCTTGGACGCGCATGTGTACACCTATATATCTGAGTGTCCCCCCCCCCCCGGGGGTGGACTTTCCCTTTAAAATCGGGTTCTATAAAATTTAATGTACATCTATTTCAATAAAGAAGGAGATCCCTTGCATTATGGTAGGTAACACATACTTTAGATTCTGATAGTACATTTACCTCAATTAGTATAAATACTTGCATACGTTACAAAAATAATGCAATTTCTATAGGTAAGGCACTGTATGTCCATTCATATACTCACTTTCTATTGGAATGTCAGGTATTTCACTTTCAGGAGGAGTTCTGCATGTGACTGTGTTACCCATAGTGGTAGCAGGGACCAAAAACATGTCAAAAGAACACTGGTATTGATAACTGTCCTTGGGATCTGGGAGCTGTTGTACTGTGATGTTAATCTATTAAAATGATTATTAAAAAGTGATTTCTCAACAGGACTCACGCTCACAGGAACACTAATATGCCATGTAACTCTGTTTTTCAATATAATTATTACATCCCCTGCAATTTGAAATGTCAACATGAGTACTTAGAGGCTTTAGCATTTTGCGCTATATAAGTATCTATTATTATTATTATTATGAGTAGGGTCAGCGACAAGAAGCAAAACAAGAGCCCCAGGGGCACGACGCTCACCTGAGGTGGATCAATTCACATCTGGTGCAGGGGCCCCTATAAGGCCACCCAGAAAAATTTCATGAACAACTTTCATTCTTCATCTATAGAGGTATCTCTATACACAATACCAAGTCTGAGCTTCCTACCAAGTTCGGTTAAATTCCAATCATGGGTTTTGGAGAAGAAGCTGAAAATGTAAAAAGTTTATGGATGGCGGACAACTTGCCCCACCCCCCCCCCCCTCCAGTATGTTACCCCCACAGAACCCCTATATGGCCACCCAGAAAAAATTCATGAACAACTTTCATTTTTCGTCTATAGAGGTATCTCCATACACAATACCAAGTCTGAGCTATTCCTGGTTCTGGAGAAGAAGATGTTTGAAATTTACATAGCTTTTACACTTGGGGGCCCTCCCCCTGGGCCCCCCTGGGGGCCACATGTACCATTTTAGCAACTTTGGATCCCCTACCCCTAAGGATGATTCCTACCAAGTTTGGTTGAATTCCGATAATGGGTTTTGGAGAAGAAGATGAAAATGTAAAAATGTGTTTTGGAGAAGATCAGAATGTACATTTTGCCTGGCAGCGCCCCCCCCCCCCTCCAGTATGTTACCCCCACAGGGCCCCTATAGGGCCACTCAGAGAAATTTCATGAACAACATTCATTCTTCATCTATAGAGGTATCTCCATACACAATACCAAGTCTGAGCTATGCCTGGTTCTGGAGAAGAAGATGTTTGAAATTTACATAGCTTTTACAATTGGGGGCCCTCCCCCTGGGCCCCCCTGGGGGCCACATGTACCATTTTAGCAACTTTGGTTCCCCTACCCCTAAGGATGATTCCTACCAAGTTTGGTTGAATTCCGATAATGGGTTTTGGAGAAGAAGATGAAAATGTAAAAAGTTAACGGACGACGGACGACGCACGACGGACGACGGACAAATTTCCATCGCAATAGCTCACTCGAGCCTTAGGCTCAGGTGAGCTAATAAAAATGCGCAGTACATGTGCTTCAAAAAAAAAATTAAATTATCACCTTCAGTGGGCTTCGGCTTCAGTAACCTCTAGCAGTACATAGTGCAATCCATGGAATAAATCCTACTAAAAGTCAACTGAAAGTCATGATTTATTCTCATTGTCCTGTAACCAAGATCTTCAGTGAAAAATATCTTATAGAATACATGTACCTTGAAAACTGATCAGACCAGAGTGAAAAATGGGGGAAGGGTATGAAATTAAGGTGTTGAAAAGTAAATCATCATTGCACCTACTTCTTGTTCTGTCTGATGATAGGGCAGTCTATCGTTTGGTTGGACTTCTGAGATGTCTACACACTGCAAGGCATTGTACGATAACCACCGAGTTGACTCATTAGAAAAGGAGCATGCTTCATATCTTGTGCATCTATGGAATAAATGAGAGTGCAATTTATTCATGACATTATTATTGATGGGCACTGAAAATTCATTAGGCTTGAATGTGTTTCCCCCTTTCATTAAATATAAAAGGAAGAATGCATTTCTTTTAAAGGGGATATAGTCTACATGCAAAAATCTATGATGTACCCCTAAACATATATTGTACATGAGAGATTGTATACTTGCACAGAATCAAATTGACTGTTTTCAAAACAAATAATTGGAATCCATAACTTTGTTGCTCATACATGCACTACATTTTGTGTTATCACCTTGTTTCTATAGTACACCATCCATTAAGGATATCCTCCATTCTAACCTATGTACTTACCTTCCTTCCAGAGTACACCATCCACAGTAAGGGTCTCCGTCATTTCCTCCATTAACACCAATGCACTCATCGCATGTCTGGTATTGGCCACAGTTCGTCAAACTCAATGTCAGGGCCTATATTATGTTTGTATGACATGAAGAGTAACATTATTATTTTTATGTAGAAAATGCTCAAACCCGTGTACATACAGGCCTGCTATATACATGTGCAATGTTTTGTATTTGGTCAATAGGTGCACATTTAAGGGGCCAATTACCTCTCCCTAATTTTGTATTATTTTTAAAACATAAAACTATCCTCCAAAGGACAAAAACTTTGAGACATTCAAGTTAAAGAGCTTACAGGGGGGAAAATAAATTTTATATAAAGGCTAGAACAGAACTTAGGGTTAAATTTTGTGCACACCAAAATTACTACAAGTACTAAAATTAAGTGCAGATTTATCTAGTCTATATGTAACATTTTAATCTTATTATGATAATCTTATGATAACAGATACCAGCATGGAACCCTATACAGACCAATCCAAATCTGGTGATTTGGTTCCCTTTAAATATCGTTTACTCATTTTTGGGCAGTTACATCTACATGTACAAGGTATGGCCTTATATTTACACTGCATCATCCCAGTATTTTCAGACACATGGAGGGATGTGGAGAAGGTGCATGAATATTTCGCATTTGTGAAGCCTTTGTACCAGCTAACTACTGAGCATAAGGGGTGTTTAAACCAAGTACTAGTACTTGCCGTATGATGAGCTTAAGAAGTTTAGTACCGGTACCCTATATTCGTATCAAATGTTTGAAAAATACATATATTGCACATTGAGTTGATATCTTAACATTTGTCTGTCATGTACAAGCACGTTAAAGCATACTAAAGTACGAAATAATAAGGAAAGAGTTAAAAAAAATTAAAGACAAGGAAGGTTCACAAACAGAAAAGATACTTAACCGTTTACTCAATACGTCTACTCACTTTAATTTTCTCAATTCAGAATGTAAACAGAACATTAGACAAAGATCATGTTTATTCCTAAACTATCAGAGTCATATGAAAATATTGTGCATAGATCAGATTCTATTTACGCAATCAACATGCTCTGTATACATCATGAATCATATTCAAAATCACATATCACAAATCATAATACGTTTACCACACTGACATGTTCTCATACAATATTACCTGGGGCACCTGAGCATCAGGATGCATTTTATCTGACTTCACTTTCAATTAACGAGTAAGATTGAGATAGTAATACTTGAATCCTGATCTGGAAATTATTTACTATATATTATAAAGAATTTTTCATTCCATGTATGTTTAACAATTCATTTTTTTCTTATCTCCCTCTTCCTCTACATGTAGCCCTCCTGCTCTCTCTCTCTCTCTCTCTCACACACACACACACACACACCCTCACACACTGCAAACATTTCTTTATTATCTCTTCTCTCTCTCTCTCTCTCTCTCTCTTTCTACCTCCTAGTTTAGCAGAAGTTGGGAGAAGTTATTTATGGAACCAGGCCTAGGGTAATAATTTCTAAATGCATAGGGACCAATATAAAATGGAACATAAGTACATGTATTATCATAATCTTCTTCTTCCTATTACAAAACATGAAATAGACATAGAAGTAGGCATATACACGTATCACTAGTACACTTGCACATAACTCGTATAAACATACCTGTGAGCCTTGTTCTGAACTTGTCCCGAGTGCCAGTGTTATCTGCTTTTTTGATTCATCAAGGAACATTTCTTGTAAGACAGATCCACTTCCAAGAGAGACAGTCTCATAGACGTACGAGTTATCTACTATATTCACCTGACAGAACAAGAAAATCACAATGGTTCAATTATAATTCAGAAATCTGAATTACAACTGCACCATGCAAACCTTCAGATTCAATTATAGAACAAATAAGTTAAAATAAAATTGTACAAGTGTGTAGGCCTACATATCATGTAAAACAAGATTAATTAATACAAAACTAATTATTTTTTTTTTCATAATGCTTTATTGTGCTTGAATTAACAGGTATAAACTTTGTCAATCTTCTTAACAAAAATGTTACAGTGTACTCCATAAAGTATCTCAACGTCATCGATCAAGTTCTCTTCTGAGTAGTCCTGCCCAGCAAATTAATACAGTGGGGATCCCTTGTCTTGAAATGGGTGGGAACACCAGCCAACATCATCAAACTGGACATGAAAGAATAATTATATGAAGCTACATGTTGGCGAACTAATCCATGCATAAGTTAATATTAAGGAACATGGTTTTGCGTAGTTACCAATTTATGAGTGATTATGTGATATTCATGCTCTTAGTTCTCATTTCAATTGAAATAAACTTTTTACATATTGTTACATTGTATGTTGTGCAGTAAAAAGGTTACTGGAATCTTTTCAAATATCTCTTTTCTTGGAAATTTTAATGGGTGTTTATTTCAGATTCAGTAACTTTCTTTTCCTTCCAAAGTATGGGCTTATCTCGAAAGGTAGTGATACAGACCCCGCAACTTACCCGTCTTGTAGACGTCTAACGTCAGCCAACTCACAAGCCTTTATCCCCTCCCTTGCAATCACCCCAAAAAAGGTTTAAATATTGGGGGAAGTATCCCCTTATATATCATTGTAACCCCACCCTTGTAATCCCCCCACCACCGCCAAAAAAAAGAGGCAATTATTTTATTGTGTAGTTAAGGCATGCCACTTGGATTTTAAAGGGGTGGGCACAGCCGCTTTAGCACCTGGATCCGGATGCCCATACCTTTATCCCCTCTCTTGCAATTACCCCCCCCCCCCCCCTCGCCATTATTCCCTCAAAAATATAGATTGGGGGAGTCGCCCATTAAAAAATTTAGATATTGGGGGAAAGTATCCCCCTATATCCCTTTAACCCCTCCCTTGCAATTCCCCCTCCGCCCCCCCCCCCCCCCAATTTGTTTTATTGTGTACTTAAGTTTGTGTACTTAAGGGTTTCAAAAGGGGGCCCCGGCCGATTCGAATCCGTCCCTGCCTTTATCCCCTCCCTTGCAACTATGCCCTTATATGTAATCGTGAAGCCCCACTACCATGTTGTCTGTCTTCATTTTGCATAGGATGGGGCCTTGTTCACGAGTTTATAATGTTAAATCGTGATACAGGCCCCATTTCCGTTTTGTAAGTTGTTCAACGTGGTTGCGCGGGGCTTGTAACACGAGTATAACTAGTGAGTTGGCTGAAGTTAGACGTCTAAGAAGATCGATTACAAGACGGGTAAGTTGCGGGGTCTGTATCACGATATTGCCTCTTTTTAAACACATGCAAGCTAAATTCCACGTTCAGTTAGAAAATAGATGATATTTCGTTATTTTATTATAAACGACTGATGTGGAAGACTAGTTAACGCACCCTTTCGAGAAAAGCGCCCCCCCCCGCTTGTCTCGAAAGGGTGCGTTAACGCGCCACTCCGTTCTCAACGCACCCTTTCGAGACAAGCGGGGGGCTTTTCTCGAAAGGGTGCGTTGAACGCTCCCCACCGCGCCGCTCCGCACCGCACCCTTTCGAGATAAGGCCAAAGTATGTATATCAAAACTAGTTACCGCTAAGTTGATACTTTTATAAGCTCTTATCGTGTCAAAAATATGCACATAACCCACTTACATGTATGCAGATAAATATACTAACCTTACAGAGTCGTCCTTGGTTATCTCCCATGAATGCAACAGTGTGATTTCTCTCTATGGTTGTCACAATAGAAGTGAGTATCACATAAGGAATGGTGATGATGCGTGAGGCAGATAGGGGAACCTTGCCACTGGCATACCGGTAGAGAGTACCTTGAAAACCATCAGTTTCATAGTAAGCTGTACACTCGACTGAATCTGGAGGTGTGGAATGTAACTACCAGAAAAGAAAAAGGGGAACAGATTTATCACAATTTTATATGAAACGCATACACCTTCTGTATCTCCCATGAATATGAATGCTACAGATTGGTGTCTCTCTGTGGTGGTCATAATAGAGGTAGAAGTATCAAACCAGGAACGGTGATGACTGGTAAGGCAGATGGAGGATAAACTGTAGAGAGCCACCCACTTTATAATAAGCTGTACACTGGACTTCATCATTTGGAGTGAAATATACGGGGTCATCCCTATAGCTAGAAGGTCCGATAGTTAGCGGGTCCGATAGACCGACACCCAATAGATAGAAGGTTCGATAGACCGAATGTACAAAAGGGACCAGTAGACAGAAGGTTCTATAGACCGAATCGGCAGGAGGGTCCAATAGTCCGAAGGTTCTATAGATCGAATGACCAACGGGTCAGATAGTCAGAAGGTCTGATAGATAGAAGGTTCGATAGTCCGAATGTACATGAGGGTCCAATAGACAGAAGGTTCTATAGACCGAATCGGCAAAAGGGTCCGATAGTCTGAAGGTTCAGTAGGGGTCCGATAGTTAGAAGGTCCGATAGACCGACAATAAATACGTAAAAAGCGTAAAATAGTGGATAAAATGATATTTTGGGTAAAATATAAGTGGTTAAAATAAGTGGGGGCGTTATGTTTTCAGATGTTTTCAAATGTGGGGGCAGGAATACCCTCCCCTCCCACTTTTCATGCCTGAAAAGGGGGTTCCAACCACAGCAAAAGCAAAAAAAAGTAAGAGGTTGAAAAGGAAAGAAGAAAAGAAAAGAAAGGAAAAGAAGAGAAAAAGAAAAGAAGAAATCAGAAAGGAATGAGAAGAAAACAGAAATTAAAAAACTTCACTCACTAGCATTATTAGGGTTATTTACCAATGCCCATTATATTTCATTATTGATATTATAGTTATTAATATAATCGCCATATTTATGTATATAAACCAATGCCAATTATATTAATAAGTCATATTCTTATGGAAGTTATTTGGTTTGCATCTTGAATCTCTAGCTAATGTTATGCTATTTTCTACTCAAAGAATGTTAGCAACATAACTGAAAGGAATCGGGCGGCAGGTTGACCTAAAGGGGCTAAAGAGATGAATTTTCAGAAATAATGGCCTGTGACCAATAGTCTCTTCCCAATATGAGAACGGAAGATGCCGATAACATGTTACACAGATTATGAGAACGGAATAACAATACGCTAGAACCTATTCTCAAGATACAAAATTCTTCTTATTTTTTCTCTCTCGTTCGCTCGCTTTGCTCGGTCATACAATCAAGAAACTCGGCCTAAATTGTTTCTTGCAGCAAGCACCTCTTACGTCCTGCAGCAACGACTATTCTCAAATTCCCCCCCCCCCAAAAAAAAAAGTGGTATAATTTACCTGACAGAGTCCACAGACTAAGATTTGCCACAAGGTAGTAGTATAAAAGTTAACCCTCAAAAAAAAAAAATAATGGAAACGCCCCACTCCCAAGAAGGTGGTAGGGCCTAATTGAAACAATTTCATTTTTATCGGTCAGAATCTTTAGTTGTCAGAATCTTATCTTTTGTTACTTTTAATGAAAATTCAACTATAAAGTGTGCACCCCATAAGATTTCTTTGTTTAAAAAATAACACTTGTGTTAGAAGGGGACGCCCTTTTCTCAGCTTACTCCACTAGAAAATAATGCTTCGGGCATGATGAGACTCGGGGCTTTAGTGTGTACCATATAATTAGATTTCCATGTCTCAAAAAATGGTCAGCGTTCCTCATTGCCAATACATCGGTTAAGTGGCAAAATTAACCGGGGGAGGGGGCTGAGCTGCATGGGTGGACCACCCCCGCCCCACGATGATGATGATGCTCTGATAAAAATACTTTTAACATGTTGAAAATGTATAAAACAGAACTTTAAAATAAGTTCCTCATTTATTTATTTTTGTTCGGGGGGGGTGGGCGCAACAGACCTAGTGCGTCGGTTTATTACAATACATATAGAAGAAGATAAGGCAATAACCCTTTTCCTTTTATGAGATCAAACTATTAAAAACTTATTGTATCCACTTATTTTACCTTTTTAACGTTATTGTCGGTCTATCGGACCTTCTAACTATCGGACCTCTACTGAACCTTCGAACTATCGGACCCTTTTGCCGATTCGGTCTATCGAACCTTCTATCTCTCGGACCTTCTTACTATCGGACCCTGTTGGACATTCGATCTATAGAACCTTCGGACTATCGGACCCTCCGCCGATTCGGTCTATAGAACCGTCTGTCTATTGGACCCTCTCGTACATTCGGTCTATCGAACCTTCTATCTATTGGGTGTCGGTCTATCGGACCTTCTAGCTATAGGGCTGTTCACAAATCATACTACCAAAAATGAATGAAATGGAGAAGATCATTTCATTCCATGGCACATAAACTAAAAAAGTATCTCCAATAAAAGCCACAGCCACTGGCGCAGAGAGGGGGGGGGGGGGGGCACCGGAGAGCCAAAAAGCGTGGGAAGTGAGAAAAAGTTTTCGAAAGGGGGAAATAACTCTGCTTTCCCTGCACCCACCCGTGATACCATGGGTGTCGATCCTGGGGGAATAATAATATAATAATACCTGGCATTTATAAAGCGCCTTTCCCAAGTACTGGCTCAAAGCGCTAGATATATATTATTACCCCGGTCATTGGATTCTGGCACGCCCGCACACAGTGTATGCACATTCTCCACTCCCTGGGGGTATATATTTTTTTTTTAAATGAGGTGGGGGATGACCTGTATTATCACCCCCAATTATTTTGGATAAAATAAATAAGAATTATGATACATTAACTTAAAACTAATAATTATCCAAACTCATGATGTTTGATCTTGAAATACCATCACATTCTTTAATGATTAGGTACGGAAATAAGTAATGCAATTATTTAAATGCGAAAATATCGAAGAAAATTCGTTCGCTCGCATTATTATTATTATAATTGTCAATTAAGGGGTTCCGTACATTGGGGTAGATCCGCGCATTCTTTTCATTAAAAAACATTTTGGATGCTCTAAAATGCAAGTTTTATAGACAGATTTTTGAAAAATTCCCTGATATAGGAGGGGATAGCCCCTGCCATCCCCCTCCCCCGCTTGGTCTCTTCGCTCAGTGGTGTATATGAAGAAAAATAATAATCTTTACGGATCACGCAGGGAAATGCACTAGAAATCTAGTTTTTGAGGTTTGAAATGCGAACATTTTCCAAAGCTCAGTCGCTTTGCTCCCTCGCATAATTATTTTCTTTCAGGATCTCTTAATTTCGCTCCCCAGCATATAGTTCTTAAATAGCTTAAAGGGATCCTCAACCGCAGATTGTGGACGTTTTAAAGCCGCGAGAGGGCACCATGATCGTTACCTGATCATGCCGTTGCCCCGCGGGGCGCAAACCTCGGATAGACTGGTCGCCGCACAAACATGCACGCTCCGCCTGAGCTCGAGCTCTCGTGCGAGATTCGGTCGGCTTCGTGCAGTCGAAATGTAATCACACTTAGTCCAACGGTCGCGTTCGACGCACAAACTTTGTGTACGAGTGAATGGGGCTTACGCAATCCTGACTTTCCCCACGGCCGCCCGGTGGCGTATCCCTTTAAAGGGTTCATAAAATAAAGATGTAATTGCTTTGTTCGCTATCATGTTAGTTTTATATGACTCCTGCTAAATATTGCGCTCCCAATATAGGATAAAGTGCACAAAACAGCACTCGCAAAAGTTCAACTATTGAAAGAAATCTCAACCTCAGGTCGCCTTGCTGAATTTATCGACTCTTTCTCAACCCTATAGCGTTTTTCTTTAGTTCTGCTCCCGATTGTAGAAGTGAGTGAATAGAAAACTGTTTATCAAATAATGATGTATAAAATTCGAGCTACTCTATACCGCTCAACTGCGGTGGTCAAATGCCAAATTTCCTGGGTAAAATGCACAAGAAAATGCGTTTTTTTAAGGTTAAAAAATTGAAAATGTTGCCGATCGGTCGCTTTGCTCCCTCGCTTCTACAATAACGTAGATGAGTTTGGGCACTCGGGAGGGGGGGGGGGGGGGGGGCGCCTAACGTCATTGTTTTGCCCCGGGCGCCATAATCCCTAGATACGCCACTGGCTTCGCTCCCTCGCATGTGAAATGTTGCGTCCCCCCCCCCCCCCCCCCCCCCCCAGCCTGCACCCACGCCTGTTACATATAGTGCAGTATTGCGTCCAAAATAACTGATAAGCAGCCAGGGCGTCGAACCTAACATTCCGCCTAAATAAAAGGGTGCTATCTCTGCACCCACCCCTGTTGCAAACAGTGCAATATTGCGTCCAAGTAATTAATAAGCAGTCAGGGAGTCGAACTATAACTTTGTACAATAATGTAGATAAGTTTGGGCACTCTGGGAGGGGGGCGCCTAACTTCATTGTTTGCCCAGGGCGCCATAATCTCTAGATACGCCAGTGGCTTCGCTCTCTCGCGTGTGAAATGTTGCGTCCAATTAATTGGTGGAAAAGCAGTCCGGGTGTCGAACTATAACTTTCCGCCTAAAAAAATGTTTGCTACAAGCCCGTTAAAATTTGCTAAAACGTCAGAACTTTCGCGCTTCGCGTGGGAAGGGGGAAACTCCGCCCCCCCCCCCCCCCACTCTCTCTCTCTCTCTCTTCACCCACCCCTGTTACATACAGTGCAGTATTGCGTCCAAAATAACTGATAAGCAGCCAAGGCGTCGAACTAACTTACCGCCTAAAAAAAGGGTGCTAAAACGTCAGAGCTTTCGCGCTTCCAGCGGGAAGGGGGAACCTCCCCCTCCCTGCACCCACCCCTGTTACATACAGTGCAGTATTACGTCCAAAATAACTGATAAGCAGCCAGGGGGTGGAACTAATTTTGCCATCTAAAGAAAAGGGTGCTAAAACGTCAGAGCATTCGCGCTTCGCGAGGGAAGGGGGAACCTCCCCCTCCCTGCACCTACCCGTGTTACATACAGTGCAGTATTACGTAAAAAAAATAACTGAAAAGCAGTCACGGCGTCGAACTATAACTTTCCACCTAAAAATTGTTTCCTACGAGCCGTTTATCTTTTTTTTTCAAATTTGCGTCGAACTATCTTCCGCCTAAAGAAAAGGGTGCTAAAAACGTCAGAGCTTTCGCACTTCACGCGGGAAGGGGAACCTCCCCCTCCCTGCACCCACCCCTGTTACATACAGTGCTGTATTACGTCCAAAATGACTGATAAGCAGCCAGGGCGTCGAACTAATTTTCCGCCGAAAGAAAAGGGTGCTAAAAAATGTTTGCAACAAGCCCGTTAAAATTTGCTAAAACGTCAGAACTTTCGCGCTTCGCGTGGGAAGGGGAAAATCCCCCCCCCCCCCTCCCTTCACCCACCCCTGTTACATACAGTGCTGTATTACGTCCAAAATAACTGATACGCAGCCAGGGGGTGGAACTAATTTTGCCATCTAAAGAAAAGGGTGCTAAAACGTCAGAGCATTCGCGCTTCGCGCGGAAGGGGAACCTCCCCCTCCCTGCACCCATCCCTGTTACATACAGTGCTGTATTACGTCCAAAATAACTGATAAGCAGCCAGGGCTTCGAACTAACTTTCCGCCGAAAGAAAAGGGTGCTAAAAAATGTTTGCAACAAGCCCGTTAAAATTTGCTAAAACGTCAGAACTTTCGTGCTTCGCGTGGGAAGGGGGAAATCCCCCCCCCCCCCTCCCTTCACCCACCCCTGTTACATACAGTGCAGTACTTCGTCCAAAATAACTGATAAGCAGTCAGGGAGTCGAACTATAACTTTCTACAATAATGTAGATAAGTTTGGGCACTCTGGGAGGGGGGCGCCTAACTTCATTGTTTGCCCAGGGCGCCATAATCTCTAGATACGCCAGTGGCTTCGCTCTCTCGCGTGTGAAATGTTGCGTCCAATTAATTGGTGGAAAAGCAGTCCGGGTGTCGAACTATAACTTTCCGCCTAAAAAAATGTTTGCTACAAGCCCGTTAAAATTTGCTAAAACGTCAGAACTTTCGCGCTTCGCGTGGGAAGGGGGAAACTCCGCCCCCCCCCCCCTCTCTCTCTCTCTCTCTTCACCCACCCCTGTTACATACAGTGCAGTATTGCGTCCAAAATAACTGATAAGCAGCCAAGGCGTCGAACTAACTTACCGCCTAAAAAAAGGGTGCTAAAACGTCAGAGCTTTCGCGCTTCCAGCGGGAAGGGGGAACCTCCCCCTCCCTGCACCCACCCCTGTTACATACAGTGCAGTATTACGTCCAAAATAACTGATAAGCAGCCAGGGGGTGGAACTAATTTTGCCATCTAAAGAAAAGGGTGCTAAAACGTCAGAGCATTCGCGCTTCGCGAGGGAAGGGGGAACCTCCCCCTCCCTGCACCTACCCGTGTTACATACAGTGCAGTATTACGTAAAAAAATAACTGAAAAGCAGTCACGGCGTCGAACTATAACTTTCCACCTAAAAATTGTTTCCTACGAGCCGTTTATCTTTTTTTTTCAAATTTGCGTCGAACTATCTTCCGCCTAAAGAAAAGGGTGCTAAAAACGTCAGAGCTTTCGCACTTCACGCGGGAAGGGGAACCTCCCCCTCCCTGCACCCACCCCTGTTACATACAGTGCTGTATTACGTCCAAAATAACTGATAAGCAGCCAGGGCGTCGAACTAACTTTCCGCCGAAAGAAAAGGGTGCTAAAAAATGTTTGCAACAAGCCCGTTAAAATTTGCTAAAACGTCAGAACTTTCGCGCTTCGCGTGGGAAGGGGGAAATCCCCCCCCCCCCCTCCCTTCACCCACCCCTGTTACATACAGTGCAGTACTTCGTCCAAAATAACTGATAAGCAGTCAGGGAGTCGAACTATAACTTTCTACAATAATGTAGATAAGTTTGGGCACTCTGGGAGGGGGGCGCCTAACTTCATTGTTTGCCCAGGGCGCCATAATCTCTAGATACGCCAGTGGCTTCGCTCTCTCGCGTGTGAAATGTTGCGTCCAATTAATTGGTGGAAAAGCAGTCCGGGTGTCGAACTATAACTTTCCGCCTAAAAAAATGTTTGCTACAAGCCCGTTAAAATTTGCTAAAACGTCAGAACTTTCGCACTTCGCGTGGGAAGGGGGAAACTCCGCCCCCCCCCCTCTCTTCACCCACCCCTGTTACATACAGTGCAGTATTGCGTCCAAAATAACTGATAAGCAGCCAAGGCGTCGAACTAACTTACCGCCTAAAAAAGGGTACTAAAACGTCAGAGCTTTCGCGCTTCCAGCGGGAAGGGGGAACCTCCCCCTCCCTGCACCCACCCCTGTTACATACAGTGCAGTATTACGTCCAAAATAACTGATAAGCAGCCAGGGGGTGGAACTAATTTTGCCATCTAAAGAAAAGGGTGCTAAAACGTCAGAGCATTCGCGCTTCGCGAGGGAAGGGGGAACCTCCCCCTCCCTGCACCTACCCGTGTTACATACAGTGCAGTATTACGTAAAAAAATAACTGAAAAGCAGTCACGGCGTCCAACTATAACTTTCCACCTAAAAATTGTTTCCTACGAGCCGTTTATCTTTTTTTCAAATTTGCGTCGAACTATCTTCCGCCTAAAGAAAAGGGTGCTAAAAACGTCAGAGCTTTCGCACTTCACGCGGGAAGGGGAACCTCCCCCTCCCTGCACCCACCCCTGTTACATACAGTGCTGTATTACGTCCAAAATAACTGATAAGCAGCCAGGGCGTCGAACTAACTTTCCGCCGAAAGAAAAGGGTGCTAAAAAATGTTTGCAACAAGCCCGTTAAAATTTGCTAAAACGTCAGAACTTTCGTGCTTCGCGTGGGAAGGGGGAAATCCCCCCCCCCCCTCCCTTCACCCACCCCTGTTACATACAGTGCTGTATTACGTCCAAAATAACTGATAAGCAGCCAGGGGGAACTAATTTTGCCATCTAAAGAAAAGGGTGCTAAAACGTCAGAGCATTCGCGCTTCGCGAGGGAAGGGGAACCTCCCCCTCCCTGCACCCACCCCTGTTACATACAGTGCTGTATTACGTCCAAAATAACTGATAAGCAGCCAGGGCGTCGAACTAACTTTCCGCCGAAAGAAAAGGGTGCTAAAAAATGTTTGCAACAAGCCCGTTAAAATTTGCTAAAACGTCAGAACTTTCGCGCTTCGCGTGGGAAGGGGGAAATCCCCCCCCCCCCCTCCCTTCACCCACCCCTGTTACATACAGTGCAGTATTTCGTCCAAAATAACTGATAAGCAGCCAGGGGGTGGAACTAACTTTCCGCCTAAAGAAAAGGGTGCTAAAACGTCAGAGCATTCGCGCTTCGCGCGGGAAGGGGGAAACTCCCCCTCCCTGCACCTACCCGTGTTACATACAGTGCAGTATTACGTAAAAAAATAACTGAAAAGCCGTCACGGCGTCGAACTATAACTTTCCACCTAAAGATTGTTTGCTACAAGCCGTTTATCTTTTTTTTCTAAATTTGCGTCGAACTATCTTCCGCCTAAAGAAAAGGGTGCTAAAACGTCAGAGCTTTCGCACTTCACGCGGGAAGGGGCAAAATCCCTTTCCCTGCACCCACCCCTGTTACATACAGCGCAATATTGCGTCCACGTAATTAATAAGTCGGGGAGTCGAACTATAACTTTCCGCCAAAAAATTGTTTGCTACAAGGCGTTATCTTTCCCTAAAAATTTGCTAAAACCAGGCCCGTAACTAGGGGGGGGGGGGGTTCGAACGAGAGATGATGAAAAAGGAAAATAACGTGATAAGATATCGATCTTTCTGTCTATTTTAATACATTTCATTTCGAATTTGTCCCGTATCTTCCTTATCTGGTAATTCTATAATTAATGAATGCGTTTTTCAACATTCATTCTCGAATTTTGTACGTTATTCCATGTTGCAATCGATTTTTTCAAAGCGTCATTCAATGAATTATTTGTAGTAGGTCCGTGGCAGGCAGGTAACAGGGGGGGGAGGGGCGTCAGAGGGTTCGAATATTCCCCCCCCCCCTTCCCCAACTGGCGAACAGAAAATTGCCTTAATAACAACAAAAAAGAACCATAAGGCGAAAAAATCCAAAGTGACATCAGTGATGTTTAGGTTGATTTTTTTTTAATGTACATACTAACTGGCTTAGATAGGGGAGCGGCGCACATAGGGTCACGTGAAAGGGGAGAGCGGAAAGAATGTGAAAAATAATGTGATATAATAGCGTTCCAGTCAATTTTATTTGCTTTTGTCCTGCAACTTCATAACATTGCACAGCCATTTATAAGGCCTAGGAAATCCTGACAATACAAGGAGTTAGATTACTTAAAACATCATACAAAGATAACATGGGAAGATGAGCAGTGATAAACATGCATGATAAGACTCAAATGAAATCTGTGGTAATGGAATATAATAGTGAAATATAGAAACCATACTGGAAAAGAGAGAGAGGGATATTTAATGTGTCTGTTCACTTCAAAATGGAGAATTTTCCCGCTCTCAAGTTGCATGGAGTACTCCAGGCGGACCCGGTCAAGTCATTCACGCCCTTTAGATTATGGCCCTCTAATACAGCCTGTTCAACCAGAGTGCCATGAGAATATTTTATAAAATATCGACTTCTTGGAAACTATAATGAGAAATAATAAGATACCCCAGTTATAACACTTGGAGTGTTTTGGAAATATTATTTGGGAGATAGTAAAGTACGTTTTCCGTCGCTCGCTTCACTTAATAACAAACTTTGAAATAGTTTCAGGCAGCGAGGACCATGAATATTTCCATAGTATTTATTGTAATATGTCCATGAATGTTCAATGTTATGACAATTTTCTGGCACATCACTGCCTTATTATCGCCATGGCGCCCACATATTAGGGTTACCTTACTTTCTATAGAAATTGAAATTAGCAACACCAAATTAAAGTTCATTTTTCTTCGCTCGCTTCGCTCGCTCGCAAATCTTAGAAATTAGATAGTTTCAGGCAGCGAGGTGCCTGAATATTTCCATAGAATGCTACTGCAGTATTCAGGTACGTTGCTGCCCTATCGCCATGACACCCGAATAATCGTGAGGTCCACTTACTATATTGAAATGAGCAGCAGCAAAGTATTAAGTAAAGAGCATTTTTTCTTCGCTCGCAAACCTTATAAACGGGATAGTTCCATGCAGCGACTCCGACGTCCATGAATATTCAATGTTATTACAATTTTCAGGGCCGTCACGGCCCTATCGCCATGGCGCCCAGATATAAGAGTTACCTTTCTATAAAAGAACACCATGTGCCCCCCCCCCCCCCGTTCCGTTCACTTCCTAAAAACTTTATTAATATGAATGATTCCTGGCAACAAGATGACCGGAGATATAGCTTTACATTTTACCTAATGGTGACTAATGCAATAAAAAAATTATTTTTATTTTTCTCACGGTCGCTTTGCCCGCTCGCAAACTTTGGAACCCTACACAGTGGTAGTATATGTCCGGGCTTCATATTTGACCCAACCCCTGTCAAATAATCTAACTATATATATACACTAAAGGAAAAAAGAAACTTATAAAAGTTCAAGAGATCACCAAATTAAATTCTCTGCATGGAAATGTACCAAATTTGGATATAATGTTGATTCAATGCATGGCTTTAAATGACAGTCAATAACAAAAAGTTTTCTTCAATGCCACAAAAGAAATGTGCACTGAAACAAAGGACTCTCTAATCCCAAAGTCACAAAGATAAACTGCAGTCTTGTACACCATATGCATGTCAATGAATGAAACAAAAGAATTTCAAAAGGGATTTGCACCCCTCGAGCAAGAGGATATTGATGTTCTGCCATGGTTCGCCCGTTCACCAGACCTTTCCCCAATTGAACATCTCTGGGAAGAGCTTGGTCGACGTGTGTCAAGGCGTGACAATCAACCCATCAATAGGGAGACGCTCATTGCAGCACTGCAAGAGGAATGGAACAATGTTCCCTAGGCTACCATCGCGAATCTGATCGGAAGCATGCGAAGACGGTGTACAGCTTGCCAGCAAGCTAGAGGTGGACATACTGGCTATTAATCTGTTTGGATATGAACTTGCAAATCCCTTTTGAAATTCTTTTGTTTCATTCATTGACATGCATATGGTGTACAAGGCTGCAGTTTATCTTTGTGACTTTGGGATTAGAGAGTCCTTTGTTTCAGTGCACATTTCTTTTGTGGCATTGAAGAAAACTTTTTGTTATTGACTGTCATTTAAAGCCATGCATTGAATCAACATTATATCCAAATTTGGTACATTTCCATGCAGAGAATTTAATTTGGTGATCTCTTGAACTTTTATAAGTTTCTTTTTTCCTTTAGTGTATATATATATATATATATATACGCTTGTGCCCATATCCTGGGAGGGGCACGCCCCCTGACCTAGTCTAGTTCTGGACTCTTTTTATTGATTTTTTTATTCGCCGACTATACGCGATAAGCCGAGTGATGGCACGATCGCGAGAACCTGTTGGTCTCTTTTGCTCGGGCCATCAGGTTTCCGGATCGCGCCAATCACTCGGCATAATACGTACAGTCGTGGAAAAAAGAATTCAGTAAAGAGAGTCCAGAACTAGACTACCCCTGACCCCGCCACCCGCCACCCCTACTCGGTCGCTTCGCTCAGAAAGGTCCACTTTTTCTAATGTTGACCCCCCCCCCCCCCCCGCAAAAATCCTAGTTACGGGCCTGTAAAACG
The DNA here is from genome assembly GCA_025617745.1 of Heliocidaris erythrogramma. NCBI lineage: Eukaryota > Metazoa > Echinodermata > Echinoidea > Camarodonta > Echinometridae > Heliocidaris > Heliocidaris erythrogramma. The sequence goes on from CM046853.1 coordinate 40,673,961, forward strand.
TCAGAGATTCGCGCTTCAATCGGGGAGAGGGAAGCTCCCCCTTCCTGCACAAACCCCTGTCACATACAGTACGTTACATTACGTCCAAATAACTGAAAAGCAGTCAGGGCGTCGAACTATAACTTTCCGCCTCAAAAAATTGTTTGCTACGAGCCGTTTATCTTTATCTTAAATTTGCTAAAACGTCAGAGCTTACACGCTTCGCGCTGGAAGGGGAAAACTCCCCCTCCCTGCACCAATCCCTGTTACATAAAGTGCAGTATTGCGTCCAAAATTACTGAAAAGCAGCCAGGGTGTCGGAACTAACTTTCTGCCTAAAAAAAGTGTTACGAGCCGTTATCTGTCCCACAAATTTGCTAAAACGTCCGAGCTTTCGCGCTTTGCGCGGGAAGGGGAACCCCCCCCCCCAACCCCTGTCAGAGTATAATCCAGAATATATATGAAATTCACCCTGATTTACAAAAGAACAAGAAAGTTATGATTGGTTATTAATAAGACCCTGCTTTTTTCAAACATTACAAAGTTACTTGTAGCTCAGTTAATACCATATCATACCTATTGCCTCAGCACTTCTTTGCAAACATTGTAGTTGAAGCCATTTTGTTTCATAATATCTTGATGCATTCACCAATGACACATGTAACATACATATTAAAGTGTTAATGCAAGATATCTTTATAGTGCAAAAAGCAAAAGAAAATATTTCAAGAAGTTTTTTGATGCTACTGATGATTTATTCACTAATTAAATTCATATTTTAATCATTATGACGTGAGCAATGTACTATAGGAAACAGCCATGCTTCATTCAGAAAGAAAATAACAGCTGCCTAATTATTCAACTCTTGAATTAACAATGATTTCATGTTAACACTCGCATATTTTGGAGGGGACAAGGGGCAGTCCCCCACCCCCCCCCCCCTACAAATTTGAACAATTGGAAAAGGGTGATTTTTCAGTAAAGAGATTAATTTCTGTTAAGGTGTTGCTGTGAAGACCTTATAAATTATGGACATTTTGTAAAAACATTTTCTGCTTCGCCGCAATGCAACCTCACAAAACAGTGATTTGAAGTCGTATAGGTTATGAAGCCCAACTTTAAAAATGATAAGAAGGGGGAAATGGGGCCTATCTTCTGATAAGTAAACCCAAATATAGAATGTAATGAATTAAATTCAGTCTGAAATATGCTCAACCATACAAAAAACAATATATTATGCATTATAACTATATGTATAAAATAATGCACCTGTCCAGAAATTGGAATTTTTTTAACTGGACGTTATGGCGTGCGCCTGTAATCCAGCTACCAGTGGAAGTTATAAACTGATTCAGCGGACCCAGGTTCGAGACTGAGTCACGTCTTTCGGATGGTGACGTTAAAGGTCGGTCCCAGACGTAAATAATCATATCTGATTGATACACGTCTGTAAAAACCCAATTACACACACACACACACAAATTGGAATTTTAACCACCACAGGCGTAGCCAGAATTTTTCAATAGGGGGGCCACAGGGGTGTCGATCCGTGTTCATGATACTAGGGATTATGGTACCCGGGGCAAAAAATGAAGTCCCCCCCCCCCCCCCCCCCACCCCCGAGTGCCCAAACCTATCTTCGTCAGCGAAGGAGCAAAGCTACCGAGCGGCAAACTTTTCAATTTTTTAACCCTAAGAAACGCAATTTCTTGTGCATTTTACCCAGAAAATTTTGCAATTGAGCGGTAGAGAAGCTCGAATTTTATACATTGATAAGCGGTTTTCTATTCACTCATTTCTACACTCGGGAGCAAAACAAACGAAAACCCTGACAGGCTTGAGAAAGATTCGAGAAATTCAGCAAGGCTATACCTGAAGTTTAGATTTCTTTCAAAAGTTGAACCTTTGCAAATACTGTTTTATACACTTTATCCTACATCGGGGGCGCAATATTTAGCAGGAGTCATATGAAACATATACATGATATAGCGAGCAAAGCAAAATTACATCTTTATTTTTCAATTTTTGAATCCTTTACGCTATTTAAAAACTATATAGGCCTACTGGGGGCGCGAAATTACGAGATCCTGAAAGATAATAATTAGATTCTCGCATGACTCTCGACGAGTGAACACCTATTTGGACCCCTCTCCTCAATTATGTATTGAATTTGCATTGACTTTGTGTTAACTCGAGAAGGGATTAGCGATGAGCAGAGACGGACGAGACGGAAAGAAGAGACTTAGGCCTTCTAACAGCCCTGGCCTGGCGGGGCCCAGCGGGGCCAAGGGGGCCAAGTAGGATGAGGCTGGGGAAGAGTCCTTGAAAGATTTGATGATGGAGAATTTCTCTAGAATTCATGCTAGATTAGACAGTCTAGAAAAGAACATGGAAGTCCAGTGGAGGGAAATTAATGCTCGTGTCATTAAAGTGGAATCCACATTGACGGAAATCGTGAATTCGGTGTCATTTAATGCAAGTGAAACTGAAAAGATAAAGTCTGAAATGATACCTAGGATGGAAAACAAGTTCGACGAAAGGATCAAGTACCTTTTGAGTGAGTCGGAGAAGCTCAATATTTACGCGGCGAGGGAAAATTTAGTTTTTCTGGGGATACCAGAAAAAGGTAGTCGAGAAGAGCCAGAAAACATACGAAAGGTGATTGGAGATTTCTTCAAGGAGAAGCTGAAATTTAGTGAGAAGGAGATAGAGGATATTGAATTTCAGAGAGTACATCGATGTTTCTCATCATCTCAACCACGCCCGATCAAGGCTAGATTGCTGAGATACAACGACAAAGAGAAAATTTTGGGCAAAGCACGTCATTTGAAAGGTACCAGAATGGTTATAACTGACGACCTACCAAAGGCGGTCCGCGAGGCGCGTAAACCCCAGTTCCGACTTCTACACGCAGCGAAAGCCGCAGGGAAGAAGGCGTTCTTTTCAAGAACAGAACCAAGGAAGCTATACGTTGATCGGAAGCATATCCCCATAGGTGAGCAAAATGCACTATTTGAGGAGTTCCAAAGAAATCGAAACATGGGAAGACAAGTTGACGTTTAAAAAGCTCGAAGCTCGTAGCTCGAAGCTCGTAGCTCGAAGCTCGTAGCTCGAAGCTCGAAGCTCGAAGCTTTTGAAGTCTCGAAATATCGTGTCAACATTCAGGTACAAACTTGATTTTTTTTTTTTTCGAGAACAATTGAAATGATCCACATGTATAAAGGGTCTCTAAATAAAAAAAAATAAATAAAAAAATAAGCACCGTTCTGAATTTTTCTAAGTTGCTTTTAAAATATCTGCAATACAAAGAGAAACCAACCAACCTCACGTTGATTAGAGTGAGTTTTTTTTTTAATGTCTTAGTAATTTATTGGCATTGGTTAGATTAGAAAGAATACCACTTATTCTATGTCTATATTAATTTGTTATTATGCTGAGCTTAGGTTATGAAAAGTTAAGCCATATGACTCGTGACATCAATACCACGGCTGGCTCTTTTTTTTTCTTCTTCTTTCAATGGTTCTGAAATATCTCAAAATAATTATATAAGAGTCTTTCATTAAGTTGGGTTATACGAAATGTTTCTTTCGAGGAACGTATAGTTTGGAACATTCCTTCAATGTATGCACAAACGATTTCTGAAAGAGATTTTGGAATTTTACGGCTGTCTGCTTCTTTAGCAAATGTTCTTCATTCATGATTTTCTACTTTGATGTACTCACAGCATGTTATTTACTGCATCATTATTACTCAAATTATTCATGGACAACTAATATCCTTATGTTGATCCAGGACACTTTTAAATGTCAAGAAATAGGCGGGAAAGGCTTTTAATTATGGATTTGAAATACCTCAGATTCATAGTAGTGAAATAGTCTGCCTTTAATTGAGGATCATTGTTGGAATAGTTGCAATGTATGTACAGTGCCGGTCGGCATTCATTGGCTGCACTTTGGCGCTGTTCAGGCCGGAACAATGGGATTATTGGACGAAATCTATTGTTCTGGGCTGAATAGTGTTGGGGTGTGGTCGGTGAGTGCTGACTGGTACTGTATGATCCGTTTGCTGTGACTTTGTTCTTGTGAAGGCCTGTGGAATTTCGGGGGCTATCTGTTTCTCATGCAAATATTCCTAATCTTCTATTATTGATATATATTTATTGTACAACAATGATTTGCAGAGAGACAGACTGCTTTTAATTGAATGTCAGAGCTTTGCGTGGAACCAGACAGTCTGCAGGGATAGATTTAGGTCCCTTTGTGTTGAAGGTTTTGACATTCTTCAGATTTATAAAATCCATAGTCTATCATTAACGATGATATATAGTTGGAACATTTTCTTCATTGTATGCCTAAACGGTTTCTTTTTATGGCTGTCTGGTTCAAATGCAGTGCTCTTCACTCATGATTATGCACGACGTTTTTTATACACTTAAAACTGTTTTACAAAGAAACCAGTGGCACTTTGCTTGTCAGAATTTGCATTCAGCTGAATACTTGTGCTTGATCACAATAACATAGGCTTCACTCGAGGGTCATATAAATAATCATCATGTTATTCACTATATCATTGTTATTCAAGTTAATCATGGTCAAATAATTAAGACCAGTTTCAATTGTGGAGAAATTTGGCGGGAAATGTATCAATTCACATTGGCCGAGAGTGATTGTATGTTATGATAAAGACCATATACAATACGAATTCTTTCCTACAATATAAATGAGATACGTTTAACCATTGGTATTTTTTTTTGTCGAGCTCTACAAATGGAAGGCATAGAATTTGAGACAATGCAGAGGGTTAAATGTAGTATTAATTGAAGATTCGGGAATTTCTTAGATTGATAAGGAGGATTTGCCTTCACAATTATGATGTGTAAACAAAGCGGCTTTCCAATTACCTCACTGCATCAGATGAGGCCTTTTTTTTTTTTTTCTTCTTCATAAGGAATGTTCCAGCTCACTTAAAAGCGATGAGATACTTTTTGCTTATTCGTTTCACCATTGCTATCATGTTTTCATTGATGTTTTACGGATATAGCCAGGCATCCATGCAGAATAATGAAGTGCAGTGGTAGTTGGATGAATCGTTTTGTCTCTAAAGGCCTTTTGAAGCTCCTTAGACTGTAAAACAGTTTTTTTTTATCAATTCTGAGACATCGCTTGGACAGTGAATAGTGTAAAAATTATTTTCTTTGGAAAGCTTCTGTACTTTTGTGTATTTTCTAAGAAAGACAGAGAGTTGGATTGTTTTTTTTTTTTTGTTTTTTTTTTCCATCTTTACTCTTCTCACATTTAAAAAAAAATTCATTATGTAGTTAATGAAATGTATACTATACGGGGAAAGTGGGTCCTCGTCCGGATTATGCAGTTCGATTTTCTTTCTTTCTCTTGTAGCAAGAGACTGCTTTTGTTTTGCATAATCTGGTTTTCTAAAGGGAGAGAATTTGTGACGTGTGGCATGTTTTCTAGTTCCGGAATCCGTCTGTATTTGTCTTATTTCCAACTTCAATTGACAATTGTTTTTTCTGTATTTAAAAATGCATCATTCTTCCCATTTACTGAGATATTGTCGCAATACTACATAATTCTGTTCTTAGCTTTTTGTCACAGTTTAAGATTTAGAGTTTTCAATGGTGAATAATTTAAAAGTAGTCTCGATCAATGTTCGAGGACTGAGAGATACAGTTAAAAGAAGGAAAATTTTCCAGTGGTGTAAAATGTCGGGAAACATAATATTCTTGCAGGAAACTTTCAGTACAGAAGACATTGAAGGCAGTTGGAAAAAGGATTGGGAAGGGACAATGGTTTTTAATAACGGTAGTAATCACAGTAGGGGAGTTATTGTGATGTTGAAACCAAACACGGGCTTTGTGATGGAAAATATTATAAAAGATAAGGAAGGAAGATACATTATAATACAAGGTAAATGCCAAAGCGAAAAATTGATATTAGGAAATGTATATTTTCCTACAAAAAATAAAGAAAAGGCCCAAGTTGATTTTCTGTCTAATCTGAATAGGATGGTATCTTCTGTATTCAGTCAAGAGTATTCCCTTATAATTGGGGGAGATTTCAATATCACTATGAATTATAATTTAGATTATATGGGGGCGAGTAATATTTCAAATAGCAAATATAGAGACTTGTTGGAAGAGTTTCTTGATAAGTTTGATTTAATCGATGTTTGGCGTAAGCATCATCCTAATAAAAGAGAATTTACCTTTAGACAGAAGCAGCCATTGGTGCAGAGCAGATTAGATTATATTTTTATATCATCAAAATTAGAAAAAGCCGTAAGGAAATCCGAAATTCTGCCCTCTATCAAACCTGATCACGCTGGTGTTAGAGTAGAAGTTACAAATTTGGTCGATAATTTCATTTTTGGTAAATCATATTGGAAGTTCAATAGTAGTCTGTTATGACAAGGATTTTGTCGATGGGGTAAAAAATAAGATTATTGAAATAGAGGAAACGTGGCTGGGTCAAATAAATAGTAAAATCAAATTTTGGGATTTTATGAAAATGAAACTACGGGAATATATTATGAAGTTTTCCCGGGAAAAAGCAAAACTTAGGAAAGCAAAAGTTGAAACATTGGAAAAAGAAATTAAAGACTTAGAATATCGATTGACGTTTAATTTCCAAAATAATATTCAGGAAGAACTAGACTTGAAAAAAAATGAACTGGAAAAGCTTTTTGACTACTCTCGTCAAGGCTTGAAGGTACGATCGAGGGCAGAATGGTCTGAAGAAGGAGAAAGAAATTCTCAATTTTTTGAACAATTATTAAAGTCGAATAAAAGAAAAAGTGTGATCAAGGAAATATATAATAGCAATAATGAGGTGATACGGGATAGGAAAGAAATTTTAAAGATCATTGGGGAGTTTTATAAGAATTTATATGAATGTCAAGATAAGGACATAACAGAAGATATTGATAATATGTTTTAAGCGAACTGCCCAAACTAAGCGAAGAAAATAAAGCATTTTGTGAAGGGCATATAACATTCGAAGAATGCTATAAAGCTGTTAAGGAAATGAAATGGAATAAGTCGCCAGGCAATGATGGCTTTACAGCTGAATTCTATTATACATTTTGGCCAATCTTAGGGAAGTATATAGTGGAAGCATTTAATGAGAGTTTCGAAACTGAGGTGTTATCCAATTCACAGAGACAGGGAGTCATTACACTTATTGAGAAAGAGGGAAAAGATCCTTTGTATATGAAAAACTATAGGCCAATAACTCTTCTAAATCTTGACTATAAAATTCTGTCAAAAGTGTTGGCTAAAAGGGTAAAAGAGGTTTTAGGAGATATCATTCATTACGATCAGGTGGGTTATGTTAAAGAGAGACATATTGGAGAGGCAGTGCGCTTAATAGATGATGTGTTTTTTCAGTCATTGTATCAACCTGTAGGTTTTCTTATCGCTGTAGATTTTGAAAAAGCATTTGACTGTATTTCACATAGACTACTGTTCAAAGCATTGGAATCTTTTGGGTTCGGTAATGTATTGTGCTCTTGGGTTAAAATTCTTTATAATGATGTTAGTAGCTGCGTGATGAACGGGGGACACTCAACTGGATACTTTAAAGTTAAAAGAGGGGTAAGACAAGGGGACCCTTTGTCCCCCTATTTATTTATATTAGCTATTGAGCTGCTTGCTCATTATATCCGAAAGGACCCTTGTATTGAAGGAATTCGGTTTGATACTGGAAAAATAAAGCAGGTACTTTACGCCGATGATATAACATTGTTTCTTAAAGATATGAAGTCAATTGATAGAGTGAAAAAAGTCTTCGAAGACTTTGAGAAATTAAGTGGATTAAAAATAAATATGGATAAGACAAATTTTATCTGGTTGGGGGAAGCGATTGATATGCCCGGTTTACCTTTTTTGGGACATAGAGTACAAGACATAAAAATCCTAGGAGTTTATTTTTCACGTAATTCGAAAATAAAAGATGATTTAAACTACAAAGAGATATTAAGTAAAATAAAAAGATTAATAGGTTGGTGGAGCCAACGAGATCTTACGACGTACGGCAAAATCAAATTATTGAAAATGTATGTATATTCAAAATTAAATTACGTTTCTTCTCTTATATCTGTTCCACATAGTATCCTTGAAGAAATTGAAAAAATTTCCTTTAATTTCATTTGGGGTGGGAAAGATAGAATAAAAAGGAAAATATTATATCAAGATTATTCTGCAGGGGGGCTTCGGGTAACTGACTACAAAACTTTTATTAAGACTCAAAGAATAATGTGGATCAAACGGCTGTTGTACGGTGAAAAATATTTAGGGTGGAAACTAACATTTGATTACTTTTTTAGATCGATTGGGGGTCGAAATATATTTCTTTGTAATTATGATATGAAGAAAATGAATTTAAATGGTATTCCCATGTTTTATTTAGATATGTTAAAAGCATGGCAAGATATAGATGAATGTAGACACTTCGAAAAGAACAAGGTCAATCCGATAATTTTTAACAATAGAAGTATTTGTTTTCGAAATAAAATGATCTTTGATGCTGATCTTTTTTATAAAGGAATATTTAAAGGACAATTAACCCCACGTGATATTCTAGATGCACCTATTGTCTGCTACGTCTTTCCATGGAGGCTGCCATTTTGTGCATGACACGGATCATTAGGTACCATATGCATTGATAATAGCCTACCTTTACAACAGATACGTCGCTTTGTTCTGATTGTATTACGATTGTTATTGGCCATGGGCCTAGATAATTGACGACCCATGAGTTCTAATAGCCATCCTGTAAAGCAGATTCCTCGCTTTGTTTTGGTATTGTTACGATTGTCTCCGTCCTTGACGTCAATTCTCCGTCCTTGACGTATATTTTTTATGAAGTATATTTTTTATGAACAAATTAAGACCTTTAAAAAAATATATAAAACTAAACTTACATTTCAGAATATGTGACTTTATCTAATATATATTTGTCCTCTAAAAATCAATTACAAGTTAACGATGAAGGAAATTTTACTTGGGATGAAAAATATGTTCGTGTACACATAAAGTAATGGCAGCCCCCTTATTATTGCTAGCAGACGATAACTTGGCTGGAAAATAGTGATTTATATCTATATCCTGTGTTTTTACATGAAATTGCATGTATCAAATAAGAGGCATATACTACACCATTCAAAATAAGCTAATTCATACGCTGAGGTTAATTTCCCTTTAAAGCATCAGATATAACCGTTGGAGGTAATTTTAAACCAATCTCTTATTTTTATAACTTAGGTTTTACCACCGACAGCCTGATCAGGATTCAAAAAATATTTTCAGCCATTGAACAGGAATGGATACAGAGTGATTTTATACATGTGGATACTGAACATTTTCAAATAGATCTGAAGATCTTTGGTCATATACAAAAATTTAGCGATTTAAAGTCTGTACGGTTATATAATCACTTTATTGAACAATTTCAAAGAGAGTATACATTAAATGTTACGGACGGAAATGTTCAACATGATTTTGGAACTGGGATGTTAAAAGAAATATTTACAAGACTGAAAAATGCATTTGTTATTAATAAACAAAGGGAGTTTCAATACAAATTATTGCATGGGGCTATATATACGAAACAAAGACTCTTTCAATTTGGTTTTGAGTTGGATAATCTATGTTCCTTTTGTAAAAATCAAGTTGAAACATACCAACATTTGTTTTTAGAATGCCCTAAAGTTAAACAATTATGGCAGGACATTAGTAAAAAGCTGCATCTAAGAGAAATTAATATAAATGATTGGAAATCCATTTTTACGGGACTATCGGGTAAAACGGTACGAATATATTTAATAAATTGTGTAATTTTTCTTGTCAAATACATAATTTTTTCTTCAAGAAAACAAGGCGAGCTGCCATCTCTACGGAAAACAGTTACTTGGATAAAAGATCACAGAGACGAAGAATATAAGATAGCCAACAAAAAGGGGAAATTGGGGGTGCACTTAAGGAAATGGGAACAGATTGATGCGTTTCTTTGATTTTGTTTTCGTTTGCTTTTGTGTTGTTGTTGCATTGATTGATGCATTGTATTTTCTTTTCATCGAAAAATAATTATGGATAATTTCAGAGAATTTTATAATTTTTACTGGTATTAATGTATTTCATTAAGTTTCTTTTGTATATGCAAATTATTTTATATGTGACTTATCATGATTGTTTCTTGAAATGTAATATGTTCTTGAGAGGAAGCAATAAAAAATATTATTCCAAAAAAAAAAAATAATAATAATAATGTGAGGGAGCAAAGCGACCGAGCTTTGGACAATTTTCGCATTTCAAGCCTTCAAAAACTAGATTTTATAGTGCATTAACCCTGCGGATTCTGGGGTGCGTAATCCGTATAAAGATTATGATTTTTCTTTCTGCTTATTATGGAAGTAATACTGCACTGTAAAAGGGATGGGTGCAAGGAGGGGGAGTTTTCCCCTTCCCGCGAAAGCGCAAAAGCTCTGACGTTTTAGCAAATTTGAAAGAAAACGGCTAGTAGGAAATAATTATTTTAGGCAGAAAGTTATATTTCGACGCATGGACTGCCTTTCAATTATGTGGACTCAACATTTCACTGTATGTAACAGTTGGTGCAGGGAGAGGAGGGTTATATCCCCCTTCCCACGCGAAGCGCGAAAACTTTGACGTTTTAGCAAATTTTGAGAGAAAGATAACGGCTTGTAGCGCCTTTTTAGGCCTTTTTCTCTCACTTCCCCAGCTTTTTCGCTCTCGCTTTTTTTCTTTTTTTTTTCCTTTTAGTGGCTGATTAGGGGGGGGGGGTGACCCCCTTGTGCCCCCCCCCTGTCTACGCCAGTGGACACAACAAAATTGAACAAACAAAACCGTATCGAAATAAAAATCATAGAAGTTAGACATTAAAGTGATTTGGTAACTTTGTAGAGGCTTGATAAAATCTGAGCTGCCTGGCCTTACATGCTATCAGTGTATGTAATATGGTGTCAAAATGAAGCCCAGGGGGAAAAAAGCACTTCAAAATCATCATATCCTTCACAAATGTAAACATATATGCAAGTGACCGGAAATGCCAGATTCATATCCCCCATAGACTCAGTGTTAGACTAAAGCGTAAATGGCCATACCCTTTCGTCAATGGGAGTAGTCAGTCATAGATATCTTAATATAGGTTTTCCCGGTCAATTTCAAACTTTCTCCAATCAATTTAACGTTTCGAGCATTCAATTTCGCCCGAAATGCGATCGCAGTAACAAATCAGAATTCAAATTCGTCTTTGGCCGCTCAAAATCAACATCTCAGCGATCAAATTGCAAATTGCGCCAATCAATTTAAAACAATGAGCAATGGTATTCGTCAATCGTCATTCAAATTCGTCCATTCGTAACAATTCCGTCTTTGCGGTCATTCAAATTCGTTAATGAGCATGCATATTTGAAATAACTGCAATCAAATTAAGAATGTGAGGTTCGTATCAAGTAGAAAGTCAAAATGGGGAGGGTTTGGGGAACGCTTTATGTTAATACTTGGCCATGGTGTTGTTATGCTCATTTGGCAAATAACCAGAAACATTTTCCTTCTTTTCATGTCAAATTTGGGTAGAAATTTGATCTCTTTTTTGATATGGTGTTTTGATTTCTTAAGGGGTCTATGCCCCGGTTCTCCCCCAATCCACCGTAAACTATATTAGTTTACGGTGGATTGGGGGAGAACCGGGGCATATTCATAATCGGAAAAGAGGATCGCTATTCATAATCAAAGAAGAGGGTCGCTATTCAAAATCGGAGAAGAGGGTCGCTATTCATAATCGGAGAAGAGGGTCGCTTTTCATAATTGGAGAAGAGGGTCGCTATTCATAATTGAAGAAGAGGGTCGCTATTCATAATCGGAAAAGAGGGTCGCTATTCATAATCGGAGCAGAGGGTCGCTATTCATAATTGGAGAAGAGGGTCGCTATTCATAATCAAAGAAGAGGTCGCTATTCTTAATCGAAGAATAGGTTAGCTAGGTTAGGATTATTTGTAAAAAATTGGAATATGATTTTCATTGTTCAATGAAACACTCAAATATGAAAGAATCAAATTAGCAAACAAAATTATATTGGATGTGAGACACCCCACTGCTGTGTAGAAGCAATATGGTGAGGGGCGATGAAACAAATACACCCCCAGCTTAGCCAGGCGGGCAAAAGAGGGCCATGCCCCCCCCCCCCCCCCAGTCAGCCCCTTAGAAAAAAGGCGAGAGCGAAAAAGCGGAGGAAGTGAGATAAAAAAGCCTAAAAAGGCCCAATCCACCGTAAACTAAATATTTAGTTTACGGTGGATTGGGGGAGAACCGGGGCATAGACCCCTTAAGAAATCAAAACACCATATCAAAAAAGAGATCAAATTTCTACCCAAATTTGACATGAAAAGAAGGAAAATGTTTCTGGTTATTTGCCAAATGAGCATAACAACACCATGGCCAAGTATTAACATATAGCGTTCCCCAAACCCTCCCCATTTTGACTTTCTACTTGATACGAACCTCACATTCTTAATTTGATTGCAGTTATTTCAAATATGCATGCTCATTAACGAATTTGAATGACCGCAAAGACGGAATTGTTACGAATGGACGAATTTGAATGACGATTGACGAATACCATTGCTCATTGTTTTAAATTGATTGGCGCAATTTGCAATTTGATCGCTGAGATGTTGATTTTGAGCGGCCAAAGACGAATTTGAATTCTGATTTGTTACCGCGATCGCATTTCGGGCGAAATTGATTGCTCGAAACGTTAAATTGATTGGAGAAAGTTTGAAATTGACCGGGAAAACCTATAATAGCATTATACATGTATATTTGAAAACCTTTCTGCCTGGCTATTTATTTATCCTTCTGAACATCATTATACAAGACAGATATCAAACAATTTATTAAATCAAGCCTCCACAAAGTTACCGAATCCGAAATTTAAACTCTGCCGTTAAATAAATGATTTTCTGGCTAGGATTTTTCAATAGGGGGGGGGGGGGCAGACGTGAAGGATCCAACCGCATATAGCCAGGGCTTCATTTTAGGGGGGAGGGGGAGTTTGCCCCCTCCCGCGCGAAGCGCGAAACCTCTTACGTTTTACAGCTCGTAACACTTTTTGTAAGGCTGCTTTTCAGTTATTTGGACGCAATACTGCACTGTATGTAACAGGGGTGGGTGCAGGGAGGGGGAGTTTCCCCCTTCCCGCGCAAAGCCCGAAAGCTTTGAAGTTTTAGCATATTTGAGGGAAAGATAACGGCTTGTAGCAAACAATTTTTTAGGCGGAAAGTTATAGTTCGACTCACCGACTGCTTATTAATTACTTGGACGCAATATTGTAACGGGGGGTGCAGAGATAGCACCCTTTATTTAGGCGGAATGTTAGTTCGACGCCCTGGCTGCTTATCAGTTATTTTGGACGCAATACTGCACTGTATGTAACAGGCGTGGGTGCAGGCTGGGGGCCCTTCCCGCGCGAAGCGCGAAAGCTCTGTCGTTTTAGCAAATTTGAGCAAACAATTTTTTTAGGCGGAAAGTTATAGTTCGACGCCTGGACTGCTGTTTCAATCATTTGGACGCAACATTTCACATGCGAGGGAGCGAAGCGTATTTGGCGTATTTAGGGATTATGGCGAGCGGGGCAAAACAATGAAGTTAAGCTTTTCAAGAACTATATACTAGAATGTGATGGTATTTCAAGATCAAAAATCATGAGTTTGGATAGTTATTATTTTTAAATTAATGTATCATAATTCTTATTTATTTTATCCAAAAATATTGGGGATGATAATACAGGCCATCCCCCACGTATATATATATATATATATATATATATTTTTTTTTTTTTTTTTTTTGGGGGGGATATATACCCCAACCCCCAGGATCGACACCCATGGTAACAGGGGTGGGTGCAGGGAGAAGAGAGTTATCCCCCCCCCCCCCCCTTCGCGCGCAAAACGCGAAAACTTTGACGTTTTAGAAGATTTTGAGAGCCAAATAACGGCTTGAAGCGCCTTTTTAGGCCCTTTTCTCTCACTTCCCCCGCTTTTTCGCTCTAGCTTTTTTTTCTTCATGCATTTTCAAAATGCTGATTTTAATAGGTCATTTTATGATTTTTGAATTATCATCTTCAAAAAATATTCTAAAACGAAATAGGGATTTACCCTATGTCTAGAAATTGTATTGGGGCTGATTTTCATGAAGAAATAATGCAGACAAATATATATTATTTAATGCGCTCTCTACGATGAGTAAGAAGCAATGACCTTTGCACTTATGACTGTTACTCACCTTGTAGATCGAATTGTATATCAATTGTAAATTATTGATAAATGGCTTAATTCATTACATACTCTTTACTTCAGAGTGTATAGATAAATAGTGGCAGTCAAGATCAACACTGGTATGCAAAAAGTATAAATTGAAAAGATATGTGCAACACGATCAACACTGATTTCCTACCAACAATTCTCTTCTTGATAGCTGCTTCTCTGTAACTTTTTTTCTCCATTTTTGCTTGGTATTCTTTCTCTTTATGTATTGTTTTCAAAACTAGAATATTCATCACAATGCCATCTGTCACTCTCTTCTGGCATTATGCTTATGAGAACGGGCCCTTTGACATCAGCTCCTGCATTCTTGGATCTCATATAGGTAGATAGTTTCTTTTAAAACTTATAAAGCGGTAGAATTAACCATTCCTGCAATAGTGATTGTATTCAAATATGCAATAATCCTGTAAAGCACTTTTATAATTATTTGCTATATCCTGTTGTGCTATCATTATTAGAATTCCCATTCGCACATCGTTAAACGATCTCTTTCACTCCCTCTCTCTCTCTCTCTCTCTCCCTCTCTCTTCATCCCTTCTTTTCTTTCTCTAAACACTTCGGCTTGTCTCGAATGGGTGGGTTGCGGGAACGGGATGGGAGCGGGAACGGGCACACCCTTTCGAGACAAGCCCCCCCCCCCCGTTATCTCGAATGGACGCGTTCCCAGCGAGAAGTTCAATGAACGCGCCACTTCGAGACAACCGGGGGGGGGGGGGGTGCTTTCCTCTAATGGGTGTGTTGAGTAGACTTTTGTAACAGACGTTTTAGATATTTTTGAAAAATGTACTCTTGCTGGTTTTTTCGTTTTTCTTTTGTCTAAGATGTAGAAAATATAATAAAACAGTATCTAAAAAAAGCTTTTGACAAGGAAATCATTATTTGTGCAAAATAAATATGTCCAGTGGTGCCACTGGATAAATGGAAGGAGAGATACAGAGAGATGTTGAGAGATCATTTAAATGTAGCTAGGTGTGAAGTGGAATATCCCTGATAGCAGAAAGTGGTAAAAATTACGTGATATTTACGTCGTGGTTTTCGTCTTTTTTACGTCCTGTAATTACGTCAATAAGACGACAACTTGCACCAACGCAAGACGTCAAGAGGACGTCTTATTTTGACGTCATCTGTACACTGCAAAAACTGAAGTGCTGAGCACTTTTTGAGGGCATGCATAGGGACTGCACTCAGAGTGCTATTGAATGCACACAGCGTGCTATTTCAGCACTTTCACGGGAGCTGGACAGGCTCCTTAAACTGCTAAACATTCACACAAAAAAAAATGATTTGGGCGAGCTTCGAACCAGGGTCCGCTGATCGAGAATTGCTGGCATTACCGCTAGACTAACTCACATTGTACGATTTAGAGCAGATCATATTGTTACATAGTGAATTTACGACACCACATAGTTCATGTTATCTATTTGACTCCCATGACTAAACTGGATTGCAAGAAGCATTTGTTAGTCCATCGGTAACGTCAGCGCCTCCCAATCAGCGGAACCTGGTTCGAGGCTCGCCACGGTCACATTTTTTTTTTGCTGGTAAATTAGCACAAGTGCTATAAACAGCTTTTCAGGTGCAGTCACTATACATGCCCCTAAAAGTACCACTTTAGTTTTTACGGTGTACAAGACGTAGAGATGACGTCAAAATAAGACGTCCTCTTGACGTCTTGCGTTGGTGTAAGTTGTCGTCTTATTGACGTAATTACAGGACGTAAAAAAGACGAAAACCACGACGTAAATATCACGTAATTTTCAACACTTTCTCCTATCAGGGAAGAGGAATGAAGACGTAGAGATGACGTCAAAATAAGACGTTCTCTTGACGTCTTGCGTTGGTGCAAGTTGTCGTCTTATTGACGTAATTACAGGACGTAAAAAAGACGAAAACCACGACGTAAATATCACGTCATTTTTTAACACTTTCTGCTATCAGGGATAACAACGCATAAAACCCCAAAAATCCAAATAATACATCAAGTACCGGTACTAAAACAATCAAAGAATATTGGTACACTTACATGAAAATAGCCAATCACTTTTATACGAAAGGTTCATTTCACTGCTTTATGAGATTCAAAATAATATTTCTTCCTTAATATGAATGGTACGAGATTCCAAAAGGCAGAAGCTGATGATTTTTAAGACCGGTTCTCGTAAAGAGCATAACCAACGACAGACAGGATGAACTGACAGGGAACATTAATAATCTTAATTTCTAAATCAGCAATGGGGCAACGTGCTCATCGAATGTGGTGCTCAGTAGCCAAATAGATGAAAATAAGGATATACATGTATTTTTTTTAAAGAATAGAATCGTTGGTAGTAATCAGCGTTGATAGTCTTGCATATCTCTTTTCTAATGATACTGTTTACAAATTAGTGTTGATTTTGACTGCCACTCCATGTCATTGATATACAGTTTGATCTACATGTAAGTTAACAGTGGAGCCTGATCGGTTTGTCACGGACGGACATTTAACAAATTCTGAAAGTTTGAACGTCTGTAAAAAGATGAGTGATGAATTGTGTTGAGGTGTTTTATGTTTCATTGTGAAGGGTACACCTGAAGGTGTTAAATGTTGATAAAATTTGGTCCAATGGTTACCTACTAAAAACAGAATTCATTAAATGTTCATTGTCACGGGCGGACGAGATAAATAAATAGTTTTCTTGACCTTTCGATATTCTTTTGTCTTTTCTATCTTATACTGACACTGACAATTACTTTTAACTGCAAATGTTAGTCAAGTAAATTGACTTCCCTTTTACATACCTAGAATTTTTAAGAAAACTGTAGCTTTTGCTAGAAGTACAAAAACTTTTGGTCATGGACGGACATTTTGAACGTAACGAACGAACATTAGCTTAAAAACTGCATGTTTTGCTATATAAAGTCGAAAATACTTACAATGTGCTTTCTATTTTTTGTTTATATTTGACATAGCTTGAAAAGTTTGTTTTTAAGTGAAATATTTGTCGAAAGTGGATGTCGAAAGTGGATGTATTGTACATACATAAATGTACAAGTACATGTACAATAAATGCCACAGACCCCCAAAATATGTGATATAAGCTGTCAAAATATAGAGCTTGAATTCGGTAAACCTAAAATCCTAAATCAAATATCGCAATTTTTAGTATTTTAATTTACTTTACAACTCAAACTCATATTTTGCTTAAAACGTAGAGGTTAAACCTCTCACACTTTCAATAGTTCTATTGGAGAGAGTGACATGACATGGAGAGCATTGTCTAACAGTTCCTCATATCATAGTTTACTTTTCAGTAATGTCTCTATCACTTTCAGACCAATATTTTTTTTTCCTGGAAAAAGGCCCTATGGCAACACGTGAGTGTATAAAGCCCATAGGGCCTTGTGTCGTGTTGGTTGAAGGTTTGCCCTTCACGACTACTGTAAGTTATAACTTTCTGACCCCCCCCCCCCCCCCCCATAAAAAAAAAATTGTTTCAGAACTTATGCAACCAAATCAGTTATGAGCATTTAAAATTATCTGGTGTCAAACAAAGTTTCTTCTCATATTAGGTGATTACATTTCTTTTCGAATGAATACCCTCTATAATGATGCTGAACTTCAAAGAACAAAAATATGTGATGTGAGATGTTACCTCTCAAAGGTAACAACCAAATAATAGCATTCTTACAAACAGGTGTCCAAAAATTGGTCTTGCTGTCAGAAATCACATATGAACTCCAATATCTGTAATTATCCAGAACAACTTGTCATTCAGTGGATCAATTTCTTTTTTGTTTTAAATATTGACCAAGCTTGAGTATTAATTTCACGCTGGCTTAGTCGATTTGACCAAGGAGGTTCAAACAGATGGAGTCTCAACTAACGATAATTACTGCAAACACCTGACAGATTATAAAGGATGTTTAATTGGATTAATAATCTGCCTTGAGTATTTGATAGCGATGTCTGATGCCGCCAAAGTAAGCGGGGAAGATTTTGAGATGTTTTGATGTTTACGATGCGCAATTAAATTCATAAATCGACAAACACAGAAAGTGAATGTGCAGTTTTAATGTAAATAATTTCGATAATTTAAATTAAAACCAAGTTTTTTTTTTTTTTGGATTGGACTTACCATTTCAGTGTTAGCATAGGGGTGAAATTTTTATTTTCAGATTTTTATGATGAAATCACTTTTAGGATTTTCACTAATATCTGAAGTTACTAATATTTATGTATAATTGACAAGGTCCGGAAAGCCATTCACGGATTGGCCCATTTTGCTTTACAGGGGTGCTGAACACCAATGTTACGGACATTCATTTTTAGAAAGGTCGATTTGGTCCTAGTTTAACACTCTTTAAACTTTCTTAAGTTTTCTTGGCAAATAATTATAAATAAAACACCATTTTAATGAAAAAAAAATATGTGAAAATATTTGTACAGAATTGGTCATGCTGCATGGTCATTCTCATCTTGATGCAAATTTGTCCGTCGGTGACATAAAAAAAGTGTTAAAGGTCCACTGCAACCCAAATGCAAGTTGATTTCTGTTGATGTGTAAGGATGCATGCAACTCATAATTTTTTATTCAAACATATAAATATGTTTCATAGATTTTTAAATATTTTTTGAAATCATTTTCTTAAACATGCTAAGCTCCACCCATAAAAAATGCTCCAGATCTCATTCTTGCAGTGACATCATCTGTCAATCATTAGTGAGCTAAGGAGAGACAGTGGTATATATGACCATCTGTTCTTATAGACCACACAATGCCTCCATAGTAGCTGCTATGTCAGACATGCTGTAGCATCCCCAGGAAAAGAGTGGTAATGAGGAGGTATTGTTCGAAAGCATGCAATTATATTGTGAGCATGTGCTAAGCTGGGGGAAGTTTCATTCCACTGTGTATATTTCAGAATGTTAGTGTAGCTGACTGATGATTTACAGATGATGTCATTGCAGGAATGAGATCTGGAGTTTTTCTTTAGGGTGGAGCCTAGGAGGTTGGAAAAGATATTTCAAAAAATATTTCAAAAATATCGAAATATGAAACATATTGAAATATATGAAATATGAAACATGTGATCCAAACAATAGACCAGTTCACAAAGTTATTCAAATTTATGGATGTTTCTTTCCTGGGGACCTAGTAACGAGGTATTCCATTAATCCGTTATTAATGAATGAACTGCAATACTAAGAATCCAGTTTGCATGCATTAGATGTTGCTATGTCTGACAAGTCTCTGACAAGCTTGCAGGTTGTCAAGAACAACCTTTGTTTTAAAAGTATGCATAACATATGAATATATTTGTGAACTGATCTATTTCAGCTTTGTTGCCGAAAAAGCAAATTTGGGCAATTAGCATGATTTGCAGGCAAGATTTTTTTTTAATGACATCTTGCACTTATTACATACATAGCAAATTCTACAGATTTCACTGAATAGTCCATTTGAGAGCTTGCAACGAAATGTTCAGGACACTGGTATACGCTTATTCAATGCAGTCTCTTTGTAATGTTTGACAAATTGCAACGTATTACAAAAATAATCATACCTTTGGAATTTCACTTATTAAATCCTTTTTTAATTCACACAAAGTTTATGAGATTTTACTACAACATTACCTACAAAGTTTCATTGAGAATGGTTTAGCACTCTTTAAGATGTTAATAATTAAAATCATTTTCTTTTTTGAGACATCCCGTGAACAAACAATAAGGACTCATGAAAATAACTTTAAAAATTAGACAACAGTGATTTGGTTAAATAAGCGTATACAAAGCTGGATAATTCATCCAAACATGAGTGCATAATTTTACAATATCTTGTATCATTGGAACAATTCTTCTTGTATATGGAATGCAGGAGATTCTGGTGCTTTCAACTGTGTGTCTGCATGCTTACGTAAATATAAACTGGTTATCTTTCTTTTAATGGTTGGTACATGAAATATCTGTTTTCATATTTGATGACACTGACTGTTCATTTCTACACTAACACACCACTAGGACCAACATTGGATATAATTTTTATTTGTATCAACGAGCCGTGTGAGAGACAATCATAATTATTATCCCCTTTAAAATTTCACATGAATGATCCCCTGTCCTATTCTAAATGGACAGGGTGTCAAACTATCTGTTTTGCAGTGCATATAAAAAATGTACAGTGTGTTTGATGTACATATACTATGTATTTGAAATTTATTTAATGGATGTTGATTTCATGTAGAGGGCCCTAGAAAAAGATGGGGCTAGCATCAAATTAAATAAAATAGGAAATATGCATAGGAGAGCATCCACGGCAAATACAGCTACCGGTACTTCAAACTGGCTAAAGCCAGGGTAATAATATCCAAACCCTTTGGAAGCGCATAGGGACATTATATCATAATGTGATATGCGCTATACATTAACGGTTATTATTATTATAATCATGATACTGCCTTGCATTTTAGTTAACATGTACTTACTGTGTTACACCTGCTGCCTTCAAAGTAGTCATTTTTTGTTCCTTTGCTAGTGTCTCCCTGGATACATCCAAATACAGCATCTTTAAAGGCATCCTGGACATCACTCATCTTATACATACAAAGGGCAGATGAGATCTCACTTGCAAATACGGCATACAAGATGTCATCAGTACTCTTGATGCTCAATGTGTCAGCAAGCTGGGATCCTACTGGTCCCATATGAGCAGTTTGGATCTCATTGTAAGATCCACACTGTAGTTCTATCTCTGTGTAGGAAGCAAAGTCACTATCTAATGAATTACGACATAAACGTCCCAAGTATGCATGGTCTCTCCTAGATATGAAATAGTAGAGATAATCCTTGTAAGCAATCACATGTCGGAAAAAATTATCCTCAGGAGGATTTCGAGAATCTATTACAATTTGGCCTTTGTTCAAGTCTACAAGATTGTGCTTGGAGATAGATGGATTGGACAGGCTTCCGAGACTGACTCCTGTGAATAAGTGCATTCCACCATCTACAACATTCGCTTCAAAGTCGGCACCTAAAACAACAGCTCCTACAGTGGGTGCATCTAATGTTGTCACAACTATTTGACTTCCGCTATAATCATATCTCACTACATCATATGATATGTTAATCAGACTCCTTGTCTCACAGTAACCATCACAGCTACCACATGTGATCAGTTTATCATCGGGTGCTACAAGAAGGAGTTTATTATCATTGTTATTATTTTCATTTGGAGAAGGGCATGACCCAGTATTCACTGTGTGTTTGTGAGTCAGATCTGAGTTGAGTTGATAGAGTCTCTCTCGTGCTCCAATATAGACATCTCCAGTTACGTTATTGATGGTGATGTGGTTGAATGGCAGGGTGGGGTCAGGACTGGTAAAGGATGATACCAGGTAGGAGGAGAGGGGAGCTGAGTAGACCGACGGAATGACAAGAAGTAAAACGAGGAGCGTGATCCCCAGCTTCAAA
This sequence comes from Heliocidaris erythrogramma, assembly GCA_025617745.1. Classification (NCBI taxonomy): domain Eukaryota; kingdom Metazoa; phylum Echinodermata; class Echinoidea; order Camarodonta; family Echinometridae; genus Heliocidaris; species Heliocidaris erythrogramma. The sequence goes on from CM046853.1 coordinate 40,695,745, forward strand.
ACATCTCCTGATGACATGATTACTCCTCTTCAATTTCCTGCGTGGTAAAATTAATCTATAAGTCGTTTAAAGAAAAAAAAATTAAATCACACGATTTACATTTAAGTTCCACACTTTTAGAATATTTCATACATCGTGCTTTTAAAGTTTCGTTTGGATTATGTGATCAATAATTCAGTTATGGCCATCGGTAATGAAATGTTTTGAGATGAGGTATATTCAATACTTATACATGTACGTATATAAGGGTCAATATGAGTGTATAATTAATGGTTACAGCCCTATAGCTAGAAGGTCCGATAGTTAGCGGGTCCGATAGACCGACACCCAATAGATAGAACGTTCGATAGAGGGTCCGGTAGTCCGAAGGTACTATAGATCGAATGTTCAACGGGGTCCGATAGTCAGAAGGTCCGATAGACAGAAGGTTCTATAGACCGAATCGGCAAAAGGGTCCGATAGTCCGAAAGTACAGTAGGGGTCCGATAGTTAGAAGGTCCGATAGACCGACAATAACGTCAAAAGGTAAAATAAGTGGATACAATAAGTTTCCAATACTAGTAGTTTTATCTCATAAAAGGAAAAGGGTAATGCCTTATCTTCTTCTATGCGTATTTTAATAAACCGATGCACTATAGGTCTGTAGGCCCACCCTCAACAAAAAAAAAAAATAGGGAACTTATTTTAAAGTTTTGTTTTATACATTTTCAACATGTTAAAAGTATTTTTATCAGAGCATCATCATCACCGTGGGATGGGGGTGGTCCACCCATGCAGCTCAGCCCCCCCCCCCCCCCGGGTTAATTTTGCCACTAAACCGATGTATTAGCAATGGGGAACGCTGACCATTTTTTTTTTAACATGGAAATCTAATTATATGGTCACACTAAATCCCACATCATGCCCGAAGCATTTTTTTTCTAGTGGAGCAAGCTGAGTAAAGGGCGTCCCCTTCTAACACAAGTGTTATATTTTAAACAAAGAAATCTTATGTGGTGTACACTTTATAGTTGAATTTTCATTCAAAGTAACAAAAGATAAGATTCTGACAGCAAAAGATTCTGACCGATAAAAATGAATTTCAATTAGGCCTACCACCTTCTTGGGAAGGGGGCGTTTCCAATTTTTTTTTTTTTTTTTTTTTTTAAGGATTGTCAGGTCATATTTCCTTCCAGCTATGATCTCAGCTTTTATACTTTTTTAATGTTCACCGACTACACCCATACTACGACCTTGTGGCAAATTTTAGTCTGTGGACTCTGTTGGGTAAATTATACAATTTTTTTTTTGGCAGGGGGTGGGGGAATTCGAGAATAGTCGGATACCTGGCTGCCCGAATATTATGATATTCTGGCTTCTTGTTGCTGCAGGACGTAAGAGGTGCTTGCTGCAAGAAATAATCTAGGCCTAGTTTCTTGATTGTATGAGCGAGCAAAGCGAGCGAACGAGAGAGAGAAAAAAAAATTGTATCCTGAGAATAGGCTCTAGCGTATTGTTATTCCGTTCTCATAATATGTGTAACATGTTATCGGCATCATATTGGGAAGAGACTATTGGTCACAGGCCATTATTTCTGAAAATTCATCTCTTTAGCCCCTTTAGGTCAACTTGCCGCTCGATTCCTTTCAGTTATGTTGCTAACATTCTTTGAGTAGCAAAATAGCATAACATTAGCTAGAGATTCAAGATGCAAACCAAATAACTTCATAAGAATATGACTTATTAATATAATTGGCATTGGTTTATATGCATAAATATGGCGATTATATATTAATAACTAATATCAATAATGAAAATATAATGGGCATTGGTAAATAACCCTAATAATGCTAGTGAGCGAAGTTTTTGAATTTTTCTACTCTTTCCTTTCTGATTTCTTCTTTTCCTTTTCTCTTCTTTTCCTTTCTTTTCTTTTCTTCTTTCCTTTTCAACCTCTTCCTTTTTTGCTTTTTCTTTGGTTGGAACGTTCCCACTTATTTTAACCACTTTTTTTAACCCACTTACCATTTTATCCACTATTTTACCCTTTTTATGTATTTATTGTCGGTCTATCGGACCTTCGGACTATCGGACCCTTTTGCCAATTCGGTCTATCGAACCTTCTATCTACTGGGTGTCGGTCTATCGGACCCGCTAACTATCGATCGGACCTTCTAGCTATAGGGATGACCCCTAATTAATTAGGGATTACGGTCGTCCACTCTACTGCAGCCTTAGGGTTCAGCTCGTAAGGTTGTAAACCATAATATTTCAAAAACATGAACTTATTTGAGCTAGTTAGCAAAAGAAAAAATATCAATATCAATATTAACTTACAAGGCTTTCTGCTTAGTTCCAATGAACTTAGTTCGTATAGTGTCGTCTAAAAAAATATTTTAAAAACCCCTCAGTAACAAGGGGTGAATGACCTTGTCGGCATGTTACATTTGGTAAGAACATGCACTGATTCGACCGAATAAGCATTTCTAATCAAGTTATTTTTGATAAAGGCTAAAACATATGTTTTATCTAGCTAAAACAAAGATCGAATCAAGACGCGAATCTTTGGATTTATAGCAGACCTACTTGATTTCCAGCCTCATCAATACATCTTGATTGGTATGACATTTTCAAACAGCTTTCGTTCAGGTCAGTTCAGGAGTTAATTGTTATCGTTTCGACCAGCTTTGATTAAGATTTTCATATGACTATACGCACAATGTAATTGGAACCACATCACAGTTTAGTGTTTGTTTTCATATAATTTATTATAACAATATTTGGTAGAGCACCACAACTGATCAAACTATCTTCATCTAGATAAAAAAAAACCGGTACACTTCTCGTTCCCGATTCAGTGGCCAAAATTTGTGTATGAAACTTTCCTGTTGATAACTAAAAGTTTGTTTCAGAACTTAACTTTTGTTAAACTAAAACTTGAAATAGAATTCTCTTTATAATAAACCAACATGGACCGACTTGGAATTTGAAGTAAACAATATCATTCACCACAACGGGTCTCACATTGTACCTTTAACCACTATCATTCGAGCGTGCTCATCAGTTCTATAGGTTCTTGTACAGTTGTACATAATCATACGCAAGCCTCCACACACATTCATATTTGACACACAGATTATAATTTTTATCTAAGTAACAATCACTTCGCATTGATTTTTCCACTCTGATGCGAATACGTGAAAACGCAATTGTTATTATCAGCACCAAACTATCGGTGAAAACTCCCTCTTTTATAACACTGCTCGCGGCTACACTGCAAAAACCAGGGTGTTAATTTAACGCCATCTCGGTATCCATATTGGGCTACACCAGATAAGTGTCAAAACAACACCAGTTAGTGTTAAAACAACACCAGTTTGATATTGGTCTACACCAGATAAGTGTCAAAACAACACCAGTTAGTGTTAAAACAACGCCAGTTTGATTCGAAACTGGTGTTGTTTTAACACTTATCTGGTGTAGCCCAATATAGATACCGAGATGGTGTTAAATTAACACCCTGGTTTTTGCAGTGTATCTGCTTTTAGCTGGGTGGGTTAGGGTCCAAATATTCCATTATCGTGACACGGCGGACAAAAGCATCATTTTTGGTGTGAAGCTTCTTTAGAGTATATAAAATGAATTTGGCCGAGGAACCCTTAGGAAATATGGCCGTAACCATGGTTACAGGCAAATATCTAAGATGACTACGCAAAATCCTATTTCATGACTCTTTATTACAGATTTACTTTCACCTTTTACTCAAATCATGGATGTACATATTGTTATTGCTTAAACCAAAGAAGAATTCTCGGGCTGCCATGGCAATATCAATTTTCATTTTCCCTGTCTTGGAGATGGTTTTCCGCACAGCAGTGCGGTGCGGGTCTTCGGTCATATTTGCAAACTCAGCGGTCCTATCCAGCGTACGTCCCACGCCAGTGCTCCTCACATGCAATCCGGTCGAAAACCAACGCAGCGATATATCGCAATATAATATACGGAGCTCTCGCGTGTGTCTATACACTGACTATTGATGACTGCAACGTTCGAGCAAAGGGGAGAAAGAAAAAAGGGGGAAATTAATATGAATCATAATCAGTACGTATTATGCGCCCCCAAATCCGCAGGGTAAATGCACTAGAAATCTAGATTTTGAAGGTTTGAAATGCAAAATATTTCCTAAGCTCGGTCGCTTTGCCCTTCTCTCGCATAAATATTTTCTTTCAGGATCTCGTAATTTCGCCCCCCCCCCCCAATATATAGTTCTGCTAAATATTGCGGCCCAACTTTAGAAAGAAATCTCAACTTCGGGTAGCCTTGCTGAATTTCTCGACTCTTTCTCAAGCCTTTTAGCGTTTTTGTTAGTGTTGCTCCCGATTGTAGAAGTGAGTGAATAGAAAAATCGTTTATCAATGTATAAAATTCGAGTTTATCTATACCGCTCAACTGCTGTGGTCAATTGCAAAATTTCCTGGGTAAAGTGCTTCAAGAAATTGCGTCTTTTAGGGTTTAAAAAAATGTGCAGCTTGGTCGCTTTGCTCCCTCACTTGTACAATAACGTAGATAAGTTTGGGTACTCGAATGGGGGGGGGGGGGGGGGGGGGGGGAGCCTAACTTCAGTGTTTGCCCCGGGCGCCATGGTCCCTAGATACGCCACTGGCTTCGCTCCCTCGGCGGTCATTCCCCCCCCCCCCCCCCCCCCCCCCCATCATCATGAACACGGATCGACGCCCCTGGCATCAGTGCACGATTTTGCTCTGACACATTTATAAATATATATATCTTTATGGTAAAACAAAGTCCAACATATGGATTACGGGAATTTAAGGTCCTAGGATTGAATTGACATGGATTACAATTATAGAAATATAAATATACAAATGGACAAAATACCCCCCAAAATACGATGTGATAGCAATGATGGAATAACAGAAAACGAAAGTAAAATCTTTGGAAAACAAAAAAATCGGCATTCTACTCTATAAGTTCATAATGACTCCTAATGAAAACTGTAATCACCGACTTTTATTACTGTTTACAGATGATGAGATGTTATGTTCATTCAGAAACTAAAATTCATATTTGGTAATTCATTGCACAGGGAAGGCCTACTAAGAGTTGCTATACCGGATAAATTGTCTCTTGAGACGTCTCCTCCTCCTCCAGTGCTCTAGAACTAATCACACCGGAAATAGAGTTAGATTATAAAAATGTGATCCATGACATACTCAAAATATACCATTCACAAGATCATAAATTATATCAGCATTGTTCATATTCCCGGATGCAATCATTTAATGAGTTTGCCATCCTTTATTCCGCGAAGCCAATGTACTTTCGTTCTGATGGAGATTTCCATTTCAAATACATGAATTAGATATGTTAATCACCATTTTGTCATGTAAAGCACCAAATAACATTTACAAGGAATGACCTTATTTTTCATGTACTTGCAATATGTTTGCTCAATAGGCAATCTCTTACCTTATCGACGGAAAATTAAAATCACATAATTAAACCCATCAACTTCAAGTTTGAATAAGTCTGAAAAACGAAATTCAAGTAAAAATACACATCACTACGAAAACACCTAGAATTTGGTAGAACGCCTTGCCACAATTCTCTTATGTCTTTAAATTTTGTCCTGGCTGAAATGCAGTTCCTTTCACAGTGACTGCTATCCAATCAAACTTTGGACTAAAAAAACGGAGGGCGCCTTTGCAGATATTATTTTAAAAATAATTTATGGTCCCTATAAACCGGCTTTTTTATTTTCTAATATAAAAAGTAACGTGCTATGATCTCGATAATTTTATTTGACAACAATTTTTGGTATCCTATGAAATGATTTAACCCGAAAAGTTTGTATTATATTGGATTGCAGCCATTATGGACTTTTTGCATTTTACACGAGTACCTTTAAAAAGTCGCGAGGGCTAGTCCTCGACTAATATTGATTAGAATTAAGGCCATAAGGAGTGTTCACGCCAAATTTGGTGCTTTTGTCCGCTCTGTCACGAAAATTTCCCTAACCCACCCCACTATTTATGGTGCTTGCTACGCCCCCGTACTTATTTCAATAGTCAAGCCAGTGGTGAACAACCTTAGACACGAAGAGCCTCGTTTCACCTAACTCTTGCAGTCTCGTATAATCTGTCATGTAGAGAGTTATTTTATCAATATGAACATTGTTATCAATATCTATGGAAGGATTCAAATTCTATCGTTTTTTGCTTCAGGGTACCGGGTCCTCTTTACCTGAATTGAATAAGATTAATCAAAAATAGTTTCTTGACATGATCAATTCAAAGCAATCACTTTACGCTTGTTAAGAAGCCAGATAGAAGTCACTTTCACAGTGGGTTTGGCAAGAAGATTTGTATTTCGGTAGGCACACATAATAGTTCTCATTAGAATTATCATAACAATATCAAATGATACTTAGGAATGATCTAAACCACGTCAATGTTGTGCCTTACCTTGTGAGTGTTCAATGCCTTGTGATGTATCCGCAAATATCATGTTCTCTGCAGTGCATCGGAATATTTTGAATGAGGAAGTGATCGAACGATATAAAGATATGTCAAAACAGATTTCCACACAGAAAACTTCCCTTTGTCAGTTTTGCGAACATAATCGCACGTTTCTCTATGTAAACACCATGATACTCACTACAGGACAAAGGTGCAACGAGGGTTTTTTTTTTTAAATGAATAGCCTACACGTTGAGGGATTAAACCTGAAACCACGCGGGGGGAGTGATGAGTAAACGGGCAAAGTACTCACTGATTTGATAAATACTCTCATGATCACATTTTGTTTCAAGTTTCAAGTTTATTTGTCTTTCAGAAATCACATTCACAAAATATAATAGATTATAATCATAACAGTACAAAAGTATCGTCTATACATTGTATTATATTGCACACAATGTAGAATAATGAAAGACGAGGATACCTTGTTTGAAGCACAGCTTGTTAAGTTTAAAGGGCCCCTGCCATCGAAATGCAAGCTGATACCTGTTGGTGTGCACTACATACATCTCATATTTTGATTTTTAAACTTCTAAATATTTTTCAGAGATATTTAAATATTTTTTAAAAATAATTTTCTACAACATGCTAAGCCCCACCCACTTCCTTCAGATCACCTTCCCCCTGTGACATCATCTGTCAAACATCAGTGAGCTAATAGCGATTTTGCAAGTGAAAGTGGTATTCAACTTTGTCAACGCTGACACATGTTATAATACAACATACAATACCAACATAGGAGGTGATATGTCACACATGTAGCATCAGCAGGTAAACAAAGGCAATGAAGAGGTATTGTATGAAAGCATGCAATTCTATTATGAGTGTGTGCTGAGCTGCGGGATCACTGTCTATTGTATCGCAGATGATGTGACAAAGACAACTGATTCATGAATACAAAAGAAGAAAAATATAAAATATATACAGCTATTTACAAAATAGACTCAGAAAACAACTACCCAACGATGCATCGACCACAGCATGGATCTACTGAGTCAAGTAGGTTCATGACCACAACAAGCTACCCAAAGATGCACATGCACATCCCCATCACGCCGGAGGGGGGATGTTTCATAAAGCTGTTCGTAAAGTTACTTTACGAATGACATTATGACGAGCCAAATGAGATGCTCAATAATTTTTAACTGCATCAACTAAAGTTGAACTGTGCAGATGTAGATTAACATTTTTATTGTATAACAAACTTAATGTTTAATGCAAAGTGTATTTTTTGCCATAATTTAATTGCGGTTATTGGAAATACACTAAAACTTTGTTAAAACATCAGGAAAAACTTTGTGCATATCTGGCACTTCATATTCAAGTTGTTCGTAAAGTCACGCGTAACTTTACGAACAGCTTTATGAAACACCCCCCCCCCCCCCCGGTGAGCTAACAATTGCGTTCTGAGTGCGGATGCAGAGAACAAGTAGGAATGGTAGGGGTATGTCTCATCAGTAGGTCCATGGTCTCATTGAGGCCTGTACGACATCCGCGTCCATGACTTTATCAAAAGCACCCTAAACGAGGATTCAAGTCGAGAGGTTTTTGATACCCTATTCAGGGAAACCCGCAAAAAATTTCCTGATTTTTAGATCCTTAACAGGATTTTTTTAGATATTGCATTGTATTGTACACCGTCTTCGAGGGTTGGTTCTTCTTGGCCCTTTTTTTTTGTTGGGGGGGAGGGGGCAAAAAGGAAGAGATAAAGACAAATATTTACTTTGGAACACATTACAGAATGATGTTTTCATTGAAAGAATAGAAAAAAAAAGACTCTTTGGATTCGCGAAAAAATATCCACGGGAATATTTTCAGATGCCGAATGGTACTGTCAAATTTCTTACCCATTTCGAGGATCTTTTCTCATCACTAGTGAACTTAATACCCTACTTTAAAAGAATTTTCCTGTTTTTGATACCTAAACGAGATCGTGAAAAACCGACCCTTTTTGCTCGTTTTCATGGACACAGATGCCGTACAGGCCTCAATGAGACATACCCCCCCCCCCGCCCGGAATGGTACATGTACAGGTGGAAAAGAAGAAGAAAGGGGAGGGAAGCTGGCAAAGGAGGGGAGGGGTCAAATATCAATATATATGCTACACACAAAATAAATCAGTATAATAATATAGGTTGATAACACATTCATGTACTTGTCAAATAGATATGAGTCTACGTTTAAAAACTGAGCCTAATTGGAGCATTTGTTATCAAGTGAACGTTGTCCTGGCATAATTATGGTAATACTAGAGCAGAAGCCTGTCTAGTTCTATGGCTGTGAATGTGGTAATTTCTTCAAAAGATTTGAGCAAGAGCAGAAGGGAGGTCCCCCGATTGAATGCTAAACATGAGCATACCAAGTTGCATTGAATAAAGATCTTCTAGTTTTAGAATACTGTTTTCATAAAAGAGTAGATTTGTATGTGCACGATAATTTGCTTTACAAATTATTCCAATAACCCGCAATTAATATATGATAAAATTAGAGTAGTGTACAAAATGAACAATACCTCTTGAGGTATACATGATGTCAACTAATAGATAACATCAGTATTTTTTACACCACTTTTAACTTTATTTGTTAATTGATAATGGGATTTTTTCTTATCTGTTCATATCAAACCAAGGATAACTCCTTGATCAAACAAAGTACAGGACGACATAAAAATTGGTTCATTGAACAAAACAAAACAAAAAAGACAGTGGCTAAAACTGCACATGTCAGACGAACAATGTCAAATCAATAATAGAGATTTAGAATTAATACACTACGTAATAGTTATGCTATCTATAACACGATCGTAAATTCTTTCAGTAAAACGTTTAAGAGGCAATTTCAATACCCTTTTTACTGCTTTTTTATTGCCTATTGATATCGTGGTCGGTTCATGTAATGTGTCAATGAAATTTTGCAAGTTTCAATATATGAACCACAAATCTATTGTAATTGCCTTAGGTTGATTTTTTTAAGCTCCTGGCAATCTTATTTTGTTGATATATTATTTGTAGGTTTTTGTTCAGCATTTACCACGGGTTAATTTAAAAAGAATGACAAAACTATAATATCGCTAACCGATACTAAATTTAATTCATTTCAGTATGTTTAATGTGCATGGCTACATTGTTTCCGAGTTTGATTGTTTGGAGAAAATATTTAGGCAGGAGCAGAGCATGGATTTCATGTCAGTTGTATTGAAGAAATACAGTAGAAAACAATTTTACAGTTATCTTTCAGACTTTCCTATTTTTATAACATAATTAAAAGCAAATTAGAGAGTAATAAACATATAGAGTGTGGGAGCAGGAGTCCCGAAATAGTCACCCAATTTTACCTATAAGATTTGACAGCCCAAAGTTACTTAGGCCATCTAAGTCATTGCCAACACGGTTTTCAGCCTGACTGTAGCCGTCGGGTTTAACCCCCAGAGCCCCCCCCCCCCCCCCCCGGAAACAGACCCCAAAGTCGGGTGGATTATTTCACCCCATCTACCCCAGCAGGAAGTAGTATGACCAAGGAGCTATCACAGAACTGTGATAACTCCTTGGTATGACGGGGCATTACAAAACACTAAAAAAACAACTTTACGAAACTTTCCGTCGGAATGGGTTGTCAGACGACCCCTAAAAATTGAGGTAAATTTTTCTCATTAAGTCCCAAGGACCAAGTTTTTTAGAAAGGAAGAGGAATGGCTGTACATTACAAAAATATAAAACTCCTAAAATCCTCCATCGGAAAGAGGGTGTAACGTACTCTCCCCTGAAAAACATGGAAGTGCCCATTAACCACGCTTTGATGCCCAGAAATGCTCTGGATGTAGAGAACAGGCAATTTTTTTGTTAATAACTCACAAAGATTTTATTCAAGATCAAATTTACACGGTGCAATCTTGAATATTGCAATTTTCCTGGTTTGCAATCTGGTGTCAAATGATCACTTCATTAATAATTTGAAGAAAAATTGAAAACAATTTGAAAAAAACATCAAAGTGTCTATTGACCAAGCTTTGCTGCCCCAAAATGCTCTCTCACAAAGATTTGCCCCTTCCCATGCGAAGCTTTTGTGCTCTCGCTTTTTTTCTCTCTCTCTTGGCGTTTTGGGGGGCGACCGCCCCAAGGCCACCCCTCCCGGCTATGTGCCTGGATTTCACACCCTTAAAAATTGTTGGCAAATTTTGGTGTCACTACGCCCCCATTAAAAATGTTCTGGCGACGCCCATGACTGTACGAAAAGACAGTTATGATCTTATTTTGTATCTGGTCTGATCTACGAAGAGACACGCGGTGTACTGAAGGTCTTCTTGGAGAATGTCATCCGTGATGCAGTCACTTACTGATTCTTTCCATATCACTCAAAAGACATTGGCAAATTACTTTGTCAGCGAAATAAAATAGCTCAGGTACCTACGCTTCAGAATGAATTGTATGGTGTCTACTAAAAATTGGTTGATCAATAGTACACTTTGACCTACAACAATGAATTGAAGTCATTATTGCAGGCTATAATGATCTTATTAGGGATCTTTGCCTCCACCACAGGATATCATATTGATGTAATACTAACAGGCAATAGGCCTAATAATCATGTGATTATGGCAATATAGTGTAAAAATAGGTTTAATTGATGTTAAATTTCTGGAGTGCAAAGGGTCCGAATCATTTAGGCAAAGTGGTCTTTTTTATTTATTTGTAAAATAAGAATATTATATTGTAACCAATGCTTTTTTTCACAAGGTTTTAAGCCAAATTACTCCGCAAGTGATCCTATAGTGTGGTTGTCTTTCATATCCACCGCATAACTCAAATTAAATGTTACCACGTATGTCCCAAAAGTCCATTTTACCTGGATTTACCTAATACATAATTACACAAACATACATACATATACACACAACACGCCTCTCTAACCCACACATGGGTATTCCTGCTCAGACTCACGCTCGCTCCCGTATCTACATGCATCTACATGGCGATAATTATCAAATCTTTTATTGGTACATTAACAGTTTATCAATTTATTTTATTTTGGTCATTTATTTTCATGTGGAAGCCTAAACATCTACATGTATTCCTTTTTATGAATGCAAATAGGCATATATTTGATTTTTACAACAGAACTCCTGGATATTAGAAGGTATTGGCCTACTTCCTACATTCATTCATTTCTTTGAGAAGGGTGTATGGATTATTAAATTGTAAGGAGTGCATCGTGAGCCAACTAGAGCTTATCTCTCTTACCCGAATAACAACTTTCTAATTTCTTAATTTTGTGACTGAGCAAACTAGCAAGGAAAAACATCACTTTTAAAACATTATTTATACATTCAAAAAGATATGAAAATTTCATATTCATGTATCCTACTGCATGTCCGTACGTGTTCAAATTATTTTGGGACTGTTGCATCCCCCCCCCCCCTACACCTATGGAACAAGAAAATATAGAACTGTATGATCAAAACATATGATTTACAGGCCTACAATTACTTGAAGTAGTAAAGTCAGTTTCACTTTACAAATCACAGTATTATATGGGCCTACTATATGTATAGCGTTGATTTTGTTACAGTGGCAGCAAATTTACCTCCACGTATACTAATGTGGGGGTTCTAACTACATACTAACATACAGTATATTGAGAGTCTGTCGGAAATGTTACCAGTACATGAAGGGTTGCAAGAAGAAAGCATTAGATGATTTAAAAATAAAAGCCTCTTGACTTTGTGTCACTGCATCAGTAAATTTGGCATTTGATTTGGATATTGTACTTCATTTAGAGAAAGAGTTTGTAAGAGGGAGAATACATAGAAAAGTATTCATCAAAAGCTATGACGTACATGTAGGGTCTCTTGCACAACAGAGAAGCTGAGTTGATGTAACAAATACCCCAAAACATACTTACTGAACATTCACCATGCTGACATCATATTCAATACACAAAAACAAAAAAAGTAATTACACACTGAATTTATTCAACACTGCGCAGCAGAATCTTTCTTCTTTAAAATAGACTTTTTTCAATAAAAAATTTAACTATTAGAAGACAAAATGAATATTTACAAATCGAATACTTAAACCATTGGAAGATTATTCAGTAGGCAAATTAAGTACGTATTAAGTATGTAAGTAAGTACAAAATGTATGTAAGTACAAAATTAAGTACATATTAAGTATGTATGTATGTAATTATTAGTAGTACATGGTTGGCAAGTTTTAAATTTTAAAAAAAAATCAAATGCAAAAGAACTCACTTTAAAAAACGCAAAAAAAGTGCTCATTAGAAAGTGCATTTAATTAGTGATTACTACTTTCTTAAGTTTATTAATATATAACTATTTTAATTTCTGAGCATATCTTTGCCAAAAGAACATCCACAATCTTAAATGTATTCACATGATTTCCTGAAGATATGTAACATACATCCTTAAAAATTATCTTATGTTCATGGATAAAATGTAAATGCATGTCAAACGATATAAATGCCAATGGGATGCAGCAAAATGTGTAACTTAAGTAATACTACATGTATATTAAACAGTTTCCATGCTTAGAATTTTGTGAGGGAATATAATATGAACATAATATAAGTCCCTACTTAATACTAGATATGGCAAAATAATCACCTGTTTCAAATAGCTATCTTCAGTTTGACATGATTCTACATCAAAATTTCTTAATGAACTGACTACTTAAAAAGGACCTCATATTTCAATACAAAATACATTGTTATATGTGAAATTCAGTACATTTTAATACACCTAATATACTACCTATCTTCAGTCCTATAGTTAAGTCCTAATACCACTGTCTCACTTGTTGTGTTTTTCTATCACTACACAGGGGCGTATCCAGGATTTCCCAATAGGGGGGGGGGCACCAGGCATTATTGATCGCCGTCCTGGGGGAGGGGTCTAAGGGGAGGGGGTGCCCCCTCCCCTTTGCAAAATAATCCTACATGTGACCAATTTTGAAGCCTATTTAATGAACTTTTCTTTTTTTTTTTTACGACGGCCAATAAGGGGGGGGGGGGGGCGCCTGTTGCGCCACCCCCTGGATATGCCACTGACTACATTTCAATTATCTTCAAGTTTATAGTTCACGATTAAGAAAGATGCAACTAAACTATATGTATATCACAATAAAAAATATATGGGATTGTTACAGTCACTCAAACAGATTACAACTTATTCACAAAGTCTAGTCATAATTTGTTTAACCAAATACTAAACTGGACATAATCTTTCAATGTATGTGCAATTGTCAACATAAGGGCAATTCCAGCGTTATAGACATGGCATTCAGGCCTGTTTTGGGCTATTTGACTAGCAGGGACATATACAGCAAATTTGTACAGTTACCAGTATTCTACTGAATAGTTGAAGAGAAAATGGATTCTTTGTACCCATAAGGACATGACACAAATGGATAAGGATTTTTCACTACTGTGAATAGTTTGAAAATTATGTGAGTTTTGTTGTTAGACGAGACAAAACCTAAATCTCCCTTAAGGACGAGATAGAAGTATGTGTACATGTTTGTTTATGATCTGGCTTATTCATTTATCATGAGTTTTATTCATGATTTTCTAGTTCTTATGAGAGATCTCTAACTGTACAACAAGAATATGAAATATTCCAAACATCACACAGATACATGCAATATCTTTCTTCACAAGGCTCCAAAATAACCCCAAAGTATGAGCAACAATCAAAACTGTGATTATATAAATTATGTAAAGTATTTCAAGTAATTCCATTTTCAAACGCGAACACTAACGTTCATAAAAAAGTCTACATAAAAAAAATCAATTAAAAAAATTTATACAACAATCATTATTTACAGGTGTATATCCAATTAATACTAAATGCAAGTTAATGAAAGTCAAGATGCTGACATGGTGATTTTTACATGTAAATGCATTGTTTGTAACTGTTAAACAAGTAATTTACAGAAAAAGGAATATTCTGTTCTTAACAGAGAAGTCATATGTGAAATAAACACATAAATGCAAACAAAAATATCAGAAAAATCATATCATATAAGAGTACAGGTTAAAAAAAAAACTTGACTTTTCCTTGTATATTTGATTTTAATATGACTATTCTGTTAAAGTAGAACGTTAATGATTTTAAATATTGGCTTAATACTTATTATTGCATAGATGGCATAAATTAAACAAGGTTATCCAAATTCAACGCTTGGAAACATTTGAAGTAATGATTATTATCAATTATAAAACGGTAAAATACAGCCCCCGATATAGCAGCTGAAGAGCTCCTCGAACGCTGCTGAGATATGTGACGACACACCATGGACCAGTCCTGTCGAAGCAGACGATGTCCCATAACATCTTACACATTTTTCAGAGCCTATTTTGTCATCTCCTCTTCACTTATTTCTCTTCCTTCACTAGCGTCAGTCTTAATGTTAGTCCGTTGCCTCACTCTTAACTTCGTGTATGGTATTATTTTGATGAAAAATGCAGCGTTAAAAAAATAAAGGAATCAGTCACTTGTAAACAAAATAAGACGCCATTGTATTTTCAGCTGCTTGCACCGGGGCATGTTCGGCGTTTCAAGAGGGAACGAATACCATCCTGCTATTATTCGGAGGGCTTTTCAATTTGAAAGTGGGGTTTATTTCATTGATCATTGACCCTTCTCCTGTGTATTTACAATCAAACGGTTTTAGCTATCAGAATCAGTTTCACTTTCCCTTTGTAATGGTGTGAAATAAGGTCATGTTTAAATACACCAAACACTTTACATTTTGATAAATAATTGCATTGCAATTACGTTCATTCATTATAGGACGTCGTCTGCTTAAGCAGGATCGATCCCGAGTGTGACGACCTCAAAACATCGCTATATTTCTGGCGAATCCTCGGATATTCCAGATGCTGAGAAGAGCTTTTATTTGTGTTGTTTTTATAATCATCAGATACGCAGTTGACATAAAACTTATACGATTGCCATCTGTAAGCTTCCCAGTTTCTAGTGATACATTAATTGCCATATTTGTGATTTTCTTTGAATATCTACTTTAACAGAGAAATCATATGTGGAATAAACACATACTTGCAAAAAAAGATGTTAGAAAAATCATATCATACAAGAGTACAAAAATAAAAGGATAACTACATATGCCTTGTATTTCTAATTTTAGTTCTGTTTTATCTGCATTAACAAAGATTTTGACCAACAGCAGCTGAACACCTAAGCTGCATATGCTTCTGCTCACATCATCTCTGTTATAGAATCAAGCTGTGGATAAAAAAAGGAAGCAAGATCTTATGATTATCACACAAAAATCAATCTTTATGATTTGTAGTAAAATTTAAAAAAAAATAGAAATAGAAATTCAACGTGTCTGCAGTACACTTGCAAAGTAGAGATTTCAAACATGAAGCTTAATAATATTTTTACGAAAGGTGATTTACACATTAGTTGGTTTTTTTAAATATCGCAACAGCAAATAAGATCTACATGTATCTTGGAAGAACATTTCCTCCTATATGCCACTTGCAACTAGATTATCTCGGAAATCTACAACAATACCTGTACAAAAAATGGTATATTAATATGCACGAATCCTTTGTATATACACTCAATTAAAGAATATATATTTTGAGCAGTCCGATATGGTACAAATCAAATTCAAGTGGTACATTGACAACAAAAGAACACTTAAAATGAAACAAAGTTATTCTCTCACTAAACCAGCAGTGTCTTGGAGGGTAAAATCATAGAGCAGCTTGAGGGTTCCAACACGGCTGAAAAGACCAGAGAATTCCTGGAAAGCCAAATAAGGAAGTGTATTCATATTGTGACATGCCATTAAAAAAAAAGGAAGTAGTGATTATCATTCAATCATAGGACTTAAACAAAAAAACATCATCCTAGTTGAAGTTAGAAAAAAAAAGATAGTTGGAACGATAAAATTCAGCTAATGTTTTGTTCGATATCACTGATGGCTAATATATCAAAGATAAGGCTATTGATTTGGATTAACAAGATCAAAAGTTGGAAATGGTTTCCTCCTTTCCTGGACTTGGATTACAAATACATGTACCTCTTAACCATAAAATAATCAATTAAAGGGCACCAATCACCCCAAAATATGTAATGTTAGGGGCACCATGTGACTATACTATATTCAAAATATGAGCTTGACATATAACTTCTATATAGAGATATCGCAAATTTTAATACTCTCAATAAACATAAATGCAACTTGCGAGCAGACTAGTCTCTGCATCTTTACGCTCATGCCAAAATAGGGTTTGCATGGAACCAGGCTCAGACTTGGGGTTTTATCATTTCTCATTTATTTTCTTTATACTCCTTAACTGTTGACCCATATAATGTCAGGTACAGTTTTCTGAGGTTGATGCTATACACTCTAGAAGAACATAAATTATTTTTTAAGTTGACTGGTAAAACTTTGATAATTAATGCCACAAACAAATTTTTAGAAATCATTTTATTCTTGACATGAAAATATATGGTTCATTTGTTCTACTTTAAAGAGTCTCCTAGAATTATCAACTCCTAAAGCTTAATTATAGATTTCATGATGATCTATGATGTACAATTACATGTAATGTAGTTGTTAAACTTTTAGGCCCAAATTCAGAAAGGACGTTTGTTTTAAACCATGGTTTAAACGCCCTCCTCTGGTTTTAAGCGTACATGCGCACGGAATCCAATGCAATCATATATTTTCTTCGAACGCGCGCATGGGCAATGTGCGCTTATTTAGTACACTTACCCATGGTTTAAACCTCCTTTGTGAATTCGGGCCTTATGCAATTAAATTTCCACATTATACATACATACATTTATTTATTTAATAATATGTATGTAACTTGTCTTGTTAACTTTCTTGCCAGTGGAGGACAGTTTTGTGTATTTATAATCAGACAATAAAGTTCTTGAATCTTGAATTTACATGTATATCTTCAATTTCCTATACAATTCCCAATCCCAGAAAATGAAGAACAACCTACCTGTCCAAGCCTATTGAATTCTCCCTGCAGCTCAATATGTGTGGGTTCTGAATGGGATGCCAAATTCTTGTAGTACTGACTGATAGTTTTGATGTACCTTGGTAGATCCTTGACAAATAGTACTCGATTCAAGGATGCATCCTACAAGTGCACAGATTGGATATCATGTCGTAAGAAAACATTTTGAACGAGGTGTATCAGGGAAGAAGCATCATTTAGGAATGATTCCAACCTCTTGTAGGAAGTTTTGCTCAAGGCCCCTTAATAGAGCTAGAGACCCATATTTTTATTATTCTTTTATTTTGCATGAAAAATAAAGACATTTCTAGCTTGTAAAAATCTGGTAATACATTCTTCTCTTCATAAATTTTCTGTTTCAGAAAGTTTTAAAACATTAAAAAATTCCACTAACAGATTTCAGAAAATGACTATTCATTTAAATGCAATGAATTATTGTACAATTAAATAAATGCACTCACTTTCAAAATATAAGAACAGGAATGAAGCACGTTTTATCACGGAAGGTTCATACACTAAATGTACCTGAATAAAACAACAAATTTCACATTCCCAGACATCCATTTCAGTATCTGTTTCTTATATTCATAATCGAAGCTTAAAAACCAATTTACTGCTACAGATTATTATGGAAAGATAACTCACTTGTTTTTTTTCAGGTACGATCTTCTTGCAGGCATTGTCCAGCATGTTAGCAAGAACAGATACACTCTGGTCAGCGGAGCGTGACTGACGCATGTCAAAGATGTACGATGGATGAGTCAGAGTGGTCACCCAGTAGTGCTGAGGAAGGCTGAAGTACAAAAAGAAATTTGTCAATAATCATAGTGAACAGAAATCACAATCACCTTTACATGTGTGTATCTCTATACATGTATATCTCATTTCGCTATATTGACAATAATATTATACACATTGTGACATACAACGTAGGCTACAGGACGTACATTTACGTAGAATTTACAATTTCACGTTTGTCGATTACAAACGCAGTCCTGATGGAATTAACCCTATGACACTTTGACTGGCTCCAACATCTCAGTAAGGTAATGCACTGAACATTTTATATCATAATACTGATACATGTACATAGCACTAAATGTATGATAGGTCCTGACATAATCTCTAATTGCATGTATTTTGACTCTTTCTGCTACATGTACTTCACAATAGTAATGGAGTTTACAATTATAATAAGTAATATGCCCATTCAGCTACATGGTAAATTTGGAGGTACATGTACATTCTAATACATGTAATGGTACCTGTATAAGAATTAATTGTAAAGCATTTAAGTCATTCCAGCTATATGGCCCTATATTTCTTACAAAATAAAGACTGCATGTACATGTATGTCACATGTCTAACATTCAACATGCTTTATTTCCATGTCTAATACATTCAAGGAGGAAATTTAAAGTGATTTTTTTTTTCATAATAAAATACATAATGGTTTAAAAAGAAGGTTGAATTCTCTGAAAGGTGAAATATAATTTGTGAGCTTTCTCATTCCTTTTGAAGAACATCATAGTAGAAATGTCCCCTGAAAACGATTGCTCTTCACATATCTAACATTCAAAATATGACAAGAAATAGCTGAAGAGTATGGGCCGAACATTCATGCCACATCTGTGTGTAGTCCCATATACCCATTTCTGTGTGCAGAGCATGTGCTTTTCAGCGAGATTGGGTTGATTTATCATTTTGATCATTCCAAAACCTCACAGCATACACAAATTCTTATGTACACATGATCAAACTTCCCAATTACTCTGAGACAGTTTCTTTCACAGTGTAATCACATGGCCAGATCTCGATCAACTTTATGTTTAAAATATCACCTGTTACTCTTCCAGGCTTCTGAATAGTCCTGTGGGTGATCTGGGCAGTAACTCGAAGCCATTCCATCGTAGAAGTCAAAGAGATGCTTAATGGTGACAGGAGTAAGGTCTGGGTTCTCAAAGATTGCTGCCAGGAACTGATTCAAGAACGGCTCAATGGTTTTCTGGTATAATGCATTAAGAAAATAAAACATTATTATCAGCCACATTCTTCAGTTTAGAATATTATTATTTGCTTTGGGCGGGGGGGTTGATTGTCAAACATTTTTTTTTTATAGCACATTTTTTATAGAACATTTTTTTTTATAGCACAGGGACATTTACAGTACTCTCTTCTGACTACTCCATGCACAGTCGAATCAAGAATTGTTTCAGAAGGAACTGACAACATACTTACTTTAAAATTGACTGACAATATTTATTTATGTTACAGTCAGTTGGTAGAAAGGTATTGGGTAGAATTTTCCAGAGTTCCGTAACCAGTATTATAAAGGTGTACATGTAGATGCTTACAGTACATGCCTACATGTATATCCATTTACTCAGTACTGTATAGTTTGTTGATAAGAGGAGCTTTCTAAATAGTAATTATTACATGCATATTATGAATATCATTTTGTCTCAGATTGAAATTTAATACCCTTTATATATTCCATGAAAAGCACATTGATAAATGTATTTGCTTCCATCATGAATGCATTCTATATGACCTTATCATTATCATTTATAGTATTGTCACTGTATTACAAAGAAAGAAGATATGTTCCCAAACAAACCTTTGTAACTAGCAAATGTGGTGCTGAGAACTCCTTATCTAGCTTGGTCCTGGATGGGTTATCATTGCCCTGCAACTGGTCTTCTGGAATCTAGCAACAACAAATACATTAAAAAGTCACTTTGACTGAACATCTGGTAGGAACTGTAAGCTTCACTAAAATTTTGTGTGGATTACTCATTTCTTAATATTAAAAATGATTCAGAAGCAGTGTGCATGTTAAGCCTGGCTCACACGAGGTGTCATTTTTGATTGCTTCAGGAAGCACCTACACTAAGTGAGACTGATGTGAATGCAATGAACCCATATGACAGTTTGTTTGCACTGTTCATTTTTCAGTCACTTTTTAAATGATATCACTCTTTCATGATGCGCAAAAGACATACAAGTCACTGACGTGGTCCTAGCATCAGAAAATGATGCCGTGTGTGAGCCAAGCTTAACTAAAATTTGATGACATAAATGGTACCCTGGGGTACCAAATAAAAATCGGCCATTTTTTGGAATTATTTAATTTTTTTTTAGGGCTGTACCCTGGGTTACCAAAAAGTGGGAAATTATTTTGGTGTGATTTTTTCAACATTAAATTGTGTCCCATGTTCTTGTAAAAAAATCCTATAAGTCATTTATTTTTCTCAAATTCATTGTTGTGAGTAATTATTCTATTATTGATTTCTATTTCTTCGATTTGAGAGAGGGATTAGGCCAGCAGTGTCATAATAACAGCCTGCTCCTTGTCTCCCCCGTCACTCGCCTTCCTAAAAACTGCTACCGTGTACACAGATCAGCGGCCTGCTCGTCCCCCAACTTCTGTATTGCACGATATCGTGCTCTTTCAACTTTCTCGGTCCTTGACATCTTCCGTCTTTTACGTCCTTTCCCTAATACAGTAAATTTCCGTATCCACCATTACCTTCCACCATTGTCTAAGTTTGAAAGTTTGACAGCTAAAATACAGTAACGATGATGTGATGTTTTTTTAGGAAGAAGTTCCAAAGCCGCGGGAGCTAGCGCTATATATATAGCCACCACTGCGCTTGTGAGGGCTAGCAGCTAGCGCAAGCAGCAGTACAGTGCGTGCACACCATGCATAATAACACTTAACATGCATTGGGAATGACTACGTACACGCACTGCATTCATAACTCTGGGGTTGTACTCGAGTGGACGTGAGATGGCGCTACACAACGTGGTACCCCGGGGTACCGCGTGGTGCATCATTTGTCAAATGTTATCTACAGCCCTGGAAAAAATTATTAGACCAAGCTTCTGTAATAAGGGTACTATAATATGCAAACAAAATAATAAAAATGACTTGTCTTTGTATTTCATTGAATGAAAACCAAATTCCAGCAAATTATACCTTGCTTTTATGATATTTTATTTCCTTCTTACCACAAAAATAACACCATCAGTAACCATTCTTGGTCTAGTAATTTTTACCCTGGCTGTATAATTACTATAACTCCTTTCTTTATAACTTATCATAAAATATTTGTCGTGGAAACAAATACATCTCAACAATCGAATGTCATCATTTGAAAATCATTTAAAGTAGAACTTTAATGATTTTAAATATTGGCTTAATACTTATTCTTGCATAGATGGCATAAATTAAACAAGGTTATCCAAATTCAACGCTTGGAAACATTTGAAGTAATGATTATTCAATTATAAAACGGTAAAATACAGCCCCCGATATAGCAGCTGAAGAGCTCCTCGAACGCTGCTGAGATATGTGACGACACACCATGGACCAGTCCTGTCTAAGCAGACGATGTCCCATAACATCTTACACATTTTTCAGAGCCTATTTTGTCATCTCCTCTTCACTTATTTCTCTTCCTTCACTAGCGTCAGTCTGAATGTTAGTCTGTTGCCTCACTCTTAACTTCGTGTATGGTATTATTTTGATGAAAAATGCAGCGTTAAAAAAATAAAGGAATCAGTCACTTGTAAACAAAATAAGACACCATCGTATTTTCAGCTGCTTGCACCGGGGCATGTTCGGCGTTTCAAGAGGGAACGAATACCATCCTGCTATTATTCGGAGGGCTTTTCAATTTGAAAGTGGGGTTTATTTCATTGATCATTGACCCTTCTCCTGTGTATTTACAATCAAACGGTTTTAGCTATCAGAATCAGTTTCACTTTCCCTTTATAATGGTGTGAAATAAGGTCATGTTTAAATACACCAAACTCTTTATAATTTGATAAATAATTGCATTGCAATTACGTTCATTCATTATAGGACGTCGTCTGCTTAAGCAGGATCGATCCCGAGTGTGACGACATCAAAACATCGCTATATTTCTGATGCTGAGAAGAGCTTTTATTTGTGTTGTTTTTATAATAATCAGATACGCAGTTGACATAAAACTTATACGATTGCCATCTGTAAGCGTCCCAGTTTCTAGTGATACATTAATTGCCATATTTGTGATTTTCTTTGAATAGCTACTTTAACAAATTCAGATAGCTGGAAATCTCTTTTCTTATCGAATGTCCAAGTACATAGTTGGTTTACAAGCAAAAATATTGTGAACAGCACATTAAAACAGATTTTAAAATATTGTAAACAAAAAATATAATTTCAACATAACAAGAGCCCCAGGGGGCACGACGCTCACCTGAGGTGGATCAATTCACATCTGGTGCAGGGGCCCCTATAAGGCCACCCAGAAAAATTTCATGAACAACTTTCATTCTTCATCTATAGAGGTATCTCTATACACAATACCAAGTCTGAGCTTCCTACCATGTTCGGTTAAATTCCAATCATGTGTTTTGGAGAAAATGTAAAAAGTTTATGGATGGCGGACAACTTGCCCCACCCCCCCCCCCTCCACTATGTTACCCCCACAGACCCCCTATAGGGCCACCCAGAAAAAATTCATGAACAACTTTCATTTTTCGTCTATAGAGGTATCTCCATACACAATACCAAGTCTGAGCTATTCCTGGTTCTGGAGAAGAAGATGTTTGAAATTTACATATTTACCTGGGGGCCACATGTACCATTTTAGCAACTTTGGATCCCCTAACCCTAAGGTTGATTCCTACCAAGTTTGGTTGAATTCCGATCATGTGTTTTGGAGAAGATCAGAATGTACATTTTGCCTGGCAGCGCCCCCCCCCCTCCAGTATGTTGCCCCCACAGGGCCCCTATAGGGCCACTCAGAGAAATTTCATGAACATTCATTCTTCATCTATAGAGGTATCTCCATACACAATACCAAGTCTGAGCTATGCCTGGTTCTGGAGAAGAAAATGTTTGAAATTTACATAGCTTTTACAATTGGGGGCCCTCCCCCTGGGCCCCCCTGGGGGCCACATGTACCATTTTAGCAACTTTGGGTCCCCTACCCCTAAGGATGATTCCTACCAAGTTTGGTTGAATTCTGATCATGTGTTTTGGAGAAGAAGATCAGAATGTACATTTTGCCTGGCAGCGCCCCCCCCCCCTCCAGTATGTCACCCCCACAGGGCCCCTATAGGGCCACTCAGAGAAATTTCATGAACAACATTCATTCTTCATCTATAGATGTATCTCCATACACAATACCAAGTCTGAGCTATGCCTGGTTCTGGAGAAGAAGATGTTTGAAATTTACATAGTTTTTTACAATTGGGGGCCCTCCCCTTGGGCCCCCTTGGGGGCCACATGTACCATTTTAGCAACTTTGGGTCCCCTACCCCTAAGGATGATTCCTACCAAGTTTGGTTGAATTCCGATCATGTGTTTTGGAGAAGAAGATCAGAATGTACATTTTGCCTGGCAGTGCCCCCCCCCCCTCCAGTATGTTACCCCCACAGGGCCCCTATAGGGCCACTCAGAGAAATTTCATGAACAACATTCATTCTTCATCTATAGAGGTATCTCCATACACAATACCAAGTCTAAGCTATACCTGGTTCTGGAGAAGAAAATGTTTGAAATTTACATAGCTTTTACAATTGGGGGCCCTCCCCCTGGGCCCCCCTGGGGGCCACATGTACCATTTTAGCAACTTTGGGTCCCCTACCCCTAAGGATGATTCCTACCAAGTTTGGTTGAATTCCGATCATGTGTTTTGGAGAAGATCAAAATGTACATTTTGCCTGGCAGCGCCCCCCCCCCCCCTCCAGTATGTTACCCCCACAGGGCCCCTATAGGGCCACTCAGAGAAATTTCATGAACAACATTCATTCTTCATCTATAGAGGTATCTCCATACACAATACCAAGTCTGAGCTATACCTGGTTCTGGAGAAGAAGATGTTTGAAATTTACATAGCTTTTACAATTGGGGGCCCTCCCCCTGGGCCCCCTGGGGGCCACATGTACCATTTTAGCAACTTTGGGTCCCCTACCCCTAAGGATGATTCCTACCAAGTTTGGTTGAATTCCGATCATGGGTTTTGGAGAAGAAGATGAAAATGTAAAAAGTTAACGGACGACGGACGACGCACGACGCACGACGGACAAATTTCCATCGCAATAGCTCACTCGAGCCTTAGGCTCAGGTGAGCTAAAAAAGCAGTTACTTGAATATTTTAAAATTGTACTATTTTCTGTTTTAAATTACACAAAGAGAAGAATTTACCAGATGCCAGAGTTGGTAGCCTCCTTCTCGTGTCTGTATCCTGGTATAATCTCTATCTCTGACATCATTACTGCCTTGCTGGTCATCTTGATATACCAAAGATATATTTAATAGAAAGAAACTTCACAACCAAAAACATATCAAAGTACATGATTAAATACATGTAGCTGAGGAGGGCATTCTCACTTTGGAAGTTTTATACCTCAAACTGCTCATCTTAAGAGGAATGGTACAATTATTCTTTCACAATGTACACATGGGGCTGTATTCTGAAAACGGTGTTATCTTTTATGTTAGTGAAACAATGTTAATTGTCATAACAAATCAAAATCAGGACAAGTCATTGGTTAATGATTGCGCAAAGATGGCTGTGCCCGCGTAAAGTTAACAGAGACATATGCGCAAGCACCAATGATTAGTGTTTATTGCGCGCAATTTCAATTTGTTATGACAATTGACACAATTTTCCTTAACACAAAAGATAACACAGTTTTCAGAATACCGCCCATGGTTTGTTGAGAGCATTAACACTGCACTTTGGGCTCACAATACATCTTTTAGCTTTAATTAGGCTTTTCATTAGTGATCAATACATTTTATCTCAATACAACATTAATTGATGATGCCTGGAGACCAATCTTTGATCACATACAAACCTAAGTTTACTATACTTAAGCTTTGTGAACCATGAACAATTTGATTTGGTATAACATGCAATGTCAATAGACTCTGGCCAAAGACCTCTCAGACTTGGTAATCAACTGGATAACAGTTAATCTGATATAACATGCATTTTCCATAATAAACTGGTTATCCATGTAATTAGGGATAACATGCACTTTTCATAGAATCTAGCCTAGTTATCTCATACTTGGTAATCGACTGGTAATAAAAGCTATGCCTAGTTGGAATTACGGGGTTTTTTAAAATCTGAGTTGTATGTTACTTACATATGTAGAACATCTTTGCTCCAGGTGATACCGGTGTATAGTTCCCAGCACTATCTTCAAGATTGCCAACTTTATTGATCATTGCCACACGACAGTCAGACGTCAACTGTGTGCAGCAGGGAGATAAGTTGATTACTTGGTTGAAAGACATTATATACATGTACATGTACACTCTAGCATGTACCGTATTCACCGGCGGAATACAGAAATCTGTGCCTTTAACATAATGTTTATTCCTAAGCAATATATCTTTGCCTAGTTTGCTCAAGAAAAACTCATTGAAAGTTAATATTTAACTCTTGAAAGTTCTTTTTTGAAAAATTGCTCAAACATCTGGTGGCATGGAAGGAGTTAAGTACTAGAATATGCCCAATATATGCCTGCAAGCAACATGTAAACCTAGTTGTGTCTTAAATTAGTTTGTAAACTGCAAGAACTATAGCTCACCCCAACACTCTGGAGTGTATTGACGTGTACAGCCATAGAGCCATTTGTTGGTGTGTTGTATTCATCCTGATCACGTAAGATTCTCTGCTCTCCACCAGGATGGTACCATACTAAGAAAGAGAATATAATGCAAGAAAATTATATCATCCAAAAAGTATTTTTTTCTATGGTCAACCCTTTCCCTGCTTATTCCAACTTTTGGGACATGCAATGTATCAACTGAATCCATAATTGTCACATATAAAATATTCAAGGAACATTTTACTCAAATTGGCTATCTAAGAATTAAGCTCCGAGGGAACAGAGCTAATAGCTTTTGTAGAGCCCTCCCACCCCTCCCACTCTAAAGGAAAATAAACTGGATTATCAGTGCATCATACATGTAATAAATCATGGTACATAATAGCCACAATCATTCTGCATTCTATACACAGGCTAAAATGCTCAAACCAACACTTGTTTTCACAGACTGAGGCTCTTTCTCTTTTCTTTTTCCCCTTATTTTTTGTGAGCATTCACTCATCATGTCTATATCATTTTAATTCCCACTTCCATAGCTTTTAAATGCAGATTTCTTGAAATGAAATAATACAAGAATCCAGAAAATAATCTTCCTGAAGTCATTTGCATGTACTTTAGTACAGACAAAAAACACCAGAAAGATCTGAGGGTTCAACAAGGTATTTCTGACTCACAGAGATCCAATTCATGGGCTCTACTCTGCTTGACAAAGTGTTTTCTTCTATATGCTGCATCCAGTATCTTCTGCTTGGTTTGAGTGATGCAGTCCGTGCTGAGGACAGTGACGTAGTACTCATGTTGACCATTGACACCAACGACAGACAAGGTCTGGGCATACACAAAAACAATAGACCCCTCAATTAATCTGAACCTCAAAATAAATAGTCTCAAGTCATTTTCCTGATTCAATTACATTTCAGTTAACATCTAAACATGTACCGGTATAGAGATTATTAACAATGAATTTATACTCTGTATAGGTCATAACACAAATAACTTTAATTTTGAAAATGTCACATCTAAAAGGTGGAGGCAATGAGATATTTTGACCGTCCAATCTCCCCCCCCCAAAAAAAAAAAAAAAAAAAAAACATTAAAAAATCTCAATGGTATATGCCCACATAATTTCCATTCTGAGTGCTAATGCCTCTTATTTGTATGCTGTGGGTAACTAATAACTGAGGCATGAAAAAGTTTCCTGAAACAAACAAACATGTAATGAATCCCCGCCCCTATTCAGTTTATTGATCATGGTAAGGTCTCAGGTCAGGATCTTATTTCAGTAACTGAACAGGAATGTACCATTTCTTCATAGGGAACATCCTCCTCTATGAGGCAGTCAAAGTTGAGTGAGAAGTAAGACTGTCCAGTGATGATATCAATAGGTCCCTTCTCGACCTGAATCTTAATAGACTGGTACAGCAGGTACAACGACTTGGCCACATGTTTCTGGAAGGAATATCAACAAGAAAATTTTTTGTAAATTACACAAAATTATGCACACTAGTGGAGAAAGTGAATGCAAACATTTCATACAATATTATTGTATTGTAGAGTACAATATAATTGTTGAATAAAAGGTTTTTCACAAAATTTTTTTTACATATGTACCTAGAAATAACTCTAGTCACTTAATACTTTTAATGCAATTAACTTTGCTTGAAAAAATGCCATACAAAAGCAAATCATAAAATAATGCTATTACCAGAAAAAGATATGAACATGTTCATGTGCCCCATATTAAAACCAATACACTTATAGTCAAATCAAAGCGCTACATGAATGCAGTTGCTCATAAAAAAAGTGATCAATGATAAATTAGTGCAAACAAACGGATATAATCTCTGTGTTTATCGCACACAACTAATTGGATAACAATTTGACAATAATCTAAAATAACACACTAAATACCGTAAATGTCTGATATCTCCATATAAATACACCATACATGTAACTACATTGTATAAAAACATACCTTCAGATAATGGTACATGCAGAGAGACAACCAATTGGCAAGCAGCTTCTCAATAATTGTTTCAGTTCTGTTACCAAATTAAAAAGAAATCATCAAATGTATTGTACACAAAAAAAATATACAAACAAAATATTTCAGCCTTCTTTAAAAATATAACATTAAGACATCATTAGAAAACTTTTCAATATTTCCATAAAAAAATAATTCAGGTGCAGAATACATGTTTCAATAGACCGCTTTCGGTAATGTATGCAAATTTTATGCATACCTTTCAAACAAAGGTTGTTCTTGACAACCTGAAAGCTTGTCGGACATAGCAACAAATAATGTATGCAAACTGGATTCCAAGCATTGAGGCTCATTTGTAAAAAGCAGGTTCATGGAACAGCTAGTCACTAGGTGCTCAGAGAATATAAGTGCATAAATTTATATACATTACAGAAGTGGTCTATTAAACAAAGCTACATGTACATGTACAAGAACATACAATGTACATATGTACATCTAAGTATTGACGTCTTCTTTGTGACTACATCATACAGCTGAAATTCTCATACATCTAGGATTAAACCAGTACAGGTTTAAATATCTCTTAGCTCCTCTTTGAAGACTGATCGCCGTGAAAAGGTCACATGACTTGGTAAAAGTATGACTGAATTTTGTAAACTTGGTGTGAAAAGGTGCGCAAGACTTGAAAGAAAAAAGTCAGAAAGTTGCGTGATGTGCATTGCTGCAGTTCCAACATGCACAGCGAAATTTGTCTAGGGGGGCCTCCCAAGCACCCACAGTACAGTAAGGGTTAAAAAGCTTTAAAATTACAATGTATCTAGACCAAGCTACAGTAACAAACTAATTTTAAAAGTTCATGACATATCTTTGGCACCTTACCTTCTAAAGAGAGATTTGAGCTGCCTGCCATTTTCTGCTGCATCAATGATCTGCTCCTCCAATAATCTTTTTAGAATCCTTGGGGGAAAATGGTTGAAACTAGTTTACAAACCAAAGCTAGCATGTATATAGTATGATATCTAGTATCTAATATCTGCAGACATGTACATGAATATTCATATCCATTATGACATTAAACAGGTGCATATAGTATGAATTTGAAGGGAAATTCTAAACTAGGACCTCGTCTTTCATTTTTAGATAAAAGTCAAGTACCACTTCAGACCACTTCAAATATGTTACCTACTGTATGCAACAATAGGAAAATGATAAGATTTAAAAGGTCATACTGTACCTATATACAGGAGTACCCTAAATAATTTGCAAATTATTCATTTTCAAATATTATGACAATAAATCAATAACACTCTTTTTCTCAAAGTTACGGGTATATAAGAAGAGGAAAAAGATACATTGCTAAATCATTGAATAAAAGTTGAAGTACATGTACATGTATTACTGAAGATGCTTGTAAATGGAATCATTTAGATTCAACATGAACTGTGTGTTTTGAAATATAAATGAAATGCTAATAGAACAATTCCCTCATCTTTGAGAATTATTAAGATTTACTTTAAATGCTGTTGAAATCATACACGAATATGTATGCTCTCTCTCTCTCTCTCTCTTTGTGACTGTATATTTGTTACAGCAAAATATACTGCATCAATCCAATCCAACATATGTTTCTGATCTTCTTTAAGTCTGGAAAAAAACAACTCAAAACATGAAAGCAGATATGTACAACACAATTTAAACAACAACAAAAATAATCTTATAAATATCACTCTGCAATATCAACGTTAATGAACATACATCTATACAATTTATGTCCATCAAAGATACTTACTTAGTGAAGTAATCAAACTTCCCTTCTGATACCAGAATGACTGTAATGAGTGATGCAATGTTGACCCTGAAAATAACCAGAAAATCTTTAAAAATCCTCTGGCCACATTCCACCTTGATACTGTACATTGTAAACTGCAATTTCAATTCAATAGCATTGGTTTAATTGAAACTGTATTGTACAGTGTATGTTTGTGTATATTTGTTATACTTTAAAATGTGAAGTAATAAGTTTTCCTAAATCACTGCATTATTTTTTTTTTTCAGTTTAACCCTACATGTATATAGCCCGGGCTATTTTGAAACCGGGGGCTATGCAGTTTCTCGGCCATTTATAGACTGATTGCGACCAAACTTGGCGTGTTTGTGTCTCATCATGTATTGTGCAAGAATGAATAGTCAAATTTATGATATACATTGTTTTTCTTATTTAATTATGCAAATATGCAAATTTTTTCAAGGAATTCTCATTTTTTTCAGTTTTCCCCCCATTTATGGAGAAAATGCATTCAAATTTGGCATTTTTGTAGCTTGTCATATAATCTAAAAGATAGCTAAGTGAATTTGACTATGTGTATTGAAATTTCATATTCATAATTAGATTAATTATGCAAGTACAGTAAGCTAATTTTTCTTGCAAATCAGAATTTTCAGATTTTGATTACCTTTTTTATTTTTTCTACAAGTTGTAGTTGTTAATTGAAGAAATGTTTAGTGTATGTTGTGACAATGTATGATTGAAATGTGGGACATAATTATGCAAATTAGAGACAAATGAATATTCAATAGCAACAAAAAAGTTGAATGTTTCACAGTAATTTATTAGATGAGCAAGCTCAAAAAACAGAAAAAAAAACATTCTTCTGACAACACTGCTTGTAATTATGCTTCTCAGGATATCAAGCATTCCATTTGTCAATTTAATTATCACAACGATTAAATAAACAATACACAAAATTAAAGGAAACCAAGCAGTTTGGAATAGTCATATATACATGTAATACAGTTTCAACATATACAGAGTGCTGTCAAACTAATGTACTGGTACATGTACATGTATTCTACAAACAAGAGTAATGGAGTGGAATAAAGCAAAAGATTATAAATGTATTCATACCTGTCTCTTCTATGGGACTTCCTACTCTCTTCCAACTCCTGAATATAGCTGATGAGGAAGTCAGGGTTATTCAGCTGTCTTGAGAATGTGATCATTGCTCGTTCTAGATCTGCATCCAGGTACTACAAATATAAAGCAAAGGATTTCAAAAATTGCAGTCATACAATACATGAATGTCTTCCATTTTCTTCTATGTCTGTGTTTTCTTATGTATATCTCAAAAGGGTATTTTCTTAGATTCTTTGTTGATACTTCAGCATAATCTCATTATGGATGTTGTACATGTGAGGTAGATACATTTGAGAATATTCTAATGTAAATTTGATGATTCCAATTTTGCATACAGCAAAAAAAATTGTTCATATTTTACATGTAATAGTTTGGACAAAGAACACAACCTTTTATTCTTTTGGCCAAAAACTAGAAAATATATAATCAATAAAATAACTATGAAACTCCTACACAAAGAAATGATGCTCCATGTTTGTGGCATCAGAAAAAGACTACTTAGAATTGTACAAAGGCAGTGGCATTGCTACAAGGAGGATGTGCCCCTACATAAAATTTTGAAAGAAAAACAAATTGAAAGAAAAAGAAAGACAGACAGGGAAACCAGGGGGGGACATGAACAGAAAGACATGTACTGACGCCCCCAACATGCTCCTTTTTATCAATGGCCTATAAAAACCTGTGCCCTGCCCCCCCCCCCATGTCATTGCCCTCTTAAATGTCTGGCGCCATGCTACATTCTACCATTAGCAATTGGCTAGGACCAAGGGAGTTGTGATACACACTAACCTCTGGATCAGCTGTAGCTGGGAGGATATCCAGACCAGAGAAGAGCATGTTTCGTGCGTAGTCCTGGGTGTTCACAAATGGGATACCGAGACCTTTGACCTGCTCTTCCACTTCTGTCATGTCAACCTGCAAGTTATGGTATGCTGAGGGAAAATGGAAGCAAAATACATGTATCATAAAAGTTGGTGTGTTGATTGTGTAACTTGACACTTCTTACAGTATTCTTAGGGAATTGTGCACACCAAGATTCCCCGATAAAATATTTTTCAAAGCCTTCCACTCTAACTCTTTTCATCCACTGAGTGGCAAATCCCATCCAGGAATTTTAAGATTGTACATTTTGCATTAATGATAGCTAAAATCTGTTCTCCCTTCAATAAAAGAAAGCAGAATATGCAAGTTTAAAACCAGTGAAAATATTCTATTCCTACTTCGAACAGTGGTTCACAAACTGGGTAGCACATACATGTAAGGGGTTAATACAGGGATGCCACTTGGAATTGATAAAAAAAGTAGGAAAAATCATCTAGAATGGGCCCTTGTGTACATAAAAAGTGGTTTTCTATGGCTAAAAATATGTTGAAAAAGTAGGAATTCCTACTTTTGTCTGAAAAGTGGCACCCCTGTTAATAACCACAAAGCTATGTATCCATGCTACAGATACAGTGGGAAAATATTCACTACAAGTCTCTACTTTCCATATTTTTATGACTCCTCATATATTACTGTGCTTTTAATAATATGTGCATATTACATAAAGATTTTGGCTTTGTACGCATGACAAGTAAAATATGGTCTCATTTACCCAGGGTAGCATCATAATGCTCTTCCTAAAGACCCTGAAATAACTATTACCCAAACATTGCAAATGATCCATTAAAGACACCTGGTCCTTAAAGTGTCACAATCAATTGTATCATCCCAAAATTAATTGCATAATTATCCTTTCATCAAATGTGTCTTTGCAATCAACAGTAACAATAAATTTCATATTACATGAAATACAATTCATTGTAAGGTAAATCAATCATAGCAAGAATGGAGATACATACAACAGCCTTTTACAATCGACTGGAAGTCAATTTTTATGTTACACATTTTTATGTTACATCACACAATGATGCCTGCAAATAGTTTGTACCTTCTTCTGCACGATTCTGAATCTTTTTCTCTAAAAGTTCTAGTTCTTCCACCTGCTGATCAATAGCTTTCTGTCTTCTTTTGACCAAAAGCATTCCAACAAGAACCATGACAATAAAGATTACAACGGCACCACTAACCACACATCCCACAATGAGCGGAATGTCTGTTTCAGTCCCTGATGAATATTGAACAAATCCAGGGTAAAACCTCAGATTTCCATGCTTCACCTGAATGAAAAAAAAAAAAACGTGGAAGAAATACAGATAATGTAGTTTTGTAATTTAATTTCAGATGAAGATAGATGATGGAAACATAACAAAACATTATTGCAAATCCACAAAACATCAAAATACATGTATAATGTAATAGTAAGGTATAAACTCAATTAACAAGCAAAGTGATAAGATTTCTACATGTACCGGTATTCGTATTGAACCAAACCTACCTACATGTACATGTACATGTACATCCTCTATTTCATGTGGAGTACATGTACAAGCTGTAGCACCAACATTTTTCCAACAAAATAGGTCAATTACCTGCAAAATTATGTACAATGTAAAAGGTCCTTGAGATGCAACATCTTTAATTTTTAATCAAATATTAAGTTTTTTAAACATTCATGGTTATACAGTACATGTACTGCATTCAAAATACAGATCGAGAAGTGACAAGCACAAATACATGTACTTCTAACGTTCTATAAATAAACAGGTACTATAAACTTTACTTTCAATGTTAAACAGTAAGCAATACATGTAGGCTTCTTCCTTGATCATGACTTTAATCCATTGCCTATGGGAACAGGGTGGCTCCTGAATTAAGTCTATGGGCATGAGATAATTCAGTATTCAATGGATTAATATTCAGATTATGTTCCCGTCATAAGGAAGATACTCAGCAGAAGAGATAAAAGACTCACTGTCACAGCAGGTAGATTCCTTGCATCTCCCTGACCTAGTGTTCCATTCTTGTATCCTGCTTGAGGCGGCTCATCTGGTAGCTGACAACGCAGAATATCAATTTCCAGATCATCAACATTGCATTCTCCATCTGGACCCAAGAGAACTTGTACATCATCCTCTGTGCTTGCCAAGTTTAAATTCATGCCCTAGAACAACATAAAGCCAGGTATAAATTTCACAACTCTGTCAATTTACTCCTCATACTATGAGCAGTCAAACCTGTGAGAAATGTATCACTTGGGAAACATATGAATAAAATTTTAGCCCTTATATCACCAACACTCAACAATGAGAAGTGCAAAAATGAGAAAACAATTAGTTATAATGTACATGTACTTTAGTATGATTTTTGGTTTCTCCAGCTAGTTTACATACACACTGTACAATCATAAATTGAATTTATCCTTGTATGGGATATGTAATGAACTATATTCATTACCACAATGTTTCTATTGTAGCAGAATCAAACTGTCAATTACATATACTGCTAATTAAAAACATTCAAATTTTCAAAAACATTCAAGAATCAAAGACAGGTCACAAAAAATGATCTGATTTATGTCTTAAAATACAACACAATGGTAACATCGAAATGTTAAAATTAGTTATAGGCTCGATGAGTCATACCAGAAACAAAATGAAAGTGACTGCATCTCCTACATGTACATGCCTAAACCTAAATTTAGTTAAGTTCATGGCTCAAACTGTTCTTGAAATAATGTAATAACCAAAATAAAAAACCAATAATTACATGATAATTGACCTCTTTAATCTTTGGCCTTTGACCTAACAACCCCAAAGTTTGATCACTTAAATTATGTCCTCACAGAGATGCATACAAAAATAGTAAATATGGAGATAGCAAATCTACAAAATCTTTTATGCATATTGACCTCGATGACGTTCTACCTTTGACTTACGAAATCCAAACTCAAATCACTTTGTCTCACTATGGTGATGCATAACAGTACCAATTTTGAAGTTCACAGCAAAAATAGTTACTGATATTTGGTGATGACAAAACTAAAAAAATTAATCCCTCTGGCACCACCTTCGGTGGGCGGAGGCAAAAAAACATTAATTTCATGTGTAATGACCTTTATGAGCTGTGACCTTTGACCTACACTTAAAAGGAAAATCCAACCTTACTGGCAATTTGTTATAAATGAAAGAGGGGAAATCAGAGAAGTAGATTCTTTGGTAAAAGTTTGAATGAAATCAAACAAGCAAGAAGACAGTTTGGAAAGTTTGGAAAGTTGTTATCACTTTACATATGGGAATTTCAAATTAGCTGAATGTCACTGAGATGTAATGGCAGACAACTCCCCCATTTGCTCCAACACACAAACTTACTAAAATGTCTTTTTTTCTTAAATATCTTACTCAGTAAGATCTTTTTCTTTTATGAGGACCTATAACAATATGCTATCTACAATATATTTTGAGTAGTGAATCAACGGAAAAGGCACTTGGGAGAAAACCGCCAAATGAATGACATATACGACTAACAGGAGAGTTGACCGCCAACATGTCACAATCGACTCACCAAATTGCAAATTTGAAATCCTCATAAATTTAATGATCTCATTTTTCGAAAATCCATAACTTTTTTATTCCTTGTTTGATTTCTTTAAAACTTTCACTATCATGTTTTTCTTATTTTTTCTGCTCTCAAACATATCTTGATATCAGCAACATGGATTGCCCATTAAACAAAAATCTATTCAGTTCGTCTAACTATAGTAATGCATACTAGTACCAAGTTTTAAGTTCATACCTCAAACAGTTCTTGAGAAATCGCGTTAACGAGATTAAAACCTGAAATTTCAGAATTGACCTCTATGAACTTTGACTGTACCCCAAAAATCTAATCAGATTGTCTTACTATGATGATACAT
The DNA here is from genome assembly GCA_025617745.1 of Heliocidaris erythrogramma. NCBI lineage: Eukaryota > Metazoa > Echinodermata > Echinoidea > Camarodonta > Echinometridae > Heliocidaris > Heliocidaris erythrogramma. Next base: position 40,731,594 of record CM046853.1, read on the forward strand.
ACTTGCACTAAGTTTGAAGTTCATACCCCAAATGGTTCTTGAAATATCCTGTTAATGATGCTACAACCTGAAATTTCAGAATTGACCTCTATGACCTTTGACCTTTCACCTCCGTATCCCAAAATCTAATAAAAATTGCTTCCAAGTTTGAAGTTCATACCTCAAATGGTTCTTGTGATATCCTGTTCACGAAAAAGCTGGACGGACGGAAGGACAACCTGAAAACATTATGATTCTGGCACCACCTTCGTTGGGCGGATGCATTAAAAGGATTTCATGAAGAAAGCACAGAATACTCACTGTAATCTCAAGTCGTTGGTTACCACTCTGATAAATTCTGCTGTCTCCACTGAAGTTTTCATACACAGGATCTGAGAAGTACTCTATAGTGCCACTGTCAATGATGTATCCATCAAAGTCAAAGCTCAGATTTGCTATCATAGCATCATCCACAGCTCTTCTTCTTCTAACGGGAATACCATCATCAGGAAAACTTGGAATTGGACAGATGAGAATGGTTTCCGTTCCATTGCAAAGCTTTTGACATAAGAATGAAGAGTAATGAACAAATGGAAATGATATTAAAGAAGTTGAATTGGATTTCCTTGTCACATTATTGCACTACATGTATGTCTGCATATGCCAATCTATAAGGTCTACCGGTAAAACTTTTTATTAACAAATGTGACTTTCATGAATACATGCACAAATATACAAACCTTCAGATGCACATACATATACAGAATGTAAATGTGCCGGTATGCCAGAATGATCTGTCTCCATTACAAAAACGACATTTCCCCTGCACATATATTAAGCAAATGAGAAATATCAAAGCCTTATTCACAACGACATTATTATGTGACCACAAAACCACCAAAAGTCGCAACCCGTGATTTTGTGTAAACAGCTGAAATGGAAATGGGTTGGAAAATTTTATTTTCAGACTTTTGGCTTTTCTGAAAGATCTTTCTTTTCTGTACCTTATATCAAAATCTGGAAACTTAAAACACAGTAGAAGATGAGTTTTTAACAGTTTTTCTAGACCAGTTTTTTGCGCACAGCTTCGGTTTCTTCCTAATTCTTCGCCTTCCTGTATGATTTTTTTTAAATTGGTACCGCTCACCCTCGTGACTGCAATCTCACGGGCCTTAAATTACCTTCCCTAATTATTTTCATACTGATAGAAAGAATAAATTCTCAGCAATCTCATCATACTAATATTACAGTTCATCAACAGCCGCGAAAGCAAATTACAGAGCAGTTTTAAGTTCCATTTCGATGACGAAACAGAGTCTGAAAAAGGATTTTGTTGCTATTACAATGATCAAGTTTATTCATGTGAGCAAGGAAAAGAGTACTAGGTTCTATTTAAGTTAATTATAGGCTAAATTACAAGTTCAGTGTATGATAACAGAAGAACTACACAGGTAACAAACCAGTATTATAAAACAGGGAACAAAGAAAGACACCCTAAAGGAGTGAATAGGCATTGTCTTGTGCACATGTCAGGTCACTGAGGCGTGCTTCATCTCCCATTAGAACACTCTCATTTGCATCATAATAACTTTTGAATGACGCAAGTTCACAATTTGAAGTCTTGGCAATAGAATGAATAAACTATGTTTAACACTCCTACCAAATATCAACCTAATCCCACAATTCATTCATAGCAAACATCTCTTACAATCTCCTTTCATTTGCTGAATTGAAAGGGTTTAGAAACTTCCAATTATAATGAGTCATGTTTTAAAGCTGAGACTTTGTTCTATCCAAATGTGATAAAATCAGAAAAATTATTTTTTGCGACTTTTTGGTGGTTTTGTGGTGCCGGGTCACATATGTGAAACAAGGCTTAAGAAATATAGTGTCAAATAAATTGATCAAAATGTTACTCAATACAATACCCTGGTGTATACCTGAGAATGAGCAAAACCACCTAGTCATATACATGTACAGTCAGCAGCCATCACAAAGGCAATATTGCATTGCACAGGAAGGTCCCCTGCAACCCAAATGCAAGTTGATTCCTGTTGATGTGCGGGGATGCAAACAATTTGTTATTCAAACATCTGACTATGTTTCATAAATTTTTTTAATATTTTAAAAATCCTTTTCTCAAACATGTTAAGCTCCACCCTATGAAAATGCCCCAGGTCTCATTCCTGCAGTGACATCATCTGTCAATCATTAGTGAGCTAAGGCGAGACAGTGGTATGTAGCTATGCCAGAGATGACTATCTGTTCTAATAGACCATACAATGCCTACATAGTAGTTAGACATGCTGTAGGATCATCAGGAAAAGAATGGTAATGAGGAGGTATTGTTTGAAAGCATGCAATTCTATTGTGAGCATGTTCTGAGCTGGGGGAAGTTACATGTACATTCCACAGTCTATTGTAGAATGTTAATGTAGCTGACTGATGATTGACATATGATGTCATTGCAGGAATGAGATCTGGAGCTCCTTTTTTTTTGGGGGGGGGGGGGTGGAGCTTAGCAGGTTGGAAATAATATTTCCAAAAATCTATGAAACATATTCAGATGTTTGAATAACAGAATATTAGTTGTACGCATCCCTGCACATCAACAGCAATTTGTAAAATCAGCACTGATTTTCTTATTTACTATATAAATCTATATACCTACCTATTATGCCTGTAGTCTTGACTACGGGACCCCTTCGAGAATTATCACACATGTGTCACAATATTGTGCGCACCCCCCGTAATCCTATTGTCCCCTTCGCCACTCACGCGCGTCAATACGCTACGGCCATCTTCCTCTTTTGCGAGCAACCCCAAGAAGAAACATGTTGCTTGCAAGGAGCGGGGAAGGAGGGAGGGTCATAGGTAGGTATATAGATTTATATAGTAAATAAGAAAATCAGTGCTGATTTTACAAATTTACTGCAATAAATCATATATACCTACCTATTATGCCAGACCAGCGCCAACTCAAAGACCGGGAGGCATGTTTCGAGCGGAAGGAAATAGGATTACACCAAAGACTACAAAGAAGACACAGCGGCCTTCAAGGTGGCTGACGCAAACAAAGCTTCACCTGCGGGAACATCCCTAAGGTAGCAAGAAATGAAGGAATTGGGCGAACGCCAATAAGCAGCCTTCAAAATATCAACCAGCGCCACACCTTGAAACAGAGCCCAAGAAGTGCTGACACTACGAGTATCATGCGCACGAGGCTTACTGTCGGATAAAAGAGCCTCTGTGCCAGCGGCCCTAATAGCTTCAACGATCCATCTAGAAATGGAATCAAGAGAGGCAGGAGAAAAAGGCTCTCTAGTGATCAGGAACAACTGATCATCCTTACGATAAGACTTAGTCTTATCAATATACCATTTGAGAGCCCTAACAGGACACCAAACTTTGTCCTCACGCACCGAAGAAAAGTCAGAAAGCGGACAAAGAAAAATCTCAACAGGACCGGAGGAAGCTGTCTGATTCTTGGCAACGAAAGAAGCCCTAGGAATCAACCTAACACCTTTTCTCTCCCAGCGAACATGACCAGGAGTAAGACAGAGAGCATGAAGAGTACTGCGCCTCTGCCCAGAGGCAATAGCTACCAAAAAGAGCGTCTTAACCGTAAGATGATGAAGCGAAGCTTCACCTAACGGTTCAAAAGGAGGTTTCGCCAAGGCCTCCAGGACCTTAGGCAGACTCCAAGACGGCACTAACTTAGAAAACGAAGGTCGTTTCAGAAAGAACGAACGAATCAAACCACTTAGCAGCGGGGAATTGGAAATCCCCGAACCATCCGAAAAACCCGAATGAATGGCCCCGATCGCCGAACGGTAGCCTCGGATAGTAGAAATAGATCTCCCTTTGTCAAATAACGAGATTAAGAAATCCGCAATTGAACCAATAGGAGCCTTAGAAGGGGTTTGATTTCTCTCTTTGCACCAAAGGAAAAAGACCGAGAGACGGGAATTGTAAATTTCCCTAGTAGAAACCCTACGACTGGACATTAAAAAGTCCGCGGCTCTATCAGAGAGACCCGACTGTCTTGCAGATTCCCTGACAGGGGCCAAGCAGTCAAATGAAGAGACTCCGGATTGTGGTGAAGAATCCCCGATAGGGGCTGTAACACCAGATCCGCTCTTAACGGGAGAACTAACGGTTGAGCCCTTAGAAGGCTCATAAGTTCCGGAAACCAATTCCTCCTGGGCCAAAAGGGAGCTATTACAAGCACCCTCGCCCGATCTTCCCTGATTTTCCGCAAGACACGCGGAATCAGTTGGAAGGGAGGAAAGGCGAAGTTGGAAGGGAGGAAAGGCGAATCCCTGAAGGTTCTCCCAGCTGAGGGAGAAAGCATCGAGAGCCCATGCTCCCTGATCGCGAACACGGGAGCAATACTTCGGCAGCTGGTGATTTAGCACCGACGCAAATAGATCCACTTCCAGTGGACCTAGGCAACTGTGAATGCGGCAAAATACCTCCGGATGGAGCATCCATTCCGATGGAAGATACCTGCCCCGGGACAGAAAATCCGCAATGAGGTTTTCCCGACCGGGGATGAAAGAGGCCACGGGTGTGATTGCCATGCGACGACACCACCTCCACAGCTGAGCTGCTAGGGCATTCAAGGCAACCGAACGAGTGCCTCCCTGCCGATTGATATATGCCGCCACAGTAACGTTGTCCGTGAGAATCAGAACCGAACGACTGAGAAGTCGACTTCTGAAATGGAGCAAGGTCAACAGAACTGCCATAAACTCCAGGACATTGATATGAGGAAGAGTCCCAAGATGAGACCAATCCCCCGCAACCGTGCTGCCGTTGCAGTGTCCTCCCCACCCCAACCGAGAGGCGTCCGTCGAAACCGATATCGACGGAAGAGGGACAGAGAAGGACCTGCCTCGCGCGAGAAACACCTCGCTCGTCCAACAAGCGAGAAGAGACTTGATCTTTACTGGTACTGGAATCCAGACCAAAAGAGAGTCTTTTCCCGGCTTGAAGAACCTGAGGAGATGTCTCTGAAAGGGTCTCATGAGGAGCCGGCAGTCCTCTAAAACATCGACTAGACTGGCTAGATAACCTAGAAACTGAAGCCACTGTCTGGCCGAGACTCTTCTGGCCAGCAAGAGCTTGCGAGCCGCAGAGACAATGGTGAGAATCCTGTCTCGACTGGGCCGAGCTAACTGATTCCTTATGTCTAACACCGCCCCCAGAAAAACTGGGCTGCGAGTGGGGACTAACTCTGACTTTTCCCAATTTATTAGGAAACCTAAGTCTTGAGTAAGAGAGACGAGCAAACGAGTCTCGTCCAACAAACGATCGCGCGACTCCGCAAGGAGAAGCCAATCGTCCAGGTAACAAAACAACCGCAGGCCGCGACGCCTCAGAAAGGCCGCTAGCACCGCTACAACTTGAGTAAAAACCCGAGGGGCCGGGCGCAGCCCGAAGGGAAGAGCCCGAAAACGATAAGTCTCCGAGAGGAAGGAGAACCCCAGAAGATCGCGAGAAGCGCGATGAATGGGAATGTGAAAGTACGCGTCCTTGAGATCTATCGAGACCGCGTAGTCTTCCCTTTTGATCAACGGAAGAATGGAGGCAAGAGTCTCCATACGAAAATGAAACGGAGGAATAAATTTGTTTATCCTCTTTAGGTTCAGTATCAAACGAAGTTTTCCCGAGCGCTTGGGAATAACAAATATTGGAGAAAGGGAAAGAGACGGCCTGTCTCTTACCCTTTCTATAGCCCTCTTTTCCAAAAGAGACTCGATCTCCTTCGAAGCATGAGACCGAGACAGGGCAGACATGGGAGGTGACCGAATTCTTATAGCCCCTCCGGGGAGCGAGGCGCAAAGATCTATGAAGAATCCGTCTCGCACGACGGAGAGAACAAACACGTCCCCAGAGATGGCCTCCCAAGCGGGGAGAAACGCATGAAGTCGGCCACCTACCACATTCGGTCGAACAAGCACTCGGGGAAAAACATCAAAATCCAGGCTTGGCCTTCTGCGAAGCCATCGCCTTACCACGAGAACCTCTCGAAAAGCCCCTGCCACGACTCCCTCTCCCACGAGACGGAGCTGGCTGAGGCTCAGGAGGCGGGACCCTAGACACGCGACTGCGTTGACCCGAAACGGGACCAGCAGGTCTACGCCGAACAGGGGCCCGCGTTGGCTTAGAGCTAGTGTGAAACTGCTTAGTCATATCCGAGATCTGCTTTCGCACATCGATCTCTCTTTGAAACACCGTAGCGAATTTACCACCAAAAAGCGAAGGACCCCGAGACGGAACATCTCGGAGAAGTTGAGCAATGCCCGACTCTCTAACACCCAGTGCTGAGAGAGCCAAGGTCCTGCGACGGAACGTAGCCGAAGCAGCTGCTGTGGAAAGCTGCGACCACTGCAGACAAAAAAGAGTATGCAGCAAGTCGTCAATTATCAGCTTGTCACCATCGGTAACATTCAACTCCTCCGCCCTGGACCTAAGGTCAGAGAGAAGCCCTTGAAAAGCCGCCAAACGCATCCCTGACCTAATGTGGTTTTCAATATTAGACCAAATCTTATCCTCCGCCCTGAACGCAGCGGAGGTAAGCGGATTAGTCGCCCGCAAGCGACGACCAACCTCTAAAATCTCAGGAGAAAGAATCTTAGCCTTGAAAAAGCTGTCTTGGTCCTGAGAACAAAAGGCAAAGGCCTTACCCCTGACCGCATTAGATCGCTTAACCAACAGAGCGGCCTCAATGCGGTCATACTCCAGCTTGAAAACCTCCTCAAGAGCAATACCCTCAGAGGAGACCTGCTGCTTGAAATTCCAACGCGAAGTCGAACCCTGCGCGCGGGTTGACTGAACTTCAGGGAGATATTTGGACAACAAAGCAATCGCTTCCACTCCACAGAGATTGAGCGATTGAGACTCCGCCTGCCCAAGCGATTCGGGAACCGAAGCTTGAGAGGACGCATCCAAATCTGGTTCCACCCGAGTGGAATGAGACAAAGGAACGCTAACAAAGGCCTCCGCAGGCGGGTCCCCGCATGGTTCACCAAAAGTCTCCTCGCCCGGCGGAGCCCCGAGGGCCGCGGGAATAGGAGGCACATGCGAATCAGTCTCAGACAAAGAGGAATCAATCACAAAAGGCTGATTAGACTCAAAGCGAGATCCCTGAATAGGGACAGAAGTCAGGGTTGAAGAAGCCGGTACAAAGGACCAACCCTGATTCTGAGCAAAAGCCCGCATCATACTGAACATGTCAGCTTGAGAGGAGCTAGCCGGGTCAGCCAGGCCAGACGGGCAAGAGGCCGGCAAAGCCTTGCCGCTTTTCGCCTTCTTCTTGGCCTTTTTCTTGGCTGGCTCGACAAGAGTCGTAGCCGAAACCCTTTTCTTAGAACGCTTAATCGGATTCGTTCGGATCCCCGAAGCCTCTTCGGAAACACGAACCGATCCCTCCGCGGAGGGACGTTCACTTCCCATAAAGGGATTGGAGCGCTCATGGCGTAAGCCTAGAGAATCGCCCAAATCACCCATATTAGCTAGGCAAGAAGATGCCATAGCCATGGGTTGGGAGCTAAAAGCTCCCAGTGCGTGGGCAGACCGAGATGACTCGGTATGTGCCCGATGACTACTAAAGGCATGTGAACCCACTATTGGACCGCTCGAAAGCGGCAATAGGGGAGCACTAGTAGTCACGCACTCAGGTGAAAACACCTGTTGCTCCGAAGAGCGTCCATAATTGTTAGCTCGAGCATTCCCATCAGCTGGCAACTGAGACAGCCCAGAAAGTACTCGTTCCCCCATATGGCGTTTGCCGGGGGCTAGGGTTTGAGAACCCAGACCAACATGGACTAAGCCCGTGGGTTGCCCTGCAGTAGTGGGGCGCGTCTCCCCTAACGGATCAGAGCGAGTGAACGCTACCGTACGGGAAACAACAGCCCCCCCCTCTGGTCTCAGCGACCGGGGGATTGGATTCGAGATATCCAAACCACTAGAATCTGACGCCACCCACCCCGAAACCACAGGCTTCGGAGTTGACAATCCCGATTCAGTTAACGCCACCCGTCCCGAAGCCGCAAGCTCCGAAACTGGCAAACTCTGCAAGGGAACACTACTAGGCAACTTACCTTTAGCCCTCCTCCCTCCCCCGCGTACCGCTGTACTCGGGGGAGTTCTGGAAGGCCGAGTCGTCTTGCTAGACAACTCTTCGGAAGAAGCAGGTCTCCTTGACCCAGCTGCTTCTTCTTCCGAATTCATACCACTGCAATAAAACAGACAATAAAGTATACTTTTCAAATTAAGAAATACTTCAACTGAATGCAGTAAATAAAACTAAAGTTTATTTGGGAGATACGCACTAAAGAAATTTTCACAGCCTAAAAACCGTAAGAACAAACACCGAACCCGAAGGCTCGGTGACAAACGGAAACACCCGCAAACACGGAAATATCTACGTGGGGCTGACCGTGAAAGAGAAAAATAAATGCCAAGAAAGGGAATCAAAAAATCCCTTGCAATCGGCAAGAGTGACTAATAAAACACAAAGTACTATAATCTAAACGAATATAGGTACCTAAAAGTGCTTTAACTATGTGAAAAAGCGCACCAAAAAGATACTATACGACCTGATTTCAGGAGCGCTGTGACTATACGTCCTAACTCGTCGGGGGCGAGCAAGAAAGAGGAAGATGGCCGTAGCGTATTGACGCGCGTGAGTGGCGAAGGGGACAATAGGATTACGGGGGGTGCGCACAATATTGTGACACATGTGTGATAATTCTCGAAGGGGTCCCGTAGTCAAGACTACAGGCATAATAGGTAGGTATATATGATTTATTGCAGTAAATAAACTTGCATTTGGGTTCCATTTGGTATGCAACGGCCTTTTAAAGGGATACGCAACCGGGCGGCCGTGGGGAAAGTCAGGATTGCGTAAGCCCCATTCACTCGTACACAAAGTTTGTACGTCGAACGCGTCCGTTGGACTAAGTGGGATTACATTTCGACTGCACGAAGCCGACTGAATCTCGCACAAGAGCAAGAGCTCGAGCTCAGGCGGAGCATGCATGGTCTATCCGAGGTTTGCGCCCCGCGGGGCAACGGCATGATCAGGTAACGATCACGGTGCCCTCTCGCGGCATTAAAACGTCCACAATCTGCGGTTGAGTACCTTTAATATTTATGACGGACGACCATTGCCAGTACACCTGTTTACTAAGTGATTCAAATTTATGGATGTTTCTTTCCTGGGGACCTAGTAACGAGATATCCATTAACCTGTTATTAATGAATGAACAATACTTGAAATCCAGTTTGCATACATTACTTGTTGCTATGTCTGACAAGCCTCTGGCAAGCTTTCAGGTTGTCAAGAACAACCTTTGTTTCAAAAGTATGCATAAAATTTGAATAACTTAGTAAACAGGTCTGTTGGATCCCCCACCATCGAACCCTTCTGTGGGTGAGACAATAGAAGGACAGATGTATTGATGAATGCATATCATCTCAATACACTACCTCAGAGTTGCTAGCATTTGTTGTGAGTGATGAAACAACAATCCTTGGCTCTTGAATCAGATCAAATCCATCCCCAGTTAGTGTGATATCAGTTCCTCCTCTGTTTAATAATAAAAGACATATTCCAGATAAGCTTCAAATAGCACCTGTTACATGTAAGTAATACAATGTTGCCGATGTAGACAGGGAATACCTTGTAACACCTGGGCCCTGTTTTATCACTTGAAAAGAGTTGCAACTGATCCAAATTAATCGCAAGTCCTCCAGTCAATCGCGAATTTACAGTCTTCTACATGTACCTCTTATGTACACAGCTGCGATTGATCAATCACAATTCTTTATATGATGAAGCCATGATGAATCCCTGCTTCGTAACACATATCAAAAGCATGTCATCATTCCACATGTACTTACATGAACATACAAATGCAATGAGCTATATACATACAATCATCACTGTCATTATCATAATAAACATCATCATCATCAACATGCACTGATAAAAGCTCCCCCCCCCCCCACAAAAATATACCTCAAAAAAGAAAATATATAAATATTGAATCTACTTACGACATAATAGACTCTGTTCTGTCAATGTCTGTGATCCTTGGATTTGGCATGTACTTGTAGTCGTAGACTGTAAATGGTATTTCTACATCATCAAATGTCATGGTCAAAGGTAAAGAAACCTGTTCATTCTGTGTTATGCTGCTTGTGATGCAGGTTGCTATTGTGTCTTGAATGGAGCTGCGAAATAACAAAAGTTTCCATGTATCCTCATGTACATGCATTACGTGCATATATTCAATTCAATTCCTTATAAAAAATGAAGATATTTTCGCACTCTGTAATTGTCTCTATCTGTCTCCCCCTTCCCTATAATTGGCATAACTCTCATAATGCCTAATCAAATGTCAGTGACTAAAAAAAATGAAAATATTTCTATAGCAGAAAGTTTCATGATACTTTAAATTTATGGAGCCTTTCATGAATGGATGTGATATAATTTATATATTCAGCATAAAGACTTCTAAAAATGAAGAAGTGTACATTTATATCAAAATATTTCATAAGGCCAAATATCTATACAAAATCTTAAGTGCATTCTAATGTGCTTGAATGAACAATAAGATTACCGCAACAAATTTAGCCATGGTAGTCAATACTAAATTTAAAACTATTCTAATCAAGTGAATGCAATAATCACTCACACATCTACACACTCGGCTTCTCCAAATTTAGCTGCAATGTCTCTTCCAGTGTCCAGGTGCATCCCAATAATAGTGATTTCTGTACCCCCTGCCACTGGTCCCTCTCTGGGATTAAATCCTGTGATCACAGGTTCCTATCACAGATAATAAAATTATGTATTATGACACTTACAGTGTACATACAATAAATTACAAGAGGTTTGATACAAACAATGTTCAAAGATGTATATTTTCACATATTGATCTTAAAAGCCTCTGGTAATAACTTTGTAACATCAAATCTCCCTCTCATTATAAATTATAAGAAGTATTTCTAAACAAAATCCAGATTTTCTCAAGCCAGTACATGTATTTTATGTAAACCATTGTACATTACATTTCCATTGTTTCAATCAATAATAATCATATTGTTATTCTACAGCTTTAATAATTACATGTAATGTTAACTGCTATATGTATAATAACATTAATAAATTTACTAACATGATGGATATATTCAAGCTGCTGTTATTTATTCAAATAAATCATTCCATTAAATCAATTCAATCATGCACTACAGACAATAAAAATATTGAAATAATGTCTCCAGCACCACAGTGGCTGAGGGATAAAATGGAATTTTCTGTTGTACTCACCCTGTACTGAAAGTCTTTTGTGCTCTCCCCTGTCTTATTATTTCCCCCTGAATTCACAGTGACTTTAATGCGTCCTGATATTTCCTCAGTAGATATACCCGTCATACAACTCACACTGAAAAATAAAAAATGATTTTAATACAATAATTATACAGTATTGTCAAATGCAGTTTTGTGTAATTTGACCTCGAACTTTGTGACCCTAAATTAAATTTTTTGTTTACCTCAAAATGTAATTGTACCACCTTGTAATTCACAAATGCTACTGCTACTAAAATAATACCACACTGAATAACAATGTGTGAAATTAGGTACAGGTAACTCAGGGAAATGAAGTGGCACGAAAAGACGCGTCCGGAACGCAAAATGCATGCTTGTTAAACGTCATAATTTTTACAACATACCGTACATGTAGAGTCTGTAACTATATCGTGTGAAAATCCTGGTAACAAAAGAAGATGTCTTGACTGTCTTGATTAGGCTTGATATTACCTAAACTGTAATTCGGACTTGACAAGTTACAACTCTCATTTCCTGACTTCACCAACTATTAAGCCTTTTGCGTTCCGGATTCGTCTCTTCATGCTAATGCATTTCACTAAGGTATCTTAAAGGGTATTTGTGTTGGGGATCACACCCATTACCTTAATTCCTGTCAAGTGTTTAAACCACTTTACTATGACACCCTACAATGCCTGGGCTTAATAAATAAATGTGCTTGAATTCTTTGAAATTTGCCTTTGAAAGATTTGAAGACAGATCATCAGAAGGAAAAAAATGCAACAAAATCAGTACTGGTGCTTTTTACATGTACATATAAATTATTGTTTTTTCTGACTCTTTATTTCTATTGATTCTATTAGCCAAACAAGATCATAATGCATGTGCATTATGTAAAAGATTAATAACTATGATATAGTTTTGTTTAATTTTTCAAAGTAATATACAGTTTTTAAAAAATAAAGGAATAGAGTACATATCAAATTTACCTCTGTCCAGGCTGATAATACATATCCATGTCTGTCAAATCACACTCCAAATCTTGTATAAAAATTTGTTGTACATCCTCAAAGTCCACTCCTATGTCTGTACCCATGATTTCCAATCTTGTACGACCATTGACAGGGCCTGACATGGGGTCAAACTTTTTAAAGAAAGGAAATTAATAATATCAATAAAAATGCTACATGTATATTAACTATTGAAGAGGCAAATACAATGTATGAATGACTGCAATGTATGAATGACTGCTTATAAGAAAAAAGGCTCAGCCTTTATTATTCATGCTCTTGCCATTTATAAATAATGGCTGCCATGATTAATATCTTAAAGGGTACCGTAATGTCACCAGTCGTGGACTGGTTTGACAGTTTTGGATTCATAATTTCCAGAAAATACCACATTTGTTGAGGAATCACCAAACCATTCAACGCCGAAAATGCTTGTGAATAAAATCCACCTAAAACATTGCATCTTGCTTCTACGGCGCGAACGCCACTGCGGCGCTTCTGCGGGGCTCCTGCCGCTCCAGTGTCGCCACATTGCACAGAAGGAAGGATTAACCTATTAAGATAAATCACTCTGTTGTAAAAATATTCACTCGGTACACGGTGCGCTACTAAACCATACGTAGGCTATGGCATTGTCTTTCCAGGATTGTGCATGCGCACTGTGTAATGCGCTTGTCGGGCTGCCTAGGTCATGATTTGTGTGTTGTAGGAAAGGCACGTCAAGACTGGAGCATATAGCATCTCGACGAGACAGCCAACTTTAAACAAAGATAATTTGTTTCCAAACTATATTTCATGCAAAAATATTGTCTGGCCAACATCTATGGAATTTAAGCTCTGTTACATCGAAAACAGAAAATGTGGTACGTATTATTTATTTTGTTCCAGTCTGCCAAAGAGGAAGTTCTTTTTTTTACAAAAAAGATAGCAGAACATAAAAACGCCCCGTGGATAATTCTTTTTGGAAACAAACTTTTCCAACCGTCATTCTTTGTGCGATCAGCAGCCAGCGAAACGTCGCATAGTTAATATTTATTTGGTAAAATAATTGCTTCCCAATCGCATCCGTTCATTGCGCTCCGGAGAGACTAGGGCAGTTGATGTAGGGCATTGCAGCAATGGAGCTGTATTACAAGGGTGCGCCACGACTGGTGACATTACGGTAATTCCAGTAGATTTCAGAACTTGTATGAAATGTAACAGATCTTTGGGTGAGCACTTTTTATCAATCAAAATATGCCAAAACATTGCATTTTTACTGAGCCATGGCTTGATGACATACAAAAAGAATTTGCATGCAAACAAAATACATTATTTTGTGGCTACCCATCTGGATAAAGGCAGGTCCATTGCATGCAAGTTTATGAACTGCATGTACACGTAAGCATATTGTACATGTAGGCTCACAACTGATTTAGGAGTTGCAAATTTGTAAAATACAGAGAATAATGATTTATTCGTACTTTTATTTACTTCATATTCTGGAATAGATGATGATATTTTTACTAGACAGTGACAATGCTGTCACCTGAACAAGCACCAACTTCTTTGTGACACTAATCTTGTGGATATGCTTTCCTACATACATGTAACTCAATGGTGAAATAACACACTGGAAACCCCAAAAGAAATTTGAATCATTGCCCTTGACTTCATTAAGGCTTGTGATCATGTATGGCACAATGGTTTCTGGCCAAGCTCTCTTCATTCAGCATTCAAGGCAAACTGCATACTTGGATTTGCTTCTTTCCTATTAGATCCTTGATGGCATCAGCAAAGCCCATATCTGCTGGAGTTCCTCATGGAAGAGTTCTCGGCCTGTGATCTTTCGTACATGTATGTTCACTGACGACTTGGCTTCTCATCTCGTCAATGATCTACACCTTTTTGCAGATGATTCTATTCTTTACACCATCATAAACTAGATGAATTCTCGACTGTGTGCAGTCAAAATTTATGCCTCCACCCTTGCCAGATCAGAAATATATCGCAAATTCATGTTGCTTTGTTTTAAATTTTGATCGAACCAGAATAAAAAGCCTCTAATAACATGTTAATTGACCACTTCGACATTTGACCTTACACCTTATAACCCCAAAACCTGATCACTTTATCTCCTCCTAGTCATGAATACAAAATAGTTGAGATATGATGACAACAAAGGTAAAAAAAACAAACATAAATTTCACATACACCTGTATAATGACCTCTATGACCTCTGACCTACATATCCCAAAATCTAATCAGATCATCTTTCTATGGGGATACATAATTATTAGTACCAAGTTTGAAGTTCATACCACAAATGGTTCTAACACCTGAAATTTCAGAACTTGGCCTCAGTCTGTGGCCTTGACCTTTGACCTACGTACCCCAAAATCTAATCAGATCGTCTTCCTACGATGATACATACTAGTTTGAAGTTCACACCTCCTGTGGTTCTTGAGTTATTGTTAGAACAAGAAAGCGGGACGGCCGGATGGACAGATGGATGGACAACCTGAATGTCCTGAAAGCATAATGCCTCCGGGACCACCTTCGGTGGGCGGGGGCATAAAAATACAAATGACACAACTTTCTGTAAAGAAAGCCTGCAACAAGATCTGAATGCAATTGAAACTTTGGCTAATAGCTGGTGTGTCTCTGTCAATGCCAGCAAATCAAAGGAGATGATCATCAGCCGGAAGAGACAACAATATCATTCCACACTCAGGCGCGCCGGAAGCAGTTTGGGATTGGGGGGGCAAACATTCAAGGGGGCTCATGTCTTCTCACCCCTAAAAAAAAAACACACAGGCTTTCCCACCCTCTCACAACAATACAGATGCACGTACACACCTTTCAGAATATTTCGCTATTAAACACGTCTAATACAAAACCTCCACTACGTTAAAGTTAAAAGTCTGAATGCTTTATCTGTCTTCAGTGATCTACGAAAAATGAATACAAAGGCTTACACTTACGTAATAAAACAATCAAGCTTTTAATATACACACGATTTTTAAAATTTTAAAATGCTCTTATGATGGATACGTTCAGCGACTAGAAGCCAATATCATTCTTTGAGGGTGTCAGTGTGTCTTATGATGTAATACTTTATAATTCTAAAGTAAATTAAAATATGTTTAATCAAGTAGGAATACCATACTGTTAAACTACATGTATGTAGGTACTAGTTACAAAGAGACATGAAATTAAAAAGAAATGTTACATAATATTACATAGGTAATAACAGTTTTGATTAATGTGATTGAGTGTAACGCCCTCTGGCTGCAAACGTGATAGTGAATCGGCGCACTCTTCATAATAATTATAATGAAAATGTTAGTAATAATAGTAATAATAATAATAATAATAATGATAATAAAATAATTATAATATAAAATGCTAAACATGCTGCATATCGTGATTATGTAATTGTTAGAATCCCATGCAAGCTGAGATGTTCTGCAAATATTAATAAAAAACGGCAAATAATATTACACTGCTAATATAGGATAGAGATTTATCTAAACAAAAGACATGTAAAATTGAAATTTACCCTTACTTTATTCTAAAGCAAAAGCAGACTCCAAAGAATATAATGATCTCATTCTCTAAACTCTTTAAATTTTGAATATTCTCTCAGCCGATGGCTTATACTTCTGAATCTGAATCTCATGCAATCATGCATTTGTGGTATATTGATATAAAAAGGACACATACACTGCAGTTTTTATTCTTCCTAGCCGATGAAAAAAGGGGAACTCTCGTGGTTATAAGGACCCACCTATGCCCAGAGAGCGCCATCTCTAAATGATTTCCTTTGAAAATACCCATACTAATGTTGTCCTTTACCAATATCGAAGAAATGATGCTTCATCAATACACCTCTTATCAATAATAAGCAAATAAAAAGTTAAAGATTCATTAATTGGCATAACATCGTAAAGAGTGGTTCTAAATAAAAGAGGAGACTTACCTGAATAACACAAAATCTTGGAGAAAACGTACGTGCTGCGAACAGAAGAACGCGTCCAAATGTATGCCTGTACTTTCCCACGATATGCGCGTATCGCGTTATCAAATTTTCCATTGATTATAGGGCGTGTGGAATGTTTAGGAAATTTAATTCCTGTATACTCTTCTTTTATTTGAATGGAATAACATTTGCGATGTGATTCAATTCAGGTTTTATTTTTATTTTCTTTTTGGTTCCCCCTCCAATTTTACTCCTTTACTACTGATTTTTTTTTTTTTTATGGGGGATGGGGGGCTTTTTTGGGGGCGAAAATGCATTTTGCCCCCCCCCCAC
The DNA here is from genome assembly GCA_025617745.1 of Heliocidaris erythrogramma. NCBI lineage: Eukaryota > Metazoa > Echinodermata > Echinoidea > Camarodonta > Echinometridae > Heliocidaris > Heliocidaris erythrogramma. The sequence continues at coordinate 40,748,221 of CM046853.1, forward strand.
TTTTTCGTTTGGGGGGGCGACTGCCCCCCCTGCCCCCCCCCCCCCCCCCCCCACTTCCGGCGCCTATGTCCACACTCTATACTTCATGGGCAAAGAAATTCAGCCCACAGACAGTATGACCCCTGGGAGTCACCATCACTAAAACACTGATGGTTTCAACACATCTTGAGGAAGCTACAGAAGACAGCAAAGTGTCTTTACATCTTGGGCCAATCTAGTAGCCTACTCCCTCAACGTGCACATATCATTGCTTACAAGGCATACATTCAGCCCCTCATGGAATATATATTTCAAATCTGGTAGAGTGCTGGGTCTACATATTTGAAGTAACTGGATAAACTACAGAACAAAACACTTCCACTACTTCAGATTGAAGATCCTCTGAAGTTTGGTATTGTTTCCTTGAGCCTCAGGAGGAATGCTGAATTGGTGCTACCAGGGGTTGGAGGTACAGTGCCCTAACATTTTCAAGTACCCCCCAAAAGTGTCTTTTCATTTCTTCTAAGAGCCCTTTTCCTGTCCTGATAAAACCCTTTCCACCTCTCATTAACTTTATGAACTTTGACCTACGTACCCTAAATATTCTTTTTTTTAAATCAAGTTTTCCTATGGGGATATATACTAGCACCAAATTTGAAGTTCATACAATAATGTACCTCAAATGGTTCTTGAGATACCGCGTTAACAAGAAAGCAACCCGAAAACATAATGCCTCCAGCACCACCTTCTGTGAGCGGAGGCATAAAAAACTTTTTAAAATGTGATGTATGGGTTGTTTGTTTGCTTGTTGTAACTGACAGGAGAAGTTGAGTTAGCATAAATTACTATGATCATGTAAAATTTGTGGCATAGACCTGTGTAACTCCTTTTTGTAATATCCAAAGAAAAATAACATTATTTAAAATGCTTCAAACTATAATTGTTTTCAGCAATTTCATATCTATGTAAATTTATGTCTTACAATGGTCAGTCTTTTAAAAGTCTAATCATGTTTTACAGATGCCGTGATAGGCAGTTTGGAAATTCCTTGTATATCATACACCATACACCAAGCAGACAAATCTATTTGATGTACTGACATCATGCTTTTTTCAGGGAACTGCATGATGGTTAAAAATATTGAATGTTCAAAATATAAATTTTCAAATATGTTGCAAATGATGCAATTATTCAACTTTAAGTACTCGCCTTTTCTCCAAAAAAAAAAAACACCCAAGTTTGAAAATTTCATGTAGATGAACTATATGTTTACCGACAATGTTTAAGTTTTTAAGTTTTGTTTAAGTTTCAAGGGTCATGCATCACTGAACACAAATGTCTTCAAAATTTTGTGCAAAAATCTAGTTGGTTTATTTTCTTGTAAAACACAGTAGGCATAATAAGGAGATGTCTTTTGTGAAATGGCCTGGGTGCTCCAATTCTCATCGTAGATGATGTTCTTTTTCAAATTCGTGTTAATGAGATGTTATTCACCCATAAATCAGGATTCTTGCTTTATAAAACCCTTTTCAGATATAGAAATCATTTTGCAAAGACAGTCTCTGTGAATTTTAACAAGGTTGCATGCCAAAGAACCAGTGTGAACCAAAAGGATTGCACTACCACAAAGCAGTGCAAATCAAAGACAAAGAGCATAGAGAAGGAAAATCAAAAATTCATCCATGTAATTGAAGATTTTTTTTTAAATGTCAGCTTTTAGTTGAAAATCAGAGACAGCTTAATGCAATTTTTCTGTCATTAAACATGAATAGATGGTTTGAAAATGTATTGCAAGTCAGATAAATTTCTTACATCTGTGATAACTGGTGCTTCACAAGACTGTGTCTCATTCTGACGGAAAAATTGGTTGCTCTGACAAACATCACTCTGAATGACATTGCAGTCATTTCCACACCAGCCACACTTCAAGATGGGTGGTGTAGCAACCTCGGATAGGCATCGGCTGCAACTTCCACTGTTAACTGAACACTTGTAGAGGGTGACTGCAATTCAAACAAAGAAAAACAAGACATATTCGTGTCAAATATCCATAAAAATGCACTTCAGAAGTTTACTTTCTCTTCAAACTCATTTCTTGCTGATTTTTATTACGTATAAAGAATAAACGACTGTCACCAAAAAACAGTTGTATGTTATAGTAGACATAGCTGCAAATTCATCCTGCAAAACTACATGACACAGTCCAATGGTTTTTGATTATATGATAAAAGAGTAGAGAACAAAAAATTGTTCTACAGAACATCAACAAATTAACTGTCACTAAAATTTCTGAGAGCATCACAGTTTATGCAAGTGCATTGACTAGTCTACACACAAGTTGCTTTAACCATAATTCAGAGTGTCTATTCAGTACAGAAGAAATATTTGAAGAGATATTTTTGAATACTAGTAATATTTTGGAATCCAATATCTTTATTATGAGAAAAGAAATGTCATCTGACTAAAATGGAAAAGTGATACTTTCCATTTACTCCTTTCACATGTAAATATCATAAAACGATCATACAGTCAGTCCGCAGGCCGTGCGTTAATGAGCCAAAATGCTGATTCCCGCAGAGATTTCCTCTTCACTGGAAATCGAGTCTTGCGAAACGAGATAGCGTGAGATTTGGCGAGATATTTGCAAGGGGTCAAGAAGGTATCTCTCAAACAAAAATAACGCAGAAATCTTCGCCCATGGTAGAGGAATTTCTCCGTGACATTTCGCTCTTTATTCTGGTATATAACATATTCAACTGGATCTGGAAATTTCTTTCCTGTCCAAAAAAGATGAAATTTCAGACTTTTTTGGGAGCAATTTTAGCCTCTATTTGCTTCCTTCGAACTCCTGACTGGTACAAAGTTTTAAAATCAACTGTTGTCGATGATCGTTGAGTTGGATTATTGGCACTAACAATGAATTAAAAATAATTTTTGCAGCAAAATGTATTTGTCGAAGAAAATGTGGCTTTATTTCAACCATTTTCCGAACAAAATGCCCTGTGAAAGCCACTGAGGGGGTGAACGTCCGGTACGCTACCCTGAGTGCAACGGGTTGGCATGCTCCCAGCTGCTGCTGTGGTTAGTTACTTCAGTCCCAGCATTCACTGTTACAATAGCGTAAAAGGTACACCAAAATCAATGTAAGGAGGATATAATTCATCAACAATCGCAAATTTACCAGTGATCATGATTTCAGGACTATTTCAGTTTTCTCTGCTGCAAATTTTGGTTTCCAAGATGAAAATGAAGTATTAACATGATATTTTCCCCTTCCTCATATCACAATGCAGGGTACACAGTAGGCCTATTGTACTTTACATGTATGGCAAGGGGTCCTAAAGCCACGCGTGTCCTAAAGCTACGCACCATACAAATCACATACACGCGCAATGCAACGCGTTCAAATCAGGCTAAAACACACACGCGATACACACACTCAATTTCAATATCAATTTGCATTCATTTATTGCATGTGCGTGGCTTTAGGACCTCTTCATTTTGAAGAACAAAATTTGACATCGGCATTGATATCGACCTGAAAACGTGCATTATTGACATTCACCCATCGTAATTTTCTCCACAAATCAACTTTAGAATATCCAGAATCAGGATATGGAATGAAATTGGTGACAAGCCAGTGATTTCTGTGACTTTTTAGCTGCTGAAAACAAAGTGCGTACCCCCATCATACAATGTTACATCAAATTCAGCCCAATACTTGTGCTTCATATAAATGTGTAAAAGTGGGCTGTAATAGTTCGTACCTACATGTGTGTATAGGTGTATTTGTGGATGGGCAAACCGTAGTACATCCATGTGCACTTAATAAATTTGTTCGGCCGTATCGAGCAGACGACGCTTTGTGTGACTTGCTGGTGAGCGGACCAATCATGTTGAGACAATCGGCATGATTTCTAATATCATGCTTGAACTTGCCAAACTCCTGACTGGTATCAGAAATAAATTTTCAGGATTTTAGTCAGTTCTGAAAAAGAGTACTTTTTCACGATTCTAATGATCTAAGAAATTTCTTACAGCAAGATATCAGACCAATATTTTTTCACCCTTTTTCGTCAAGGTTACGTTGTTCATTTTCACTCGTAAATGGTCTATTCACTTTGAAAAAGTCTTCTTCGTCAAACGGTTAAGTTTGAAGTTGAAATTCCTCTTTCATTTTTGACATTTATCGTAAAAATCTGTTCAGAAACAGTGGTAGTAATTGGCAGTTTTCTACTGTACCCTTCTGCTCATGAATATTCATAATTCTCGCCCCGGTGTAAATACGAGTTCTGCAGAAGAAGCTCTTTTCGCACGGGCTGCAGACTGACTGCATATGATTGATACTATTGGCTTACCATATGTTTCTGACAGGTCATCTATGTTGTTCTGTCCATTCCACTGCACAGAGACACTTACGTTTTTCTGAAGGATGTTCTCATTATACATGTACTAAAAAAATATACAATGTTAAGGGTGTCAGCAGCTGTCCAATAGTAAGTGGGACTTACAGTTGAAATCTGTTTACAGATACATGTAAACAGTATCAAAAAAGGATACCAAACTTTGGTAGCTTCATGAGAAAAAAAAGTTGACCAAACCATAGTAAAACAAGAAGTCAGCAGGCTTTTGGAAATGAGCCAAATAAGCCTATGAACATTGTTCTAAGGTAGAAATATTGAATCAATTTTGAAAGGACTTTTTTAAAACCTTGGTGGTCAATCATCCCTGAAAGAAAAGCAGTTTCTTTTCACCATTTAACAAATTTCAAGGTCACAGAAGTTTTAATTCTGATATACAAAGCTACCAAATTTGGGTATATTTTTGTTTGATACCCACATTTATATACTGTATACCATAAAATTGGGATGTACTCTTATCTGTAACAAAAAGGAAGGTTGGCTGAAGAAGATCATGGTCTTCGAGTATTATAACATGTATATAAATTAATAACTACCATTGGTTTTCAAAATTATCAATCTGTTTTGCAAGATTATCATAATTTTTCTCTTCTAATGATTAAATTATTGCATTACATGACATAATGTATTATTGAACTTTGAGACTAAGAATAATAAAATTCATGAAATGGCTTTCCAGTATGCATACATGACCAGTCACTTTATAATGTTCATGGCACTGAACATTTCTCAGCAGTTACTGTATAAGTCTTTATAATACTGTGTCAATTTTAAGCCAACAATGATTTTACCCGTTCATCACTGCAAATAATGTAGGTATCACTGAAATCGGTACTGGTTACTCTCACTTCTTGCCCTTCGATGTGAAGAATACACTCATACGATATTGGGCCCTGCAAAAATAAATGATTATATACAATCATACTGCTTGATTCAGAGGAAACTGAGCTACACAGTACGACATAATTACATCCGAGAAATGTAAAGACATGTGAACAGTACACGAGTAGTACTGTCAAAGAATTCAAACTGAGTGCATAATTATGAGAAAGGTGATTTGTACATGTATGTGTCAATATGTACTTAATTAGGGAAGGAAATTATGCAAATATTCTGTCATAGAAAAATCCAAAAACATATATACAATGAATCAACTTACATTTGCATACAAGAATACTGAGCAAGTTAAAAGATGTCATCCAAACAACATTCCATTTTCTTGATTAACAAGTATGAGCACATTGGGAAATCAACTTGAAATGAATTTCATCATCCCCCCCCCCCCCCCACCAAAGAAAAAAATCCAATTACTTGGCATATAAGACTTGATATATCTCCTTTACTTGCTTGGTAATCATGAAAGAAGGAGATACATGTAGAAGAAGTACCTTTGACTGGTCTATAGGGAGATTTTTTGCCGACAGAGAGTAGCCCGATGCAATATTGACTGGTATAAGAAATGATTCTGTTGTTCCAAGCAGCTGAGGACAAAACCCCTGTCCTTGATTTCCAGAACCAACAGGATTCTACAGAAACAAGCATAAGGGGAACATAACAGACTGTAAAATGGAAAATTATTAGCATGTTTACATGTAATTAAATTTATTACTAAATCTGGTAGGTAAATTGTTAGCATGTTTACCATTGCAAACAAATTTAAGGAAGGCTTCCAGTACTCTGTTATAAATGCTTAGGCAACAGTTGCTCAGGGCTTACTTGATCAAAGTTGTAGGGTTATGTAGATGTAGGTTTAGGGTTGCATTTAGGTTAAGGAGCGCTCAGGCATAGGGATGGGGGTTAGGGTTTAGTGTTTGGTCTAGGGATGAAGTTAGCAATTCAAGTCCATGTAGCATAGGATCACTGAGCAATTGTCATCTGAGCATGTGATCTACAATGTACATGTACACATACAACAAGGCTTCCTGATAGATGACTTGCAACACATGCATCATAGAGCAAAGAAACTAAAAATGACTTCTTGTGCAAGGTTTCCCAAACTATTGGCTGTAATGCCTGAGAACATATGTCTGGAGGTATACATGTATATGTAAACACCATTTAACTCTATCAGTGCCAATGGCACATAGTATGTGACAGATAGACTTCATTTTCATTCACCAATTGCTCGACCACAGGAAAGGTATATGGTGGTCAATGTATATCAGAATGATGAGCAGAAATCAAACATTCTAAATTATAATCATATGCTATGATAAAAATTTTCAGAGAAAATTGCAGACTTTTAAAAGGATATTACCTTATTTCAGCATTAAACAATATTAAACAAATGAGAGACCAAAATATAATGGGCAAAAAAGAAACTCAAATGTAATTTTCAATCGTTATTATGCAAAAAGTTGGGTAAGGTAATAATGTTTGGTATCATAAGAAATGGTAATACATTTCCTACACGTTTTGTACATAATATTTTGTAAAATAATAGATAGTTAATGAAGTGCAGACATTTGAAAAGTAAGCATTGATCACATTTTGGTAAAATTTGGAAGAGAGCTAAACCCCTTGGCACAGTAAGAGTTAAGAGAAACATCTACTTCAGTCTCAATACCCATGCATTTTATGTCCTTGTACAGTCATGTGTTTTCTATAAACACAATCATGTTCGAATACAATTAGTTTCTTACATTATCTCCAATAACCACAGTGTCCCCATCTGACACACAAGAGGTGCTATCATCTGTACATGTGTTGCCATAAACACACCAGTCACATGGGTAGGGGCTTGTAACACAAGATGAACAACTGCAAGAAATCAGAATTTATTAACGTAAGAAAATAATAAAAAATACATGTACATGAGAATTCAATTTGATGAACCCCTGTCTACAACATAGTCACAAGTCCTAATTTGATCATTACATTGAAAATAACCACCTCTGTGCAGTTATAATATTTATGTACATTAAACAGAAAACATAAATTTGTTGAATCTCTGATTTTGTGAATTTTCTATCTACCTTGATTTTGTTTCTAGGAATCAACATTGAGCAAGCATACATGTACGCCAAAAGTTGAAGTCAATGTCGTCTCATACATTTTATACTGGAATAAACATTAATAATTTACGATGTAATTCTAGTACAGATTATTATACAAATAATACATGTTTACAAGTCAATTAGTGAATATGCACTGCACTGATGTTAAGCCACAGTAGGATAATGAACGAGACTTGTCGAGTTCTTTATCTGTCGCATTGTGACTTAACCCGTTGACGACTGAATTCTCTATTTCCTATAGGGTTAACACAGGGACCATCCGGTTCCCGTAGGCAATGGGTTAACCGAGCGCAGTGCATCATTAATGTATAAGATACAAAACATGAATTATTTGCTTTATAAGACATGTCTCAAATAATAAGGTAAATAATAACTAAAGGTAAACAATAAGATAAAAAAAATTAACACAAAACCAGTCAAAAGGCCAAGAGACACACAATCATGGAGGCCGCCATTTGCTTTATTGGATGACATCATGCGGCTAGCTACATGTAACATGCAGTATAATGCGCGTCTCAAGAGTGCACATGATAATGCGCATCTCAGTGTGTCCATCAATGTCATTGCCATATAAAACTATGCATGCATTTCATCACCCCCTAACTTTTTTCGATGTGAATCAAGAGTGCTGCAGGCAACTTGCATAGTGTTGAGTACAACTTGCATACTGCTGCAAAAAAATTGCATAGACAGGCAGTGATGGAAAGAAAAGTATTTACATGTGACTTGAATACACATTAGCCACTGGCTACATTCTTGAACACGTCGTATAAATGTTCATTATACATGTATATGTAGCAAAACACTGACGCAGTATATGCAAGTTGTTACTTTGGATTGGGTGGTCATAAAGATGAAAATACATTGTAGTTAAGAGCACCACACCCTACTGGCAGTGTATCTGCATTGTAGTGCTGTCCTAAACAAAGAACTACATTTCAAATTCCTGAATTTTGATCAATTTTTTTGTAGTACAGTTCTTTCATTGATTCAATTAAAATAGTTGGAGCCTTATTTCAAACTTTGGTGTTTGTACACATTTCCATCTTGTCAAATATATTCAAATATGTAATCTATTCCTTCTTGTTGTACGTAGTTTTGCATTAAAATATAAAACAAGATGGGTATAAATCAAGATTTTCTCAGCAAAATTTGTCGTCTGCTAGCGATACCCGGGGGCTGCCATTTTCTTGATGTGTACATAAAGATATTTTTAATCCAAATGCAAAATTGTCTTTCTTCCTGATACAAAATCCCATTTGCGATTTAAAATATTTAACAGACATATATTCTAAAAATGAAAATGTGTTTTATATTTCTTTGAAAATTACAATTTTCTTGATACTATGACGTAGCGACGGAGCGAATTAATTCAAATTTATGGATAATAACTTTCCCGAGCGTCAATAGTGACAAACTAGTATGCATTCACCTGCTTTGAGATAATGGACTTCAAAAGTCAGATTGCACATAGTATAAATTATGTTTTGCTCTGCCTTGCAAGCCCAAGAAATCAATTTTTATTTAGCAAAACCAGAGAATTTAAAAAGAAATCTTTAAATTTCAAATTTTAGAATATATGTATATACATGTACCTGTTATGTATTTTCCATCATATATGGGGATTTTTTTTATAATGAAGAGAAGCAATTTAGCTCTAGGATTAAAAATATCTTCCTGACCTAAACGGTTTCCAGTGGTTCATGTACAACTCTATATCATCAAGAAAATGGCAGACCCAATGTTAAATATTAGCAGACGATACCACAAGCTAGAATGTCTTGATTTAAACCCTTTTCTGATATTTTATTTCTAAAGTGATACAGGTCAATGATTAAGAATACATTACACCTTTGAACATAAGTACATTTATATTCTAGTGTTAATTCCCCTTTAAAGAGATCTAAATTAGTGAATAGAAAAGTGTCCATAAAAATGAAGTCTAACAGCAAAGGAACACTACAAGGGCATTCAATTAACCAGAATGGTGTTCCATCCTTCATGAGTTCCTGTATAAAGTTACATACGATAAATGCCATATACCACAAAAAAAAAAACTAACATCGAACTGCTTGTTAAGTATCACGGCAAATAAGAAAAAGAACTTACGAGATAATGCGACTGCAGTCAAAGAAGATGAAATCTGTGGTGACAAAGCTGATTTGAGTTTCAGTTGAGAAGATAGAAAGATCCAATGTTACATGATCCACTAGCAGTAAAATGAAAATAAGAGAATATAATAGAAAATAGTTACTTTTCTATCGACCCCTAAAACATTTGTCAATATTTGAACAATTATGAATATATTGAATGACTATAACTTACCTCACTCTGCAGCTAACAAATGAAGGTATCTTTAATAATCAAAATAACTCTGTAATTATTTATAGGACTGCATATTTTATTCAAGGTTCTACTGAATCCAGTCTATGGTTTCCTTGAGAACAGAAGTATATTTCAGTGCAAAACAATTAAAGTATAGCCTTTAAGAAAAAAATACTAAGCAATACATTTAAAGATAAAGCTGAGTTACTGGTTATGCATTGTAAAAGAGACTGTCTAGAAGATATTGGGAAATGTTGACTATGTAGTACATTATGATTGAATAGTAAAGTTTTAAAAAATAGTTAAAGTGGTAACAAGTTGACTTTAATAATCTTGTTAAAAATAACATTAGAATGTACTAGAATATCCTTCTACATAGGAAAAAGAAAGAGAAAGCTCACAAATTAATTAACCTTCACCTTCAAATTATCATATTTCTACTAAGGGTTTTTGTTGATAAATAGCCAGATACTAGCAATATCAAAATGATGTGAAGATTTCTCTTCCTAGAGTGGAATATTAAACGAATGAGAGGCAAAACATTATTTAGATGCTGGGCCAACAATGGCAGCGTGCAGTATACCCTACACACGCATTCAAAACCTATGAGGATTGTGTATATACTTCACACAGTGACACACATGCTATCTAAGATCGTTGTGCGGGGAGCCATCAGGGTGGAAAGGTTCTAGTGTAGGGCAGTGAGCCAGAGTTCCTAATTACACCAAAATTCACCAAAAATCAGGGAAGGAATACCAAATGTTCTTGTACAAACATCTTGTGATACAAGGGGAACAACATGAGACCATTCAGAAAAAGGTTTGCGGTACAACCATGTGAGTTGGAATAACTCCACGTTCCGGTCAGAATATATACTTCACTAAATAAGTACATTCAACATGAGACCATTATTTAACACGTTTCTTTCCAATTTCCTGATTGCTAGCAAAACTGTATATGAGCTTTAAAGGGAAGTCCACCCTGATATCAACTTGGTTTTAAAAGAAGGAAAAAAAATTAAGAAAACAGACCAATGAAAGTTTGAGCAAAATCTGATAACAAATAAGAAAGTTATGAATTTTTGAAGTTGTAATCAATGAAACACAAAGTGGCAACTCCGTGACGTACATGTATTTTGCGAGCTCATCCCCCAATCGCCCTATACCGTTTAAAAAATCACAAATTTCCATTTTCTTTAAAGAAATTTTATCATACATGCATTCTAGATAAAACCATTGCACATATGTCTTTACCGTGACACAGAACCTGTGTAAATCGAATTTATTCCTCCACAAACAACAAAAAAATGAAAATTTATTAATTTTTGTGTACGGAGCAAATGGGAGAGGAGCTCGCAAGATAATTTCTATAGGCAAGGCACTGTAAGTCCATTCATATACTCACTTTCTATTGGAATGTCAGGTATTTCACTTTCAGGAGGAGTTCTGCATGTGACTGTGTTACCCATAGTGGTAGCAGGGACCAAATACATGTCAAAGGCACACTGGTATTGATAACTATCCTTGGGATCTGGGAGCTGTTGTACTGTGATGTTAATCTATTACAATGATTAAAAAAAGTGATTTCTCAACAGGACTCACACTCACAGGAACACTTACATGACATATAACTAAGTTTCTTCAATATATTACATCCCCTGCAATTTGAAATGTCAAAATAAGTAGTGTCAGCGACAATATGCAAAATAAAAAATACGATGAACAATTCATGTGCTTCCCAAAAAAAATTTAAATTATCACCTTCAGTAACCTCTAGCAGTACATAGTGCAATCCGTGGAATAAATCCTACAAAAATTCAATTGAAAATGATGATTTATTCTCATTGCCCTATTACCAAGATCTGCAGAGAAAATATTACAGAGTACATGTACAGTCAAACCTGTCTTAGCGGCCACCTGCCTATAGCGGCCACCTGCTTATAGCGGCCACCAAAAAATACCCCGCAGGAAATTACTGTGTTGTAGACCCTGCATATAGCGGTCACCTGCCTAACGCGGCCAGCGGCCACCCATTATGTATCCCTCGGACAATATCTGACCGCGTATAGCGGCCACTAATATCGAGTCGAGCCGTAGCTTCATGCACAAAAAAGTAGTTTTTGCCATAGGCGCGATGTGTTTACCGAGTCCTAGCTCAGTCACACTCTCACACAAACGTCGTGAATAGATTCTACAATGGCCATGAAGATCTAATAGTTTCACCACATTGCCGACTGATTAGAGATTAAAAGTCTTTTTAGTAAGAATTAAGCACTAGTATTGTTCGTTTACGTAATCTTCGCACCATCCAGCTGCAATCCCCTGCACTTTAGTTGTATTGTTCTCCTAAGCTATCGCGGTCGGCATTGCATTGATATTGATCGCCATTGCGCAATAGCACAGGCTCGTACACTTCAATATAATTTTTTATTTTTAAAAGATTTATAAAAAAAAAAATTTAAAGCGTTAAAACTTTCGAAAAAAATAATAAAGGAGTGACTTTTTTTAGAAAGTGAAAATAATAAAATACTACCCAAGTATTATTTTTTTTAAAGATCAATAATAACGATTTCATGTACTGAAAAACGGCGTGAAAACTCGACTCGGATCGTCCACCGGCGATCCAGGCCATTGTCGACGTTCGCACTTTCGACGAATGCAAGCGAGCACCTTCTATCGCCTGTTCTCAAAAACAGTTAAAACTTCTTTTAAACCATTCAAAAGGCAAATATTTATTGAATGAAAATTGATCGCACGATTTTATTCAAAAGATAAACTTATTATTGTCATTTTTTGACAGGAAGCAATTTAAGCATGATTAGACATCGTTTTTAGACTATAAAAATCAAGAACAGCAGTCTACCGCGGGTGGTACGTACGTGGTAATTTGAGGGAAAATTCATTTTACACAGATTGCTCGTATATCTATTGTTTTTCTCATTTATTGACAACAAAGCATATTATTTTAGCATTTATATAATGGCATTTATATATATGACATGTTATACGTCAAATCTGTTGATCTATAGCTTGTTTTCCTAAGTGATAATATATATGGATGCATGTACACTAAGTTGCGTGTAACAGTGTATGTGCAAAAAAATAAAAATGGCCGCCGACCTGTCTATAGCGGCCACTTTTTCTGTTTCCCTTCGGTGGCCGCTATAGACAGGTTTGACTGTACCTTGAAAACTGATCAGACCAGAGTGAAAAAAGGGGGAAGGGTATGAAATTAAGGCGTTGAAAAGTAAATCATCATTGCACCTACTTCTTGTTCTGTCTGATGATAGGGCAGTCTATCGTTTGGCTGGACTTCTGAGATGGATACACACTGCAACGCATTGTACGATAACCACCGAGTTGACTCGTTAGAAAAGGAGCATGCTTCATATCTTGTGCATCTATGGAATAAATGAGAGTACAATTTATTCATTACATTATTATTGATGGGCACTGAAAATACATTAGGCTTGAATGTGTTTCCCCCTTTCATTAAATATAAAAAGAAGAATGCATTTCTTTTAAAGGGGATATAGTCATGCAAAAATCTATGATATACCCCTAAACATATATTGTACATGAGAGATTGTATACATGCACAGAATCAAATTGACTATTTTCGAAAGAAATAATTGGAATCCATAACTTTGTTGTTCATACATGTACATGCACTACATTTTGTGTTATCACCTTGTTTCTAAAGTACACCATCCATTGAGGATATCCTCCATTCTAACTTATGCACTCACCTTGCTTCCAGAGTACACCATCCACAGTAAGGGTCTCCGTCATTTCCTCCATTAACACCAATGCACTTATCGCACGTCTGGTATTGGCCACAGTTCGTCAAATTCAATGTCAGGGCCTATATTATGTTTGTATGACATGAAGAGTAGCATTATTATTTTTATATACATAATTCATGCTCAAACCTATGAACCTATAAGCCTGCAATATACATGTATGTGCATGTTTTGTATTTGGTAAATAGGTGCACCTTTAAGGGACCAATTACCTCTCCCTAATTTTGTATTATTTTAAAACATAAAATTATCCTCCAAAGGACCCAAATTTTGAGACATTCAAGCTAAAGAGCTTACAGGGCAAAAATATAAATTTTATATGAAGGCTAGAACAGAACTTAGAGTTAACTTTTGTGCGCACTAAACTCACTACAAGTGCAGAGACTAGTCTACTCACAAGTCCTTCTTCCTCTACATGTAGCTCTCTTACTCTCTCTCTTCTTTCTTCTCTCCCCCTCTCTCTCTCTTTCTTTCTACCTCCTAGTTTAGCAGAAGTTGGGAGAAGTTATTTGTTGAACCAGGTAATAATTTCTACATGCATGGGGACCAATATAAAATGGAACATTAGTACATGTATTATCATCTTCTTCTTCCTATTACAAGACATGTAATAACTCAGTAGACATAGAAGTAGGCCTATACATGTATCCCTAGTACACTTGCACAAAACTCGTATAATAAACATACCTGTGAGCCTTGTTCTGGAACGGTCCCGAGTGCCAGTGTTATCTGCTCTTTTGATTCATCAAGGAACATTTCTTGTAAGACAGATCCACTTCCAAGAGAGACAGTCTCATAGACGTAGCCAAACGAGTTATCTACTATATTCACCTGACAGAACAAGCAAATCACAATGATACAATTATAGAACAAATAAGTTAAAATAAAATTGTGTGTAGGCCTATATATCATGTAAAAAGATTTAATTATTTAAAAAAAACTAATATTTTCTTTTTAATTTTATAATGCTTTATTGTGCTTGACTTTATATGTATAAAATTTGTCAATCTTCCTAACAAAAGATATTACAATGTAGTCCATGAAGTAGATTTATGTCTACAAGTATCCCAACGTCATCGATCAAATTCTCTTTTGAGTAGTCTTGTCCAGAAAATTACTGCAGTGGGGACCCCTGTCATGAATTGGGTGGAAATATCAGCCAACCTCATCAAGCTGGACATGAAAGAATATAATATCATGGAGCTACATTTTGGCAAACTAATCCATGGATAAGTTATATTAAGGTACATGGTTTTGCGTAGCTATGACATTTTACTCTTACTAATTTATGAGTGATTATGTAATGTTCATGCTCTTAGTTCTCTTTTCAATTGAAACAAACTTTTCACATACATTGTATGTACATGTAACTGGAATCTTTTCAAATACCTCTTTTCTTGGAAATTCTAATGGGTGTTTATTTCAGATTCAGTAATTTTCTTTTCCTTCCAAAGTATGTACATGTACTGTATATCAAAACTAGTCACTAAAGTTGATACTATAAGCTCTTATCATGTCAAAAATATGCACATAACCCACTCAAATGAATGCAGATAAGTATACAAACCTTATGGAGTCTTCCTTGGTTATCTCCCATGAATGCAACAGTGTGATTTCTCTCTATGGTTGTCACAATGGAAGTGAGTATCACATTAGGAATGGTGATGATGGGTGAGGCAGATAGGGGAACCGTGCCACTGGCATACTTGTAGGCATCAACAAGTGTACCATCATCCAAGTAAGAAACGGTGCACTGGATTGGATCTTGAGGTGGGGAAGGTAACTGCCAAAGAAAAAAGGGGAACAGATTTATCACATTTTAATATGAAAAACACACATAATCTGTATCTTCCATGAATGCTACAGTTTGGCGTCTCTCTGTGGTTGTCATTATAGAGGTAGAAGTATCAAACCAGGAACGGTGATGACCGGTATCTTAGGCAGATGGAGGAATTGTACCACTGAAGCATAGTGGTAAAGAGTACATGTATCTACATAACCATCCTCTTCATCATAAGCTGTACACTGGACTACATCTTGTGGAGTGAAATCATACTACCAGAAATGAGAAAGAATGTAAATGGAGAATATTTTTTATTCCATGGCAAATAAACTTTTAAAAAGTATCTCCAAAGAAAGCCACAGCATCAACATCTATGGTGGTTATGATAGAGGTGGGTATCACTTCAGGAATAATGACGATGGGTGAAGCAAAGAGGGGAACCATACCACAGGCATACTGGCAGAGAGCCCGTGTGCGGTGGGTATGTGCCGCACAGAAGACCCCCATTTTTACACTCAAATTTCTGTTCCAAAGCATACCGTTTTTTTTCTTGTTGAGAAAAAGAAGAGAGCAAACCATTCCAAAGCACCGCTTTTTTTTTTTTTCATTCCATCGTTCCGACCGTTCTGGCCCGCCCCAGCCCGTTTTGAAGAATATCATTTTTGGTGAAAAGTTGAAAACGAGTTTCATTCCAGGTGCTTAATTCCTACGGGCTTTCCCCACTGCTTCCAGCCCAGGGAATTCAGTTTTCATTCACGCTGAGCGTGAGTGCATGCATGTGAATTAACCCTGCTTATTTGAATACACACACCATAGACTTGCTATGACACACAGCGTATTTAGCTAATCAGAGCTTGTGGAAACCAGTTCCATAGCATCATATTTATACTGTAATCAAGCTCCAAAGACCCCCCTTTTTCTAAAAATGTTTGTAGTTCCGA
Source organism: Heliocidaris erythrogramma (assembly GCA_025617745.1). NCBI lineage: Eukaryota > Metazoa > Echinodermata > Echinoidea > Camarodonta > Echinometridae > Heliocidaris > Heliocidaris erythrogramma. The sequence continues at coordinate 40,764,489 of CM046853.1, forward strand.
AGACCATTATTTTCATGATACGCTCGTTCTGAAGCCCACCACTTTTTGGGTCGAGTAAGAAGGAGCTTCAATTTTTGTCATTGTATTTTTATTACATACAGGTTTTCTCAGAAAAAAAATGTGATGAGAACCAGTACATCAAACTTTGTGGATAATGTTGGATTGTTGTCAGAGTATAATCACTATGAACATGACGAACAAAGAAGCGGACAATTTATGCAGCTCCTCATTGTACCCTTCACAATTGCACTGCATGGTTAACAAAAGAACATACATTGCTATCCTGTAAAAATATGAAGAACAGGTGTCACATAATAGCAGTGAAGGGATGTCCTTTTGTCTACTAGAGCTATTGTAGAGGGTACAATGAGGAGCTGCATAAATTGTCCGCTCTTTTTGTCATCGTGTTCATAGTGAATGTACAATTTATATTAAATTCACCCTGATTTACAAAAAGAACAAGACAACTGTTCATATAAGCCCCTGCATTTTTCAAACATTACAAAGATACATGTTCATGCATGTAGCTCAAGTGATACCATCGGTACACATGCAGTTGTAGAATGTTTGTGCAAAAAAAATATTCCAAAAGTTTTTTATGCTACTGATGATTTCCTTTATACTAATTCAATTCATTGCATGTATTTCAATCATTATGACATAAGCAACATGAAAACATGCCTCCGGCACCAACTTTAGTGGGCGGAGGCATAAAAAGAACTAAGTAACAGCTGTCTAACTTATTCAACTATTCAGTTATCAATTATTCCAACCATGAAAAAAAGTGAATTTTTAGTTGAGAGAGGGATTTATGTTAAGGTACATGTATTGCTGTGAAAACCTTATAAATTATGGGCATTTTCACAAAAATTTTCTGCTCAGCCGCATTGCGGCCTTGCAAAACAGCAATGCCAAGCATGTAGGTTATGAAGCTCAACTTTAAATATGAAAAAAATGTTTTTATGAACGAATTATATTGAATCTGAAATATGCTCAAACAGATAAAAGTCAATAGATGCATGCATTATATATAATGTACATGTACCTGTCCAAACATTGATATTCCAAAAAGAAAGGTCTCAAAAAGTTTTGCTTGCTTGCTTTGCTCGCTCACAACTATGCATTCAAAGCTATCAAATGATGGAACAATATCGAAAAAATACATGTACATGTAATATCATATCAAAATCAAAATCATAAATTTTCAAATTAAGAAGAGATGGGGAAAAGTAACTTCCAGAAATAAGGGTTAAAAAAGTGAATTTAATTCTGGCTAAAACACATGGACCACCATTACCTTTTCCATCCCATCGTTTACAACCACTTTTGATGGTGAAAATTAGCCGTTAGACCTTTCGGTACCAAAATTTCTTTGGTAACCCCCGATAATATTGGTAAATGTCTATTAACACAGAAATTTTCATGGTATTCCTAGATGGGACGAAGGGTCATCTGTGACCTTGAACTTGGAACATTTTTCATTTTTTCCAAATTTGAGGGCGCCTTCACAAAAATGGCTTGCCCAATTCCGCTGATTTTTTGTTGGATTATTGCCTAAGTCAAAGTCTTTAACTGTACAACATTCCAGTTCCTGATCTCATACAGTTTTAGAGATATGAGGCTCTAAACATGCATCCAAAATTTCAAAAATGAAATTCGACACCATGTTCGGTGACCTCATATGCAGAAACGAAAGGTCAGTTTTGTGTCACAATTGATTTTTCTTTTAAAGAGCATAACGGTCTTCCAATTTACAGATAATGACCTGTACTGGATAAAAAGTCTGGCTTCAATGGTGATAATTTTCATAAAACTCATTTCTTGGAACACGCATTGGTTGTTATGCGAGGCTTTATCTTAGCAACCACTTGACCTTGGGGCAAAATATTTTGGAGTTTTCCGTCAGACACTCCGAGGAACATTTGGTGCGAGTTTAAAGAAAATCGAAGGGGGTCGGGTGACAAGCATTGGTTGATTTGACGTGGATTGACCCAGCAATTAATACGTCGATTATAAATATAGTATCAATATACATCAAAAACGATATACAATGCCATTCTACTGTCTGAATATTGTATCAAATCTATATTAAGAACCAAAACTAAAGTTTAAAAACCAAATCGATTTCATCCCCAAATATCAAAACCTTCTCAAAACCATGTAGGTTTGTATTGAAATAGACTGTTGCCATGGCACCAATCAGTGAGGTGCATACATGTACGTTTGGTTGATACCAAAATGTGCGGAATATGATTCTAAATACGATGAACAAGTTTTAATCGAATCTAATAGTTACATAAAGTGACACTTATAGGTTAAGATGTCAAAACGGTACAGTAGAACCCCTTACAATAATGGTTTTGTCACCATTGGCACCATGTTGATTTTTTTTTCCAGTTACCATCTTGAATATCTTGAAGTGCATTATAAAGAAGGCAAAAAAGTTGGTTTTGTTTAAACCAACTCATCTAAATCATATCACAGTACGTAACTATAGAAAAACATAAAGGTAAAGATCATAATGATGAATTCTAGTACAACTTCAAGTTTTTGAGATCAGCTGCATGATCTGCATTATATATAAATAAAAACAAGTCAGAAAGACAAGTCAAATAGTGTACCAGAAAACACAAAACAGGCAATAAAGTAATATCCACATATTCTCATATTCTATATACAGTATTTATACTTTTTATCAGTTTAATAAATTTGACATAAGAAGTGTATGTTATTCTCATGTAAATGTAATTTATTTCATTTAAACTGAACCCCCAAAATACTCCATGCACTGTCTTGACAAGCATTATAAAAACTATAAAATATTTAATTCGTCAGACCTTCTATTAAAACTAGAAATGTGCATTGCTGGTGCCGCGCAATGCGAAATGTATCCCCCGGCACTGGCAGCGATTTGAAGGAGGGACAAAGACCCTCCCCCATCCCCTCCCTCAAACAAAAGGATGGTGTAGAAATTGCCGCCAGTGGCCCGGAATATTGTCAATACTAGCAGCATTACCAAAACGATTTGTGCAGATTAGAGTATAATGCATTTTTATAGAAAATTCGGAAGAAATACATGTATGATCTCAGAGCGCACATAAGCCATCCACTAAAATATGACCTTTGATTCTATGAAAGACGGAACACTAGAGGCAGCATCACCAAAAACTGTAGAGGTGTAATCTATAATGGACCTACATACAAAATCTGAAAGAAATGAGTTAACAAATGTGTCCTCCAGAATGCATGCAACGAAAATATGACATTTGACCCTAACAACAACCTGAATATGACATTTGACTGTATAGAAAGTGGTACAGTGGGGGTAGCATCAGCAAACAATTTAGATGTGTAGGTTTCACTAAGACACATCTTCATATAAAATTTGAAAGAAATGTGTTGAGAGATATACCAAGATACATCTCCATACAAAATTTGAAAGAAATCCATCAAGAAATGTGGCCTGCAGAGTGCACTCACGCCATGCCCTGAAGTATGACCTTTGACTCTATAAAAGACGGAACACTGGTGGCAGCATCACCAAAATCTATAGGGTTCCAGATTTTACCAAGAGACACCTTCATACACAATTTGAACAAAATCCGTTGAGAAATGTGACCGCTAGAGCGCACACAAACTATCCCCCAAAATATGGCCTTTTACCCTATAAAAGACAGAACACTGGGGGCAGCATCACCAGAAACTATAGGGGTCCAGATTTTACCAAGATACACGTCCACAGGAAGTCTGAAAGAAATTCGTCGAGAAATGTGACCGCTAGAGCGCACAGGAGAATGTGACGCGGCGGCGAAACGCTGCTGAATCCAAAGTATCCTCCGGCATACTGCCGGGGATACAAATATTACATTGTGATTCATGTTGTTCATTGTTCAATCTTTTCACACTGTTATCAAGATCCAGATTTTTTGTTGTTGAAAGATCACAATATCCCGATATATATCACCATTGATATCTATTGACTACTCTAGAATGCATATTATGCTGGTTACATTGTGAAGTACATGTACAACATCTACGCAAAAGCTAATTTGTTGCAAGATATTTTATTCTTGATTAATCAGATTTCACTTTTATCTATGAGCCTAAAAGTGTGTAGTCCCATTGTTGTCAGTGATGTCTAATCACTACTTTGTTGACATCAAAGAGATTCGATCATACACAGTATGCCCTCCGAAGGAGGGCTAGAGGGCCAGCTAAAATCTGACCTTTGACATTCCATAGGCTTTGCATTGGATGCATTGTGGGAGCTTTGGCCAATTTGAACAGTGAGCTAGGAGGGTCAATTTCAATAAATGTTTATTCATGAGGAATGACGTCAAAAACTCGTCAAATACTGTTCGATGATTGGTTAGTTGCTCATATTAACATAATGTTTTATGTATAAGATCATACATAATTCATTTTTTTCATTCCCACAATTCCCTACGATTTGGACACGAAATAGGGAAAATGGCGGCCGTGCGGGTAGTGCTACTTTTGTGCCATTTCAACACAAATCTCAAAAAAACTTTGTTTTTGAGATTTTTCTGTTTTAGAAGGAGTTTGTCTTGTAAGTCTCACGAAAGCAGAAAATTCTCCGGTGGACATTCTCATCAAAGTAATGCCGTATGATGCCATGAAATGTAAGTAAATATGTATTTTGTTTAACATTCCTCTTAATAATTGGGATGTGTTCGTCGTGGCTGCTAGTGAGTTTATTGTACAAAACGTATTATCCCACATCCCACCCAGCCCCCCTTCTCATGCATGACAAAACAAAATTATTATCTTTGATTGAACTCTAAAACGGTCATTTTGAATAGTCTACTTGTAATATTTTTCGAGAAGATCAGATATTTTCCGAAGATCTGTATATTATGATAGTGCTCAAGCCTAAAAAGTAAAGTGCATGGCTTCATTACCGACAATCTGCGGTAGATGTGGACCTGTTCAAGATTGATCATGACACTGAATGCGCAAGATCCTCACTCTGGGGAGCTGGGCCGCGCCGGGTAAGATCTTGCCCAGCGGTCTGTTAGTTTTGGGTGCGCCGATCCTGGCCGGCTAACTGCGCTTTGCCTACGGCTACGATAGCCTGGATCTATTCTAGGCCTACCTTAGACTTAGAGTTAGGCCCTCGGCCTCGCCTTGAACTTTGTTTAAGGAGGGTCTAGAAAGATCAACTTAGAATTTGAATGATAATGTCCTGAATCATGCTGGACCAGATTAAAATGTTCTTTATTATATACAGTCAGTATAACCTTATGCTGCTACTGAGAGCTGTCCCAATTTATTTTGTGTACTACTGTACTCTGTAGTGACAACCATGACGAGTCACCACTGTCACTGAGACGAGAGAGTACATAGGGCCTTCATGTGCGAGTAATATTATTAATTTAAACAGTAGATCTGTGGCATGCTTTTAATTACTACTATGATTCTAACCCCTTGTTCTCTTTTGATTGCAGAGCTATTGCCTTGGACCGAAGTAGAGAAACACAGGGGGACCAGGACCAGATCATTCAATATCGTGATACTAAAAACTGATAGACCCTACCCGGGGCTGGGCTGTAGATTATTGTCATCCACTCACTGCAGGAAACCCAAGTTGAAAATGTAGACCTTTAACCCTAATAGAGCCGGGTTATTTAGACCCATCTCACAGCCGGGGGGGGGGGGGGGGGGGGGCTGATTCCGCCCCCCCCTAAGATCTCGGCCGTCCAACGCGCATTCGCAACGAAAATCGGCACACACGTCGCCGACCACGTAATCTACAAAACTGTATAGTCAATTTCTCCGAAAAACGTCACAACTAATTAATTATGCTAATTTATGCATAAAATTAATGGTTTGCTCTAATTAATTAAATAAACCCCCAAAAGACTCTTTGTCAGATTCTGATCAAATAAACCAACAAAAAAAATTCGGTAAAATCCTTTTTTTCTTATGTATTTTATTGTTTTTTAAATTTCTTATGTATTTCTTTGTTTTTCGACTTTTTGTTTTTTATTGTTTTTTCGATGGAATTCGTCGGCGACACTATTTTAATCATAAACAACATAAAATTAATTGTTTTTAAACAGTAAAAGTAAAAATAATGAAACATTTATGAATTTTAGCTGGAAACACAATTTGCATTGGATTTGTACACAAAATCACGTTTTTGAGCAATTTTGGGTCTGACATGCACTTACGAAATGTTGCGTAACTCCGGAACCGCACGCGCGGGCATCACAAATTTGGTCTCAAAAGTTGCGCAAGACTTGAAAGAAAAAAGTAGTGAAGCGGCGTGGTGACTGCTTTTCGCGATGCGAACATATTACGCGAAACGTCGAGGGGGGGGCGGAATCCGCCCCCCCGGTCCTATTAGGGTTAAGCCCACATAATTGGTGTAAATTTCAATATTCCATTGCTTAGTCTTAGTAGTAGCTCTGTAAGATCAGATCTTATTATTAATAGACTTAGATTTCTACCGACATAGTCTGAGCAGTCAAAATCAAAATTCTAAAGTCCAGTAAATTATTTTGATTTAGCCGTTTTAAAGTTTACTAAATGCCTTGGTCTAGGATCAAATTTGGAATGGAAGATGAAAATATGTACGTCTGTTAAATGATTTAAACTTAGATTTACATTTCTATAATTAAGAAGGAAGAACAAATGCAGTGGTGGGGTCTTTTTTTGTTTTTTTGGTGTTTTTGTTTGTTTGTTTTTTTGTTGTTGTTTTTTTTTTGGGGGGGGGACCATCCCGGCCCGTGCCCCCCTTTCAAACAACAGTATGCATTGTGCCCCCCTTTTAGAACGGAAAACCTTTTTGTTTTTGTTTTTGTTCTTGTTTAGTTTTCGTGTCAGATATTTATGGAGGGAAACAGGACCCCATAACCCCCCTCCCCCTCCCCCCACTGAGCGATATTTGGAGGGCTGGCAAGACCAAACAATATACGGATCTCCCTCCTAGCAGTTTCCCAAAGTTGACAATCCAGCATTTGTATGCCCCTCCTCCCCCCCCCCCCCCTTATTATACAAAATCCTGGATCCGCCCCTGGATAGATGTACCCATTTTTGTTTCCTTCTTTAAAATCCAGTCCACAGTCTACAAGAAGTTTAATTTTTGTTTGTCCTTTCTTTTTGTTTTTATAATGCAGGTTGTCCAACGAAGCTCATCAGTTACATTGCTTGTTACGTGTCAAGTAACGGAGTCATTAAGGATCGAAGTATTTTTATATTTATTATCATTTAAACATAAAGTTTAATTAATTAATTTCTCGAGATTTATTGCTTATTTACATAATGGCAATTACATTTATTCTAAATGTCAGGAATGCTATTTCTGAGCTGTAAATTGAATGTTTGGGTCAAAAGAAAGAGCTAACATATTATTCAAAGGGGAAACAAACAGATTTGTAACTTTCATTTATTTATTTTTCCATTTTTTTTTCATTATTTTTTTCATTTTGTTTTTGTTGGGGGGGGGGGGTGGTTCAGGGTTGAATGGCCCTTATTGCAATCACTTGTCATTTCACTTCAAGATGATTTATAGATACACCCCTAATTCGTAATTTTGAAAAAAAGGATTTACCTTTTGTAGGTGTACATGTCCATGTACACGTAATTAAAAATATATTGCAATTGGTACGATTGGCCCATTTGAAACATGATTATGAGAAAGTGATTAATCTTGAGCCTAATTCTAAATTCTTTTCACACTTCAAAAAAATATTTGATAAAAACCTTTTAAGTACAGTCAGTTATCATGTCACCTCAGAATAATGCAGTAATTTAAATTCAAACTATAACCAATAAATTTTCAAAATCAAATAATTTTCCTTTTAATTCCATTGTAATTTAGAAATAGAGAATTATGATTTTAGTTCATCATCTTTAATGCAACGTGTGTTTATAATTGTATGCATAAGTAGTGCATTAAGATGTAATCATATTTATTTGATCTTCAACCTTAAGTGATAATCCCTTTCATCAAATTCTTGAAGCTATCCTGCGATAGCTATGATAATTTTTCTTGAAACGCAAATGGTTCTATAATCTGTAATTTCTTCCTTTTTATCATCTGTGCAATGGTTGTGTCATCAATCTGGGGCATGTTTCTAGGCAAACGAATCAGGCGCTTGGGAGTTTCAGCCCACCCCGAAATTTTCAAAACTACCAATATTTGGACAAACATCGCCTCATCATTTTGGGCAGTAAGGTGGTCTCTTTGGACTTTTATGTCTTGTATATTCTGATGATAGATTGAAGGGATGTACATGGATATACATTATAATCCACCTATATACCGGATGTCACTAGATTTAAACTTGTTTGCTTACAAACTGAAATAAAATAGCAATTGGTATGCCGCCCCCTCACCTGCCCCGTGATTTGTTGTCCATGAACAATATGTTATATTCTGTATATTGCATTTCAAGAGAGCATTAACTTTTATGTTGATAAGTGAGTTAGTTTAATAAACATCATTTCACACTGAGAAACTTCTATTTGGTTCCCCCCCCCCCCCCCATAATTTTGTGAAAGATGTGGTGGTGATGCTGATGATGATGCAGGCACAATATGGCATGTGTTCTGAAGTGTGAAATGTGAAGTGTGAATAGTGCAGTGTGAAGAAGAAAAAGAAGAGGAAGAAGAAGAAGACAAAAATCAAATCAGATTTTTTAGGTTTGTTTGTTGCTGTTTGTTGGGTTTTGTTTTGTGCCTTTTTTGTTGTTTTTGTTTGTGTTTTTGTTTTGTTTTGGGTTTTGTGTGTGTGTGTGTGTGTGGGGGGGGGGGGGGGTACATGCACCAGAAGCCAGTGCATGGTGGTACATATGAGGTCATGGGGAGCAAATTTTCCCTTTGTACTTTTACTTGAGATATGATATGCCAGATCTGCAAGGCACAAGAAAAGCGTTCAATGAAGGGAAATTCAATATCGAAGGACGGCTTCTTCTTCCTCCTCCTCCTCTTCTTCTTGTTCTTCTTTTTCTTCTTCTTGTTCTTCTGCTTCCTCCTCTTCCTCTTCTTCCTCCTCTTCCTCTTCATTTTTTTCTTCATCTTTTTTTTTCTTCTTCCTCTTGCACTTCCTTTTCATCTTCATCTTCTTTTTCGTCTTCTTTTCTTCATCTTCCTTTTCTTCTTCCTCTTCTTCCTTTTCCTCGTCCTCTTCTTTTTTCTTCTTCCTCTTCTTTTTTTCTTCTTCTTTATCTTTGTATAGTTCTTCATTATCTTCTGCACATTTTTGCTGCAAAAGTACAGTATACGCGCGCCTAAGTACAGTTTAATTTTATGTTAATTAGTTATAAAAGCTCATGAATATTCAAATATATAATTTCAATAACTTTACGCGCTGCGCGCCGGCTAAAATCTGGTTTTCGCTGGTACACTGAAAAAAAGTTGGCTTCATAGGCTAATACATAAGCAGTGGGAGCAGTGTGCACTTTTGACCCGCCGGAAATGCCCCATGGAAAGCCGGATGCAGAAGCGGAGTTGAGACCCCCTGGTTGACATCAAATATTCAGTATTGCAAGTTCAAGGTTCAAATGAGAGAGTCTAAAGCTTATCATCCAGTACATTGAAGCCACTGAGCTTACGACACTGGATAAAAAAAAATCACCTATTATCAGAGTGCAGATTGTATTATTTATAAATTTGTTGAATACCTCTAAAGTTATGCATCACATATTCATAGATACATCTCATCTCGGCATATTTCATTCAACATGAGCAAGCTAATATTGGTTGTTCCGGTTAGAAAGAATAAAGACACCGCTGGGTACAATTAGAAACATAGTGACATGATCGGCTAAACAAATAAAATTGTTGAAAAAATCATAAAAATAAAGATAAAGAATAATCATTATGCCTGATCTTATTTGTGAGTATTACATTTACAAACAATACCCATAACTACCTGGTTATAATATCTAACTCACATTTAAACTAAATTTTTGATGTTCAAAGCAATATCTGCTTTAAAAATTTGTAAAAAAATACATTTACAACATTAACGGTTGCCATGGCAACGGAAATTGATACAAATATATATTTGTTAGTTTAAATCATTGAGAATATCATTCTGAACAGAATCTCCAAGTTTTGTTGAAATAATATCATGAGATTAAAAAGTTACAGCTTAAAGGTACATGTAACTGTTTCTGTGTTCAATGTGATGACAAATATAAAAAAATCTCAAATTTTCCCAAAATGGAGATTTACATAATGCTTTGCAGGGTACTCTAATTAAGATGACCATTATCAAAATGGTGTAAATATACACCAAAAAGATGTATGATACCTTTCTTCTGTCTAAATATTGAATCAACCCATATTAAAACTAAAGTTTAATAACCCAATCAATTTTCACACCAAAATATTTATTTAAAAAAGCCATATTGATTTATACTGAAATAGATGGTTGCCATGTCAACAGTCAGTAAATTACATACGTTTGGTTGGTATCAAAATGTGCGAAATATAATTCTCAATATGATGACCAAGTTTCAATTAAATCTGATAATCATACAAACAGTTACAGGTAAAGATATCAAAAGGGTACAATGGAACCCCATAAACAAATTGAATAAAAGCCTATTTTCATCACTTTGGAAGCCATCTTTCATTTTCGTAATGAGAGGCCACAAAATGTTAAACATTTTGAATATATTAAAGTACATTATAAAGAAGATTAAAAAGTTGGTTTTGCTTAGTCCTGGGGGGATGCACAGATACCCCTCTTACATTAGATACCCTACTAATTGCTAATTATTTGCTATAGATCCTGTTGTGCTATCATTATTAGAATTGCTCTAAACCATTCTTTTGTTCTTGTTTTTTCTTTTAATCTCAAGCTATTTCATTTTCAGAACAAAATATCTTGAGGTGTTCATGTATTTTAAAAAAAACCATTGAAGGACCTTCTTTAATCCTGTGCTTGTTAAAATATTTCATATATTCATCAAATTTGGGCTGACAGATCAAGATCAAGATCTGCCATATCAGATCATGGCAATTTTCCACCTCAGGAGGGGCACCTATTCCATTACAAGAGGGGCACTTTTTTGTAGCTCAAGGGATATTTATTGATTTGGAAAATCTGGGGGTGTACACCCCTGCAACCTCAGCAATAGACCAGGTTTTGTAATGCATTCAAATTTATGCACATTCCTTTTCTGAGTACCTAGTGACGAGCTATTCCATTAACCTGCTTTTTATAAATGAGCCTCTATGCTTGGGAGTCCAGTTTGCATATTACTTGTTGCTACATGTATGTCCGGCACGTTTTCATGTTGTCAAGAACAACCTTTGTTTGAAAGATATGTATAAAATTCTGAAATTCTAATTTGATGCTTATCATCACACAATGAGCATCTTGTGTACATGTATCATATCTCTTAAAGATTAGGTTCCCCTTACGTCATGTTCCCATGTGACACTAACGTTTTCATGGTTTTACCAAAATCTGGCACAAAGTGATTTCTATATGCCGTTTTTAAAACACTGCCACTCCATCGAGCATGTATGGATTAATGCCATCAATGTATCATTTGAAAGCATATTACTTCTTCTCTATGAAAAAAGAAAAAGTGTCAAATGATCTACCACTTGCTGTGCATACGAAGCCATCCATATCGTGCTTCAGAAAGACACTAGTAGAGTACATTTTAAATAACTGATAATAAATTTCTAGATATTAAAGTATCTGATTAAACAGTTTGATATTTGATACTGACCTTTCATCCATTTATATTTGTATTGTAGTTTTGTTTATAATCCATTCCATATTTACCATTGCAACTTTTCACTCTTTATTCTATTTAACCAAACAATGTTTTCCAATGTTTAAAGGTACCAGACTCGATTAGCATTCATGCTATTTTCTGGTTCTTTTTATCATTAACTCTGTTGTATCTAAATTTGTATATCTTTTGTCATTTGTTTGTTATTGTTCTTGAATGGAAAAATGAATTTCACATTCAATTTTTTTTTCAAGTTCAAAGAATCATATTCATAAGGCTTATAGTTTGATCACAATAAGTTTGATTTGGGGTTCTAATTTGTTATCTTTCCTTTAATGGTTGATATACATCAAAAACGGATCGGTACATGTACATGTGTCTAAATATCTGTATTCATATTTAATGACACTGACTGTTTATTTCTACACAAACACACCACTAGGATTACCATGAGATATATCAGTTTTACTTGTATCAACGAGCCATGTGAAAGACAATGATATTATCCTCTAAAAAAAGTTCACATGAATATGATCTCCTGGCCATATTCTAGATGGACAGGGGATCAAACTATCTGTATTGCTGTGCATATAAATGTACATTGTGTTTGAAGTACATGTACTATGTATTTGAAATTTATTTAATGGATATTGATTTCATGTAGAGGGCCCTAGAAAAAAATGGGGTTAGCATCAAATTAAATAAAATAGGAAATATGCATAGGAGAGCATCCATGGCAAATACAGCTTCTTCAAACTGATACTGCCTTGCATTTTAGTTAACATGTACTTACTGTGTTACACATGCTGCCTTCAAGATAGTCATTTGTTGTTCCATCTGTATTGCCTATCTCAATACATCCAAAGACAGCATCTTTAAAGGCATCCTGGACATCACTCATCTTATATATACAAAGGGCAGATGAACTTTCTGTTGCAAATACAGCATACAGGATGTCATCAGTACTGTCGATACTCAATGAGTCAGCAAGATGTGATCCTGCTGGTCCGATATGAGCAGTTTGGATCTCATTGTAAGATCCACACTGTAGCTCTATCTCTGTGTAGGATTCCAAGTCACTATCTAATGAATTACGACATAAACGTCCCAAGTATACATGGTCTCCCCTAGATATGAAATAGTAGAGATAATCCTTGTAAGCAATCACATGTCGGAAAAAATTATTCGGGGGAGAATTTCCATTTTCTCGTATATTTAGGGCTCGGCGCAGGTCTACAAGATTGTGCTTGGAGATATATGGATTGGACTGGCTTCCAAGACTAACTCCTGTGAATAAGTACAGTCCACCATCTATAACATTCGGGTCAAAGTCGGCACCTAAAACAACAACTCCTACAGTGGGTGCATCTAATGTTGTCACAACTAACCGTTCTGCTGAATCCTCATATCTCATTACATCATGTGATATGTTAGTCAAGCTCCTTGTCTCACAGAAACCATCACAGCCACCACATGTGATAAGCTTATTCTCAGGTGATGGAGCTACAACAAGGAGTTTATTATCATTGTTATTATTTTCATTTGGAGAAGGGCATGATCCAGTATTCACTGTGTGTTTGTGAGTCAGATCTGAACAGAGTTGATAGAGTCTCTCCCGTGCTCCAATATACACGTCTCCAGTGATGTTGTTGATGGTGATGTGGTTGAATGGCAGGGTGGGGTCAGGACTGGTAAAGGATGATACCAGGTAGGAGGAGAGAGGAGCCGAGTGGATGATCTGAATCAGGCAAATGAAGAGAACTGTAAGAGCAGGCAGTAACCCTCTCATCTTTAAATAGTGCATCCCAGCCATGATGGAAGAAGTTTCTAGACGTGATCATTCAGGTCTGTAAAAGGTAGAAGGAAGAAGGAAATTACTGGGCAGACACTTTATACATACTGTAATACATGTATGTACATTTTATCTTCTAAACTGTACAAAGAAGTTTATTAAGACTTCTCAGATAACTACTTCATATATTGGTAAAGTTAAAGGTAATAACCACCAAACATTTCGCTCTCTATGTCAGGAGTTCCATGTCGCTATACTACATGTATATTCAAACTATGATATTAAGACCAAGTAAAATTAAGTCCTATTTTCTTGTTCAGACTTTTTTGAAAATGAGGAAGAGGGGTTCCATGTTTGATATATTTGATATATTCCACTATTTGATATTTTTCCAACACATAAAAATGCTATTGGGCCAGTTTCAATGCATTTTTTTTTTTCTTTACACAAAGTTATGAATAGATTTAATGGCCTCACCTGCTATCCTCAAAATATACAGACGGACGATTGGTACTACAAAACTTAAAGATAACATTTAACAAATTCATAGTGACGAAGCTTTTCGACCTGCACTCATCGGGTCACAACGCAGGAATGAGAGAATACAAGAAAATACAAAAGTCAAGGAAGGGTGTGTACAGCGACCCGGCTCAGTTCACTATTGTTGCCCGAGCAACATCTTCGCTTCTTAGAAGCGTTGTTCATTCAGTCGTGAGATCCGCTATTGTGCCGACAAAAAGAGTTTGTACAAGCGCTTCGATTATTTTAGCGTGCCCGGATCATATCCGGGTCGCTATACACACCCTTCCTTGACCTTTGTATTTTCTTGTATTCTCTCATTCCTGTGTTGTGACCCGATGAGTGCAGGTCGAAAAGCTTCGTCACTATGAATTTGTTAAATGTTATCTTTATCCTCAAAAGTTAAAATATATGTCATTTCATCTAGATTATTTGGGTTTCTTATAGATAAAATAAAATTGTCCTATCGAAACCCAAAATGACTGAAGATGACTATTGGTATTACATACCTATTTAAAAGACTGTACAGTACAATTTACTCACCAATTTGATTTCCCCTATTTCTCCAAATTTTCAGCTGTCAAAAATCACCTGATGAACAAATGAGAAAACACAAGTTTTGTATTTTATATATATGCTTAATGATAACTCTAACAGCAATCTTTGAAAAATCTTTACTTATCAGCGATATTATGCAGAGTGCAACTACATGTAAGCTAATCACCAACTAAAGTACAGCACACAGAGTTCCATAATGCAGGCTAAGCTACAAATACAATACCCACTTTACAGGAAGAAAATTCTAAATAGGCCTACATGTATAAATTTACATGCATGATATCACTCATGATTGTCATATAAAAGCAACAACTATACATAGCAGCCATATAAAGAAAAACTGGTCACAAAAGGAGGCATTTTGTGACCTATGACTCGTCTGTTTCTATTTTACCGTTTGCTTCCCTGCAGTTACAGGCCTGGGGTTTCTATAATTCACAGGGTGACTTCAGGAACAATCTAAATAAATTCATATACGGTATACATGTATGACTTTAGGAGCAGCCATGTAGGTATACAGTATATGCAATCATCAAAGGTTGTAAAGTAAACTAGTAAACTCTAAACTCATTTTCTTTTATAATAAGAATTATATTACTTAAGTTTTCCTCCATCTGTCATTTGACGCATTTCACCAGAACTAATGTTCTGAAATGAGTGACTGAGTTAATTATACAAGGATAACATAACTAGACTACCGGTATATTACAGATACCGTACATGCATGGGACCTACATGTACATTGCACATGTCTTTCAACAAAGGTGATTGTATAATAAGAGGTGAATATTCATTAAAAAAACACTTGGGATTGAGTAGAAGCAGAAAAATATTTAAAATGCAGAATGGTGAAAGTTTGAGAAAATTCAGACAAATAATATAAAGCAAGTTTATTAAGTCTGAATGTTGAGATCACTATTGGGGAATCTCCAATTGTATTTAATGTGTGATGTATACTGTACAAACTACATGTGCATGTACATGGAGAACTCTCCCATTTGGGAGTTACCAAATAAAAGTATCAAACATACCCCCTTTGACCATTTTAATAATAAAATGTTCAGACTTTTTCCATGATACAGTACATGACAGATATGTCCCCCATTAAAATATGTCAGTTTGACCATAAGAGTTGAGTTGAGAAAAGGGATAGCAGTACACGGAGTGATTTATGTACAAAACAAATGGGGAAATTCAATGTTCTCCATACATGACATCACTTATCTTGACCCTATTACTCAACTTTCAAAGTTGATAACTTTTTTATTCTTTGTCTGATTTATCTCAAACTTTCACTATTTATACATTTCTCTGATGTTTCTTTCATCTAACCCAAATTTGTATGAAAGAGTTAATTCCCCTATAAAAGGAGGGGGAAAGGAACCAAAGCAAAGTCTCCATCAGGCTGGATCTATAGGCATACTGCTAATTCTATATGAGATCTATGTTTAATTGCTGGTCTGATTTAAAGGAGAATTAACCCCTGAGTACAAATTTACTTATATTGAAAGGTGTAGTATATTCCTACTTATTGGCCTAAATCATTTTCCAATAAGATATCAGAAAAGGGTATAATAAAGATATTCCAACACCCGGTATCGTCTACTACTCATTTACATGGGGGCTGCCATTTTCTTGCTGATTTGGATTTGTACATGAACCATTGAGAAATGTTCCGGTCAGGAAGATATTTTGAATCCAAGACCTAAATTGATTTTCTTCATTACCTAAAATCCCATATGTGACGAAAAATATAAAGTGGGTGTTTACATGATTTATAAAAATTAAATCTTTATAATGATACTTTTAAATTGTCTGGTTTTGCTTAACAAAAATCTATTTTCTTGGGTTTGCCAAACAGAGCAGAACATAATATATGCAGCATGCATTCTGACTTTTCAAGTCCCATTATCCGAAAGCAGGTGAATGCATAGTTTGCCGCTATAGATGCTCAGGGAAGAAGCATCCATAAAATTTGAATTAATTTGCTCCGTCCATTGCGTCACAGTATCTAGAAAATAGATTTATATTAAGCGAATATCGATTTTCAACAGAAATATATAAGGAAATCTTCAGTTTAAAAATAAATTGACATATCTATTCTATATTTTAAATCTCAAATGGGTTTTTAATTTTGAAAAAGGCAATTGGGCATTTGGATTAAGAAAATCTTCTTGTACACATAAAAAAAATGGCAGCCCCCATGTATTGCTAGCAGACGATACATATTGCTAGCAGATGATAAATTTTGCTCAGAAAATCTTGATTCGTATCGATCTCGTATATTTTGACGCGAAGCCATATAGTCTAACAAGTAGGAATAAATAACACCTTTGAACACTATCGTCTTTATTGTTTGAGGTTAATTCTCCTTTAAGAGACATATTATGAGTTAGTGGCAAACCTTTTTTAAGCGATCCATTTCATATGCTAACAGCAATTCTTTTGATATGATTGGGAAATCAAAACATTACATCCCTGAACAACACTTTCTCCTTAAAGGGAAATGAATTTATTTTGCAGAATGGTATGTTCCACTGGGACATAAAGCCCTAAAATGTGTATTTTAGTCATTGATCTACATTTTTTACAAAAGAACAATACCCTCATAATTATTTTGAAAATGAGAACCAATACATGTAATTGTAATTTAAGCAGAGTTAAGAAGTTTTGACCAAGTTTTGTTTACATGATTTTGCCTACAATATTGTATAATTTGTGTACATTTTTCATTCTTCAAAGTAAAAGCTATTATTATTTTTCCATCTAACAACAAAAAACTTAATTTGTAAACAAATCTTTTGGCATATTACTCCCAGTGTTAAAGATAGTATGCTCGATCTGTAATGAAAAACAGAATTAAGCTTCTTCGTTTACTAACAAAAAACTTGATTACCTGTATCTGGTAGCCATTATAATAATTCAGTTTGACGGTGCTTCTGAACTTTCAAACAATGCATTATGTAACCTATATGTAGTTTAGGCCTAACTGCATGCCTTATTATGTAGTCAATAGCACGCCTGACCATAAACAATATTTATGCCTACAATCTTAAGCCATCCAAAGAGTTTCTACAATGTATTTCTTTACCATTTTCTTAAGCAATTCAAGCTCTTGGCCTTTTCATTATTCCTGCCAAATAATGTAACACATGTATGCATATTTCTTTTAAAAAACAAATACGTTTCACCTTCATGAGTTGTAATCAAGCAAACACATATTGGCAACTCTATGACGTATCTTGCAAGCTCCTCTTCCATTTGCCCCACCTAGCTGTACCCCAAAAATCATTAATTTCCATTTTCTCTAAAGAAATGTACCTTTAATAGATATAATCATTGCTCATGTTGTTACACAATACCTGCATGAAACATATCAATTCCTTCATCAAAAACTACAAACATGAAAATGTATGAAATTTTCTGGACTGAGCACATGGGAGAGGAGCAAATGGGAGAGGAGCTAGCTCGCAAGATATGTCACAGAGTTGCCAATTTGTGTTTGATTGATTACAACTTCAAAATTTCATAACTTTCTTATTTTTTTATCAGATTTTGCTCAAACTTTCACTAATCTGTTTCTCTCATTGTTCTTCTTTTATTCTAATCAACTGAATCCCAGGTTGGACTTTCCCTTCAAAGGTAACATACTACAGAATGCTACAGCAATCTTGAAAACCAGATATATAGACGTATTTAAAGTTCACGAATGAGTTTGACGAATGTTTACTTTGTTTGAAAAGTCATGTCCTTTTAGTGTCATTCCTAAATGAACCAATATAATATTTTATAATTCATAAATATGATGAATGTTTAACACTAAACTCAAAAGTTGTGAAATTACATGTACATGTACCTCCTATTAGTTCATGTACTGTATTATTACTTTGTAGATATTCGTAACAATGCTTATAATATTCTTTTTTCAAAGTTGACAATGCTTTGTGAATGTCATTCCGTAACACATTTTCTCCCTTTCAGTGAGTGCCTACTATTCTGCAGGCAACATGCACCAACTTCTCAGGTATTTGTACCAAGAAAGTTGATATATACATGTATGTACATGTACATCTAATTCATTAACTTTTTCAATGAATAGTAGAAATTTAAGAGGAGAAGAAGTTCTCTGGCCTGTTTATCACTAAATGTAGTAGCAAAGGAAATGTCTGAAAGCTCCTGTTTGACTTGACTTTGGATTTCTCCATAAGGTGTCACATGTATCTCCTCAAATTAGTTCATGTACATGTAAACTCTGAAATGCCTGCTGATATTTAATAAGACCTTGGACCAAGTCCATGGATTGAGGTATATGTACAAAAGAGCTTCTCCAAAACCCAACCACCAAGCCGTAACTAAATAAATATCAATTTGTAAATTCAAGTTCATAAACATTTGTTCAGTTTGTTTATTAACCCAGCTTTTAATAGGAAATACACTGTAAACATTATTTAGCTATTTTAATTTCCAAATCCATAACAGCTCAACTACCCCATGGTGACCGTAAACGCTGTTATTTTTGCGCGATTAAATTTTCGTCCTGAGCGATCCCAAAACATATTCGCAGGTTCTTAAATTCGAGCTGCACAATTACACGCTCGTACGTACACCCACTCCATTTATTAATTTACACACACGCAGTCCATTCAAATTAATGTGCTGAAGCGCACAATTCAACCCCATAGGAAATTGGGCTAATATTTTCGCGAATTCTAGAATTCGGGCCGGCTGAAAATAGTGCGAAATCCACAAAAATTAATGTACCGCGAATATTACTGCATTTACAGTAGTGTATTGTTGAAGGCTCTTGACTCATACACAGTAAAAAATATTTTAACAACTCTTCAAAATTTTTAAACAATGCTGTTTAAGCCGGTCACTTTAACAACTGTTGTTTAAAATTTTAAACAATTTTTTAAACAACAGCTTTTAAACAACTAGGTTGTTTAAATTAAGTCGTTTAAAATCACCCAGTTTTTTTAAACTTTTTACACAACTATTGTTTAAAAAATACATTCAAAGTTGTTCAAATTGTTTAAAACACTACAGATATGATGTGTTTAAACGTACACGGTTGTTTAAGGCTGTTGTACACAAAGTAAGTTCCAAATGCCAGAGCTGATTTATACGTTCAGAGGTAAGCATTTAGACTAAATATATTGTAATCTGATCGAGTTATACTCAAGACATATTTGTGCTGCCGTGACATCTACATGATGTCTAGATCTAGACCACATCCACAAAATAAATTATGATGTAGACCTGGAACTTTGCAGCGCAGCGCAGTTTAAATTAGTTGCACACATACAGTATAGGACCGGACCCACGCGCGCATTCACTGTGTGTGCAACATAAACTGCGCTGGAAGGGCGACTTGCAAAGTTGCAGCTAGGTCTAAATCATAATTAATTCTGTGACTGTGGCTTAGATCTAGACATCATATAGATGTCATGGCAGCACAAATATGTCTTGAGAATAAACTCGATCAGATTACATTAATGCTTACCTCTGAATGTACACTAAAGGAAAAAAGAAACTTATAAAAGTTCAAGAGATCACCAAATTAAATTCTCTGCATGGAAATGTACCAAATTTGGATATAATGTTGATTCAATGCATGGCTTTAAATGACAGTCAATAACAAAAAGTTTTCTTCAATGCCACAAAAGAAATGTGCACTGAAGCAAAGGACTCTCTAATCCCCAAGTCACAAAGACAAACTGCAGCCTTGTACACCATATGCATGTCAATGAATGAAACAAAAGAATTTCAAAAGGGATTTGCAAGTTCATATCCAAACAGATTAATAGCCAGTATGTCCACCTCTAGCTTGCTGGCAAGCTGTACACCGTCTTCGCATGCTTCCGATCAGATTCGCGATGGTAGCCTGGGGAACATTGTTCCATTCCTCTTGCAGTGCTGCAATGAGCGTCTCCCTATTGATGGGTTGATTGTCACGCCTTGACACACGTCGACCAAGCTCTTCCCAGAGATGTTCAATTGGGGAAAGGTCTGGTGAACGGGCGAACCATGGCAGAACATCAATATCCTCTTGCTCGAGGGGTGCAAATCCCTTTTGAAATTCTTTTGTTTCATTCATTGACATGCATATGGTGTACAAGACTGCAGTTTATCTTTGTGACTTTGGGATTAGAGAGTCCTTTGTTTCAGTGCACATTTCTTTTGTGGCATTGAAGAAAACTTTTTGTTATTGACTGTCATTTAAAGCCATGCATTGAATCAACATTATATCCAAATTTGGTACATTTCCATGCAGAGAATTTAATTTGGTGATCTCTTGAACTTTTATAAGTTTCTTTTTTCCTTTAGTGTATAAATCAGCTCTGGCATTTGGAACTTCTGCAACATTGCAACCACAAAGGCATCCGCCATGATGAAGCCGGCCGTGTTTGGCGGAGAAGGAAACCCGTCGAGCGCGAATTTTCAATCTTTTTAAACAACGTTGTTTAAAAGATTATCATTGATGTCTTAAACAGCGGTTGTTTAAAATGCAGGGTCCGTCCGTCTTTTAAACAACATTGCTTAAAATTTAAACAACACAAATTTAAACAGCGAAATTTTAAACAGCGTTTTTGCTGTGTATAAGGTTTGAACAAGAAGTTCTGTGATAACTCCAATAGTTTGATCCTTGCTTGATGCTTTAATACATCCTTGGACAAGGTATAATGCCCACATATATCCTTCTGCACCCAGGTGTTACAAATAATGGGTACCTGGCAATGTCTGGGTGGTAATAATAATTGCAGGGCCTACACTAATATGGTTAACATCTAAGTTATTTTAAAAAACATATTATTATCATCATTATCATTATAATTATTACCACTTGGGGGAGAAAAATAATCAACCTGCATGTACATGTAGGAAGATTACCTCTGCCAACATCCAAATACCTAAAGTCCAAAATTTTATACCCCAAAAATGTCCAAGTGGCAATAATCCAAGAGTGAAAGAGAAGTAATCCAGGGTGTTGTTGTCCTAGTCCTTAACTTAATTATACAAATGAAAATACATAAACATGTAGTTCCAAACACAATACAGTATACTTATTGATGAATATTTTGATAACTGAGGTTTCACTTTCAAAATCTCACAATACATTTGATAAAATGTACAACTGTAAGTTCCCCTGTGCACAACATGACAACAGGCATGAAAGCTCTGTAAGTGTATGCGTACGTGCTTGTACAAAAATATCATGTTTCAAATAATCGGATATTAAATTTGTACAAAAGTAGAACAGAAATCATTTTCATGAGGAATATGTGCAAACATAACAAAATAACTCACAAATTGGAGTCATGCAGTGGAAACACAAATCCATATATATACAGCACATACAGTATATTGTACCATGCAACCGATGTAGGAGGAAAAAGATCTCTGACTTGAACAAATATATGGACACGGGTGTTTATAAATTTCTTGACACCTAGCTCTCTTCTTGCCTACATGTAAACTGAACCTTTTTATCACCATGGCCAGCAAACAGACTTTGATTTCAGGAACCAGATATTGCACAGGACCATGAAGGGATTTCCCCCTGATGTCATCCTAAGTCCACTGCACACTATATGATCGATGCGATCCAATTTGGGAAATATAATCACAATAACATTAAATATGGACATTTAAACAAATAAAATCTTACTGCTTCAGGTTCGGAACAACAATATGAATAATAAACGTACAAGTTTGTTACAATTTATCAGCCTTCTATCCGGAATAAAGGCCAATTAAATAAGCTCTGCTTCTTCGGGGTCCCAACCCGTTCATTGTCCTCTTTATGTTATCTATAAAAATGTCAATATGTAACTGTCTGCAATGAATTGGTAAATAAATGAAAAAAAAAAATGAATTGAGCTTCAAATCGTAGATAATCGTAGGACTGCTCTGATGTCACTATGATTCGGAGCTGGTTTAGCCTTTCCACCGACCAGAAGGGTTGCAGCAGGCTGTAGTTTCGATTTTGCTGTCAATATGACTACCAAGAACCTCAATCAATAATATTTTATGTGTTTAAATGTTCATGTTAAATTTTCTTCTGAAATTTGATCGCAGACAGACATGACAGATCGTATTGTGTGCAGTGATCTTAACATGTACAGAAGGGTGTAAACTACTGGCTTTATGCACTCCGGTATCCTGCATTGTATAGTGCAGAATACTTTCCAAAGAAGTCTTTTCAACTGGGTCATGACTCGCCCACTATATAACAAAAGATCTAATTTCAATAGCAAACCATGCAATGAGTCAAGGGGATTTTCCCCCATACATGCATGGTGTCCAGGAGTGTACTGTAGTGATTATCGGTGCAAATCCCAAAATACAAGAGGCAGAATACCTGCAACTATATACATATCTTTATTTGAAATTTCATAATGTACTGACTAACTTACCTACATGTACAATCCTCAGAATGAAAGCTTGTATATAAAGACGACAAAGTACTCCAACAGAAAAATAACAAGTAACATTAGGAGTACAAATCTAACATTGCTACATGTACTGACCACATGCAAACATTGGATTCTGTATCGTCTGCTAGTGAATGGTAGTCTGCAAGCCAGCACACAGGGTAATACCAACACACTAGCATACAAATTTTGCACATCACTTCCTTATTATGACTATTCCATTATCTATCAGGAAAGCATAAACCACAATATTATATTAAAATCAAATTTACAAATTGTAATTTTAAAGCATTATATTAATATAAGAAACAAACTAAATGGTAGAAACTGTGAAGCAAGGAAGTCCATCCAATTGGGAATGTGACAATAAATTTGAAGTACAATCTGATCATCCACCGGTTTGAAAAGTGGAATGGTCTGGATGTGTGAACTTTGTTTAACAAAGTTTCTAAAGCTTTTCCATTGTGAAGTGTGCATGGTAACAACTGGGACTGTCATTTGAAACTCTACTTTGCCATAAATGGCCTATGTTTATACATGCTCTTTGTATCATTGCAATGCCAATTACAAACAATATTTATTATTGTGATGATGATAATGATATAATTATGGATACCGGTAATATGATTGGTGTTTACATGTATCATGATGTCCCTCGTAGTAAAAAGTATTATAAGAGTACTCCCAAAGCACTTTGAAGAGGTTGAAAAGTTTGATGGTTTATTTTACCCGACTGCTAAGAAACTTATAAACCATGTGTATGCTTTTAAGTAGGACAGCTTTAAGTCTTCTCCGAGGGACTTGGTAATGAGGGTTAATCCCTTACCAAAGGGTACTAGCGCATCCAATTGGTTTCAAAAACAGGTCCTCCAACTAAGAGACCACTGCTCTACCACTGAGCCTCCATAATTATATTATATTGTTTGTACAATAACATAAATACCATCATTTACGTTTATATATGGCAAATCACATAATAGAGTTATGAACCTCTTTGGAATTCAAATATTTAACAAAAATTTTTAAACTTCAATCTGATATTGTTGTATCTAGTATGACTTTCATTGGGTATATTGAGGGGCTGCATCACCCCTCTATGATGTAAGAACTATTCAAACATATTCAATCATCTATAACCTTCCAAAGGCAAATGACAGGATTTAGCTGGTTGATGGTTGACCTGATCATTGCTTAAACTGTTGAATCTGAAACCACTCACATAGACCCCCTCTTGGCAATCTGGAGAAAATTTAACTAAGAAAGAGTAAACTTCTACTGCAATAGTGGACAGTAACAGAGAAAAGCTGCCTCAAAAAGACTGTTACAGACACACAGACACACAAGATTAGGCAAATTAGGCAAATTATATTAAGGATTATACAACTACAGTGTATTTGATAATTCAACCTTAATGTTCTCTATGTGTTCCTTTCAATATCCAGCTCCAAATATAGCTCCAATAGAGCCCAACTAGAATGTGACATTTACATATTCCAGGACAAATAAATTAATAACAATAGACCGCTTTGGTACACGCAAATTTATGCATACCATTCAAACAAAGGTTGTTCTTGACATTAACGTTTGACGTTCCTACCAAAAATGGTTCTTGAGATATCATGTTAAGGAGGAAAAACCTGCAATTTCGGAAATGACCTCTTGACCTTTGGACTTTGGACTTTAACCTACCAGTACATACCCCAAAATTTAATCAGATTATCTTCCAAAATATTTGTGCTAAAATGATGAATTCTGTATCAAATAAGAGTAACAAGATCATTAATTTGATTGGTGTGAATATATACTTAAAATGTGTTTTTCATCTGAAGTACATGCACATAATGAGTTCAGGACTTTAGATCAATATCTACCCATACAACATGTAGCTACATGTGTACATGAAATGATAAGATTCAGAAATATCTGAAGTATATGAGTTCAGTAGATTGATAGTCATACGCTTTATAGTGGAAAATGAGATAAACAAGTTCTTGAAAAGCACTACATGCATTTTACTCTTGACAAAGAAATCTGATGACTTCTCAAGTTTCTATGAAGCCTTTCAGGCTTAGTGTGCTTTTCCACTAAACAATGATTAAACTCTGATGCACTGCCTTGCCCACATCAATGGGTTTAATTTGTCTACTAAATCTAATTATCACCAATACTACTTCATTTAAATCAACATTATGACTTTCAATTAAATCATTTGACCATATCAATACATACATTTGTAACTGCTACACATACAGGTACATGTATACACCCCTTACAAGATTTATATCTTTCAGGAAATAAGACCACAGTGTTATTCACTGTACAAGGACATATATACTAACTTTGGTCTTTGATTTATTGACAAAGAAATACTTACATGTAGGCCTATATTATACATGTACACATATTGGTATTAAGAGTGGAAAAAAAACAAGGGTTCACTAATTTTGGTTTCATGCTTCTGGTCTATATCATTTTACACTTTTGAACTACTCTATGGTATCCTTGGCATGCTATTGAAATATTATATACACCTGTAAACTATGAATCCCTTTGCATAAAACAAACTATGACAAAGTTTGTTCATGCTTCATTTTGGTGTAAATTGGTACATTGGATAACATGTGAACTGATAAAGGAAAAAATACTGAAAATTACACCATACAAAAATTACAATGGATGGATTCAGGCAATTGAACACAATCATTCACCTAATATGTTCACAATAGATTCTCTTTAATCAAACAATTATGCATAAACCAGACAAAGATAAATGGTGTTCATGCTTCCTTTGGAAGCGTAAATTGATACTATACCATGAACCACAAACAATATAAATGATTCATTTTATGAAATCAAGAGCATGAATCATACACATGAAATCACAGTCACGGTTCAGATTTAGAAAATGAGCAATATAAAGAACAGACAAATAAAGGCAGGAGGAAATATATTGGCATAGGTATTGTCCTTTAAACAAATTTGCTTGCAAACTTCCTTCCTTAAACGAGAATTCTCCCTTTTCAAACCAAACATTGAGGCTATGTACAATGGATAAGAGGGAGGGGAGTTATTAGAAATGAAGGAAGGGAGTTGTTTCAGAAGAGTACATATTCTTAATGTGGGGGGTGTTTGATTGCAATAATTTGTAAGAGGCTTATCATGTAAAAACTTCATACTAAGAATTCCAAATAGTACAATGTAAATAGTGAAGCATAAAATAATCTCTTTAAAACAATTGGTAGTTACCAATAAATCTAAAAAACTGAATTGAATACAGATCATTGTCTATGAGAACATACTTGTGGTTTTTTTAAGAGAACTGGATTTTTTTTATTAGTGTAATTAATCAAAAAGCTATGCAAAGTAAAATATCAAGTGGTAGATAGATGAGACATCTTATATTTCAAACTCCTAATGTGTACTGATAAATCATCACTTTTATTTCTCATATTTGTTTAATAAAATGTCTTCCATGATGTCAGTGGTATCAGCTGCAATAACATAAAACACAAACATTAACATTGTCACCTTTGCATGATTAGTATACTTACTGCTTACTTCCTTACATGTATATTATAATCAGAGAAATATTTGTCCTTTTAATGGAGGATATAATTCAATAACATCAAAAAAGAAATCTGTATCATTTTTATTTTTCCTTTTCCTTCCTTTTACATCTCATTTCTTCTACATTTTGTCAAGATTTTCATAAATGTCTAAAAGGTTGACAGCACAATCTTACACTGTATATAATTTGTAATTTCATCAGATACTGTTATGACCAATTTAATATTTTGCATTGGATATTTTCAAAATGAAAGAGGAATTACAGGTTAAAAATCTAATAACAAATTACAGAACAATTGGAATTATATTTATTACCATATTTTTTTTTGGGGGGGGGTAATAAATACATTTTTAACCACTGAATTTAATTATGCATAATGAATGTGTGCTTATAGAGGTACATGAATGGGGAACCCCGAAATGATACAGGAACTAAACATGATTAAATGATTGCAAATAAGGCTAGAGACCTACAAGTACATGTACATGTTGGAAGAAAACAGAAAGCACAAGAGTGTCTGCTTGCTGTACAAAGTCTAAAATTCATTAAAGCATGGCCAATAGTACAAAATGGAATGAAGAAATACAAGTGGGCTCCTCCTACATATTTTCTGTTATTTGGCCTGTGATATTACTACAACATCATAGACTTTTTCATAAATAGAGTCATTAACTGTTCAAAGTATTTTCCGAAAGGGTGGGTAGCGTCGAGTCACATCGCATTGACGCGAACGCCACCATTCGTCCAAAGCCCTCTGGTTTTGCCGACAGGGTGTGTTGGGAGCATCGGGTCGCATCGGGTCGTGTTGCGTTGACTGGAACACCACCATTCGTCCAAAGCACCCCCGGTTTTGCCGAAAGGATGCGTTGACTTTTTCTAAATATTGTTATTATTATTATCAGGGGTGGTTCCAGGGTTTTGTAAGGGATGCACACAAATGCACGGCTGTCATCAGGGGCAGATCCAGGATTTTGTAAAAGGGGGGGGCACACAAATGCAGCGCTGTCAGGGGCAGATCCAGGATTTTCTAAAAAGGAGGGGGGCACACAAATGCAGGGCTGTCATCAGGGGCGGATCTAGGATTTTGTAAAAGGGAGGGGCACACAAATGCAGGTCTGTCATCAGGGGCGGATCCAGGATTTTGTAAAGGGGGGCACAGAAATACAGGGCTGTCATCAGGGGGGCACCCAGGATTTTGTAAATGGGTGGCACTGAAATGCAGGGCTGCCATGAGGGGTGGATCCAGGGTCCCCTCCCTGTTTTGCCTAAAGGGTGCGTTTTGGACTTTTCTAACATGATATTAATGACAGTGGCGGATTTACGGATCCAAGCCCGTGGCCCCCTCCTTTTGAAAGATAAGTATGCTTAATGTCCCCCCCCCCCCTTTATTTTTTAGAACTGATAACCCTTTTTGTTCCTTGTCAGAGAATTATGGGAGGAAAAGTGGACCCCATAATATCTGATAGACCGCCCCCCCCCCCCCTAAAGCTACCCATCCTTTCGGACTAAACCGTATTTTTAATTCCAATCTGGAGTAAACTGTAATGTAGGTGAAGTTAATCTCATACAAGAAATTTTATTTAAAACTTTAATACTAATAGTCATTTTAATATAGCTCATAATAATAGATTCTCTATGTGCTTTACAACAATCAATAATTATATAATATTGACTGGCCTGAGGGGGATATCAGAATATATTGCCCGCAACAGAATCATATTGCCCCGAGTTGAAGACGAGGGCAATATGGTTATTTGAGGGCAATATGGTTTTTTAAGGGCAATATTTTCGATATCCACCGAAAGTAGAGCCAGTCATTATTATTACCTAGACTCTATAATCATTTATATAGTTTCACCTATTTTGTAGCAATTACAAACACGTCTGTTTGCCTGTCAGTCCTTCTGATTTCATGTTATTCATACAGATATTAATCTGGGCCAAGCAATTTTGACGTAAATATTTTCGCGCGTATCCACTGTTTAAACCTTTGTACACTAACGCGTACACAATACTGCGCGTATGCACTTTGATTAAAAGCGCGCTGACAAGAAAGGGTGGAATATGGCAAAAAAGTTGCCCTCTTTTTTAGTACATTGGTCTATGGGGAAAACCCGGAAGAAGGCAATATGGCAAATATTGCCCGCTCTGGTGACGGATTCGGAGTTGCGTGTAAAATACGGCTTTTTATTTTGCAGCTAAAAATGCCCTGTATGGTAATAATACAATATATTTATGATTTTATCTAAAGATTTGAATATAATAGCATGTAGTAAATAACTCGGGTTGTTTAACAGAAATGCATAACGTATACTTTGAGGAACAAAAAAACACCAAAACAGATATGATATAAAGGGTATAAACTTATGAACACAATAATATGAACATGAACACAGAAAGTATATGAAATTTACCATTGTTTTATTAATTTCACATAAAATGGATATCAATGTCAGTAAATTAAATTAAATTAAATTAAATTAAAAGGTGCACACCCATGCTCAATCAAAGAACCTTTTATGAACTTTTCTGACCAAATAGTGTCTATCCCCCATTGACAATATAAAGTATCGGTAGATTTTCTTTTAATAAGAAGCTAAACCTGTTAAAAATCTAACAAGCACCTACTATAATTCTACATCTATGATCATACATGTATAATTACATACTCTTTGTCAAGCACATATTACATTTCCAAACTGAAACTGTTATCTTAATTATCTTATCCTTGTACATTTTTTAGAATCTTTAACTCAACTACCATGAACATGAATATTTGTTTTAACAGTTGTTGCAGTGTCTGTATATTTGATGGTTTTTCCAGTCCCTGGTATGGAACTGCATATAAATCAAAACAAGCTTGAAGTAATGTAGAATGGTTGTCTAGATCAGCAAAATGTAAACAAACTAACATAAGTTACTGGATATCACATTTACTGTTTTAACAGTTGTTGCAGTGTCTGTATATTTGATGGTTTTTCCAGTGCCCGCTACAAAATTAAAGCTAATGTTTGAGTCCTAGTAATGGAACTGCATATAAATCGAAACAAGCTTGAAGTAATGTAGAATGGTTGTTTAGATCAGCAAAATGTAATGAACTTACTGGATATCACATTTACTGAAACCAACTCTATCATTTCTCAAAAATGCAGCAGGGACCACAATCTCAAAGACATGTATCTTTAATAACTTTTTTTTTCATTACTCAGCTGTTACACATTTTCTACCAATTTTGTTCAGCAGAAATCATTTACGTGTAGTACTGCACATTGAACCTAAGTTTGGTTTGATTCTTAATTTTTTTTTTCAGTCATTAGCAGAACTCAGGATTACCTTTAGGCAATGAGCATGATCTTCTTTACAAAAAAGAACATTATCAAGATGCCATAGCAGCCACATAGATATAGCTCATGAAAACTAATTTCCTGGACAATGGTTAAATATTGCTGGATATAGATCCATTTCATATCAAAAACATTAAAGTGTACCAATCACTTAAAAGAAGTCTCGTCTGCATCGGCTTTTGCTAAACAGTCGGGTAACGTCGCGTCGCGTCGCGTTAGTAGAAATATTCGAACATTTTTCAGGAAGGTTTCTTCAAGGGGACAAATTGAAAAAGAGTCCATCTCAGTATGATTTTTCCCGTTTTCAGGCTAAAAACGACAAACAAGGGAATAAAGAAAACAATAGAAGGATAATGCAAAGAAAAACATGAACTATAAAGAGAGAATAGAAGGGTAGGAAGGATGGAAGAAAATATGATGAAAGGAAACAAAGAATACAACAAAAGGAAAGTTGGAAAGTAAAAATAAGTGGATAAAAACAAAGAATAACATAAAGAAAGATAGAGACATAAATGATAGAAGGATAAAGATATTAAGAGTAACATAAGGAAAGAAAAGATGAAAGGAAAACAAAATGATAGGATAAAAGCAAAGAATGTTTTAAGGAAAGTAAGTACAGATGGGAAGCAGAAAATGATTTTAAAAAGAATAATATGAAAGATAGAGAGAGAAATGATAGGATAAAAAAGTTTAACTTATATAAAGAAAGACAGAAATGATAGAAGGATAAAGATTAACGTGAGGAAGGTGGGGGAGAAAATGATAACAGGAAACAAAGAATATCATAACGAGAGGAAGGATGGAAAGATAATTGATAGAAGGATAAAAGCAAGAAATGACAAAGCGAGAGATAGAGAGAAAAATGATAAAAAGATAAATATAAACATGAAGAAAGGTGGAAGAGTAATGATAAAAGGGAACAAAGAACAATGTGAAGATGGAAAGCAATAAAAAAAAAAGGATAAAAAGAATAAATATAAACAGTAACATTATGAAAGATGGAAAACAAAATGATAAAAGCAATAAAAGAATAACGTAATGAAAGGAAAGGTGGAAAGAAAAAATTAATAAAAGGATTAAAAACAACTGAATTAGTAATTACGCAATGCGTAATATATGTCCCCGCCAGAAGTGTAGATCTGTGGAATGGCTGTTAATTTATGTAATTTCTGATAGAACCTTGAAGATAAATGTGAGAAATGAATTATCAAATTAATGTTTTATGATTATAAATGCATTTTCTGTTGATTTTGAATAAATTACAATAAATTTGCATAATTAATGAATTTCAAATTCTGTGTAGAGGTTTGACAGCCCCTACCCAGCCCTATCAGATAAAACAATCAGATTCAAAATACGGTGTGAAATAGAGAAGTAGCATTTTTCGTCGATTTTGAATAAATTTGCATAAATTTGCATAATTGATGAATTTCATGATTTTGTGTAGAAGTTAGGAAGCCCCCACTCAGCCCTATCAGATAAAACAATCAGAATCAAAATCGGCCAAGAAATGACGGAGAAGTAGCATTTTCTAACTTTTTGAGCACACACGGACGGACGGACACACACACGCACACACGAACGGAGTTCGTTTCATAGTCCCCTCGCGAACTTCGTTCGACGTGAACAAAAAAGAATAACATTACGAAAGATAGACTAAGGAATGATAGATGGATGAATATAAAGAGTAACATAAAAGATGGAAGAACAGATAAAAGGAATCACAGAATAACATAACGAAAGTATAGATGGAAAGAAAAAAAAAAAAAAAGTATCATTGGGAAAGAGGGAAGACAAGATGATACAAGGGATCAAAGAATAACATAATGAAATGAAAGGTGGAAAGAAAAAAATTATAGGATAAAAAAAATTGCAGAAATAATCATAATTAATGTTTGAGACAGAGTTCCAAATTCCTGTGTAGAATTTCTATGTATATTAAGCCTGAGTCGAATCGATTGGTTAGCCGGTGTTCGATCGAAGACATCGAATCCCGAATACGTTTTGGCAAATTCGGTGCATCGATTTGTAGTCCGCCAGATTTTTGACTACCGTAGCCACTATGAAAAAATCAAATAAAAAAAGAAACTCCGTAACGTACAGCATATATACTAGCAGAGAACGTGAAGGCGACTTCAAAGTTCAAACTGTTGGCTAACTTTCGCTAATTCGCTCGCGCAGGACTTCGCGCTGTACCTGTGCTTTCTCTATGGAAAAATCGTTTTGTCGTTACGAACTGAAGTTTACGCTAATTTTCTTGCACTCTCTCTGCATTGTCAATTTGACAATTGTATAATTGAACATGATAAATACGGGCATGAGTACGAGTGTTCCTACTTAATTCGCAATAACTAATATCACACTCTCATCAAATTGGCAATTACTTCTGAATGATCTCTGAAGCTGAATGAAGTCGAGTCTATATTGAGCGACGAAAAGTTTATTTCGTATTGTTTGTTTTTTTTGGCATCGAACAAACGTGTTCCATTCAGCTCTCCAAAGACAAAGTAAGATTATTAATTCTTTGAATTTGAATCATTGTCGGGTGTGTCGACAATGAGCATCGCTTCGTGCGACACTAGTGACATTTTGGCTAGACATACGGACTAGAAACTTAAGATTTTGGCTCGTCCGCTGTGATTTTTACTAGCCATTGGCTAGCGGGCTATCGTTAATTTCGAGCAGCGAGAGCCCATACAACATATGCCCGCGATGCCAGCGGACCGGTCACCGGTGCATGGTGCATGCACTGCGTGCAACTCTGTTTTCACCGCACATCATTTATCGATTAACCGGTATTCGATCGAATCAAAGCCGTCGAATCCCGGTTTATGAAATATTCGATATGACTCAGGCTTAATGTATATCACTT
The DNA here is from genome assembly GCA_025617745.1 of Heliocidaris erythrogramma. NCBI lineage: Eukaryota > Metazoa > Echinodermata > Echinoidea > Camarodonta > Echinometridae > Heliocidaris > Heliocidaris erythrogramma. Next base: position 40,797,303 of record CM046853.1, read on the forward strand.
AGCTCTACTGGATAAAACAAACTTCATTTAAAGAAATGAAGGAGAAAAGGCTTTTTTTTGCAGGGGGGATTTTGTACTAAAAAAATTATCATAGTTAATATAAAGCAAACAAAATCAGATGAGAAAGACAAAGATATGATAGAAGGATAAAGATTTAGAAATAGAGCTACATCCGCACACAGATTGGACGCTCATCATTCAACAAAACAAAAAACAAAACAAGAAAAAGAATACAAAGAAAGTTTTCTTTTTGTCTATAATTGTTTAACATTATAACTCTTGTTAAATACCTCAGGATAAAATATGAGCATACATAAGCAGTTTGTGGCACACAAAACGGGAAAAATCATACTGAGATGGACTCTTTTTCAATTTGTCCCCTTGAAGACACCTTCCTAAAAAATTCAGAAAAAAGTTTGCGGTACAACCATGTGAGTTGGAATAACTCCACGTTCCGGTCAGAATGCTCTGGCCGTCGTCAGGAGAATGAGAAGAGCGAATAAATCAGCAGAATTTATATATGAAGCAGCAATTCACTTAATTCACTTAATGCCAGAGCATTCTGACCGGAACGTGGAGTTATTCCAACTCACATGGTTGTACCGCAAACTTTTTTCTGAATTACAACTTCACCATGCAAACCTTCAAATCCTATATTCCTAAAAAATGTTCGACAATTTCTACCAACGCGACGCGACGTTACCCGACTGTTTAGCAAAAACCCCTGCATCAGACAATTTTCACTTGGTTTCACTTGGTTTCACTTGCTTTTGGAGCACTTAAGGGGTGCTGCCCTTGAGCACCCCCCCCCCCCCCCTCCACATGTGTGAGCCAGGTACCCAATTAGTATAACTTCAAACCCCTTCAAGTAAGATTTATTGGATGGTGAAGTTCATATGAAATCAAGCTTTGTGTTTTTTAACCCGTAGACTGCTGAATTCTTTAACTCTCATAGGCTTAACACAGGATCCACCCGGTTCCTGTAGTCTATGGGTTAACAAAGAAGCAGAATATACGGTATGTACATGAAACAATTGCCATTTGGACACTTTGGGTTGGGGTGGTGGCCCTCCATCAGACACCTTGAAGATAATGATCTACTATACTTAACAACTTGATGTCTCCTTCCCCTAAGAATTATTCCTACTTGGTTTGGTTACAATCTGCATGTGGCAATATGTTTTACAGAAGGAAAATTTTCAATTTGGGCCCACTCCACTATGTATGTACCCTATTTGTATTAATTTAGATCATCTTTGCCTAAGGATGATTCTTACCTAGTTTACATAGAACCCAGCCATGCATTTTTTTTTTAAATAATTTTCACAATAGGGGCAATTATGGGGTGCTGGCACTGAGCCCCCTTGGAGGCAAGGTACCTTGTTTCAGAAATTGAGGTCTCCTTCCTCTAAGGATGATACCTACAAACTTTGCTGATAATCTTGAAACAGGTCTTAAAGAAGAAGAAGCAAATATGAATCTGATTACTGCCATTATTGGTGTTCTTGGGGGTGGTGCCCCCAAGACACCGCCCCCCTCTATATTGGTAAGTACCCCCCATCTGTATTAATTTAGATCCTCCTTGCTTAAGGATGATCCCTGCCAAGTTTGGTTGAAGTCCACCACCAGCAAAGTTTCGAGAAGAAGTCAATGCATGTATACTGCATATATACACATGTACTACAAGTACATACATGTCTGTTTATAGTAGACACAAAACTGAATTCTACCAAAACCTAGTTAATACTGTCAGTAGGTGACATTTAATGTGATGAAAATGTAAGATTTGAGTATTCATTTGAAAAAGGTGACTAGAAGACAATCTCTACCAAGAATGATGCCAAGTTTCAAAAAATTTGAATACTTTTGAAATAAAGTAAAATTAAAAAACTTTACCTCAGGTTAAGTTTTTGGAACACAATTTAACTCAATTGATCTTAATTGACCTGAAATTTGTTCCTCATTATTTGTGATACTCTACATCTCTCTTCTTCAAGTTTCAAGGCAATCAAACATCTACTTTTGAAATGAGAGTATTTCAAAAATTGTTTACGCCGGAGCAGCTGTCTTGCTTTTTGCTTATGCAGGCAAGACAAAAATATAATTTGTGCACGGCTAAAAAATAAGAAAATCAATCTAAAAGAATTTTACCTGGCCTTCTATTAGGTCAACAGTTATGAAGGAAATAAAGGGTAACATGAAAATGCGTACAAGGAACCCAACTTTCACTTCGGTTCCATATGGGCCCTATTCTTTGTGAGCGCATACATGAACGTTGACTAGTCTACTTATAAGTCGCTGTTACTTTTATGGAGAGTTCAATTCAATTCGATTCATTTCAAACACATAATAAAAGACAGGTCATACAACGTATTACATTCAAAATCCAAAGAGTAAACATTACAACAAAATATAAAAGTACATAATTATGTAGAACAGAACATTCAATTGCAGAGACAATCTTATTATGTGATTGGGGGCAGCTGAGAAGAGCAAATCTTATATGTAATACCTCTCAATAAAATTTGAAGCCCATATTTTGAATATATATCAGAGCGACATGAAACCTCTCAAGTACAGAGAACATGTACATGTATTTTACCCTTTATTCAAGTTTATTCTCTCTTTAGAATTATGCTGTATAATGTATTCAGTATACAGTTCATACAACCCAGCTGCCTCAGCATTATAAAGTCTGTCTTAATATTTACTCTATGCAGTGTATCAGGAACTTCCGTCTTGCAAAATGCCAGGAAATCATCACTTGGTTTCTACTGAAATTAAATATTTAGCAAATGTACAAGCAGTCATTACATTTACATACAATAGAGTTTCAACACAAAAAGTCTATAGGAATAAAGTCTTTAAAAAAAAATTCAAGGAAGTTTAGATATATATAAAAAGAAGTAAACGTCATAAGCAATAATTCAGAATAAAGCTGGGTACTTCTTTGCCTTTAACACTTCAAAATTTTGCTTAGTCTCGTACTATCGATGGAGCTAAATGAGGACTTAGCACCATCGATATTACGGGACTAAGCTTTATAGCACACTTTCTGTTCACATTACATTCTCCAAAAGTGGGCTAATACCACGATAGCACAGTCAGGAATATTTTAGCCCGGGAAAAAAACAGGGTTAGCCCCATTACGGTGGGGCTTATATTACCATAAAGATGTGGGGCTAAGCACTCAGGCTAGGGAGATAGTACAGGGCTTAAAGGCCAAGTCCACCCTAACAAAGAGTTGATTTGAATAAATAGAGAAAAATCCAACAAGCATAACACTGAAAATTTCATCAAAATAGGATTTAAAATAAGAATTTCAAAGTTATGGTATTTTAAAGTTTCGCTTAATTTCGCAAAACAGTTATATGCAAATGAGGGAACCAGTGACATCACCCACTCACTATTTCTTTTGTATTTTATTATGTGAAATATAGAATATTTTAATTTCTGCAGATTTCACAATTGGGAAGCTCTCATTGAATTGTGTATAGGTTGCAACAATGGCAATTACACATGTTCAGCGAAGAATCAAACCTTATTTCACATTATAAACAAGGAAAAATTAAAATATTTCGTATTTCATGTAATAAAATACAAAAAAAAGAGAGATCAGTTTAACAATTTTAAAAATTAATGCATGAATTACTAATAACTAACAGACACGCTATGATCCCATCAAAGGAAAACCCATTAGATAATGATAAAAAAGTCCTAGAATATACATGGAGATGAATGAAGGTCTCTCATGACATCACTACAGATAAATCTTTGAGTCATGGTTTTGTATCAAACATAACTTCCTGATTTCTATACAGTATCAACAGTTTATTCCTTCCTTTCTGCTAAATTAGAAATCACAATTTGATGACCAGACATGGAGAAGATATAAGCTTTGTTCCATATTTTTGCTAAGAAAGAATTATTACTCAAATTTGACTGGCATTGTTATTTCATTCCTATGGGGGATAAAATACATTATTACTCCTTGACACTGAATAATGAACTAATTTTTCATGTACATGTACAGACATGCTTTCCTACTCATAAATAAAATCATTTTTTTGTCATCCTGCCACTTATTAAAAGGTATTTATTTGCGAACTGTCATTAATCTAATCTAATCTAATCTGACAAATTGCAAGTACCAAAAATACAAATAAAAACCTAACATCATCATCACGTGTCAAAACAGGTTTTAAATTTTCACATGGCAAATCACACACAGTGTGTCTGGTGTCCCACATATATCGCCTGGTCTGGCATCAGCACATATTGGTGAATATGACTCAACTTCTCAAAAACAAAATCACTTAAATTTGCCTGATATATCAAAATGCTCTCAGTCAGGCAAAACTTCTCTCCAAATTTCATTTTTGTGAAACACATTGTATCCATACATGTAGTTCACTTCTACATCGCCTAAATAACATTTTGGATTCATTTTGGTTCATTACAGGTCTGACTGATTGTAAGGTCTCTAAATCTTCAAATAAATGCTGCTTGGGGGATACAAACACAAGCTCGTGTCTGTGTATGGCAGAGCTACATGTACAGTACAAAATCAAAGTTGGAAAAGTCCTTGAATTATTTTTGGTATCAACAGTACAAGGCTTCCAATCAAGATTAGAAAAGGTACAATTTGAATACACAGTAATGATGACATCACAGATACACTGTGATAAATGCTTGAACTATATAAAGATAGATACATGAATGTACCACCGATCCCCTACAGACTCCAGTGAAGAATGCTATCTTTATTACAAAATACCACAAATATTGGTGACAGGCACTCCTCCAACTAAAAACTAAACTACCTCAGTTTTTAAAAACAAATGTTGCACTTGGCATCTACATTTTTCTTCACATCAGCTCAAAATCTGAACATTTGAACAACGCTGTTAAAATGCACTATATCTCAAAGATTCAGGGGTTTTTAACACCAAAACCCCTCTTTACCTTCTATTTTTGTAACATTTATTTATTCAAATTTTCAATGTACATTTTAAAATGCATGGTGCAATGATACAAGACAATATTCACTGAATCTTTTCATGTTCATAATATTTTTACCGGTAATTCTTAGACAAAAAGTTGAATAAAATTATTCAGCTATAAAGCTCCTCGATGGTGAATTGCAGTGTCCTCAACCTCACAGATTTAACTGAAGCTGTTTTGGGATTTACAATGCAGCCCAGTAAAAGTTTGATTTTCTGAGGGACTTTTATGTATATGTATTTTTAGTCTTTTTTAGCAGAGCTATTGGCTTATGTTATGAATACTGAATTATTCCATTCTCCCATGAGTTCTTAGTTGAATGCCCCCAAAGATGTTGAGGGATCAACAAATGTTTGTGGTAATAGACTGAAAAGCTTTCTCTCTCTCTCTCTCTCTCTCTCTCTCATTACGTCAATTTCGTGCTATCAATTCATATCAACAAATTTATTTCCAAAATAACTTTTCCCAACTTTTCCCAAATAACAAATAAATATAAACAGAAAAGGTCTGTTCAAGACAAGTCTGGATTACACATACGGTACTTCACAAGTTTGATTTGTCAAAGCCATTCCGCACATTATTTCAAAGCCATAAGATCAGTACCAGTGTTGAAGATGCTGAGTAAAGTTCTATGAACATGAACAAACTTTTAGTGTTCATGTCCAAACTTTAAACTCATGTATTGGGTCCTCATATTGTACTTCATAATTTAGAGTTGTCGGTCTTCAACCTTTATGATACAATACAAGGAGGCCTACCGCACCCATTTACTAAGGTGTATACACTGTACGTGTACATGTACATTGTACAGCCCTGGAAAAAATTATTACCCGCGGTAGACCAAGCTTTTGTAATAAGGGTACTATAATATGCAAAGAAAATTCTAAAAATGATTTGTCTTTGTATTTCATTGAATGAATACCAAATTCCAGCAATTATACTAGGCTAGCTTTTATATTTTATTTCCTTCTTCCCACAAAAATAACACTTACTAATAATTAGTAACCATTCTTGGTCTAATAATTTTTTCCATGGCTGTATATGATTCATACCATACAATGATCCTGGAATATACACACATAGGAAACCACATAGGAATAAATGCATTCGCACAATGTATTGATTATGCCCCAGTCCATGAACATAGCACAAAAGTAGAAGCAACTGATTTGGTTACTTCTATAAATGACAATGGAATGAATAATACAAATAAAAACCTATTTGGGCCACAAAAGATAATACAACGGAACAAATGACATGAAGTTTTTCATTTATACTGAGAATTTGAGCAGTGTGTAATGCAATCATATTACCCTTAACCTACATGTACATGTATACTAATGCCTAATTGAATACTATGACTTTGTTTGCAGATGATGATTTTCCCTTTGCAAATATGTGCTAATCTTATTATCAGCTTATTACAAAATTTTCATCAACAGACAAGTATAATCAACTATTCTTTCTCTCCCCACCCCCCTTCCCCCCCCCCCCCCCCTTCTCTCTCCCCCAATACTGGTATACTACCTCAAATTGATCACAACTGGGTGGAATATCAAGAATGTGTCAATTACAGGATTTGAAGTGGCTTGAGATTGAATCCATTTCAATTCAAGACATTAAATTACAAGGAAGGAGGAAATTACCATAACCATATCTTAAGTGGGATTACAGAAAAGTCAGTATGTGATGACATAAATGGTACCCTGGGGTACCAAATAAAAATCAGCCATTTTGTTGAATTATTTATATTCTTTTTAGGGCTGTACCCTGGGTGACCAATAAGTGGGAAATTATTTTGGTGTGATTTTTTCAACATTCAATTGTGTTCCATGTTCTTGTAAAAAATCCTATAAGTCATGTATTTTTCTCAAATTCATTGTTGTTGTAATTAATTTATTGATATTTTTTCATGCTGTGATGATACACCCTGTATTAGTAGTGTAGTAAAATTAATATTGATTCTAAATGAAAGTGCTATTTTGTGTAATGATGCTATCTGTATACAACAGTCATAATAATCTCATGTGTTGTGAATAAACAAATTTTCCAATTGAATAATAAAAATGAACATCACATTCAATATTATGAAGTGTTATTATCTTATTATTATCATTATTGGCAAGTGTGAGGAGAATACAACTGTTTATCCAGGCTCCAGAAGGTAAACAGTACATGACATGCGATGTTACAAGTATAACATAACTTGACAGGTTCATAGTGAAAATTGCATTTGACTGAATGTTATGCTAATCAATTTAATAAAGATGATTGGGAAAGAAGGAAAAAAATATAGAAAATCAAGAGGGGAAAAGAAAGTGTGCAAATGACAGGGAGAGTGATTGATCATTGAGTGAGAAAAGTGAAGAAGTAGGTCCATAGTAAAATCAGGAGAGATTCCTCACTTCTCATGTCAACAACATACATGTAAAATGTCTTGTCTCCCCCATCACTCTCCTTCCTAAAAACCGCTACCACATCAGCGGCCTGCTCGTCCCCCAACTTCTGTATTGCACGACATCGTGCTCTTTCAACTTTCTCGGTCCTTGAAATCTTCCGTCTTTTACGTCCTTTCCCTTTCAGTAAATCTCCGTATCCACCATCACCTTCCACCATTGTCTAAGTTTGAAAGTTTGACAAGCTAAAATACAGTAATGATGATGTGATGTTTTTTAGGAAGAAGTGCAATAAAATCAAGTTCTAAAGCCGCGGGAGCTAGCGCTAGCCACTGCGCTTGTGAGGGCTAGCCGCGGGGGGGGGGGGGGGGGGGCACTCACATATATATGTCACACATATATGTGCCGCTGTGACGTCCCCCATTTTCAACCTTCTCGGGTCGCTCCCATGATATGCGATTTTCACTAACCGCACCTCGATTGGCTTCCGACTCGCTCCCTAGAATATCAGAAAACAATGCGCACAGCCCATTGTCCGGGAACGGTCGCTCCCTAGCCTCCCAGGCCAGTGCAGCGGGGGAGCTGGGCGGCCTAGTGCCCCCTAATTTAGTGCTAGTGGCGGCTCAGCGAGATCAATCTGCATGCGACATTGAGTCAGTGCAGTGGCGCGGCATGTACAGCGTTAAAAACTGCGCTGCGACCGCTGACTCAGCTCATGCACCGTATGTGTACCAGAGTAGTGAGATCGCGAGCAGCTAAAATTAGCTCTGCCCGCGAGCCCTTTCGCTCCTTAGACCCTCAAAAATGAGCTTCCTCAATTAACCATTTAGCTCCTTAGCCCCGTTTTGAGATTGGCAGCGGCACACCCACATCCAAAAACCCACATCCAAAAACATCCAAAAACGGGGGGCTAGCTAGCGCGAGCAGCAGTGCATGCACACCATGCATAGTAACACTGCACTGTTAACATGCAGTGGGAATGACTACGTACATGCACTACATGCATAACTCTGGGGTTGTACTCGAGTGGACATGAGATGGCGCTACACAACACGTGGAACCCCGGGGTACTACGGTACCCCGGGGCAACGCGTGGTGCATCATGTATCTAAAATATAACAATTAGAGTGATATGCTTGACAGCATAGAAATTGTGGTTAATGAGGATTAAAATCATCATAGATTTCTGTTTTGACTGTATCGTTGACAAAATACAGAAACATATTATAAGAAAAACATTGTTCCACATTCTCCATTCTGGATAACTGAGAATACACAGGTTGGTATACAATTATAAACAGTATCCTCCTAAAGCTTAATAAGCTCCACCACTCTCAAGACTACATGATGATACTTCCTCCTACCTCCCTACATTAAATAATAAAGGTTGTACCTGAACATAATATAATCAGGCATGATTGATACTTTCCTGTTAATACCTAATTACTAGTAACCCTTTATACACATTCAATGTTTAAGTCACACACCTGGTCTAGACCTTCAATACATCATCAGATACATAATTAGTAGAAAAGTTTCTATTCTTCACATCTTATCATACACCAAGTGAAATCTTTATTGAATTAAACAGAGTAGACTTACCGTGTCCTGCATATCAGAAACGTTTTTTAAATATAGCTGATCCACAGCAGCACCTTGGCTGCACAACCAACAAACTCCTGTAAAGAATTGATAATATACATCAAGGAGTACCTCCTGACAGGAATCAGTCTGGATTTTATAGTTTAATTACAATTCTGGATTTAATAGTTTAATCAAGAGTCTGACATGAAAAAAAAAATGAGGTTAACATTTTTATAATTGTCTTATTCACACAAACTCTAAACTTTATGAAAAGGCCTTTATGAACAAAATAATTAAATTTGAACACAAAAACACATTTGTAAATAATAACTGGGCATCAAATATGACATTAAATATTTGTGCTTTTATCGGTGACATTTCGGTTGAAATATTTCAAACTTCAAAGGCCTTTATTAAAAAAATGTTACTCTTGCAAGTGCCATGTGTATGAAACATTTTTTGATTACCCTTTCTAATAAACTGCCTGAAAATGCTGTTTAATCTTTTGTTCATATTGGGATATATATAATGTAGGTCATGTATGTTCATATAATAAGCAGTTGACTGCGATAGTTTGCTTTTGCTCAAATGAGCTCTCCTGTGTACTTCTTTTTACCAGTATCCTTACATTATTCAACTAATTTTCAGTTTTCCATAAAAACAATCCCCATGTTTCCAATGAATTCATTAAAAATCACCAGAAGTATACCAAGGCAAATGACATTGCATACCTCTTCCTTCTCTGGTCTGAATTTCCTGCCTCATATCAGATGGGGAAAATTAATCATCCAGTAATGCTACTGTAAAGCTGTGGGAGGAAAAACAGAAAGAAAATGTCACCCACATATATCAAAGATGACATTCTATATTGCAAAACACCACCACAATAATAAAAAAATATATAAAATCAAAGTTAATTTCTGTTCATAGTTTAGTCTTCCGAAATGTGATACACGTAGAGATTTTTAAGATTTATCAATGCACTAATAATTGCATGTTTGTCACTTTTTTGTTGTTGAAATCAATCATCTTTTGTTGATACACAAATGAATATCTGCATGTGGGTTGACAATTTGGGTTTTTTTTATTGCAGTGTACATTTGAAATGTCAGACTTCTAATTTCCCAAATCATGTTTTGATGTTAGCGTTCTAGAAAGTCCATATCAATGACCTAGCATTTAAAGGGCAGTCCAACCTTTGGCAAATCTTGACTTGTGTGAACCCAAAAAATAAGATTGTGAAGGTTTGAAAGAAATCAGCAAAAAAAATAATTTCATATACACCTGTATAATGACCTCTATGACCTGTCACCTTTGACCTACATGAACAAAAATCAAATCAGTTTGTCTCATTATGGTAATGCATAGTTCCAAGTTTGAAGTTAATGGATTAAATGGTTCTTGAGCTTTTACGTTAAGGCTAAAACCTGCAATTTCAGAATTGACCTCTATTGACCTATGTATCCCAAAATCTAATCAGATCATCTTTTTATGGTGATACATACGAGTACCAAGTCTCGTGTTCATACCTCAAATGGTTCTTGAGATATCACGTTAACAAGGCTAACACCTGCAATTTCAGAAATTGACCTGACCTTTAACCTTTAACCTACATACCCCAAAATCTAATCATATCCTCTTCCTATGGTGATACATACTAGCACCAAGTTTATAGTTCATACCTCAAATGATTTGAGTTATCGCGAGAACGAGGCAAACACCTGAAATTTCAGAAATTGGCTTCTGTGACCTTCACCTTTGACCTACGTACCCCAAAATCTAATCAGATTGTCTTCCTATGGTGATACATACTAGCACCAAGTTTGAAGTTCATACCTCGTGTGGTTCTCGAGTTATCGCGAGAACGAGAAAGCGGGACGGACAGATGGACAACCCGAAAACGTAATCCCTCGGGCACCACCTTCGGTGGGCGGAAGCATAAAAATAACTAATGCGAATGTATCCCCCGGCACTGGCAACGATGCAGATGGACAAAGAACCTCCCCCCTCAGCTTCCTCAAACAAAAGGATGGCATATTGATTACCGCCAGCGTCCCGGATTATTGTCAATACTAGGGGACAGCATCACCAAAACAATGTGTGTAGATTATAGTATAATGCATCTCTATAGACAATTCGAAAAAGAAATCTGTCAAGAAATGTGACCTCAGAGGGCACACAAGATATCCACGAAAATATGACCTTTGACCCTATGAAAGACAGAACACTGGAGACAGCATCACCAAAGACTGTAGAGGTCTAGAGTAATCTATGATGGACCTCCATACAAAGTCTAAAAGAAATTAGTCAACAAATGTGTCATCAAGCATGTATGCAACCAAAATATGGCATATGTAGAGGTGTCATAGTCGAGTGGTTTAAACACTGGACTGGAGATGGGAAGGTCGTGGGCTCGAACCCCGGCACGGCACTACTGTTCTTTGGCAAGACATTAATCTACATTTGCCACTCTCCACCCAGGTGTTAAATGGGTACCGGCAGGAATTAATTCCTTGAATGCTGTGAGCGCCGAATTTGGCAGCCTATCTAGAGCCGGGGTAATATTGGAGCGCCTTGAGCACCATTCATGGTGGATATGAGCGCTATATAAATATGCAATATTATTATTATTATTATTTGACCCTATAAAAAGCAGAACACTGGGGGCAGCATCAGCAAACACTAAAGATGTGTAGATTTCACTAAGACACACCTCCATATAAAATTTGAAAGAAATCCGTCAAGAAATGTGGAAGTTAGAGCGCACAAAAGACATATGACCTTTGACCCTATAAAGGACAGAACAATGAGGGCAGCATCACCAAAAAGTAAAGATGTGTAGATTATACCCAGTTACATCTCCATGGAAAATTTGAAAGAAATCCATCAAGAAATGTGGCCCACAGAGTGCAATCACCCCATTTTCCAAAATATGACCTTTGACCCTATAAAAGATGGAACACTGGAGGCAGCATCACAAAAATCTACACGTTTCTAGATTATATACCAAGAGACATCTTCATGCAAAATTTGAACAAAATCTGTTGAGAAATGTGACTGCTAGAGCTGTCAAGAAATGCAGAGGAGTGCAAGAAATGGACAAATGACCTTGACCCTATAAAAGATGGGACACTGGTGGCAGCATCACCAAAAACTATAGGTTATTAGATTACACCAAGAGACACCTTCATGCAAAATTGGAACGAAATCCGTTGAGAAATGTGACCGCCAGAGTGCACACAAGACATCTATCAAAATATGACCTTTGACCCTATAAAAGATGGAACACTGGAGGCAGCATCACCAAAATCTATAGATTTCTAGATTATACCAAGAGACACCTTCATGCAAAATTGGAACGAAATCCGTTGAGAAATGTGACCGCCAGAGTGCACACAAGACATCTATCAAAATATGACCTTTGACCCTATAAAAGATGGAACACTGGAGGCAGCATCACCAAAATCTATAGATTTCTAGATTATACCAAGAGACACCTTCATGCAAAATTGGAACGAAATCCGTTGAGAAATGTGACCGCCAGAGTGCACACAAGACATCTATCAAAATATGACCTTTGACCCTATAAAAGATGGAACACTGGAGGCAGCATCACCAAAATCTATAGATTTCTAGATTATACCAAGAGACACCTTCATGCAAAATTTGAACAAAATCCGTTGAGAAATGTGACCGCTGGAGCACACAAAATCTATCCACAAACATATGGCCTTTTACCCTATAAAAGATGGAACAGTGGGGGCAGCACCACCAGAAATTATAGGTGTCCCGATTTTACTAAGATACACCTCCATACAAATTTTTAAAGAAATCCGTCGATTTTGAGAAATGTGACCGCTAGAGCGCACACAAGAATGTGATGCGGCGGCGGCAGAATCCAAGTATCCTCCTGCATTCTGCTGAGGGATACAATAAGGAAAAAATGAATGTTTGAAAAATGAGATCACTAAATCTAGGCTAATCTCAAATTGGCAATTTGGTCAGTCGATTGTGACATATTTAAGGTCAACTCTCCCATTTGCCATACACTAAAATGTAAAGAAATTTCAGTTTTCTCCTACGCACATTTTCCCCCTAAAAATACTGTAAATACCATACCGCAATAGGTCGTCATAAAGGAAAGAGATCATACCAAGTAATATATTTTGAAAAATTGACATTTTAGTCATTTTGTGTGTTGAAACAAAATGGTAGAATATTGTCTGCCTCTACATTACAGTGACATTATCGATTCGGCTTATGTAAATTCCCATATATGCATAGTGATTGAAACTTTCACAAAATCATAACTTTCATGTTGCTTGTCTGATTTCATTAAAATTTATACCAATCTGCTTCTCTGATTTCATTAAAACTTTCACTAATCTGCTTCTCTGATTTTTCTGCTTTCTCTTGGAGGAACCTGCCATTAAAGTTGGATTTCCCGTAAACATGCAATCTACAAAAGAGTGTAAAGATTATTCAGTCTATATGGTGTAAATTTATTGAATACAATTTTTACAAACGCCTCAATGTGCCTTTAAAGCAATGCACAGACATATATTTGACACAAACAAGTCCTTAAAGTCTACTATCACAACTAATCAATAATACCCTTAGTTTTGAACACTTGAGAACTTGAGACACTTGCGAAAATACCAAACCAAAGTACTTACAATCAACAATTACTTTTTATGTTATGTTTAGTCAGTTGCTTCAGTTCCAAATAACATTCTTTTTGTACATATGTAACTATGATTATACAGAAATTCAGATAATAAAAAACATAAATACAGAAACTATAAACAAAAGTTTAATTTGTTGACATTTGCACACAATAGAAATTGAAAGTTGATCCTGTGAGTTTCTCTCAGAAATCATCCTTGATATTTCAAAATATTGTAATTATTTTAGAGTGATTTTCACTATTTGAAGTAGTGAATTAAGTTAAATTTATTTGAAGTAGCGATTTTCACTACTTCAAATAAATTTAACCTTAATTCACAAATTCACAACAAATATGCCATATGATTGAAAGTAAGTTTGGCTAAGGCTAAGCAGTAGTAATGTCTGAAATTGAAATACTAGGTTCATGTGTCATGTGTCATGAACTGGTTCCCCCTATCTAATTACTGCTATTATTGGTGCTCTCTTCGAGGTGGTGCCCCCAAGACTTTAACCCCCACCCCCATACTGGTAGGAACCCCATCTGTATTGATTTAGATCTTCCTAGCCTTAGGATGCTCCCTGCCAATTTTGAGTGAAATCTACCACCAGCAAAGTGTATAAAGAGACAAAACTAAATTTAACCAAAAACCTAACTGAGCCAAACTGTCAGTAGTTGACCTTTAATGTGATGAAAATGAAGATTTGGGTATTCCTCAGAAAGAGGGTGACATAAAGAAAATCCCTAACAAGAATGATGCCAAGTATCAACATTTTTTGAACAAATACTTTTGAAATAAAGTAAAAATTAAAAAAATTAACCTCAGGTTAAGTTTTTGGAACATAACTGAACTCACTTGACCTTAGTTGACCTTCAAGCTTGACTTTTGACCCGAAATTTGTTCCACATTATTTGTGATACTCTACAACACTTATGTTTCATTGAAATTGAACATATACTTTTGAAATGAGAGCATTTTCAAAATTGTTGACGCCGAGCTGCTGCCGCCGTCAGAAAAGCGGCGCCTTTGTCTCGCTTTTTTCTAACGCAGGCGAGACAAAAAGGGAAAAAGGGAAGTGCGTTCTGCAACAACACTTTTTAAAGAATACACATACTGATCAAAATAGAGATATAGCCCTCCTAAAAATTGAATTGGGATCAAGCACTTAGTGAAAATCTAAATCCTTGCTTCTAAACTGCAGGCTGTTACAAGTGCACAGAAAAAGAAGAATTATTTGAAATGTATGCGCATCAGTTTTAAAATAGAATAAATAGTTCCCATTTTGAAAATTAGCAGCAGTTTTAAATGAAATAAATAGTAAAGCTTCTTTGGTTTTTAATCATTCCCTTATTACAGAGTTTTCATGAAAGCAACAACACATTCAATCTGGAAAAAGTGACACGATGAAGATCCAGCTATAATATCCTCTTCAAGCATTAATTATCATCAAGTGTAGGCTCCAGCTCAAGCTATCCTCATTCTTTGCGACAGGTTTCACTTGCTGAAAGGCAATGTTATTAAAATTTTCAAGAGGACTTTACAATTACATACATTGTTATGAACTACACAACAGTGCATAAAATTATTCATGAACATTTTACCCATTTATTCTTGATGGTGTTGACCAGCTAGACACAATCTTGTTGTCCTTCACCATCTTCATCACTCAGAACAATGCACTGCGCATTCACAAGGAACTAGGAATGACACCACATAAAGAGGTACATGAAGTACAGGATGATGAAGATGACTTCTTGTTCAGCACCAGTATCTGAATCTACTGGTACTAATGCTAATGGTACCTGCTAAGTTATTGCGGTGCTTCAGTGGTTCTAAATTTGTGCATACACCTCACAGTACATACAAATAGAACTTATTCTACATTCCAGACATCCGGGAACTTTCGTCGTGATTGCAACCGCTGGTTGAAAACAATAGCTTGGCATAACATAGCAACGCATAGACTTTGCATGCTCTTTGGATTTGTGGCAACAAAGGTTTTTTCTTTTCTTCATCAAAATGCCAAAAATTTGCTGTGCCATAGGTTGTCACAAACACAATATGATGCAGGGATAATCTCTTTCATTTTGTATTTTTCCTGATCACGTTAAATACTGTGAAAGATAGGGAAAATGGGTTAAATGCGATCAAATTTGGCAGGAAAAATCCAGATAACAACAAACACTGGGCCCGACGAAATACGTTCGGATCATTTGTTCGGATTATTTCATAATACATGTGTAGGTACATATCTTGCTGATATTTACATGTAGCTTCAGTCTTATAAATATGTAACTATATATATATATTTACCAACAGATCTATATAGATTTCAAAGACAGAAAATGTGTCATGGGAACCAAAAACAAAAACTCGCTCATGCAGCTGTTCACAGTATCGTATCGTTACGGTATGGGACTTTGTGCAGTCCCACCTACTCAGTTTTGTGAAAGTTTTTTTAACTATTTTTTTTAATTCCCTGAATATGACATCAACCACTCCTACAAGTATGAGGTTATCCTGCCAGGAGTGAATTTCAGATAATTTTCGCTGTGCGAGAGTCGTTCTATGTGCTTACAAATAAAATGCAATGGATTTATTGCACGCATATACTAGGTGTGGGACCGACGTCAACAAAGTACGATGCTCAAGCGGGCCATGCTTTCACCCACTGAGGCCGGCATTACTAGGGTCGTCGTTAGGAAAGTGACATCATGCCAGAACTCAGCCCTTACAAAAAAATCCTGTGGTACTCTGTGGTACTTACAGTACCACAGGATTTACAACAGGAAAGTACCACAGGACATGTCCTGTTGTATTTTGGGATGTTAACACAGGACAGTACCACAGGAATACCACAGGACAGTACCGCGCACAGTACCACAGGAGTACCACACAGTGATTCCACAGAATATGTGATATATTTTTCATTCCTGTGGTAATTTCTGTGGTATTAACATGTACAACAGGGGTACCACATGGGTACCACAGAAGTACCACAGGAAATTTTTGTAAGGGAGAATTGTCCTTATCATCTGCTGCCATAGAATAAATTGATTTCTATGCAATTGTATTACGAGCTTGTAGGTCATCGGACTTTTTAAATACCATGTATTTGTTTCTAATAATATCTTTATTTTGCATTGGCTATGAATCGTAGTCTGTAATGAGTACTTGAGGGGTTAAGTTCTCAAAATCTATCAATCCTCATTCTTTCCTTCAGTTACAAAATAGCATCTTGAACCTATGATTTAAGATTGTGAACATATTACCGTATTTTAAAGGGTCACTAAAATAAAAAAATAATTGCCCATTTTTCGTAGGAAGGTGTCATCAGGAGCCAAAAAATATCCATCACACAATTTTTTATGCATTCAGTCATATTTTATAATCATTTGAAAAGAACATTTTTGCTGATTTACACAGTCATAAGCCCCGCCCCTAAAAAAATCCCATCGAAACGACATCGTAATCACGTGATCTGTGACGCATGAAAAGTAAGGGAAAATATTCCACTATAACCTATACCGTACGTGCCCGGAGGCCCCCGGCAGACCCAGCCCGGTGCCGAGCATGATATTCACCGCATCGACCATTTGCATTGCGTATTTTCGTGTGTTTAATTTTGGGACACAGTTTCATCAATAATGTCTAATTGGTGTATAGTTGCGGCTGTAACAATTCCCCTAAAGAGGGTGTAAGCCTACATCTTTTCCTAAAGATGAAAATCTACGGAAATTGTGGGTCGCAAATGTAAAGCTCACGCGGGCAGAGTGGCAAGGGCCGGCCAAGTGAGTGGAGTACAATCTGCAGCGATCACTTTGCCGAAGATGATTTTGAGGATCCTGGCCTGTATTCCGAATTTGGCATGAAGAGAAGGATAAGCAGCTAGCTAAAAGATTCAGCTATTCCAAAGATCAGACTTGGAGTCAAGTCTTCCAATCTGTTTTTCAACGACAGCAGCTGCAGCAGCTTCACCCGTAGACCGAAAATTCTGTCTCTCGTTCGTTAGCTAAGACGACCTAACGAAAGAGAGACAGCATTTTCGGTCTACTTCACCCGTAACTGCAGGGAGCTCCAACGCGTTGGAGTTACTTCACCCACGGCCCTTCACCGTATTCTGCGAGGGGTTCAAACATATAATATGGTCGAATTTCCCCTTGCCACTCGAGCTTCTTTGCCTTCGGGGTCTGGTAAATCATCTGATAAATCAGAGTTCGTATCTGCATGGCTCAGAAAAGTCCTCCAACTCGGAATCGCGGGCACTTTTCCTCTCTCTATATAAGTTACTCGAATTCAGCCAAAATCTAAGTCAGTACTAACGTACTATGTAAAGCGAAGTAAAAAAAAAAACCGTAAGTGAAATAAACAAAACAAAAGCGTTCACCAGTCGCTATGTACGAGGGGAACATAGTCACTTCCGTACTAAAGATGTGTAGGACATAGTACATAAAGACGCATAAAACGGCTGTGCACGCGTTTATGACCAATGCAAAATTTCCGTTCGGCAAGCTCAGATGGATGAGAACATTGTTCAAAAGAAAAGCTAAAATTTATAGCAAAACAAGAGCTGTATATTTGGGCAAAACCGTTTTCTGATCTTGTAGAAAATATATTGCTAATGATTATTCACTCCTAAGATTGTATTGATTAATTTCCTTTTTTCATAAATTGTCCGTTGAACAGAGGGGTGAAATACCGCATTCTGTGTACAATATTACAGGCTGCAGCTTGCAGATCTTGTGCCTCTTACTTTTCATACGTCACTTGGGGGTTAGCCAATCAGCTCACGAGTTTTAAGGAACGGTCCCAAAACCTCTACTTTTCCCCCTTTTTCGCCAAAACGAGACATAATTTGGACAATCGATTGGTAGATTCGTGATTAGAAGGCAAAACTACATGGAAAGAGCACCCATTTTCTCTCTAATTTAGTCAACCTTTAATTGGCTGGATTACAGCACTACACAGGGTATACAATTTTCAGCCTCTCTTCTTTGTTCTCTCCATCGATCTCTACCAGTGGATAAAGCAACACCCTCCATTAAAGTTTGATGCAAGGGATTGCCATGTTTGGGCTCGCAGAAAAACACCGCCACTGTGCTGTTTCAATGCAATTTTATGCATTTTTAGAATCAAATACTTCAGCACTGAGAAGTCTTTTCCACAAATTAACTGCAAAAACAGGCAAAACAAGTGTATCCTTACAATTCTAAAAGGCGATTTAATGTGACAATTACATGTAGTATATCTTGTAGAGATCTCTTTCGCATAGGAGTACACTGGAATCGTACACAGCTGACGATGTCCCACGTACTGTGTTTGAGTGTAGGGCTCCTAATTTGGTTGTGTGGCGCATCAACTGCTCACATAGAGCCGTGCATATAATCTTATATCCATGTGGTAGAGATCTATTTTTCTTTTTTTTTCACATCCATTCTTTTTCCTTTCCTCCCACTCATTTCCCTTCCTCCCACTCATTTCCCTTCCTCCCACTCATTTCCCTTCCTTTTAGACAAAAAAGTCCAATAAGGAGCCTTCATCAAAATAAAAATAATGGAAGAACAGATATGTGTTTTTGATAATAAATTAATATTACTTTTTTACAGAAACACAGTACAGACAAATCTATAGATGAAATATCATCCTATCTAATTAGTGTGTTACAGGAAAAAAAATAATCCCACGTAGGATTTGAAAAAGACATACCTTAACATACTCACCACATCCTTGTCCACAAGGAAATCAAATGAAATGATCAGGAGGCCTGGCCTGAAATAACATCTACTTGTCTTTCTCACATTACAGGTGTGTGGCTTGTGACCAAATATACATGTACATGTATAGGGGCGGGGCAGCATGAACCTCCTGGAAATAAAAAAATAGTAAATTATTGTATACACAAATATAACCTCCATAATACCTAATGATGAAGAAAACCTACATTTACATTTAAATTAAAGGGAAAATCCACCATGGAATTTAGTTGATTTTAGTAAAAGCAGAAAAATTACAGAAACAGATTAGTGAAAGTTTAAGCAAAATTTGATAACAAATAAGGCAGGCTGTGAATTTTTGAAGTTGTAATCAATCAAACACAAATTGGTAACTCTTGCGAGCTCCTCTCCCATTTGCTCAGTGCAGAAAATTTCATAAATTTCATTTCTTACATGTAGTTGTTGTTGAAGGAATATATTTGTTGCATATAACAGGTATTGTGTAAAACATATGTGCAATGATATATCAACAGTCCATGTATGATTGAATTTTTTCCTATAGAGAAAATGGACATTTATGATTCTTTTAGTACAGGGCAAATGGGAAAGGAGCTCGCAAGATACATCACAGAGAGGCCAATTTGTGTTTGATTGATTAGAGCTTCTAAAATTCATAAATTTCTTATTTCTTATCTGACTTTTCTCAAACTTTTACTGATTTTTATTTTTTTCTTTATTTTTTCTGGTTCTTTTAAAACCAACTTTCCCTTTAAGCATCTATCCAATCCCAGCAGATGCTCAAGGCATCTACTCATTTACCATGACTGTAGCCAAGCTGTCACTAAGGCCCGGAAAGTATTCAGGGAATTTCTTCATACCATGTACCCATTTTCAACACCTGGATTGAGATTGGCAAATGTGGATTAATGTCTTGCCCAAGCACATTAGTGCCTCAACAGGGTCCATTTGATACACACACCAGCGACACTATCTACATGTATTAGATCATGACACCTCTTAAACTGTACTGACTTGTTTACATTGTAATACAAATGTCCTAGACCCATGATCAATAAAGTGCTTGCATGAAATTATTAACCTACATACACTAATAAACTTCCTTTAAAACTAGGTGCACTGCACATGCTCATAATACATTACGTATAATAAAAAAGTATACCCAAATTTGAGAGCTTCTAATTAAAAAGTTATACCACTTCAAATACATGTTGTCGTGTAACATAAGATGGAAATAATGACATTGCATATATGAGCTGAGAGGAGAGGAGAGGGAAATGATAATGAAAGGGAGAGGAAGAAAGAGAGGAAGAAAGGGAGAGAGGGAGGGAAGCAAATAGAGAGAGCGGGGGAGAGAGAGAGAGAGAGAGAAGGGGGAGACAATAGGGGAACAGTTAAACTTTAAGATGGAATATATCAGTTTTTAGTACAAGGCTGCATAGAAAAAATTATTTAAAAAACAAGGAAATGCCCAGGGCAGTCTCACCTGCACTGCCCAACTCTTGGGAAATTTTTTTTGGGGGGGAGGTGAAAATGCAAAGGTTGGGGCACTTAAGGGGTGCCCTCCAGGGCTACACACCCATCCATGCATTAAAAAATATCACATTTTCATAATAGGAAACTTTAGGGGTGCTGCCCCTGAGCCCCCTTGGGGGCAGATACCCTTAAGAGGTCTCCCTTAGAGGTTTCCTTCCAATACCTACAAACTTCTGCTTACAATGTTGCAACAGGGCTTAAAGAAGAAGCAAAAAAAAATCTACTATCATTATTGGTGCTCTTGGGGTTGATGCTCCCAAGAATTCACCCCCTCCCCCATATTGGTAGATACCCCATTAATTTGCCTAAGGATGATCCCTGTCAATTTTGGTTGAAATCCTGAAGAGAGACAAAACTAGATTTTACCAAAAACTTTGAGTTAAACTGTCAGTAGGTGACCTTTAAAGTGATGAAAATGTAAGATTTGTGTATTCATTTGAAAGGGGGTGATATAAAGACAGTCTCTATCAATAATGATAAAGTTTCAAAGAATTTGAACAATTGAACTCAGTTGACTGTAACTGACCTTTGACCCTGACTTTTGACCTGAAATTTGTTCCACATTATTTGTGATACTCTACAACCCTTGAGTGCAAGTTTCATGGAAATTGAACATAAACCTTTGAAATGAGAGAATTTCCCAAAGTGTTGACACCGCCGTCGGAAAAGCAGTGCCTATGTCTCGCTTTTTGCTTACGCAGGTGAGAAAAAAAGAAAAAAAATGAGTAAAACTATTAACTGAAAAACCAACCACTTATCGAGCTTACTTTTCTTTACTTTAACTTCTGGTGAACCGTCTTGCACCCATAGACTTTTGTAAATCTGAGGAGGGGTGGATTATAAGATATGGCATATTTAGAGGGGCACACATCGTTGCTAATAACTTCTAGGGTTTTTTTCAAAATGGCATTTTCCTGATGAACAAAATGAACATACATGTAACAAAAACGAAAGATATATTATGCAGCAGTGAAACACAAAAACGGAAATATTTCTTGGAGGGTTTTGGAAATTAAAAAAACGGGCACTTGCTGTAGTAAACTCCAAATCAACATTGAGAAGGGCCAAGGACTGACAATGTCTCAAACATGCCAAATGTAACATTTGTATACAGCATATGGATAGTATGATACAACATATAAAATATGATATCACCTTTTCAAATGTTGATTTAACACTTTATTTTTTTTTTAATTTATTGTCTTTCAAGAGGAGAGTGACACTTTGATAACTACAGGCCAATTTAAAGATTCTGCCAATGAAGAGTATTTTTTTTTTTTTGGCCTTTGTCTTTGTTCCCATCAAAATTTTTCACAAGCAAATAATTTAATTAAATCAATTTGTAGCCTGTTTTACAATTTTATGAAATCAAAGTTGGTGGATTGTAAATGTTGCCCATATCGGATAGGTTTTACTCCTACTTTTACTACTTTTACCATGATCCAACAGTGACAATGTTTATGTTGATGATACCAATCTAGTGACCCTTGTTCATTTAAATTTGGAAGTAATATGAAGATTTTATTTGAAGTGATTCCTTAATTAAAAATCATATTATTTGACATTTCTTCATGTAGCAGCAATATATATACAAGTGTTGCTCTAAAAATAGTTTTGAAATCAAAGAGATATTTACATACAATTGATACAAATTATAATTTGTGTTTATGTATCCAGGATCAAATTATAATTTACATAATATATAAAAACTTTGTTATCATGTCTCTTTTTCGTGCCATATTGAAATTTTGTAGTACCAAGAAATTACTAATATATTCAATTGCAGTGGCGGATACAGGATTGAGTAAACGGGGGGGGCACACACCAAAATAAAAAGCCTTTTTCCCTCCAAAATTCTCTGACAAGCAAAAAAAAAAAAGGCACGTGCCCCCTGTGCCCCCCCCCCCCCCCTGGATCCACTGAATGGATTTTTGGATCTAAACTCAAGGTATGGGTCATCTCAAAATCTTGTCAAGTTGTCACTAAATGTCCCACTACAGGCCCAGCACTCATATGGGTGCACATGCCCATTCGCATGATGACCCATAACGATGGCAAAAAGAAAAATAGAGAATCAAGAGAGAGAAAGAAAGGGAGAGGGGCCTAAAGAAATATAAAAGGAAGATGGACCACTCCCACTCCGTCCCCGCTCAGACTCTTTGTTCCGCACTTCATCAACCTAGTATGACCCATGCCTTCCCCTAATGACAGCCATGCCAGTGCCTCCTAAATGACTGGACCCATGCTAACCCAACGATCTTGCAATGGTTTTCACCTTCCTCTGTTCGGAATATGAAAATATGTGTCAGTCTGTGACGATTGTGAAGTATACATAGCACACACAAAGTTTTACATGGATGGTTGAGAAAAACCTTTAAAAAAACTTATTTCCACCACTTGGATTTCTTAGGACTTTTTATATGTTATAGATGAGGTTCATGCCTTATTTTTCATAAAATGACTCCACTGGTTTTGTAGGTATGTCACTTGCCATTATGTTACATAAAATGGGACTTAAAACACGCCCATTATACGTATCACATGTTTCAGACGCTACTTTCCCTATTCTTACCTGGAAAGTTCTCTTTTTCAAATAGTTACAAAGTAAAGAAAGCGTTTTTCCTTTAAAATCATATTGCGATAGTTTGTAGATAAGGCCATTTATCCACAGACGGTAACACTGTATACATGCCTGCTCTATATCTAAAAATAATACTAACGTATAGTAAGTACTCTCCATTGTTAATACTTTTCTGAATGGCATTCTCTAGATTAACAATGTTATCTGTAACGTTGCATCCTTTGCAAAAACCACTCGTGAAAGCAGGTAATATATCATTTTTCTTGATATACCACTGAAGTCTATATTTAATCATATACCCTCAAATAGCTTCATGAAACAGGAAGTAAGTGCTACAGGTCTATATAAAGATAGAAATTTTGGATTCTTGCGTTGTTTCAGAATAGGTACAAGAATAGAACGTTTTAGATTTTGGGATTACCCAAATCCCACATCATGTTCATGATTTTCAGCATAATTCCTTTTACCGTTTCTGAGAGATTTTAGTATACTTCATAAGGAATGTAATCCCTTCCGCGGGGGTGGTATTCTGAAAATTGATGTAACTTTTGTTGTAACTTTTGTTTATCTTCCAGGGATAGTGCAGTGCTAATATTCTTGAAAATTGTTTTAGCGGGATATTGTCTCTCTAAGGACCACCTTTATATTTTCTTTGACATGCCCATTTTTTGACACTTTACCAATTAAGATGGATTTTATATACATGTCACTAGGTAGGTCAACCAATACATGTAGGAGCACCCCTTAAGTCAAACACAAGGGTGCACTTTGCGCATATATAGCAATTTCAGACATACATGCAGTTATTAAATACCGCATTTTATAATGCACCATGCGATATTGGACTGCCAGTAATTAACAAAATGGCTCACCCTCTTCTGCTCGAACCAAGTCACAAATTAGTGAAAAATCATCAAATCCCACCTGTAATTTCTTCAAAATATCTTGTGTATGAGATCTGTCTGATTCTGAGCTAGAAAAATTGTTGAAGTTTTTTGGGAATTAACAAGGAAGATAAGATACAACAAAAGATAAAATAATTTCAGAATACCAATTATCCCATATTAACTTAAAATAATAATAATATGCCGAAAGATTTGTTTACAAATTAAAAATAACTTAAATTAGGATAATGCAAAACAAAGATACAACAAAAGTTACAACAAAAGTTACAATTTTCAGAATTCCAAGTTTGTTATAATGGTGAAGGTACAACAATATTAGAGATGAAACAGTTTTCAGAATACCACCCCTGGAGCAGAGGTTTTGGAAGTGTTAAGTGCCTTTTCAAGTTGTAATAGCTGATAAGGTTCATTCAGTAGGTACATGTTCGGATTCATGCATTGTTGCTCGTTTAATAGAGCAGTCTATATTTGGACCTTTTTTTTTCTACTCTTTTCTCACTAATTACAGATCTATTTTTTTTGGGGGGGGGGGGGGGGGTAATGTGACAGAAAAGCTTTATATCACTTCTGCTTCTTGATTATCTTTATAACTTTTAAGAGTACAAAATATATGTATTGCTACACAATAACATATTTTCAAAGAATCAAGATCATAGTACACTAAATCCTGAATGTAGATAAATATCTTGTAGGATAAACAAAATTAAGTCATTGAAACCTGACTGCACAACAAGATGCATCAACTATATCAATTGCAAACACCATCTTTGGTTCAGTATACAACAGGTTGGATATGACACTATTCACTGCTAACAATATCATAACAAGTGACTCTTTTAAGTTTTACTACAAGATCCCTCCCACTGCCCACTAAACCAGTCACAATAAGAGATAGCAGATGACCTCTTTATAAGTACCCATACTCAGTGGCGGCACCAGGATTTTTAAAGTGGGGGGGGGCAAATGGGGGGCAAAAGAAAATGTTGGGGGGGCAAGGGCGGACAAGAAAAAATTTCCACCCGTTTATTTTTTTTCACTCCGAAAATTATTGGGGGGCAACTGGGGGGGCAAAGCTTCTGACTGGGGGGGGGGGGGCAAATGCCCCCCATGCCCCCCCCCCCCCCCTTGGTGCCGCCACTGCCCATACTTACAAGACTGTTAATCACCTACTAAATAGCCTTCAGAGTATAGCTCTAGACCACGTACAGGTAATAAAGTACCTATTTGATAACATTTTTTAATACATGATAAATAACTTGAGCCTTGATACAGTATAGTCCTGATAGGATACCCAACTAGCTATATTGCAGGTTAAACATAGATGGTAAATTATACTTTCTGATAGATATCTCACTATAATGGGTCTGCAGTAGATGGGGCTCTTCAAGTTCTGTAATCATGTTAATAAGCTCATCCCATGATCCCTGATGCTTACAAATGTTATCTCATCAAATCTTTGCAATGTCTGCCTGCAGGGCTGAAAGGCTGCATCTAAAACCAGGGGCGTATCCAGGATTTCCCAATAGGGGGCGCCAGGCATTATTGATCGCCGTCCTGGGGGAGGGGTCTAAGGGGAGGGGGTGCCCCCTCCCCTTTGGAAAATTTTTGCTTCTGAAGAAGGGCTGAGATGCAAAATAATAGATATGTGACCAATTTTGGAGCCTATTTAATGAACTTTTTTTTTTTTGCTAGTTTTTTTTTTTTTACGACGGCCAATAGGGGGGGCGTGCGCCTGTTGCGCCACCCCCTGGATACGCCACTGTAAAACTATTATAGCAAATAAATTACATTGACTATGTACCCTACAGTGGCTACGCAGCTATTTCTGTGAGATGAATACAGGTGTTGGGTGGGTTGGATTTATCGAGGGTAGATCAATACTATTGTACATGTCAATGAAAATGAATGAATGAATGAATGAATGAGTTTATTACCAAAATCACAATGATACATACATCTTGGTAAAGGGAGCTAACAAATAGCATACATGCTAATAGCTTCATCTGTGCCGATGATCTCCGATCTTACGGAGGAAGGATACAAGAGAGAGAGCTTAAAATAAATAAAATAAATAATGACCTTCATGAACATTCTAAAATTGATTTTCAAGTTGGTATTCTCCAATAAAATATTCTTGTAATGATAACCAAAACTTCTGCGACTGGTTATATTCCATAATTCTTTTGGCAAATTATTCCATATAACAGATCCTGAATATGAAATTGATTGTTTCCCCAGATTGGTATTACTGATTGCAAGGCTGCAATTCACCCAATTCTGACTGTCTCAGTCTGATAAATGAATACTCACGCTGAACCCAAAAAATAGAAAGTAACAAAAAAAAAATGTCTCAAAAAATCTCTGATATTCCAAATATTTGATATGCCCAAGCCCTTTCGAGATTTTCCAGTGTTTTGCAAAGCAAATGAAAATCGTTTTTGGTAGTGCGCACGCAAAGACGAGCTGTTGGATTACGACTGGTTTATACTGCGTCTATACATGTATGTACATGTATGTGCAACGAGTTTGCCGTTGATCGTACACCAAACAAAATAGCCAGCACATCCTTCTACGGCCAGACAGCAGGATCTTTTATTTAAGTTTAACTCTTGAAATTCGTATTCAAAATCATGCAGTTACAAATCTGGAACTTTATTTTTTTTCATGGTCAGTAACTTACAATGTACATGTAGCATTAATAACAATGTAACCTAGAGTCTATTTACTTATTCAATTCAGTTTAGTACATTAATGCTGCTTCTAATTAGTAATATGTGTTGAAATCATGACTAAAGTATGCACCAGATTACAGTTACATGTAAAATTTTCAAAGCTC
This sequence comes from Heliocidaris erythrogramma, assembly GCA_025617745.1. Classification (NCBI taxonomy): domain Eukaryota; kingdom Metazoa; phylum Echinodermata; class Echinoidea; order Camarodonta; family Echinometridae; genus Heliocidaris; species Heliocidaris erythrogramma. The sequence goes on from CM046853.1 coordinate 40,824,544, forward strand.
CCTACCGTGAAGGGGGGACACCCCCCTTCCACACCTTTTCCTTCGCTCCCTTACAATGTCTCACTCTAAACTCTCACTCAAGGTTGGCAGCCCTGTGATCGAAAAATTCAAATTAGATTTCTGTTTGTTCATGAGTCATGTTGTTTCTTGTGTGATATATGTACTGAAAAATAATCAGATAAAGACCGAGGCAGACGGTTATATCATGCATAAAAATAATATTTGTAGCAGAGTATATATTCAAAAAGTCCCTGAATTATGTGAATGAAGTCATTTATCAAATCAAGGCTAACGAACTAGTAGAGACAGATTTTCACTGTTTCAGTATACTATATACTGTACTTCCCATGCTCGCACCACGGATCCTCGGCCTGCAAAATGAAAGCCAGTCTACGGGGGCCCCGCCGCGGCTGGCGGACAGTCAGTTTATAGCGGTACCATCTCGATCCTGCAGGCTCGACTAATGCCTGGCATTTTATACCGCGAGTGAGGACTAAATCTAACTACGGTACGGGAAATATCTAAATTTATTTATTTATCGTTTCTAAGTTTACAGATTACCTGGCCGATCAAGTTCGTGAACGTTGGCGGGAGTAGAAGGCATGCAAAGAGGGAAGATATTTGACTTTCCAACACCATCGATAGCTCTGCGATTTGCTTATCAAATCAGACTCAATCTCTGAGGATATGGAGCTGGGGATCGAGCGGCCGGGTGGCCTAGCCTCGCCTATAATCTGGCCGCCGTTAAGCGTTCAGTCGACGTCTTGCCGGGCAGGCCGGAGCTCCGCATCTGGATCCCGATGATACAGCCAGGCTCAGTGCATGCAGCGCATGCAGGTATACGGTATACAGAGATCGACGGAGCTACATTTCTATCGCGAGGTATACGGTGGAGAGGTTGGGGAGCAGGCCCCTAGGAGCCGGGGTGTTGTGGGTGCTGCAGCACCCCCGGATTTTTTTGGAGGGGATGCACAGCACCCCCAAGAAGGCTGATGAATTTGGGGTGCCGAAGCGCCCCCCCCCCAGATTTCCAGGGGGAGGCACTTGCCCCACGACGTACATAGTAAAGCTGGGACGCAATAAACACAAAAAATAGAAAGGGAAGAAACTTATGCTTAATAATATTGTTTGCCCTCAATCCAGGGTAAAGTGCATTAAAATTGAGGGGTTTTTTAGGTTCAAAATGCAAAAAATAAAGATTTGTCGCTTTTATTTATTTATTCAATATTGAAGAAAAACCCCTTATTCTCATTGTTTTTCCCTATTATTATTAATTTATAATAATAATACAAGGCACTTATAAATATTGCACACAAAATGAGAGCAAGATGGTAGAAATAGAATGGACTGAAGAATTCAGTCTGGGGTTGTTGTGTTTTTTTCATATTGCGTCCATATAGAATAAGGGTTTAAGATAGTATATTCAAAGGTTCTCCGTTTGAAGAAAAAAATGTAACTTTATATGTTGCACTTAGCTAAATTCTTTTCTTAGCTAAATTTCTCCTGAAATTTCGTTAATTGCGCCCCATTGAGGAAGAAGTGAATAAAACCATTTATGAAAACTGGAAACTGTACCAGTCTTGCGAATTTTGCTGTAAGTAAACTGCTTAAGAAATATAATTTTTTAGGCTTTTATGCACCAACAAAAATTTACCGCTCGGTCGCTTCGCTCCCTCGCAGTTTCGTATAAGTATGGGAAAGGGGTGTGGGGTAATTTAATATTTTGCCCAGAGCACTCAGAGCAATAATAGATTAATACAGAAAGAGCCTTTAACGTTTGGAACCTAAAAAAATTATATTCAAATTTTCATTTGCATTCGCACACACGCACAAACAAATTAGGACGACGCATTCCCTTCCTTAACTATAATGCAAATTGTGAATATGTATTGCAGAGTTGAAAAGACAAAATCGGATTTATTTGATTTAAATCGATTTATAGCCCTTAATGTTGTTCCTATACAAAATATATACATCAACTCTCAAGTGGATGATTTTTTCAGCCCCCCCCCCCCCCCCCCACCATCGACTCCAATTTAACCTGGAATGATCACACAAACAATGTAATTACGTCAATATCAAAAGCCACCGGAGTTCTTCGTAGGCTAAAATACCTTATACGAAAAGGCACTCATCATGTTATATAATGCACTAATTTTACCGTACAGGGTTGGAAAAAAGTTTGGAATATTTTTATGCCAAGAATTATTTCTTGTCTTAAACATATCCCTCGTCATTTTAAGTTCTTCTTTGAGGTTCAAATAAAAGATATGTGTCCCTTTTTAACTTTAAAAGCACAACATTAAAAATCAGGCTTATCACACAGTGCAGAGGTCCACTTGGAATTCGGAAGCGTATATTTGCTGTTTTTGCAAATGTCTAAGGAAAAAGTTAAATAATCAGATACAGTTTAATTGCTATACCGAAGTCCTCAAAATGACTGCAAACTGCACGTAGCTTTTTCAAAATTCCACGTGAAGTACAGAAATGTATAACAAGATGTTCAAACACAAATAGAGCAAATCTGACAACATGTCGTTCATTGGTCAGCCATTGTAACATGTTTAACAATATTACGTAATCTTTGGTATAAGATGGAACAGTAGACTTCATTCAACACAGTTAATCCGATTTGGATGAATTATTCATCACAATATAGTAGAAACTAGCATTTAAAATCAGACATACTCCTCGCCAAAAAAATATTCCAAACTTTTTTCCAACCCTGTATATTATATATTGCAACATTGTTTGGGGTAACTGCAACAAAACCAAAATTAATGGCAATTTTCTTATTACAAAAAAAAGGCGCTCCGAATTTGCACCAATTCTAATTATCTAGACCACACTAATCCATTATTTTCCCTATTGAAAACACTTAAAATTAATGACATTCACAAATATCAAACAGCAATTTATAGGTTCAAATACACCCAAAATTTACTTCCCCTTTTCCATAACGCATTTTCCGTTAATACTGATGTTCATTCATACCCAACGCGTCATCGTAATGATTTTCAATCCCAAACTGCTATTGGCCCACAAATCAATTCGACACAACGGACCCGATGTTTGGAACTCACTCCCTCAAAACATAAAACAGTGCACTTCTCTCTCTTCCTTTAAGGCAAATATGAAAAAATATTCTGACACAATACAACGCAGTATAAGAACTACATTTAACAGGTCAATTTAAGATACACATACTCAACAAAACGCAAATATTGGTCCACCCCCCTTTTTTATAGTAAAAAAAATCGGTACTTTAACATTTTATCTTCTCCCACGAATTTATTATAGAAGTTATAATATTCTTGGAAGTACTATCTGTTGGCCATCCACACTTTCGCGCGCGTCCACACTAACACGCACAAGCACCACGACACTTCTAGCCCCATAAATATTTTTTTCTATTTATGACTTTAAAATCATTAACATAAAACTGGACTTTACTGTATTTCCATATGGCCCATCAAGTACTTTCAGATATTTATTTTGGCCGACCGTCTTATTCAAGCTCTGCTTATAACGGCGGCCTTCTGCTTCAAAATAGACTTTGATTTCAAGGTATGCACCCAACCTCTTCCGAAATTTTGACTTTGTCAAAGACTTTGCGAAACAATGTGTAATAATATCAGTGATGTATCTACGGGGGACAGGGGTGCACGTGCCACGGGCAACACTTGAAGGAGGCTTAAAACGCAAAGAGAGAATGAAAAAGAGTAGAAAATGAACAAAATTGCGATCATTCTGGATTGCAAGCCCCCAAACCGCAGGGTAAATGCATTAGAAATACTTTTTTTGAAAGTTTTAAATGCAAAAATTTTCTAAAGCTCGGTCGCTTTGCTTCCTCACATATAACGTTGCTCCAGGATTTCGTAATTTCGTTCCCCAGTATAGGACAAAGTATTTTTGAACAGCTCAAGAATGATAAATAATTCTCGTTGCTTTACTCGTTATCATGTAATTTCCATCACCCTCTTGTTAAAGATTGCCCCCCCCCCCCCCCGATAAAGGATTAAGTGTATAAACTCGCTTTTGCAAAGGTTAAACATTTCAAAGAAATGTCAACTTTAGGTTGTAAATAAAAAACTATCGTTGCTTTGCTCGTTCTCATATAATTTCCATCACCCTCTTGTTAAATATTGCACCCCGATAAAAGGATTAAGTGTATAAACTCGCCTTTGCAAAGGTTCAACATTTCAAGGAAATGTCAACTTTAGGTTGTTTTCCTAAATTCCTTGACTATTTCTTCATGGCTTCCACTAACGTTGCGCCCAATTTGAGAAGGAAATGAATAGATCGTTTATCATTTTTCAAAATTCAGATCCCTATACCCCTCGATCGATGCCTCGATCGCAGTGCTCAATATTATTGCAAATAATGACGTGGATATACGTTGGGAGGGGGGGGGGGGGGTAAATGGGCTCAACTTCATTGTTTGCCCCAGGCGCCATAATACCTAGATATAAGCAACTGAATTTAAAAAAAAAATCTCCTCACAGCACCCCAGTTCAAAAAGTCGTTCACAGGGGCCGCTGGGAGAGTACATATGTATTTGTCTTGTTCTTGGGTTAATTTTCCAATACTATGTCCGATGGAAGTCCGAGGGACGCGCACAGCTATCCTGATTAGCTGTGACCGTACTGTGTATGAGCGTCCGAACGTCATGTATGAGACATCAGTATACCGCTACATTCTGATCAATACACAAGCGAGGATCATTTTTGACACATTATTGTTTCTATCTAAACATGGTTCTAGATAAAAACTACTTTGCAGCTGACTGTAATGGTCTGATTATTCATTTGCAAGCGAGCAAAAGTTTTAAAATTTGTATTTCTAACGCTGAAGGCAACAGGTGTTGAATTACAAACGATATTCTTAATATGATAAGATAATAATAGCTTTGGAAAAATTTTAGAAAAAAATTGTCCTCGTTCCTTTTCTGATTTAGGGGCACTGCCCATTCTTATATAATTTAGGGCATTGTGCCCCTCCTACCGCCTGCTCCACTGCCTCACATTGTGCTTATATCAGTATATAGGGGAATCTATTATTATAAACATCTCTGATTATTTGAAGCTATAGGTACATGGCTCTTTTGTGGACCATACATATAATATATATACAGTTAACAACAAAATTATTCATACCCCTTGGAAAATTCTAGTTTTTTGCATTTTTCCTAAAAAATGAATGGTTAACTGAATTTAATTGCACATCACATGAATACATTTAGTTATCATCTGCAAATGAATGCTGTTTCTGGTTTCACCTCATTTGCATAACAACAGAAAAGGTGAATTATCCCAACTGGGTGATGTTCAAAATTATTCATACCCTTGGTGATCTATCAACTTTGTCAATCAGTATGAATCCAGTTCTTGTGATTAATGCTCGTAACACTTTCTACACACTGTCACAATGCTTCTGGAGGTCTCTACTGAGATATCAGGCCAATACCTGGTCTCCAATGGCCCAATCTCCTTGAGGATGTTGTCCACACATGCCATCACCTGGTCTTCAGGGGATTCGATGGATTTAAAGCAGATTTTGTGTTTGCAGGTGGTGTAGTTTTAGACGTCATGAGGATAGGACTGTGATATTGATATTTTCGTTAATATTCCTTACATTTTAATGAAAATTCTGTATCTAAGTTGAAACAAAGCACTCTTCCTGGAGAGACTTCCCTAGAGGCATTCACTGTTGCACTGTCAAGGGAAGGTATTTCCTGATACTTTTGTTCCATTATGTTTAGGGAGGCCATGGTAGTTGTCTAAAGGTTGGATGGTGCCAATTTTATCAGTTTATTCAGTTACACTGATTGACACATTTTTGATATGGACACCTGCAAGTGGGTACTCTAGTGAAGCTTAAAATACTGATCTTTATGTTCCAGTGCACTGTCAAACTGGTAGCATTTTGTGCACTGCAGCTGGTAACATGGAGGGCATATGGTATAAATTTGGTTTTGATATCAAGGATTGTAGCTTTCATACCAACGATACAAAGAATATACCATATGAAGATTGATATACAGTAACAGTCAATGTGGGATGTGTATGGTACTCAAAGGTTACATACTGTTATTCATGGTGACCTGACGTTAGAGTCATGAAATGACTTTAATATCACCAACATGGCCTTCCTGAGCACTCTGATTAAGAATGGGGCCAATGATTAAAGGTGAACCCCCCCCCCCCCCCCCCCCCCCCCCACAGGCAGTGCAAACGGGAAGGGCTCTTCAGGAATGGTGCTTTGCTTCATAAGTAGATACAGAATTTTCATTAAAATGCATGGAATAAATGACCGAAAATTTCAATATCATAGTCCTGTGATCATGAAGTCGATAACTGCATCACCTGTAGGACACGAAATCTAATGAACTCCCTGAAGGTCAGGTGAAGGCATGTGTGGACACATCCTCAAGGAGATTGAGCTATTGGAGAACAGATACTGGCCTGATATCCCAGCACAGACCCCTCCGGAAGCCTTGTGACGGTGTATTATTATAATAAAGTGAATTACAAGCATTAATCACAAGGATCGGATTCATACTGATTGACAAAGTCAATAAATCACCAAGGGTATGAATAATTTTGAACATCGCCCAGTTTGGATAACTCACTTTTTCTATTGTTATGCAAATGAGGTGAAACCGGAAACGGCATTCATTTGCAGATGATAACTAAATGTATTCAAGTGATGTGCAAGTAACTTCATTTAACCATTCATTTTTAGGAAAAATGCAAAAAACTAGAATTTTCCAAGGGGTATGAATAATTTTGTTGTTAACTGTATACTGCTAAAAGCGTTTGTAATGCATTGTGGCCAATTTTAATTTTACACTCAAATTTTCGGCGCTCCCTGGCGTCTTCTTCAGGAGAACAATAAATGATAAGGTATCATACAAATAATTGAAAATAATAGTTATAGTTCTAGCGCGCGCATCCTCAGTCAGAAATAGGTTATATATTATATATATTTATATATATATATATATATATATATATATATATATATATATAAATAGAAAAATAGTTCTGCTTCGGACAAAATAGGAATGAAGAGTCCGTATACGATGAAAAGATTCGAATTTTCGGCCAGAGGCCTTCATCAGGAAATGATGAAATATATATATATATATATATATATATATATATATAACGACTAATGGGTACATTAGGAGGACAGTTTTTGTTCTTTTTCTTTGTTCAACTGTCGACCTAATGTAGGGGTCGCTATTATGACGTAATAAACTGCATTGTTAGGTGTCGACTTAATGTACTCGTTAGTCAAATATACATATCTATATATATATATATATACATTATATTATATATTTACCGATGTCGCACCTATCAGAAGATAAAAGGGGTACTTATCAGAAGGTAAAAACGGTACTTATTTGAAAGAAAGAGGCCTGTGCCCCCTGAACAGAAAATGGAATTAAAGATGGAAAACATGGAAAACGACAAAATGGTAGGAAAATATTTCTTACATAACAGCAAATTGAGGAGAGAAGATATAACACAAATAAACAGAAAAAAGAAACGCTAATAAAAGATGAAAAAGTAGAGAAAAAATGAATAATTATGAAAATGCAAACGTTCCCAGGTAGCAAGCCCATATGGGGATCATGTAGGCCCCATATGGGTTTGCATATGGGTCCCACATGGGAATGCCCATAAGGGCCCCATAAGATTTTGCACCCAAGACCCATGTGGGTCCCATATGGACCATCCCAGATCGCCAATATGGGTTGGGCATGGGGCCCATCTGGGTATAAATGTGGGCAATATGTGGGTAAAATATGGGCTATCCCATATGGGTATTATATGTGGGTTCCCATATGGGTCCCACATGGGAATGCCCACACGGGCCCCATAAGATTTTGCACCCAAGGCCCATGTGGGTCCCATATGGGCCATCCCAGATGGCCAATATGGGTTCGGCCTGGGGCCCAACTGGGTATAAATGTGGGAAATATGTGGGTAAAATATGGGCTATCCCATATGGGTATTATCTGTGGGTTCCCATATGGGTCCCACATGGGAATGCCCACACGGGCCCCATAAGATTTTGCACCCAAGGCCCATGTGGGTCCCATATGGGCCTTCCCAGATCGCCAATATGGGTTCGGCCTGGGGCCCATCTGGATATAAATGTGGGCAATATGTGGGTAAAATATGGGCTATCCCTTATGGGTCGCACACGGGAATGCCCATATGGGCCCCATAAGATTTTGCACCCAAGACCCATGTGGGTCCCATATGGGCCATCCCAGATCGCCAATCTGGGTATAAATGTGGGCAATATGTGGGTAAAATATGGGCTATCCCATATGGGTATTATCTGTGGGTTCCCATATGGGTCCCACATGGGAATGCCCACACGGGCCCCATAAGATTTTGCACCCAAGGCCCATATGGGGCCAATAAAGGCCGTCCATATGGCTAATATGGGTTCAGCCTGGGGCCAATCTGGGTATAAATGTGGGCAATATGTTGGCAAATACTAGGCTATCCCATATGGGTCCTACCCTGGAATGCCTATATGGGGCCCCGTAGTATTTTGCACACAAGGCCCATTGGGGACCCATATGGGCCATACCCGATGGCCCATATGGGTTTAATCTGGGGTCCATCTGGGTAATATATGGGAACAGTATGATTGATCCCATATATTGTGTTCCCCCATGGGCCCCCTCATGGGCGCGAAATAATTTAGCAACTGAGATTTACAATAGGCCTATTTTGGTCTATTCATTCGATACAAGGGGACAACTCCTAAATCGGTTTTAAGGAAAGTCATGGGACACAAAGACTACTTGATCATGCAATCATCATCAGCCTCTCACCACAGCTATGCCAGTACAAAAAACAACAACATTAAAATGAAAAATGGGGGGTACTTGAAATATAAGTTGCCGGTGACCTGCCATGCAACCTGTGTACATACATGTATGTCACAAATAATGAGTATTGCCTGTGGAATTTTGTCTTGAAAACAGACCTGTTTGCGCGGTCAACAAATTTCTGAGCATGCCTATATATGAAGTACCCCCACCAAACTCATTCACGCTGACATGTATTCACTTATTGCTACATACCCAATAAATTTACTCCAGAGTAGTAATTAGATTATCAAAGTATATAAACATTTTTTATTATAAATATGCATCTATAAATTATATTTTCATCAAACAAGAATTTTACTTTTAAGTTGGGAATAGGCACAGACATACATGTATTTTATATTGATCTGCAAATATATTTTCACTTATTCGTACATGCCCATGAAATTTACTCCATAGCAGTAATTAGATTTCCATGAAGTACCCCATAAATCCCATTCACGCAATCATGTATTCACTTATTTCTACATAGTTTTACCCATTAAATAGTAAGTAATCATATTTCAAAGTAAACCTTTTTAATATTAGAAATTAATACTGTGTAGTTGGTAAGGAATTAATCCAAGTCCCTCGAATAGGACTAAAAGATTTCTTTCCCCCGGTTGCTTGCTTACAAACATACGCTAACTTGCTTTCTTAGCTGTCAGGTTAAATAAATTATCAATCAATTAACCACCATAATGTTCATCTTACAAAAAGAACTGGTGATTTTTCATTTTAAGCTTGGGGATATGCAACGACATACATTATTGAAGTGAAATAAGCTTAGGAGTCTACCATTAAAATTGATAATGGGATTTTGATGGAATCATTTCTCATACAATTCATTTTGTGACACATCACATGGTATTGGAAGTGTGTTTAGATAGTCTGTAAGTACAATTTCTAAAGAACAGCCTTGGCAACACACTTAAAACAAACTTAAAAGAAAAATAATAAATAATGGAATATTGTATTGGTTAGGTAGTTTATATCACGGCTCCTTCTCACTATTGAAAAAATATGCATCTGTTCGGAAGGGTCGACTCCGGATTATAGCTTGCCACTACATGTGTCATGGTTAAGGCGATACCCCGAAACAATTTCACACTATCCATTTTTCGCCATTAGTTCCTTCATAACGTGCAGGCTAGTGGAGTTCAGTGTCAAGCCCCATGAGTTTAGAATGTTCTTTCAGAAATGCATGTATCTTATCACAAAGAGCTGAGTAATTAATATTATAATACCTAAAGGCCCAGTTGGCGAATTCATCAAATAACAGAACGGCGGTCGGAAGTAGAATGAATTGATATATATACAATAGACTTTCTCCTCCAGTTGTAATCTCTAGACCTCCTTCACCATGCATACATTAAAGATGATTAATATGCAGTATTTGTTATTACAATCACATCATGCTATCCAAACGATAAGGTTAAACAATAGTTGTTTCCATCTGGCACTTCCTCATAATTATCCAAATTACTGGTCAACATCTAATGAAGCTGCGGTTTTTGTTCATCAGTTGATTGTGCATTCCCCCATAGTTGAGATGCATACACGACCAGGGCATGTTGAAAGGAGTTTTCGCGGCCTTCATAGTATTCATAGTAAACATTTCTTCAGTTCCGAATACTGCAAACATTTTCCTGCAGGTATGGTGCCACCTTAACAGCTTCATCCAGTTTGGATATAATCTTAACACGTGCCAGAAGTCTTCTTCATTTTGTCCATCTAGAATATACGTTCATTTCTTTTTTTAGTTGTTACGTTACTGCTTATGCTGTTTCCTCGTACCGTTGTTGTTTTTCTCGTCTATTTGCTGGATCTGAAACGACAGAGTGAGATATATGTACATGTAACAAATTTCACAAAAAATATTACACTAGCATATTTACAATATTAAACTTTTGTAGTGAAATTTGAAAATATGCTACAATTTTTGATTACCAATGCAGATATTTTTTAAAAAGCAAATCTAAATGTTAGCTCGTTTTTTCTCTCTCCTGCCCCTCCCCTTCTCTCTCTCTCACTCTCTCTATATAGCACATATTCGAGACATCATGCCGTTTCCATAAAATAAAAACAATCAAAGAGAGTCGGGTCCCACCCCCCCCCCAAAAAAAAAAAGAAAAAAAAAGAAAAAGAAAAAGGAAAAAAAGAAAAACATATAGAAATATGGATAATACCTATTGACCCATGCAAAGGGAATGACAAGAAATATAGCAGAAAATAAAATGGTGTATGGAATAAAGGTACAATACTGATACAGAAATAAGGGGAGGGGAGAGAAATAGAGTGCAAGAAAAGCAACTTTATAAAGATATCAAGATCATCTGTATATTTTGAGAATGGTAGTAATGACACAACCATTTTCATGGAGCAAACAATAACATTATTATGACATAATAAACTATGACATTCATCTTGAATTTGAAATTGAAGCTGCATAATTATGTGCTCGATACACACTTGCCTAGTGAAATGATTTTGATTTCTTAGCCCATATACATGGAAAGCCAGACCACTAGTTAAACCAAGGAGTTACTACACAACCCCATGGTTATAAACAGACCAGTAGGGAATGTAAACTATCACGCGGTGGGTGAACGATATGACCCAGGCATACTTCTTTCCTCTTGGGCCTTGCAACTTAAACAATGGGAGTATTAAGCTAAGGTAAACTGCACTATGAACATGGCGAACAAAGAAGCGGACAAAATATACAGTTCCTCATTGTACCTTCCTCAATTGCCCTGGTAGACAAAAGAACATCCCTTCATTGCTATTATGTAAAAATATGTAGAACAGGTGTCACATGCATATTCACCTGTTCTGCTTATTTTACATAATAGTAATGAAGGGATGTTCTTTTGTCTACCAAAGCAATTGTTCATCGTGTTCATAGTGCTGGTATCTCAACTGAATTAACATTTCTCTATCAATTCATTCATAATAATCCCACAAAAGACAGTCATGGACCAGAAAATGTCACTGGATGGTACATCTCAGGCTATATATGTATTTTAAATTAATAAACAATATCAAAGAGAAAATGCAATTTAGAAAGAAATGATAAGATATACAAAGCAGCTTACCTTCAAAGAGTAGGGAGGCGGATGTGTAGTGCTTCCTTCATAAGTAGTAGCAATGGAATGCCGTTTCCTCAAAAGGTGGCGCAGGTTTGAAAAGTGGACTCAACCATTTGTACTAGGGGTCAAAAGCACATGGGGGTTGAGAGGTGCTTTCATTTTCTCTTAAGCACTTCTCACATTCTTTAGGTCTGCATATATTAATAGAGTACCGAAGTGCTGACGTCATATTCGCTCGTCGTCCAGGTTACTAGTTCTAAGCAACAAAGCCCGTGCTTGAGGTTCACCGCGAAATCAGTCAAGCAACGGGCTGGAGCAGGGCAAATTCAGTGTTTGGTGCCGGCGTGATCACCACGCCATTGTTCGGCACAAAATTGTTTAGAACCAGCAACCTTGACAACTTGGGCGGTATGACGTCACACTTCGGTACTCTATTACCGTTTGATAAGTTAGGGCCAGTATAATGACAACAAAATATGAATTCAGTTTGCAAATGTGTACAATGTAGATCTTTAATAGTATGCTGATAATTTTTTTTGTCAGAAGTATGTACCCCTCAAGAATATGGGTTTACCCAGTTTAGATATACACATCTTACCCACATGAGTTCGCCCAGATCATTCCAATAATGATACCCACATTGGGGTTTACATATTTTAACATATGGGTTTGCCCAGGTCATTTCAAAATGACACCCATTTGGACTTTGGAATATCATACTCATATGGACTTGCCCAGCTTACTCCCATATGAAACCCATATGGGCATTGACTTTTGTTTCCCCAGATGGGGTTGCCCAGCTTATTCCCTATGCGATATCTCTATGGGCATTCATATGTCTTTCCCCAGGGGTTTGCCCTGCTTATTCCCACATGATACCCATATGGGCATTTAGATATGTTTCCCAGATGGGTTTGTCCAGCATATTCCCATGTGATATCCATGTGAGCATTCATATGTCTTTCCCAGGGTTTGGCCAGCTTACTCCCATTTATTACCCATATGGGTATTGACATATATATCCCATTTGGGTTTGCCCAGCTAATTCCCACGTTATACCCATGTGGACATTTGCATGTCTTTCCCATATCGGTTTGCCCAGTTTATTCCCATGTAATATCCATATGCGCATCTACATGTCATTTCCATATCGGTTTGCCCAGCATATTCCCATATGATACCCATATGGGTATTTACAGTTGTTTCCCTAAATGGGGTTGCCCAGCTTATTCCCATGTGATATCCATGTGGGCATTCATATGTCTTTCCCATATGGGTTTGGCCAGCTTACTCCCATTTATTACCCATATGGGTATTGACATATATATCCCAGACGGGCTGGCCTAGCTTACTCCCATAAAGTACCCATATGGGCATTTACATGTCATTCCCATATCGGTTTGCCCAGTTTATTCCCATGTAATATCCATATGGGCATTTACATGTCATTCCCATATCGGTTTGCCCAGCATATTCCCATATGATACCCATATGGGCATTTACATGTCATTCCCATATCGGTTTGCCCAGTTTATTCCCATGTTATACCCATATGGGCATTTACATGTCTTTCCCATTTGAGTTTGCCCAGCATATTCCCGTATGATTCCCATGTGGACATTTGCATGTCTTTCCCATATTGGTTTGCCCAGTTTATTCCCATGTAATACCCATATGGGCATTTACATGTCATTCCCATATCGGTTTGCCCAGTTTATTTCCATGTAATACCCATATGTGCATTTACATGTCATTCCCATATCGGTTTGCCCATTTTATTCCCATATGATATCCATTTGGGCAAATATATATGTTTCCCAGGTGGGTTTGCCCAGCTTATTCCCATATGATACCCATTTGGGCAAATATATATGTTTCCCAGATGGGTTTGCCCAGCTTACTCCGATGTGATACCCATTTGGGCATTTACATGTCTTTCCCATATGGTTTGGCCAACTTATTCCCACATGATACCCATTTGGGCAAATATATATGTTTCCCAGATGGGTTTGCCCAGCTTACTCCGATGTGATACCCATTTGGGCATTTACATGTCTTTCCCATATGGTTTTTCCCAGCTTATTCCCACATGATACCCATTTGGGTAAATATATATGTTTCCCAGATGGGTTTGCCCAGCTTATTCCCATATGATACCCATATGCGCATTTGAATATGTTTCACAGATGGGTTTGCCCAGCTTATTCCCATATGGTACCCATATAGGCATTTACAGATGTTTCCCAGATGGGTTTGCCCAGCTTATTCCCATATGATACCCATATGGGCATTTACATGTCATTCCCATATGGGTTTTCCCAGTCTTTTCCCATATGGTTCCCATATGGGCTGGCCCAAGTAGATCTCAAAATGGGTTAACCCATATGGGTCCCACAAGGGATACATATGGGATTTATATGGGTTCCCTTTTGCCCAGATGGCCCAGATGGCCCGGATGATGCCCATATGGGGCCCACATGGGCCTGTTACTTGGGTTTTTTAATGGCGTCATTTCAAATGAAGAGGTGTCGTGGTCTAGTGAATACGTCATCGGACTGTGGATCTCATGGTTCGCGGTTCGAGTCCCGCCGCGGCACTAAGGTCCTTTGGCAAGACATTCATCTACATTTGCCACTCTCCACCCAGGTGTAGTAAATGGGGTACCTGGTAGGAATTATTCCTTGAATGCATTCAGCGCCTTAGGGCAGCTCGGCTAAAGCCAGGGTAATATTACTTTTGCGCCTTGAGCATCCTCTGGGATGGATACATGCGCAATATAAATATAGTTATTATTACTATTACTATTATTATTATTATTGTTATTATCATCATTATTATTTTTATTATTATTATTTAGTACCCTTCATGATTTTTTACGCCTCTTAAAACCAGCTCTCCACAGTTACGTGAAGCAGTGAAAATAAGAGAATTTGCGCGCGGAGCGCTCGTGTAAGATCGTGTTGTTTTTTCACGACCAGACGGGTAACCCGGGAATTTCGTTTAGGGTATCAAAAACACGACAGTTCTGAAAAAAGGGTATCAAATTTACTAGTGATTAGAAAAGATACTCAAGAAGAGTCAGAAATTTTACGGTACCGTTCGGGATATTTTTTCATGAATCCAAAGAGGTTCAGAATCTTTTTTATTCTTTCAATGAAAACATCATTCTGTAATGTGTTCCAAAGTAAATATTTGTCTTTAACTTTTCCTTTTTGGCCAAAAAGGGCCAAGAAGAACCAATCCTCGAATAAGGTGTACAATACTATGAAAGATCTAATACTCTGAAATTTTTCGCGGGTTACCCTGAATACGGTATAAAAACATCTTGACTTAAATTCTCGTTTAGGGTGCTTTTCAGAAAGTCATGGACCCGGAATTTTTTTCAGTGAAATCAACAAGCTATACAAAAGTAAAGATATTACAATCATGAATAAAGTATGAACAGAAACTTTTACAATTTACAATAAATCTATACGTATATGGAAAATGTATACATTCATAGAAGAACAAAGAATTTACACATACATCAGGCGCGGATCCAGAGGGGGGGGGGGGTCGCAAGGGGCGTGCGCCCCCCCCCCCCCCCGTTTTGTCTGACAAAGTATGCCCCCGGACCCCCTAGATGGCCGTTTGGCTTCGTCAAACGGAGGGTTCCTCGGTGTGCGCCCCCTTTCTGAAATGAGCCCCCCTTCCTGAAAATTCTGTATCCGCCCCTGTACATGTAATAATTCACTTAAGATCTCAGCTTACTTGAATTATTTAATACAGCTATATAGCTGAAAATATACATTTAACGTATCTGGAAAATGTATACATTCATTGAAGAATAAAGAATTTATACAACTGAAAATATACCTTGAATAGGACTGTTCCTTTTATATGTTTTTTCCACTGAAAGAAAATTTTATGAAATATAAAAAGGAGAAAGAAAGCAAAAGAAAAGAAAAATGAAATATGAGAGAGAGAGAGAGAGAGAACGAGACAAACACACCCGCACATCCCAACACAATACCTCACCCCTTCCAACCCCCCCCCCCCCCCTTCCCCACCTAACTCCCTGCATGAGCGCTCCTCTCCGCACTCCGTGACTTGCAATAAGCGTGGGAATGCAGATGGGAATGCAGATGCTTCCTTTAGCACTGGCACAAATGTTTAAAATAAATAATGAGGTTCATAAATATATACTAGACAAGCCACCTCCTTCCATATATCTCGTGTAAGGACAACATTTACTCTTGACACAATAGTCTGTACTGGACCCAGGTTCTGGAATGCACTCGATTCCAGCATTACACATGCTGCCAGTATTTCTGTGTTTAAACGCAGATTTAAGTCTTATAGTAAATATAAAGATGATTTGTGAAACCCTAATTTATTTAGTTCATGCACTTGTATACGAAGTCAGTTTTGTTATTTTTTATACTTAAAATGTCATACAGTGTACTAGCAGACCCTTCCCCCTTCCCCCTGCATTTTGGGCTGGCTTGTGTTTCTGTGTGGCTTGTGTTGTTTTGTGATTTTATCCCGTCCTCTGTCCTGTCCTTTCTTTTTTTCATGTCGAACTGTGCCACATTGTCTTTTGTGTCTTTTCCATCTTCACCTCTTTCACTTACTTGTATCCTGGATTATACCAGTAAGTGATCTTGTTTTCCCCGTAATACCTTTTGTAAATACATCTCACTGTCAGATGCACTTATTGCATCTATTTTTTCCCGTGTTAATTGGAAATAGTTACTAACATGCCATGAGGGGTCTTAAATTTACAAGCATTGCTTTCACCAAGGTCTCCTCGTCTTTCTTTTCAACTATTTACAGTATACGAATTTTGCATTGTTCATTTGTCGTGCCTACACTATATAAACTTCATGTTTTGTTATTTCACAATTGTACATGTACAATGATTTGAAAGACAAAAATAAACTTGAACTTGAACTTGAACTTGAACTTAAGCTCAATGAGACATACACCCCCCACCCCCGGGTGCCTTTCGGCTTTAGCTATGCCGGTAAACATATCCTAATTAAACTCCTCAATCTCATCGGCTGCATGGGTTAGTTAAATTTCCTTTTGGGTTATTTTCTTTGAAGTTCTGTAAAGATTAATCCCATAAGACGCTCTCCTTCATTATTAGCCTAACTGAAGAAATATAGTCAAAGGAAATTATATAATTATTATGGAGGGTAAAAAACCCCAGATAAATAAGGGCGTAATGTTAGGCGACTCTACGGGGGGGGGGGGGGGTGTTTCAACACCACCTTTCAACTTTCAACAAAAGTGGGTCCGGCTACAGCCCTTATAAAAAAATACCATGGTAATACTACGTATTTCATGGTATTACCGTCATAATACCACGAAAACATGGTAAATCCGTGGTACACATCGTATTGCCACAGTATTACTACGAAAAACATTGTATATTCATAGTAATTGCATCGTGTACCATGAAAAGCATGGTACATTCATAGTATTTTCATCTTGACAATGGGTAACGCGGTAAATTCATGGTACTTTCACAGTAATACCGTCCCAATTTACCGCGGTATTACCATGGTATTACCATGGTACTTTTTTGTAAGGGAGACCACGTCGGGCCGCGGAATGTTTTTGAAAGTGTGGAGGCTGATTTGATTTATCAAGAAAAAAAATGAATATGTACATATATTTTTCGTATTTTCTGTAATAATACAGGTAATGCCATTGTTTTTCTTTGTTATGTTTGAAATGAAATAAATACGAATTGAAAATACAAATTAATTTCACTCATTAATGACAATTTTCGAACCTTTTTCCAAGGTTTTTTGAAAAGTGTCTACTCAAAAAAGTGGGGGGGGGGGGGGGGTGCGCGGCTCATGCACGAGACCCACATCCAGGCCCACGTGACAGCCCACTTGTCCGAAAATGTCGGACTCATGAGGCTTATAGCAACTTTTCAGAGGGTTACCATACTAGACCAATATTCCAGGGTTTTTTCACTTTGCTTATGTAGGCCTATTTCTTTGTTTTCTCGGTCTTATGGACCTTTTAGAACTTTCTTTTTGATATTTCTAATCAATGCATTTCCTTGTTTTGTGGTGTCGTGGGCTGTCGGTCTGGTGAGCTTTTGGAATCGTGGTCTGGGGAGCGTTTCATCACGCGTTTTGTCAGTTATTTTTACTGACAAATTTGCTCTCAGCTAAAACACTTGCTGACACGCTTGCTGACAAAACGCTTGCTGAAACGCTCCCCTGGTCGGTCTACGAACTTTATGTAAATATCAGTTTCGTGAGCTGTCGTTTTTAAAGGACAATTAACCCCACGTGATATTCTAGATGCACCTATTGTCTGCTACGTCTTTCCATGGAGGCTGCCATTTTGTGCATGACACGGATCATTAGGTACCATATGCATTGATAATAGCCTACCTTTACAACAGATACGTCGCTTTGTTCTGATTGTATTACGATTGTTATTGGCCATGGGCCTAGATAATTGACGACCCATGAGTTCTAATAGCCATCCTGTAAAGCAGATTCCTCGCTTTGTTTTGGTATTGTTACGATTGTCTCCGTCCTTGACGTCAATTCTCCGTCCTTGACGTATATTTTTTATGAAGTATATTTTTTATGAACAAATTAAGACCTTTTAAAAAATATATAAAACTAAACTTACATTTCAGAATATGTGACTTTATCTAATATATATTTGTCCTCTAAAAATCAATTACAAGTTAACGATGAAGGAAATTTTACTTGGGATGAAAAATTTGTTCGTGTACACATAAAGTAATGGCAGCCCCCTTATTATTGCTAGCAGACGATAACTTGGCTGGAAAATAGTGATTTATATCTATATCCTGTGTTTTTACATGAAATTGCATGTATCAAATAAGAGGCATATACTACACCATTCAAAATAAGCTAATTCACACGCTGAGGTTAATTTCCCTTTAATACTGGGATGGATGAATTAGTCGACTGGGACGAAGTACTAGTCCACTGCTTCTAAAAGTCCCTAATTGTCCGGCTTCCGAGGACCATTGTTCTCATGATTTTTTTTTGTTCTCTGTCCGAAAATGTCCTCGGACATACGGCTATACCAGCCCACACCCGCGCACACACAATTTCGAGAACCTTCATGTTGACGCCCTTGTAGTGAAGGATACAAAAACAGGGATAAAAGGGTACAGGGTGGCAATTGGGTTTTAGATTAGGTGTATAGGGTATATCACTATGAACACGGTGACAAAGAGAGCGGACAATTTATGCAGCTCCTCATTGTACCCTCCACAATAGCTCTAGTTGACAAAAGGACATCCCTTCACTGCTATTATGTGACACCTCTTCTACGTATTTTTACAGGATAGCAATGAATGGATGTTCTTTTGTTAATCAGTGCAATTGTGAAGGGTACAATGAGGAGCAGCATAAATTGTCCGCTTCTTTGTTCGTCATGTTCATAGTGTATAAAGCCATAAGCGTGATAGGTTAGGTTTATTGGTCCTGGGGGTGTTTCATAAAGCTGTTCGTAAAGTTACGAATGAATTACGAACGACTGGAACATGTTCTTAGGTGCTATACTAATCAGATTGTCAATCATTTAGCACAAGAACATATCACCAGTCGTGCGTAAAGTCATTCGTAACTTACGAACAGCTTTATGAAACACCCCACAAGGTTAAGAATTCGATTAGTGCAGGATCATAACACACAAGAGGCAAGTCTCGATTTAACAATTCCTCATAATTTTTTATCTTAATCAAAAAATCCTTAAAGATTGAGTCTGGGAACAATATTTTTGTGATATTTTACGCAGTTTTTTAAGGTATCCATTGTAATGGTTAACAGAACACAAATTAAAATCTAAAGACAAAATGACCGCATTTCAAAATTCATTAAAGTGATGTCAGTACTTCATGTTCAGTTCATTGAGAAACATTGAATATTCAGCATGTGTGTGTATCCATGGTGTATCCATCACGTGTGTTGATTCTTCCTGACATCAGCTTCTGAATGGTGCCGATCTACTTTGCAGGCAAACGCTGGTCAGTCGTAAAAGGGTGTATGCACTGTAAGACTACCATAGGTCTTGTATAGTTAAAGCTGCTCCTGATACGACCAGTAGGTAGCTGGGTTAGGCTTCTCTCGAGACACAATGATTATCTGATAAATTGGCAAATTAGGGTCTGTGCTTGCAGACTAGTGTTGATGGGTCTATTCACCCACCGCTGAGGAATACACGAGTAATTCGGGCCCCTGCAGAAACACGTGTTAAAACTCGTTTTAACTGACTGAGTAGCAACAACACTGATGGTACTACAAAATTAGGTACTTTATTTGGCTATAACAAATACTGTGAAGGCTGAAACGAGGCTAATCACGAACTGCGACTGGGCGTTGTGGCGTGCGCCTGTAATCCAGCTTCCAGTGGAAGTTATAAACTGATTCAGCGGACCCAGGTTCGAGACTGAGTCACGTCTTTCGGATGGTGACGTTAAAGGTCGGTCCCAGACGTAAATAATCATATCTGATTGATACACGTCTGTAAAAACCCAATTACACACACACACACACATTTTATATTCATATCTGATTAATACACGTACACTTTTCACACACACTGTTTCTCAATATACTCAACTAATGACACTTTGTCAGTTATGGTTATTTTTGTATTTAAATTTGCATACTCGGTCAACTATCAAGTGATGTTACGTCTACGACAAAAGTTACGTAACTAACCTTAAATATTTTGTCTTGACGCAATCTTTATAAAGTTCATGCATTTTACATTTTTACATTTTTACATTTTACTTTTTCTTTTGTTGATAATCTGAAACTTCCAACTAATGCATGATAATTATCACGTTTTTGTATTTCCCGTATTATTATGCAGTACTTTATGCAAGAAACATGGAACCAAACCGTCATCGTTTTTTCAAGATTTTATTAATGGTGAAAATATGCATGGTTAAGCTTTAGAGTGCGTATCAAAAAAGTATACCCAACTTTGGTATACTTCTAATTATAAAGTAATAACGTTTTTAAGCTTTATTTATTATAGTAAAAAGCAACTTATATTCTGGGTAATGATACCTTATTCATAACTTTGCTGCCGCGGATGACTGAGCAGCAGGCTTTTCAAAAGTATTGTCCAAATCCTCTTGTACCAAGTTTTTGCTGAAGCAGCGAGTGTGGGTCAAACCAATTATGAATTAGTAACTTCAGTTGGAAAACAATTGCTGAGGTATTTTCAATTGATTTTGTGCATTTGAATAGAAAAGGTGTTAACTCAAGCTCAAGAAAGGGCTTATTAAAAGCTAAATTTATGATATTTTATTGCCATGATAACACAATCTTGGCTTCATCTGCATCCCTTTTTTAAGGTAAGCCTTTTTACTGAGTCATTCAAAATGGACATTATTCGGGAAGCTATCTTTTGTTCTTGAATGTCTACTATCAATTACCTTGGTAGTTCTCAATACACGTATACTTTTTATTCTTCTTTTTAGTCTTTAAGATCAGTAAACCTTTGAGTTCATCCGGGGGGGGGGGGGGGGTTCACTCAACACATTACGTGCTATGAAACCGCGTTCACAAAAAACGTCGAAAAGGGTCTGTTTTCAGCTTTTAGGCGTCGTCGACGTTTTCCTTTAAGAAGGGGCGTTTGTCAGCTTCAATGGCCATTTAGAGTACTAAATAACTAATTCGGTATGCGACATTTAGGGTATAAATTACATTATCACGAGTATTTTGTTGATATGAATAAGACCGATTGGTGATTTGGATTGTTTGCATACAAATTAAATTTGATATCACTAAAAGTTTATCTGTCTGTACTCAAAAATCGTTATTTTGTTGTTTTCCTGCTTAATAGAGGTTATTTATTTTAAACGCCATTGTGGGTATTGTACTAGGTATCATAATAATTTATACGCCACTTAGGGTATTTTGGGGTGGCTTGATGACGCCATTTAGGGTATGCTTTTCTGATGTGACGCCGCATAGGGTGCAAATTAGACTTTGTGCAATACGCCATTTAGGGTCCATTTTGAAGTGCTATTCGCGAAAACACCGTGTGCAACATATGCAGATGAAATGGTGCAAAGGACAAATTTGCAGAGCATTTATCACGAGACAAGAAGTTAGAAGGCTGTTAAAATAAATGAAAGGTTATCATAAGGATTGAAACAAGGTCATTTGAAAGCTTAGATACACTGGGTCACTTCAAACACTGAAGCATTGAAGTACAATGGAGAATTCAACTTTTAAAATGATTTTAGACCAAAGTAAGACATTCATATGGCTTGACCCACATTCGCTGCATCAGCCCAAACTTGTAACAAGGAGATTTTGACAAAAGTCTTTTTTTTTAACCCTGGTGCTCAGTCATCCATGGCAGAAATGTCATGAATTAGGTACCACTACATGGACAACAAGTTACCCTTCACCACAAAATAAACTTCAAAGTCACAGCTGTTATTATATTTTAACTAGAAGCTATCAAAGTTTGGTATACTTTTTTATACACACTGTATAGACAATCGCACTAATTCTGGAGTTATAACCGTTCTTTAATATATATTTTACAAATACAGTCACTATTAATCACACATATTTTATATACTTTGCACATTTACACTCATTTCTCTCGTCAAAGCATTCTTGAGTGATTTGAGAAATTAGCCTTTTACTCTCGTGTCATTTTGTTTCCATCCTTTTACAAATCACGAATACGAATTAATCTTTTAACGGAATTCAAGAGACAAATATTAACGTCTGGTAATGCACGGTATTGTTAGAATTAGAATGGGAATACTGATTTCTTAATCTCCCATGTTTGGACCGCCCACCCACCCCACCTGAAAACCGTATATGTATAGGAAGCTTTTATGGCCGGACAGAAAACCCAAACCTTTTTTGGTTCCCTTGAATTACATATAATTATGAAAGAAATCTGAAAGAAGGTGATGTTTTGGTTTTAGACTATCACGTTGCATCATTGGTGACAGAATATTATGATGATTATTGTCACCCGTCCATGACACCTTCCAACACTGTATAATGATATCATTACCTCTAAACTCATATAAATCACAATTTGCAAGGTGTTGTATGAATATGGACCCTAGTAGAAGGGTCCATGCCATGGTATATGAATAAAAACAATTCCAAAAATCTTCACAGAATACTATTTCGTCTTGTTTATATAAGCAGTTCTGAGAAATAAAATATGTGTAACTGTGTATTTTCTGGTCTATATCCATGATGTACTCTAAGTACAGTCTTCATTCTATTTACATTCAAAGATGACATCTACATGGCTATTTGTGATTCATGCCGTTGTGCAAAATCATTATAATATAATTTTCCTGATATTTTCCTACCTTTCTTTTTATAGGCCTGTAATTACAGAATTTTGAAATGAAATTGAAATGCTTTCATCAATGGCGCTTTATTACTCATTGTGACCCTTCCTGATTATGCTAACTATCATTATACACTTTTTTAGAAAAAAAATTGGAAAGGTGCACAAACTTTTTACCACGCAGTGTTGATAAGCACGTTTTTCAATGATAAAGTCTTGTCAATATTATATTTAGTTCTGATAACATGCCGGAGAAAGTTAAAGAAAAGCATGATCTGCTTATGAGATTATAAAAGAACTTGGATAATCACTATCAGCTTGCAAGAAGAGTGTATCAATGTCATAAAATCAGTTGTCTAGTATAGATAAGAACTTATATAAGTACACTGGCGTATCTAGGGACTATGGCGCCCGGGACAAACAATGAAGTTGCCCCCCCCCCCCCCCGAGCGCCCGAACTTATTTAAGTTATTGTCTAAGCTAGGGAGCAATGCGACCGAGCGGCAAATTTTTCCATTTTTAACCCTAAAAAACGCAATTCTTTGTTCATTCTAACCAGGAAATTTTGCAATCGACCACTGCAATTAAGCGGTAGAGAAGTTCGAATTTTGTATATTGATAATCGCTTTTCTATTCACTTACTTCTAAACCCTTCTAAACTTAACGAAAACCCTTAAGAAGTAGTCGAGAAATTCAGCAAGCCGACCGAAAATTTAGATTTCTTTCAAATGCTTAACTTTTGCAAATGCTTTTTTATGCACTTTATGCTATATTGTGGGAGCAATATTTAGCAAGAGTCAGATGAAACTTACATGATAGCGAGCAAAGCAACGACAATTACATCTTTATTTTTCATATTTTGAACCCATTTAGCTATTTAAGAACTATATAACTGGGACGTGAAATTACAAGATTCTGAAAGCAATTAATTTTGCGAGGGAGCAAAGCTACCGAGGTTTAGAAAATTTTCGCATTTCAAACCCTGCGGATGGGGGGGGCATAATCCGTAACGATTATGCACCCCCCCCCCCCCCCCGATACGCCACTGTATAAGTATTATTTCTTACTTCCAAAGGTGCAATATCGACAAAAACGTTATGTAATGTATATAAAGATAAAACTAGTTTGTGGTAGTTTATGCAGCATGGATCCTAGGGATAAGAAGTTGACTAAGACCGAGAAAGGCACAGGGGCCAAAGTTCATTATAACTCTCCTTCTTCAAGACGGAATCATTTTGCAATCATGAAAGAAAATTCGTTACCAAAATCACCACCTTTAATAGCAAAGTGCTCTTCGTAAAATAATAACAAGACAAAATTATTTCTACGAAAATACAGCAGTAATTAGTGTTTTAAAAGTAATTTCTGCATATTTCCTCTCCAAAGAATGGAAATCATTACAGAATATTCTGGTATTTACTACCTATAATTCAATAAATGCCATATTTTGTTAGGCAATATAATGATTATTGAGAATGTATTTTCCGAAACAAGGAATTTAATCTTATCTTCGGAATGGTCTCCTGATTATATACGACATAGTCTATAAATAACATAGCATCAATTCTATTTAAAAAATAATGCATGAAAAGTGAACAAAGAAGAACGGGTGAATCATAAGATTTATGCCATTCTATCATTTCTCTCCCCGTCGATATACATCTGATCAATCACATAATATTGTATTCATAAAAGTAGCAAAAGCCTCGTAATTGCTAGCAATAAAAAGCAACGACGTTCTTCTTGCAAAGATATGCTTCCCCATAACTAGCAGTCACTTACTTGAATCTGCTCGATTTTTTTAAAAACCCTCTGTAATGGTAGCTTGGCTTTTACTCGGATTTCCTTTATCATAGAAAATCAGCCGTTAGTTTTGTCTTTTTAGTTGTCTTCTTTTCTTGTGGAGGCTATTCGAAAGCGTGAATTTTACAGCAGTAATACATGAGTTGAAAAAGCAACAACATTGCAACCACTTATAAACCATCTTGTCACAATTAAAAGAAGTATCCTACAAAAAATAAAACTCTCTTTATAAATGACAAGTGTACAAGGAGGAAACGTCTTTGATTGTACGGATGTCTCGGAATACACAAAATGGCTCAAGTCCCCCCCCCCCCCCCCCCATATGGCAGTGTCTCGTTGTGCATGCATGCATAGTACTATTCTCAATGTAAGCATTAATTTTGTTTGAGTAATTGTCAATTTAATTTTATGAATACGGCCATAAATATACAAGATTCTACATCAATCCGTCTGACAATATCTCCTCTGTAAGTTATTTCTTATGACCGGCTTCAAAATGTTTAGAAAGAAATCTGGACGATGAATGGACTCTCGGGTATGTGCTTGTCTCCCCATTTGACGGAGATGACGTAGAAGCCCGCGAGATTGACCTCGTATACCACTTCGTACAGATCGTCTCCAGTAAAGGTGACGCTTGTCTCACACACGGTATGGGGACGAGGTCCTCGGATGAAAACAGCTAGTGAACCCTCACCAGCATTAGACGTCTCAACCTGACGAGAAAATGTTACATTAATGCTCCTCTTTTAACACTGTTTAAAATAAAACAATATTATATTTTGATATTGATATTTTAAAACTAACGAAGTGAAAGGAAAGTGATGTTGAAGGAAACAGTAGTTCAAATCTCTACCACAGCGTTAATGTGTCCTTTGGCAAGACAATAAACTATATTTGCCACTCACCACCCAGGCGAAGTATATAGGAAGAAATTTATTGAATGCTTGAATACCTCATCATGGTGGCTAGGCTAAATATGGGGTATGAGTATAAGGCTCTCCGGGAAGATACTACTAATAATGATGGGGATATACACTGTAAAAACTAAAGTGCTACTTTTAGGGGCATGTATAGTGACTGCACCTGAAATGCTGTTTATAGCACTTGTAGTGTGCTAATTTACCAGCAAAAAAAAAATGTGACCGTGGCGAGCCTCGAACCAGGTTCCGCTGATTGAGAGGCGCTGACGTTACCGATGGACTAACGAATGCTTCTTGCAATCCAGTTTAGTCATGGGACTCAAGTAGATAACATGAACTATGTGGTGTCGTAAATTCACTATATGTAACAATACTCTCTAAAAAAAAATCGAGTGATCACTGACGTGACTCCCCGGGCGAGTGAAAATGGACTGAAAATAGAGTGAAAAGCACTCTTTTCTTTTTAGAGAGCACTCGATATTCACTCAATATTCACTCCTAAACAAGTGATCCCTGACGTGACTCCCTGGGGAGTGAAAATAGAGTGAAAATTCACTCCTTTTTTTAGAGAGAGTATGATCTGCTCTAAATCGTTCGATGTGAGTTAGGGTAGCGGTAAGCCAGCAATTCTCGATCAGCAGACCCTGGTTCGAGGCTCGCCAAAATCGTTTTTTTTTAATGAATGTTTAGCAGTTTAAGGAGCCGGTCCAGCTCCCGTGAAAGTGCTGAAATAGCACGCTGTGTGCATTCCATAGCACTCTGAGTGCAGTCCCTATGCATGCCCTCAAAAAGTGCTAAATACAGCACTTAAGTTTTTAGAGTGTACGTTGCGGAAAAAATGCAATTATTATTGTTGTCTTTATCATTATTGTCATCATCTTTCCTAGAAATAACATGAAATGGAAAAAAAGGAGAAAGCTACTAGTCCAACCAAGGAACGAATGATACCGAAAATAAAAACTTATAAAATTACCAAAACGAAATCAACATTGAGAAATTATGGATATATCACACTTAATAATGGACATACTAACCTGGAAGTTGTTCTTCGCTCCTACTAGGCCCTCGTGGATACCCATGCCCATCGCCTGGCAACAAGCAGGTCTGATGGAGGAAAAGTAGCTTTCTGATGAACTATGAGCACTGAAGGGTGTCCCAACGCGAGGAGTGTGTCTCCTGCTACTCTTCTTGCTGTTGGTATCGGCACCCGTTCTTGATGGAATATTTGATTTGAGCTCTGACCAAGAGGAATCCATCTCCTGCTCTAAGGCATCAAGTGTCGGATACAACTTATCCACGTCCTTTCCCGCAACGTCCTCGTTGAATGTTGGCCCTAGATTTCCACCTAGGGACGGCATGAACTTCCGGAGGAACTCTCGAATGGTAAAGTCGGGATCATTGTCCAAACTTGCCAAGAGCCGACTTACTGGCACCTCCTTATCACTCTTCAGGGTACGATACGAACCGCCGTAGATAGAAGAAACATTGGAGCTGGCCAATGTCGCGTCATATGATGTTTGGTTAGTTCCATCATCCCTTTTGTCACTCAACACACTATTACGTTCAGTATCCAGAAAGGAGACTCCATTACCAGAATCAGAAGGCTGATTGTCAGTGGTTGGAGTACCTTGTATTTGCTTGATAGGAGGCCCTGGTGACAGATCAGGCGTCTGATATTGATCTTGCGAGCCCAGGACATGTTGAAGGTGTGATAAGTCAAAATTAATGGCGGTAAAACTTGGTCGCCTGTGAGTAACCGCTATGATTTCTTCGTCTTCAATCATATTCTCGACTCCAAGACGTGGCTTCTCAGAAAGCAATTGATTTCGTGCACTCTCCGATCCACTTTGTATTCGTTTGCGCGTAGCCCCTGAATCGTAAGTTTTGCTCTCATCAACTTGGTCTTTGTAGCCGTTTGCTATTGTAGTTATATCATCCTTTTCTTTGACAGGCAGTGTTGGTTGAGGTATTGATGGAATATGGCCATTTGCCACCGTACTGTTGTCATTGATCAAACGTATTGTTTTATTCCTCGAGGACGAATTTGAACGGTCACGAACAGAAAGACTGAGGATGTGTCCATTTTCATCAGAATATCCACTGTCAAAGGTTGATTGCCTCGCGACTGATCTAGAATTTGTCCTTGATTTAGGAGTTGGTTGACGAACATTCCCGACTGCATTCTTCTCCAGCGAAGGTGTTTTACTTTGAAGTCTTTTTCTTTGGAGTAATACGTCCTCATGCCCTTCGCTTGTATCAGAAAGAGCCGGGCTTGTTGTTGTCGTCTGTGGGGATATAACCTTGCTTTGTTTTTTTTGTTCTACAGATGTCTCAGTTTGTTCTCTTCGCTTTTGTTTGGTGAAGGCACTTCTTCTGCTGATCCACCCAGTTTCTCGCTTAATGTCATCAGCAGTGCATTGCGTTTGTCTGTCCGTTCGACGTCGTGTCTTTGATTGTCTTTGGGGCTTAGGGGTATGTACATGTTCATTGGAATTCTTGCGAATCTCATTCCTATCGATGTCGTTTTCGACTGATGGCTTTACCGGCCGAAAGCCCCGAACTTCGAAAGCGCTGTTATGTTTACTTTGAATGGAATTCGTAAGTGCGTCTTTATTGTTGACCTGTCGAAGCAAATGTAGGGCTTGATCAGATGACCTCAAAGTATCTTCCAAAGTGGAATACCCTGACTCCTCGTCCATGTTTTCTCTCTCTGCTGATGCTGTTGCAGATGAACTGTTTGAGCTGCTCTCCTTTGCATTTCTTGAGGAGTCGACTCCTAGCTGTGGCTCAAATTCTAAAGTAATTTGGGATTCTACTGGCTTGTTGCTCACGTCCTCAATACCATTGGAAACGTCGAGGAACATGGGGCTTTGTGGTTTGTTACTATGAACTGCGCTTTCCTCCTTTATACCTTTATTGGGATTGGAAAATGAATCGTCCATTTGTGTTTTGACAGATTTCGTGATATGGCTACCCTTTTCGTTTGGAAGGGGTTGAGTAACGTTCTTCGGCTCAAAACCAAAGGACATTTTACGACCCGAGTCAGGGAGATTCTCACATTGTTCTTTGGTGTTGTTGTCCTTTCTTGTTCCTGGAGAGGTGCTGGACTCGAGGGTGACCTTTTTTGAAAGATCGTACATGACTTTTCCCATCACTCTCTTGGCGATACGATCGGCTAAGGCGTGAGTCTCCCGGTCGGCTATTAATAAGTTTGGAACCGGAGCGAGAACGGTTGGGGACGGAGCCGTGGAGGTGGAGCTACTCATACCAGTAGTCACACGATCATCGCTGATGGAGAGAGATCCACTCACGCTGGACTGATCATTAGGAGTGTACGATGATGAGAATCCCGACATTGACATTCCCATGAAGGAAGAGGTGTTGGACATGGACGACATGTCGGCACTGCTTGGGTAATGTATTTCTTCTTTACCACCTGCCCCTCGAATAGTGCGCTTAATCACCTGTAGGAAAAGACAAAGACAGTTTTAGATATTCCACCAATTATTCCTCTCTCTCACACACACACACACACACATAAGAAAGCTGATAGGATATTTATCTCGCTTCCTTATCAATTCACCATTGTCTCAACGTAACTGTCATAAGGGAATACTCAGTGTGACATTTAAAATTATATCAAATCTTCTACGCCATCACATATGAATAGAACAGAATATACATTTACACTGAAGCGCCACCATTAGTCTACTTTTCAATATACTGGTATAGGCCATAAACTTGACGAAATGTATATCGGTTAAAAAAAAGGTATTCTTGTTCATATACTCTCTAAAATAAATCGAGTGATCACTGACGTGACTCCCCGGGCGAGTGAAAATGGACTGAAAATAGAGTGAAAATCACTCTTTTCTTTTTAGAGAGCACTCGATATTCACTCAATATTCACTCCTAAACAAGTGATCACTGACGTGACTCCCTGGGGAGTGAAAATAGAGTGAAAATTCACTCTTTTTTTTTTAGAGAGAGAGTAGGTTCTGTAGGGTGCATTGCGCTTTAAAATGATGTCGATATCTTCAACTGATCCAACTGTAGGTTGATACATTTTTTACACTCATTGAAGTACATTTATATCCAAACCCTCCCACATGTCCTACATTTTATTGTACTTTCTTTCATAGAACAATATGAAAGAATAAATTTAACTGATCATGCACATACAAATGGGATATAGCAATAAGAAAGCGAGATGTGAAAAAAAAAATATTCAGGAGAAACACGTTAAAAAAAAAAAAAAAGAAGAGGATATGAACAAGATAACAATGTGAAAAGTAAATCCCGTTGAGCAGAAAAGAAGCAGATGTTTCTACTTCGCAGACAAAAGTGACAATGATTTGCGCGAACGAACAATTTGTGCAAAAAGAAATTGTAAGAAGTAGTTAGTTGAATTATCGCGCACGTAAAGTTTTCTTTTCAATATTCATTGACAATAACTGACATGGCGGATTGAACATTGACATTAATTTTATTGTTAATAAATGTCAAACTTCAATCATGCATGTCAAATCTTTAGATTACTTCACTTTTTGTATTTTTTCCTATTGTTTATATCTATGCAGTAATCAAAATGTGTCAGATTGTTGCTTTCAATTTCATTTTTCTTGTCATTAAACAAAAAGACTGAAAAGCATTTTTGGCAAGATATAGAACATGTAGAATACAGTAGAGGCAGATAAATAGAAAGTTGGTAGTTTTGCGCAGAAAAACTAAAGGTTTAATTAGAGTGAGTTAAATCAGAAAGACTCACCTTTCGTCTAGTTCTGACTGTACCCGGTCTGTCTCCACCGCTGCTTAAAATGGAGCTGCTTCGATGACTCATCATAGAACTCCTAGATGATGACGAACTTATGAGACCTCGGCGAGACGCATTCATGAACGATGTCGCCCTCGACGCACCGTACGGGTAGAAAACATCACTATCCATGCTGCGTTCTGTGCTACTCATCAGCATACTGCTACAACGACTATCGTAGGGTGATGTGCTTCCTCCGCTTTCGTAGGATTCACGAAGAGTGGTGACGTGAGATTGCCGACAAAACGACTGTCGCCTTCTCGCTCGAGCGTTGTATTTGGGGGCGTACTCCTGTTCGAGCGAGTCCGCCGCGTCGAGAGGACGGTCGTTGCTAGTTGAGTCCTCAAGAGATCGTTCGTTAATGTGTCCATTACCAGCGCTTCCCGACCTTTTATTCTCATGTATGAAGCAGACGACGCGAGAGGGGTCCGAGGGTTCAGTATCTGGGAGAGAACGCTTTTCGGCTTCAGACGCCTGTGCGCTGAAAGGACTGTTTCGGATGTGCTCTCCACCCCATGTGACGGTGATCTCATAGGCTCCTGCAGACTGGGCAATGTAACTGACTTCGTAATGGCCTTCACGAACACACTGATAGTCACAGGGTATAATACCCCCTGAAGCCGTCGACGTACTAGATGACTTGTTACCTTCCTCCGCTGAACCTGTACTCATATTGGAAGAATCGGGATCATCGCGGTGGGGGCGACCCCCAGGGAGATGGTTAATGATCTTCCGTCGGACACTTTCTCCCAAAGGACCTGTAGAAAGATCATTATCAGATCAAGAATGAATAATTTAACAATACGGTAGAGAGCCAAGGTTTGGGGCAATGAAAGGTTGTCGAAACTGTGCCACCTAAACAAACACTTTTATAATAATGATTTCAGTATAAATTTATCAAATATGTGAATTTCTAGGTCAAAAGCCATTAAAATAATAATGGCATATTAAAGCCGAAGGGATGAAGTCAATACCGAGACTCATTATTTCTCTTTTCGTAAATTCTATGAAAGCTCTTTTCTCAACATTGGTTATACTCTAATACTGAAAACATATTTCGGCCAAGTGTGTAAATTCATATCAAATCACTTTAAGAGCAGTTTAGAACTACAAATTGTCATGACAAAATACCAGGTTAGTCGAGGTAAAACGAAACGCTGCAACAGGTCTGCATATTTCAAACTATATAATGATTGATTTTTACTGAAAGACACAGGATCGAAACTGAAGTTATTCCAAAATCCATCTAACACTTACTTGAGGGGGAAAATGGGCAGCAAAACATGGAGATCATTTGTTCGTGAAAGATCCTATTTTTCTGATTTATTATAGTCTAGAGCTCGCGGAGAGAGGGGCCCAGGGACAAGGAGCATTCCAAATTCTACTGTAACGGATATACGCCCATGCCCTCGCTCATCTTGAGGATGTTTACTTCTACTAACAGTATCTCCGAGGTATTTAATTTTGGCTGTCAATTCTCAAATCGAGTGATAGTTGATTACTCTCTGCGCACATGTCTTGTTTGACACGTGGCATGTTTAGCATGTCATCCAAAAGAAATGCAATCATTTTGAACAATGGGGTTTATATTGAACCAGGATGCGGCATCAAATACTCTCAGATGGTTATCGCTATAAGGCCAAACGCCGTATCTAGATGTTATTTTTACATAGTGATTAAAATAATTCTATGACGCAAGTATGGCTGTCCACATAATATTGCCAAAGCTTACATTGCTCACTAGAGGATACATTGTGTTGTCTTACGCCTAAAACTATATCCAAGATATTATCTATCCAAAAGGTACGTCAGAGAAAATGAAAGAAAAAATGAATGAGAGAGATAACATATAGAAAGAGAGAGGGGAAAGAGAGAAAGAGAGAGAGAAATTAATTTTGGGCGTCTTACCTTTGATATGGATGTAAAGACTCTTGGTTATAAATTTGGGTGTGTACACGTTAAACTTGGCTCGTTTGCCGATTTTCGCCATCACAAGACCACTTCCACTTGCTGTGCAATCGATCTTCGGAGAGATGAATAAGATAAGATACTAATATTCACATGTTATACACTCTTAGAAATATTGGGCAAAATTTTACCCAAATTTTACCCAACATGAGGGTCCTTATGAGTCCGACCAACTTTTGGGTAAACTTTACCAATTTCATTCTTATTTTTGACCAATGTTGGGTAAATGCATGTAAAAGTTGAGCAAGATTTAACCAACCTATGCCCAATCTTCATTTACCCAGTGGCATTTACCCAACATTTCTAAGAGTGTAAGCAGAGGGCATTGCATCAAATCGAACCTTGCCAAATCCACGAGAAATAAATGGTAAAGAAGCCAACATTCTTGTTTATTAAAGGGGAATACAACATGAAGAGGAATCTTTTGAAAAGGACGAGTAAGCAACGTTTCTATGACGTGATAAACTGACAATTTGAAGAATATGTTAACCTTTTCTATTTACCTTGTCTGTAAAGAATAATCCATATTGATATTCGAAAGCAACTGTAAACCCTGACAGAATAAAAATTTTCGTCATAAGAAAATGTATGGATAATACATATAGTTTTCTTCTCAAATACAGCGATAAACACTTAGGAAATCGGGGATATAGGTAAGTCAGTGATATTATGTTTAAACACGTTCTTATAATACTCCATCACATTCTCTCTTCAATTAAATATTATTACCTTATCGGCTTCCATAAGCTGTTTTCTCTCCTCGTCCACCACCACCTCACCGAACGTGGCTTTCTTAGGCCATGCCCCTTCCTTGCTCCATGGACCTGTCTTCTTGAAAGGGGTCTCTACAGGTATCATACTGGCATATCGTATAGACTGGATGTACCGAAGAAGCTTTGTCTCGCTCATTCGGGATGAAATGCACATATCCTCAGGCTCCATTGGCTGTAAATACGGAAGGGAAAAATTATAGAGATTGATTAGTTTCTTCGTTTCTCAGATTAAAAGACGGTTGCAATAACAAACATATTGACTGATTGATTAATTGATTGATTTGATAGTTGGTTGACTTCTTGGTTGATTGCTGGTTGGTCAAAAGACTGATGAAATGATTTAGAATGACTGCTTGAATTAGAAGATGATTAAATTATACCACAATCATTCAATTTTTAACAATTTTTTCCTGCTTAGAATGCTCGATATATTATCCATATGTAGCATGTATAGGCCTATACACTGATTTATTTATACCTTTATGAAATGTAATAAATTTTGTTTGCATATCTAGAAATTCCCGTATATCAAGCAAGTTGCTGGCGTGGCTACAGTGATTAGAAGATAATATTCATGCTTCTGCAAAATTGTTCGCGGTTGATTTTAACCTAATCAAATTCCTATAACTTCAACCATTGACCCAACATAATACCTTACCATAAATCCCGGGGGGGGGGGATGGGGGTATATATTTTTAAAAAATTGAGGTGGGGTTGGCCTGTATTATCATTCCCTATCCCCCAAATATTTTTGGATCAAATACATACAAATTATGATACAATACCTTTTAAGTTAAAACTAATAATTATCCAAATTCATTATGTTTGATCTTGAAATACCATCACATTCTTTAATGATTAGAAGTAAGGAAAAAGGAAATGCCATAATTTCAAAGCGAAAATATCCAAGAAAATTCGTTCGCTCACCGTTGTCATTCTAAATTAAGGGGTTCCGTCCATTGGCGTAGATCCGTTCATTCCTTCTTTTCATTAAAAACAATTTTGGATGCTCTAAAATGCAAGTTTTATAGACAGATTTTTTTTTAAGTCCCTGGTGTGGGAGGGAGATATCCCCTCCCACACCCTCCCCTCCTCAGGTGCGTAGCCAGGGGGCGGTTGGGAGGGTCGCCCCCCCCCCCAAGAAAAAAAAAGCGCCAACTGAAGAAAAAAAAACGAGAGCGAAACAGCGGGGGAAGTGAGAGAAAAAAGCCTAAAAGGCGCTTCGAGCCGATATATTTCTCTCAAAATTTGAAAAAGCGTCAAAGCTTTTGCATCAATAGCGCGGGAAGGGGAAACTCCCCCCTCCCTGCACCCAGCCCTGATACATACAGTTCAGTATTGTGTCCAAATAACTGAAAAGCAGTTAGGGCGTCAAACTAACTTTCCGCCTTAAAAAAAGTTTGCTACGAGCCGTTATCTTTCTCTCAAATTTGCTCAAACGTCCCTGCACCCACCCCTGAGGAGCACGTTTCGCGTGCTCACAACCGCACCCCCCCCCCCAAAAAAAAAATAAATGAATAAAATAAAAATAAATAAATAAATAAACCCTGGCTACGCGGTTGCCGGCCCCCCCCCCCCCCCCCCCCCCCCCCCATCATGAACACGGATCGACACCCCTGGCCTAAACAAAATAAATTTCTCCATGGAAATGTCGGATGACCGAAGATTCCTTTTCAGGAGAGGTTACTATACCTCTTCGATGCCTAGAGTTTTCCGTACAAGAGTCATCCCAAGTCGGCAGTTGTTGACACCGTTCTCTGGCTTGAGCAGATCATAGCGAGGGCAAGTAGAAGGCACAACCGCTTCGATCAGGGCACACAAAGTAACGCCATCCGACCAACTGCTCCTGAAGTCATCGACGAGGACAGTAGGGGGAAGTTTCGTGCTAAGCCACTGCATCAGTTCGTTCTTGAGGGACCGCTCTGTGAAATAGGCGAGGATGTGTGTGAGGAAAATGGCGAGGATGTGTGTGAGGAAAATGGCGATGAATAATGAAACTGGAAATACGTTATGGAAACAATGAAATGATCACAAGTTAATGGTGTGCATGATCAACGGTGATGTGCAGATAAGACGAAGGTTAAAATTTTGATTTTTATACCAGTTTGCTTAGGATAGTTGTCATGGAAGCTCTGCCTCAGATATTTCATTATTCTCTTTTCCAACATTGTATTTCCATGTATAATGTTCAATGTTCATGCAACAATGTTCATGTAACAAAGTTCAAGTTCCTTGGATGTATACTTGATATTCTTTTAGGAATGATATACGTATTCAGGTTAGTGCAATTTTCTATCACTATTTCATTTAGGGACTTTGTGTATGCAATATACAACCCCCGTCCCCCTTCTATCTCTCTCCCTCTCTCTCTCTCTATCTATCTATCCCCCTTTCCCTTTCTTTCTCGCCCTCTCTCTCTCTCTTTCTCTCCCCCTCTCCCTTTCTTTCTCACTCTCCCCTCTCTATCTTCTCCTCTTTACACTTCTTCGATTTCTCCCCCTTTATTGGTCTATATTAACGGGTCTGTGAGAGAGCATAAATCATTAATATACTCACCACTTTGAACAGTGTTTCTAAATCTTTCGATCATGGACGGTTTATAGGTGATGGTCTGGTAGTGCTGGTATGTGAGCATCCGTCGGGTACGTTGTCGTGTGAAGAGTGTTTTGGTGGTCGAAACCAGGAAGGGGATTGGATTGAGGTAGGTCAGGTATCCCAATAGCATGATGACGTACCCAGTCAAAGTGGTGATCCCACTCGCTGCAATTTCTGCCGACACCTTCAAGCATTTCCATACTATTGCAAATAGCAACAACAAAGACAAAGAAATCTAATAATGTCGCTTCCAAGAGTAGATTTTTAACTATGCAAACATTATGAATGTAGATAGGCCTATAACATAAATACTATAGGATACGAACTGCAACCAACCATTCAGATCATAAATATTTTCATCACCTGGCTATGTAAAAGACTGTCAGCCCTTTGTGATTCGGGCGATTCCAGGACAACTACCCCCTGGAAAACTACCACCCGGAGTCCCGGAGAAGTACTCCTGGACAACTACTCCCAGGACAATTACTCCCCCCCCCCCCCCCCGAACAACTACTCCCGGGAAATTACCCCATGAAATGACGATTACCCCGATACACCTCCCCCCCCCCCCCCAACCAGGACAACTACCCCAGGATCCGGTGATGGTTGTCCTGGGGGGGATGGGTAATTGTCCAGGGTTTAATCGTCCTAGGGGGTAGTTGTCCAGGGGGTAGTTGTCCGGGGTAGTTGTCCGGGGTAATTGTCCAGGGGTAGTTGTCCGGGGTAGTTGTCCAGGGGGTAACTGTCCAGGGGTAGTTGTCCGGATACGATTCGTGCGAATGTGAGTTGTTTTTCAACTCTGCCTATACCTGTACAACGACTCACGGTTCGGTCCTGACTCGTGTCTCTTGGATGTAAAAGGTCGGTCCCAATACGCAAATTATCACATCTTACTGATTAACGTCTATATAATGGAATTAGCCTATTATACATATGCTTGTGCACACACACACACGTCCACACAATTATTCCTTGATTTCAATAGTGTGCTCACATCTCATGAAGATTGTAATTTACACATAACGGCAGATTCACTTAAATCCATTTGCGGAACGGTGGAGCGGCAGCGGCTACAGCCCACGAAACCGACGGACCGCGAAACAGACAGCCTACTACGCCGTCAGCCCACGACACCGACACGTCGGTCCCCTAGGCCTTCTGACAACTTCTCAGACGTTGTCGGTCTCCTGGGCTGTTGATCTCGTGGGTGTCCCGTGGTGTAAAGTTGTGTATTTTTCTTGAAAGACAAAGCTTTTACATGTATCTTGGAGAACTCTTTTAAGACTAAACCTATGTGGCAAGTCGGAATTCAAAGGCTTTTCAAAAGACACAAAAGTATTATTGTACATGTTTCCGGAGATATATTAACCACAACGCAAAAACGAACTGTGGATATAATTATTGATCGATAATAAATTAATGCTCATCTAACTTGCAATTACCGGGAAAATATATACAGAATTCAGAGGCATGTGGAACTAGCCATTCCAACCTGATGGCCTTCTAGATATGCACCATCCACAATAACAATTTTACCATCATGTATCCATCTTTGAATTCTTTAGAGGAGCGGTGAGGCAATTACAGCATATATTAGGAAGTGAACAGTAAGATGGCGCCGGATAAATAGGTTTACTGAGCTACAATCAGTGGTGTAGCGTGAGTCTAGATATTGAAGGGTCACCAGCATCTTATTTATGATACCTTGATGACATCCATCCGTGCATGTTTTACCGAGCAGCAGCTTCTTTATTTACTTAAGACTTTTTTTTTTACTTATTAGAAAATTTGAGGAATATTGTGGCCCCACTGTTACCACATCCTGTCATGCACAAGAATTGCAATTATAGCAATTATGGGTTTTGTTAAATGAGGATCTATACCGGAGCAGTGTTATACAAATAATGAATGTTTATGAGTGCAATGGACCATTTCATCTTTCACCGAATGAAATATTCTGTCCATTGCACGAATGAAAAAACATTCTATTATTTGTTTTATATGACACCTAAAAATAGCTATCCTTCTCAATTGACATTTTATGAATTAAGAAACAAGAGTGAAGGGACTTACATTTTGTTGCTGAGCGCGCGGCCGCGGCGGTCCGTCAATGTACTTGATAGTCGCATGCGCGCTGCAAAGGCAAGTCGTTTTTGCGACAATGGACAATTTCGTATGGATCCAAAATTGCACGATTGATGACGTAATTGTTAAATGGGACAAAAAAATGATCAACATCAAACAACCAATCAAATGGCAAGGATCTAATTAGGTGTCATATAAAATAGATTATAGCATTAACACAGATTATTAGAAAGCTATAAAGAGAGGGGCCTGAAGGCACACGGACTATAGAAATATAAAAGAGATACATAGTGAGGGGTGT
Organism: Heliocidaris erythrogramma; assembly: GCA_025617745.1. NCBI lineage: Eukaryota > Metazoa > Echinodermata > Echinoidea > Camarodonta > Echinometridae > Heliocidaris > Heliocidaris erythrogramma. The sequence goes on from CM046853.1 coordinate 40,863,136, forward strand.
GGGATAAGAGTTGTCATCTACAGTCATGTAGACAATTATAGCTTATAGTTTGGGCGTGTTTATTGATAGATCATAAGAATTAGAATAGATTTTAGGTACCATGACAACCATACAAGACTTTCAATTTACTTCATGTTTTCAATATCAGCATACGCCTCTGTTTTAGCTATACTATACTCTACCGCAATGATTTAAGGTCTAATTGAAGGTTTAAAGAACTAGCACTGATTTCATGTTTTTTGCATGCTTTAAAGACATGTAGTCGATGTAGTTCCTGACAACTAGACAATAACTTAGAGATATTTCTTTACTTAATTTAATTCAGTAATCAAAACAAATTATATCGTAAAAGCTTTTGCATCCTAACTTTCCCCGTTTCTCTCCTGGGAACGGAATGGCAAATACAAATTAATATCTTGAAATGATAATAATGCCTTCGTGGGGCTCAAACCGAAGACCCTCTCATCCCCGGTCAGCAAGCCAGTCGACTGCGACAGCTCTACATTTTGCTGTTGACTTAAATAAAGCCATACCAATATAAAAAAGTATATCATGTATACAAAGAGTAAAAAAAAAATAACAGTTGGAAAAAGTCTACCCAAATAATATTTCAGAATATTTTCAATAAATTTTAATTCTTGTAGATAGCTTATGGTCTTTCCTGTGCAATAACACACGACTAATTATTACGCTTGAGTGATCAAAAACCACTTTTGTGAACGGGTGTAAAATACAGACTTTACAAGAATTGGTACTGGTTCTGGCTGATATCAACAAAATTGAGAACCCTTTAAAAATTGACAGTTGAAAAAAGTCTCCCAAATTGAATATTTCAAAATATATTCAAGAAATGTTTATGCTTGTGGATAGCTTAGGGTCTCTTCTCAAATGATCTTAAAATATATTTGAGCAAAAGCCACTTTTGTAAAATGGTGCAAAATCAATACTTGACAAAATTAATGTTTGTTTATGTTCTGGCTGGTATCAGCAAAGTTAAAAGTCATGAAAAGGCTTCGAAACTTTATTTCGTGATCATTAAAAGACGAATTGTGACAGAACAGACTTTGCTCATTGTATGTCCTGATAATGTTATATCCCATCAAAACTTTAAGCTTGAGTGAGCAAGCGAGGTGAAATTATAAGACTCACCAAAAGTAACATTTTGAAACACTCAGTAAAGTAATTAATTGCTCACTCAAGTATAAGATGTTGATGGGATGTGTAAGGATATATAGAGAACTTTCATGACTTCAACTTCGCTGATACAAGCCAGAGCCAATATCAAAATATGGTCAAGTCTGGATTTTGCACCATTTCACAAAAATTGGCTGTTGCTCACTCAAGCGTAAATATTGAGAGATATTTTGGTGCTATTTGATAGAAAAGACCCTAAGCTATCCACATGTATGAACATTTTCTAAAATATTTTGAAACATTTAATTGGGGAGACTTTTTCCAACTGTTAACTATTTTTCTGGGACGCACTGTATAATTGCCTGTGATACAATGCACATGGTGTGAACGATGAGGATTGCATGCATCATATATTTTGGTGAAGCTTAGTCTATTACACTTCACCTGCTGATTCGATATTAATGACTCCATTATTCTGTGGGAAAAGAACAATAATGGGGGAATTCATTTAATCAAGTTAATGGCATTTTAAACAAGAGAGCTCGGATACGAGACAGAGAAAAACGAGTGAGAGAAAGAAATGAGATAGAGAAAGGGAGAGAGGGTGAGGGGCTGGACATATTTATGGCCGTTGAATCCGCTACGCAATTCACCAGTTGAAGTTGTGTTGTGAATAATCGATGGACGGCTTCAGGTGTCAAGAGAATTCTCAGCATCAATATCACTCGAATAAATGCCCCAGTATTACCGGTCATTTACTTCATTTTAGCGATTCTTTCAACCGCTAGAAACCCACGGAAAGACACATTCCAATTGTCTTTCAAATACATACATTATCGTGCAGGCCCGTAGCCAGAGGGGGGGGGGGGGGGTCGTCGGACGCCCCCCCCCCCCCCCTTCTTGGGCTGAGGTCCGCTTTTTCATGAAAAAAAAAACCACACACACACCTTTAATCTTTATTAACAGAATTACACACACAACCCCTAAATTTCCCTCGGGAGTCCTTAAATTGCAGCAGAAAGCATCTAGATTTTAAAATTTTCCGGGGGGAGCATGCCCCCGGATCCCCCTAGCAGGTCCGTATTGATTATGACAAAAAGGTCCACTTTTGCCAAAAACGACCCACCCCTTTAGAAACCCTGGCTACGGGCAATGGTAATAAAGATATGGAGAAATATCGTTCTAAAACTCACCTGTTGTAATACGAATGCCATTGCCATGTACATAATGCGGTTTAAATAAGATCTTGCATTATTTAATAAACCCGTTTATCGCATACGCACCAAAGTCAAGGCTCTCGACCCATCATCAAACCATTTCAAAAGCGTAGTTAGTCTTATGGAGGTTTTGATTGTTTTTACTGTTGAATCTCACATTTTAGGCCTTGCTGAATAATAAAAAAAGCATTCCTGTTTGAATTCAGGTATTGGATGTTATAAATTGTGTTTGGAGAATGTTTGCATTGTATAATATTAAGACCAAACACATTCATTTCATATGTATTTGTTTTATTTCCATTCGGTACAAACAACAGTTGAAATCGTTTTTCGTTTTTTTTTCCCAACCAAACAGCGTTCCTAAAACGGAAGAATAAAGAGGGAATAAACCCAGTTATATCTTTTATGGAATATCTGAAACAACCTATACTGAAGTAGTTTCTGATACAGATTTAGGATATGATGAAAAGGGGAGATAGTATTTATTACGGAGGGGAGAGAGTGCAGGAAAATTTGACGTAAACAAATTATTTGATGGGAAATAGACAGAGAAAAGGAGAGAGGTGGGGGAAGAGAGAAAATAGCGAGAAATAACAAAATAATGCGTAACGCGATAATGTATAGACAGATATTGCCTTTACAGAACTCTGAATTCAATTTTCTTTCATGGACAGAGATGCTACTGTACTCAGAGACAGGGGCGTCGATCCTTGGGGTGGGTAGGGCAGGGGCAGTGGCCCCCTCACCTCAAAAAAATATTGGGGGTGACAAACATTCGTTTGCCCCCCCCCCCCCCCAATAAATCCGGAAATGATGCAAAACTCGGGAAATGAAATATTTCCAAACAATGAAATACAAAAGGTATTACACGATCAGACTTCACTTTCCCCGCGCGCAATTTCTCGAATTCTCCGAGCTTCATGTGGGGAAAATGCTCATTGAAAGGCGTTAAAAAATCATGAAGGGTACTTTTAGGCTGTCTTGCCCGCCAATCCGAAAAACGGATCGACGCCCCTGCTAAGAGGGTTGTCATTTACATACCTTATTACATTCTTGATTCTTCAGGAAGAGTCACAAAAACACAATATTTGTAGTGTGATATATAATTATGAAGCGCCAGTCACCGGGAATATGCAGTAAATACGGTTATTTTCCTCTTTACACAGGATCATGTCACATTTCCTCTTTTAAATCGTCCCCACCCTGCCCGTGGCCTAGTTCCCCATAAACGTGTAAGGATTTCTACACGCACTGCTTTTATTTCGCTATTGCACTGAAGCTTCATTTGTAATTGAATTTGCAATACGCTACAAAATGATCATTATAATTTCTTTCTCATCGAATGATTTTCGATGAAATGAATATTTCCAAATAATTAATTTTATATATCACACTTGAATATGCATCACACTATGAGTCTCTGACATAGACCAACAAAATCTAAACAAGTCGTAAAATGTTACGATATGTCAATGTCATTTACCTCAATTCAAACATCCAATGTCTACTCATATTATATGCATCAAATTGTTTCATAATTGTGGTTATAATGTTGAATGTTTATGCCAAATTAATTAATCCATTGTCTTTTTACAATGTAAACAGGACACGGTATTGAGCTTGGCTTTTTTCTCGATGATGAACAAAATTAGAACTTGAACTTGAACTTGAACTTGAACTTTCCTGTCATTTTACCCAGTGCAGTGGGGTAATAAAGGGAGGGGGTGTTCTAAACGCAAGCAGTAATTTGCATGCCCGGTATAAATCACATGGATATTGTGAAATGTCAAGGCAAATCTATTTTCGAGCAATTATACCTGTCAAAGAACATTTCACGGAAAAAACAAAACATTTTCAATCTAAACGATTTAATTGTCAATCTTATGTTCATCATTGCACTGCGTGAGAGGAGGCTTGTTATGGCAACGATCTTTGTTGGTTCATTGCTCTAGGTTCATGCCAGTGAGAGACACGATCATGTTACATGTATTACTCCCATCATTCTAACATGAAGAGAATTTCTATTCACATAGCGTATAAAGCGGCGCAGTGTTTCCATAGCAACGTACACGAAATCACATACAATACCAAAATCCCTCCATTTCCTCCATTCGTTTCAGGCGCCTCCGTGCATGTTTCTCTATATAGGAGAGCTAACAATAATTCATCGAATGCTCATTATCGGTATTCAGAGTTCCAATACCCCCCAGGGAAATGATTACATGTATGATGAAAAAAAAATCAATCCGGGATTACATGGTTTTCTAGAGTGTTTTCAGCATAAAGTGGAAGGGCGGATGTCAGTTGATGGCCAAAATTGTATTACTGCTGCCCTGTAAGGTTTCTCTATCAAAGAGTAATATCCCACCCCTGATCCCTCTCTCTCTCTGTCTCTCTCTCTCTCTCTCTCTCTCTCTTTCTCTCTAGAATATATATATTTGTCAGAAATGTTTCTTTAACATACACACCCCCCCCCCCCCCACCCATGTACGGTGTATTTGGGAGACACTTTTTGTCTTATTTATTTATCCTCGTTTCTCCCTAAAACACCATCCAGTAATATAGTTCAAAAAGTATTTATATATATACATATAGTTCAAAAAGTTCTGTCTGTCTCTCTCTCTCTATACACACAAATACATATATATATATATATATATATATATATATATATATATATATATATATATAAATATAAATAAAAAAACCGTAGAGATGTCAATTATCCGATATTTCGGGCATAGCCCTTTGTCAAGGAATGACAAATTTATTAAGCGTCAAGCAAAAATAAGGGCAAATAAAAGACGCGTAGAAACAAGATGTAAAAGACGCGCAAAATGGTCGCGTATATACATATATATATATATATTTAAAAAAGATTCCCTGTCAATATACAATATGGATGGATAATCATTTTCTAATATCGCATCATCCGAAACATGTTTACGTCACTTATATTATGTAATCTGCATTCTTGTTTTTGAAATACGATGCTTATGAGAGAATGTTTAGTACAATTATGACCTGTAACCTCCGCCCATGAATGTAATATTTGTTACTGAAGGCATTTGACAAAGGTGATATATTCACATTACGAAAATGGTTTATCAGTAGTCCCAACCTGGACCCAACACTTCAGTCATAAACCTATCCCTTTGAAAATTTATTTTCAAAATAAACCAATTTTGTTCAAATACACACCATCGGGGATAATTATGACATGCACAATGAGAAGGAAGGCGATTGACTTAAAGCAAATCCCGCTATAGTATTTATAAGATAACAACAATCATGACTGGTATATCTATATAGAATTGAGATTAGAAGGTATGAATAGTTGAAAGCATACTTAAGTTCAGACATTTTGTTTTTTCAGACATCGAATGACGTCATTTTCTAGTTTATTATCTCCTTGGAATTCATGCGAACTTAACTGTCAAAAATTAATATAGAGAGAGACAGAGATAGATAGGGAGAGAGAGAGATAAATCCTTAACTCAAATATACCATCACAATAATGTAGCAAAAATCTCATTTGAGTACCTGGCTACTATCAATAGCTCCCTTCATCCTATACTAAAAATAAAATAATGTAATGCTTTGATTTGATAGCAGCCTCATGCTATGAAAAAAACTTTGAAAGACAGCAAATATCTTTTCTTAGATATAGAAACAGTCCTCTTTATATGTTTACCAGTCAATTTGTGTGAAAACGGTAAAATATTATCGAAATGCCAATCATATTTACAATTCATTGGGCGTCAATATGTTAGTCGAATATCCCCTTGAGAAAAGCACGAAGGGAAGAAGTTATAAAAGACGTTTTCTTTGTATTCTGCAATTATTCACGCTGGACCATATTCAAACTTTGTAAATGAATACAGAATTGTCAATTATTATGTGTATCTAGCAGAATTAAAGAATGCTTGAAATGTCATTGGAAAGTTCTATGCAAAATGAGTAGTTTATCCAAGGAGTTGTGATAACTCCTTGGTTTATCGCATATTTGAAGGATGAAAGAAGAAGGGAATATTCACGGGTGAGTACAAAACAAAGACCTAAGACCTAAAACCTAAAACCTCAGACCCCATGAGGTACAAAACAAATTAAGACCATGTACAAAGTCCCATAGGCGTGGGAAATGTTAGTCTCTCTCTTCCAGACCCAACTGCATACGGCAGACTTTTTAGTCAGCTCAAAGTTTATTTGAAAGTCAGTGACCGTCAGATTGATTTTGATAACAGCCCATACTGTATATTATTCTTTAACTATATCATCCCCGCCAGTGGCGGATCCAGGGGGCACAGGAGGCACGTCCCCCCCCCCCCCCCCGGCCATTTTTTTTTTCTTTTTTCTTTTTTGCTTGTCAGGGAATTATGGAGGGAAACTGGTCCCCCATAACCCCCCCCCCCCCCCCCCCCCCCCACTGAGAGAATTTTCGAGAAGCTGGCGAGACCAAATAAATACGGGTCTACTTTTTCCAAAAGTTGACAAACCTTCATTTGTGTGCCCCTCCCCCCCCCCCCCCCCCCCCCCCCCTGTTACTCAATCCTGGATCCGCCACTGCCCGCGGGCGATATATTAATGACGTACTTAAACCATTTTCCGAGGTCGCCAGAAGGGCTCCATATACCACATCGCAAATGAGACAGGGGCTATGTAAAAGGACACCAAACAGCGATGAAAGTAAAGACCATGAAGTCAGTCGGCGACCTTTACACAGGCGTTCTGGAAACAATTCTCAACGCTGCCTGGGCGTGGTCGTCGTGCATTCAGTCGTTTTCCCAGGTCGCCTGATATGTTGATATGTGATTTCAAGACCTCTACACTCGATGATTATTTTGGCGCCAGAATTGTATAAATAATCTAACATGCAACTCGGTTCGTGTTCACGTTGGAATGAGGTTTTATATTCCTGAAACCAAATATCTTGATTTGTCTGTGGATGAGAAAAGGACCTGGAATCGAGGGTCTAAGAAATCATCACCGGACTTGCAGGAAATGCATTTATCATGCAAAGGTGTCTAAAAGCTCAGCAAGAGACTAGGGCCGTAAGTGATTGATTTCAGGCAGGTGTCAATAAAGAAGGCAGAATTATTTGTTGTTAATATTCATGGGATCGTTAGGGTCTATACTGCCAATGACGGAACGTAGAAGGATATTTTGGGTTTTTAAACTAGTCACTTAGTATCACCATATTGCAATTCCACTTCACAAATTACATATTGTTCGTTCTCCTAGATCTTTCCGTTTTAACGTCATTTTACCCGTTTCTAAAAGGCGGCGTGGGCTTCCACCATCATTTTAATAAGAAAGCCATATAGTCATCGAGAAATACCGTCGATCCACTTTATTACTTTAAAAAAGACATGATTTCTTATGCATATTTTTCCCTAGCCTGTTTTTATGAGAAGTGTTTCGGAGTATACCTTTAATCTCACGTTCTTCACCTAATCCATTAGGAAAGGGAATCAAGGTTATTATTGCTGAATTGAGGTTCCCTCTTGCGATATGCATGGCTCGGTTAATCGCCGAAGATGTAATTCTATTTCAATGTCGTCATGACATCGACACCCAACGACACGCTAGTCAATACGTATGCTGGGAGGAGGAGGAAGGTTACACAAACATTCGTTTAAATCCAAGCTCAACCCTCAAGCGTATAAATGATCACGAGTTGCAACTTGGAAATGATCCATCATTGTCAAGAGGTACATAAAGGATATGGAAATATAGAGATAGATGAAATAAAACCCTGCTGATTATTCATTCTTAATTCTTTATCCCTATAACTGTTTCAGCTATAATTGCAGTAAAGCAAAAAGCTTAACTTAATTACATTTCGTTATCAGTATAGACCTATTAAACCAGATCATAATTGTCATACATGTAGTGGGTATGTGAAGCCGAAATGGTTTCATACTTAGTTACTACTACGTTATATATTATTACTACAACTACGACTACTACTCCAACTCATAATAATGATGATGATGATGATGATGATAATGATAACAACAACAACAACCTTATTTATACGGTGCGTATAAATAAGGTATACCTAACTTTGGTAGCTTCTAATTAAAAAAATATAATCTCTATGAGCTTGAAATTTATTTCATAGTAAAGAGCAACTTATATTCTGCGTAATTATACCTTATTCATAACTTTGCTGCTACGGATAACTGAGCGGAAGGCTTTCAAAAAATATTGTCAAAATCCTCTTGGGCATACTTTTATACACGCTGTACGGCTACTATTATTGATTTCTACATCTCCTTCTGCTGTTACTAGCATGTACTACCATCATGACCAGGACTATACCCTACATGCTATTGTACAGTTGCTGCATGCTACTGCAACGCTCAGTATATAGCAGTAGTAGCAGTGGCGGATTTAGGGGCACTCCGACCGGTGCCCCCCCCCCCCTTTGAAATAAAAGTTTTACACGACTATGAGCCCAAAATGTGAGATTACCTTCGTTTACATTTTTTTCTTTTCAGAGAATTCCGACCCTTGGTAGTAATACTAGTAGTAGAAGTAGTGGTAGGCTAGTAATAATAGTGTTGGTATATCCATAATTGAGCAGTAATATCATCACAAGTTGTAGTTTGAAATAAACCTACCGATCCCAACATTGATTTGAGTACTGGATAATTTAATCGTTATGATATGAGAGCTCTGTATTATCTTTATTCCCACAAAGTGGTCGATCCGATGGAGAAAACAAAATAGAAAGGAGAGCAAACATAACATGGATCTTAACCAATGGTGTTAAACGTTAATTATACGACGACATGATATAAAATGAAAAGGAGCGATATTATGGGAAAAACTGACCTACCGCTTAAAACGATTTTGGTCACAGCAAGTAGAATATTTTTTTTCTTTACATCTCTTCTCTTTTTTAATACGCCGTACCACTATTAAATTGCTTATACTGAAAAAGTTATTTCCTTATGTGATATTTGGTCTTCATGGTAAATAACGTCCCCATTACATGGTTTATTTGGTGGCGGGAAATTCAAACTTGGTGTTTCTTACCTTTGACTCTAATGTCGATGGATGCGGGTGTTTGATGATATTGCCGTTTTCGTTTTGCTCGACCAGTCGCCATTTTCGATGTCGGCTCTCAGGCTGCTACCCTGACACGGCGAATGTGGGAAGGTATTAAGAAATGAAATATGACACAATAATTTTCTGTATAACAGAGTTTGTGCACTGATTGATGTTAAAACAAAATGAAATGTGGATAGACAACATCAGGAATATGAAGAAGTGGGAGGATACGAACTCCCACTGCACTTATAAGGATGAAGAAAAGACACGACTGGGCTGATAAAGCCTGTTAATATAGTGGAGATCGATTTACTATGTTATACAAGCTTGTTACAAAGAGAATCTTGATCCTAGATGATTACTGTTCCGCAAGTGTACCTATGTCTCCACGCCGATCCAGTGATTTGTGACGGTCCCCCGTGAATTGTACGTGACAATATGTCGACAAAAATTGCCGTAAATATAGCCTCATATGTACGTCTCCTCGATGAACTTTCCTTTTATCCATAAAGGAGGGGGGAAATGAAAGTCATGGATAATGTCGTAAAGATAATGAACTCGGAAGACACTGTGAAATGGTTAAATTAAATCTTTTATGACACCATAAGCAGGCAATGAAAATAAAACTCACTATACCGAGTGCATAATTAAACTACCACAGACGTGAGCATCTCGTAAGACGTTCTCTTCGTCTGATAAGAAGAGCGAATGAAATGCAATTTAATTCACAAGGACCTGGTAGTAAAAGGACTTCCTCAAGTCAATCTTCAAGAGTGTGATGAATTAGTTTTAAAACCTCGATGTTGTCTGGTAAGAATTTGAATCTTCTGAAAGGTAGGCCCCTACGTCTTTTTCTTCAGTCAACCCACCCACTCAGATCAATTAAACAAGGCGTGCAGTGATTTTAAAGTTCTTGAAAATCTATCAGCTTAGGGGCCCATGAACTTAACCCTATCAGGACCAAAGTCAACAACACTATGTACAAAGTGAATAGTATTTTAGTCTCGTGGTAACGAGAGGGTTAAAAGTGACGTGTCTCAAAGAAAATCGGACTCACTTTTTATCATTAGTTTTGTGTGACGAGCAGCATTTTGATTTTATAATGAACAAAATAGATAAATAAATATTCATAAAATTGAGCCATAAGTCTAAATGGGAGGCTCGATGGGTCGGCGGCCAGGGCAGTAGTCTCGTATATATATATACGAGGTACCGAGTTCGAAAACAAGTCAAAGCGCCAGTGTTTTTTGGTTTGGCATTAATCCTCAATTACCAAGTCTCTCGGTTGATAATTAAAGCCGAATCGGTCCCGGTTGTTTTCCTACAATAATATAATTGGTTTCTTAGCAGTCCGATGAAATAAATAACCTGTCAACCAAAGAATTAAGCAATCAACGTTATTCGAATTTGATAGCTGATACATGTACGCTGCAAGTGACACGGAATTAAAACCTTAAAAGGTACCAATTGCGTCAAAGACCTTATTCAGTTTTTCACAAAGACAAAATCGCTGCTTACTTTCTCATAATCGACCTTTTCCGTATACAGCACAGTCATGGACTCAAATGAAATATATAGGCTCTATTTATTTCATAAGGTCTTGTATGACGAAAGATGTGGGTAAACGAGAGATTAGGTTACTAGTATATTAAAGTGACCTATTTAAGAAAAAAATAATAATTGAAGATGACATTGAGACAATGAGGACGTCACCTGTCATAATAGAAGCAGCTTAATTGTTTTGATATATATGCTGATGAAATGATAATCATGGCGTAAAAATTTCATTGTTTTTATAAAAGACATCTTGTTTGCTATAAGCTGATGATATGATTATCATGGCGTCAGAAATTCATTGTTTGCACTTTATATATAATATACTGTATGACGTCAACTTGTCCATGAAAATATGTTACTATCCTACAACTCTTCATAACAAATCCCGCTCTTTAATAAAGACGATATGCAAATTGTGAAAGAGACTTCATCTGTTCAATCTTCGAAAAAAAAAATAGTTTAGCGTTTTGAAATTAATCAAGTTTGTGCGATGTCAATATTGTACGATATATTTCACCAGAAATTAAAAAAAAGTTTTCGAGTTTCGTCCTGATAACTTTGAAATGAGAGTCGATTTTCAAATTCATACCCTGTGCCTTTGTCGCTCGAATACAGTACTATAACAATGAGCGTACGGACAGGGTTTCGCCAGGGAAGGTCAAAATCGCTCGCCCGAATATTAACTTTTCAGTTTCGAAATTTTACTAGCGAGCGAGCAAAGATATTCACACTTTATTACAGTAAAAATGCAATTTTGTTGTCAAAATATATTAGATAAGATTTAAAATTTACAAATTTACAATTTTCAAGGCAATAATGTATTATCAAGAAGGTTCAAACTGATGGAGTCATAGCAGACAGCTTCCCTTTAGAGCGAGCTTTGATGCCGCCACAACAAACATGACAAACATGCGCTCTCCGAAAACATTCTTCCAAACGAGGAAACAAATAGAGTTCCATTTTATTGCATAACAATGGTTAAGTACAATGGAGTATGTTCTGTTATAATGATTAGTTTTCGCAGACCCAAATGTAACTTCGAAAAAGTGCACATGAATGATATAACAAGGTTCAAGCCAACATATTTAGTGCCAAAATTCCAGATTTCCTAGAGCCATCTTTCACGATGGTAATATATGAAATTTAACAATTGGAATTAAGCAGAAAGGTGTTAAAATTACCTTTAAAGAGGCATACATTTGTGACACTTTTAAGGCTATATCTAAAAAAAATGTTCATCCTGAGGCAGGGGAATTTCAGAATGAAATCGAAATTATTTACATTGAAACTGCACATTCACTTTCTGTGTTTGTCGATTTATGAATTTAATTGCGCATCGTAAACATTCAAATGTCAAAACATCTCTAAATCTTTCCCGTTTAATTTGGTGGCATCATACATCGATGTCAAAGAAACAAGGCAGTTTATTAATTCAATTGTACATCCTTTATAATCTGCCAGGTGTTTGCATTAATTACCGTTAGTTGAAACTAACATCTGTGACATTGTCTCCCCTTCTGATGACCACTGTTTGTTTTATTAGAATATTCCTGTTTTCATGAGAGGAAAAGGAGTGAGCATGTGCAGTAATGTTTGAAATGATAACACAAGTTAGCACTAAGACGAAAGGACCAAATGGATGAGTGGAATTCAACACCGGATCGTGATAATACGTGTATTTTCCAATGAATGTTATTTTTAAGGTCCCTAATTATCAAAGATTGTTGAATGGCTTTTAAATGTTAAGAATGCAACATCATGCAATGTGTGTGCAATATCTTTAAACAAATAAGGAATAGCATTATCAATTCAAGATAAATTGATATTCACTAAATAAATATCGCAATGAATAAAATCCACAAATGACTGTTGACAAAATAATCTTTTTAATGTTGACAAAATGACATATATCGCAGTGACAATGGCTAACATTTCCAGAAAGCTTTGACAATAAAGTCGAAAACAAATTACAAAATACTTCTCGATCACTGCATGTTTGTGTATAGACATCCGTTCACCAAATGTTAGAGGGACAGAAAAGTATAAATTCGTGGTATTTCTAAAGCCTTCTTTCTGTTATTTGCAGGTGCCTATTTGTAGATACCCTAATAAAATCTAACAAATTATAATATCTAAGGAGAGAAAGGATGTAGCTCTGAAACGCCTTCTCTCTTAGGAAATGCCTAAATGAGATTGTAACTGATAACCCTCGTATCCCTCCAGCCTCTGAAAACATCACGATAGCGTAAGTATATACATGCTTTGTCGGCCGCGGCCGCTGGAGAGGGAGTCATAGATATAAATTCAAATTGCCATGGCAACCATTTATGCATGTGCTATTCGTACAAAGATGCTACCCGTGCATTCTTTACTGCGGTGGCGTCATTACAAGCTCCGTGTAGGTTGTGGCAAATATAGATCGTCAAATTCGATGAATTGCATTAATGAAATACCATATTCTGCACACACGGTATACACGAATTGTTTTTGAGCTCTACATGTGCTGTTATCATGGGTGCGCCCAATGTTTCTTCTGACTATTATAAAAGAAAGAGATTAAAGTCATTTTTTGGTTCTATATTTAAATACTATTCACCCTACAATGATAAGAAGTTTACATGTTTATTAACTTTGTGCAGATCTTTTCACACAAATTGCACAATACCTGTACACCAAAAGGAAATGCTCATTTTGAACAAAGCCTGAAGACGGTAATGAGCATTTATATTAGATATGAACCTACCAGCAAAATGGATGAAATAAGGTGTGTTTTCTACTAATTTGGCTTTGTTCGGTTCTTTATCGTTAATGTGATCTTATCATACCTTTTTACATGAGTCAACAAAAACATAAAACGCTTTAAAAGAAGAATAGTGTCTTCCCTTCTATAAATTCGCTTGCGCCGAGTTATTATAAGTCGTCAGTTTTTACCAGTGTCATGATACTTTGTCAGGAATGCAAAACCTGTCCTACTTTCCTTAATCAACATATTTATTGATGTAAGTTGCCGGGTTTTGCCATTCATTGTGCGTTCCTTTCCCTGTCCATGCATGTTTTCAGAACATTTTTTTTTTTTTTGGGGGGGGGGGGGGTTGCCCGATTTTTTTTTAAATACTTTTTTGCTTGTCAGAAACTTTAGGGGAATTAGAAACCCCCACCCCCTTATTTTTATTTGCATGATAACCTTTTGGTTTCCAAATAAGAATTTGTTTCAATTATTTTTTAGGTTTCCTATTCAAGAACAAAAAAGACCCACGAATTAGCATTAGTCATTTAAAAATGACCTATAATGCGCTAACAAGAATGAATGAGATAATGCATGCAACAAGGCTTTTTTCCCCAAAGATACACGTCAGCGCGAAATTATTTTCGATTCGCACTTGACGACAGCACCATGTAATTACTGTAAGCTTTTTCAATTACCATAAATTATCAGTTCAATATCCATCATCTCACGCTAATAAAAAAATAATGTAATAGCTTATTTACAGAAAAACAAAGGATTCGTTCATTCATATTTTATGTATGATAACGTTATCATTTATGCATCAAATCCATCTTGCATACATGTTGCTATAAAATGGACAGATTCGGACAAGCTTTTGGGTTGCTCAAGGCAATTGCACATAAGGTGCTGGATTTAGATTTAAGATTATTATTTCTTTTCTTTCTTTTTATTTCAAACCGTTGCTTGAATTAGTCCATTTCAAGTTTCCTTAAGCAAATACGAATTTATTATACAAAGTCTCCAGAAAAATTTTGTACACAATAATTTATAACTGCCCAACACGATACGCAAAAGTGAACGCGAATCATTGCAAAGAGAGCCAAATATGGGATAAAACTGCTCATCATATTCGTAATTAGAAAGCTTTCTCCACTGAGAAATGCAGAGCTGTAGGGAAATATATTAAAAGTTTTTCGAAAAAATTGTTACATAATAGCCTTTGATATACGGGAAATCAGGCATTCGTTGTGTCTTTCATCTAAACATTATATTACATTAAAAAATATATTTAACGTATTCTACTTTATTTTCATGGGCGTTTCTTCTTGTTATGTAGGACATGTAGGACAACATTCTTGTGCCTTAAATCCATCATACATGCGTTGTTGCTATGATGGGCAAGCCTCTGACAAGCTTTTGGGTAGCCAAATACAGCTTTTGATGAAGGAGTAGGCCTATAAATGTAATTTAATTCCATGTCCTATAAAAATTATGTTCCTCCTTTAGAAAATGTGCCCTTTATACTTAACAATGAAAAAATCCGTGAATTGTAAAGTAAATTAAGAGTACCGAGGTGATGACGTCACAAAAAGCTATTTTTTCATTTTGACATTTTTTATACCATATCTCAAAGGAACATGGTGAAAAACATCCATATCCCAAATTTTATGGCAATTGGCTCATTGGGCCCCGAGATATGGCCTCATGAATACCTAATTAGCCCCATTGAAGTCAGTGTAAATTGGCCTGGTTCTTAACAGTTCAGAACCAGGCCAATTTAACACTGACTTCAATTGGGCTAATTAGATATTCATATAGCCATACCTTGGGCCACCATGAACTGATTCATGTCAAATTTGATGTGTGAACATTTTCCATCATGCTCTACCTAAATATGGTCATAAAAATACTGAAATACAAAAATCAAAATTTGATGACGTCACACTTCGATACTCTCATAACTTGAAAACTGACAAAACATCATTATTGTAACGAATTAGCTGATGGGTGGAATGGAGTGAAACTATGTGAATATGGGATTAAAAGCGACATTGTACGCACCTGAATATATCACTTTCACACCTTAACCCTTACTCAGCGTCATGGAGTCGAGATGATTTGGCGCTCAAACCGAGATGACAAAATCCCACCGCGTCGATCGATCAATCACCACAGCGGCTTATACCTGTTTGGCTGCCCAGACAACGCTGAACGATATATTATTCTGTTAAAAATCACAGCATCATTCCTTAAGAAATGAATACTGCTGGCGATTACAGCGTTGACAATGTCTCGTCATCTATGAAAAAGTTGAATTTCTGTGACTGAAAACCATCACGAGGCTGGGGATTTGCAGCGTTTTCGCTTTCTCCAGCCTGTTGCATGCATGCACCGAACTCTTGTAATCTGGTTGTTAACACACAACTCATTATACGTTCGGCCTCATCGGCGTGAACAGTATAGAGTAGAAGTAGCAACGTTAATTATGCTCAACCAGTGAGCACCCCCACACACAAAAACACACACATTGGACTACTTGAATCAGACGTTGACTAGATGTTGTGTGCATTTCTTTGTTTCCTTTTTAGTGCATTTTGTCATAGGTAGATGTTGAAGTCTCGAATCTTATATTCCGTATTCATTGTGAGTCTTCAGGCCTGCCGAAATTTTAAAAAAAATATATCAATTGTTATAGAATTACAAACCTAAGTTTCCATTTATTTTTCACATCTGTAGGACCCATCTCTTAGTTTGGAGAAAACGATTGTGAATAATATCGGAATATCATTTCCTTCTAACATGTCGCCTGATACTGATCATTGCTAGCAGAACCTGAGAGCCGAAACTTTGAAAAACAAAGCTTTTAGGGGGAACACCAGTGAAAATATACACGTGAAAATAAATACTAGAAAATAAAAAACTTAAGCCGACGGTTATTTGAATAGTTTATTTGCATCATCAAAGGAAGAAATAGGAACTTAGCTCTAGGAGGCCTAGGTGGGAAAAGGGAGAAAATGTCACAGAAAGAAAAAAGTCTATAGCATGACAAAGATAACCTAACTCCTCCTGCCACGTGGATATTGACATAAAATTCTAAATCTTTGTTGATTAGACATTTTGTTTCATAACTAATCATATCCTTTTATAACTAAACTTCCAATGTAGCTCTGTATGTGCTCTGCATATTATGCGAATTCCATTATTATCTAAAATTAAGAAGAACATAATACTGTGATTGGTGCGCCCCAGGAATCAATTTGTCAAATTTCTTTGATATTATTTCATTATTAGAAAAACTCACGTTTCTAACTGTCTGTAAGTTTTGTTTGTAGTGAATCAATGATGAAATTAGGTAGTGATTAAAAGCGTGAACTGATTTTGTAATAATTTCAATTGTATATAATTATAGAGGCACCGAGAATACTGTCGCCGAGTGAGGATAAAGCAGATTCTTAAAGGAGAATGAAACCTTGGGGGAAAATCAGTTTTAATGAAAAGAGAGGATAGAGAGAAGCAATTTTTTTAAAAGTTCCATTAAAATCGGTCATGTCGGTTACGAAATGAGAAAGTCATGAAAAACATTTGAAAAGTCTCAATTTACTTTCTATGGCGATCCTCAAATTGGCAATGTTGCTTCCAAATGACAGGTTTAGTAGTACAACTCTCCATAATGTTTTGTACACAAAATTTCATATTTTCCCCATTATCTCTCAAGGTGCAGCTTGTCTCCTTCTTAGCTCAAGATATATCATGGGAAAATGTATTTAACACATAATGTTGAGTTCACAAAAAGACATTCTCATTTCGTAACCGACATGACCGATTTTATCCTCTTCTCTCTGTCCTCTCTTTTCATAAAAACTAAACCTGCCATTTTGTAGCAACATTGCCAATTTGAGTGATCGCCATAGAAAGTAAATTGAGACTTTTAAAACTTTCATAATTTTTCATTTTGTAACCGATTTTGATGGAATTTTTTAAAATTGCTTCTCTCTATCCTCTCTTTTCATTAAAATTTCCCGAGGGTTTCATTCTCCTTTAAGATCGACACATGAATCAGGGAGAATGCATGTGCGGGGCCGGTATTGGGTAGGTAGAGAAAGAGGTGATGATGAGTGGTAATGTTTAACAAAATTATTGTCGGACTATCTTTTATAAAGAGACGAACCAACACTCGTCGTGGAGCCTATTCACATGCAGGTTAATAAGAGATGCTAGGAGTGAGTAATTATTATATGCATTATTTTAACTGGTTCACAAGGCGAACTTTTTTTGGCCATAGCAACAACGATTGTTGTGGAATTAAGAGAGATGCACATTTTCAACGAGACGACAAAATTTGGGAAGAATTAAAGGAACACAAATACGTAAGAGGAAAATAAACAAACACGGAGCTTTTCTCATGCTAAAGAATTGGGGGAATGCGAGCAATGAATCAATACAAATGCACTTACAGAATTCAAGAAAAATACGAAGAGGCTCTATGTGTGCCGAGGCCAGGCCAAGATCACATAGCATGTTGTAGGTCAAGACATATTGCAAGCGGATAATAGTACATTTATTTTATTTGTAGTTTTATCTATACAGGATAACATTGTCAGCTTCTGAACTGCTTTCCATAACGGCCCTGTCAGCTTTTACTATGTATATGATAATATTGATTGGCATACAGACAAAATATAAAAATATAATCCCTTGTAGAAATTAGAAACAAAGAAATAAATCAATTTACGTATATACAAAATACAGATTTGAAAAATATAGAGCTCATCATCTGCATATGAAATGAAGATTTAATCGACTTGTCTCTAATACAACTTAATTCCCAACTTGATAAGACGACTGCATAATCATGTGATAATAACAATTATTTTTTAATGTCAATCTAGAATGAGCAGCAGATCACACCATCACCAAACTCATCACTTGTTGACATTTTAAATAACACATGCAAATAAGAAGATGTATCTTCAAGCAGAGAGGCAAAGAAAATGAGTGATTCGATAAAAAAAGCTCATTATTGATGAAAAGGGGATAGGACGAGCGAGAAACAGAGAGAGAGATGGTAGATAGAGGGGAGAGATAGAGAGGTGAAAATGAGAGATGGGATGAAAGTGATAGAGTTAAAAGGGGATAAGACTCGGTTCGAAACAGAGAGAAAGAGAGGGGGGGATAATGTTCAGCAAGGAAGGTCCCCTTACGCATCTTGATATGAGAGCTAGGCTTGGCCAGACGGATAATTGCACTTTGTAACCATGGTTACTAGTACAAGTTATACGCTATGTCGTATGAGGACGGTTATTCAACCGATTTGATGGGAGAAGGATTTCATGAGAACGGTGGAGACGGTCGAGCGCTTGGCTTATATAGTAGAGTACGTTTGCGATCCTTTCTTCGCCACGCTTTGCGTTCTGCATGAATGTAATAATTATACTTCATTGTTTTACCAGCATGTAAGGCATTTGTTATTGCTAATGACAGTGGTTCAGGAAAGGGGGCAAGGGGGCACCAAAGGAATGGCAAAGAAGTTGGGGGAAAAAAAGAAAAAAAAAGAAATTATTTTAAAAATGAGTAAAATGGATGGGTACAGGACCAGAAAAGAAGATCTGTGCTTAAATCATTATGTTTTATTCATTTATGCTATCCATGTCGCCAATGTTTCGAGGCAGAGGCCCTTCATCTTTGCTATATTAAAGGTCGGTTGTCAAGTGTCAAGACAATGTCAAGCATCACACGTAAACATGTTTATCTACAGCCTGTTATATAAAGTATGATCAGCAGCGCGCAAAGGTGAAGAGAATAATATTGTGTCTATCTTAACGTAATTAATGCGGTAAGTAAAAGATACACAGTGTTCATCCAAAGCAGTTAATGTAAGTGAACGACATGACTTGATGCGAAAGTGCAATTATCTATCGAATCGACACAGTGCTATATAGTGAACGTTTAACAAAGTTACCTGCTACGAGAGAGTAGGGTAAAAAATGTACGACTGAGTGAAATTGATGTAGGCCCGGTGGCGTATCTAGGGATTGTGGCGACCGGGGCAAACAATGAATTTGTGCCTCAACACCGAGTGCCCAAACTTATCTACGTTAATCGATTTTTTGCATTTTAACTTACAACAAAAACACCCACAATTTTCCCCATGAAATTTCGCAATTGACCACTGCAATTGAGCGGTAGAGAATTTCGAGTTTTGTTCATTGATAAACTAAAAAAAAAATCTATTCACTCCCTTCTCAATGTGGGCTCAAAATTAACTAAAACCCTTGAGAAATAGTCTGGGAATTTAGCAAGGCAACCGAAAGTTGAGATTTGAAATTTTTATCAAGTTTTAAACCTTTGCAGCAAATGCTATTTTGTACACGTTATTCTACATTTGGGGTCCAATATTTAACAAGAGGCTAATGGAATTCGCAGGGTAGCGAGCGAAGCAAAGAGAATTACAGTATAAATTTCTTAACCCTTTAAGAACGCAATTTAAAAACTTTCTATTATATACTGGGCCTCGAAATTACGAGATCCTGAAGCAACATAATTGTGAGAGGGAGCAAAGCCACATAGCGTTAGAAAATTTTCAAATTTTAAACCCTCAAAAACTGTTGGGGGCGCATAAACCTTGAGGATGATAATTTTTCTTCATTTTCTCCCCCTTTTCTTTGTCTCTTCTGCGGTTTTTTTGCTCCCCTTCAAGTGCAGCCCGGGACACCTGCCCCCTGTCCCCTGCCCCCCCCCCCCCCGTAGATACGCCAGTGTGCAGGCCTACAGTAAGGTAATAAAACTGTCTACCGTCCTATTATTGAGTGATAAGCAATACATGAAAACTGACATAGGGATGCAGCTCCACCTTTGTTGCTTTCTTAACAACAGTGTCGGACTCGACGGTGAGCCTCAGTTCTGTCGGGTTTTTTTAAAGGTTCATGGGACTGCCGGCCCACGAGACGGACAACCCGACGGTCTCACGTGCTATCGGTCTACTTGGTTATCCTCTTTTTTTTTTTCCTTCAACTTGATTTCCTACCGATATTTCTCTCAATTATTTGCTGTTGGGCAAAGAAGATAAAATATAAAATTAAGGCAACACATGTCAGCCCCCCCCCCCCCCCCGACGATAAGAATAGAGAGAATGCGAGGAAGATAAGAAAAAGAAAATGGATGTTAAAGGAAGATGTTTTATAGGGTGAAATGAGAGTCATCAGATTGTCTCGTTATGAATAGATTAACGTTGATATCAATCTATATGCATGAAATATAGCAAAAAATAGGGGGCAGAATACTAATTGGGAAGATGCGGATGAGTACTTTAATAAAGATAGAATTGCGGAAGAATAAGCTTATATTTGCAAAAGCGAAATTGAAAGAAACAAGTCAAAGTCTACTTTAATCATGTGATACATATCTGAACAATATGAAGATGGGTGTGGGCAACTTGAACACTAAGAAAACAAACAGAAAGTTAATATACAGGGCTTGTTGTATAAATTTAATTATCGCGAAGTAGTCCTTTCCGATATTATCATAGGGTGTGTTAATATCAAATAGAAAGATTGAAAACCATGAAAACTTATTTGAGTCAAAGCAATAACATGTAATAGAAGGTGTAGATACAACTACACAAAGATACTAAGAGTACGTGAGTACAGAATAACACTGAAGTGTCCTGATGGTGTAAGGGGGCAACGCCCCTACATGTTTTCTACTATAAAACAAATTTTACTGACTTTTCAGTCACAGTGAAAAGTATTTCTAAATTAGGCTATAAAAATTCAAAATTCCTTCAAAATGATACTACCGGTAAATTGGAGGAAAATATCAACTCAAGAGAAGCAAATGTACAGTCATTACAGTTCGATATACCTTGAAATCAAATAAGAATATCTTCAAACGTGTACAAATTAATACATTTTATGTGTGTGGCTTGTAAACAACGAACCTGTTAAAAAGACTTTCGTTTAAAACAAAATGAGACGTAAAATTTTGCTCGCTCGCTCTCAAATAAGTATCAATTAATTGTGCTGATGCCAATGACACTTCATTGAATATACATGTAGCCTACTAATAAAAGCAGATTAAAATCATAATTGACAAATTTCTTAAGGGATGCAACGGTCAGAATACAAGAATGAATAAAAAATGAAAATAACTTACTTAGCCTGTAGATGGGAAAAACAAAACAAGTTGAAGTTTATACGGATGTGAGCTTCACTTTGAATTGACAAATTCTTTTAACCGTGAAAGAGATAAACTGATAATTTTTTCTGCAGGTGTAAACATGTGCAGTAAAAACGTGACTCTAACGAAATGAAATCAAACATGAAATTTTACTTAGATTAATAACTTGTGACGAGAGAGAGGGAGGGGGAGGGAGAGAGACAGGCAGAGAGAGAGAGACAGAGAGAGAGACAGAGAGACAGAGACAGAGAGAGAGAGACTGAGAGAGAAATAATAAGAAAGAAGAAATAATGTTATGACAGGGATGTTGATTTGGGGGTAGGGGCAGTTGACGCCCATTTACAAGATCTTCTAGCGATGCAACACATCCAGCGACATTTTCTCTGAACTTTATCTAGTCAAAGATGTAGAGGTGAACGGATATGGGTAGGATTGTTTTTATGCCTGGTTTAATGTTCGGGGCAGGAGTAGGCACATAGTGTTACGCACAGGGTTGATGCTCTAGGAATTGCTTAATATTTAAAATTGACAGAGGATGTATCGTAGAACAGATCAATATTGGGTATCATAATCAATTATACTTAACGATCACAAAGATGGGTGCCTCTATTATCATTATTTTATAAATTTCTACTTTGTTCTTTACACAGTATCTCTTCAAGTTGGAGTATCCATCCTGGTATTAAGTTGATTTGGATAAAAGAAGAAAAGTAAGAGAAACAGATTAGTGAAAGTTTGAACAAAAACAAACCCCAAATATTTTGGACGTTGAAATTAATGGCAAATGGAAGAGGAGCTCGCAAGATACATCACGGAGTTGCCAATTTGTGTTTTCATTGATTACAATTTCAAAAATTCCTATACATTAAATAACTGCTTCATGAGAGAAATGGAATAGTTCAAGATAATATCTATTTGAAAAGATTTAGTCTTCTTTTGAAAAGACATACCTATAACAGAAAATAACTTCATACAAAAAGAATCAATCTTTATCAATTTTTGTGTCTTTTATGTTTGTATTATTGCAAGTACAAAAACTAATTATTCTGCAATTGGATATGCGCGTGACAATCGGTATCGCCTATATATTTAAAATAGTGTAGTACGTTTTTAGAATTTTCCAGAAAGAAACTGATGGTGGCTTAACATGATCGCAAAGACTTTCGAGAAATCAACCTTATCTTAGGCAATTTATACAGCCTTGTCCATCACTTTTTGAAACGTATAACATTACTAACTAACAGTAACACGTAATCTATAGGCTATACAACCATGACAACAGCCTGCGGGTATCTAACTTGCCCTTATTAGTTGACTTCTTGCAGTCGTCTTTGATAATACATGTACTCTAAACCGCATGGCATATTACATAATACTTCAAAATCATGGAGTAAAAGCAATAAACACAGTGAAGAAAAAGGAGAGCATGTTTTTTATAATACATGACTGTTTTAAGATTATCAAGAGCCTGTGTTTTCACCCGCGTGTGCAGACGTTTCTTCGAGACATCGTTTCTAGGAGAATTGTGAAAGCTTAAATGAGATTGGAGTGATTTACCAAACTAACTGACACACTCTGTTTGCTCAGCAGTCGAGAAGAGCGTTGCTACAGTACAAATGATATTAATTTGCTCCATCATTCAACGCATCACTTAAAGGGAAATCCAAACTTAATGGCAAGTTGCTATGAAAGAAAGAGGAAACAAATCAGAGAAGCTGATTTGTTAAAGTGTGAACGAGATCGGGCAAGCAATAAGAAAGTTATGAATATACATATGGGAATTTCAAATTGGCCGAAAAGGTAGTCACCTTGATATAGTGGCGGGCAACTCCCCCATTTGCTCCAACACACAAAATGACTAAAATGTCATTTTTTCGAAATCTATTACTCAGTACGATCGGTTTCTTTCATGAGGACCTATAACAATATGCTATCTACTATATACTTTGAGTACTGCCCCGAGGGAAAAGGCCCTTCGGAGAAACAGCAAATTAATGATATTTTTTGTACGAAGACGGGAGAGTTGTCCGCAAGTACATGTATTTCACCACCGACTCACCAAATTGCCAATTTGAGATTCGCATTTGATCTCATTTTTCAAACATCAATAACTTTCTTATTCCTCGTCCGATTTCTTTCAGACTTTCACCATCCTGTTTTTTTCTGGTTTTACACAAATCATCTTATTACCAAGGGTGGATTGCCCTTTTAAAAAAAGGGACAGGTACGTGTACGGAAAAGAATGAAGCGACACGCAGAGAGGGGGGTGGTACGATAGATAAAGAGAGAGTGAGGGAGCGAGGGAGAGGGGAGGCAAGCAGTTGTGTATCCAAAATCATCGCTAAAAAAGGGGAAGCATCTCCATTTGTGCCTTAACCCTAAAAGGGCCGGGTTATTTTGGCTATGCCACAGGGGGGGGGGGGGGGGGGGGGGGGGGAGTGGATTCTCCCCTCCCCCCCCCCCCCCCCGAGATCACGACCGTCGACGGATTGCCGAAAATCGGCACGCACGTCGTCCATAACGTAATCTACAAAACTGTGTAGTTAAATGCTCCGAAAAAAATTCACATTATTTATGCCAATTTATGCGTGAAATCAGAATTTTGCTCTAAATCATTAAATAAAGCTCAAAAAATGCTAATTTGGGGTCTAGACACTCTTTCCAGTATTCTTAGTAAATATCCTTGGAAAAAATTGGTATCAAAATTGATTTATGTATTTTATTGTATTTTTTATGTATTTCTTTGTTTTTTACCTTTTGTTTTTGTTTTTTAATGAAATTTGTCGGAGACACTTTTGCGATCATAAACAGCATACAATAAATCAATTCTAATCAGTAAAAGTAAAAATATTCATAGATTTATAAATTTTGGCTGAAAACACATTTTTGTATTGAAATTATACATGAAATCAGGTTTTTGAGCAATTTTTGGTCTGACGTGAAAATACATAATGTTGCGCAACTTTGGAACCTCATGCCAAGACGTCTCGAATTTGGTCTCAAAAGATGCGCGAGATTCGAAAGAAAAAAGTCCTGAAACGCCGCGGCGATTGCTTTGCGCATATATCGTGAGAAATGTCTGGGGGTAGATTCTCCCCCCCCCCCCCCCCGGCCCTTTTAGGGTTAAAGCTGGAGGGGGGATAGCAGTAGCCAGCTTCAATCTTAAAGCTGGAGGGGGATAGCAGTAGCCAGCTTCAATCTGGATACACCACTGGCCAAGAGTAGACAGAGAGAGAAAGAGAGAGAGAGGGGGGGGGGGGGGGCGTGTGAAAGGAGAGGATGAGAGACGCACAACTCCAGAAAACCAGCAATAAAGGCAGAAGATTGCAACAAAGAGTATGTGAATATAAGTTATTAACTAGTATTTAAAAATAACTATTCTGACGTACACATTATTGACTTGTGAAATTATCCATCGTTGATGTAAATTTAATTCCATGCTCGCCAGGACATCATATTGCACAAAATCTGACAAGTTCCTTGATGATCAAATCTAATTTCGTTTCTCTCTATGAATGCAGAGCTGTATTATGATTAGTACAAACAAATGCTCGATATGTTTATTAATGGTGGGCGTCATCGGGGTTTGTTTTCGCACTATTATTTATTAAGTGTTACTAATGGAAGAATTAAAGATCTACAAATATAAAACCGCATTCTTAACTGAAACTACTGTTATCAAAATTGAGCTATCACAAATGGTATGATACAACCTTTTCTTAAACATGACAGCAGTTAAACCCCCTCCTCCTCCCCCCCCCCCCAAAAAAAAAGAGATTAACCTACAAAAATGTTAAATATATCATCTGAATTATTTTCAATAATGGTAGCCTCTATTGCTTAATGCAGTTCAATATCAGATATAGGATCAATTACATAATCAACATTAAATATTGAACCATTTACCACCATCACAATGCAAAATCAACAAGTTACCGGTACAATAAAAAGTTCTCTTTCTGACCTTTTCCTGTGAATGAGGATGAAAACAAAATCTCTAAAAACCACTTTATATTCATTGTTATTCACTTGTTAAGTACACTTTCATCAACACGATGTGAAGGATCCATACTTGGTGATAATGATTTACAATGCGATTCATACATGAGATAAGGTCACTTACGAACCAGGTCAAATCAATCGTTATTCCTTTCACACATACCTGCAAGCTGAATAAATGTAACGAGTATAAACAGTACTCCTCGATTTAACATAAAGGATTCTACATGTGGGCCATTCTCAGTCACGTGTGTGACCATAATCCTGAAAAATAGTTGATTCAAAGCTAATTTTGCAGTATTTATCTTGCAGCAGAAGGCTCTCATTCTTTGACATTTAAATAACAGTCTTACCTCTAAGACGGTTACGTGTGTGACCGTTTGTTCCGCTTTACAAAGAATTGCCCACGTATGAAAATGGACAAACATGATGGACCTAGGCCTTTTAAAAATGATCTTCAACATATGTAGTGACTTTGCTGCAGAGAAAACGATTGGAATTTCATATTTCAGCCAAGATAAAAACAGTCAAATACCAGATATTAAATACCTGGTAGTACAATGGCCTATACTATACATTGGATAATGACTGATATTAAATAGTGCAAACTTGATCTTCTTCTGCTAAAATAAATTACATATATTACTACCTCCATCCATGCAGTACATGTACCTTCTTTTGTAAGAAGTATTTAATGTTTGTATTTCTTGATAATTGTTATTTACTGAGATATTTTATTTTCAATCCCTTTAATGCTATAATAAGGCCTTTCAGCAAACAAGATTGTTTACCTTCAAATTTATATAAAATTTATTTCCCATGAGACATTCTTCATCCCATTTTAAAGTTCTTTAAGTATTAACATGATTGTTTTTCCTTTTTACATCTTGTGTTTTCTGTCTGGACATGGTAATGCATATTCATTATCCCACTTACACATAAATTTTATCACTACTTGAGTATTCCATTCTGTGGAATATGCATGTTATACATAATACAATCATATCTTGATGATTTGTGACAATTCATCTGAGAGGGCAGTATATAGGTTTGATATTAATGTGAAAATTAATTCTCTCACAGCCCCCAGTACGGATGCAATTCAGTTTTGTCATGTTATAAATCTAATGCAAAGAAACATACAAAAGTAGAACATGTTGTTTACACAATGCTATTAGATAACCTAAGTTTCTTAACATATCTTACACTTTGAAATAATATATATTTTTAACTTCATGTTTTTCTTGCTTGGAACTTCACATCAATAAAATACACTGGATGTAAACTCCACATAGAGAGTGTCCAAATGGGGAAATCGGCAGATTGGCAGTTGTATATATATAGCACAAGCATTGGGATTCTTGCAATAAATCGACTCTCCTGTCTATGATACATTACAAATCATAAGTTCCTGATTTCAAAACCAAATCAGAGAGAATTTTATTGAATTCTTTGAATAAAAGAAAAATTAACACATTCTAGTTGAGATAACAGAATGTAAATCCATGCAGTGATTTTATAATACTTATTAAGGCACGAATAAGGCACTTCAAAAAATTGATACAATCTACCATAAAACAAACCAGCACATGCACTGAAGAACATCAATAAATTAACCACTGAATTTATCACTGAATTAATAAATTAATCACTGAAGAATCATCAATAAATTAAGGCAATAAAAGTATTATAACTGACCATTGGAAATACATTTATACTGATGTACCAGAATGAAACAGTTTGTATGTTAACCCCTTCACAACCACCAAGTCTTTCAATTATGGTCATAAATCAAATTTCAAGTGTTCATTATGGATAATAGTGCTATGTTTCATTGCTAATTGGGTATGAAATATCTTCTATGGGAATATACTTCCCGATGAATGTACTTGGCTCTGTTTAGTTAAGAAAAATGCAGCCATTCTTTAATAGTCAAAACACATTGTTCAATGCTCACATTCTTATGCAGGATTTAAAGCCCACAGCATGGAAGGGATTAAATACCTTAATTCTGAAATGTTTTTACTTTCAGATAAACACCAACCTCCAAATCTAAAACAAACACATACATCATACATGTATTTTTAAAAAAATTCTACATTCATTAATAAATGTCATTGGAAGACTTAAGGATGAAAACAAAAACAATCAAAAAAGAGATGTTAAACATCACGCAGAATACAATGAGGAAAAGAAATGGTAACAACAAACTGCCTACAAGTAAGCATCCTACGAAAGATGTTGGCTACTTTTCAGTTTAACACTGTGATACACTTATTAAAAAACATCACTAAATATAAACCCCACCATCCTAGGCATACATTCTGCTAATGTTTATCAGGAATGCATAGTGTCCCTATCTAGACTGCAGATGTCATGATATGTGTCAGTACTAAAAGAGTAAGATGTTTGAAAATATTCTGAACACATAACAGTACAACTTGACGTCAGACACTAATACTGAATTCTACAAATACAAGGAATCATGCTACAATAAATAATACATGCAATCAATCTACTAAAGAGAAGAAAAAAACAAAATGGAAATAGAATTAAACTCCTTTCTTTGATCTCTCAGGAAGGTTGCCACCCGATTGACGTCGCCTGACAATGATGATGAAGAGGACGACGATGACCACGGGAATGCCAATGATAAGGAGCTTGGAAGTTTGTGATTCTGGTAGTACTTCCTGAAAGACAAGAAATAAATATACATTCTATTAACATGAAAGATACTTTAAATACAAGCCATTATTCATTTTTATAAAACGGGTTCAAGAATGTAGCCATCGTGATTGGTCAAAGAACACCACGTGACCGTGCAAAAAAAAGTGATAACGCACAGCAAAAAGGCTCTAAAGCACGGCTGAGCTGCGCGTACGCGTACCTCTGGTGCGTGCAAACTTAAAACGCAATGAAATCGCGTAGTTTAATTGTCATTTTTGCGCAGGGATTACATGCGCGCACTGAAACGCGCATGACTTTTGTTGGCTGCGCTTCTGTGATGTCATCCAGGAAAGCAAATGGCAGCCTCCATGACTGTGCGACTTTTGGCATTTCTATGGGGTTCGTAACCATTTTTATAGACTTCATAATCATATTGCCGACCCGTTTTATAAAACTATTAATACATGGTTGTGAGTTTGTGCGTTAGTGCGATCTGGCAACATGCAGGTGTTTATCGTGGTGTCAAACACACTCGGCTTGCGCCTTGTGCGTATAGTACACCGTGATAAAAACCTTTGCGTTGCCAGATCGCACCAACGCACTCCCAACCATGTATTAATAGTATACTAACAAACAATACTATAAAGCATACTTGATGTCAAAAGATTAATGGCGTATATATTTTGTTACAATGTAACCTCTCTAACAGGTGATTCAATACAAGTCTCAAACACAAGTTTTAATTGTGAGATAAAACTATTTCCTATATTCTTATGGATGCCATGATAGGGAGTAGAGAAACTAAGTGAGGGTGTTGTATTTTCCCCGGCCACCTCTGGGTTTTTTCCTCTCTTTTCCTTGATCTGTTATTTTGTTCTGTCTATTTGATTGAGATGAGAGAGGACCATGCCCCTAACTATGCCCCTGTTAAAGGGAAATCCAACCTTAATATCAAGTTGTTCTAAAAGAAAGAGGGAAATATCAGAGAAGCAGATGAAAATGTCAGATTTGGGTATTCATTTGAAAGAGGGTGATGTAAGGACAATTCCTACCAATTATTATGCCAAGTTTCAAAGAAATTGAACAAATGCTCTTGAAATAAAGCAAAAATTCAAAAAACCTAACCTCAGGTTAAGTTTTTGGAACACAGTTTAACTCAATTGACATAAATTGACCTTTGACCTTGTTCCACATATTTGTGTGCAAGTTTCATGGAAATTGAACATATATTTGTAAAATGAGAGCACAAAATTGTTGACGCCAACGTCGCCATCTCCACTGTCGGAAAAGTGGCGGCTATTTCTCGCTTTTTGCTTATGCAGGCGAGACAAAAATGATCTATAAAATACGCATTTTTTCTCTGGATTATGAATACATACATAATACTATACTGTAAACGCTGTTATTTTCGCATGATTAAATTTTCGCGCTGAGCGACCCCAAAAGATATTTGCGGGTTCTTGAATTCGCGCTGCACAATTACTCACTCGCACTCTAAAACGAATTGGATTCAAACATGTATCAATCAGATGAAGCGCGCAATGCAGCGTCCATTCAAAACAAGCATAAGAAATCGTGCTACTATTTTTGCGTGTTCTAGAATTCGCGCCCGCCGAAAATAGCGCGAAATCAGCGAAAATTAATGTACCGCGAATATTTCTGCATTTACAGTACATGAAACTTCAATACCAATAAAATATTAGTGGATACCTAATTAATGTGGTTGAACATATGTTCAGGGTTAGTGTTGCTATTGGGGTTTAGGTTAAGTTCAGGTTTAGTTCAGGTTTGAGGTTGCTATTGGGTTTTAGGTTATGTTCAGAGTTAGGGTTGCTATTTGGTTTTAGGTTAGGTTCAGAGTTAGGGTTGCTATTTGGTTTTAGGTTAGGTTCAGAGTTAGGGTTGCTATTTGGTTTTAGGTTAGGTTCAGAGTTAGGGTTGCTATTTGGTTTTAGGTTATGTTCAGAGTTAGGGTTGCTATTTGGTTTTAGGTTAGGTTCAGAGTTAGGGTTGCTATTTGGTTTTAGGTTATGTTCAGAGTTAGGGTTGCTATTTGGTTTTAGATTAGGTTCAGGTTTAGGGTTGCCATTGGGTTTTAGGTTATCTTCAGGCTTAGGGTTGCTATTGGGTGTTAGGTTGGCTTCACAGTTAGGGTTGCTATTGGGTTTTAGGTTAGGTTCAGGGTTGTTAATGTTGCTATGGGGATTTAGGTTAGGTTCAGGGTTGTTAGTGTAGTTGCTAATGGGTTTAGGTTAGGTTCAGGGTTGTTAGTGTTGCTATTGGGTTTTAGGTTAGGTTCACGGTTGTTAGTGTTGCTATTGGGTTTTAGGTTAGGTTCAGGGTTAGGGTTGCTATTGGGTTTTAGGTTAGGTTCAGGGTTGTTAGTGTTGCTATTGGGTTTTAGGTTAGGTTCAGGGTTGTTAGTGTTGCTATTGGGATTTAGGTTAGGTTCAGGGTTGTTAGTGTTGCTATTGGGTTTTAGGTTAGGTTCAGGGTTGTTAGTGTTGCTATTGGGTTTTAGGTTAGGTTCAGGGTTGTTAGTGTTGCTATTGGGTTTTAGGTTAGGTTCAGGGTTTAGTGTCTGGTCAAGGGTTGAATTTAAGAATTCAGTTAGTGTAGGATATTGACCATGGAGCATTTGTCACCTTAATAATTGTCGTACAACCCTAATTACATATACTAACCTTCAACTGATCCGCAATATTTTCCGTCAGAGTGTCACTAAAAGACAAAGTAATACAAAATTACAATAAAATCAATTTCTAGCTTTGCCATGAAATACACAAAATAATGTCATATCTCACATTGTATATTTACCCTATAAAAATGAGGCTAAGGCTAAAGAAATAATATCTAAATCCTTTTTGAAGCACATGGACATTATCAATATTATCATTGATATTATTGCTATTATTATTGTGCGTATTTGAATGAGAATTATTTAATTAGTCTGAACAAAACAAACATAAAGTAATTACTTGTAGTAATTACTTTAAAGCTCATGTACAGTTTCAGTAGCACAAATGAAATTGGAAAGAAACGTGATAAATATAGTCCCATGTTGGTCTCCTTGTATAAAAACAATGTTAAAAAAAAAGCCTTAAATATCTGTAAGGAACGCTAGATTACTGCCATATGCTATGACCTTTCCTCCTCCAAAGGCCCTCGTACAGCAATCTTGGGGCCTCGCATAGAAACAGCATGTGTGTCACTGTGTGTAGCTACTCATTGGTTTTACACGTGTGTGCATATAGTGTATGGTACATGCTGCTGTCATTGTGAGGTTACGTGCCTGGCCCGGCATTTAAATTATTTTTTGCCTCTCCTTTGTTTAATATTAAACTTTAGGAGGCAAAATCTGCAGGGTCTTACCATTGCTAATATCTCGCTATGAACAAATATTGAAGAAATCTGAAGCTAAGTATTTCAGGGCTTAAACAAAACTCTACATTACCTTTAACTTGGTGAACTGGTAGCATAATAATATCATATGAAATACTTAAGCACTTTTCTTCCTTTGTCAATTTGAAAAGACAAAAGAAAAGATGAATGTGACTGCATCTCCTATATGCCTCCGCCTAAATTCAGTTGATGGCTCAAACTGTTCTTGAAAATTGTGATAACCAGAATAAAAAGCCTTAGAAAATTAAATGTTAGTTGACCTCTTTGACATTTGACCTTACACCTTATAACCCAAATGTCTGATCACTTTATCTCCTCCTAGTCATGAATACAAAATAGCTGAGATATGGTGATAACAAAGCTCAAAAAAAATTAAGTTCACATACATGGATAATGACATCTATGACCTGTCAACTTTGAGCTCTGTGAACAAAAATCTAATTAGTACATGTACGTCCCAATATGGTGATGCATACTACATGTACATGTAGTTCCAAGTTTGAAGTTAATGGCTCTAATTGTTCAAGAGTGTTAACAAATGCAAAAACATGAAATTTTATGGTAAATGACCTCCATGACTTTTGACCTACATTTGCCAAAATCTAATCAGATTGTCTTCCTATGGTGATACATTCTAGTATCAAGTTTGAAGTTAATGGATCAAATGGTTCTTGAGATATAGTGTTAACAAGGCAAAAACCTGCAATTTTGGAATTGACCCCTATGACCTTTGACCTACATACCCCAAAATCTAATCAGAACGTCTACCTATAGTGATACATACTAGCACCAAGTTTGAAGTTCATACCTCAAATGGTTCTTGAGTTATTGCGAGAACGACGCGAACACCTCAAAATTTCAGAAATTGACCTCTATGACCTTTGACCTTTGACATACGTTCCTCAAAATCCAATCAGATCGTCTTCCTATGGTGATAAATACTAGCACCAAGTCGGACGGACGGACGGACAACCCGAAAACAAAATATATATATATATATTTGACTAACGGGTACATTAAGTCAACACCTAACAATGCAGTTTATTCCGTCATAATAGCGACCCCTACATTAGGTCGACAGTTGAACAAAGAAAAAGAACAAAAACTGTCCTCCTAATGTACCCATTAGGGGTATGTATATATATATATATTTGACTTACGGGTACATTAAGTCGATACCTAACAATGCAGTTTATTCCGTCATAATAGCGACCCCTACATTAGGTCGACAGTTGGTACATTAGGTCGACAGTTGAACAAAGAAAAAGAACAAAAACTGTCCTCCTAATGTACCCATTAGTCGTTTATATATATATATATATATATATATACAAATTATGTATAACAATGCGCCCTCCCGGCTATTACCATAATGGCTTTATGGCAACACAAGGACTTGGGACCCTTGTTGTGCGGTATATATAATATATAAAAGAATGGTATATTTATTGAAAATCTGTATGGCAGCCAGTAGGCACCACCTTTGGTGGGGGGAGGCTTAAAAAGGGGGATTCTTTATTGAAATTGCAATGATTATGTACTCTTCGAGGAGATAAAAGTTTGTACACAAGTAGGTATGGATCCAGTAAAGCCAGTAACTAACGACATGTACTATACATAGCTTGTTTTTAGAAATTATTGTACATATATGCAGGTATATCACTATCATCGTCTATGTTGCTCTCTGTCTATCTTTTTCTCCCTCCCTTGCTCTCTCGACTCAAGAGCACAATCCTCTCTCTCTCTCTCTCTCTCACACACACTCTCTCGACTCAAGAGCACAATCCTCTGTCTCTCTCTCTCTCTCTCTCACACACACACACACTCTCCCGACTCAAGAGCACAATCCCCTCTCTCTCTCTCTCTATCTCTCAAGAGCTCTCTGTCTCTGTCTGTCTGTCTCTGTCTGTCTTTCTCTCTAAAGCTCTCCCCAACCCACTCTCTCTCTCTTTATTCAAGTTTCCATGATACAAAATGTAATCTCGTGCCTCAACAACCTAGCTTTATGTACATTGTATCATGC
Organism: Heliocidaris erythrogramma; assembly: GCA_025617745.1. Taxonomy (NCBI): domain Eukaryota; kingdom Metazoa; phylum Echinodermata; class Echinoidea; order Camarodonta; family Echinometridae; genus Heliocidaris; species Heliocidaris erythrogramma. The sequence goes on from CM046853.1 coordinate 40,897,097, forward strand.
ATACATGAACATGTCATACAAAATATAACTCGTTTCCCAAGAGTGTTCCTCAAACATAGGCTTGACTATATCAGCTGTAAAGATTCAAGTTTAACTTACAAAGGCGTTTGTTCAGGCACTACATCGATAGCTTGAAGCTGCTTGTAGCCATTCTGCGCAAAGGCAATAACAGCTGAATCATCCCTAATTTGCAGGTTGTAGATATAGTGCTTCCCTCTCCGAAATCTGTATTTGAATGTAAAATGAGAACATGAAATATATCCGTCAAGATGTATTTCTTTGTTTGTCATTAATTGTGCTACAGATGAAGCTAAAATCATACCATATTTCCCCAGGATAGCAATCCATGTTAAAGTATAGAACATTTTGCTACTTTTCACTGTTGTATCTATCAGATGGTTTGCTACCAATATCTGTTTTTAAGAGCTGCAGCATGCAATGGTTCCAAAGTACAACTTTCTTTCATAACAAAGTACACCATCACTGTTTAAATTAAGGTCATGATATTTAGGACTTGGTGTATTATTTTATAGTCTGTGTACCATACGCTGGTGAATCTACTTTATGACTACTGGTGATTTCTTTCCAATCAACATCTTCACAATTTATTCCTTGTTAGCTTGTTAGCAGACCAATATAATGTAAAAACTTGTGTTAAAGGGGAGCAATCAGCTCAAAATTATTTCATATACAGCAAGTACGTATAAAATCAACTAAGAAAAACTTAACCACGGGCGGTATTCTGAAAACTATGTTATATTTTATGTTAAGGAAAACTATGTTAATTATCGTAACAAACTGAGATTGCACGCAATTGCTTGCACAGATGTCCTTGTTAACTTTACGCCAGCAATCATTAAGCAATGACTTGTCCGGATTTTGATTTGTTATGACAATCAACATTGTTTTACGAACATAAAAGAGCACTCTATGGGTGAACAGTTCAGAAGTATGAAGAAAATAAACTTAAGGATAACATAAAAACCCAAACATGGAACCCAAGTCGGACTTGGGTTTCCGTGCGTGTGAGTGTGCATGTTTGTGTTTGTGTGTGTGTGTGTGTGTAATTGGGTTTTTATAGACGCTTATCAATCAGATATGATTATTTACGTCTGGGGACGGACCTTTAACGTCACCATCCAAAAGACGTTACTCAGTCTCGAACCTGGGTCCACTGAATCAGTTTAGAACTTCCACTGTTAGCTGGATTACAGGCGCACGCCACAAACAACCAGTTATGTTTGCATCAAGTAGTCCACTCACAAGTCGCTTTTTACCTTCAGTTAGGTACAGAGTATATTTTCTCTTTACAGAAGTAATACATGGAGCTGATATTTGATCATAACATACTGGCATGAAATCCAAAATATTCAAAGCAAACTATTTGGAGTCATGTGTTTATTAATTAACACTATATAAAATAAAACCGACATCCAACAAAAGGACTACTTACAGATGTATTGCAGGTCCCGAAGCGAGCTTGAATCGCTTGGTAGTTTTGGGGCTATTGACAACATCCACCACTGCAACATTGACCAATGAATGTAACCTATAATGTGAAAGGTAGAAATAAATAACTTGCAGCCATTGTTATTCTAAAGTGAACATGCAAAATATAAAGTACGGCATTTATCCGCACAGCTCTCACCACAGAATCCTTCAAAAACATTGCTGAAGACTCAGGTCTTCAATTTGAAAAACTAGCCATTTCATATAATATGACTATTGAATAGACTGAACACTGTTGATAATTACTTTTTGGAAAATTAGATATCGTTTTATCTGTGAATACCACAAGCAGAGCACCTAAGGAATTCATAATGTATTATATATTTGGAGAAAGTACCACAAGCACATAATTTGGTGGAAAACAGCGTTATAGAACACATCATTATTATTAATTTGATAGGACAACTACAAACTAAAATAGTAACTGAAAGATAGATAGAAATTGTCAACAAAATTGACCTTAATGAATCTACATGACCCAATTAATCAAACCACAATATCTTATGTGTAGAAGATAAAATCATGATATAAGATTAAATTATTCAGATGTCTAAACACAACAATTCTGCTGTCTCCATTTTGATAAATTATATTTTAGTGACAAAGTTTTAAATCAAATCTTTATGTCTGGAAACAATTCAGTTAAGCAGACAAATAGTTATATAGACAAGCAGACAGATAGTTGTATGACAAACAAACCAAACATTTTATCTCTTTCACTTCTTCTAGTGATACAGAAGTTCAAGGAGCCTGTTTACTCCAGGGCGAAACATAACATTGTCTGTTACCTTTGTACAGGGTGGCCCAGAGAGAATGCTACACCTGAGACACAATATCATTACTTTGGGTTTTATTGGGTAGAAAACTCTTTTTCCGAGTAAAATGCACCAAGATCATCAATTTTGGGTGAGGTGTTTTAATTCTACATCTATTTTTGTGAGGCAATGTCATTTTCAAAATTTGCTCCTTTCACAACCGTAGTCATGCTTGAAGCAGTGAGAGCTTTGCCAATGATGGCTTTTCATACAATCTTCGTTTCATTTATGTTGTCTTCATTTTCAAAGCGAGAGCAGTCATGCATTTGTTGACAAAGCTGACTGCACAAAAAACGGTCATTGGAAAATTTCGAGGTGCGTCAAGCATGACTACAGTTGCAAAAGTAGCATATGTTCAAAAAGACATTACCTCACAAAAATAACGGGGAATCAAAACACCTTACCCAAAATTGATGATCTTGTCATTTTACTTGGAAAAGAGTTTTCTACCCAATAAAAGAAGAAATAATGATATTGTGTGAATGATGTCATAGGAATTGCATATGTTAGGTGTTACATTCTTTCTGGGCCACCCTGTATAGACTGGCATACTAATAACATTGATTCATTCAATTTTACTTACCTATATGCAATACTCTCCCACATTGGTAGAAGAAAGGAGCAGTCGATGTTATGCACATCACAGCTGTTATAAAAAAGAGGTTATGATAAAAAGAGAGAAATATGTCTTGATAGAGATTATAACACAACCTCTAGTATATAAACAGGGGGGTGAGAGTTTAAATGAAACTCATACTTCCTTCGTATAAATACTGTACTTTTCCTTATACCAGAGTTTGATGTCAGCTGTGAACCGATACAGACAGAAAGACAGAGATGGAGAGAGATGTAGAAATAGAAAGAGAGAGAGAGAGAGATGGGCGAAAGAGAAAGAAAGAGAGAGAGAGAGAGAGAGAGAGAGAGAGATGGGCGATCCGGAGTGAAATATAGAAGGTACACTTATCTACAAGAGGAAAAGCCAATCTCCAGTGGTGGAACCAGTTGCTGCCTGGGTCGAGTGCTCAAGAAAGACAGAGACAGAGACAGACAGAAATAGAGAAATGTAGAGAGAGAGAGATGGGGGAGCAAGGGGGAGCATGAGAGAGAGAGAGATGGGGGAGCAAGATTGAGAAGGGAGAAGTAAGATTGAGAAGGTATACTTACAAGAGTACCAGCCAATCTCCAGTGGTGGCACCTGTAGCTGCCTGGGTGCGGTGTTCAAATTCATCATCAGACAGTGTAAAATGGATCTTTCTTCCTGTAATCTCCACCCATTGAATAACTGAATTAGCATTCATATCACCTGGGAGAAGAACATTGAAGAAATATGACACTGGTAAACAGCAAAGCAGACTATGCATGAAACCTACATGTATGTTTTGCCTGCACATTTATCGTACAATATAATCGATGGCACTTGTAATCTTAAAATTCCACTAGTTTCATTTTATAATAAAATATATTGTAGCACAGTGTAGCAATTTGCAATGTTTTGTTCAATATCATGAATTTGTTATCAATACTCTTTTTCACATAATTTAAAACATCTGTGTTAGTTTAAAATGACTTTAGATATAATTAAGCACATACTTAGGCTCTACTTTTTGCTTGAAGTTCATCAATTAAGTGGTTCCTCAGACATTACAAATATAATTATATAAGAACAACTTAAACACATGTCTCACTAATGGCCGATTCTAATATGATTTTTTTTCAGGGACAGTTGACCTGTTGACTGAATTTTCTCATTCATAACACCTTGATTTCAAAATAGACTAAAATACATACATGATGAACATATAATCAGAATAGTGCAACTTATCACATGAAAACATTATCTTTCTCATTATTTCTTGTTTTATTGACATCCTCTTCCCATATACTTACATGTAAGCTATATTTTATTTGTATTTAAGCTGAATTCATTTTCCATTTCTTGCTTGATATTTTCGAAGTCACAAAGATAAATACAATCTAAATGTCATATTATTATACTATTGTCCATATTACTGCTAAATAAACTCTAGTATTTGATTGGGCACTCCACAAAATGCACATGATCTTTGCGGACTGCTGAGAGAGTTCCACGTGGGCATATATCACAGGGACTGGTTAAACCATTGACCTTCAATCTGCTTGGAAATGAGATCAAACAAAAGACCTTACCCTTGTAAGTCTTTGTATTGAATTCAGGCAGAGACAGCAATACAGCTGTGTATTCCCACTATTACAGCCTATTACAAGCAATATTTACTGAAAATGCAATTCCATATCAGAATTCTTTTGAAGCTTAGATCGGTTTCAAAAGGTGTGATGTCTCTGGGAATTTCTAGAGAAATTTCAATATGTTCCAATATATATTTACTTCCTGTGAGGTACCTTCCCTTTTCATTATATGATTGCACAGGAGGCATACTATTGCCTGGAATTCTTTTCTTCTGTTTGTATCAAGACAATGCTGTACATAAGAAAAAGATGAATCACTACCATTATCTTAAAGGATCAGTTACTTGTTAATTTTACTTTATTTTTAAAACCAGGAAACAACTTATTACTTTAAAAAACTATTGTAATATTAATTGTTGCATTATTTCCCATTAAAACACAGCTATCATGCAAATCAAATTAAGGCAATAAGGACTGGAATACAAAAAGAAATTTGCAGGGCAATGGCAGAAGCCAAGTTCTTGAACATGCTGTACAAATTAAGAGATATTAGATAATGCAATCTGGAGAGATTTTTTTCACATTTCAAAAAATTACAAAATTTACAAGTTAATACACATGACATGTACTTACAGTGAAAAACAAGAACTAAGAAACTTAATTAAACTTACTAGTACATAATAAATGTAGTTTCCAGTTTGTTAATTATGACAATAAATCGCAATATTCCAACATACCTATAGCACAGACAATTCAAAAAAGTATTAATTGGGTTCTAGACTCACCTACGTAGAGGATGGGAGTTTTCTCTCGCACATAGTAAAGTGCTGGAAGTCTTCGAAGTCCCTGTTTCCTAATTGTTTGAAGATCACCCTCTATAAACACTTTGATGTTCATATGTGCCTGGTCAGTAGCAAAATGTCGAGCCACTTCTTCATATTCTGGGGCAAAATCATTGCACTTAATACAACCAGGGCTGACTGCATGGAAGAGATGTAACAGAGAATAAATTTTAAACATTTGTGTTGCTTCATTGTGAGAAATATAAACCTTGTACCTTGTAGGAGCGGGTCTCATTTGATCGTCTCTAGTAGCGAGTCTGATGAACTAGACAACTTGCGTGGCTTAAGCTATTCATTTGTTCTAGATTTACTCAAATTTCTGATCTTCTGACAAATCCATGAGACATTTTAACCCATAGCAGTTCACAGTTATGGTCTACTATACTGTAAAAGTGGATATTTTCGCGTGATTAATTTTTCGCGCTCGGCTGAGTAAAGTGAATTTCGCGTGTTTTTAATTTCGCCGACGCGCTAGGCTCATGGGCAAAAGAATACATACACAAATATTCGCATGTTTTTATTTTCGCGCCAATTTCATGCTGCGCGAAATGCGCGAAAATTTCCACACCGTGAAATATTCCACGTTTACAGTAATCAGTTTTCCCTCCTCAAATCGACAATCATTCTCTTTCATAGTTTGAAAAAATAAAGATGTTTAATTAAATGAACCAAATAATGAAAATTGCCAAAATTGAACAGAAGAATGTGTACATGAAAATAGTTATTATTTTACAACCCGTTGCCAATTTAGAGACTTTAATGATTAGTTACAATTAAATCGCTCTTATTCGTTAATGGCACTTTGTACAGCATTGGAATTAGATAGACCCAACATTTTCTGTGATTTGTGCTTTTTCTGCTCATGTGTAATGTATACTTCCAGGCATTCTGGATCAAAAGATAATGCAAAAAAAATGTTACTTAAAGGAGAAACCGTACTGCTATGGGTTAAAGAAAAGAAAGACTTATTCCTTACCGTCTTGCTACACATTTCTTCCTAAAATGGCAACATGTACCTTAATTGTGAAGTTCATTGCTAGAGAAAACAAAGCAAAACTTAACTTTTAAACAAAATTTAACTTTCAAGAGTTAGATACATGTACACGTAAGTCAAAATTTAACTTTTGAAAGTCAATGTAGTGGCACTGATGGGGATCATAAGGTCAAACTGCAAAAATGAAGTAGAATGAAGGTCATGATGGTGAAGATGATTAAAATGGAATATACATGTACCTAGACCTTAATGTAGGTTAGTAAGTAGCTATCAAGTAACTATACACAACGTTGTCGCAAAGCGACAGTGCTGTACAAGCCAGCCTCTCTCTAGCGTTGCAAACTGTGACTACAAAGTGCCGACTACATGCTTTTCACGGAATTTACATATATTTTTTATCTAAAAATTAAACTAAATAAAACCTCAACTATTGATTGATTGGATTCATTAAGTTAAATTTAGTTAACCAACTTACAACTTACCCAAAAACTATGATTTATTGCGTCGTCTGCCCACAGTCCGTAATGACAGAATGTAATCGCTACACTTCTTGAAAGGTCACACCCGTGCGTACATGTGCAACTATACACAGCATTGTCGCGAGGCGGTATGGCGATGGACAGGTTTTGCCAGTCAAAAGTTGATATTTTATACCCTGTGCCTGACGGCTTGCTGGGGATTGAACTTCAATAAATCCATCCAAGCAATCGATTTCATGTGAGTATAACGTAAAATTGGAAGTTTAACATACATTTTCAATTATTTTGTACATTGCTTTAGCGACATTGAGGGGTGTTGCATTGAAAGTCTAGTGGGTCTTTGTCAGACGCCGTGCTGGTCGGGCTAGTTAGTAAGTAGAAAAAAGCACTTTGACAAAATGTGGTATTCCTGAATGAAATAAATTTGGCTTACCGGTATTTTGGTTTATAATTTAGATCTCGTTAGAGCCTTTGATAGCCTTGTACATGTAGACTCTACTTGAAAATTAAATCCTTTTTTTTTTGGGGGGGGGGGTGAACATAAGATGAAGAGGGAGTAGATCTACTTCTAGACGCTATGTTATTTGACTTTGATATTTATGCTAGATAAGTAGTTAGACATACAATGGCTATCATGACTAGGTGGTAGGGCTGAATTTGGGGTTATTTGATAATCGTCCGCTTCAGTATCGCCTATATGATGATATATCATCACCACCCAAAAATGTACATGTCCAGTCACCTAAAAATTTAGAACTCAGGACGGTTACCCGTCCAGTCACCGACTATCCTGCTTCAAAATTAAATATCAATTGTGGATTGGTCGAAGGAGATGCACATCATCTTATTCCTTGTACTTATGATTTGAATTTCCAGTTACTTGTCTTGAATTTACCATAGATTTATAATTAATGTATCAAATATTAGTCCTGGTCATAATCCGTAGACAGAAAATGGTGCGCTTAGAAACATCCGTATTAAACGTTTAATAAATGTTTCATAATATTATTATTATTATTATCATTCAAACTGTATTACACATTCTGATTCAGAAGAAAATAAAATTACATAATTTTGAATGACAACGATATTGTTTTCATCGCTCTAAATATGCAGGATGATAGGAAACATTCAAACTTCACGGTACAGACTCAAGAATAATAAATACCTTCATTACCAAGATACTCAGGGCTGCTTGTTGAATATTCATGAGTTCGCACTCTGTCTCATAGTGGCTTTCCATTCTGGAGTACATCTTTATGTCAAAACTCCTCAAAAATCATCATTTCTGTGAGTTGTTTTGGGTACTCATGAATAGTATAATTTTCCAAAGCAAGGAATTGCTTTCTGGTAATTTTGCATTTTTGCTGTTGCTTGTGTTGTATTTTTGTTGTTTTAAAGGTTAGTTTGATCCAATATCGTTCAGTATATATTGTACCTATGTCTGCACAAAACACAGCCTGTATTCGCGCCCTAGGCGTGCTAGTGGCCACCATCATGACTTTGCTTCCATTTTTCTCTTTGTCCAAATATTTCACAGATTCTTCACAATCTCTTTCCTGTTCATTTATGGCATTTTATTTCCTTAATCATTTCTAAAACTCGCTAGCGTACCTATTTGGACGATATTTTTTTTTTAAATATACATGTAGCTTGAAGTTATTATATTGGCAAAATTCAATATGGGATATGCATTAGCATTTCAATATCGTGATATTTTAATATTATCATGATATCGTGCAGTCTAGTACTAGTTGGCATTTCTCACACAACTTTTTAAGACAAGTTAATCATCAGATCATGAACTTAATGAATTATAGTTTTCCCCATAGTAACAAAAAGTTATTGAAGTTTGAACTAGATCTATTCTTAAACTTAAAGGGAAAGTCCATCCGGATTACAAGTTGCTTTTATAAGAAGCAGAAAAATTGAATAAACTGATCAGTTAAGGTTTGAGCAACATATGATGAGAAATAAGAATGTCATGAATTTTTGAAGTTGTAATCAATCACAAACAAATTGGCAACTCCGTGATGTATCTTGCGGGCTCCTCTCCCATTTGCCCTGTCCTCCCAAATCATTAATTTCCGTTTTCTGTGAAGAAAATATTCAAACATATATGCACCCTAACACTTACTGTAGATATAATTATTGCTCATATGTTTTACAAAAAACATCTATTCCTTTATCAGAGATTAATTACAAAATTACACGTTATGACATTTTCTGTACTGAGCAAATGGGAGAGGAGCTCACAAGATATGTCATGAAGTTGCCAATTTCATGAATTTGTGTTCGATCATGCTGATTGATTACAACTTCATAAATTCATAACTTTCTTTATTCTTATTGGATTTTGCTCAAACTTTTAAAAATCTGTTTCTCTTATTTTTCTGCCTTTATTCAAATCAACTAAATACCAGGGTGGGAAGGACTTTCCCTTTAAATCTGAAAACTGAAAACTGTAATTGTGCGACGGCGCGCGCTGTCGGCGACGTATAGTTTCAATTATGGTTGTATCGTGTGCCGTCGCGATACAACCATAATTGAAACTATACGCCATTTTTTTATCTGCATGAGAAGAGGAGGCATGGATACACAAACACTGGTGAGTTCTCTGAAATTTCTTATGATCTTTTTTTGGATTTTTTGGTAAAAATACGTACAATCAAAAAGAGATTCTAATTCAAAACGTTTCCCTAGGAGGAAACGCTGTGGGGAATGGCCTGTCGGTCGCGGGAGTTATATCAGAAAAGTGTTATTTCCGGGCATTTTCATGTCCTGCTAACCCGTGCGCAATTTGATTGCTGGGGATAAACGCCTGGCTTCGTGTTGTACTAAAAGGCGTAGGCCCCCTATAGCCAATTTTTTTTTTTTTTACACTCACGAAGCCAATCCTGGCTACCCATGCTACGCTAGTGACTAGTCTAGTCTAGTCTAGAGACTAGACCAGTTATGAGTTAAGTCACAAGTCTAAGTCGTTAAAGGAGTACTCCGACCTGAAATTAATATGAATTGAATAAATAGAGTAAAATTAAACAAACAAATCACTGAAAATTTCATCGAAATCGGATGAAAAATAATGAAGTTATGGAATTTTTAAGTTTTGCATTATTTTGGTAAAACAGTGATATGCACGTCATCATGAATATGCAGTGAGTGAGCTGATGATGTCATATCCCCACTTTTTCTTTTGTATTTTGTTATATGAAATTGCAATTATTCAAATTTTCTGCTCCAAGCCTATAACTAAAAGGACTGACTCCTTATTTAATGTGTAAGTTTATCATTGCTGTAACTTATTTTGTTACAAGGGAGATATTTTTTATAGACATGTATGAAAAAATGAAATAATGAAGATTTCATGTAATATAGTTAAAAAAGGAAAGTGGGGACGTGACATCATCAGCTCACTCATTACATATTCATGATGACATGCATAGAACTGTTTCCCAAAATAATGCAAAACTTAAAAATTCAATAACTTTGTTACTTTTTATCGGATTTCGATGAAATTTTCAGTGTTTTGCTTGTTTAATTTTACTCTATTCATTCAATTAATGTTATTTTTAGGCCGGAGTACCCCTTTAAGTCAAACTTAAATTTTAAAATTTTATTTATTTTTGGCAAATGTGTTACAATTACTATTAGTAGACCTAGTAAGTAGGCCTAGTAATACTAATAGTACAAACACAGTCTCAAATACAGTGGCTGTATGATCTATATCGATATCTAACGTTACACCTGTTGAAAAACAAAGACGAGATAGACCATAATTTGAATCTAAAAATTGATCATGGAACTAAAACTGGCTGATCCAATCTAACTTTAACTTAATAAGTCGACGTGGCATTGCATCCCATTCCATCGTACATGAAATACAGTCCCACCACTGGCGTCTGCTAGGGTGACAAGGGTCTAAATCTAACATATTCAATGGCACAATGCTTACCGAAATTCACGAGAAAGCGGTCTCCTGATTCGACTAACATGTCAAATTCATCCTTGGTGAGATATCTGGGTTGGACATCAACATCATCTTGCTCATCATCCTGCTCATCAGAATACTGGAGATGAGCAACGTTCAGCAAAGCCGACAGCACAACACACAGGACAAGACAATTTCTGAGGGACGACATCATTGCACCTGCATCTGACGTGAATGAATAACGCTCAATAATGAATAACACGTAACCGGTACGCACACAAGTATCTATCACCTAGCCTCATCTCAACTAGCCTTTTGACAAGGCCTCGTGACTTGGCCATTTTCCTCGTCATGCTGTGCTTGAGATGAGACTAGCCGGCGACGAAAAGAATCAACACGGCCGGGTGACTGTGAGGTGAACGGGCCATCGAGCGACTTTATAGCGCATTCACCGGGCTGGGCGGCTAGTCTTGTTATGCAGCCACTACTAGCTTACTTGCCAAGAAAAATAGCCAAGTCACGAGGGCCTTGTCAAAAGGCTACATCTCAACAGACTCGATCAATGCATGGTTTCGTACGTTGAATCTGGAAACCATAAATTATACTGTATCGCTGAAAAGGCAAAAGAGAAGGAAAATGTGAGTTAAATGGTCATTGGCTCTATGAGCCCCCCCCCCCCCCCCCCCCCCCCCATTTTTATTGTCTCTCCTCTGTGCAGACTATTTGCCTTCATAATGGAATCATGGCTTCTTAAAAAGATGTTTGATGTGAATTTTCATTCCTCACGGAGCAAATCGTCAAAGGTTTTTCAAAAAATAAGTAGGATTTCGACATAACCATTCAAACAGAACAATGATAATGTAGTTATCACACTGATCTCTACGGGGGAAAATTCTGTAGAGATCAGTGAGTTCTCCGAACATGTTACAAGTACCACACCTAGGCAACAGGAATGATTAGGCTGAGAGTTATGATTTAGAAAACAAAAAGATCCTGAATTATTTGGGCCAAAGTTTGACGCCTTGACTATCAAAATGTGAATATTTGCTTATATGGGCCTATCAGGCTTGCAAATGCAACTTGGGTAGCCTACAGTTGTACCTTATGAGCTCATATCAAGGCCTAATATTATCAAGGATGGAAGCAACACGCCGTTTATGAAAAATTAGAGAAACAAAATATTTCATCTTACAGCTAGACCTAAGCTTATAACGATTTTTAATATTTTGTTTTCCCTGGTGTATTAGGCTAGATCTGTTGCTAATCAGAGTGAACTTATACATTGTGTGTTATATCAAAAAGGACTACAAGCCAGAATAAAAGGGGAGACATATAGACATTTTTTCCTTCAAGTTTCCTCATATGAGGTCGTTGTTTTTAGCTTCTTCTCCAAGGGATTCATGGGAATTTTATTTGATCGTTTGATTTGTTAGGAACACTTTTTTTTTCTCACATCAAATAAAAGTTGCACTAATACGCGTTTGTTTATCATGATTCTTTATCTTCACCACTGTATGACAGGTGAGATTTTCTAAACTTTTTCTGTAGTGTAGAGTTCAGTGGTCAGTTCCATTAAAACAAATCACAAATGATGAGACCTTCCGCTTGGTTCTATACATTGCATAATCAATTGCATCACATTGCATTAATGCTTGTATCAATCAAGAAGTACAGTGCCATCTCTTGTTTAAAACGTTACAATGAGGCCTACCGACTGATTGATTGAAATACTTTCACTTGTAGCAAAGAAGTGATATAGCGCCATCTTTTGTTTAAAACATTACGCTTCAGTCAACTTGTTCGTACGTACGTGTGTATCATAGACAAATTAAATAGGTGTGTATCAAACACAGCCCATAGACGTATTATAGACATAGACAAATTAAATAGTAGATTATAGACTAGATTTACTAGACGGAAAGCAGTACGCGCGGAAATAATTACGCGAATGGAATTAGGCCCCGCCTCTTTGGGATCAATCGAAGGGACGATATGCACCCGTTATCGCCGTGATATCGATAATAGCCGTTGCATTATTCATTTTTCTTGCGCGTGTCAGTTTATTGTGAGACTTTGATTGACAATGACAATGACAATGATTTGATTTGACAATGATTTTTATTGGACCCATGTCACCCTCGTTTGGGTATTGGGGACACTAATCATAGAACGTAACATATACAATATCATTTCACAATAAAGTGTATTTACAAGGTATTTACAATAAGTTATTTACAGCATAATGAGATAAGAAATATAAATATTACATAAAGTGTGAAAATTGATGAAAAAGAAAAAGAAAAGAAAAAGAAAAGGAAAGAGAACGAGAGAGAAGAAAATAACGAATAGATAAATAGATAACATATATACATGCATCAAATAATAATAATGATGGTGATGATAACAACAACAATAATAATAATTATTATTATTATAGTAGGCCTAATTATAATAATGATAATGATAGTAATAATGATATTAATAATAAAAAAAGAAAATGATAATATAATAATAATGATAATAAGAATAGTAATAATAATAATAATAATAATAATAATAATAATATCACTAATCATATTATAGTGATAAATAAATGATTACATAAATTACTTAAATAAATGAAAACAAATATAACTGTAAACAAAACAACAAAAAAAAAAAAAAAAACAAAACAAAAAAAAAACAAAAAAAAAAAAACCCAAAAAAGTGCAAAGAAATGATCAGGCGGATAGATACATCGACTTGGATTGAATAGCTGGAATTGCAATGGCAAAGGCACCGATTAAAGGGAAACTATTAACAATGATAGGAAGTGAAAGTGAAAGTAGAATTTTTGATACTAAATTTTGGCACAGGAAATAAATTTCCAAAAGTAATTTATACATAAATTTACGGAGCCCCTAAGGGGACATAAAATGACACGAGTTTTTTTTTTTTATCTCGGGGCCCCGACTTATTAACTCGGGGCCCCGACTTATTATCTCGGGGCCCCGAGTTATTATCTCGGGCCCCGAGTTAATAAGTCGGGGCCCCGAGATAATAACTCGGGGCCCCGAGATAATAACTCGGGGCCCCGAGATAATAACTCGGGGCCCCGAGATAATAAGTCGGGGCCCCGAGTTAATAAGTCGGGGCCCCGAGATAATAACTCGGGGCCCCGAGATAATAACTCGGGGCCCCGAGATAATAAGTCGGGGCCCCGAGTTAATAAGTCGGGGCCCCGACTTAATAAGTCGGGGCCCCGACTTAATAAGTCGGGGCCCCGAGATAATAACTCGGGGCCCCGATATAATAACTCGGGGCCCCGAGATAATAACTCGGGGCCCCGAGATAATAACTCGGGGCCCCGAGATAATAACTCGGGGCCCCGAGATAATAAGTCGGGGCCCCGAGATAATAACTCGGGGCCCCGAGATAATAAGTCGGGGCCCCGAGTTATTATCTCGGGGCCCCGAGTTATTAACTCGGGGCCCCGACTTATTATCTCGGGGCCCCGAGTTAATAACTCGGGGCCCCGACTTAATTATCAGCATACGATACCATGCATATACGGGGCTCTGTACATTATGCATACACTACCAGCCGTATCAACAATCCCCATGCTGTTTTAACGCGCCATGCTTGCCTAAGTCACCATACCTTACAGTCAAGAATGGACGAACGAGAACAAGAACAAAATGATTTGATTTAGGTTTGTTTCGAAATGGGACTTTTGTATAAAGATATAGTCACGGTTCTTGCAACAGAGTGCGGAATTATCATTTCTACCCGTCATTTGCATGGGCGTCGGAAGGGATTTTTGATTGGTCCGGCTCCGCCTGCCGTGCCGTAGGCACGGTGCGCGCCGCAGGCACGCCAGCCAAAAAGGTAGATTATTGGTCAGGCTCAAGCCGGGCCGGCCGGGCCGGCTCCGACGCCCATGATTTGAAACGGCTTCTCAGACAGCTTGGTTTGTTTAGAAGAAAAAATTACAGTCACATCGGTGAGGTAGTTGAATTTGTCCAAAGCCAGGTTGAGCGATCGGGTCGTCTATTGGTTACCGGTGGATGTTTGAAAAATGTTTAGCACATCATATTAAGTGTAAGAAAGACAACCACTATAGATGGGTTGGCAATGTAAGGGGGAATTAATAAATGTAACAGAAACAATATCAATTTCTTAGTTCTTTTTTGTTTTATTTGATTCTTTCTTTCTACCTTTCTTTTTTGTTTTTGTTTCTTGGATCACTTTTCGATCCTTCTTTCTTTTGTTCTTTTTCTTCCCCTCCTTCCTTCCTTTTTCTTATGTTCATCCTCTCTCACTTCTTTGCTTCCTTCCCTCTTTGTTTTCATTCTTGTTTCTTAAATTTCTTAATTCTTTCACTCTTTGTTTATTATCTGTATTCATTAGATTTCTGCTTCTCATCCCACACTATAAGCCTAGGTATTAAAATTGTTTTCTTTCATTAAATTTATCATCATCAACATCATCTACATCTTTCTTTTATTTCTCAGTATTTCTCTTATCCACGTTTTACTGGTTAAAATAATGAACATAACTGAAATAAATAAAAGAAAACAAGATAATCATTATTTTTATAATTTTTGGTACATAGGCAAATTTATTTTCATTCATTTTTATCAATGTGACTTGCGGCCAGTACGCACTCGGCCGGTACTAATGGTAACAGCGCCATCTAAGATCAAAACTTTACAATATCCGGGCTATTGTCATCATTCATTTAATTCTATCACAGATTTTAAAATTGCATTGCATTGTCACTTACGAGCTGAAATTTCTCTGACATTGATAACTTGGCAGCCGATCATAAATGTATCTGATTTTGACATACTTCAAGCTCACCTTGACAAAATGTATACCTTTCTATTTTAGTAGCTGTTTGTGTATTAATCCATAGATCAATGAAAATCCAAAGAATTTCAGATTGACATTCATAAAGAGCGTAACAACAGTTTGTCAGATTTGAT
This sequence comes from Heliocidaris erythrogramma, assembly GCA_025617745.1. Taxonomy (NCBI): domain Eukaryota; kingdom Metazoa; phylum Echinodermata; class Echinoidea; order Camarodonta; family Echinometridae; genus Heliocidaris; species Heliocidaris erythrogramma. Next base: position 40,912,797 of record CM046853.1, read on the forward strand.
TAAATATAACAATCTGACAATGACAACACATATTTTTCCTTCCCCCTTACATTGCCAACCCATCTATAGTGGTTATCTTTTTTACACTTAATATGATGTGCTAAACATTTTTCAAACATCCACCGGTAACCATGTAGACGACCCGATCGCTCAACCTGCCTTTGGACAAATTCAACTACCTCACCGATGTGACTGTAGTTTTTTCTTCTAAACAAACCAAGCTGTCTGAGAAGCCGTTTCAAATCATGGGCGTCGGAGCCGGCCCGGCCGGCGAGGCTTGAGCCTGACCAATAATCTACCTTTTTGGCTGGCGTGCCTGCGGCACGCACCGTGCCTACGGCACGGCAGGCGGAGCCGGACCAATCAAAAATCCCTTCCGACGCCCATGCAAATGACGGGTAGAAATGATAATTCCGCACTCTGTTGCAAGAACCGTGACTATATCTTTATACAAAAGTCCCATTTCGAAACAAACCTAAATCACATCATTTTGTTCTTGTTCTCGTTCGTCCATTCTTGACTGTAAGGTATGGTGACTTAGGCAAGCATGGCGCGTTAAAACAGCATGGGGATTGTTGATACGGCTGGTAGTGTATGCATAATGTACAGAGCCCCGTATATGCATGGTATCGTATGCTGATAATTAAGTCGGGGCCCCGAGTTATTATCTCGGGGCCCCGACTTATTAACTCGGGGCCCCGACTTATTATCTCGGGGCCCCGACTTATTATCTCGGGGCCCCGAGTTATTATCTCGGGGCCCCGACTTATTAACTCGGGGCCCCGAGATAATAAGTCGGGGCCCCGAGTTAATAAGTCGGGGCCCCGAGATAAAAAAAAAAAACTCGTGTCATTTTATGTCCCCTTAGGGGCTCCGTATAAATTCATCTTCCCAAATGTTATTAGAATACGTTGTCCTTTATTGTTTGAACTTATTCATTATGATGCTACAAAATTTTGATAAGTTTATTAATGTTGAAATTTTGGGAGAATTGAATAATTTGTACATTTTTATTGCATTTGGACGGTTTTTATAGCAATCATCAATATACTTGTTTCTTTCTTTAAGAAATGCAGGGCACTCAAACAAGTAATGGAATTCATCACCAAGCTTTGTTGTATATCACAGATATTGCAAGTTCTTTGTGATCGTTCAATACCTGCATATCTTCCAGATACTACTGGTAGACGGTGGTTTCCACAGCGGAATTTCGTTAAAGTAATCCTATATTTGAAAGGCAATTTTAGAAGAGATATTTCACAGTGACAAGTTTCTTTGAATATGCGATAGTTTAAGCACAGCGAATTACAAAACATTTCAGCATGCCAATTTTGAGAATATATATCGTCTAGACGTGTTTTAATTGTTGCTTTGAACCATCGTGGATCTATTGATTGATTATCTAACCAAAGGTAAGATAAACCTAATTTATCCAATGTATTCCTAACTTTTATTAGCCATGGGTTTTGATAAATATCCAGATCAAACATTATTTTCAGAATATCATATACAGTATGGGACAATTTCGATGATTTGCTTAGGATTATTCTCATCCTGCACTCAATTAGTTTCTTAATACTGTGTTTGCCAAGTTCTCCATAGGTCATGCAGTTTGCCGTAAATTTACTCACATGAAGCAGACGTTTATAATAACCAGTTTGAAACTTCTCAACATCTTGTAGACTACTGTCAAGCCCCCACAGCTCACTTCCATACAACAAAATTGGAAGTACTAATTTTTCAAATAATTCTAATTCAATATCGACTGGTAAATTCAATTTGTTTGATTTTGCTCGTATAAACTAAACAATGCCTTTTGTGCTTGGGTTATTTGTTTGTTTCTGGCTTTGGAAAACCGATTGTTATAATTGAGAACTGTACCAAGATATGTATACTCATCTACAACTTCTAGTTGTTGATTTTTGAAACTAATGATGGGTGTATTTCGGATTTTACCACGAGAGAACACGACTATTTTAGTTTTTTGTACATTTATATTCAACGACCAATCGTTACAGTATTTTTCGACGACATTTAATGCGTATTGGAGATCATTTTCAGATTCTGCTACAACAATGGTGTCATCAGCGTATAATAAAGTAAATAAGTTAAGATATACATATACATTATTCTCAGGGAGTTTTTCCTTTAGGTCACTCGGAAGTAGTTTAACACCATTGCAATTTTCTCTCAATGTTGTTTCAAAATCATTAATAAAGATTGCAAACAGTAGAAGGGATAGATTATCTCCTTGTCTTACTCCTATATTACACTCAAAGAGCTCGGACCTTTGTCCATTATACATAACATAAGATTTTGCGCTATCATACATAATATATGATTTAGGCGAAAGAAAGGGGCGAACATGCCGGTGGAAAATGGGTTCTTACTCAAAAAGTTGCAAAAAGTAGCAGGCAAATTTGGTATCAGTGTAAAGCATGAACTATGAGAAAGACGATCATGATATTTTCAGCGCGGAAATCGACGGAAATGTTGACCATCTTTGGGCATGAAAAAAAAAATGCTATTTTCCCCCCAATATTTTGTGTTTCATCCAAACTTACTTTCGAGAGGAAAACTCTATCATTATTTAAAATAACTATTCTGAAATAAGCATGTTCAATTTGAAGTGCATTAAAAAACCCGTTTGGCGAAAACCTTTAATAAAACGCAGTATTGCATTTTACACAATGCATAACAAATAATCAAAGTTTCGGGTCTTTTTAAATAAAAATGACCCACTTAAAATTAATTTCAAGAAGAAATACTGCTCAGGGGTGTTCTACACGTTGTAATCTTTGCATAGAACGTAAAAAAATCGTAATTCTGTTTCATTGACCAAACCCCTATTTTGGTGCACTTTTGCTCACACCTGGCCCACTGTGCAGCGCTTCTACAAGTTATGCCTCTATGCCGGTCTCTGTTTTCATTCTCATTTTCATAAAATTAATCTAATGTAGTCTTCATTACTGTTACTTTTTTTCTTACAACTCAAGCTTTAATGCACTTTATTTTGCTTGTAATGATCAAAAACTTTTCTGTACTAAGTTGTGTTGTCAATTATATTGTATATTGTTGATGGCATAATACATATTGTTATATACATGTACTTTGAAAAATGAAAATGTAATGAAATAAAATCTAAATCTGAAAATCTGAAATCTATGTTCTGCCTTCTGTAGACACATAACACATGGACTCAATGATCCTGAGAAATCATCCAGACACACTAAACACCGCTCATTTATCCGCTAGATAGATATATTTTATATTATATCTAAAAATAGACGAAAGCGGAATGATTATTATCAAAGAACATATTGAGAATTGTGGCTTGATTCAAACACGGAGTTTCAAACAAAGTATGCTGCATGTATACATTATAGTTTGGTGTTTTTTTTTTGCCATTTTGGGGATTTACTTTAGTCAGTTCCATAAATGAATACATTGATTGTCAAATTGCATAGGCCATTCAGTCATCAAATAAGATAATGAAACCTAACATATCAGTAAATCGTTGTCTTGGTGATAGGTGTATGAACATGGGTGTCGATCCGGGGATGGGGGTATATATCCCCCCCCCCCCCAAACAAAAAAAAACCCCAAAAAACCAAAAAAATTGAGGTGGGTGATGGCCTGTATTATTATACCCCCAATATTTTTGGATAAAATAAATAAAGAATTATGATACATGTGCGCGCTTGGAAACAGGCGACTGGCTGGAATGCTCCCCAGAGGAGTGGAGAATATGCACTGTAATGTGCAGAATCGCAACTGAATACAGTGACCTGGGTAATAATGCTGTAAGCGCTATGGTCGGTTACATTGTAACTGGGAAGGCGCTTTATAAGAAACAGCTATTATTATTATTATTATTATCATACATTAACTTAAAACTAATAATTATCCAAACACATGATGTTTCATCTTAAAATACCATCACATTCTTTAATGATTAGAAGTAAGTAAATTAGAAATGCCATAATTTCAATGCAAAAATATTGAAGAAAATTTGTTCGCTTGCATCGTTATTCTTAATTAAGGGGTTCCGTCCATTGGCGTAGATATGTGCATTCCTTCTTTTCATTAAAAACCATTTTGGGATGCTCTAAAATGCAAGTTACATAGACAGATTTTTGAAAAAGTCCCTGGTGTGGGACCCCCTCCCACGCCCTCCCCCCCCCCCCCCCCCCGCTCGGTCGCTTCGCTCAGTTGTGTATCTAGGGGCGGGGGCAGGGGCACGTGACCTGTGACCCGTGCAGCACTTGGAGGGGCGCAAAAAAAAAACACAAAGGAGAGAAAGAAAAATAGGGGAAAAGGAAGAAAAATCATAATCTTTACGGATTACGCTCCCCGAAATCCGCAAGGTAAATGCACTAGAAATCTAGTTTTTGGAGGTTTGAAATGCGAAAATATTTCAAAGCTCGGTCGTTTTGCTCCCTCGCATAATTATTTTCTATCATGATCTCGTAATTTCGCGCCCCCATACATAGCTTAAAGTGTTCAAAAGGTTTGAAAAATGAAAAAAATGAAGCCTTGCAATTGCATTCCACGCTATATCATGTAAGATTCATATGACTCCTGCTAAATATTGCGCCCCCAATATAGGATACAGTGCATAAAACAGCATTTGCAAAGGTTCAACTTTTGAAAGAAATCTGAACTTCAGGTCGCCTTGCTGAATTTCTCGACTCTTTCTCAGGCCTATAGCGTTTTCGTTAGTTTTGCTCCCGATTATAGAAGTGATTGAATAGAAAACTGTTTATCAATGTATAAAATTCATTGTTTGCACCGGACGCCATAATCCTATAGATAAGCCCCCTTATTTTAGAAATAATTCTTAATTTGTCATAGGTGAGAAAAAAAAGTCATTTTAAGATTTAAAAGCAAAATGAGGGAAAAGTTGAGTTTCATTTCATTAAAGAATTGTATTTTTACGACGGTATCAATTACTCAAAGGTCATTGACATCACAATGATATCATTACAGTGATACGTCAAACTATTAATCTAAAATGAAGTACAATATTATAATTACATCTTGTCTTTTGGGCTGATTTTCGGAACACCAGTATACCTGTACATGGGGAAAGTCTTGCTATTAAAATCGATTTCGAACTTCAGATAATTTGTTTTAAGTAAGGAGAAATCAATTTAAACCAACTTAAATGTTGGAATCGATTTTGTGAAACCAGTAAAAGAGACAATAACTATCTCTTGCATGTCGGTAATTCACTTACCGAATATGGCAGAGATTTCTTATCAGGTTTATAAATTTTTGGCAGCACTCTCTCGGACCAGTGAATATCGAATACTGTTTGTGCTTTCTTATGAAATGTTAAAAGTTACATAATAACAAATCGGGTCAGTTTTTTTCTTATAATTATAGATGATACGGCCTGTAATAAATTGATGACGCTATTATTGTATTTGGTCAATGTGGACTTATAAGTTATAGTATTGGGTTGTAGGGTGGATCAAGCCAAGGCTCCGCCCCCTCCCCCCCCCCCCCCCCCTTCGGCCCTCGTTTGCAGTCCCATATAGACAAAATTAATAAATCTTCAATAGCAAGGGAATGTTTCAAATAAGTTTTTATGCCGCATAAGCATAAATCTAAATAAAGCATGAATGTGAGGATGCGATACTTTCATGTAGCTGTTATAGGCCTATAGTCTGAGAACATTATAAGACAAGCTTTTAAGGTTGTCAGGGGTAACTTCAAGGCCTCCGTCAAAACAAATATGAAATTAAAAGTGCACGTCCTTTGTAGAGAATAAGGCCCACGTAAAATACATCTCTGATTCTTTTTCAAAGTCCCTCCTCTCTGATCCATTCATCAAAACCAGTAACCCGTGGAGAGGGGACAATAATAAAAGGTTATTTCTTCTCCTACGCTGGCTTGCATTCCGCACAACAAACAGTCGCATCACAGAGTGTATACAGCACGGAATGCACAATGTGTGTGTAACCAGGCACGGCTCACAGGGAATTCTCCGCGAGAAGACAGCATAACATACAGTGATATTGTAACAGGGTGTATTCGCGTGTATACCGGTAGAGGTAAGATATATATATATATATGCATCCGTATTTTTATGCTTTGTCTTTTATGTGATAATCACTATTGTGAATTATTACCTTGTAGATACCATATTATTATTATATATCATGATGTCGAATTGAGATGCGAAAGCGATATGAGTACGGAGAGATTGAGAAAACGTGATTTTTTTCTTCTGAGCTGTATCCTGGTTGCTTCGCGTGCATAGAGTGATACACACTGTCGTTTCTCAACTATCATGCCTTTTAGCATGTTTAGGAAGTCGTGTCAATTGCTCTTCTAATGATGGAATATAATTATTATACATGTATACAGAATCTGAAATCAAGTCTTGTGCTGTGTGATTGTGTGTGTGACTGTAGTGTAGACCACACCACGAATAGTGGTCATATTGACCACTACGAATACAAAATGCAAAAATAGTTCATATTTTCTGTCGCGTGTAGTAAAGGTATGGGGGAAAATTAGATAAATATTTTAAATACTTGCTTTCAAATTCTGCCCTTAAAAATCTCACTCCTACCTCAAATGGCCGTTAGAAAGAACTTTTGATATTTTCAGCAAAATCCAAAGTCAAAATCTTGTCCAAAACCAGAGAAATCCCCGCCGATTTGTTTCGCGATCGCGTGTTGTTTACATACTGCCGATGTCTTAGACTAAAATCGGCCAATAAATTTTTGTCCACGAAGAAACTCGGGATCGCAAGCGCACATCGATCTTGACGATCGCGCACACAGAAAATCGGGACTTTCCGTGTATGCCACATAGGGACCGAATTTTTAAGGACAAAACTCTTTTGGGGAGATGTCAGCGCCCGCGGCGACCAGGAAATGTACACAATGACTCCGATAGCTCTTTTCGCGAGAATCAACAGTAAATCACGGATTTGATTTTTGGAAATATCTTTTCCAACATCGGTGAGTTGAATTTATTGTATTTCTTGGATATTTAGTGGTCGGTTTTTGTAAATTAAATGCCGATTTTGAGTGAATGTTTGTGACTTTTGTGCAGTGGTGTTTTAAGAAGTTGAGGTGTATGACTGCCTACATTATACACACGAAGTATAGGAATGTAGCTATGAGTGGTGTAGACAATGTTTGCAGATTAGCAAGTGTATTTATTAGGCCTATAGTACAGGTATTCTAAATTTATTTTTATACACCACAATCGTGTCGTGTGTGTTTCCGTCAGAAGATTTGTATAACTGCATGATGGTACATGTATAAGCATGACTGTGTAAAATGGTCTTAAATGACGAGTTTATCGACTTACATGGGATTAAAATCATTTAGGGGAATATACCTATTATATTATTCACCTGTCTTGTCAGGCTCCTTGTAAGACGACAGACACAAATCCCTCCCCCCCCCCTCACTTTCAATCTAACTAGTAACTACCACTGTATCTTTCACTTCCTTTGTTTTGCTATATGATTGGCATAATGCCCCCCCCCCCCCCCCTCCCATCCGAAGAAAAAGAATAAATAACACGACATATTGCAATGAAGTGGTAAACAACGTTAAGCCCATGGTGAACATTTTGTCGTGCAACATCAAAAAAGAGCTTTTTTCAGATTGCTCTGATATTCGCGATCCTCTCCCTGATTCGATGAAATCGTTTGAACTATATTATATAGCCTACTTAATGTATGTACCCACCCCTCCCCCAAAACTTTAAAATACAATAGCTCATGCTTCATGCCAAAAATTAAGTAACGAAAGCTACATACGTACAATCTTCACCGATTGAGAGTCATTATCGATCGAGAGTCATTATTTTCTCATCAAATATTCTTCCGAATGAGAAGAAGGCTAGAAGATCGACGCTATTCATAAATTAAGACAAGATCCCAGGGCCATCTTGCCTAAAAAGTTGCGTTTAATTGCAATTCGAAAAATTAAACGCAAGTCCCAAATACGCCATTTTGATTGACTGAAAATTGCGTTAAATAAAAAAAAGATGCGTTAAATTTTTTTGAGTTGCGTTCAAACGCAACTTTTTATGCAGATCGGGCTTTTTATCCCAAGTAAATGGACTTGGCAAGATCTGGGATCTTTTATCTCCTTCGATCTCTGTCAGTTGGCCTTTTTTATAGGGGGTGCACTGAGGTTCCATTGGTTTGCTAAGAAGTCATACAACGATATTGTTAAAATTATTCGTGGATGGAATATATAATTTCTATGTATAAAAGAGACGATTATAATTTTTTATTACCATGTTAATTCTGAATTCTCGTATTGTAATCGTCATCTTGATAATATGTCGGCAGTAAACACCTTTCCTTTAACAACATTCCACTTGGAAATATACAATAACATAACATATTCTTATAGGAATTTAGGTAATTACATTAAGTATATAGTATTGCAACGAGCCTTTTTTTTTTACCTACGATATTATTTGGTGGAAAGAGACAACGTTGGCTTACCAATTACACATCGAATTACGGTATGTTTGTATGTATATCTGTACATAACCAAATTTAAAGCCTAAGCATATTATACTCGTCGACAAAATGTCTGTACTATTAGTTATCAAGTTAGATTGCAAGATATAATCGCTTTGAATGATTTTTGTTCTCTCTTCCGATAGTAATGTCCGTATTATATCAAGAGGTGAAAAGTGATTCAAATACCTTGTTGTCGAGGCAATACAATCTTGTTTTATTTCATTGACATCATTGTACCCTGCACAGTGTAATAAGGTATACATTCTCAATTCATCTTTCAAAGGGGAACAATACATATATATTACTATTATTGTAAACTCTTAACTACATGACATGAATATGTTATTTATCATATGCAGTTCTAAAATATAAACAGAAAAGTTGAAAGTATAAATTAAGGGAAAACTCACAAATTGGAGGCTTTGAACAGATTACACCCTTAAATATCATAATTGATAGGATTGAAGTAAATTGAATATATCATAAAGAAAGTAAATGTGAGAAAATTACAATGCCCCGACCGGGATTCGAACCCGGGACCCTGGATTACATGACCAGTGCTAGACCAGTGCTCTACCAGCTGAGCTATATCCGGGCTCCCGTCGAAGCAAAGTAACAATCTCACTTTGCACTCTTGTGCGAAATGCAAGAAACGACAATCAACTGGAGTTCTCTCTCTGGTTACTCTAACATAAACTGATAGCTTTTAGCTTCTTCTATCTATATAAGAAGATCATAGATGTTGAGCAGGCTATTAAAGATGACCCACTGAGCAGACCTAAAGGCTTGTTCTCGGACTAAAAAGGTGCTGGTACTAGCCAGGGTTTAACACCCAGTAGACAATGAACTTGGCCAACATAAATAAAGGTGTGCATTGCAACTTAGTATTTCTCCCCATATACTATAACACAGAGCACCTCCTATATAGGCTTTCATGTACAAAGGGATTAGAGATATTAAGCAAAAGGTGAACAAGAGTCCCATAACTAAATATATTACAAAATCTAAGATTTACAAAAACTATATGAAATATGGCTGTAATATTCTCACTGCAGACCCCTGCAGTGACACAATCTTTTCGATATATTTTTTTAAATTCTTTTTATTTGAACTGAGAACTGTTTTATTTGGTTTTTCATTAGTTAGGCAGATTTTTTTTCTGGCAGAGGAAGTGTCTGAGATATGATAATGTTAGGGCTGCCTAATTAGTGCATCTTTCATGTCGTCTGCAGGGGCCGCGGAGCGTTTTTGAAGGGGGGGGGGCTGATTTAATTTCACCCATTAATGAAAATTTTCGAACCTTTTTTCCCAAGGTTTTATGAAACGTGTCTACTAAAAAAAAAAGGTGGAAGGCTGCAGCCCCCCCCCCCCGGTTCCGCGGAACATGGTCTGTGAGAAAACATACTCTGAAACATGCTTCCTATCCCTAAATATCAACATGACGGCATGGCGGGCAGACGTGATTAAGATAGCACAACTTGCCAGATATTTAGAGATATCAAAATGGCAGGACAACCTCTAAGGCTACTAGTCAAATAACAGTAGTAGGCAGAATTCCAAAATTACATCGTCTGAAAATCACGTATTTCAAGTACATGTACACGATATTTGGTCGTTTGGAGTCCAATACTTAGCAAGTACTGCTGTTATAAACATAAATTGACATCAAATGTTTCATTTCACTTTATTAATAGTTGATCTGATCCAAGCTTTAGCGGGGTTATAAAACTAACAAAATGATCAGATATACTTAAATATTAGATGTGATTGGTAACATAATATGTTATGGGAACAAAAGAGCTTGAACTTGCCCATTTAATAAGCTCATCGTTATCTTACAGCAAAATCAAATGTTTCGCGGTCATTCCTGCAACATGTTATTTCATAAATATTTTCAGAGAATCCAGATCACTGTAAAACAAGATGGCAAGTGGAGGGGATATGGAGGCGGTCGTGGCCTCGATGACAAGGATGGAGAAACTGTTAGAGAAGATAGAAGACAACGGACGAACAGATGAAGTGGTTCACAAGAAACGCACGGATGGACAGAAGGTATAGTGTTCAGTCCTACATTATACATTTACACTTTTGAAAATAGTAGGCAAAAATTCCTGACATGAGGTCAAATAAATATAATTATGTCCGGCCAGCTTTGGGCAATTTGATGCCCACCTTGGGTAATGCTTTATGATTTTGAGTTGAGTGTATAATTGCCCAGTTGTCGATCGGACACATAATTGCCCACAAGCTGGGCGGTTTTGGGCGTCTTTTTTCATCTACTTATTTTTACATGCAGACGGTACCCAGCTACATGTTCTAATGTTCGGTACCGCCTCTAGAACAGGTTAACAGAGTTAGACGTTTGACTCTGAGTCGAAATCAGTTGATCTGTAGAAACATAGCTTTTCTGCTCTGATGAAAACATGAATGCTATTTTTATATGAATACAGTCAAACCTGTTGATTAAGGCAAGGGAAACAGAAAAGGTGACCACTGTAGACAGGTGGCCTTTATAGAAAGGTGACCACAATGACAGGTTTGGCTGTACTATTATTAGAGATATTTTTTTCTAAAAAAATAAACAACGATGTGGGTTATATCATGAGTAAGGACTGTTTGCCTGTTATGGGTCCATCATCATTCAACGGAAGTATTCATCAAATGTAAAGTAGAAAGAACATTATAGAGTCTCATTTCTTGGCTCCTTCCAAAATTGGCCCTTTTCCCGAATTCTGTTATTCTTTTCTCTTCTGTCAAAGTTCCCCGTGCTTTAAAAAATTGCGCAATCATTCATGACTCACTCATAATTGGGTTCATCCGTGAGATCAAGCGGTTTCTTATCCATTATTTTTGTCAGTACACCACATTGAATAAGATTATGATTTCTATTGGAAAGAGTATGATCCGTGGGCGGTTCATGGTATGCACCAGTCAACCGCACTGTATGTTTTAACTCCCTATGACCAGAACCATTATACACCCACGAAGTTTTTAACGAAGTTTTTCTTGAATTGGAACAAAATTAAGAATTCATATTCCTATAAGTTCATCACGCTCTAACAATTCTTTTTAGTAATTATAATCTTTGTTTCGGCAACATCAATATTCAATATAGTTTTATAATGGGTATGATGAAATATGAGTTTGGGTCATATCTGCTTAGTGTATAACGAAGACGATCTCAAGTCCCTGCTTTACGTTTAGAAGCATTGGTTCTATCTACTTTTTTCTAACTTTGTTTGTCTAATGATATAGTAATGATGATTGTGCAAACATTTTAATGCACAACGCATCAACCCAAACAGGGTGCTAAATAAATGACAAAATATGTTCAAGGCAGTTACCATAAAAACGTATTCATGAAAAAGTACTCGTCAAGTATAGCTCGTTTTAAACACAATTTTATATCGGCCTTTGAATATACATTTTTTATTGAATATTCTCAGTTGTGCCCCCCCCCCCCCCCCCCAACCATTTTGTAATGGTCCTAAAACTGATTAAAAATTAAAAGTGAGAGAAAGAAAAGAAATGGAGGTGGTAAAGAGAATGTGAGAAGAAGAGAACATGACTTCCCCCTTCCCTACGATCATCAGCTCTGCCGCTCCAAGAGCAATGCGCCCCCCCCCCCCCCCCCATTACTGGACCCACGCCGGACCCACGCCGGACCCACGCCGGACCCACGTTGGACCCATGCTACGCCACTGCTCCTCTCGTAATTTAAAGCTTTGTATACAGTGTGGGTTAGAAAAAATGTTACTTTAATTGAGTATTGATTTAAAAATGTGGGATTAACGAGTATTTTTTAGCATGTATGGATGGCGTATATATTCCTTTGTTGTTTGGTAACATTTGTTTCAATGTTGCTGTTACGGTTGAGTGCACAACATCCATTGTTTGAAAGATAGTCAAAATTAATTTGCGCCAAGTCGTATGATTATCTGCTGAAACTGACACAACAACATTCACACAAACAATATGCGTATAAAGTTTATGGATATGTTCAATCAAGACAAATATAAGAACTTCTTGCTCATTGTGCTTTGGAATCCAAATCAGGAAAGGTATTGTTGATGTTGGCGCAAATGGATTTTTCACCCAGACACATTACTTGATTCCTATCCAATAAATTCATTACTGATTCCCCACAAATGTGGTATCGAATAAAACTGGAAGAGTTATTTTATTTAACTGTGGTGCGAGAATTATGGTATTTCCATCATATTTGTAATATTAGCATTTTAAAAAGTGTAACATTATTTCTGACTGGCACTGTAGGATGAAATTTAAATCAATATTACACTCAGTGGTTTGATAGCAATTTGCGTAACCTACTGTAAAAACTTAAGCATGCCCTTTTTGGTTAAGAAATATTTGACACAATAATTTACTATCATAATAGGACAGTTTATTACAAATCTGTAACCCTTGATGTTGAAATAATGAGGTCCGACTGTTCGTTATTCAACTGCATGCAAAGTGAGGATTCAAAGTGTAAACCCCGAATAACATAAATTTTCACGTTCGTCCAAAACGAATTCAGGGTGCCCGTTGTATGATGTATACCATTTAAATGTGAGGTAACCATGAGAAAATGAGGAGTAACTTGTTATAGTGTCTCCTTTATCTTGTACATGTAGGTATATTGTCGGATGAGAGTAAACATTATCACGATCGGAGATATCGATACGATCAAGGAGGAGTTTACTTGTGAACTGGCCCTTACTGTCAAATGGAAGGAGCCTGCTATCACGGGAATGAAAGCAGAGGTAAGTATGCCGCATTCTTAAAAAGTTAAAAGTTAACTTTTAATGATTTTGTCTTTGGCATACCAGGTGGTAATTGCTCTGCAATCAATTTTGTTATTTTGTATGCAAAATATTATATATTTTCAACTAAATATTTAAACGGCTCTTTATCATTTTCTTCATTTCAAAAGAAATTGGAATATCAATACGAGATAGAATAAACTATGAATATGCAACACGATAAGTTTATCTTAAACCTTGATGGAGAGAGGCGTATCCAACTCATTTGAATTCTACATTTTCTTTGTATATTATAAAGTTTTATGTATTATTGACATTTTGCATTTGTGTATATTGTTTAGGGAGAAATATTGAATAAAGACTTGATTTGCAAAAAAAAAAGTATGCCGCATTCATATTGCAGACTTACTTCGGGTCAGTCCAGTATTTATCTTATTTCAATTTTCTATCTGTTATCTGGTGTGTGGTGACCGTTCCAAATCATAACCTCTTTTACCAATTAAAATATGAGACGAAACAGACAGAGCCTCATGGCAGATAGCAAAGGAACTTTGAAAAATTAAAGACAAAATTGAACATTATGGAAATGTGTAATGATTGCACAGTTAAAGAATAGCCTCAGACATTTTGCTGGTTCCAGCTATAGACCAATTCGGTTTGGGTGCTGTTTTTTATGGTAATTTCAAACTGGGGGGCTTCAAGTATGTCTAACAAAAGATAATTTATGCACTGGCATAGCAACCCATCTGGCTCATTGCATAACCCATTGAAAGTGCTTTTGTTCTTCTTTGGAAGCCCCCCAGTTATGGCCGCCATAAGTTACAGTGCTCTGAAGTCGGATTCATCTATAGGCTGACAAACTTTTTGAGATTGTTGCTATTTGTGCGAGACGAATCCGCGTTTACTGTATACGCAATCGCAAAGACTAAAAAAAATCGACTAGGGCAATGTCATTACCATAATGTATATTCCCATAGAAATCATGTTCGAATTACGTAATACAACTTTATATCATTGCAATGTTCACACCTTTCAATATATAGGTGATGGACACGGCTATTGCAATTTTTCGAAAGTATTTGCGATCGTATTTTGAATTGGGAGGTTCCTGACCTCGGTTATTTAACTTGTCAAAATAAATGTGAATGCTGAATTCGTGCTTAAATATGCTATATTAGTTCTTAAATATAGCGGTTGGGTGAAGAATTTGGGTGATAGGGACAATGGAGTACTAGTATAGCAAAGTAAAAAGGGGTGATGTGGAAAAAGCGAGAGAGAGAGAGAGAGAGAGAGAGAGAAAGGTGATCGGTGATCGGTGATCGGTGATCGGTGATCGGTGATCAGACAAATTCCGGCGACAATAGACCTGTTTACTAAGTGATTCAAATTTATGGATGTTTCTTTCCTGGGGACCTAGTAACGAGGTATTCCATTAACCTGTTATTAATGAATGAACTACAATACTTGGAATCCTGTTTGCATACATTACTTGTTGCTATGTCTGGCAAGCCTCTGGAAACTTTCAGGTTGTCAAGAACAACCTTTGTTTCAAAAGTATGCATAAAATTTGAACACTTAGAAAACGGTCTATTGCTTGGGGCTTTATTTCGTCAGAGATATTTATAGGGTTAATGTTACAATAGACCGCTTCGGTAATGTATGCACATTTTATGCATGTACCTTTCAAACAAAGGTTGTTCTTGATTGCCGGACATAGCTACAAATAATATATGCAAACTGGATTTCAAGCATTGAGGCTCATTTATAAAAAGCAGGTGCATGGAATAGCTCGTCACTAGACGCTCAGGGAATATATGTGCATAAATTTGTATACATTACAGAAGCGGTCTATTGCATGGGTTTTAGGTTTAGTGTTAGATACAATGTTTGATCAAGAGTTGAAGTTCGGTTAGTGTAGGACATTCATGATATTGACCGCGGGGCAATAGTCGCCGGAGCATGTGTCGTTTAAAAAGATAATTACAGAAACATTACATACAGAATGGACTAGAAAACAATATTTGGGAACGACGTGCAAAAGAAAGAAAGAAGAAACAAATGAAGGAGATTAAAGATAAATGATACGAGAGATACGAGAGATAAAGTCGTATAGGAATGGGAAGTAAAGGAATATGAAAAATAAGAAATTTAGAACTGTCCAGATTGATCACCTGTCGGATCTTCAGTCATCAACGACCATGTAGTCTTTACATTATGCTTACTAGTTTGTTTTTATTCCATTAGGATATTGACTGGGGTGAGCAATGGGATCCAAGGATCTATTTCTTCAATGCCGTCAGCATCGACAAGTACGAGGTGAAGAAACGACTCGGTTTGAAATCACCTACCGATGATGAAGAAGATCCGACACCCGATGCTCAGCTATCGATCAGAATGAAAGGGGTCTTCAAGTCTTCGATGAAACTGTCTGAATTTCCTTTCGATTATCAGGTAAAAAATACACCAAGCAAAAAAAAACCCAACAACAAACAAACTATATAGAATAATTATGGTTCCCTATTAATCGAAACAAAGACCTAGATTCTTTTTTTTCCCTTTCAATGTAGAGAACTTCTGGCTAAGGGATATTACAGGGGAAGATCCAGGATTGTCAGAAGAGAGAAAGAGGGGGGGGGGGGTCCAGACATTAATATTACCCCAGAATATGATTTCGGGATCAAAAGGCCCGGAATATCACGAGTTCTAGCCCTATAATGCTCTGTTTTCACGGCTTATTCTCAATCGGGGCCCAGCAGCTATTTCGGCCCCCTGAATCGACCTAATATACCAGTCTTCTTTCAATTCAGATACGGTAGTTTTCCCAGTCGAAAATCCTCTACATTCATCATTGTAATTATGCCCAAAGCAAATCATATTTGATCCATGGATATCGTTAAAAAAGTTATCAATCTACAACGACTTATAAAAAACAAGAAAGGGATATTCACTTTCAGTAAATTAACGAGGAATGTGATAATATCACCTGTTCTTGCTTTAAAGAGTTTGACGATCAAAATCATGTCTGACTGGCCGAGGAAAGTAGTCGAATTCTGCAAGGACATGAGTCAGAAAGACAGTGTCAGGACAGACACATTCACTGGTGAGAACGAAGGGGGGAAAATGATGAATACATGGTACATAAATAAACAGGGTTCAACATGTGATAGAATAAAGAGGGTGGTTAAGAAAGAGATCGACATACAGCCTAAATTGAAGAGTTGTGTGTGTATGTTGCATGCGTGAGAATGTTAAAAGAATAGTAATGGTAAAGAAAATTAATCGTAAGACAATTCCTCTCATATGAAGTGTGATATATCATTTCGACGAGCCGACAATAATATGATTGCTCTGGGATTTATTTCGTTGACGATATATAGGGTTAAAACATGTGTTGTATCCAGGGTTGTTGTTAAGATTTCGACTATAGCGTTCTGGACAATTCGCTGCTGGATAATTACACATGTCGCGTAATTTTCCTTTATAAAAAAAAATTAAATTAAAAGAAATAGGGACTTGGTGGGTAAAGGAGGAGAGTGGCAATGGGAAGCGGGATGTTTAAAACTCCGCCGGGATGAACACCAATATGCGGCTATCATTTCATGTTAAACTCTAGTGAATCAAAATTTCCTCGACATTATCACCTTTCTTTTACTCATTTCTCTTGTCGCTGACAGGTGAGCAAGAATGGGAATTACAGAAGCATGTGAGCGCACATCAGGTGGAGGAAGAAAAGATGACGTCAGGAGCTGTTAACGCTTACCCACTCTACAACATTGTGGTGGACGTGAAGAGGAAGGCTAGTTACTACATGTGGAACGTTGCCCTCATCATGGTACGTTAAGACTCAGAACATAATCGCAAAGACTTTCAGAAATAAACTCAAAGGCATATCACTACCCTATTGTATTGCCTATAATAATCATGTTTGGGTTTTATAATTAATATGCCATTGTAATGTTAGCACAATTCAATACTGACAAACTCGGCTATTGAAATTGACCCAGGGTGGGTTTCTCGAAAGTCCTTGCGATCGCGTTAGCTTCTTTCATAGTCAGCTCATCTCTTTCATATCTTATTAATCGATGACTAAGGTGCCGCTAAATGATGTTGAGTGGGGATTCGAAAACTTGTATCTGTAATATGTTATTAAATGTATACATTGTTGCTTTTACGCTGTTAAATTTTGAGAAATAACAATAAAAACAGAAACAAAAAATTGTATCTGTAAATTCGTGATGAGCTTAAGAAACCCTTTCTGTTTACCTTTCCAGTATTTTTGTATGCAAACTAAAGCTTGTTTACTCCTTTTCTGGAAATGCTTGAGTGACGACGATCTTGTCTGAAAGTTTTTTCATGGATTCATAAAAATTGACGTTAAACATGCAGTGATTACAAAAACGTAATGTTGATATATAAAGTTAGAAAACAAACGACGTTTCGGTGATATGTCATTATGTATGTTAATTTTCAAATTTCAGTACAATGAATTGCTGCTAAAGTTCCTTGGTAATTTTTGCCTAATACCTTGGGTACTAAATGATACTCAAATACCATTCTACCTCCACATTATAAAGTTCTCTATACATGTTAAACCGAAAGTATAGTGCCATTTGCAAGTAGATGAAGTTTGTTATTAAATTTGAATTATTTCTGTTTCCTGTTCTTCCTCATCCATTTAATATCTTACATACTCGGATATGGCATCAGCGCGCTGTACTTTCACTTTCCATATTTTCTTTTGTAGTTCCTGATCACTCCACTGGCGTTCACATCTTTCGCTGTCGGTGCGGACGCACCCGAGGATAGACTGAGTGTAACTTTAACACTACTTCTCACCGCTGTAGCCTTCAAGTTCGTTGTATCACAGAGTCTACCAAACACATCCTACCAAACGCTTCTCGTAAGTGGTACTACAGTGCAGTTGATTGTAGTTACCATGATCGGTATATTTTGAGATGTAAATGTCGATCGACAGATGATTTTAATGTTAAAGGGTCACTAAAATAAAAAAATAATTGCCCATTTTTCGTAGGAAGGTGTCATCAGAAGCCAAAAAATATCCATCACACAAATTTTTATGCATTCAGTCATATTTTATAATCATTTGAAAAGTACATTTTTGCTGATTTACACAGTCATAAGCCCCGCCCCTAAAAAACCCATCGAAGCGACATCGTGATCACGTGATCTGTGACGCATGAAAAGTAAGGGAAAATATTCCACTAACCTATACCGTGCACGCCCGGAGGCCCCCGGCAGGCCCAGCCCGGTGCCGAGCATGATATTCACCGCATCGACCATTTGCATCGCGTATTTTCGTGTGTTTAATTCCTCACAATAACTTTGATTTTGGGACACAGTTTCATCAATAATGCCTAATCGGTGTATAGTTGCGGGCTGTAGCAATATGGTGTAAGCCTACATCATTTTGCTAAAGATGAAAATCTACGGAAATTGTGGGTCGCAAATGTAAAGCTCACGCGGGCAGAGTGGCAAGGGCCGGCCAAGTGAGTGGAGTACAATCTGCAGCGATCACTTTGCCGAAGATGATTTTGAGGATCCTGGCCTGTATTCCGAATTTGGCATGAAGAGAAGGATAAGCTAGCTAAAAGATTCAGCTATTCCAACGATCAGACTTCCAATCTGTTTTTCAACGACAGCAGCTGCAGCAGCTTCACCCGCAGACCGAAAATTCTGTCTCTCGTTCGTTAGCTAAGACGACCTAACGAACGAGAGACAGCATTTTCGGTCTACTTCACCCGTAACTCAAGGGAGCTCCAACGCGTTGGAGCTCGCTGGAGTTACTTCACCCACGGACCTTCAACGTATTCTGCGAGGGGTTCAAACATATATGGTCGAATTTCCCCTTGCCACTCGAGCTTCTTTGCCTTCGGGGTCTGATAAATCATCTGATAAATCAGAGTTCGTATCTGCATGGCTCAGAAAAGTCCTCCAACTCGGAATCGCGGGCACTTTTCCTCTCTTTATATAAGTTACTCGAATTCAGCCAAAATCTAAGTCAGTTCTAACGTACTATGTAAAGCGAAGCAAAAAAAAAAAGGCGTAAGTGAAATAAACAAAACAAAAGCGTTCACCAGTCGCTATACGAGGGGAACATAGTCACTGCCGTACTAAAGTTGTGTAGGACATTATACAAACGCATAAAACGGCTGTGCACGCGTTTATGACCAATGCAAAACTTTCGTTCGGCAAGCTCAGATGGATGAGAACATTGTTCAAAAGAAAAGCTAAAAAACAAAACAAGAGCTGTATATTTGGGCAAAAGCGTTTTCTGATCTTGTAGAAAATATATTGCTAATGATTATTCACTCAGATTTATTAATTTCCTTTTTTCATAAATTGTCCGTTGAACAGAGGGGTCAAATACCGCATTCTGTGTACAATATTATATGCTGCAGCCTGCAGATCTTGTGCCTCTTACTTTTCATACGTCACTTGGGGGTTAGCCAATCAGATCACGAGTTTTAAGGAACGGTCCCAAAACCTCTACTTTTCCCCCTTTTTCACCAAAACGAGACATAATTTGGACAATCGATTGGCAGATTCGTGATTAGAAGGCAAAACTACATGGAAAGAGCACCCATTTTCTCTCTAATTTAGTCAACCTTTAAATATTTTGATAATAGTTATAATTGAATGATTAATGTACTGACAGTGCAGCTGTACAGTTTCATTCTTTAATGGGCTTGATGATGATGATTATTATTATGATACCATATCATATCATATATCATTTCATATATCATGATTAATCAATAAATAGTGATCGATTAATGATGGACTATTACAAATGGTAATACAGGTACTAACATTTCACAGTAACCATTCACATTGTGACCAGTCAAATGGCAAATATCAGAAAAAGGAGAGAATAAGAGGGAGAGGGGGGGGGGGGATAAGAATGGGACAAGAAATTATCTCGACATCACTTTCAATGAAATGTAACTTCGTTGTTTGATTATCATTATTCTTATTCTTTTTTTCTCATTATTATTAGAATTTATTATGCCTCCGCCCACCGTAGGTGGTGCCGGAGGCATTATGTTTTCGGGTCGTCCGTCCGTCCGTCCCCTTTTCGTTCTCGCGATAACTTCAAAACTGTTTTTTGGATCAATTTGTAACTTGGCCCGTGTATGCATATGCGAGGGACGATGAACTGATTAGATTTTAGGGTCTCAAGGTCAAAGGTCAGAGGTATCATTATGTACATAAAAATGGTTAGTTCTCGCGATAACTGAAGAATTGTTTGACAGATCAGCTTATAACCTAAGCCATGTTTGCATATGGGAAGGCGATGAACTGATTAGATTTTAGGGTCTCAAGGTCAAAGGTCAGAGGTGGCATTATGTACATAAAAATGGTTCGTTCTCGCAATAACTTCAGAACTGTTTGATGGATCAACCTCTAACTTGGCCCATGTATGCATATGTGAGGGACGATGAACGGATTAGATTTTAGGGTCTCAAGGTCAAAGTTTAAAGGTCGTAATGTCATACATAAAAATGGTTCGTGATGTATGGAGTCTAGGTCTACCTATTTTAAAAATTTCAAGGGGACAGTTGTCTATTTACTATAAAATATCTATTTCCTTGGTGTATTTGATGATTGTAAGTCATCAATGGTAAGTTTTTTATTTGTACGGGATGAAAATGAAATGAAATGAATTTTCTGTCTCCTGTGCTTTTTAAGTGAAAAGATTTGTAATTTTGTTGGACCAATCCTTTTTAGAGTGTGCCTGTATGCCATACATTTCCAATCTGGTGATGGTTATTATTATTATTAATAATAATATTGCTATTATTATCATTGTTCCTAGGATTACTATGTGCTATGGTGTATGACGTTCTTGTGCCTTGTTGTGGTTCAGAATGCCGTTGCTTCTTTGTTCTCAAGTCATAAGGTTTGGGAGCAGTTTGACTTACCAACCCTCTGTATCCTTGGTGGACTGACATTCCTTGTCAACTTAATCTTCATCATCCTGGCATGCTGTAAGGTAAGTTGCAATGACAACCTTGTGTATCTGGGCCTCCATGATGCAGAAATGCAGGATGAGGAAGACACTGAAACTTTTGTACCCTAAAACATTCAGTCCAAAATGTTCTTACATTGAAGTACACGTGACTTGACTACATACTTTCTTAGTCAAGTGATTTCGGTCATTGCTTTGATTTTTTTTTTCCACAATGGAGACTTTAATATTTTTGGTTTAGTTTTGTTTATTTGTTTTCGTTCTTTTTTTTTTTTTGTTTTTTTTGGCTGGTGTGGGCGGGGGGGGGGGGGGGTTGAGGGGGTGATTTTAAACAAAGCATTACTCTTTTTGGTCGTTTATACTATACAATAGTGATATAATTTCTAAATGTTTTTCAGGCGTTATTGCATTCGGGACATTCCTTATAGACCGACAGCCCACGAGACCGAAATACATGTTGGTCTCGCGCGCCATCTGACAACTTTCCGAGGGTTTATCAGACTGACACTGTCGGTCTCGTGGGCTGTAGCCCATTTCGATGTCGTTTGTATCCCACCGCTGCCACCATGCAATTAAAGAATAGACAACAGTCTGAGAATTCAACTTGAACCGATGAGGTAGAACGTTATATACCGAGTGACCGCTGAACATGGCGGCACAAGACAAAATTCATACAGATATTAACCAGTGGAGACCACAAGGAGGCGCTAAAGCTTGATAACGTATTATGGCGGTGTGTCAGCTATGCATTTTGAAGTTTGATTTCCCAGTTATTGAGTATATGCTCCTCATTATAGGATAAAAGATCCCCTTACCGTACGATAATATCTATTTTTTTAACATAATTCTTTTTCTCTCTTCAGTCTCGCAAGGTTGGTCACCAGATGCAGAGAGCCACAAACAAATACAATGTAAGTTTTTGTACGTCATTTTTTTTTCTTCATATTTTGTGTTTAATTATTATCATCTCATCGTTCATGATTAATTCTTTACGATCAAAGTTAGATTTTTAAAGCAAATTTATGTAATAAGTGAAACAAATTGAATGTGTCTAAAGTTTTCTAACATTTTCCTTTAACTATATTACACTTGTAGGATCTCTGTGAGGAGATTAAGAACAACAAAGGACGAGGCAGGAACTACAAGGTAAGCTATTATCACGCTATCAGTGAAGTCACTGTTCCTTTAAAAGAAAGCTATTTAAACTGTTGACAGCAATATCGGAATGATTATAATGGAAATTTTGTGTGATATAGATTCGTCGAGTGCAAAATTAATCTGACGCTCTTTCTTTTTGTGTCGCACAAGATTTGACACATGAGCCCGCCTAATTTTGATTATCAAGTCATTACTTTCGATTTCAGTTCAAGATTTAGTACTTATATAATATTGAATGCCCTTGAGTGGGATCCAAGGGTATATCGCACCAGCTATGAGCATATTTCACGAGTCGGCATTATGAGAATATTTCACGAGTCGGCACGCAAACCATGAGATACGCCAATTTTTCTGGTCGCATGAAAACCCTTCATACAAAAAATAAATATGAATATATTTTTAACCCTAAACAGGCCGGGATATTTTGGTCGAGATCTCGACCGTCGACCGCGCGATCGTGGCACGCACGTCGTCCACAACGTACTCTACAAAACTGTATAGTTAAATGCTCCGGAAAAAAAAAACATTAATTATGCAAATTTAAGCATGAAATCAAAATATTGCTCTAAATCATTAAGCTCAAAATTGCTACTTTTTGGTCTAGACACCCTTTCCAGTATTCTTAGCAAATATACTTGACAAAAATGCCCTATCAAAATTGATTTCTTATGTATTTGATTGTATTTAAAATTTCTTATGTATTTGGTTTTTTTTACCGTTTGGTTTTTATTGTTTTGGATGAAAATTGTCAGGGACACTTTTGCGAACATAAACAGCATAAAATTAATTAATTTTAATCAGCAAATGTAAAAATATTCATAGATTTCTAAATTTTGGCTGAAAACACATTTTGTATTGAAATTGTACATGAAATCACGTTGTTGAGTAATTTTTGGTCTGACGTGCAAGTACGAAATGTTGAGTAACTTCGGAAACGCGAATTTGGTCTCAAAAGATCATGGGTGAGATTCGAAAGAAAAAAGTCATGAAACCCGCGGCGACTGCTTTGCGCGTTGCGGACATATCGAGAAACGTCTGGTGGGGATTCCACCCCCGGCCCGTTTGGGTTAAGGAATGAAACACATAACTACAATACTGTAATAACAGGCCTACCATTTTATTTTTATTTTTTTAAATTTGTTTTATAATTATTTTTGTGTGATTTTATCCGTTATTGTGTGTATGTATAACAAGCACAAACGAATGATTATGTTAGACCGTTAACTCTTTGTGATTCCTTCTCCCCATTTTCCCCTACTGCATCAATAATTTTCCGCTTTTAATACAAATCTGCATACTCTTCCTTCATATTCTCTCATATTCTCTCACCTCCTCTCACCGTTTTCTTCCCTCCTCCCTCTATTATTCATTATCAATCGTACACAGGTAGGCCCAATGAAGTGAAGGCTGCCATAATGAATGAACGTGGGTGTGTAAGTTCCGTCCGCTTTGCTCCCCTCCCAACTCATTTGAAACTTCGAATTCAATTGAGCCTGCTTGGGTATGGGAGGCATCTAGAAGCATGCGACTCTCTAACGGTGTACATCTATTCCTGAGTTGATGTGCTCTTCAGAAAATTCATCTCATTAACAGACTTCTTTGTGTTCTCTTTCTGTTTGCATCCTGTCTACTCTTTCATTTTTCTTTTCAATTCTTTTCTGTCAATCCGTGTGTTTCTTGAAATCCCCTTTTCTCTCCCTCTGTTCTCCATTTCTTTCCTTTTTTCTCTTTTTTTTTTCTCTTTTTTTTTTATCTCTATATTTTCTTTCATTTTTTTTTCTTCATTTTACTTTTCAATTACTGTGGTCACTTTGAGTTTCCCCATTTTTCTGTTTTCATATCCCCTTCCCTTCTCTCTCTCTGTCCCCATCTCTCTGTCTGTCTCTCTCTCTCTCTCTCCCTCTCCTTCTCGTTTCCATAACCCAACCTTCTTTCTCCCCCTTTCTCTATTTCTGTGTGATATAGGGTACCAGGGGTGAAATGAGCATCCAAGAGGAGAGAGCTCCCCTGTCGACCAGCGATAAGGTTTAGATACAGTGCCACAGGAAATTATATGAGTGCAGCACCTTCACATTATACTCTTTCATGCAGATAATAATTAGAATAATAATTGAATCAAAAACATTCGGGTTGTCTAATATATTTTAATTTTTGCCCCTACATTAACATCTGACCCCTTTTCACAGGCGTCGCGAGGTGCAGGGATTGGGGTGTCAGCCTAAATTTGCCGACAAGGCTGTTTGCTTGAAATTTTTCACCAAACAGGAAAAAAGGAGGTAAAAATGGGTTTTCAGATTTTCAATTCTGTTGACAATAGTATTAACGGATCTTCAGATTTTGTTCCAACCTGAAAAAAAAAGTTCAAATTGATACCAAAAAATAGTTTCGATAAATTACAGATTGGCTGGCAGAAATGTGACAATGGCACCTCCCCTCGCTATGACCCTGAAAAGTAGTTTTGAAGGGATCGGGATGAACATTAAATTAATGTTCATCCCGATCCCTTTGTTTTTTCCCCCTCATAATAAAGCTTACTCTAATTTTCATTTTTTTAAACAATGAAATCATGGATTTAGGACAGTAGATTCTCAAAGTTTTTACATTTCTATTCACCTCAATAGTCACGTGCGTCGCAGAGTCTCAAGAGTGATGAAAGTTTTAATTTTTATAACTGTAACAAACACATTATTTATCTTTTTATATAGTTCCTCCGCTTATTTTTTAAGGCATGTGTTAATAATCTATTGAGATATGTATTGGTCATGTTTAGCGGCGTCCCTAGAGGCGCGGGTGGGGGGTGTCACACCCCCACTCAAAATTGCTGTCGGCAAAAAATGGAGGGGGAAGATAGAGGGAAGGGGAAAGAGAAATGGGAAAGTGAAATGGAAAAGGGAAAAGAAAGGAGAAGGAAAGAAAGGAAAGGAAAAAAGGGAAAGGAAAGGACAAGAAAAATAAAGAAAAATAGGAAAGGAAAAAGGAAATCTGCAATTTTCTTTTATTATAATTTGAGGGGAAAGATTGAAGTGCACCATTTTTGTCGGCAAATTTGGTTGTCACACCCCCATTCAAAATGTTCTAGCGACGTCCCTGATCATGTTACTCTTTCATTAGTAGAGATAAGCATGATGAATCAATATGAGTTAGATTTAAACATTTTTAGACGGTGTCTGAGATCTCATATTTCAATGTTATAGGTGTTTAGCCCTTTTTAATTGCAATTCTTGTACACCGGGAAAGAAATATGGTGATGTGCATTTGATTAACATTATATCTTGACCACGTTTCATGTGACTTTTACTCGATAGACGGAAAGTAATATTGATAATATTGATAAGTTTTCATGGAGAAAGATCGCTAATATAGTAAACAGGAACCATGATATTCGTGTATAAAATGTCATTGTATGCGTATAGCGTAATTATTTTTAGAGATATTATGTTGGCGTTCTATACTTGATAACAATAAATTTTTGAGCAAACATTTAATGGATTATAGGCAAGAAATAGAATTTGCATGGATAGTACTATTATTATATGAATGGTATTCCGACTTTTTTATTATGTTACTCAGTTGCTATTATTCACCGTTGTGATTTTCTTTAGATGAATAGATGATGCGATTTAAGTGACTTTTTTACGTAATTTGATGTACCTAATAGTTTAACTTGAGTTGTTTTGATTTTTCTTCCTTTAAAATGTATATGTTCTTTAAAATTGATAATTGAAATCAATATGTAGGTGGTTCTGAATATGTAGCATGTAGCCCGATATTTTGTTATAATGTTTCCTTTAGATTGAGTTTTATTTTAATTATTGTTTTATGATTTTTAAAAGGATGACTGAAGCATAATCAATTTTATATTATACTTATGAGGCTAATAATTGAGAACCCGCAACTTTTCATAATTCATTTGACAAAGAAAGTAGCTTTGATATATTGACGAACACATTCTAATATCTCGTTGAAGAAGGAGATTGTATGTAAGAGCTGTATGATTCGTTTGGAAATTCATTGTTTGCAAGGATAATGCTATAAAGTGTAAACCACAATGTAATTTTATTAATTACTTGGTTATGCGAGAAAAAAATATTTTAATATCATTTTGCATTGATGACGGAGGCCTGTAACTCCTTTTTCAAAGTCAATATTTCATTTCGTATTATAATCTACCACACACTTAGAATTAGTGTTCAGGTTGAAATATGCTATTTGATTCTTTATATGTTTATAGATGTATCTTTAAATAATTTTATATAGAAATATATCACGTAATATGTCTAACTATAGATGATATTTAAAGGAAAATACACTCTTGTCCAAGCAAATGGAATTGTCATTTGATTTCTCGTCAGAATCTGTGGTCCATGTGTGGCCTGCATATACGATTGATTGATTGATAGGGTGGTGGATTAGTTGGTTGATCTTACTGATTAATTGATTGACTGATTGATTGCCTGACTGATTGGTGGATGTGTTTATGGATGGATTGATGAATTAATTAATGAATTAGTCGATTGATTGACTGATTAATTGATGTAGAGGTTAGATGATTCGTTCATTCATTCAGTCAGTTTGCAGTCAGTCATTGTTTGGTTAGTTAATTGGCTGATTAAGGGATGAACGAAGGAATAAATGGATTTATGATAATATATCAATGTTTTTGATAATTTATGTGGGAAAAGAAGGATCATCAGCGCTTCAGATGAGCCCTTGTTGACAGCTGGACTGAGCATATAAAAGAAAGCAGAAAAACGTGCCTAAATATACTTTCAGGAAGTAAAGACCAATATGTGATCTAATTATGATGTAAGCATGAGGGATCTCATTTTTAACATTTTTCATGAAT
Source organism: Heliocidaris erythrogramma (assembly GCA_025617745.1). Taxonomy (NCBI): domain Eukaryota; kingdom Metazoa; phylum Echinodermata; class Echinoidea; order Camarodonta; family Echinometridae; genus Heliocidaris; species Heliocidaris erythrogramma. Next base: position 40,940,066 of record CM046853.1, read on the forward strand.
TTTGGCCCTATATGGAGAAGTGGTGTGACGCCATAGTGTTTGACAGAGCCATCCATGTATGGATGGCTCGGATTTTTGACTGAATCGTGCCCCATCTACGGTCGATCTAAGCAAAGTAAATAAAAAGGCGTTGGTATAGATGCTTAGAATTCCTCTGCATATATACAAATGCCTTATTATTTCAATATGAATAACTGTATACCTGCTATATCAGATAAAAACCTGTACTTATAATGAATTAGTGAAATAGCGCACTTTCGAAAATAGCACTTCCAAAATTCTGTATCGTGTGTAGTAATTCCGTTTAGAATAAAATTGGACAGAACATTAAACAATAACTATTATAATTGCAAACGGAGGAGCTAGCTCCTATAGATGAATAACATTTACAATATTATTTTGACTTATGACTAGAGTCGTATCTCGGAGTGTATTAGTGCTCGATATTGTATTCCACAAAAATAAATGGTAATATTCAGGGGCGGACTGGGACTAAAATTTGACTTGAGGACTTCCGGAGCGACAGGCCCACTCAACCTAACATCCACCCGTTTCCAAATTTTCGAGAGAGAGAGAGAGAAAAGGGAGACGGGAAAGGGGGAGGGGGTGACGTCTTCGGCCATCACGTCGTTTTGTCAGGACAGCGTGCGCGGGACCGTTTCCTCGGAGCGATGCGGCGAATTCACTCTTGTGGTGATTCCGTTTGATTCTGCTCTTTCTCTTCGGATCGTGTTGTTTTCAGCCTGGAGTACCCGGTTAAATTTAGATAGGGGAGGTGGGCCGCGCTCACCTGTTCTCATTTTCATATTCAATATTTTATTGCGCTGTCATCAGCCGTGTTCATTCGTTCTATTCCCTCCCCCCCCCCCCCCACATACTATGTTATATTTATATATATTTATATTTATTTTGTTGTTGTCCAGGTATTTATCTTTGTAAAGTTTTATACTATTGTACCTTTTTAATTATGAGGTGAATAAAGACGATATATGAAATGAAATATACTCGCTGAGGCGAAAATCATTTTTAAAGGTGGGAGAGGGCTGATTAGACGTATCACATGGTTAAATAGCATTAGCATAAATTCATATTGTCGGCACTTTACTGAGAGGGAGCGTTGGATCTGATGGTAGACAAGTTTTGTATATTTAAGTTCTATAATAGGGTGGTTTTTTTTAAATATATTTCTGTAAGTAGTTATTCTTAGGGTCGGGCTAACTCTGCATTAGGGCTGACTCGGCATCGCGCCCCTATTGTGTTTCAAGAGTTTTATAAGTGCAAGCTACAAATAGGAACTCTAATTCTCTAAATAGCCTTAGATTTGAACGTTTTGTCGAAATTCACCTCTTGAAATTTCATCGTGGCCTCTTTCGTAACTATTTTACACATATCTATCAAATAATCTTAAAAACTAATGTTTTAAAAGGTGTTCTTGATGCAAGTATGCATAACTAAGCCACTAGTTTCCCACGAGTCCCTATATAGTGCCGAGTTGGCACGGATCCGTTACTAGTATAAGCCACTTCGGAGATGCAATCTGAGCATGAGCAGATAAAGGTCATCTGTACCAAATTCTAAATCCCACTGACACTAATATTCGATATGTGCTCATGAATGTCATGTACTCATTATTCAATTATGCACTAATGGTGCATTCCATCAGGGGCGTATCCAGGATTTCCTAATAGGGGGGGGGGGGCCAGGAATTATTGATCGCCGTCATGGGGGAGGGGTCTTTGGAAAATTTTGCTTCTGAAGAAGGGCTGAGATGCAAAATAGTGCTATATGCAGAGCTGCCAACCTGTCACTTTCAAAAAACATATTATTCAGCTAGAAAAAAACATATTTTTAGGTGAAAAAACATATTTTGCCGGTTTTATATGTTTTTCGTTATTTTCCTTAAAAATGCTAATGCGACTACTGTACATTTCTTTAATAAGAACGCCTTCAGTTGCATAAAGTCGTTTCATGTGAATGCATTAAAAAATAAAAAATACTGGTCAAAATTGTGCCCCGCACAGTTTGCAACAGGCACTGAACTCGTCTCGTCTCGAAGCAGCTCCATTTTGCTGAGCTGCATAAAAAATCCTGAAAACCCAAGCCGGAGGTACAGGGGCCCGCTCAGGGCCCCTGATGGGGTCGAGGGGCAAAGCCTCTTTTGAGGGTTCAGGGAGCGAAGCCCCCTGAAGCTGGTACGTTTTCTTGTTCTTTAGAGGGCTAAATTCATTAATCTACAGTACATTATAAAGAAATATTGACATGATTAACTTAATATTTTAGCCAATTGATCTGCTTTTTACCACACCACATGCAAATTCACCTTGCCCAGTTGCCTAGTAAGATCTAAACTCAAAACCAGGAACTAATTTTTTTTCGATGGAAAATTACTTTATCTTCATTCTATAACATTCCAGGAATTCCCTGATCGTATGTAGTTAACCACAGCTAAATTCAAACACCCCAACATAAAGTTAAAGAGCAGCCCGGCCCCCCCCCCCCCCCCCCCCCCCCCCCCCCCCACTCGGAGGTCGAAGGGACCGCATGCGTGTTCCCAAAATCTCCGGTAAAGGGGTATTTTTTGGGCGACACAATCCGGCCCGTGAATTGTAAAAAAATGGGGGTGTTTTTCATCTTTCACCCCGAGATTTCATTAAAAAGGGGGGTGTTTTTCTTTCTCTCTCTCTCTCTCTCTCTCTCTCTCTTCGACACCTGAGAATCAAATTAAAAAAAAGGGGTTATGAAATATCTTGAAAAATCGATCAAATCCCAGGATCAAATTCCTGAAATCCTGCTAGTTTTGATAGCTCATTCAGCCAGGATTATTTCATTTTGAAAAGTAGAAACACTGGCCCCCATCTCTTCCAAGGTATTGTAATGACAGCTTACTTCGGAGGGGGTTGGTGTCTGTCCTGAGATATGGGTTGGAATGAGAGCTCACCTGAGATAGGGAGGTACATTGAGCAGTGTTCTGAATTTAGGGGGTCTCCAAAGCAGGAAAAGCCCGCGCAAAGCCCGCGATAGGGGGTTCAGAAATTTTGGCAGCCCTGAAATAGAGGGGTGCTTTCAAAGGGAGGGAACAAGCATACGCGTACCCTAAATAATACTGAGTGGGGGGGGGGGGGGGGAAGAGTAGAAAACAAGCCACAAAAGCCAGGTCATGAAGAACGATTCACGATATGCACGCACTCTACCCACCACACTACCAATTATCTATGCCGCTGGTGCTGGGAAAGACTTGGCACCTGTATCCTTGTTCCTTGATCATAGTCTCTTGAAAAAATCCCTACTGGAATTCACTTTCCAGCAGGGATTTTTTCAAGAGAATATTTCAACAAATTAACCAACAAATTAGACATTATCTCTCACCTGAATCATGAAAAATAGCGATGATATTCCATTTGGACTCATTTGCAAAATTTAGAATCAGTTCTCAGAGGACAAATGCCGGTTATTAGGGGCTGTGATTTCCCCATCTCGCGATAGCACAATCGTGCACTGCCATCATGCATAACATGGATTCATTGCACAGTACGTTATCTTGTCAATGTACACTGTTTGTTCTCACACCCATGCTTCGTATACACTGTACATGTTAGCACAAACAGTGCACATAGACAAGATAAGGTAGTTGTAGGGTATCTACGTAGTGTAAGTTCGAACAACCATACTCGGAATTTTCAAAAACGGATTTTCGCACAGAAAAACGTACGGACGTATTTTACTCCAAAAAACGTATTAATACGTTAAAAACGTACTACTTGGCAGTTCTATATATGTGACCAATTTTGAAGCCTATTTAATGAACAATATTTTCAATTGGTATGAGGATTTTTTTTTTTACGATGGCCAATAGGGGGGGGGCGCCTGTTGCGCCCCCCCCCCCTGGATACGCCACTGTTCCATGATATCCAGGTGGAAGTATTCTTTTTAAAGGGGAAACAAAAGCTATTCATGAGGCACCTCTATCACTCCCAGAGTTATTTTTCTGAAGTGCACATAAAGGGACCCTCCATGTCTAAAATATCTGTGGATATTTGGGGTCATTTGTACCATGCGCTAACCCCGAACTGGCTTATTTTTCACGCTTTTCCATTGTAAATATAAGATAAAAACTCGAGTTACCAGAGCTATTTTCACGTGCTTCACATAATTATCTTTGATTTGGGAGCCAAGATTTTGCGTTTCTGGAAAAAGCACTTCTGACGAAACCGTTTGACGCGTACTTGCAGCCAGGCAGCAAAGTTACCGAACAATATAAAATGCAATTGCAAAGGGATGGTAATCCATAACCCATTTTTTTTTGGTTGGGTTGTTCTGGTTGTTCATATACTTGATGGTATATGTTATTTCTTTGCGCGAAATTCAGAATTATGACAAATAAATTGGTTTGTCTTTTCTCCATGATTATGTAAGTTCAGTCTAATCGTACACACACTAGTACCAGTAAATAAGATTTCCTGAATCAGAGTTTATATCGGATATAAACTTGTCTGCGCGGTCACAATTTCCAACGAGTTTCTGTAAACTAGAACTATTGTCATCTTATTGTTCTCAGAGGTGGCGGAACGTCGGGCTTGGACAATCGAAGTGGGGGGGGGGGGGGGAGGGAGAGGGACCTTTTGTTTGGCGGACAAAAGGTGCCCCCCCCCCACACTCCATTGTCCGAGCCCGACGTTCCGCCGCCTCTGATTGTTCTATTTTGTTTTACCTTTTTTACGAGGATAAATTCACCTTTTATGCTCCTCTCTCAGACAGATTTCTCAATCTTCCGCTGACGGAATCTGTAACAGTTTTATTTTCAATGAGTAGCCGTGCTATTCAGAAATGATTTCCATTGAATCAAAACCTATTAGGCCTACACGTAATGACCGGAGAAGGCAGTGTTTAAAAGACAGGTTTAGAAATTGAAAACATCTTTAACATAAGGGCTTCGTAATCTTTCTTCGAAGTTTCCTATATCATTGTGTAAATAACTTTGAAATACTGTACAAAATTTGTAAAGCATATATAGGTAAACGCAGATGGAGATTTCAGTGCGTGTATAGCAGGGTTTGACTTGGACTAAAATTAGACTGTGAATTTCGGAGCGACCTGCCCTTCTTATTGTTGACCGGTTCCTTTTAACCAAAATATTGACCGGCCCTTGAGTAAAACGCGATCCCATACTCCTGGGGAGCGTTTCATCAAGTGTTTCGTCAGTGATTTTTACCGACAACTGTTATAAGCTACTGAAATCCTTGCATCTGATTGGCTGAGAGCAAATTTGTCTGTAAAAATCACTGACAAAACGCTTGATGAAACGCTCTCCTGGTGGTTAGTCCGCCCCTGAATAATAATGAACCTGAACCAATTTGAGATCATGGATCACTCTCGACTCAGGGCTTTTTCATGGTTGTGATAATAAAAAAATAGTTTTTTTTTTAAATAATGTTTTAAACCTTTTTAGCCGTGAAAACTGGGGCTGTGGTAATTTTTCTCAAAATCGTTTAATCTTTTCTGTAGAACACTTACAATGGGCCTTTTATTTCTCTTTATATCTCTTTTTTAGATCAAATTTTGAACTGGTGATAAAATATGATTACCTAATTTTGAAACGAAAAAAAATTGAAAAATTACTTATCAGAAAAAGAGCATGAAAAAGAGCAACAACTAGAAAATGGCTTTAAAAAATGTGAAAGCTTCGTGCTATCTGTATACTGAGAAATTGGGCAGAAATAATATGTTGGAAGTTCTACTATACTGCATGTGCATATTCCATCATAAGTTGCATAACTATTCAATTTATTCAATATTATGAGATGGGATTCGTCTTCCCTGGTATTTACAAGCAACCGTGGAATCAGGCTTGTCTCGAATGGGTGGGTTGCGGGAGCGGGATGGGAGCGGGAACGGGCACACCCTTTCGAGACCAGCCCGAATTCCTCGAATGGGTGTGTTGAGTAGACTTTTGTAACAGACGTTTTAGAAATTTTTGAAAAATGTACTCTAGCGGTTTTTTTCGTTTTTCTTTTGTCTAAGATGTAGAAAATATAATAAAACAGTATCTAAAAAAAGCTTTTGACAAGGAAATCATTATTTTTGCAAAATAAATAGGAGAATTGGATAATTATGCATTAAAACACACGGGGACGAAAGGGCAAGTGGCGTAGCTAGGATTATTTATTTATTTTTTTTAATTTTCTTTTTGGCGTGACCTGTTCAATATTGTGAAATTGTGTTACAGACATGTGCTGACATAAGCCAAGGTGTGTTTATCATCTTTCCAAAGTTAGAAACACCTTTTAATGCCACTATCATTCTATCAATACCCACTATCAAAAGTCAAAACGCATATCAAAAGGTCGTTTGTACCCGGCCCCCCAACTCCCCATACAAGGGGTAGGCCTATGCTCGTACCTCCTTTTCAAAAGTGACCCCCTATCCAGGAGAAGTTGGAATTTGTTTTACCCCCCTATCCCGGGGAATTTTCCGAGCTATTGGACCCCCAATTTAGGAAATTAACCCCCCCCCCCCCCCTCCTATCCCCGGGGAGGAAACCACAAGAGTCTGCGAAAATTGACCCCTATTTACATTTTCCCGGGAATATTTTTTCATCTTCCTCACTCATCTTCCTATTTTCTTACTCACCCACCAACATGACCAATAAGGGGTGGGCCATGGCCATCTTGTGCCCCCCCCCCCGTAAAAAAAATACGCCGCAGTGAATTAACATTGTATTCTGGACTGTCTGCCCGACCAGACCTTTGAATTTTAAATGAACATTCCATTATGAATTCATGCAACCTCAGACATTCATTTGATTCTAACCAAAAACAAAGACTAACAAGATATTTGCTAATGTATTTTGTATGGTGTCTGTGAATGTCCTGTTGAGTACAATTACAACGACAGACAAAACAATGGGAAACATTTTTCCATGTTTTATTCAGAAACAGCTTGAGGGTGTATGTATTTTTAGATACTGTTTTATTATATTTTCTACATCTTAGACAAAAGAAAAACGAAAAAACCAGCAAGAGTACATTTTTCAAAAATTTCTAAAACGTCTGTTACAAAAGTCTACTCAACACACCCATTCGAGGAAAGCCCCCCGGGTTGTCTCGAACTGGCACGTTCATTGAACTTCTCGCTGGGAACGCGTCCATTCGAGATAACCGGGGGCTTGTCTCGAAAGGGTGTGCCCGTTCCCGCTCCCATCCCGCTCCGCAACCCACCCATTCGAGACAAGCCCTGGAATCATGTACACGCCAAAATAAGATTCAAAAGCAAGAGCATGAAAATGAAAACATATATACAAGCAAATGCACATAAAATAATGTCAATGCTGTTTGTTTTTTAAACGGACGAATTAAGAAAATGTTTTTGAACGCGTTTAAAAACGCAGTCATGCCAACGCCGATACTTCTTGAACAAAAGTTCTCTTGTCAACTCCAAAACATGCTAAAATCCTGTCTGACATAGCAACAACTAATGTACGCAATATGAATTTCATCCCTGTGCCATGATGCATGGCAGGTGAAATGAACCATGCATGGATAAACTTAAATACATTTGGTGATAATATGCTCCTGTGACAATAGACCGGTTCGGTAATGTATTCAAATTTTATACATATCCAGGGGCGTCGCTAGAAATTCTCAGCAAATGAGCCATCTGTCGGCAAAAAAAAGAGGAGAAAAATGGAGAGGGAAGAGGAAAGAGAAAAGGAAAAGGAGAAAAGAGGAAGGAGAAGAAAAAAGAAAAGAAAAAAGAAAAGGGGAAAGGAAAGAAAAGAAGGAAAAGAAAAGAGTAGGAAAGAAAAAGAAAGAAAAACTGGCTATTTTTTTGCTCGCTCTCAATTAAGAACACTGGAATTTTAATATTCGGGCAGCAAGGTGTTAGAATATCCAAATATTTGGAAAGCAAGGTTCCCAGATAATAATATTATGTAACTTGTGTATGTAACTTCTGTACATTTTCACTGTGAATTTTTTTTTAAATAATTTTTTATTACTCGCTTCGCTCGCTCGCAAAATTGAAAACTTGATATTTGGGCAAAAGGCGTCCTATTAAGCAATGGGATGCAATCCCCTCACCCCCCCCCCCCCCCCCGAGGATTTTCAGAGTTCCGATATTCGGTATTACCACTTCGTATTCGGGCAGCGAGGTGCCAGAATGTCCTCATAATTATTTGGGGAAGCGAGTTTCCCAGATAATTATATAACTTCTGTACATTTTAACTACGAAAAGTTTTAAATTTTAGAAATTGAAAAGTTGATATTCTGGCAAAAGGCGTCAGCCTCCTCCTTCAGGCCCGTAACTAGGATTGTTTTCGGGGGGGGGGGGGGTTCAACATTGTTGCTCCTCCGAAAAGGGGACCTTTCTGAGCGAAGCGACCGAGTAGGGGTGGCGGGTGGCGGGGTCAGGGGGCGTGCCCCTCAAAGGGTATGGGCACGAGCGTATATAATATTTGACAGCGGTGGGTCAATATGAAGCCGGGCATATACTACCACTGTGTAGGGTTCCAGATTTTGCGAGCGATCGAGCAAAGCGATCGTGAGAAAAGTAAAAATGTACTTGTAAGTGGCAAAATTTTATTTCATTAGTCATCAATAGGTGAAAAGCTATATCTCCGGTCATTTTGTTGCCAGGAATCTTTCATAATAATAATAAACAATTTTATATAGCGCATAACACAAAGGCAAAATTGCATGTCTCTATGCACTTTAAGAATAGAAAACGAGATGTTTGTACAAGAAAGGAAAAATGCACTGGGTTCATATTTGTGAGTACTCATAAGTGGTAAAAAAATACGTTTTCAAGGTACTGAAGTTTTTAGGAAATGAAGCGAACGGGGGGGGGGGGGGCACATTCTGTTGTTCTTTTATAAAAAGGTAACCCTTATATCTGGGCGCCATGGCGATCGGGAAGTGATGTGCCTGAAAATAGACCTGTTTACTAAATGATTCAAATTTACGGATGTTTCTTTCCTGGGGACCTAGTAACGAGGTATTCCATTAACCTGTTATTAATGAATGAACTACAATACTTGGAATCCAGTTTGCATACATTACTTGTTGCTATGTCTGACAAGCCTCTGGCAAGCTTTCGGGTCGTCAAGAACAACCTTTGTTTCAAAAGTATGCATAAAATTTGAATCACTTAGTAAACAGGTCTATTGTCATACTTATAACATTGAATATTCATGGACCTCGGAGTCGCTGCATGGAATTATCCCGTTTATAAGGTTTGCGAGCGAGCGAAGCGAGCGAGGAAAAATGCTCTTTACTTTGCTGCTGCTCATTTCAATATAGAAAGTGGACCTAAGAGTGCCATGGCGATAGGGCAGCGACGTTCCTGAATATTGCAGTAGCATCCTATGGAAATATTCATGCACCTCTCTGCCTGAAACTATCTAATTTCTAAGATTTGCGAGCGAGCGAAGAAAAATGAACTTTAAACCTCAAAATGCCATAACTTTCTTATTTTACATCCGATTTCAGTGAAATTTTTACTGTTATGCTTGTTTAATTTTACTCTGTTTATTCAAATCAACTTGATATTGAGGTGGACTTGGCCTTTAATAATTAAAATGTCATTCAACAGGTTCCATGGTCAATCAACTTCAACAAAATCGATAGCAAAATGAAAAATAATTTCCGAAAATGAATGGCGAAAGACGTATATTGACTAATGGGGCGTTGCAAGAAAGTTGCAATCAATTGCAAATTGTAAAGCAAATTAGAACAACCATTCTGAATGGTTCAGGGTCTGCCCATTCAAGAAGATGCGCTTGCAACAATGATTTTGATTGGTCAGTACCGATCAGTTGCAACTTGCAATCAATCGCAACTCTCTTGTAACACCCCATAGGCCTTATAAATGGCTGTGCAATGTTATGAAATTGCAGGACAAAAGCAAATAAAATTGACTGGAAACCCTATTATCTCACATTATTTTCCACATTCTTTCCTCTCTCCACTTTCACGTGACCCCTTGTGCGCCCCTCCCCATCTAAGCCAGATCTTGGCCAGTTGGTATGGAAATGTTTAAAAATTTTGAACCTAAACATCACTATATTCTGATGTCACTTTATAATTTTTTTCGCCTTATGATTCTTTTTGTGTTGTTGTTCAAGCCGGGGCGGATCCAGGATTTAGTAAAAGAGGGGGGGGGTTCGTTCGAACCCCATAACTCCCCCCCCCCCCCCCTAGTTACGGGCCTGTCCTTGCGAAAATTGGCCCGTATGATCAAGACCTGAGATTTTTTTAAATTATTAGTTGGGGGAGGAGATCAAGATGCAGCATTTTTGTTGGCAAATGTGGGTGTCACACCTCTCCCCCCCCCCCCCATTCATAATGTTCTAGCGACGCCCCTGCACATACCTTTCAAACAAAGGTTGTTCTTGACAACCTAAAAGCTTCCCCGAGGCTTGCTGGACATAGCAACATGTATTGTATGCAAACTTGATTCCAAGCATTAAAAAAAACCAGGTTAATGTATTAAAGGAGAATTAAGCCCTGATTACAAATTTACTTATATTGGAAGGTGTAATATATTCCTACTTATTGGTCTAAATCATTTTCTAATAAGATATCAGAAGGGTATAAATAAAGATATTCCAACACCCGGTATCGTCTCCTACTCATTTACATGGGGGCTGCCATTTTCTTGCTGATTTGGAGTTGTACATGAACCATTGAGAAATGTTCCAGTCAGGAAGATATTTTGAATCCAAATCCCAAATTGATTTTCTTCATTACCTAAAATCCCATATGTGACGGAAAATATAAAGTGGGTGTTTACATGTATTATAAAAATTAAATCTTTATAATGATACTTTTAAATTATCTGGTTTTGCTTAACAAAAATCTAGTTTCTTGGGTTTGCCACACAGAGCAGAACATAATATATGCAGCATGCATTCTGACTTTTCAAGTCCATTATCCGAAATCAGGTGAATGCATAGTTTGCCGCTATAGATGGTCAGGGAAGAAGCATCCATAAAATTTGAATTAATTTGGTCCGTCCCATACGTCCAGTATCAAGAAAATAGATTTCTATTAGGCGAATATCGATTTTCAACAGAAATATATAAGGAAATCTTCAGTTTAAAAATAAATTGACATATCTATTCTATATTTTTAATCTCAAATGGGTTATTAATTTTGAAAAATTGAGCATTTGGATTAAGAAAATCTTCTTGTACACATAAACAAAATGGCAGCCCCCATGTGCTGCTAGCAGACGATACATATTGCTAGCAGATGGTAAATTTTGCTCAGAAAAATTTGATTCGTATCGATCTCGTATATTTTGACGCGAAGCCATATAGTCTAACAAGTACGAATAAATAACACCTTTGAACACTATCGTCTTTATTTTTGAGCGTAATTCTCCTTTAAATAGCTCGCGTCACTAGATGCTCAGAGAAGAAATGTGCAAAATTTGAATAAATTACCGAACCGGTCTATTACATGCTTCGGGCTTTATTTCCTCAAAGATATAGGCTTAGGGTTAGGGGTGCAATTCGGTTTTAGATTAGTTTCGGGATTATGGTTAAGGTTAGGTATAGTGTTGATCATGCAGGGTTGAAGTTTGCAATTCGGTTATTAGCGTGCTGAATTGACGCGGAGCAACTGTCGCCAGAGCATAATTGTATCGTAGAACCAAGCAGATGAATATACGTACCGTTTCATCAGTAATTTGGTGCGTGCGCCAATCACCGGTGCCTACCATCGTAATGTGCCTCGATCGCGATGTGCCTACCATGGTGCCTACAGCCTATATTGTACGATGCGTGCCGCGCGCGCCACAGAGCTAGAGCTACGTGATACAACATCACTTCGGAGTTTGACTTTTGAACGGTCACGACGGTGAGCTTCAGCTTGTTGGCAGAGCTTCAAACCTTTGGCACAGGAGACATTCATCTGTTATCCAAGTAAGTGTAAATAATGTTCAGAGTGAGCTAAATTTGAGGCAATCATGGTCTTCATGTTTTGTTGTATTTTTTAAGTACTTGTTTGTTTGGGTTTTTTTTCGGGGGGGGGGGGGGGTCATAATCACGCGGGTACACGGCTATTTGATATACAAGAAGGAAATAATGAAGGAAATAAATGGGGTTTTTTTAATCTGCCATGTCTGTTAACCTCAAGGGAAAAAAGATCTCTAAAATTTTACTACAATGTAAATGATTCGATGTAAGCAGAGGTGAAAATGCTGTAGAGCAGTGGCGTATCTACGGGGGCAGAGGGGGCACGTGCCCCGGGTGGCACTTGAAGGGGGCGCAAAAACGCAGAAAAGAAACGGAAAAGGTGAGAAATACAAGGGTTATTTGTGCCCCCCCCCCCCCAGTCAAGGACAAAATGCGTAAGAAATGGTGTTTTATAGGGTGTGAAACGCGTTAATTTTCTAAAGCTTATTATGTTCAGGATGTAGCTATTTCACGCCCCAATGGCGTTTTAACCATTTTTAGCCATTAATTGACTCTAATTGCTTTGCCCCCCACCCCCCGCATAAGACAGGAGCTTGTTAAATTTAGCCCCCCCCCCCCCCCCCCCGATGGGATAGTGCATAAATAGCACTTTCAAAGTACAAAGTATAGAACATTCGAAAGAAATCATAAATTTGCCTTGCAGTTGCCTTGCTAAATTCCTCAAATACATTTCTTCAGGGTTTTCATTCATTTAGGAATGTTCAAATAGGAATGTTAAAAAAAAAATGTAAAAGATATATTGCTAGGTCGCTGAATTCCCTCGGATTTTTCTTTCTAAGAAATTCCAATTTGAGGGGTTGCTCCCTCGCGTATCATATTTGGGCTAACAACCCCAGGTTATGTGCATCAAAAACTCATTTTTACGTAGTGTCATCATTTCTAAATTAAAAACACTCATTAACCTGAGTTTGGGCCGGGGGTGGGGGGGGGGGGGGGGGTGTATACATCATTTCGATATGTCACCACGGCTGTCACCTTTTCCTTCTTTCCTAGATCAACTTATACTAAGCCTAATATGCCTGGGGTTCTTATTGTTAGGGAGCGGAGCGACCGCGGGGAAGTTTTCTGGAGGAGGCAGGTACGACTGTTAAAGTGCCACAGCAGCGGCGATGAGACAATCAAGGAAAGAGTAGCGAATGAGCAGGAAAGGGTGGTGAAGGATACACCCCTCCCATTGGTAGGAAGAATGTGCATTTTGCCATAGGCGGAGCCAGTGGGTCACAACAGAGCGAATTCGAACTCTCTCTTATATTATGCATGGAAATTAAATCTTAACTTTCTTTAAACATACACATCAATAGTTTATGCAAGCATTATAAGGAATTAGGGGTCATCCCTATAGCTAGAAGGTCCGATAGTTAGCGGGTCCGATAGACCGACACCCAATAGATAGAAGGTTCGATAGACCGAATGTACGAGAGGGTCCAGTAGACAGACGGTTCATATAGACCGAATCGGCGGAGGGTCCGATAGTCCGAAGGTTCTATAGATCGAATGTTCAATGGGGTCCGATAGTCAGAAGGTCCGATAAATAGAAGGTTCTATAGACCAAAGGTTCAGTAAGGGTCCGATAGTTAGAAGGTCCGATAGACCGACAATAAATACGTTAAAGGTTAAAATAGTGGATAAAATGATAAAAGTGGGTAAAAAATAAGTGGTTAAAATAAGTTGCGGCGTTCCAACCAAAGAAAAAGCAAAAAAGGAAGAGGTTGAAAAGGAAAGAAGAAAAGAAAAGAAATGAAAAGAAGAGAAAAAGAAAAGAAATCGGAAAGGAAAGAGAAGAAAACAAAAATTCAAAAACTTCGCTCACTAGCATTATTAGGGTTATTTTCCAATGCCCATTATAAGCCTATTTTCACTATTGATGTTAATTAGTTATTAATATAATCGCCATATTTATGTATATAAACCAATGCCAATTATATTAATAAGTCATATTCTTATGGTTATTTGGTTTGCATCTTGAATCTCTAGCTAATGTTATGCTATTTTTCTAATCAAAGAATGTTAGCAACATAACTGAAAAGAATCGAGCGGCAAATTGACCTAAAGGGGCTAAAGAGATGAATTTTCAGAAATAATGGCCTGTGACCAATAGTCTCTTCCAATATGAGAACGGAAGATGCCGATAACATGTTACACAGATTGTGAGAACGGAATAACAATACGATAGAACCTATTCGCAGGATACAAAATTCTTTTTTTTTTCTCTCTCTCTCTCTCGTTCGCTCGCTTTGCTCGCTCATACAATCAAGAAACTAGGCCTAGATTGTTTATTGCAGCAAGCACCTCTTACGTCCTGCAGCAACAAGAAGCCCGAATATCATAATATTCGGGCAGTTAGGTATCCGACTATTCTCGAATTCCCCCCACCCCCCCCCCCCCCCCCCAAAAAAAATGGTATAATTTACCCGACAGAGTCCACAGACTAAAATTTGCCACAAGGTAGTAGTATGGATGTAGTCGGTGAACATTCCAAAAAGTTTAAAAGTTGACATCATAGCTGGTAGGAAAATATCATCTGACAACCCTTAAAAAAAAATGGAAACGCCCCCCTCCCAAGAAGGTGGTAGGGCCTAATTGAAACAATTTCAGTTTTATCAGTTCCCCAATGCCAATACATCGGTTTAGTGGCAAACTAAACCCGGGGGGGGGGGGCTGAGCTGCATGGGTGGACCACCCCCGCCCCACGGTAATAATGATGAGGATGCTCTGATAAAAATACTTTTAACATGTTGAAAATGTATGAAACAAAACTTTAAAGTAAGTTCCCCATTTTTTTGGGGGGGGGGGGGGAGGGTGGGCTTACAGACCTAGTGCATCGGTTTATTACAATACACATATAAAAAGATAAGGCATTACCCTTTTCCTTTTATGAGACTATTAAAAACATATTGTATTCACTTATTTTACCGTTTTTACGTTATTGTCGGTCTATCGGACCTTCTAACTATCGGACCCCGACTGAACCTTCGGACTATCGGACCCTTTTGCCGATTCGGTCTATAGAACCTTCTGTCTATCGGACCTTCTGACTATCGGACCCCGTTGGACATTCGATCTATAGAACCTTCGGACTATCGGACCCTCCGCCGATTCGGTCTATAGAACCGTCTGTCTATTGGACCCTCTCGTACATTCGGTCTATCGAACCTTCTACCTATTGGGTGTCGGTCTATCGGACCCGCTAACTATCGGACCTTCTAGCTATAGGGCTGTAACCAGGAATTAACCTGTCCAAACATTTTCAATCAAAAAGCAATGAGGCAAAAATATTTGCTCGCTCGCAAATATCCTTGATTCATTGTACTGTTGCTAAAATGATACTACATTAGATAAAATCAAAAGCATTGGCTACGCAGTGGGGGCTGAGGGCTGAATCCCCCGAAAAAATTAAGTTCCCGCCATATTAGGGCAACTACCATCTCATATTCGGGCACTAAAATTTAGAAACTGCGTGGAAAGTTTATATTTGGGCAAAAGGTGTCAGACCCCTCACAAAAATATGCCTGTACGCTAATGAATAGATGGGTGAAAGGAGCACCAGATGTCCTACCCACCCCTAACCCTTTGGACAGCATGTCTGACGCAAATTAGGATTTTTTTTTGTCTGGATCACCATTGGTTCGTATATTTTCTTTAGAAAAAAAATGCATTTCGCAGTACAATATCGTTGTATTCTATCGGTTCTCAATCAATCTCTCTCTCTCTGAGTATACCAGGTTATATCATAACCCCAATGAAAATTGGGTCTGTTTGACGTGCTCATTACCACCTTTTTGTGACTCCCTTTTTACTCAATCCTGTGAAGATATTCAACCCTCTCAACCAATTTTACCTCCTATCCCTGAAGTTAGAATACAGAATACTGTTGATGAAAGCGTTAATAAGACAAAGAAATATAGCTTTTAAAAGAATGAAAAAGGATTGTGGTAATTTAGAATTAGAAAAGAAATATAAACTTTTACGTAATTTGGTGCAAAGAAAAGTGCGACAGGCTAAAGATGAATACTTCCAAAATCAAATTGATGAGCATAAAAATGATTCTAAAAAGTTGTGGAAGAATCTGAAAGATTTAGGTTGTAAAAACAAACAAAAGAATGTTAAAGAGAATGTTATTAATATCCAAGGGGAGTTATGTCATGATAATATGAGGATAGCGAACGAATTTAACAATTATTTCACAACTGTGGCAGAAAAATTAGCTAGTAATCTGCCAGATAGCAACGCAAATGAATTTGGAACGGACAGTGTTAAATTACAAAAATTATATGACACTAAGGGTGTGTCGAAAGGTTGTTTTCTTTTTTCTCCTGTCAAAGAAAAGTTTGTTTTAGATGAATTAAATAAGTTGAAAATATCAAAAAGTAACCGGTCTTATTCACCTGTTAGATTTTGTCAGGAACGAAATTTCCCAAGGACGTTTTGTCGGGATGGTTCTTCTTGACTTGCAAAAAGCCTTCGATACCGTTAACCATAATATACTGTTAAGTAAATTAGAAGTAATGGGTTTAAATTCTGCATGTTTGCAATGGTTTAGGTCTTACTTGACCAATCGTCATCAAGTTGTCTCGTTGCAAAATGTACTCTCCGATTCTATGCCCATAAGATGCGGAGTTTCCCAGGGGAGCATATTAGGTCCTATTCTTTTCATGTGCTACATTAATGATATGTGTGTTTGTGTCAACGACAGTAAATTACTTTTATATGCGGATGATAGTGTGTTACTATATTCTGGTACTGATCCTAAGCTGATCGGGGAAAAACTTAGCTTAGAATTATCAAACTGTGTTAATTGGATGACAGCAAATAAGCTTAGCTTACATATTGGTAAAACCGAAAGTAGTTTGTTTTGCTCGCGGGGTAGGCTGAAGTATACTGATGATTTCAATATAAGTTATAACAATCAACTCATTAAGAGACAGGATTCTGTGAAGTATTTAGGACTAAATATAGCTAGTGATCTTTCTTGCTCAAGTTTGATTGACAGTATTGTCAAAAAAACTAATGCTTGTCTAAAATTCTTGTATCGTTATCAAAATTGCATGAACTTAAAATCAAGACGCATTTTAAGTTTTTCCTTAATACAATGTTTATTTGATTATGCTAATGCGGCATGGTACTGCAGTCTAGGCAAGGTGGATCAAAACAAGTTAAAAATAATTCAAAATAAGATTGTAAGATTTATCAATCACTTACCACCAAGAACACACATTGGGAAGAGTGAACTTGAAACAGCTCGTCTTCTTCATGTAAACCTTAGATCACAACAACTTTTAATTCACCATGTACATAAGATTTTTTACTCTAATGCAGATCACTATATTTCAAATAATTTTACTCGCTCTTCAAGTGTTCATGGGCATGACACTAGAAATAGTCAATTTAATTTCGTAGTGCCTAATCGGAAAGGTAAAATTGGAAATTCCTTTTATTTTAACGGTATTCTTTTCTGGAATTCCCTCCCAAATCATGTTAAGTCAGTTAAGATTTTTTTACATTTTAAAAGGGTGTTGAAGCATCATCTGAAAAATGTGTCTACTCCATAACTATATTTCTCCTCTCCTTTTTGTAGCTCAGATGGTTTTTTCCTATATTATATGACTTATGTAACCAACGTTTATTATCGACAGTTTCATTATGATTTTCTGTATATAGTTTTTTCCGTTGAGTATGTTTTCACATTTATGTAATCTTCGCCTACTTTATAAAAAATGTTATTATGTTTTATTTTGCTACTTTAGTACATTCTTATTACCTGTCGTACGTGTACGATAGTCTTGTAGCCGTACTAATGTCTTTTATTAGTGTATTTTTTAATCAGTTATTTACATGTAGGTATAAGGACCCCATTGGAAATAAGCCATTTCGGCTTTCATGGGCTATCCTGTCATGGTACCTGGTTATGTTTGTATTGCAATATACCTGACGAATAAAATAAAATCAAATCAAATCATATTCATTTGCATTCTGTGGACTTTTCACTTTAAGAGCACCACTATAGTGTACCCAATGGGGGGGGGGGGGGGGGCAAAGGGTAGACTGCCCCCTGACAGTTTGTGACCAAAACAAAAAAGATTTTCAAAGACAAGTGTACATTTTACCATTTTTTATCATTTCCTCGCAAGTTTTGCCCCGTTCATTTGACGCCAAGGTCCAGGTACGTCACTGAAGAACACATTACCACACAGGCAAATTCATATCTGCACACCATTTCTCCTTTCTTTTGATGGGGTGAGGGGGCGTTATATCATTATTATTTAACATTTTCTTTGGATATTTTTACATTTCAGCGAAAAACTTGCTCCTTGTAATTTTGAAACATCGCATTCTCAAGTGATTTTATATTATGTACATATAGACGAAAACTAAAGCCTGTATCAAAATCCTGGAAGCAATCGTCCTGATGGGGGTAACTGTCCTGGGGTCCGGTGGTATAATTGCGCGGGTGGCATAATTGCGCGGGTGGATAATTGCCCTTGGGGAGTTGTCCCTGGTGTAGTTGTCCTCGGGGTATTATGTTTAGGGTACTTGTCCGGATGTAACGATATGAGATAAGTTAATAAGATAAGATAAATGTAGGGTATGATACCCGTATAACACTAATAGCTATTTTTCAATGAGATTAAGAACTATTCTTTAACAATTCATTTAATATCATATCGTCTCCAGGCGCCTTGCATTTTTAAGACGTTTAAGTTGCTGTATCAATAGACCTGTTTACTAAGTGATTCAAATTTATGGATGTTTCTTTCCTGGGGGGGGGGGGGGGGGGGGACCTAGTAACGAGGTATCCATTAACCTGTTATTAATGAACTTGGAATCCAGTTTGCATGCATTACTTGTTGCTATGTCTGACAAGCCTCTGGCAAGCTTTCAGGTTGTCAAGAACAAACTTTGTTTCAAAAGCATGCATAAAGTTTGAACACTTAGTAACTTGGTATATTCAGATTCTTCAATTCGTCGATTCAATATATCATTCATACCAATGCTACATGAATTAAAATTAAAAACGTCATGCTGATCAGTTTCACAAGAAGACTCATTGTTCAAAGTTTTGAATTGCTCATTGAAATCATCTATGTGGGAAGGCTTGTCATTTCTATTAGTAATATTCCAGTAATTGGAGGAGTTTTACTTTTCAAATTCCTATTAGTGTACGCAAAATACTTTCTTCTCTTAGATCGCACAAAGTTTTTATAGCACTTATCGGTCGCTTTCTTTTCATCGATACCTTCTGATTTGTTATCTCAACATTTGTTTTTAATTTGCATGATTTTTTTCTTAATTCTTCGCACTCCTTATCAAACCAAGGTTGCGATTTGGAAAGCGTCTTTCTTTTTCTAAAATGCGATTTACAATGATCCTGGACCGACACCAGGGGAGCATTTCATTAAGCGTTTTGTCAGTGACTATTGCTGACAAATTTGCTCTCAGCCAATCAGATGCAAGGATTTCAGTAGCTTATAACAGTTGTCGGTAAAAATCACTGACAAAACACTTAATGAAGCGCTCCCAAACCGTTATCAATCATCAATATACTCGTACTCTCTCGCGATTCCTGCATTGCTCTAGCTCAATCTCCATGCAAATATGCAATGCTGCGCTGTCATATATCATCAGACCAAGTTGGACTTTCTACCTCGATCGTCAGTCGACCCAGTTATTTATTTTATTGTCAGTCGTAAACATTTGTTCTTAGAGTTTTAAGCCAGGTCCCAAGATTATAAGATACAGTCCTCCTCACTATGCCTGATCATCGTCCATCATGTCCATGGGGTGTGCAACCATGGCGAAATTAAGTTGTAAGTTCATGTATAATATAGACATTAAATTATTCATAATTATGATTATTATCAACTATCAAGTACGGTACCACCAGTTTACAAGCAATGCAATGATGCCGGTGCTAGCTGCCTGTGGTGAACGGTAAGGTACCGGGAATCTCCTCCGCAGCCCCGGTAGCCGTAGGGGAAGCTTGGCGGCTTCTGCGCGCAGGGTCAGGGAACAAGTCAAATTACACCAGTCTACAGAGTACAGTATCTACACGTTGGACACAACCTCGTCCTAGGCTAGCCCCGGGACGCTGCCACGAAGCCGCAGTAACCCCCGTCCAAGACCAAGACTAATCAACAAACTTAGTTATGTTAGATATTTACTTGCATGTTATATTTTAAACTAAGGTTGAACAAGTACAACTATACAGGTGGGCTCACTCCCGGGTACATTTCTGTAAAATAGTTGGTATTTTCTGTCGCATGTACTAAAGGTATGGGGGAAAAAATAAGATAAATATTTTAAATACTTGCTTTCAAATTCAGCCCTTAAAAATCTCACTCCTACCTCAAATGGCCGTTAGGAAGAACTTTTTATATTTTCAGCAAAATCCAAAGTCAAAATCTTGTCCAAAACCGGAGAAATCCCCGCCGATTTGTTTCGCGATCGCGTGTTGTTTACAAACTGCCGATGTCTTAGACTAAAATCGGCCAATACAATTTTTGTCCACGAAGAAACTCGGGATCGCAAGCGCACATCGATCTTTACGATCGCGCACACAGAAAATCGGAACTTTTCCGTGTACGCCATAGGGACCGAATTTTTGAGGACAAAACTCTTTTGGGGAGATGTCGGCGCCCGCGGCGACCAGGAAATGTACACAATGACTCCGATAGCTCGTTTCGCGAGAATCAACAGTAAATTACGGATTTGATTTTTGAAAATATCTTTTCCAACATTGGTGAGTTGAATTTATTGTATTTCTTGGATATTTTGGGGTCGGTTTTTGAAAATTAAATGCCGATTTTGAGTGAATATTGGTGACTTTTGTGCAGTGGTGTTTTAAAAAGATGAGGTGTATGACTGCCTACATTATACACACGAAGTATAGGAATGTAGCTATGAGTGGGTGGGCTGAGGAACAGTCGTGAAATGCGATAGAGAGAGTTGTAATATTGATTTGAGGTATGAAGTAGGCATGTCCTACCTTAGACCGAAATTTTCTGTCTCTCGTTCGTTAGCCTCTTATTTGGATAGGGTCAGCCATTCACTTGAAGAGCTAACGAACGAGAGACAGAATCTTCGGTCTAGTCCTACCTGTGCACAGTGCAACTGTAAGTGCAAGGTCTTAAAATTTCAAAATGATGTGAAATCAACTTTAGAATCAATTAAAGACCAATAAAAGCATTTTTACATGTTTGCGCACATGTGCGTAATGCGTGTACATGTGCATATTGTTGCGCGCGTGCGAGTACTAGAGCCTAGAGGGTAATAATGTCGCACCAATTGCAAATGTTCAACAATGCCCTATCCTATAATATAATATTACTATAACATGCACAGTCTGTTTAAGTCAATCTAGGGTATTTTTGACAGGTTTCGCGCGTATACGTGCGTGTAAGCGCGCCTTTAAGAAAATATTCTAGAAATCATGTAAGATCAATTAAAATGCTAGAGCAGTCCAAGATAAGTCATTTTCATGATGTATACGGAACTTAAGTCATTGACGCATGCGTGGAAATTTTTTAATGTTTGAACAAACCCTGAAACATGCCCCAAATTGATTCTAGACCACTTTGAAAATTTTCAGGTTTTGCGCATGCGCAACTTCACCGACGCGCGTGTACACGCACGCACCTTATGTTCAATTAGTTGCACTTTTAATTAACTTGCATCATGCAAAATATGGTTATGTTATGACTGTCCATTGCCGAGATGTAGTATATGTTGTATTTTTAGAAAATGGCGCCTATATGACGTCACGGGGCATTGACTATTTGAAAAAACTTCTGTGCTGAAACATTTACCATATCTTTGTACCAAATTTGAATACATTTGACAAGCCTAGGGAGAAGGGAGAGGGAGAAGCCAGTGGACGGGTGAGCCGTTCTAGCGCGGTATGCAGCTAACACAAAGCAGTCCACTTGTAGCTGGGAAGATCTACATGTAGGACGGCGTTCAAGTCCACACATTCGAAAGCTCACTAGTCCTGGCCATTCCTGGCCCTCGGCGAGACGCCAGTGTTTAAACCATAGACACATATGGGAAATACTTTCTATCGTGAATTGAAAATGAAATTATTGTATGGAAATAAATTTGTAAACAGCATGCCTGGTTGACAAAGCATACCGGTATTATTTATTTATTTATTCAAACATATTTACTCAGGATGACAAGATCAGTTAAAACTGTTTTTCATCATGGTCCTGACAATAATAAGCATGAATATTAAAAAGCATGAATTTTAAAAGAATCTAGAAGAAGGGATATACATACATTAAAAAGACATAATAAGTAATCAAGATTTATCATATTGCGTAGAAAAATACGGTAATGAGCATTAAGATATATTCTATATATGTACAGGTCAGACTGTAATTCAAAAAAAATCAACTAAAACAAACTGGATCAATAATTAAAATATAGTCAATGAAGAAATGTAGAAATTGAAAAATATTAGCCTTTTAAGCATGATTTCTTGTAATTACATTTAAATACTATCAAGTAATGTTGCATTTTGTAGCCTGTTGGGGAGATCATTCCAAATTATTGTACCTGCATACATTAGAGCTTCAATAAATCCAATCTGAAAATAAAGCGAACCGTGGAAATAGAGGGGCCCATAGTTTGTTAAATGCTGTCCCAAAATAGTCACACCATATGAGATTTGGCCCCATAAAATCCATGTTATTCACAAAAGCTGGTCAGCCTGAAAGAGATGCCGGGTTTGTTTCCTTTCAACATTGCAATTTCAGTTGTACAGTGTTGGTGTGTGACCTCGAAATTCACGGTAGGTAAACTATAATAAATGCATTTTTTGCAGGCCAATTGAGAGTATAGGCCGCTCTTGACTCGTAGTCATGTTATTGAAAAAATGACTATTGTCATAGACCCGAAGCAAGCATCTCTATCTCTATCTCATTCTTCTCTACCGCCAGTTGATTGTGGACAGCTACCCGTTTTGGCCCCCGACGAGAAGCCAGTGTTTAAACCATAAACATATGGGTTAAATGCTTTCTTTTGATTTGTGAATTCACAATGAATTTAATGTATAGAAATACATTTGTAAAAAAAAATGCCTGGTTGACAAAGCGTATTAGAGTTTCAATAAAATCAACTTGAAATTGAAACGAACCATGAAAAATAGAGGGGCCCTTAGTTTATCAAATGCTGCATACTATACAATTTGCTGTGTAGGGCTTGGCACCTGCGTATTTTAAAGGCGGGGGATGGAAGACGCATCACGTGAAGTAATGTATCAAATCAAATCAGTAGCCTATCAACGAATTACACAGATACGCACGTACACACACACCCACATACACTCTGTTAACATAGGATTGCATCATTTCGTTCATTATTCATTTTCCTTCTAACATGTTTAAATAAAGTTTTTATCATTCATGAAGAGCGAGGTTATGAATTCTTCATGATTATAATGATAATGCATCAAATTAAGGGGGCTGCCACATGCAAAATATACAAAATCATAAGATACAGGAGAAAATATGATCCAATTGTAGTAATTGTTTCCGTTACATCAAAGGATATTTCAAATAAGCAATCACTTGTTTATAGCTCATGCATTTAATTAACTAATGGATGAAGCATAGTTCATAATGTTGCAGCTATTATGTAAACTGATAAGCTCTAACATTCTATTGTGGAGATATCGCGATTGTTGGTATTTTACAAAATGGGTCCTTGGTGACTTCACAATGAAAAGGTTAGGGTGCCGAGACACTTAATATATCTACCATTGTACCAAATCTGAGTCCATTTGAATAAACAGTTTTTGAGATATCGCGGACACAAAAAAGTGGATTGAAATAAAAATATACAATATGCCGTGAATTCTGCAAAATCGCATCTAGATGATGTCACGATTTCATGACTGTGTTGGAAAAGTTGCGGTGCCGAGACAATGACCCTATCTGTCATTGTGCCAAATATGATTACATTTTAACAAGCCGTTTTTTAGATATTGTGCGTACAAGAGACAAAAAAAAATTATAACACTAGAATTGAACAAGTACAACTATACATGTGGGCTGGGGAAAAGTCTTGAAATGCGATAGAGTAATAATATTGATGTATGAAGTAGGCATGTTCCCACATAACAGCTTTGACGCGTGCACAGTGCAGTGTCTTAAAATGTCAAAATGATGTGAAATCAATTATAGACCATATAAAAGCAGTTTTATATGTTTGCGCGTAGTGCACGTATATGTCCATATTGTTGCACGCGCGCATACTAGAGGGTTATAATGCACGTACCAATGCCAATGTTCAACGATGGACTACAACACATGCAAACTCTATTCCAGTCAATCTAAGGCATTTTTACCATTTGCGCGCGTACATGCGTTTGAGAAAATATTCTAGAAATCATGTGGGATCAATTAAAATGCTAAAACAGTCCAAGATAAGTAATTTTCATGCCGTATTTATAAGGAACTTAAGGCCATTGACGCGCGCACGTGCGGAAAACTTTTAATGTTTAAAATGGCCTGAAACATGCCCAAAACCGCGAACCGCGAACCATGTGATCCACAGTCCGGTGACGTATCCACTAGACCACGACACCTCTACTACCTCCACTTCATATATATTGTTATCTTACTTTATTAGGCATATACATGTTTTCTTTATTTATCTCTTGCCAGCTTACACCAAAAGTGTAATCTTTATTGTTTGTTTGTACTCGCATACACCAGGAGGGTGATTGAGTTAATAAACTAAAACTAAGCCTAGATGACGTCACAATGCGCGCGCACGTGCGGAAAATGTTGAAATGCTTAAAATGGCCTGAAACATACCCAAAATTGATTGTAGACCATTTTGAGCATTTTCAGATTTTGTGCGCGCGCAACTTCACCGACGCGCATGTACGCGCACGCACCCTATGTTCAATTAATTTCCTTTTTAATTAACTTGCATCATGCCAAATATGGTTATGTTATAACTTTGTATTGCAGAGATATATAGCATATGTTGGAATTTTACAAAATGGTGCCTAGACTATTGACTATAATAATGTTTTAAAAATTCTATATCTACCAATGTACCAAATTTGAATACATTTGAATAAGCCATTTTGGAGATATTGTGCATACAAAAGGTGGGTAGAAATAAAAATAAAGAATAAAAATAAAGAAAGAAAGAAAAAATCGTACAAAAACATTTAGAAGGTGGTCTGTACTTGAAGTACAGCCCACCTAATAAGACCCCCAGCATTTCAATGTCTTTTTATGACACACATCCCTGGATCCCCTTCATCTGCAAAAATCTTCAGGAACAGTGTCGAACCGAGAAGAAGAGGAGGAGGAGACTTTTTTCAGGGACTTGTGATCTGCTATTAAAAGTATAGAAATAAAGAAATTGACTATCTGATGGAAAGTAGTGAATACTGTGTATGGAAATCAGTAGGATTAACAAGCTAGCGTGATAAGTCATAAATGAAATCTATTTTTTCATTCAATGTCTATATTTTAACCCTCTTCATGAAATATACAGGTTCCTTATCCACAAGGAGCTGCAACTTATGCATAAGAGCACTCTTCAATCTGCCTCAACGATCCTATTCTAGTGCAAATCCCTTAGGGCCCGACAGAAGTACCATTATGCAAACCAACAGTGTCATCAACACCAATACTGCACCCCAGGCCACTGGAGCGAAGGCCTCTTCCCTCGTCAATGGTGATCATCTTGGAGGTGCTACAAAGGACTCCAAGGATAGTGATGTCAGAGTGCCAGGGGCTGCAGAACAGTGGAGGGAGGGCGTTGGACTTGGAGAAGGGGAAGAAAACTTCTTGAGGAATTTCTTCGAACTGATGCTAGCAGAGGGCATCTCAAAACCACTCAGTGCCAAATGCAAAGGTTAGCTATAATTTGTACAGCATATACATACAACATAATATTATGCATTGTGCATACCGGTACATGTACCATAGTGTATGGTTTAGTTTTGTGTCAAGTATGCAATCCCCCAATTTGAACATGCAAAATTTTACATGCATTATGATATCATTTAGTGAAACTCAATTTGATTTGAATCACAGGTATTAAATTTTCCTGAAAATATGTAATTGGGGAGACTTTCCAACTGTCAGTTTCAAATTGTTCTCAACTTTGTTGATACCATCTATAACAAATACCAATTCTTGTCAAGTCTGAATTTTGCACCCTTTCACAAAAGTGGTTTGAGATTACTCAAGCGTAATAACTAGTCCATTTTTTTTTTTTGTGTTATTGTATAAGAGGGACCCTCAGCTATCTACAAGAATTAAAATATAATTATTGAAAATATTAAAGAAATATTTATTTGGGGAGACTTTTTCCAACTGTTTACTTTTTAGGGATGCACTTGTACAGTGTATGTCAATTGCATTACCATTTAAAATGTTATGTCTTCCAGAAATTTGCACTTACCAGTAAATGAATTTCTGTTTCTATGATTACAGAAAAGGCTTTTTTTTTTTAAAGTGCTAATTTTTCCAAATTATTCTTCTCAGTAATTGATTTCAAGCATCCCCATGATCTGAAGAATCAGATGGATTTTGCCATTAAGGATGAACCTGAGTCACATGAAAGACTTCTTGAAATCTGCAAGCAGACCTATGACCAAAGCGTCAAAGTCAGTAAGTTATTGCATGGATCCACAATTTCTGCAGAAGGGACTTTAAGTTGTTAATTCAAAGATCAGCGTTAACCCACTGTAGGCCATTTCACTGTTTGCATGTATATCAGTGTCATTTCCTCTGAGAATTAGTGTAGGTATTTTCTATGATGATAGTTTGCATTTTACAATTTATCATGTGCCTTGCAGAATGGAGCAAACACACGTTATTTGTCTAATTTCTAAACTGTTTGGTTTTGATTGCTGAATTAATAATATGATGCAAGTCACTACTACTTTATTTAAAGTGCATTAAATCTTGCAATATCTCTTTGCAAAAGTCATATTAATAATATCATGATGCAAGTCACTGCTACTTTATTTAAAGCATATTAAAACTTGCAATATCTCTTTGCAGAAGTCTTATTTTGAGGTGATATTTTGAATTCCAATTATTGGCATCAATCCCCAAACATACATGTATATTTTTGTGTGATACATCCTGTTTAAGGTGGCCTAGCAATCCTCTCAAATGTATTGTGTTTAACTGGTAGGTCATCCTCAGTTTTACAATCAGCTCTTTGCTGGGCAGGATACATATGGTCTCGCTGGTGCATGGATGACAGAGAGTCTAAATGAAAGCCAGTGAGTACTCTCAATATCGTTTTATTGTCTGCTGAGAGCCTGAAGGGCGTTTAATATTAAACTCCTATACTTTTATACAGAGTTAACGCCCCTTTGGCGCCCAACAGATTATATACATTACATGCAAATCCAGTTATTTAGAGTCACTTCTAAAACAGTAGTGGGAGAACTATTACACATATCGTCTGTTGAAAGCCAGAAGGGCACTCTAACACAAAGTTGAAGGTATACGTCACCAGGCGGCCGTGGGGAAAGTCAGGATTGCGTAAGCCCCATTCACTCGTACACAAAGTTTGTGCGCCGTACGCGTCCTTCGGAC
This sequence comes from Heliocidaris erythrogramma, assembly GCA_025617745.1. Lineage (NCBI taxonomy): Eukaryota > Metazoa > Echinodermata > Echinoidea > Camarodonta > Echinometridae > Heliocidaris > Heliocidaris erythrogramma. The sequence goes on from CM046853.1 coordinate 40,967,618, forward strand.
TACTGCAATTACATTTCGGACTGGACGAAGCCGACCGAATCTCACACGAGAACTCGAGCTCTCTCGCGGCATAAAAACGTCCACAAATCTGAGGTTGAGTATCCCTTTAAACTCCCTTCAGGCTCGCAACAGATGATATTGTCTGTTTGGAGCCAGAAGGGTGTTAACTCTGTACAAAAGATGTGAATTAACGCCCTACTGGCTCCAAACAGACGATGTATTGCCTGGACCCATATTATGTATTCCTTTGCTTTTAAGCCATGTGTCTGATGTGTTTGTACCTATACAAGCAATTAAATTGTTGGCTTGTCAAGAATATTCTATTAAAAAGTAAGTAAAAACATTGGCTTCAATTGTAGCCAGTATTATTGAATCAACTGTATTTCTGTGAATAATTTTTTTGTGATTTTTTTTTGTGAGGAATATGAAAATAACAACTTTTTGTTAAAGGTATTATTTGACATATTTCCATTGTCATAAATGTAGTGTATGATTAGTAGTGTATAATTAGTGGTATGCAATTAGTAGTTTGTTAATTTATTATTAAATGTAAGAAAACATTCCTGAAAGTGTAAAGGAAAAAAGATCATTATTTAAGTTAGGGAAAATTAGTGTTGATTTCCAATGACAGTAAGTTTGTTTTTATTGGTACCATGAGAATAATAACAATTTTACTGATACCATGTTACAAATAACTCTAATATTATCAGTATCAAACTAGAGCAGTAATAAAAATGATATACTATGCCATTGTTAGCATCCATAAAACCTTTTGGACTTATTTTTTTAATATGTACATGTGATTTCAAAACTTATATACTACCTGTAAAAACACATAAAAATATCTTTGTAACTACAGATTTGACCTCAAATTTCCACCCCAAAGAAAATAAACATGGGGAGTCTTTATACATATTTATCTTTTAAACTCTGGTTTTCCTTCAAATTTCTGTATTCTCTTGGTAGAATATTGTATTTGAATGTACATGTAGGTCATTTTGTTTTGTTATATTTTAAGGTCAATGAAACAATAGACCATCTTGTTTTCAGCAGCTAGAACACCACACATCAAATATGGAACCATTATGACCACATGTTACACACAAACAATAGGGGTGATTGCTTCTCATGGTCGCCCTGTGTATGAATGCCCCTAATGTCAACAAAGACTATAGGTTGTACATAGTACAACCTTCAGTTAGACTATTGACCCTAAATCTGTCTATGAATAAATGCATGCTATTATGACTAAGCATTTCCTATTGAAAACTCATTTGAAAATCAAGCAAAATCAGTCAAATATTATGGACAGCATGACAGGCAATAAATTAAAAGCAGACGGGGAAATGTTTCTTGCACACTCAGTTTATGAATTGGGCACAGTTCACTTGGTGTATCACACATAAAATAAATGCTGATTGTAAAATAAGATACACCGAAAATAGAATTTCCACTGAACTTGAATGTAGTTTTTTACATGTCTGGCTGCCATAGAAACTGCCAAAGTCCACAATATTTTTAAATTGGTACATGCTGAAGACTTTGATAAAATCTTATTTATAAAATTCAAGTTCGTAATTTTTATCTGGCTGTCGCCTAATTTTTCTCAAGAGAAGAAAATTGGTTTATCTGATGAGAAATTTCCATCCTCCAAGAGGCAGATCAGAAGGGTGTTAATTTGAGGGATCGGCAACAGCAGTAAAAAGAGTTGCCGATGGCGACACTATATTACATGTACTTTTGTTGTGACACCTACTTCGGGTACAGGCTTTAAGTTATGGGTTTTCCTATTCATTAGCTGATGTGTCTTTAATAAGCTTAAGTCTCACTGGCCATATGATTGTTTGCCGACTTCTGTCAGCCAAATAAAAGCTGCGACCATCGACACCCAATCTGCAAATCACATCTGTCTGTGATCAGTTGCTGATTAGTTGTAGGCCAGTCGCCAATCATCAAAGACTGATTGGCCACCGCTTGTAGGAACGGTTGTCAATTGATCAGCGATTATAAACAACCGGTTGCAGACTAGCTGATGGCCGATGATCTTACGGCAGTTGGCGATGGGAAGGCTATTTAATAATCACTGGTGCACAAATGTAGACATTATTTATTCCAGGTTATGATGAATGGGACACCAATTATTGCAATACATGAATAACATTTATGATAAATACACGTACTTGTATTGGTGCAAAGCAAGGATGTATACAAGGTTGTCTGGATAAATTGCTCATATTTAATAAGCTCATGTGTTTGTGGTTATAGGGTTTCGTTGCAAAGCAACAACGTGCTAGTCGGAGGAAAATAAGAGTAGGACTACCGAGTGTCAAAAAAAGCAACACTTTTAAAACAGCCCCCAAATAAAAAAATTTAGTGAGTTTTGGGGAAATTTTTATGGATAGCTGAAGGTCTCTTCTATCATATGACACCAAAAAAGATTTCATGCTTGGGTGAGCACTGCCCCCTTCTGTAAAGGACATGAAAATTAGGTTGCGCAGACATTCACTATCCATTTTGGCTGAGATGAGAAGTTCTCCAACTTAGAAATTGCTTATGTTATGAGTTTATAATAGATTATGATGGATATGGGTTTGTGCGGTGTATGACATGGTGTTATGTAATCAAAAGTTTATGCATCAGTGATCATAATTTGACTGTGTGGAAGTTTTAAAAGCATTACCCACTGTTGATCTGTGTTAATTGATAATGAATTATTAGGGTTGGGATTTGTACTTGGTATGGCATAGTTTATGTCACCATTATTCAGAAACAGAAATTTGATAATTCAGAAGCAAACACTGATCTAATCGATCAATCAATCAATCAACACTGATTCAATCGATCAATCCATCAATCAAACACTGATTCAATCAATATGCAGTATCCATGTTGTTTGGAAGGACAAATTTTGCTATTAATGTCAGATTATGCTTCAGGCATCATTGGGTACAAATGGGTATGAATTACCGTAGCGAACTTTCTTTATGGCAAATGAGTTTTGGGAAAGGAAAGATGGGATGAATGGTTTGGAATGGTGCAAAATGCTGACGGATGGACCTATGACAATGAAAAACACACATGCACACAACCACCCCCCCCCCCCCAACACGAACTACCAGGAGCACCTCTACAATTGGGGGGGGGGGAGATACACTCGGTATATTATGCCGTACGTACATGTAGCCACGATAGAAATGTACTGTAAGCGAAAAGACTGGAAGTAAACAACACAACTGAAAGTTCGACCCAGAGCTCTTGCAGCATGCATCAACCAATCAGAAACAAGCATTTGTTAAATATCTGTTGATGCCCTCTAGTGGCTAAATAGTTGTATTTATTGTTAATCCCTCATATTAACATACATATAGAGTCTATCCACTGTTGGCTCTCAGAAGATGATATACATGTACCTGAGGATACATATGTATGAATGATGAAAGGCATACTATAGGCTACCATAAGTAGTTGAAAGATGAATGGTGATGAATGGGTATGAAAACCCAAATTAAGATAACGACGATACAGGTATCATGTAAAACTCATTTGATCTTCCAATTACTCTAGACTTATATAAATCTTGTACATGGTGTAATACTCTTAATGATAAATAAAGAAATATGGAATAACAAACAACAGAACAAAGCAACAACAACAACAACAAATGCAGAACATCTATCGATATTGAGGTCTTCATGGCATAAGTCATATTTTTTTCTCCTATACATTTATACAGCTTAAAGGGCAATCCAACCTTGGTAATAAGATGATTTATGTGAAAGCAGAAAATAAGAAAACATGATGGTGAAAGCTTGAAAGAAAGTAAGGAATAAGAAATTCCTTTTGGACAAACTTAGGACGTAATACAAGACATTTCTAGGTATTGTTTGTGCTTTGTGTAGTTAATTTTTTGTTTGTTTTATATATTTCATATTGATAATATCAAGTAATTATGATAGGGTCTGCCTCATATAAGGATGACATTTTCCTTCCTGGCTGCTGCCCAATTCAGTAATATTAATATTTGTATCATTTTGTTTATGTTACTATGTATTCTGTTATTGTGAATTTTACTGGCTGCTGCCCAATTCAGTAATATTAATATTTGTATCATTTTGTTTATGTTACTATGTATTCTGTTATTGTGAATTTTACTGAATGAAATACTGAGATGATTTATGTGAAAGCAGAAGATAAGAAAACATGATGGTGAAAGCTTGAAAGAAAGTAAGGAATAAGAAAGAAATTCCTTTGGCTGCTGCCCAATTCAGTAATATTAATATTTGTATCATTTTGTTTATGTTACTATGTATTCTGTTATTGTGAATTTTACTGAATGAAATACTGAGATGATTTATGTGAAAGCAGAAGATAAGAAAACATGATGGTGAAAGCTTGAAAGTAAGGAATAAGAAAGAAATTCCTTTTGGACAAACTTAGGACGTAATACAAGACATTTCTAGGTATTGTTTGTGCTTTGTGTAGTTAATTTTTTGCTTGTTTTATATATTTCATAGTGATAATATCAAGTAATATTTATGATAGGGTCTGCCTCACATAAGGATGACATTTTCCTTCCTGGCTGCTGCCCAATTCAGTAATATTAATATTTGTATCATTTTTTTTATGTTACTATGTATTCTGTTATTGTGAATTTTACTGAATGAAATAGACTGAAATGAACTGAACTGAAAATAAATGTAAAAAAATGAGATCATTGAATCTATGCGAAGCTCAAATTGGCAATTTGGTGAGCCAACTGTGACATATTGGTGATCATACATTATTGAAAAAGTATTAACCTCCTTGGTTTACAATACATAGTTTTTTAGAATGAAGTCACAATTTTGTGAGCATCTTATAATTCTATTTCTTGTTTAGGTATACCTATGAAGTTGCACCTGTTTTCACACTGATAGAACAAGAAGTCCTTTCCAAGCTGAGACAGCTGTGTGGTTACAAGACCGGAGATGGCATCTTTTGTCCAGGTGAGAGACAGAGAGAGAGAGGGAGAGAGATGAGCATATAAGACCAGTCCAATCAGAACTCGCTTAAGCTGTTACACTGTTTGAAAATAATCAGCTTTTTGCCTAATAAGCCAGTTCGTAATTACAATTTGCGCATTTGTACCGAATACAATTGACCTTTATAGGCTGTCATTTTGTACGTACCTCGATGCACATACCAGTATTATTTTACATGACAAACAAGGAGTGTGCCCACCAAAACAAATGCATGTGGGCGTACAAATTGGGGGTCATTTCTGAATTATTTGTACCATGAACTAATTACGAACTGGCTACTTGTAAAGATGCACTTAGACTGAATGCTCTGAAGTTTATTTCCTTGAGTAAGTGGGGGGTTGCTCGACTTGTGCTATTGGAAACGGCGAATTTTAAACTCAATATTTTTCTCATGAAGTATTGATCAGTCTATTATACACTCCTCAAGCTTGAGTCCGTTTTCCCTAATGGAGCTACACCTATAAAGAAATGTTATACAGATATTTTAACTGTGTAGGGAAAGCAGTATGCACACAATAAACATTATACACATAGTATCATTAAGCCTTGTATAAAATGGGGTCTGCTCGCTGTTCATATAAGGACCGCTATTCATAGAAAACCGCTATTCATTTAACACATGTTATGAATAGCGATCCTTATGAATAGTTATGAATAGTGGTCCTTATGAATAGCTAGTTAATTTGTCTATGGTTTGCTCGCTATTCATAATAATAATAATAATAATAATACTCCGTTCTTGTATAGCGCATAACACGTTATGATACAACGTCTCTATGCGCTTCCAAAGGGTTTGGATATTATTACCCTGGCTTTAGCTCCGGCAGCCGTAATCAGCGTAAGTGCATTTCAAGGAATAAATCCTGCCAGGTACCCATTTACTACACCTGGATGGGGAGTGGCAAATGTGGATTAATGTCTTGCCTAAACACACTAGTGCCGGGCTGAGATTCGAGCACTCAACCCTTGGATTGAGAGTCAAGTGAATGAACCACTATACCACGACACCACGACACATCCACATAAGGACCGCTATTCATGTAGTCACGCGTTATGGATAGTGGTCCTTTTGAATAAGCGGTCCTTATGACTAGCAAGGTTAACCCTATAAAATAACTTGAAAGAGAAGCATGCAGATGTGTACATTCCCTTATAAAACAATGTTCCCATGATGAGTCAACCCTGATCTTTTATTGATTTCCTGTTCAAAACATTGCCCAAATCTGTAATGCTTTATACTCCCATTTATCAGGCCAGAATGAGGCTGTAGTTACGCGTTTAGTCCACATTCATTTTCGTATAATCACCGATTTAAAAACGCCAATGTAAAACTCACAAAAAGGTACATTTTGAATTGGCGTTTCTCAAAAAACACGGTGTCTGGGGAAGCATAAATGCACAATCATTTGTAAATGTGTGTGTGTGTGTGTGTAATTGGGTTTTTACAGACGTGTATCAATCAGATATGATTATTTACGTCTGGGACCGACCTTGAACGTCACCATCCGAAAGACGTGACTCAGTCTCGAACCTGGGTCCGCTGAATCAGTTTATAACTTCCACTGGTAGCTGGATTACAGGCGCACGCCACAACGCCCAGTTGCGTTTCATATGACGTTGTATAAACTAAGAGCATAGAGAGCCCAAACTCGCCTCGAATAAAGAAGTATAGTACCCCTGTGAAACTGCATTTTAGATGAGCATTTCAAAATGCTTATTCTGCCTTCGCAAAGAAAGTATACATGCACCCTAAGTTATTCGTTTTATATTTTCATACAAGAAAAATTTAGTTTAACTCTTACTGTGCCAAAATATTACTAAAATGTGATCAATGCTTAATTTTCAAATATCTGCATTTCATTAACCATCTGTTATTTCACAAAATATTGTGTACAAAACTTTAGGAAATTTATTACCATTTCTTATGATACCAAACATTACTTTACCCCACTTTATGCTTAAGAATTATTGAAAATTACATTTGAGTTTCTTTTTTGTCCATTATTTTTTGGTTTCTCATTTGTACTATTGTTTAATGTTGAAATAAAATAATATCTTTTTAAAAATCTTCAATTTTCCCTGAAAATTTCTATGGTAGTATATAATTATAATCCTATATTTAGAATGCTTGATTTATGCTAAAAGTTTTGATATACATTGACCACCATATACCTTTCCTGTGGTCAAGCAAGTGGTGAATGAAAATGACAAGTCTATCTATCACAATCGGCACTGTAAGAGTAATACATGCAGGGGGTAATAATCGTCAAGCCAAAAAGATATTGTAAAAAATGTGATATACTTTTCAACATTTGAATGGAGGTAAGCTTCTGAACTTGCATGGAAATAATCTTAAAAGGTAATGCACAGTGTCAGTAAGAATTAATCCCATAATAAGATATCCATGGTTGTATTTATTCAATCTGTAGGGCAATGCTTTGTTGTCCTGCTCTGTTGCCCTACAGACCAATCATACTAATTGAATATGCACGTGGGGAATATCAATAAACCATTGCGAGTTCTCAGGGTAATTTGATTGGTTTCAAAGATTAATCATATTACTGTGCATGGAATCTCTCATGTACAGTTTCTCATAGCAGCTCTTATCCATTATATAAAGCCCTCAGGAAGCTTGCAAATGTCAGGCCATGAACAGAATCTAAAAGGGATACAATCTAATAAATGTATTTTAATTTGATCTTCATCTGTCTATACTTCTTCCGGACACGATACCATAATAAAACAATTAAATTCAAAGTCTTTAATGTACTGGAATTGGTTCCATGTCTTATTGGTCGCGTGTCTTGCAACTTTCAGGCCTAGCATCTTATAATTTAATAAATATTTCCTGATGAATTGTCTTCTCCCTCCTACCTCTCAGTGTCAAGTTGTCATTAGTTTTGACAACCTGAATGGCTTGCATAATGTTTGTTTAACTGTCACCCACTTGCTATGTCATGTTTATTTGATTGCTAATCTTATAATGTTGGAGAATATAAATACATGTACATGACTATGTGTTTGTTTAATCAGCTTGAACTGCTGTATAGAGGCTATAAAAATACTGTATGTAGTATAGGGATCCATTATTACCACAGAAGATATGAATGTACAATGTATAGTGCTAGAAAAACTTCTCAATCACTCTCCTTTGTAACTTTCAATCTCATTCCTTTTCTGTTTGTAATTTATCTAAATGAGTGCACTTGATGTCAAACGTTCAGACGTCATGCTCACTTATGTTTCAGTTCCTGAAGATGATTTGAAATAAAAGGTAGTTAATTTGAAACTCATGACTCTGATCGGAGTATTTTTTCTAGCACTGTAGTATAGGGATATAAAACACATTAGGGAGAAAAGTTCCAAATTATGAAAAAGAAAAATTGCTACCTCATACTTTTTCTTATGAGGCCATTTCCATAAATTGAATCTCCATAATTATCAAGATCATCTTTATATAATTTATATGTGTTTCTCTTCACATCTCAAACAGTCCAGTGAAGCAGTATCTGGTAATATGTATTTGAATATTTATCTATTACAGTAATGGCCATTTTAAAGTATTGTTTATTTTCAGTTTCAGTGAATCTCAGTGGTGATGGTAGAGCAAAGAAATGAAAATCTAACTTCACAACATTTAGCTATAAACAATTGTAACTATAATACAATCTTAGTACTGTGGTATTACATCATTACTTGAAAGGCAGAGGAGCAGAATAGTATTTTCATAATGGTTGATTTAAAACTTTTAACATGCTGGATGCTACCTTTATAGTGTTGAATCCAGTGATAAATAGTGAGGTCCATGCATAACATTTGATAAGACTGTTTAATACTCCTTGGCCCTCAAAATATACTAATGCTTTAAATTTTTAAGTCTTATATATGATGCTGTTACACTATGAACATGACGAACAAAGAAGCGGACAATTTATGCTGCTCCTCATTGTACCCTTCACAATTGCACTGGTTAACAAAAGAAAACATCCATTCATTGCTATCCTTTAAAAATATGTAGAACAGGTGTCACATAATAGCAGTGAAGGGATGTCCTTTTGTTTACTAGAGCTATTGTGGAGGGTACAGTGAGGAGCTGCATAAATTGTCCGCTCTCTTTGTCACCGTGTTCATAGTGTTATCACCTGTGATGTAACTAGACCATGCACTCTAAGGGTGCGTTTATACAGTCTCCTTTACGAAGGCAGAATGAGCATTTTGAAACGCTTATCTAAAACGTGATTTCACGGGGTACTGTTTATACTTATTTTCTCCAAGGAAATTTGGGCTCTGCAGCTGGTTTTGCAACCTCACTGCGCATTACGTATTTGCTTCCCCAGATGCCATGTTTGTGGAGAAACGCTTATTCAAAACACACCTTTTTGTGAGTTTTACATATTAGGCACTTTAAATCGGCGAATGTACGAAAATGACAGTGGACACAACCATGTTTTGAACTAAACATGTAACAAAAGGCTCATTCTGGCCTAAAAAATGGGAGCATAAACGCACCCTCAGTCTCATGTTTTCTTAAAGGGAAGGTTGAGTTCTGGGAAAGGTGAAAAATGATTTGTTAGCTTTCTCATTCCTTTTATGTCAGTTTGGAGATAGAAAAATCCCCTGAAAAGGATTGCTCTTCAAATGCTGTCATACATGTATTCGAAGTATGACTAGAAAAGCTGAAATACTTGGGCCGAACATTCATGCCACTTGTGTGTGTACTCCCATATACCCATTTCTGTGTGCAGTAGATGAGCTTTTCAGTGAGATTGGGCCAGTTGCTTATCTATTTTGCTGATTCCAACAACACAGTATAAAACAACTAGCAGAAGCAGCTCATGGACATCCACAGGCTCTAGCTGTGTTTATGATTAATCACTGTACCGTATATTTGTCACAAGTGAATTAAAAAAAAGTCGGGTAAAGTGTTATTTTTTACCAAGAAGTATTTACAACATGTGTTATTTATCCAAATCCTGCATGAGTTCAGAAGAAAATACATTTTCATCTTGATGAAGACTAAATGATATGGATATAATTATGTTCGAGTAGTATATCCATGCATAGAGCTGGGGGGAGCGATTTGATCTTGCCATGTTTCTGTGGTTTAATACTCAGAGAAATTAAGGCAAGGAAAACATAACATGCATGATTAGCGGTACGTCCCTTGTAAAGGATGCAAAAATGAGAAAAAAATTAATTTATTGCCATTTTCTTTTCAGGGGCGGTTACGGCCCCCTTATATGGGTCTTGGGAGGACCGACGGATTGACTTTTCCCTACTACCCTCCCGTCACCCCAGCGCGAGGGGAGACGGGATTAATACCTTATACGTATTCATATCATAGTGGAAATATTTTCGAAGGAAATTTTGGTTGGGGGGGAAGGGTTCCTTATTTACACCATGGCAACCGATATTCCTAAGTGACATGATCTCCTACACCTCCCCTCCCCCAAATGATGTCTACAGATCGGTTTAGACTGTCATAAGGGAATGAATAATATATTTGAGGCGATATACAATAACATGTTTCCAACGGTATGAGGGCCATGTTCCCCATTCATGTCAATTTAGTTGTTGATAATAGGAATGACTTTATGCGACAGCCACCTAAATGTGCGGTTAGGTAAACACTAACCCTTACCCTAACCCTAACCCTTACCCTAACCATAACCCTTACCCTAACCCTAAACCTTAACTCTTAACTCTAAACCCTAACCCTATACATTGTTTTCATTTTGGGTGGCTGTCGCAAAAGGAAGTTTACCCTAGTATATGCTTACATGTACATGGTATGAGTAAAAAGTAGAAATAGATTAAATTTAAATAAAGAGTTTTAAAATATGAAGTGGCCGAAATCCACCTCCCTCTTTTTTTTTTTTTTACATCTAACAGTTACATGTTCCTCCCCTTCATCCTGTCTCATCGAACATCAACCCCCACAAAAAACAAAAACAATTGTAGCACAGAAAGAATTAAGTTTAACTAAGAAACAGCCCCCCCCCCAAAAAAAAAAAAAAAAAACTGTTGAAAGTTCAATTTATAAAGTAATAGCATGCTTACATAAATCAAACTTCCAAAGGAGCCAAATTTTCACAAATAAAAAGGCAGAAAAGTTTACTGGCACCTGAATCGATCCGAATCGATCGCGACGACTGCCCCCCGGGGATGTCTCAATGAGACCTGTACATCATCCGCGTAAATCACTTGCTTAATTAAAAAGCAGATTGCAGTAGGGGCAGATTTTGATACCCTAATCAAGTAAATATGGAGGGCACTTTAGCACTTAAAAAGTGCCTCCCAACCATTTGGGAACCTTTCCCTGCCCGTGGGTACCAAAAGGTGGGGACCTAAAGAGCCAGGGGAGGCACCTATTCAAACCAAAGAAACAGACCCCAAATCCTTTTTAATAGCGTAATTATATATGGATTCTTATGTAGACATGGTCAACCTTTCTCAATTCCTTTGAGACAGTCTCTTTCACAAACTAATTGCATAATCAGGGGCCCGTTGCACAAAACTTGCGTTTAATTGCAACTCCTAAAAATCAATCGCAACTCTTTAATGTCCACTTCTGATTGGATGAAAATAAAGTTGCGTTTGATTTTCCTGAGTTGCGTTCAAACGCAAGTTTTGTGCAATGGCCCACTGAACTCTACTTTAATCTTGGTCTCCACCCTATTCAACATTTCTTTCTTGTTGTAGGACATGTATGTATTTGGTATCATTTGGAACCCTGTCATTTTACTGTAATCAAACTTGTGAATGCAACCATAAGAACCTGGTACCTCCTTTATGTTGATCACAATCTACAATGTCCAAATGCCTATTGCAGGATATTGCTCTAGGCCTGCCCCATATTTAGCTAACTGTACTTTGTTGTTTGGTAGCAAAAATGAAACTCGAAAGAAATATGTTATTTTGGTTCTCCTTGTATCAATATCAAAATACATGTGTGCACGACTATTTGGTATTCCATCCCTGATTTCCAACAAATTCTTGTGTAAATATCTGTAAGGATCGCACAACAATCCCAGCGCTCTGCCTTGAAGGTTTTATATGACGTAGTGCATATGTGTAGTACAAATTGCTGTTGTAGGAGCATACATCCCTGGGCCAGGTACATGTATCTAAATTATTAGTTTTCTTACCTTTCATTTCTTCAATACATGTATCTCACTTGAGGAGGAAAAAACTTCACAGCAGCTCAGTACTGATCTGGCTATTTATCATCGAAAATCAAAGAAATCTGACCAAAAGTTTTGAGGGTTTAACAAAACTAAAATTAAACTATACATTACCTTTAAAAGATAGGGATAATCTGACAATATACATCAGTGACAATTGCTCTGGCCTCTGTTTTATTTCGTTAAAGGTATACATGTAGCTGGGTCAGGGTTAGTTATATGTTTGGGTCCAGGGTTAAAGGGACAGTCCACCCTGATTTCAAGTTGATTTTAAAAGAAGCAAAAAATAAAATAAACACATAAGAGAAGGTTTGAGCAAAATATAAGAAATAAGAAAGTTATGAATATTTGAAGTTGTAATCAATCAAACACAAATTGGCAACTCCGTGACATATCTTGCGAGCTCCTATCCCATTTGCCCTGTACCCAACAAAATCATTAATTTCCATCTTCTCTAAAGAAATATTCAATCATACATGCCCCTGAGATATAATCATTGCTTATATTAAAGTTTTTACACAAAACCTGTATTGAAACAAATCTATTCCTTCATCAAAAAATTAAATTTGAGATATTCTGTCCTGAGCAAAATGGGAGAGGAGCTCGCAAGATACGTCACGGAGTTGCCAATTTTTTTTGATTGACTACAAATTCAAAAATTCATAGCTTTCTTATTTCTTATTGGATTTTGCTCAAACTTTCACTAATTCTCATTTTTTCTCTTTTATTCAAATCAACTTGGTTGGACTTTCCCTTTAAAGTTAGGAATATGATTAGTTTAGGAAATCAACAGCAGGAGCTTGTGTCAAAAACATATGGTATATTGCAAACGGTAATAAGCAGGCTTACAAATAAAAACAATTGGAATAATGATACTTCAGTAACATCACAGTAGCATGAGAGAAACAGTAATTGCTCAGGAATATCATTGATCAATGTCATATTACTCTCAGTATAAAGGTTTTGTCAAAAGAAAACAATTTTTTGCAGACATGTATGTCTATTGAACAATGCAAGTTAATGGGTTTTTATTACTTAACTGAGAACCATAGTTTTCTTTATTGCCTCATAAGTAATAACCTTTACTCCAAGTTGTAACCTGTCATATAAAAGAATGTATGGGAGACATTAAAATGTTAGGCAAATATGTATTTCTGGGAGAAATAATTTTGCAGTAATCAGATACAAGTTCCACATCATTTGTTCGTAATGATAGATTTCTGCACTCTAATTTTATTTCAACCAAAGCTGATCCCATATTAATTCTCTTTTGAGGATGACTGTTTCTCCCACTTGAAATCTGAATCTTAACAGCTCTTTTGGTGACATTTCAGTAGCTCTCAAAACCTACATCTGCCCTGTAAATCCTGATGCCTTTTGCTATTCTGACACATTGTGGTATACATGTACTTCAGATGTTCATATAAAACTTCCAATATTGACAATTTTATTTATGGATTATCTTATGTATTTCAAAGTGTGATAATAAATTATATTTTAAGACATACAACACTTTGTTGGCACTGTATGAAATGTATTTATTACTATTTCTACTTTGAATAAATAGAAATACCCATTCATACATGTATGACATGGTAATTAAACCTTATTACACAAAAAAATTTTGCTTCACATTTTTATATCCTGTAACGCAGCTTAGTGAGTACATGTATTATAGGGGTCTTTGGTGCATGCAACTACTGGTATGTTTTTTTTTCCCACCAAAGATTTTGCCTCTGGCTATTCATGTACACACAAACTTTGACTTTTTAAAGGTTTGCTGTATTATGTCTGAATGGGCTTCAAAAAGTGGACCATAGTCACTTATATCACTCTAATCTGTTGACTACTGAATTCTTATATTCCCCATAGGTTTAATACAGCGATCACTTGATCCCAGTAGGCAACTGGTTAAAGGCCAGGTCCGCCCTAACAAAAAGTTGATTTGAATAAATAGAGAAAAATCCAACAAGCATAACACTGAAAATTTCATCAAAATAGGATGTAAAATAAGAAAGTCATGGTATTTTAAAGTTTCGCTTAATTTCGCAAAACAGTTATATGCACATCCTGCTCAGTATGCAAATGAGGGAACCAGTGACGTCACCCACTGACTATTTCTTTTGTATTTTATTATGTAAAATATATATTTTAATTTCTGCAGATTTCACAATTAGGAAGCTCTCAATGAATTGTGTATAGGTTGCAACAATGGCAATTACACATGTTCAGCGAGGAATCAAACCTTGTTTCACATTGTAGCAAGGAAAAATTAAAATATTTTGTATTTCATGTAATAAAATACAAAAGAAATAGTGAGTGGGTGACGTCACTGGTTCCCTCATTTGCATACTGAGCAGGATGTACATATAACTGTTTTGCGAAATTAAGCGAAACTTTAAAATACCATAACTTTCTTATTTTACATCCTATTTTGATGAAATTTTCAGTGTTATGCTTGTTGGATTTTTCTCTATTTATTCAAATCGACCTTTTGTTAGGGTGGACTTGGCCTTTAAACATGAAAATGATATTTTCAATTATTGATTTGACTGGTAATTTTGATTTTGATTTGATACAATTACATGTAGGTGGATCACTAGCCAACATGTATGCCATCAACCATGCCAGGTTTGTCATGAATGAAGAATATAAAGAGCGTGGTAACTTCAGTTCTAAACCTCTACAGATCTTTACTTCTGATCAGGTAAGCAGTCGAGATCAGTTTGGAGTTTCTTTTTTAATAAAAAGGGAAAGAAGTTAGACTAGTCAAATAAAAGGGGAAGGATCATGAACTTTAACCTGTATTTGTGAAGAGTTACTGTTTGTACAGAATGTCTACACCCTGAAATGTGTATAAAGAGGAAAATACACCTTCATAAAGCAATAGTTAAGAAGTTTCATATTAACAGAATTCATTTATTTCAATTTGTGTGATTAATAATTTACTTCCTCTTCTTTTGCTTCTTCTTTTTATTATTATCATTATCAATTTTATTATCATTGTTATTATTATTATTATTATCATTATTATTGCCTAGAATAAATATAGATGTTAGGAATGTTCTATACAGAGCCTGAGGGAACTAGTGCGATCTATGGGGCAGTCGAAGTGACTACAATCGTTTATTTCCTAGGGTGTCGAGAGCTCCGAGGGAAATAGAGGATTGACTGTTGTCACTTAGACTGACCCCATAGATCGAACTAGATTTCCAAATAAAGGCCCTCTAAGTTTGTTCTTATATCCCCCATCAAAAACTAAATGAACGTTACAACTTAGATTGATAATTGATAGACGCTGAGACCCTGAGCCCTATACTTAAAACTTAGTACCAGTTTTTGCATATGTGACAATGGAATGAATAATATAGCAGAAGCCTTTGACCAAATTCACCAAAATTTGCAAATACTTTGTTCAAACTTACAACATGTTCACATAAAGACAGGAAATGCAAGTACATTTTGTTCCAATGTCCACCTGTATTTCATATGGTTTTACTGTTATCATCATCATCATAATAATAATAGTGATTATGATGATGATGATGATGACAATGGCAATAATGATAATCATCACCATCTTCGTTCTGTCGGATTAATCTAAGAATTTCTAAACCATGAATTCATTTTCCAAGTTTATTATGATTACGTACATGGTAGGTCTTGTATTAGTTACAAGCTATACGGTAGTATTACTGCACAATACAACCAAAATATTTATAAATTTACTTGCGAAAATAGCAAATTTCCATATGTCTTGAAAATGCCTTGAATTTTCTGGAGACGATCAAGGGTTGGAACCCTCAAAGCCAAAGCCAAGGCCAAGGCATGCCAAAGGCCAAGGCATTGAAGAAAAAAAACCCTGGCCTAAAGGTGCCAGGCACTACAACACTGATACTGTACTTGATTTAAATTATTGAATAAAATCAATTGTAAGGTATTACTTTTTTTTTAATAACAGAGCCACTATTCCCTCCTGAAAGGTTCAGCATTCTTGGGGTTAGGGACCAACAATGTTATCAAGGTCAAAACAGACAAATGGTAAGTACCAATTTTCTTACAGTAAGTTATCTAATACTCTGCTCTATTACTAGAGGGACTATGCTTGGTACCCTCTCTCTCAGAAAACAAAAGGAAAAAAATGGATGGATACAAAAAAAAACATTTTCATCATATTAAGGATCATGATCAGTATTACTTACCGGTACTTGACTATGAAATATTCATATTCATTGACCCTCATCTGTTCAAGATGTGATCTTTTGTACCAAGTATTTGATAAAGTGAGTGCACATAACTACACTTTGTAGAAGTAATAAAGGATACTGTAGAGCTTTTTAAAGACAAAAGTTTGATGTTTCGCCATAAATGCTATTCCCTTCATAAGCATGATCATTTTTAGGGTTAGCATTCTGTCTGTCCATGACAGAAAATATATTTACTAGAAATTTGGTCCTCCAAAGGGTTCCAAGGTGCCAGAATTCTTGGACCAAACTATTTCTAAGCAAAGATGTTGTCAAGAAATTCTTTTAGCAAAATTTCCATCTGTGATGCAAAATTTTCACATGCCTTATGAAATCTAAAGCTGCTTTCAAAATTCCAAATGTTCGATAGGGAAGCCAATTTATCTGATACTATTTGGCAAGTGGAAGTATTAGACAAGATCATGTGCTGATATCAATAGCAAAGGAGTAATGAGAAGTCACCCCAAAACCTCTATTTCCCACTCAGAGACATTGAGCATTTCATTGATTCTCATTTACCATGACAAACAAATTTTCTCAATTTTCAGTACATGTGGTGATCCCCTCCACAATAAACCATGAAGCAAACCATCACATCTAATCACTTATATTTTTAGGCCTTCCAACTTGGAAAATTTTGAAAATGTCTTTGGTATTTTACAACAGAGTATTATTCGCTAGGATTTAGAGATACATGTATCAATGAGTTAATAAAAACATAATTTCTTTTGACCCTATTCATATATTTATATTATATTTTATTGAATACAGAGTCGCAAGAGAAATGTCAAGTTCACATGCTGTATTAAATAATGAATCTTGAGTTATTGCTCTTGGAAATTTTTGTTTCATAGTCCTCTGGCTATGCAGGGCTGTGAAGCTTGCTATGTTTAAGTTGACTACTGAGGATATATATATATATTATATATCAATACCATTACTTTTAATGTAGGAGTTGTTATTCCAAAGTTTAATATGTTGGTTGTTTATATATATATTTGCAGACCAGTATCCCCTGTACACATTGGTGTATGAAGGGTGGGGGTTGCGGGTTGCAGCACCCAACCCTCAAGAATTTTGACATTTCTCATATTCCAGCAATGATCAACTTATTCTTGAGCAACATAGAAACTAGAAGGTTGATATTTGGGCAAGAAGTGTCAGCCGCACTGGCAGCCGCACTGGCACAATAGTGTTATGGACTTTAATTTTCAAAAATAAAAAAGTTAGGTTCATTGCCTGTTGTGTGTGTAATTGGGTTTTTACAGACGTGTATCAATCAAATATGATAATTTACGTCTGGGACCGACCTTCAATGTCACCATCCGAAAGACGTGACTGAGATTCAAACTTGGGTACGATCAAGGTCAGTTTGTAGATGAATGCAGATAGCTCCCTGCAGACGTTACCGCTAATGCAGGCGTCACACTGTCCCAAAGTTGAGACAAGATGGACACACGATCAAGGAAATGTTCAAATTCGGCTCTGATCGTGTAAACATCGGGCCATTTGTGAGGGCATCTTAAACCATCGTATAACTTTGTGTGCTGTGGCAAAATCTTTGGCATGTCAAAAAATTGCCAGAAGACCTTGCGAAGGGTTCATTTTTGTGTTGAATTCGTGTGTCCATTTTGCCCTTTGTATTAAAGGCCATTGTGAGGGCATCTTGTGGAATCGTGTGATCTTCGTCTTTACTTCGTGTGATCATCGGTGCCATTGACATTTTTCGCCTCACGAAGACAATACGAAGGAAAGAAAGCTGCCCGATTGTCACAGAAAGGCAACACGACTACGTGAAGCCCTCGCATTGCCTGCGTGTAGCCTTCGTATTATAGTACGAAGACATCGAGATGGGATCACGGTGTCAGCGAAGACAGCCGAATTTGAGTAGCTCAAGCGTTACGGAAGCTTATAAGTGCCAACCAGATGATGAGATAAGAAGACAAAAAAACGGGTTAAATGACGAGAAGACGAGAAGATAAGATAAAGTTTTTTTGAGCTCGGCAAGACGACTTATTCTGGACAAGAATTCGAGAAAACAAGTTGTTGGAACTCGGCATGCCAACTTATTTGAGACAAAAAAACCCTGAGAAGACAAGTTGGTGGAACTCGGCAAGTCAATTTATTTTGGACAAGAAGACGAGATGTTGAGTTATTGGAACTCGGCAAGTCGACTTGTTTAGGACAAGAAGATAAGATGAAGAGTTGTTTGAACTCGGCAAGTTGACTTGTTTAGGACAAGAAGACGAGATGACAAGCTAATGCAACTTGGCAAGTCGTCATCTCGTCTTCTTGTCCCTAACAAGTCGACTTGCCAAATAGCATTAACTCGTCATCTCGTCTTGTCCTAAACAAGTTGACTTGCCGAGTTTCAACAACTCGACATCTTGTCTTCTCATCTCATACCAGTCGACTCGCTGAGATCCAACAACTCATCTTCTTGTCTTCTTGTCCATAATAAGTCGACTTGCCGAGTTCCAATAACTCTTCTTGTCATTTTAACTTGTCTTCTTGTCTTCTTATCTCATCATTTGGTTTGCACTTATAAAGCTTCCGTAAGTATCTGATCAGCAATTAAATTCAGGGGTGTTGCTAGAGGGGGGGTGCCACACCCCTACTCAAAGTTGGTGTCGTCAAATGCGCCACCTCCGTCCGCAAAAAAAAAAAGTAGGGGGAAAGGAAGAGGGAAGAGGAAAGGAGGAAAGAGAAAGGAGAAGAAAAAAGAAAAGAAACAATAAAAGGGAAAGGAAAGGTAAACAAAAAGAGAAAGAAAAGGAAAGGAAAGAAAATGCAGGAAAAAATGGGCATATTTTGGAAAGTTAACCTGTTGACTACTAAATTCTTTAACTCTCATAGGCTTAATACAGAAGCCACCCGGTTCCCGTAGTCTATGGTTAATGTTCGGGCAAAAGGCGTCCCCCTTGGGCAATGGCTGCAGCCCCCTCCCCCGAGGATTTTCAAAGTTCCGATATTCGGGCAACAACCACTTCATATTTGGTCAGTGAGGAGAAAGAATATCCACATATTATTTGGGCAGAGGTTATAACTTCTTAATTAGAAGCCACCAAAGTTGGGCATATATTTTTATACGCACTGTATGAATACAATTTAACAAAAATCAGATTGATGGTATTGATCAAGATGATAATGTTGTTGATGAATATAATTACAATGATGATTATGATTGTATTGTTGATATTGATCTGATGAAGCATACTAACAAACTAGAACTTCAAATGTTGTAATAATTATTATCATCCCTGTTGTCATTTTTCTCCCCAGTGGAAGGATGATACCAGAGGCACTAAATGAAGCAATATCTGCTGCAAAGTTGAATGTAAATATTCTTGATGTAGTCTACATAACATTATTTTTATGCCTCCGCCCACCAAAAGTGGTGCCGGAGGCATTATGTTTTTGGGTTGTCTGTCCGTCCGTCCTGCTTTCTTGTTCTAGCGATAACTCAAGAACCATTTGAGGTATGAATTTCAAACTTGGAAATAGTATGCATCACCATAGTGAGACGAACTGATTAGATTTTTGTTCACATAGCTCAAAGGTCACAGGTCATAGAGGTCATTATACAGGTGTATGTCAAATTAATGTTTTTTTACCTTTGTTATTACCATATCTCAACTATTTTGTATTCGTGACTAGGAGGAGATAAAGTGATCAGACTTTTGGATTATAAAGTGTAAGGTCAAATGTCAAAGAGGTCAATTAACATGTAATTAGAGGTTTTTTATTCTGGTTATCAGAATATTTCAAGAACAGTTTGAGCTGAATTGAATTTAGGTGGAGGCATATAGGAGACGCAGTCGCATTCATCTTGTTTATTATTCAGGAATATATTTGAATCACATTATAGTGTAAAATCATTAACAATGTTCATTTTTATAAATATGTGATCATCTCTCCTATACATGGTCTCATCTCTCCTATACATGGTCTCATGAGTGTTGATTTTTTTTTTTAAAGAACGTTTCAAAGTCTTTGGGTAAAATATATCCTGGAGATATACTGCAGGAAATTTGTTATGGATGAAATCAAAAGAGAAAATTTGCATTTAGTTATTTCACGGTTGTCTCACTGAAAATCAGAAACTTGTGCTGCATTTATAATTATCTTTATCAACATGTGCATGTTTTAAGGGTTAACCCTTCAGTGCCATCAATTTTTTGACAATAAACCAGTTCGAAATTACAATTTGCGCATGTGCAAATAAGATACGGTATACATGTACGCTGTCATTTTGTACACACTACGATGCACACGCCAGTATGATTTTACATGTTAAACAAGTAGCGCGTCCACCAAAACTGATGTGCGTACCCCTACAATTTGGGGTCACTTCAGGGTCATCTGCACCATGAACAATTAAAAACTGGCTTATTGTCATAAAAATTAATTGTCATATATGTGCTATTAAATTGGCTTTCTCTCATTGTTACATTGGGTATGCAATATTTTCCTTTGAAATAAACTGAACAGTGAAGGTACATGTTTTTGTTTCGGGAAGAAAAATCTCAGTACTCTGATCTGAGTCACAAAAACTTCTTCCATGCTGACAGGCTTTTGTGGGCTTTGCTGCCCAAGGGGTTTTGAGAAAACCTTCAGTTGTAACTATTTTTTGCCTCAATATCATTTGTGCACTATGTGATTTATGTAAATAGTGTAATTCTCCATGTGTCGTGGTTGTCTTGTAACAGGGTGCCATACCCCTGATGGTAGTTGCTACAAGTGGGACTACAGTGTTTGGAGCCTATGATCCTTTAGATGAGATTGCAGACATATGTGTCCAATATGGCATCTGGTTCCATGTCGATGTAAGTATAAAGTCAAAGAATTTGGTATATATTGATACTTGTTGTTCATATAGCACCTTACCAGTTACTGACCAAAGCGCTCGTATTATTACGGTCACTCTACACAATTACATGTTACAACCTGACCGTGCTTGGATTTTTAAAAGAAATTGAATTGGATTAAATATGTGATAAAATTGAATATTATCCCAAAATAAACCTAAACCTAAACCTAACCTAAAACCCAATTGCAACTGTATATCTATGACAAAATAAAGCCAGGAGCAGTTGATACCTGATATCCATGTGAACATTTGAGACCTTTGTCAGGTCAGTTTACTTTTTTTGACATTCCTTTGTAATCCTATTTCAGTTTCTTTTAAAAATCCAGTTGTATTTGGGCCGTAAGGGTTGCAGTGGCATTTACCTATCCTTCTTACCAATGTCCCGGCCCAGTCCAGTTTCAGAGCGGGGCTCAAAATACAGAAGAGCGGAGGATGAAAAAGATCCTGGGAATGAATTTATGAGTGCGACTGTTTTGAAAGAATCAAGAAAATGTTGCCCCTGTAAACTTGGGACCAACAATTTACCTCGAAAAACACTTTACAGGGTGCTTACCGACGTCATGGGGCAACCACATAACACGTCGGGATGTAAATTGAAAAAACAAACACATATTACAGGTGACTGACAAAAGAATGATAAGGCATTAATAGAAAAAGGTTCAAAGTGGAGCCCCCAGGGACACGGTAATAGGCCCCCCCCCCCCCCCCCCCCCGAGCTGGACCCCGGCCACAAGGGACTTTGCGATCGTGATGTGCATTTTGTCTCCCCCAAAAAAATTCTTCAGTCCCTATAGACAATTACCAGTGGCGTCCCTGGCTCACTGTCGTGTCATTATCTATGTTTGCATCATTAAGCCGTGTCTTATACCCCTTTCAGAAATCCATGATCCTATTATGCTCATTAAGCTATAAAAATCAGATTACGTAGAGGCCTCAATGAGACATCACCCCCCCCCCCCCCCCCCGAGAAGTTGCCATGGTGTGGGAAATAAATTGGCCTTCAACCGATATCAGTGTGGCATAATTCCAAATCCACATTATCGCGTTTATAAACTTAGCATTTATCGAACACTGCTTGTATCAAGATGAATATTGAAACAGGGTACAATAAATAACTCATACATGTACCTTGAAATTTCTATTTGTATTAAATACATATTTGTTTCCTCATTGGCGCAGTGAGGATTAGATTTAATATACTAACTTTGTATAACTGCTACCAGCGAAACAGCTTGTGGCCTTTGTGATTTGCATAAATGAATGTGATGTTGTGTGATTTGCTGGTAATCTAGCACGCTAGTCTTCCACCTGTCTATTCGATTTCATCTTAATCCTATCCAGTGGAACAAACAAATCTTACAGAAATTGGACAATAAAGGGCTTGTCCAAGGTATGAATTTCTTCATTTGGTGTCCCATACTTTACCAAGTATAATTGTATTAAGAAAATAAATTCACTTCAGAAGTATCATTTTTCTTGATATTTTGTCTGATCCAAGTTCTAGTAGGGCTTGCAAAATAATACGATCGTCATATATACTCAAAATTGAAATGTGGTCAGTAATGTATAGGGGAAAAATAGCTTGGACTTGCTCTAAACAAATGAGGTGAAGAATGCATAAACTTATCTTCTGAATTTTAAATATTCATATGCTCAGAATCAATAACAATATCTCAATGATTGCTTGTATATTACCCTTAACTTGTATATCTTAATGTACATGTATATTTCATTGACAACACAAGACGTATTAACAGTTAAACAAATTTGACACATGAAATTTATGTATATTTTAAATGCATGTATGAGCACTTAGTTCCTACAATAATAGTCAGCAGTGCCTATATTAAGCACAATCAAGGATAATGATAAAAGTGATTAATTGTGAGTGCACTTGGAAAAGAAATATGCAAAGAGTCTCACTGGAGAAGAGCAAACTGGCAGGTGGTGTTATGTCAATTAAAAATGATATTTTGTACTTTAATGACAAGCAGATGGTTCCGGAGAATAGTATGAGAGAGTGAAGTAATTAGCCAACAGATTAAAGTAGACATACATGTACCTTTATTACAATGAGACCTATATACAACATGATCAGACACTTCAATTCAAGTGTTACTTGATAGCCAGATGTTTTCAGTAAATTGATGCATGCTATTGATGTAGCTGATTTATCCCCCTCCCCCTCTTGCTGCAGGCCGCATGGGGTGGTAGCGCCCTCTTGTCATCAACCCATCGGCATTACCTTCATGGCATCCATCGGTCGAACTCGGTCACATGGTGCCAACACAAGATGATGGGGGTTCCCCTCCAATGCTCTGCCTTCCTTTTGAATGGCAATGTAAGTAGCTCACCTTTCACGTATTGTAATAAAATATACCATGCACTGAGAGGCCCGGGCCGAAATAATGAATTCCATGAGGTCTCTAGCGAGGGCGGCTGTAACAAGATTTTGGCCATAACAAGCCAAATCTCATGCCCGTAAAAACAAAGAAAAAGATTGTTTAATCATTATTGTTATAATAAGCAAATTTCACGCACTTTAAATGGACAAATAAATCATCCGAGTGTACAATGTTCTTTTGCTGCTGCAAGAATATAAGATGGCATAGACCAGGGAGATGGGAGTTCTTGTCTCCCTGCATACACAAATGTGTGCACAGTTAACAGATATTGGGCTAGCTGGGCCACTGAACTCTACACTACATGGAATGGGCGTCATGGTTGAGTGCACCGTGACAACGTCGGCGCCTTGTATTGTCCGCCGTGTTGTTTCCCCTAAGAAGCCCGGTTGTACACCTTTGAGACGTATAGGTCCCTGGCCCGTATGTGTTGAACAAATGCGTTTCGTGAATAGTGCGCGATTTCGTTTTAGATTTTATTATTAAATTTTTGGGGGGGGGGGGAGAGATAATGTCATGACCAAATTTTATTTTTTACATTTGGAATAAATTGTAAAAATTCATTCATGACAAACGTATCAAAAATGTATCAAAATTATCTGATTTTTTTTTGCGAATTTCTTCGCATAAACTTAATTTATAGCTTATTGTATCCCCCGGCAGTATGCCGGAGGATACTTTGGATTCAGCAGCGTTTCGGCGCCGCCGCCGCGTCACATTCTTGTGTGCGCTCTAGCGGTCACATTTCTCGACGAATTTCTTTCAGACTTCCTGTGGACGTGTATCTTGGTAAAATCTGGACCCCTATAGTTTCTGGTGATGCTGCCCCCAATATTCCGTCTTTTATAGGGTAAAAGGCCATATTTTTGGGGATAGTTTGTGTGCGCTCTAGCGGTCACATTTCTCAACGGATTTTGTTCAAATTTTGTATGAAGGTGTCTCTTGGTAAAATCTGGAACCCTATAGATTTTGGTGATGCTGCCCCCAGTGTTCCGTCTTTTATAGGGTCAAAGGTCATATTTTGATAGATGTCTTGTGTGTACTCTTGTGTGCGCTCTGGCGGTCACATTTCTCAACGGATTTCGTTCAAATTTTGCATGAAGGTGTCTCTTGGTGTAATTTAAAAACCTATAGTGTTTGGTGATGCTGCCACCAGTGTTCCGTCTTTTATAGGGTCAAAGGTCATACTTCAGGGCATGGCGTGAGTGCACTCTGCAGGCCACATTTCTTGATGGATTTCTTTCAAATTTTGTATGGAGATGTATCTTGGTATAATCTACACATCTTTACTGTTTGGTGATGCTGCCCTCATTGTTCCGTCCTTTATAGGGTCAAAGCTCATTTGTCCCTTTTGTGCACTCTTACTTCTGCATTTCTTGACGGATTTCATTCAAATTTTGTATGGAGATGTATCTTGGTATAATCTACCCATATTTAATTTTTGGTGATGCTGCCCTCATTGTTCCGTCCTTTATAGGGTCAAAGGTCATTTTTCCATTTCTTGCACTCTTCTGCATTTCTTGACGGATTTCGTTCAAATTTTGCATGAAGGTGTCTCTTGGTGTAATCTAAAAACCTATAGTTTTTGGTGATGCTGCCACCAGTGTTCCGTCTTTCATAGGATCAAAGGTCATATTTTAGTGGATGGCTTATGTGCGCTCTGAGGTCATATTTCTTCCGAATTTTCTATAAAAATGCATTATACTCTAATCTGCACAAATCGTTTTGGTAATGCTGCTCCTAGTGTTGACAATATTCCGGGCCACTGGCGGCAATTTCTACACTATCCTTTTGTTTGAGGGAGGGGATGGGGGAGGGTCTTTGTCCCTCCTTCAAATCGCTGCCAGTGCCGGGGGATACATTTCGCATTGCGCGGCACCAGCAATGCACATTTCTAGTTATCATATGATTGTTATTACTAGTCTAATGAGAATAGGCCTCTATTTCATTTCAGTTCAGGAGAGGTATAGTTTATTATAATGCTGGTATGTTTTCTCCTTTTTTAATCGAGATCTTCAAGACTGAAAAACGAAAAGTATGTCTTCCAATTTGAACTGTGTGAGGAATAAAAAAGGAATGCAACTCCTATTTGAACAACAGAGAAAAAAATGAAACATGAAAAGCAGAGATCTTCATTTTTTTGTTGTGGATGTCTGTTAATAATGGAACATATCAGGATCATACTTGATTGAGTTACTTCATACATGTACTTCTGACAGGGAACGTCTTTTGACTATACCACCGTACTAGGCAAGCCCCACCCCTCCCCTCGATAATTGATGGGGGGGGGGGGTACACAATTTTGTGCTGGTTTCAAATTCATCATTCAGGAATAATAACTGAACAATTAGTGCATGCCTTCATTTCTTCCCATTTGGACTATTGCAATGGTCTGCTTGCTGGTCTTCCGCATTCCCACATTGCACCCCTTCAAAGAATACTGCTGCGAGACTGGTTACCTGTACTAAAAAGTCGGAACATATCACCCCCGTCTTAAAATCCCTTCACTGGCTCCAGATCCATGAAATAATCATCTTCAAAGTTCTTCTTCTAGTCTACAAAATCAATCACAACCTTGCTCCATCCTACCTTCAAGACCTTGTTTCTCTCTGTTCAGCATCTGTATCTTCAGCAACTACACGTTTCCGTTCCCCCTGGAATAATCTTCCTATCTATATTCGACAGGCCTCCACCATAGATTCATTCAAGTCACTCCTTAAAACTTACCTCTTTAGGCAATTGTATCAGTACTAGTAGTAGTAGTAGTTAGTAGTAGTATTAGTAGTAATAGTAGTAGTTATAGTAGTAATAGTTGTAAAACATTTTTGTATGTAATTGTTCCTTTATGTTATTTTCTCTTATCTCTCTTCTTTCCATTATTTTACTTTTCCATGCGCTTAGAAACATGGTATTAAGCGCTTTATAAATGTTGTATATTATTATAATAACAGGAAAGTTTAGAAACATTACTATGTAAGCTATTGGATCACAACATCCGCAATGAAATTCCCTCGTCAGGGATGCAAAAAAAGATGTATGGTCTCACAGAATATTTCGAGTAAATCGCGATTGAAGTAAGGTCATTATACGGATCCTGCACATGTACTACACGTATTGTCTATGGGGCAAATCGGTTTCCCGCATTTGGCCCCCTGTACGATTTTCATTTTTCTTAAAATTTGGCAGGTACATGCTTCGAGGCAAAATGAAGAGACTCTCGAAGCCGGATTTTCAATATCTATCAAGCGCTTTGTTTTAATCGCAATTTTATATCCTGCATAGATGCCACTATGGATGAAACTATGGTGGGCTGAAAGGGCCAGATTTCCATTGTGGCCAATATGTTTTGCATGCAGAGCTTGTGATCGCTGTCTAGGTCCTTTCCCCTTGTCCATTTCGTTTCGAATTTCGTATGCATGTTCCTTGGTATGCCATGTCATGCACTGAACTCTTCATTTTCCAAAATCCCTCATGCATGACCGTCAAGGCGCCATTTTGTCCGTTTTTCGTTCCTTTCGTTCGTCTTGCCTATCTCCACTATTCTAGATGCTACAGACTTCAAACAAATTGCCATAGGTAGCTTAAGAGATGCTCTTTTTTTTACCGTTCAAGGACATGCAAAATAATTTAAAAACCTATAGTGTTTGGTGATGCTGCCACCAGTGTTCCGTCTTTTATAGGGTCAAAGGTCATACTTCAGGGCATGGCGTGAGTGCACTCTGCAGGCCACATTTCTCAACGGATTTTGTTCAAATTTTGTATGGAGATGTATCTTGGTATAATCTACACATCTTTACTGTTTGGTGATGCTACCCTCATTGTTCCGTCCTTTATAGGGTCAAAGCTCATTTGTCCCTTTTGTGCACTCTTACTTCTGCATTTCTTGACGGATTTCATTCAAATTTTGTATGGAGATGTATCTTGGTATAATCTACCCATATTTAATTTTTGGTGATGCTGCCCTCATTGTTCCGTCCTTTATAGGGTCAAAGGTCATTTTTCCATTTCTTGCACTCTTCTGCATTTCTTGACGGATTTCGTTCAAATTTTGCATGAAGGTGTCTCTTGGTGTAATCTAAAAACCTATAGTTTTTGGTGATGCTGCCACCAGTGTTCCGTCTTTCATAGGATCAAAGGTCATATTTTAGTGGATGGCTTATGTGCGCTCTGAGGTCATATTTCTTCCGAATTTTCTATAAAAATGCATTATACTCTAATCTGCACAAATCGTTTTGGTAATGCTGCTCCTAGTGTTGACAATATTCCGGGCCACTGGCGGCAATTTCTACACTATCCTTTTGTTTGAGGGAGGGGATGGGGGAGGGTCTTTGTCCCTCCTTCAAATCGCTGCCAGTGCCGGGGGATACATTTCGCATTGCGCGGCACCAGCAATGCACATTTCTAGTTATCATATGATTGTTATTACTAGTCTAATGAGAATAGGCCTCTATTTCATTTCAGTTCAGGAGAGGTATAGTTTATTATAATGCTGGTATGTTTTCTCCTTTTTTAATCGAGATCTTCAAGACTGAAAAACGAAAAGTATGTCTTCCAATTTGAACTGTGTGAGGAATAAAAAAGGAATGCAACTCCTATTTGAACAACAGAGAAAAAAATGAAACATGAAAAGCAGAGATCTTCATTTTTTTGTTGTGGATGTCTGTTAATAATGGAACATATCAGGATCATACTTGATTGAGTTACTTCATACATGTACTTCTGACAGGGAACGTCTTTTGACTATACCACCGTACTAGGCAAGCCCCACCCCTCCCCTCGATAATTGATGGGGGGGGTACACAATTTTGTGCTGGTTTCAAATTCATCATTCAGGAATAATAACTGAACAATTAGTGCATGCCTTCATTTCTTCCCATTTGGACTATTGCAATGGTCTGCTTGCTGGTCTTCCGCATTCCCACATTGCACCCCTTCAAAGAATACTGCTGCGAGACTGGTTACCTGTACTAAAAAGTCGGAACATATCACCCCCGTCTTAAAATCCCTTCACTGGCTCCAGATCCATGAAATAATCATCTTCAAAGTTCTTCTTCTAGTCTACAAAATCAATCACAACCTTGCTCCATCCTACCTTCAAGACCTTGTTTCTCTCTGTTCAGCATCTGTATCTTCAGCAACTACACGTTTCCGTTCCCCCTGGAATAATCTTCCTATCTATATTCGACAGGCCTCCACCATAGATTCATTCAAGTCACTCCTTAAAACTTACCTCTTTAGGCAATTGTATCAGTACTAGTAGTAGTAGTAGTTAGTAGTAGTATTAGTAGTAATAGTAGTAGTTATAGTAGTAATAGTTGTAAAACATTTTTGTATGTAATTGTTCCTTTATGTTATTTTCTCTTATCTCTCTTCTTTCCATTATTTTACTTTTCCATGCGCTTAGAAACATGGTATTAAGCGCTTTATAAATGTTGTATATTATTATAATAACAGGAAAGTTTAGAAACATTACTATGTAAGCTATTGTAGTATTTTTTAAAAATCTCTTTGCTGGTTATTAATATAGGAAAACTTGATGAACAGGTGCATGAGTGCTGGCTCCAAATCCAGCAACCGTAAAATGTTTAGAAATATAACTGTTTGAACAGTATTTATCATTTCTGTTATCATTGCTGGTCATTAATAGGAGAACCTGATGAACAGATGCATGAGTGCTAAGGCTAGGTACCTTTTCCAACAAGACAAGTTCTATGATATGAGCTATGACACTGGTGACAAGTCCCTTCAATGTGGCCGCAAAGTAGATGCTTTCCGCCTGTGGCTCATGTGGAAGGCGAAAGGCAATAAGGGCTTTGAAGCAGAGATTGACCACAAATTTGCTCTATCAAGGTAATTTTACAGGTCTGATCTCGTATCAACAATTTGATAACAATAACAAGAAAATCAGTTTACACTTAAGTAGGAAATGTATTGGATCCTAGATTGGTGCTGATCGAATGCTTGTATAGCTTAAATCATCGAGCAGCATTCATTTTTTACATTGACCAATTTTACCATTATTGTTATCGAATTGTTAATATGTGACCAGCCTTTAAAGATTCTCACTTTTTCCATCAGTCCTGTTAAGCTGAGGCCATTTACTTAGCTATCTCACAATATCTTTCCGCACTTCATTTTCTGCTTTGGGCATAGTGTAAAATGTTCACTTGTATTCAGTTAAGTTCATCTTCAGCAACCGTTTCAGGGCAGTAGGTTGTTTGTACACCCAAAATATGATATTGTGTCTTGATATCTTTGGACTAAAATATGGCATGCCTGTCAAATTCAAGATTTGACTTATGAAAATGTGACGTTAGATATCATGAAACAATGTATCAAGATGAAAACTAACAAAGAAATGAAAAAGCATATTTTTGACCATCCACCACAAAACGACCAATAAGTCAGCAATTTGGGTTTTTTAATTTCAGCACAGATTGAAAGCTTAGATTCGAACCTTTAAAATGGTATATAACTTGTCTTGTATAGACTAAGCAAACCCTTATAAATTACAATGAGAATGTCAGTGTCATATAGGCTAATGACCAATACAATAGAGAAATCAGGCTCTAAAGAAGAGTGACCATTTTTAAAAAAGCGCCTGATCTGTGTCCTATTGTTTGTCGCACAAAAGGTTGAGTCAAAACTCCCTAGCCTACACTGTTCTAATTGGATTGAGTTGAAACTTTCCATACCTTTAGCATAGACATATTTCTTTGTTTCTGCATATTTTGAATATCAGACAGTGCATAGTTTTTGAGCTATACTAGAAAAGCGATGTGAAGTACGATCCTAGCAGGTTGACACACAAAGTTTGAATGTCCGGGAAAATATTGTCATTTTGAATGAGAGAAAAAACATATTCAACATTGCCTTTTACCCCAAAATTTTGTCAGATGGTAGATTACCAAATCAACTTTCAGAAAATACAAAAAAATTTAAATAAAAATTTCCACTCCAAACAACCTTTTTCAGCTGTTTACTCTAAAACTCCCATTGCGACTTATTGGTCGTTTTTTGGAGGAGAGTCACATTTTGTCTCCACAAATCAATATTATGATACATGTTAAGTTGAATGCACAGCCAGTGTTAGGGGACTGAATCCTCAATCCCTTTCCCAAGTTCTTTGTCCTGAACACCTAGCATGAGAGTGCGCAAGGAAGTACTCAGACACACCCGTTTGTACAATATCTAAGTGCCATATTGAAACTCATCTTGCCTCGTCCCCAGGACGTGTGCACAAAAACACTTTTGTTCATATTTTATTTACTTTATATGATGATGGTTTGAAGTATATTATTTATTTAGAAGTCAGGGGACACATGCAAAAAAGAATGAATGATTTCTCGTTTGCACCTCTCTGTATGACTAGTATTTTGATTGGCCCAAAAGTGATTTATAAAGGTCACATCTTTCAGATATAGGGATCGGTGTCAAAATAATTTTCTGTTCAAGGGAGCTCTTTTCGGATCCGGTGTTGCAAAATATATTCTTATAGCAATATTTAGATTGACGTCAGGACGTCAATCTTCTATTTTCGTTCGCGTTCTGCATTCTTATTCTTCTTTTTCTTCTTATGCCTCAGACCCTATTCGTTTTGCACGGGGTGTTTGTGAGCTCTGTCTAGGTCCTTTCCCCTTGTCCATTTCATTTCAAATTTCGTATGCATGTTCCTTGGCATGTCTTCTAGGTCACCTCGGTCTTCGTTTTTCGAATTCACTCATGCATGACCGTCCAGGCGCCATTTTGTCCGTTTTGGGGTCATTTTCATGCCTTTTGTTCTCTTGGCCTATCTCAGCTATCCTACATCCTACAGACTTCTAACAAATTCCTGTAGATAGTCCAAGAGTTGCTATTTACATTCTTTTTTTAAAGTGAATACCAAAAATGCCATCTTCACACTGTAAATTTAAGTCCGAAATCCGCCATGTTGAAAAACGCTAAATTTCTTGAAATTTTCCCTCCCGAATATTAAAAATTCCTATAACTTTGTCATATCAATTGATTTTTGTCCCAAACTTTTACCATGTGTTGGTCTTGCCATTGCACACATTTCTGCCATATTTCATGCATTTCTGATTACGAATTATATAAACAGCGCCCTCTAAAGTTTTCAAAACGGCTCCCTTCATGTGGCCGTATCTCCGTCATGCCTTGGTAAACCCGTACCCTTTTTTGGATTTAGATACTTCAAGATATACCCTTTTCAGCCAAATAAAAAAATATAAACCTCATCGCTGACCGACTTTGAGAAAATTGCACTTGAAAATCACAATATTTGCATAAATGCCGAAATAAAGACAAATTGCTCTAATTTTGTGAAGGTTCAACGTACGTCTTTGAAATTTGGTGGGTATGTGTATTTATGTATTTGACAACTGTTAACCAAATTTGGTTGAAATCGATGACGTCATCGCGAAGATATTACGTAATAACCTTAATTTACTATGCATTACATAATATTGCATAATATGCTTATTTTAAATGGCGCGCTAGTCGCAGTTGGATCACAACATCCGCAATGAAATTCCCTCGTCAGGGATGCAAAAAAAGATGTATGGTCTCACAGAATATTTCGAGTAAATCGCGATTGAAGTAAGGTCATTATACGGATCCTGCACATGTACTACACGTATTGTCTATGGGGCAAATCGGTTTCCCGCATTTGGCCCCCTGTACGATTTTCATTTTTCTTAAAATTTGGCAGGTACATGCTTCGAGGCAAAATGAAGAGACTCTCGAAGCCGGATTTTCAATATCTATCAAGCGCTTTGTTTTAATCGCAATTTTATATCCTGCATAGATGCCACTATGGATGAAACTATGGTGGGCTGAAAGGGCCAGATTTCCATTGTGGCCAATATGTTTTGCATGCAGAGCTTGTGATCGCTGTCTAGGTCCTTTCCCCTTGTCCATTTCGTTTCGAATTTCGTATGCATGTTCCTTGGTATGCCATGTCATGCACTGAACTCTTCATTTTCCAAAATCCCTCATGCATGACCGTCAAGGCGCCATTTTGTCCGTTTTTCGTTCCTTTCGTTCGTCTTGCCTATCTCCACTATTCTAGATGCTACAGACTTCAAACAAATTGCTATAGGTAGCTTAAGAGATGCTCTTTTTTTTACCGTTCAAGGACATGCAAAATACAGACGTCAATCTATGCACATCGTTCTGATACGATTGCAGTTCTAGTTAGGTATTCTTATTGTTTTTTTTTTTTTACAAGCGCTCCCATGTATTTTCCTTGCTGATATTGTTAGACCTCATATGTTCTTTCTACATAGGTACTTCACTCAGCTTCTCCATGAGCGAGATGGATTTGAAGTTCTGCTAGAGGTATGTATTCAATGTTCTTTCAAAAAAAGTATGTCACTGAATAGACACCAAATGTGTTTTTCTCTCTGTTTTTAATGTGCAAGTAACTACAAAACTCTGAGGTTGTAATCTATGGTGAAAAGTGACATACTAGGTTTCATACAATTATTAATAATGATATTGAATGGCTTTTCTTTCTGGGACACAAGGTTATATTGCACTCACTTAGATAATATTTCCACTCATTGTGCCGACATGTGAAATACGCTTACCAGCTCGTCAACCCTTGTATCTCACTCACGGCCATTCAGTCAAATGGTTGTCAAATAGTTAAAAAAATTGCAGATTTGATTTAAAAAATCAGTGATTTTGAACCTCTCAATGTGTTGCCAATTTAAGGATTTTAAAGGTTATTCTCATTTTAAAAATTCCTAGCATCAAACGCAGTATGGTCATGCAACAAAAATGGACATAGTATTTTTGCCCTTTCTACTCATGCACCTGGTATATTTTTTAGAGCTCTGAATCAAAAGTTATTGAGCCAAACCACAAACTGTGGTCAATTGTTTCGAAAGAGTTAACCATGCTTATGAATGATTATGAGTTTGTAGTAAGGTCGATATTAAACGAAGAAGCTTGACTGGGGAGGAATTTTTAATTTGTAAACAAATCTTTCGGCATATTACTCCCAGTGTTAAAGATCGTATGCTCGATCTGTAATGAAAAACACAAGTCAGAAAAAATTGGAACCAGCGGGATTCGAACCTCTCATCTACTGCTTGCCGGGCAGCGACTTAACCACCAGGCTATTCTGGTTCACGGCCAAGTCACGACGAACTAGAATCAAATACCCAAGATCCTCTTCTTTCTGACTCATTAATATTCAAACGGTCCGCCGTAGACAATGGTTAGTAAACGAAGAAGCTTGACTGGGGAGGAATTTTTAATTTGTAAACAAATCTTTCATTACAGATCGAGCATACGATCTTTAACACTGGGAGTAATATGCCGAAAGATTTGTTTACAAATTAAAAAAGGTCGATATTGTTTGATGTATTGATGAAGCAGACTATGTACACAAAAGGAATGCTGGTAGTATAATCTAGTTGTTTTTCTTAATACAGTGTATGAAACTATAAGATTGCAAATTCAGTATTTACTATATGTACATGAATGGATCACTATCATAGCTTTGTGAAAAATATATAAATACATGAAGAATATTTGTTGTACTTGCTTGCTTGATCAAGTGAACATCATTTTTCGATCATCATTAAAGATATCAAAGGGAAACATCTATATTTTTTTTTTTTTTTTGCAGTCAGCGAGCTTATATTGCATCCCTAAAATATAAGATGATATCCCTTTTCTCTTTTCTCTCTTTATGCTTCCACAGCCTCAGTGCACAAATGTATGTTTCTGGTATATCCCAGAATGCCTCAGAAATGAGGAGCGAACACCCGAGTTTTGGAAGAGACTTAGTAAGGTGAGGGAATGAACAATGCTATTTTTTAATCAAAATTGTCTTTCGACATGATTGTATGTTGATGCAGCTGATGTCAAATGCTAGTTAATGTAATATTTTATTCATACACTTCAAAAGTGGTGATCTTGCATGATTTGCTGCTATTTTCTGCTATTTTCTTTGCTAGAACCCACCTGATCTTTATATTAACCCCTTCCATGCCACTAGATTTTTGAGCAATTGTCAAAAACAAACTTTCAAGAGTTAAATATTAACTTTCAATGAGATTCTGCTTGAGCAAACTGGGCAAAGATATATTGCATAGGAATAATCATTATACTGAAGGCACAGGTTTTTGTATGAGGAAGAAATTTCAAGCCATTCTCAGCCTAAACAAAAGTTCAACACTCAAATTTTTGGGCGGGATTTGCCGCCCACGGCATGGTAGGGGTTAAGTAATCTTTTCTTGGGAGTGTGGAAAATAGGAGACACATCAGAGGAAACAAAACCATTTTAAATGTAGACCGTTCAATGAATGTAGAGGTTTCACTGGGTAATTGATCAACCTGAAATAAAAAATGAAGTCAACACTAATTTGATTATATTCTAAGCTTGTTTAGCAATTTACCAAGTCACTCCATTGTTGAAATAGTGCGAAAGATTAATTTTTTTTTACTCTTGTATTAACCTTTGATCTTTGACCTTCAGGTTGCCCCTGCTGTGAAGGAAGCCATGGTATTAGAAGGATCAATGCTGATTGGCTACCAGCCCAATGGGGACTTCATCAACTTCTTTCGTATTATATTCTCCAATGCTCGTGCTACGAAAGAGAGTGTGGCATTTGTCATAGATGAGATTGATCGCTTGGGACAAAGCCTTCAGGTGTAAATATCTCTCTCTCTCTCCTCTCTCTCTCTCTCTGTCTCTCTGTCTCTCTGTCTCTCTCTCTGTCTGTCTCTCTCTCTCTCTGTCTCACTCTCTCTCTCTCTCTGTCTCTCTCTGTCTCTCTCTCTCTATCTCTCTCTCTCTCCTATGTATACACCGATTCAGAGAGCTGAACATGGAAGTTACACGTTACTTGTGGCCATCAAGTATGCAAAATAATAGATAAAAGTATTTCTGCTTTAGTTCAGGGACAGCCATGCCCCCGTCTGATTACATAAGACATTGAATCTTCTATTGTTATGCTCTTGGATGGCCACCAGCTATGGTGGAGCCAATCGCTACAGTGCTCCAAGAAACCATGGAAACTCCCCCTCTCTCATTCTCTGTCCTTTTGTTTTTCTATCTCTCATGCGGTTGCTCTCATTCTCTCTTTCCTTATCTTTCTCTCTATCACTTGTTTGCTACTTTTCCTTCTCATTGATCTTAAACACATAATATAAATACATAATTATCAAAATAGTTAATTAGATTTTCTGTATGCCACAGGAAGCTTGCTTCAAAAATTATTGCAAAATCTAAAATATTCTGTGATGTTCTGACAACCACATATTTGCATGATAACAAGTAATTAGTGTACTATGTATATCTCGTCCATTCCATACTTATATATGTTACTGATTCAAAATATTATATGGTGATAGAGATATTGCAGTTTACTGAGGGTTGTTTATCATTGAAACTTATGAGATGATTTTACATTTTTCCTTCAAATACATGTATGAGCTGAAATAAGCTTCTCTTTCTAATCAGGTGTGTGTGAACTGTGTCTATTGAATACCATATATGGGTCTGTTCACAAAGTTGGGCACCAAAACGTGACATTTTATCGTAAAAACATTGTAGTTTTAACACCATTAAGTTGTTTTATATGAATGTACTTGGTGCCTCCAGGAAGCTTTTGAAGAACACAAGACAAATTGTTTTGAGAGGCATTTTCAAAATATTGACAAAAACATACTGGTGTCCCATGTTACATCCACAACCACCTTTTTTTAAAGATTACCAGCATATCTACATGCATGATACCTTACAAAGCTAAATCCTAATGGGTACAATGTGTTATGGTGCTGAAAACTTTTAACAAAAGAATAACTATCTTCCCTGAGTTTATCATGAATGTTGTGGGTGTAACGGTTTCCAATCAAATGTCACAAGTTGTGGATGAACGGGACACCAAAGAATATCTGCAACTTTCATCAATAACTCTTGAAGTCAGTATACTCTCATTGCAGTTGTTGTTGCATTGAATTAAATAGAGAGCCTAAAGTAACCAGGCAAATACTTTTCATCAAGAGCATTATGGATGTGCCGTTATGTCTCAAAATGAGACTTTGCTGATGTAACACGGACACGATGTCCAGTTACATCCACACGCTGGGTTTTCATAATTATTTCCAAAATACATTGTGGAACAACATGTTTATGATTCTCAGATGCTTTTTATTTTCACCAGAGATAGAATGGCCAAGTAAGAAAATTCTAACTAGACTTTTTCATTGAATTACAGGGGATTAAAGAAAAAATGCCTCAAAAGGTGCCCAACTTTGTGAACAGACCCATATGTGACAGTGTTTTTATCACTAAGGCTTTATCCATAGGTGTTTATGTATCATCCTGCATTATGTGTCAAATTGTTATTTATGAAATAATGTAAAACTATTGTAATTTTGAACTGCTTATGAAAACTCTTACTACTGGTATATTGAAATACAATGTTCAAATAATAATAAAGGTGATTTTAATTTGTAATGATTCATATCATTCCGTTGAGTACCATTAAGAAGATCAAATAGTGTGGAAATGGTAAATAATTTAACATTTCAGGATATAGTATCCCTTCAAATTAAATGGGAAAGTAAAATTCCCTTTTTCAAAGATCAACTCCTGCATTGACTTCAAACATCTCTAGGTAGAACAAGAAGAGCAAAGTATGTCTAAGAAATTCACCATCAGGGCATGAGTATTCTCAATTTACATAACATTCATAGCTGTAATATCTTGATACACATATTAAAAGATACATGTAGATGAAGCAAAGTTAATTTCAGTACTTGTGAAGCATACATTTACACTGATTTGGAGAGCTGAACATGGAATTGTTCAGTCCCCATTACTGGGGGCCATTAAGTATGCTAAATAATAGTTACGATATTTCTGCATTAGTTCAGGGATGGCCATTGAATCATATCTTGTTATGCTCTTGGATGGCCACCAGCTATGGTGGACGAAGTTCTAGTGCTCCCAGAAACCAAATCTTGCTATACTTGACTGACAACTCAGTCTTTAATCCTATAAGGACTGGAGGGAGAGGCCATGATGCCCCCCCCCCCCCACAAATTTTGCAATTACTTTCAGAGTTTTGAAGATCTCAAACCCACGACGTCATTACTTTTTTTTCTTTCTTTTATTACCATATTTGCATATATAACTTTATGGTGTTATAGGGCAGCTGGGCTAAAGCCAGGGTAATAATACTACTTCGGCGCTTAGAAACATTGTCTTAAGCGCAATATAAATGTTATGTATTATTGTTATTATTTAAAGATCACACGTCAATCAAAATTGGCCGATCGTATTCAGTTATTTGTAAAATACATGGGTTATGGAGGATTCTAACATGTCTTTTTACTGCACTGTCTTTGTTTTGAACAATTCAAACCTGAACTGAAGTTGAAAATACCTTTTCTAAGGATACCAAATTTACAAAACAATTGAAAACAAAAGGAATAAAACAATTAGGAAAACTTAAATTAATTTATGCATATAATTAGCATGAATTAACATTGTAATATATACAAATTTATATGGGCACATTGTCAAAAAGATCAAAAAAAAGATTTTTAATACATAAGAATTACCATATTTGCATAATTAGCATTAATTTTTGAAATATAATTTTTATGAAATTAACCATGCATTCTTGTACGTTACATCATAAGCTAAGTGCATGCTGATTTGGTAACAATCGGACAATGTATAGCCAAAATCTTAGGGGGGCATGATGCCACCCGTTTTGTTTGCTTGACTAGGAGGGATAAAGTGATTAGACTTTTGGGTTGTTGGGTCAAAGGAGATAAAAAAAAAGTCAACATGTAATTGTAGGCTTTTTATTCTGGTTATCACAATATTTCAAGAACAGTTTGAGCCATGAACTTAACTGATTTTAGGGAGGCATATACATGTAGGAGGTGCAGTCACAATCATCTTGTTCAAACAAATGTAAGAATGATTCATGTATACATGTAGGTGCCATTAGATATGCTTGTAAGTTTGAAATATAATGGGATGCACACATAATTTCAAATTTGTGTATTATGCTAAGAACTTTTCAATATCTTGTTCTAGGACAGGAAAATAATTTGATTGATACGGTCATGCCCTGGCCTTCAGTATAACACATTGAGGTTTAATTTGCATATTATAATAGTGTTGATCTGTTTTCAATTGTATATTTTGTTCCACCTGTGAAAGTAACTACCTCTAGATAAGATGACATATTTAGCATTGAATATTTCACAACTACTATACAATGTCTGCATAATGGGTATTGCAAGGTGCATTTACTTTGCATCTTTGTGCTTGCAGGATTAATTTGATTGCCGTAACCTGTGTGTGCTGAAAGACAGCTACTGAATCTGGAATAGCTTGTTTACAACAGATCAAACAGTTGTCATCATCTTTAAGCCTGGATCACACGAGGAGTCATTTTGATTGCGTTATTACCTGCACTAATCAAGCCTGAGAAGGTGATCAACTCCGCAAAAATGTTCAGCAGAAAACTGAAGATGATCATTTTAGTAGGTCTGAATCCAAACAAATGTAGGCTAGAAAATAGTTCTGGTTGAAAGACTTCATTAGAAAAAAAAAGAAATATGGTACTCAATCATGTGAAAATGCAGACTTTTGCTATATTGAAAGAGTATGACCTGCTTTCCCATCAGATGTGAATATGAAAAACACGTGTATGGATATTAAATGAAGGATTGGAGGAGATTGAAAATGAGGTGAAAAATAGAAGAGTCTTAGATATGTTACTGGTCTTGTATACATGTAAATCTTGATTAAGTGCCATATTGTTCTATTAGCAGAGTAGAGGTTAGTATTTGTTTTTAAAATCTTTATTTCATCATTGATTCCTTAGAATAATATATTGTAATTACTAAAACTGCAATTTTTTTTTCTGCTAATAGCAACTCAGAAATAATTTGTGTTCTTGGACTTTTTCTAGAATTCAATCTTACATAAAAAGTTAATTAAAAAGTTAATAAAAGTTGTGTTGAATATTTCATGGTTATACAGGTTGTATACTCCATTTATTACATTTTTTATTTACATATATGTACGTTTATTTATAAGGCTAAATGTAAAATATAGTAAATTTGTATAAATCAGTGGATGCCATCTTGTCTTGATATAGAGAATTACATGCAAAAATAATTGTTTTTAAATGATTATCCTCTTATATATGTTGTATATATCTACTTGAATTTTTAGTGTCTGTCATGTTTGTAAACAGGCATCCCCAATCACAAGCATTGTTATGCTTTTCAGGGACCATGCTCCTTCAATTATTGTACTTGAATGTTTTTCTTTTGTTTGTATCTAGCTCATGTACGGTATGTAACAAATCAGAAGAAATAAATGTTTTGAATTGAATTGAATTGAAATAATAGGTGAAATACAAAATCAGTTAGTCTCTTTAGAGAATACCAATAAATGTTATAAACATGTAGCTTTAGGGTAAGGCTATGCACTATGGTACTGTCAAAATTATAAAATGCTGCACCTACACTATGTATGATAGAGATATAGATGCACTGTCTTGTTAATTTGTTAATGAACATTTGTTGTATATTAAAGCATACTCCTAAAATGGGTTATTTCTAATTTGTCATATTAACACAGGTTGGTTTTTAGTTCAGAGCAATTTTTAAAACCATAATTATATTAGTCTCACTGGCTTATAAAGTTTGATGGGTGAAAGTATTCCAGCAATCTCAGATAGAGCATACAGCTACCCTACTTGATCTTTGTGGCATAGATTCAGTACTAAACCCAATTCTTTGGCTTCATATAAGTGAATGGCCATATAGACCATATACTTCATCATACATGTACATCTAAATCATTTATAGTAATGTTTATGAAATTGATGTGTTTATAATGTATAGATATTGATATTTTGAAAATCATGCCTTGTACATGTATGTACCATAGAGATGTATATTTTTATGACAATACTCTTTCAGATGTTAAATTTCTGTTCAATGGGGGAAAAAATCCCTCTTGGTTTTTTTTTTCTTCTTAGAAATATATAATTTATACTTCTGCTCTCCAGTATTGTACAAAAATCACTAATTTCAAAAGTTGTGGAAATGCAAAGTTTGAAATCTTAAGTTTTGATGCTTTACGTCAGCAAATCATTTTGTTTTATTTCATTTTCAAACATGCCTGGCCAGTTCTGTTTTTGTATATGAACTGGGACATCAGCTTTCCAAAAATTAGGTAAATGGATTTAATAGCGAACATTAGCATATTGTCAGGATTTACACATTACACGAAAGAGGAGGAATGAGAGCAGCATGTCAGACTTTGCTTGCCTTGCAATACATGTATGATATAAATTGGTTTAACCCTTTAGTCACATGGGTATTACGTGTATTGTAGTCATTTACTCACTGAACTTTAATAGTCTTAGTAAACCAGTAAATAGTCTTAGAGAGCATAGACTCTCTGCTGTCCACAAAATCTTTCCACAGTAATGCATCGCTTCAGTGCGGATTCTAAATGGCTTATGTGTAAAGATAGCACACACAAAGTTTCAGCGCCCGATATCCCCTACAATACATTTGTAGCAGTGTTACATGGGTCAAAGTCCACAGTCGGTCCCATGCGGTTCAGTGAGTAATGAAAAGGGCGGTCCCGGTGGTTTAGTGACTAAAAGGTTAAAAATCATGTTGATAAATGATTTAGAAATGAAACCAATTTTCAAGAGGAAAATACTTCCATATCTTTATTTGTGAGCCCAACTGACTTAGACATTGGGTGTAAAGTACTATCTTTAATGACATAGTCAGGATCCAGAATATCTAATCAGAGTAAAAATTGTTTTCCTCAAAATAGTCGGTTACATCTCTGTGATTGCATGAATTAGTTTATCCTGTTGCCAGCCCAATTTCTACGTAGGTCATCAAACTCCTAAATAAGACCTCAACTTAACAGGTGGCTTATGGCCTATCAAACAATTCACAGAGCTTAGATTTGTTTAAATTGAAACTGAAAATTGTTTTTTGACAATCTTTTATCTCCAGGAATGATACAAAGTTTACAAACCCTTCTCATTTCCTTTACTTGTAATGAATAAAACAGTGAAAATGGTGTGCTTTATTACTCTGAAAAAAATGGTAAGTTAAAAAAAAAATTTTGTTCCCTCTTCTCGAATTGTTAGTCTGTTATTATACAGTGCGTTCTATCAAAAAGTTAACAGTTGGAAAAAGTCTCCCCAAATAAAACATTTCAAAATATGTTAATGAAATTTTCTATGGATAGCTTAAGCTTAGGGTCTCTCCCATCTGATACCAAAACATAACAATATTTTATGCTTGAGTGAGCAAAAGCCATTGTTGTGAAATTGTGAAATTGTGAAAGTCCATGGTGGACGAAAATTTGTATTGGTTCCGAGTGGCTGGTATCGGCGAAGTCGAGTCTCAAAAAGGCTTTGAAATTTTCATATTCTGATCATTAAAAGGCAACTTATAAAAGAAGAGGCTTGTTTTCTGCATGTCCTGACATATCCCATCCACACGTTATGGTTGAATCAGAAAGCCAGCTTGAATTAAAAACCTACAAAATTAATATTTTGAAACACTTGGTAAAGTAGTTGATTGCTCACTGAAGCATAAAAATATATAATCAAGGTATGAACATTTCTAAGCCTTTTCATGACCCTCTTCATGACCCTTAACTTTGCTGATACCAGCCAAATTAAGCACCAATTCTTGTCAAGTCTGGATTTTTCACCTTTTCACAAAAGTGGCCTTTGCTCACTGAAGCGCAATATATCGCCAGATACTTAGCCGTCATTTAATAGAAGAGTCCTTAAGCTATCCACAGGTATGACATTTTTGCATCAAATATTTTTGAAATGTTTATTTGGGACTTTTTCTGACTGTTTTAACTACGCATCACTTTATACTGAAATGGTCATGTTACTTAGTACATTTTGCCCTGTGTAATAAAGTATGATGATATAAGTCATAATGTTGAAGATTGTTTAATTTTGTCATGCTTCTCTCTGTGTGAATAATTTACATTCTGCTGTTGCAGCCTTCTAGTTATATAAACTACTTAATATTACCCAAAGAGATTGCAGAGAGGGATAATCTTTCATTTGGAATCACTTTGTTTATATAGCCGTCAGCCTGGGTGCAGTGGATATTTAAATAGATTTTTCACTTTTTGATAAATCAAGGCAACAAAATCTGTGTGTATCAGTAATGAATTTAGAACACAACAATTGCCATTGTGTGTTGCAGCTGTTGTTTCTCCCAACATTTTGCTGTCAAGTGTCATTAATGATTCATGACTCTGGGTTAAAAAGGTGTTCTGGAATTTTCAACTGCAACATACAATGGCAATTGTGCTCTGAATTAATTACTGATTTGTGGCCTTGCTTTTTCAACAAGTGAAAAATCTAATTAAATATTCAGAGCAACATTTAAAGAAAAGT
The DNA here is from genome assembly GCA_025617745.1 of Heliocidaris erythrogramma. Lineage (NCBI taxonomy): Eukaryota > Metazoa > Echinodermata > Echinoidea > Camarodonta > Echinometridae > Heliocidaris > Heliocidaris erythrogramma. The sequence continues at coordinate 41,010,793 of CM046853.1, forward strand.
ATTCAGAGAAACGTTATAACACTTGCCCCAAATTTTTTTTTGGTCTCCATATCGCGAGATCCGAACAATAAGAGTCCTGTGCAATTCCACCCTTCGGGTGAAATTCTGGGGATTGCGCGATAAGTGGAGAGTTGCGCCCTGTGTGGGATATGCATGTAGAGAAAGAGCAGTGTTGGGGAATAAAATGGAACAAAATTTTTTTTTAAATCGGACACAATCTAGACTAGCCAGTTGTCCGTAGATACGTCATTCGTGGAAAATGTCGGCCCCCATATGCAGCAGACGACGGGCGAAAGGCATGTTTGGTGGGATCTGAAACATTCTATTCTGGTAAATCAGCAAGTTACACTTCATATAATTTCATCAGAAAAAAATTAAGGTTGGATTTCCCTTTAAACTGATGTGTACATACGATGTGCCAGATTTGGTTTTGCTGTTCAAAGGGGGGGGGGGGGGCACTTTGAAATAAACATAATTCTAAGCTTGTTTTAACATTTTGTATATTTTATATATCCACTCAAATAATGCACATGCTGCAGGCTGCCTAAAATTCATATTGCATAATAATTTTCTTTAATATCAGAAATTTAATCATACTTTCCTCCTTCACCATCATAAAAATATCACAATTTACAGAAAATTTTATCAATAGTAGAACATCTTTTATACTTATACATGTACATTCTTCATTGTAACTATTTTGGATTTAAACAAAGGTTATGTAGTTTCTGTAACCCTCAAAAGCTTTGCATATTTCTTGGATTTTTGTTGATAAATAGCAAGACGCTAGCCAATACTAAGATGCTGTGAAGATTCCATCCCCTAAAGTGGAATTTTATTAATCAAATGATAGGCAAAACATAGTTTAGATGCACGTTCTATACACTGTTCACACATGCAAAATCTATGAGGACTATGTGTATTCTACACACAGTGACACACATGCTATATCCATGCGAAGCCCGCCTCCGAGATTGTTGTGCGGAGAGCCGTTGGGGTGGAAAGGTCTTAGTGTAGGGTAATATGTTGATCAAGCGTTCATTACAGATATTTACACTCAAATTCACCAGAAATCATGGATGGAATTTCAAATAATCTCAAACATTTTTTGATACAAGGAGAACAACATGAGACTATATTAAATAATTATGTTTCTTTCCTTTTTGCTTCCATAACTTTACAAGCTTCAAAAACAGTTTAATAAGATACATATTATTTACCCTGGAACAAAATTGAATATTAAAAAGAAAATGGATAAATACTTGTCAATTAAAGTTAGAGGGAAAGCATTGATTAGTGAACTTTCCAAACTGCTTTAATTTGACTGAAATATCAGGGCATATTGTAAGACTCCTCAGCTATTCAAAATTTTAACTTTAAGATTTTTTTTTAAACACCTCTAGTAGCAGTGCAATACATCTTAAAACATTTTTGTTTCATGAAGAATTACTAACTTGTCAAATTCTTGAACATGTCAACATTTTATTTCATGAACAAGAGTGACAAATATTTTCAATGGAACTCTAGCTACCATACATGCTATTTTTCTCTTTTTATTCTTCTAGTCAATCATATTAGTTTTAATAGTTACTCCTATCTCCAAAAGTTCTACATACATGTACATAACTTGAATTTTGGCCACATTATACTTTGCAAACTCTTTTGTACACAGTATAAAATGGAATGCAACACAATGTGCATAACATGTAGCTTTCATGAATTATTGTGTAAAATATTAAACAATTTGTCTATTTGAATCGAATTTTATTTTATACTATCTATTTTTTGTCCAGCCAGTCTCTTTTTCATATTAACATTTCAAAAGATGCCTGTCGGACAGATAGCATAGGTTGGTTGGGGGGGGGGGGGGGGGGGGGTTTCATCAGGCGTCTTGTCTGTGATTTGACCGACAAATTTGCTTTCAGCCAATCAGATGCAAGGATTTCAGTAGCTTATAACAGTTATTGCAACTTGTCATTGATGACAAGTTTTATGAAACAGGGCCCAGGATCATTGTAACAATTATACAGGAACAGTGTTTGATATACATGTAGCTCTGGTAAAAAAAAATAAACAAAATACATCAAAATCACTGCAATGAAATCTTACTGCAATTACATGTATAGCATATCCAGAAAGAGCTCCTGTAAACAAATTAATATTCTTAAATGGTCAGGATCAATGTATACAGTAGAATCCATTAACTTTATCTCTCATTTTCTCATGCAATGGAGGAATAATATGAATACTACAAAAACAATGTCTAAGAATATCAATAATGTTCCTTTCTCTTCCATTTTAAGCTTTTGCATAAGTGGAGTTCTTGAAACATTTTTATCGCCAAGTTTAAAGATTTTTAACATGCACGTTTTGTTCAACTTCGCTATCATTACTCCCACTCAGTAATGGATAGATATACCTAAACACTAATGGGATCTAAGGGGGAAATTACCCTGATAAACTTTGCAATGACCCCTAAATTTGAACAATGATTTCTCTAAAAGAAGACTACCTGCTTTTCACCATGTCCTTTAAATGACCCCTTACTTGAAGTTAGCAGCGAGCATGGTGATACAACATAATAAAACGCTACATGTACATGTACATACACATCACAAATATATTGCAATCATGCTGAGAATACTAAAAAAAAAATTCTTAGCATTTCAATAAAAATTTGTTACTAAGTATTGAATTTTTCATTCGTCTACTTCTGGCTCTTTGCCTCCACATCAATCATTATAATGTCATTCATTGACTTGACAATCCCTGAGAAATTGGAAGAAAAAAAGTTGAGTTGTGCCAGCTGTGAATTTTCAGGGGCATTTTTTTTACAAACTCTAACACTGTAAGATAAAAAAAAAAGGTACACAAAATCTTCACAAAAATGTGCACACTGCTAGAAGGAGAAATTAATGAAATACATGTAGCTTAATATTCAAAATCAAAATCCGAAATTTGTTACTTCTAGCAGGTTATGATGACAAGAATTTACAGTTTAACATTGCAAAGAGAAATGCTTGTCTGGGGATTTGGCAGATTACCAAATCAGCGTAGCAAGCCACTATACAAGGCAAATGGTAGTTTTAAAATGGAATGTTAGCAGTGTAAGATCACAGTGTATCCTATTCATCCTTATAGCATTAAGAATAATAATGATGATAATAAAATGCACTGCAGACAACACCAATTTACATGTACAACATACATTCATGTACATGGGTGTACCTCCCATTGCAAATCAAGATAGGATTTGTGGGCAAAATGAAGATGTGACAGAATTATACATGTGTATAGTTCCTGCACTTGATACATTCATATTTTTATTAGTATTATGTACATCACTCATAAATAATTATTAATATAATTCACACTACACTCTCATTTAGATCTATTTAAGTTATTATTTTATACATTTCTGTAATGAAAAAACTTTGTAAGCACTAAAAAGCAACATGTGTGAAAGCACAATATAAATCATTGTTCACATCATTATGAATCTCAGCATGCTTGATACAACTAGGAAGAAGCTACAAAAGTATTATCATCATGATATATTTGGCGCCATCTGTGGCTGGGAGGTGAAAAGCAAATTTAATCATCATGGCCTTCCCGGTATTACTGACTGCAATGTACCAAATGAAAGACAGATTGCATGGGACACGTTTACTTGGACCTGGAAGGCAGTGTGTTCATCAACTTACAAATGATAGATAGCATAACTTCATCTGCTCCTCCACCAATTGATGCAAGTCTGTACAAAAAGAGAAATAGATGTAGAACTATATATATATATGCACTCTTTCATTGGACATACATGTAGTGAGCAACATTTTTTTTAATACCTAATCAATGCATCATTACTATAATTATTTTTGTCCCCTGTCATAGGACTTTAGGCAACATTTCTAAAACATTTCACTACTGAAATAGGCAGTGTAATTCTAACAAAGGAATTATGAATTAAGGCAGAGTGGTAGCTTTGTGAGGGGGAACACGCATTGCACAATGAGGTTGGGAAAATACGAAACAAAGTTATAAATTAATGGGCTGTGAGTAGTGAAATGAATGTGAACAATAAAAATGAAGCATGCTGAACATGTCCTAATTTGGTAAAGAAGATGTTTGAACATAACCGAAAACTTGATATTCTACATCCCTGACTGAAAAACACTTGATCAATACATGTATTCATCCAGATCAAGAGTTACCTCTCATTTTTCAGAGTCCCTGATTGCCAAACGTTTGAGCAAGACATGTATCTATCTAGGAGTTTAATACCTTGGATTTATTTGGGTAGAGTGCCCATGAATTTACTGATGATGGAGAGCATGACTTCATCAGCTCCACCGCCTATTGAGATTAACCTTCAGTAATAAATATGAAATGGGATGACATGAAAGCAATGCATACATGGTAAGAGTTGGCACATGGAATATTCTGATGTTTTTGTTTTAAAAAAAAGATTTGCAATTGAAATGGAACCAGCTTAATAATCAATTCATTTTCCACTCCAATCCAATCCAGTCAGGGAGTATGTAGAATGATTAGTTGCCTAATCAAAGGTGCTGCTCAGACTGCACTGTGTGGTCCATGATGCAGCATGAAAAGACAAGAGCAGCGGCTAGTTATATGCACATTTGAATGGGTATGTCTTAAGCGGGGTTTGCAATGTAGAAAGCAAATCAGCAGACCACAAAATATGCATAAGTATTTTCTAGACAAGGCTTTTTGTATATTTTTCACACGGACAAAGAGCAAAAATAGATATTAGAACCAACAGCCTGACAACCAAAAAATGACTAATAGTCCAGTATCAGTGCCATAAGGCAATACACATACATGTATGTGAGATAGTGTTGAGCCCAAGCTGCTTACCAAATAATATTTGTTTTGTTTGTTTACCATCATTACATAAGCTTATGAAAATTATTTCTTGAAGGCAAAAAAGGGGTGAAAAGCATTTCTTTGATTTTTTTTATTTTAATCAGCTGGTCACAAATAACAGAGTTAAAGCAACTTTTAAATAGGAAAAGGCTGTAAAATGATCTCTTTAAATTATGAATTGACTGATATACATTTGGTTCCTACAATAGTAGAACGTTGTTTCAACTGCCTTTCTTTAACATGCACAATATTATATTTGTCCTTCTAGGCCACCTTACCTTGTGTCTCTATAGTATCTGGAGATAGGCATGTCAGCTGTGAATCCCATTCCTCCATAGAATTGCAGACATGCATCACTGACCTCACGTAGCAGACGTCCAGCTTTGAGCTTGACCATTGATGCAAGTCTGGTGGCATCTTGACCCTGTACATACAGGGCTTGGGAGAAAAAAAAGAATACTTTATAACATTTCTCATTATATTTGCACCGTTTTGTCAAATGCCATTTTGAATATTTTGTTACTTTCTTTGTAAAACTGACCCCTTAAGCCTGTGCTGCTGGTCTTTTTATGCCAATAAATGAAATAGAATAAATTACACACATAACACAAATCACATCATAAGTATATGTGCTTAACCTATGGAGCTCCAAAAAGATCACAAAAGTGCAGATTTGGACATATAATTGAGAGGCATGCAAAATGATATACTGTAAACGTGGAATATTTCGCTTTTCGCGCAGGATGTAATGCGCGTGAAAATAAAAATACGTGAATATTTTTGTTTATGTATTCTTTTGCCCATGAGCCTAGCGCATCGGCGAAATTAAAAACACACAAAATTCACTTTACTCAGCCGAGCGCGAACATTTCCACTTTTACAGTACTAACATTTACATGAATCATATACCACTCAAAAACAAGATGAATGCGACTGTGTCTCCCATATGCCTCTGCCTAAATTCGCTTAAGTTTCATGGCTCAAACTGTTCTTGAAATATTTTGTAATAACCAGAATAAGAAGCCTCGATTAACATGTTAATTGACCTCTTTGACCTAACAAACCAAAAGTCCCATGACTTTATCTCCTCCTAGTCATGTACACAAGAGATATGGTGGTAAAACAAAAAGATCAGGCATATGGACATCTGTGACCCTGGACCTTGAACCTACAAAAATCCTTATCAGTTTGTCTCAATATGGTGATGCATACTTCTACGAAGTTTGAAGATAATGGCTCACATTGTTCATGAGATATTGCAATAAGGAGGCTAAAAACCTGAAATTTAATGAAGTGACCTCTGATCTTCGCCCTTTGATCTACTTACCCCAACATCTATAATATCAGTGGTCTTACTACAGTGATGCATACTAGCACTTACATGCATAGTTTGAAGTTCATAACTCAAATGGTTCTTGAGATGTCGCATTAATGATGCTAAAGCCTGATATTTCAGCACTGAGCTCTATGACCTTTGACCTTTTGATCATGTACCCAAAAATCTAATCAGATTGTCTTCCTATGGTGAATACATACTCATACCAAGTTTAAAGTTCAAAACTCAGATGGTTCTTGAGATATCACCTTTGACCTATGTACCCCAAAATCTAAGCAGATAGTCTTCTTATATACTAGCATCAAGTGTGAAGTTAATACCTTGTGGGATTCTTGAGATATCACAACAACGAGAATAACACCTGAAATTTCAGAAATTGACCTCTATGACTTTTGACCTACATACCCCAAAATCTAATCAGATCATCTTCCTGTGGTGATACTTATTAGCACCAAGTTTGAAGTTCATACCTCAAAGGGTTCTTGAGATATCGTGAGAACGAGAAAGCAGGACGGACGGACGAACAACCCAAAAACATAATGCCTCCGGCACCACCTTCGGTGGGCGGAGGCATAAAAAACAATATCATTCCTTAGAGTTTCCTTATGAAATTTGAAGAATTCTCATAATCAAAGCCCTTATAAATAATATGAAGACTTTACCTGTTGCTCTGTAGAGAAGTGATCTGAGCATCTCTACTTCTGTCTGCAGCTCAGCGAGTTTGAAATGAACCACTTGGTTATCCAGAACAGACTTGCCAAAAATCTTCCTTCCTCGGGTGTATTCAATGGTATCTGATATCATCATGTCTAACGGAACAAGTGCTGTTGAAATATAAGGGTGATAAGCAAAAATATTAAACTACACCAAATACTGTATCTAAAAACTCCATATACATTCCTTCACTGAATGATACAATGACAGAGCCCCTAGCTCTGGCAGCACCTATAATACTTTATGTTCTAAAATTTTGTTTTTCTGTATAAAGATACATACACAATAAAATTTCCTTAGATATGTTTAAATGAATCAATTATTCAGTATTGTATGACACCGGATTGTTTAAATATTTTGTGAGAGATTACATATTATTTATTCTTTATGAAATCATCATTGATGATAAGATTCTATATTTTTATTTAAATATGGTCCAGATTTGCAATGATTAATTCCTGGTTAAATTTAAATATATAATATTGATACACCCTAGGCATATATGTTATCGCCTTTATTGTTATCGTTATCATTATTTGTTTTATTGTCGTTTTTGTTCTCGTTAATACCTGTTCTGTTTTTATATATATATATATGTCATTGTATTTTGTGACCCTGCCTCTTGCCAGCTGAGGAGGAAATACAGTATTCCTCTTCTTCTGGCAGAGGACCTGGGTATATCAAGTTAACTTCTTCTACTGAAATAAAGATGAAGTAGGTAGCTTAGCGAAACGCAATGGCGCTTAACCCCTTCCATGCCACCAGATTTTTGAGCAAATGTCAAACATGAATTTTCCAAGAGTTGAATATTAATTTTCAGTGAGTTTTTTCTTTAGCAAACTGGGCAAAGATATATTGCATAGGAATAAACATTATATTAAAGGCACAGGTTTCTGTATGAGGAAGAATTTTCAAACCAATCTGAGCCTAAACGAAATGCTTAACACTCATATTTGGGGGCGGGATTTGCCGCCCACGGCATGGTAGGGGTTAAAGACACAGAAAAGACACAAAGCAGAAAATCGCTAGTGGTGTCTGTGCTTCTAAAATTAGAATCAGACATATCTGAATAGAAGTTTTATTATTTTGCTTAAAATTGTTCAAAGAGGTAAATAATAATTCTACACCCTAATATTTTGGTTCTGCCTCTAAGGAATAAAATTGATTTGTAATAAGTTTGTCATATGCGTCTTTACACACAACGTTTGGCTAAGCTACCTTATATGTTTGCTGAACAAATTGGATGATACAGAAATTAAAACAGAATAAGCAACAAAAAAAATTTAGAAAAAAGATTGACTTGCATACCAATATCTTGTACTACATGTACTTGGCTTGTATAGACTAAATTATACAATTGGTATTTTCAGAAAGAGAAGTCACCAGAAAGTTTTGTAACCTCGTGAACATTTTGCTTGTTCTGTCAACCCTATAATAATCAATTTAAGACTTGAAGCTACTTAGAATTACTTCCTGACTGTTTCTCTCGAAGAATTTCCTTTCCACATTTCCAGACTGATACAATTAAAATTAAAAATTACAATTAAAAATTTCTTGGAAAGATACTGTACCAACACTATGATCTTTAACTTCCAACTTTTTAGAAACCTCTTCTGCAAGTGAGTTGAATGTAGAATTTTAGAAAACTCTTTTGCAAGTGAGTTGAATTACAATTAGTCAAAATACCTGTTAAGATCACTGAGACTATATTTATGGTATATAATCTTATCAAATCTTATCCTTGTAAAAAATAACGGTCTTTGTTCATTTCCTTACCACCAGCTCCTGCAAACAACCTTTCCTCCTGGAATTGCAACATCTGGTACATGAAGCCTGCTCCCTCTTGGCCAATCAGATAGCTTTGGGGGACACGTACATCCTCAAAGAAAAGCTCAGCTGTGTCAGAGGAATGCATGCCCAACTTGTCGATTCTCCTCCCCCTGGTAACACCTATAAGAAGATGTCATATTTAGTTTAACAATGTTTTTTAAAGTACTTTCATGTATGAATTATGCAATGTTAATTGGTAGTGTTAGAATATTCACAGCTTGTCAGTATGTACATATCATGGGATCTTTGTAAAATACATTCCCAGGGGAATGTTCAGTCAATACATATTTCTATAGAAGTGATACATATATATATATATGAACGATTGAAATTGACAACATTCATGTGGACATGTAGTTACGGTAAATATAAAAATCGATCTTGTGGCAAGACATAAAAAAGTATGATTTGTGACAGATTCATTTCTGACTTGCCATTGCAAAGAAGAAACCAACATCTATCACATTGGTACAATTATACTCTTTTGAGTAGAACAATCCAACAGTGCTTATAAAACCTTCAATTAGAATTAAATCACTGACCAGAAGACATTCACTTTACATCCATACTCTGAGCACAGTTTCTTAAAGAATAGCATTTCTTCCAGAATTCAAAAACTTGCTACTGTTACAGATACATGTACATGCATGTACATAAACAGATTCTTACATTTCAGTATTGAAAAAACTTAGTGAATAGGTATAAATTTGTATATTTGGGGGGCATATTTTTTTCCTCAGTAACAAAGCACATCTCTTTTTTTTTTTTTAATAAATATATATGTCTATATAATTCCAGGAAATAATATACATACAGTATGTTTGAATTATTACTATATCCCACTGATTTATGGCACATGCAGGTCTGTACTGGCCATTAAAAGGCTCTTGTCTTTCTGTTGCACTCCCAAAATTGTCATCATTTCCCTTCAATTGCTTTCAGTAACAAATAATTCTTTATAATTACCTTCGGAATCGAGAGGTACACAGATGATTGATTTATTCTTGTGTGCCGGACCTTCACCAGTGTTGACTAGGAGACATGTCCAGTCTGCTTGATGTCCATTGGTTATCCATGTCTTGCTACCATTGATAATATAATCATCACCCTTCTTCTCAGCTCGTGTCTGAATATCTGGGGTAAAACCAAAAGCACATGTGTGATAGTAATCATTTCCTACTGAATAATGTCTTTTGTTCCTTAATCTTTTCCCTCAAATTATTCATTTTGTTCTACAGCACATGCTTCTTTCTCAATAAAAAGATTTGATACACATTCAAACAATGAACCCTTTACATCACAATTGCTAAGGTATAATGATTCCTATTACAACACATTTTCTGATGACAATCATGTAAATATACCTTGTGATTTCTTTATAATACAGTATAATAAATAGTGTGTCTAATACGCGCTGTAATTGGTTAGATTCGCATCACATGACGTGCACAAATTTTGTTATAGTGCACAAACGTGAACTATAACTTTGATTTCTGCACGGGGATCGGAATCCTGGGCCTAATACACAATGACAGTTATAGATCTAGGGGTCTATTTACTATAACAATTAGTGCATGTTCTATTCATGCACCATTACTAGACTATATGAACTCCAAATACTAAATTATCCCTCGTGCAGGTCTATTTCACACAAAACGGCACTCAGGGTAATTTAGTATTTGTCTTGCACATAATCCAGTATAGTGCATAATAGAACATGCACTATTTATATAATAGTGTACTCATAACATAGGGACTGGGGGAAGACAGAGTGAGAGAGATCGAGAGATCGAGAGAGAGAGAGAGAGAGAGTTTCTCTCTGAGTCAATACATTGTGTATTTAAAAAAATACATATTTGGTTTCTGGAGGACAAATAAAGGAATTAGATTCAAATAACACATTGTCATGTCACTGGCAACTTAAAGGGACAAAAAAATCAAAAGAAAATACCAGTATAAGGGGGAACATGTGTGACAACTATTTTAATCAGGGTTTCTTGCCAGTGCATAACATCCTTGGTGCTAATACCAAGAGTAAGGAACTTCACAATACAAAACAGAAAAAAATCGCACACAAATTATCCCGACAAGACAATGATCCTGACTACATAACAAAATCTATTAGTAAAGCCTAGCAAATACTTTTTCTAACCTTTTGCTTGCATCTTCAGATATTCCGACCATGTAGTTGCTACATGTAGCATAAAGCAGCAGAAGTTTGTTTTCTTGCTAGCAGTAGCCTTCCCAGACTAGCAGAAGCTTACATTCCTATTCAAATTTTGCCTAGTATTCATCATCAAGCTTTTACATGGTATTTTGCAAGCTCCTCTCCTACTAGCCTCTTGTCGAGGCCCTGGCGCTGTTGAAATCCTTGGCGATATGGAGGCAAAATTTCTGGCGAGCGAAGCGAGCCAGAAAGACCGAGGCGCTTGCGCCGAGGGCCTCTTGACACCTGATCTGAATTTCTTTTGTATTTCATTGTTTTGACGAATATTCCGACCAAATTTTGGTCGGTGAAAATCATCCAATAAGCGAGAGCTACCATGACGTAATGTTAAATATTCATGACTTGACTGCACGCTTACTTCTTACATAGTAATTAATCGCAGCCCAAAATGGCGTTCAACGTTTCTTCCACGACGAGTGATGACGATATTTGTAAGAGCTTAGAATATGCCGCTAGAATGTTGAAGATGGACAAATTCAAAGATTTGCAAGTTGATGCAATCAAATCTGCACTTAAAGGACAAGATGTTTTTTGAATCTGCCTACTGGCTATGGAACGCGCTACCGCTCTGTGCTGATTACCTCCGTAGGCCAGGGATGAAGAGTGAGACTGCATGATATGCTGCTTCGCGATCGGGCCTAGGCCAGGTGGATCCCCAGGGGCCTTGCCGGGCAGTGAAGTTGCTGGTAACTCCTTGGTTACATCAGAATTGATGGAGATGCATCTATTGTTGAACGGTGACTTTTATTGCCCATTCTTCATTATTTGTAAATATATGATGATCTCTTGAGAAATATGTACATTTGTCTTATTTCAAATTACCATGGTTTGTAAGCTAGAGATCAAATTCTTCATAATGTGCTTGTCTGTGAATGTATTTTGAGCAAGAGATTTACGTTATCCCCCCCAAAAAATAATAGACTAGTCCAGAACTGAAGTAAGAAATCCATGAGATTTCATTGGCCAATTTGCTGGGCGATCGCCGCGGTTATCTAACTATTCACGTTTTCATGCATAATTCAGTAGGAAATCGTGCCTCATGAATATATAATTTAGGTCGGGTGTCAAGAGGCCCTCGGCGCAAGCGCCTCGGTCTTGCTTCACTCGCCAGAAATTTTGCCTCCATATCGCCAAGGATTTCAACAGCGCCAGGGCCTCGACAAGAGGCTACTCTCCTACTAGCTTAATTCTTTTACTTGCACAGACATGATGAAGTTTAAAAGGTGTTATTATGCATATTGCACTGTCCTCATTATCTTTTTTACAAGCTTCTACATTTCTCTTCAATCACAGAAATAATTAAACATGAATCTAATCAGGCATAAAGTTGATTTGCCAGATTTAACAGTAGTGCGTCAGTTCGCTCTATGTAGCTTCTTTGGAAAGAGAGCAGGTGGAATTTTTTTTTTTTACTAAGCTTATGCCTCGGTGCCCAAACCGCAGTGATATTTCCCTCAAGGCAATCTGAGCTGATGTTGGAGTGAATAATGCTATTGTATTCTCAGATAATACCAGCTGCAACCCCACATACCTGACAGAGCAAGAGCCTTAGTTATACCATTTACCAAATAACCTTTTACTTGTAGCCCAAGTAAATGCTTGTTTTTTATTGGGCCCATTACTTCTACATTGTACTTTTGGAAGCTGCAAGCAAAGGGTTAAAAGAAGCATTTGCTAGGCCTTTACTACTTTTATAAATATGGCCCAATGTCCTTCAGACCATGAAGTAATACTCACTTGCTACATCCGATCCTGCTCCAGGCTCACTTACTCCAAGACACACTACCATATCACCTGCTATGGTAGGGGCTAAAAACTTCTTCCTTAACTCATCTGACCCAAATCTGAATAAAAGAAAACATGAGTGAAAATTATTTATTGCATGGTGGAAACTTCAAAACAATCCTGATCTTACGATATCTTGATCATTTATCATTCATTCCTATTATGGAAAGATGTTTGTATTATACAGAAATTTTTGAATACTTATTAATACTTATTAATTGCAGAAGAAGAACTAAATTTTTCATGCAGTGAGAACACAAAACACATACTTTGCATGTATGCACATGTAGATGTAATTAATGAACTTTCAATCATCTGATTTAACAAGCAGGCCTGCGTATGAGTCCTGACACATTTCAAAATTTCCATAATATTCATAGAACACATTTAAAACATAAATGATTAGAAAATTGTTCTATATTTTCTTTCACACAGTATCTGTGGTGTGAACCGTATACTGTAAAACCAGAAGCATTTAATGTTCGCAAATTTCGCGAGTGGTTCTGATATACAAAAGTTTCATGCCGCGAAATCCGTAAATCATAATCGACATAACACTACATTTTTGCAAATCGCGAAAGTTTCTTGCTGTCAAAATTGCCGTCGTTTAGAATTTGTGAAAGGTTCATGTCACAAACACTTTTTTATTTGAGAATTCTTGTACATGTGGAAACTATCCTTTTAGAATTATCTTCTCATCAATGAACACAGTGCCTAGAAATAAAACAATAATGAAAGCGTACACATATTCCGGGAAGTTACAGTTTTCTGAAGCAAGTTCTTCATTTTCCATTACGAAGACCCCAAAAAGTGTTCACAAAAGCTCTTTATCATGATTTCCTGTACTGTATAATAAAAATGGTTCTGGCATGGTAATTTTAATGTTTATTCTTTTTTTCAAATGAACTTTTTTTTTACTTTCCAAGAGCTAAATCTGCATATTTTTGCTTTTCTTTGCTCCGATTTTTTCCTTGTTGAAATGTACATGTACCTGGCAAGAGCAGGGGTGGCCATATCAGTCTGAACACCGATAGCCATAGGGATGCCTCCACATCGAATACCACCAAGCTCCTCTGCAAAGGCTACACAATATGTATAATCCAGTCCAAGGCCACCATACTCTGCAGAGATCAGAAAGTATTTGTTGATGAGTACATAGCCACAACAAAACAATTTTAAGCTACATAAATTTCATTCTTTTCATTTCAGTTGATAGGTATGTTTACAGACAACTATCACAAAAATTATTGGGTCATTTCATATCAAATCGCCCATTTTTTTAAACAATTTAAACCCTACCCCCTTCAAATCGGCCCAAATTTGGTATGTGGAATAATCGACTCTTCCCAAGCTGAAATTTCAAGTTATAGCCCCATCAGCCAAACAGGCATGTCGGCCAAAAATGGACACTTTTTTTCAATTTAGAAATGACTATATCGCTGTAACTACTCGGTCAGTTTTGTTGATATGGACATATACAGGCAAGTTATCCAAATATGCCATCATTTTCCATGTCCAAACAACCTACAGTTCAATGACATCTGTATCTTTGCTTTAACCTTGAATTTTAACTTCAAGGTCACATAATCTGGAGATGAAATTTGGTGAGTTTATGCGTAATTTTTTTTTCTACATCATATAAAAAAATTGGAGGAGTAATATTTTGTTTTCTTTCCTGCTTCCTTTAAAATTTGCAAAAAGATGATTTTTCACTGTTTGACCATTAGTCGTTTATTCAGAACAGTATAATACCCATTGTGCATGACATCTCCACAACATCTTATTCAGGCAACATCATCATGAATAATTAATGACGCTGGGCACTAAAAGTATTTTAGAATGACAGGTGTGACACACAATGAGTGTTCCTTTGTTCTGAATAAATTACTGATACTAGGTCAAAAAGTGAAAAATGAGCTTTTTTCCAACTTTAAAAAAAGGTGGAAAGAAAACAAAAAATACTATAATTCCTCCAATTTTTTGGTAAGATATAGAACAAATGTTCACGAATATACAGCCCTGGAAAAAAATTATTAAACCAGCTCATTTTAAAGGCTGATGTGGGAAGTGTTGGCTACATCAGTAATTGAACTTTCAAACTGATTTATACAAGCTAAGTCATAATGACTGGATGATTACTCCCTAAAACAATTACCCTCTACAATAACTACATGTAACCCCTGGGACAATTGCCTCCAAGGTAATTACCCCTGGGACAATTACCCCCCCCCCCCCCCCTCCCTGACAGTTATCCCCAAAGGACAAGTAGATCTAAAGACATAAAGGCATGCACTCCCAAATGGATGGATACTTCAGATTAACAGAATTAAAATATCATAGAGGATAATTGTCCTGGGGATATTCTCCAGGGGTAGGAAGGTTTTGAAAATAATGTTCTGACAATAATGGTCTCTGGGAAAATCATCCACGGGATATGCCAGATTGTCATGTTAAGCCATGTTCACTTCTCTAGAGGCAGTTTGTCCAGTTCTAGGTGGATAAGTGCTAAATGTACATACAAGTACATTTGAAGATAGCAACCATGCCTTGTGGCATGCTGTCCATAAGGGGTTTGCATTTTTTTCTCTTCACAGCAGCTCATTCATGTAGCTAGAATCTTTTCTTTTTTGATAACTTCAATTTTCTATTGCCTTCCATTTTGATGGCACTTCAAATGTTCTCAGTAGAATCATGAGCAGGCCATAGTGCTCAAACCAAGACAAGTAACACTTGAAATTCATCCTCTCAGACATTTATTGTGTATTATGGGGTAAAAAATCCTTTCTCATAGGAAAATGGGGGGGGGGAATTTCTGGGGAAAATTGTCCGGGGCAGTTTGTCCTTGCCGTAGTCGTCCTAGGGGTAATTGTCCTGGGGTAATTGTCGCAAAGCTAATTGTACTTGGGAGTAGTAGTCCATTAATGATGAATTAGCCGTTAATAATCATTTTACTAGTCCCATAGACAATGGACTTAACACTACCTGTATAGAGTACCGAAGTGTGACGTCATACCAGTCAAGTTGTCAAGGTTGCTGGTTCCAAACAATTTTGTGCTGAACAATGGCGTGGTGATCACACCAGCTCTTAACAGTGAATTTGCCCTGCTCCAGCCCGTTGCTTGAATGATTTCGCGGTGAACCTCATGCGCGGGTTTTGTTGCTTGGAACCGGGAACCTGGACGACGAGCGAATATGAAGTCAGCACTTCGGTACTCTATGCCTCCAATTGCAGCTGGTCTAATAATTTTTTCCAGGGCTCTATATTCACCAAATTTCATCTCCAGATTATGTGACCTTCAAGGCAT
Organism: Heliocidaris erythrogramma; assembly: GCA_025617745.1. Classification (NCBI taxonomy): domain Eukaryota; kingdom Metazoa; phylum Echinodermata; class Echinoidea; order Camarodonta; family Echinometridae; genus Heliocidaris; species Heliocidaris erythrogramma. The sequence goes on from CM046853.1 coordinate 41,026,877, forward strand.
TAAAATACGGGGATATTAAACTTTATGTTGTAAAGACATGGAAAATGTTGTATTTAGATTGTGTTATTACCTTTCAAATATCAACAAAATTGACCTAGTAGTTACAAATATATGGTCATGTCAAAAATGAAAAATGCGTCCATTTTTGGCAGACATGCCTGTTGAATGTGTGCCATAGCGCAAGAACCGTTTGGCCGATGGGGCTAAAACTTGAAATTCTAGCTTGAGAAGAGTTGATTATCTCATATACCAAATTTGGGCCAATTTGAAGAGGGTCGGATTTAACCCATTGGGTGAACTTTCTTGATAACCACAAGATAAACATGTATCTTGTGCTAAAGTTTCATGAGATAACTTTGTTACTAGTACAAACATTCTGTCTAAGTATACATGATGTCATGTGATGTCACTAAAATACAAGTATGCATCTAAAAATATAAACATATCTATATAACATTGTCTTTTTTATGATAACTAGAGGTTAAGCAACCCTGAGCTGGGGTTTCATTATTCAGAAATTATCATTGTTTAATATTTGTTGCTCATTTTAGGTCATCATGAAGTGATTAAACTACACATGCTATATATAGTCTCATCTACATGCAGGCTATGTCGGGAATACAGACATTGAAAACTTTAGCCCTCAGTATTAAAATTTGTAGTCTACTGCAGATGATAACGTTATCACTTGGAATGGCTTGGCGGACGTGGCGCGACGATGCCAAATCCATAGTATTTAGTTCGGGGGATACAATAAATAATCCCCCCCCCCAAAAAAAAAAAATAACACACACACAACATATTAGCCTCTTGTCAATTGATGAAGGTGTTTCTAGAAAGAAAAGAACTAGATCTAGGATGGAATTCATGTTGAATTAATTAAGTAGGCCTATTGTTTCTTCTCGGGTTTCAAACTTGGGGGGGGGGGGGGGTGAAATACACCGTTCATACCCATAGCTACTTGCCCTTTGCAGGAGGCTACGCAGCGCAAATAAGCACATTTTGGGTGCTTATTGAATTTGCATGTTGATCGATGTTCATGTCAAATCACAGACATGACATCTAACTTTTACGTCTCTACGAGTTTCATTTCTTGATTGGCAAGATTTATACTGTATACCGGTATCTAAAATATGGAGAATTTATAACGGATAATGCCTAAAAAAATTGGTGAGTAGAACGGTAGGCCCTTTCTATGCTAAGCCTGCTAAGGTCAGGAGAAGTTGAATGTTTAATCCCTTTGTTAAAAAAAACTGTCCTAGAACTATGACTAAGTTTGATGTGACATCTCGGCTAGTTCTCGACTAGTGAAGTTAGGCCTAGGGGCCTCATTAATTGTTAGGCAGAAAAATTTGTTAATTTGGAGGACTTTCATTACATTCTTTATTTTCTTTTTAGAGGCTAGATGTAAAGTATACATATGTCTGAGATCTAACGTTAGATTTAACAAGTTAACATGTTAACATCCCGGTACGGTAGTGGGTCTATGTGGGAGATGGATTTGTTAGATTAGACCTGCTGGCCTAAAGTCTACGAATAGACTAAAGTAATAGTAAGTAACATTTGAGATCTAATTCTAACGTAACAAGTTAGATCCTAAAGATCCTAAGACAAGCAAAGTTACAGTTAACATTAGAATCTAATTAGGTCTAGTTCCAACTTTTTGTTTGAACAGTGGGAGATCAAGTAGATCAACGAGTACGACGAACTTGTTAAGTACTTATATCTAACTAGGTCTGACTCTTAGACCGTGTTTACACAGAGTGAACTCGAGTTCAAATTCGACAGCGAATTCAATTGCGACCTTGGATTAGCATAAATTATTTTTCGGTGGGCTGTTTACACCAAGCGTTGGACGAACTCGAATTCAGAAGGAAAGTGAATTCGACTTGATTACGCCCTCGCTTGGTGGGAATATCGTGATAATCAACTTCCGGGTTAAATTTGTGAAAACCCAGCGAGTGAGTTCAAAATGGCGGTAGCAAGTATTGTAAGCGCAGCCATTTTGATCTGGTTTTGTATGATTTTACGTCGGAATTACAAAATTATGAACGAATATTTGCAGATATGATGAGCGCGTGGTGGATTGAATCAAGCCAGTTCGGTGAATGTGTCGTCGTTTGTTGTGGTTCACTTGTTGAATGACGCTTGTTTTACTGACGCGACGCTTAGCATTGCTTAGCAATACCGGAAGTGACGTATGACGGGGTCACTGGCTGGATATTTGCTAGTCGACTTTCAATTACGTGTCCGTTCACACTGCAAATAGCGAATGTAAATTCGATAATAGTCGAGTTTGAATTCGATAAAAGTTGCTCTGGGTCGTCATTCGAATTCAAGTTTTGAACTCGAGTTCTAATTGCGACTACCCTGTTTACACACAAATGAACTCGAGTTCAAATTCGACTAAAGTCGAGTTCAGTCTCTGTGTAAACGGGGTCTTAGTCTACTGTTAGATCTAACTGTTAGGCTATTCTAATGTTAGCCTTTAGGTCTAATAGTTAATGTTAACAATAGTTAATAGTTAATGTTAACAATAGTTAATAGTTAATGTTAACAATAGTTAATAGTTAATGTTAACAATAGTTAATAGTTAAACAACTCTAAAGCCCAACGGTTACATATCTAATTTTTGCTACCAAAAATGGGATTATCTAGGATCTAATGGATTTTTAAATTTTTTAAACTGGGGTAGTAATTACCTACCAAATTTTAGAAGTCTCTCTGTCCGTAATTAGCAGCAGTAAAAAAGTTAGAATTTAGGTGTTGGCCATTTCTGGAGCGACGATTTCGTGCCAGGTCTGCGAGAATTTTGTATCGCTAAACTGCCTACATGGTATGTACAGGCTGTACTAAACGTTAAACGTTAGCATTTTGGCTACGCAACACTGTTAAAGCCGACTTAAACTACCCCCTGCGCGAGTCTAAATATTGAGTTATTACCACACCCAGACTGAGGTTAGACTAAACCTCGCTATCGGAATACCAAATTTTAACCCAGGGTTAAATATGGCGACTTAATCCAGGGTTATTACCCCGATATCAGAATACGGGCCAATGGGTTTAGTGATAATTAACTACAGAAATTGCTCTATGGTAGTTCTGCACATTCAAATACTTTGAATCTATTCAAAGAAATTATTATATATCATAATTACAAATAGAATTACATGTATTTCCAAAGGTGGACAAGACATACATGCAGACTCTACATGTATGATGGGGAGCCCTATGTCTGCGCACCTAAGGTTTTGACCTGTAAATGAACAAGAATTCCTTTAATATTCCTCTAAAGCTTTATTTTATATTATTCCTGATATTCTAAAGAGTAAGTTTGAAAAAAAATTCATCAAAATTAGAGCAAGAACAATGCCATTTTCACAAGAAACGGTGGCCGTGTCATTTCAACATTGAAACGAGATGAATCCTCAACCGTGCACGGTCAGAATTTATGCCTCCGCCATCACCAGATTGGAAATGTATAGCATACATGTACAGTGTACACTCTAAAAAGGATTGGCCCAACAAAATTACAAATCTTTTCACTTAAAAAGCACAGGAGAAAATTAATTTCATTTCATTTTCAAATAAAAAACTTACCATTGATGACTTACAATCATCAAATACACAAAGGATATTTTATAGCAAATAGACCACTGTCCCCATGAAATTTCTAAAATAGGTAGGCCTAGACTCCATACATCACGAACCATTTTTATTTGTATAATGACCTCTATGACCATTGAACTTTGACCTTGAGACCCTAAAATCTAATCAGTTCATCGTCCCTCCCATATGAATACATGGGCCAACTTAGAAGCTGATCCGCCAAACAGTTCCTAAGTTATCACAAGAACGAACCATTTTTACGTATATAATGACCTCTATGACCTTTGAACTTTGACCTTGAGACCCCAAAATCTAATCAGTTCATCGTCCCTCACATATGCATACATGGGCCAAGTTAGAAGCTGATCCGTCAAACAGTTCTGAAGTTATTGCGAGAACGAACCATTTTCATGTACATAATTACCTCTGTGACCTTTGACCTTTGACCATGAGACCCCAAAATCTAATCAGTTCATCGTCCCTCCCATATGAATACATGGGCCAAGTTAAAAGCTGATTCGCCAAACGGTTCCTAAGTTATCACAAGAACGAACCATTTTTATGTATATAATGACCTCTATGACCTTTGACCTTTGACCTTGAAACCCCAAAATCTAATCAGTTCATCGTCCCTCCCATATGCATACATGGGCCAAGTTACAAACTGATCCACAAAACGGTTTTGAAGTTATCGCAGGAACGAAAAGGGGACGGACGGACGTACGGACGGACGGACAGACGGATGGACGACCCGAAAACATAATGCCTCCGGCACCACCTACGGTGGGCGGAGGCATAAAAACAATGGTGCCCATGTCTGCGCACTCATTCATTTTACACGCAGTTCAGTAGTTTTGACGTGAAAGACAACATTTGAGGCTTGTGAATAAAACGTCTGAAATAAGACCATTTTTTCCTTATTTTGACTCGTTTTTTGCATGAATACCTATCGCTATGATAAAGATGAAAAGTTTGTGTTCGTTGCGTGTTTTGTTTTATTAGAATCGCGCAGTTATGCGTGTGTGCAGACATGGGCACTGCGCAGACTTGGGCACTCTAGCCATACATACACATGTATGCAGTGTAAATTTTACACAATGTACCTGTGGAGAATGTGTTAGCCACAGGTATGTGGGTATCTTTCAGGCTTAGCATGTATTATACTAGAGAAGACAATGTTAACTACCCTAATCTATAAGTGTAAGAGCTCAAAATATACCAGTAGGTCTTCCAATCCCAAGAAAACCAGCTTCTCCAAGTTTCTTCATAATCTTGTGAGCAGGGAACTGTTTCTCGACCTCCCATTGGTCTACATAGGGGTTGATCTCCTGGTCTATCAGCTGTATTGCACATGAAGAGATAAACAATTGTTACAAAATAGATCTAGTTAAAAATTAATTACTATGAAATGAGCTGGATGTTATTTTCTTAAATCAAAATTTATTAAACACTGCAGAATTTAAAGGGAGTGGCAAGTCGTAATCCATGGGCCTGACCAGTTGGCCTGACTCGGGGAAATTTGGATACAATCAGGTCCAATCGTGCGCTACCGAAGGAATGTTATTGCCGGATTCCTCGGGCGATCGTTAACTCGAACCCCTCCATACGCAACCGACCAATGGGATTCAAATACTGGAATAAAGAACACGCGATCTTGTTTACTCAAATTTGGGTCAATGTGCGAACTTTTATTGGCTGCGCACGATAAATTGAAGTCGCTTTGAACTTTGATCCAGAGAAAGAAGCAGCCAACTGTAAAAGCGCCCATAGATTGCGACTTGTCGCTCCCTTTAAGATATGGCATATACTCTATATATACATTGCAGAACCACTTACATGTAATGTATATCTAAATCATTCTGTCACGACGACATGAAATGGTGCTGCTGAATGAGACACCGAAATGCAAGAGACAGCACAAATAAGTTTTGGTGATATCCTTCTCCACTTATGCATACCCTGTACAGCTCTGTGGACCAGTACCAGATTGATAAGCCACGGATCTCGTACAGCTAGTTTCAAAGCACGAGTGACGTTAGACTGTAGTCTGTCAGTAGAGGCACACGGCCGATGGAGACCGTTTCCTATTTAGGAGACTGTCTCTACTGTCAAAGACTTTTTTGGTAGCCTATTTGGGAGACAAGTCTCCCATGGGGTCGTTTCATCAAACCGCTTAACTTGTCTGCTGTTTAACAAAGCCGTCTTGCCAAGATCAGCTACAACTTCCCTGACAAGTGACTTGTCGGTGCTCCAAAGCTGTCATATCTTTTTAGAACCCCATCGCAAGCTATCTGTACGAGCTCCTTGGCTTATCAATTTGGTACTGGCCTACGGAGCTGTACAGGAGATGCATATGCTGTGTGTGGAGGGGGATATCAACAAAAAAAAGCTAGATCTAAATATCACCATTTCTCACATACTGTGAGCCATGCAAACCACCCTCGGAGTTTGCTAAAGGGGTTACCTTCCAGGATCAACTAAGATTGTAAAAATTGAATGAATAAAAAAGGAAAAAAAAAATTGGCAGGTGTTATCAGGTTTTTATTACCTTGCATGTGTAACTTGTATGGGACTACACAAATCTTACCTTGCATGTGTAGTGCCATATATAGATATGGTTACACGTGCAAGGTAAAAAAAACCTGATCACACCTGCCGATTTTTTTTCTCTCTCTTTTATTCATTCAATTTTTACAATCTTAGTTAATCCTGGATGTAGACAGAAACATCCGTCTGTTTGGAGTTTTATAACATTTTTTTACTTTCGAGGCTCTCCTCCAAGGAGAGGGTTTCCCTGAAGCCAGACGTAGTCTCAGCGGAGCATATCCCCATTTTCGGTCTATCCTGGAAGGTAACCCCATTGTATGTGGGAAATGGTGATATTTAGATCTAGATATTGTTGTTGATATCCCCCTCCACACACGTATGCATCCCATGTACAGCTCCGTAGTAGGCCAGTACCAGACAAAGTGTGAAAATTTGCTGTTAAACAGACGAACCTTTGTAACAAGACTAGAAAATCCAGAACAGAAAAGAAGACAGTGAGAATGAAATAGAAACAATTCAAGAAAATTAAAGTGGCGTAGAATGTAAGAATGTAAGAATTAAGTGAAAAAATGAGGTTATTTTGATTGTGATGGCAGTATACATCATTACATGTACAATACGTGGTGATATACAATACGTGTTAGGCAATGCCGACGTGTCGCTGTATCCAGCCATATGTGGTTCGGATACAACCGCACGCATGTGGCTGGATGGTAAAGACACGTGTGTGGCTGTATACACTGCCTTATTGTTGTGATACCAAACATTGAATGTGAATTACTTTTCCCAACTTTATGCTTAAGATTCTTGAAAATTACATTTCATTTTCTTTTTAGTCCCATTCGTGGCAGCGTCCCGGGGCTAGCTCTTGTCATGCAGATGTAAAATGGTGGCTGTGTGCGACGGCGAGCGATACAACCATAATTGAAACTATACGTCGCCGACAGCGCGCGCCATCACACGGAGCCGCCATTTTACATCTGCATGACAAGAGGAGGCGTGGATACTAATCCTGGCTAGCTGTATACACTGCCTTTAGAACCAGAACTGATAATAAATTTCCTACAAGTTTTGTACACAATAAAAAAGTCAGTAATATTTTGTGAAATAAATAGCCCTAAAACATGTAAAAGTAACTAAATTTTCTGGCTATTCTTACGACACGTACGACATGCGCATACGTTCCATTTTCATACTCTGCGCACACTTCACTGGCATAAAAGTAAAAATCTGTCTCTGTTTTCTCTGTCTCCTCAGCCTTTTCCATATGATATTATATCTGTAATTCTGTAGAGAGAAAACAGTAACAAATGAAAAAAAACGACAAATGACAAAGCTGTGATTGTGAATCGAACCTGGGTCCTCGATATTGCCAGTCCTCTGAATTAACGATGTACCTGTGAGAACGAGTTGAAATCGAAGGTGTTCAAAACATATAAATACCCTAACCCTAACTCCAGGTACAACTATCCAAAGTCGACCTAGCCCATTTTATGGCTAATCGCATCGCTTAATTTCGGCAGGTAAGATGTAATTTGTACTTACACTTTAAGAGAATTACTGTAACTATGTAGCCATGGTAGCAGGCTCTTTGATTTTACGATTTAACGATTGTTTCAATGAAAAAAATGGAATTTCCTCGCCGAGCTGATCTTTCCCCCGTACTGTACCGTCGATTCAAATGACTTGATCGCACTGTGTGTAATGTACCGTATATACGTCGCTGACTCGATCACACAGTGCGATCGAGTCATTTGAATCAACGGTACAGTACGGGGAAAAGATTGGCTCTGCGAGGAAATTCCATTTTTTTCATCGAAACAATCATTAAATCGTAAAATGAAGGAGCCTGCTACGTAATTTTCTCGAAGTGTAAGTCATGTGTAAGTACACATTTCTATCTTACCTGCCGAAATTAAGCGATGCAATTAGCCATAAAATGGGCGAGGTCGACTTTGGATAGTTGTACCTGGACTCGCCTCCCTGGAGTTACCCTAACCCTAACCCTAACCATGCTAACCCTATTCTTAAGACGGCGTACATAACATGATCATGATGATGCAGATGGTTATTAATTGTAAAATTTTGAAGAGAGCTAAAACCTCAATCAAGGCTTGGCACAGTAAGAGTTCATACTAATAGAACCGCCATGAGAACCGCTACCTTTTTGAGGGCTTTCCTCATTTCCATGTGTTCCTCTGTATAGATTATATCCACACTTCCGATTGTCCCAGCTGAAGAATTGGGGACTGGTTCTGTACTCAGTAGGCGACGTCCAAAAGTTGAACTTGAACTAGTTGAACAAGTTGAAGTTGAAGTTGACGAAACTCCCCATTCTCGAATCGATATCCTCGAAACTAAACGAAACATTTTACAATGTTGAATGTGTCCGTACTTGTTACTATGGTAGTACTGAAACAAATGAAAAAATGACCCCCTCAAAAATTGTGAGAATTCGTCAAAAAGCTCCTATTCGGCTTAAATTACGGCGATGTTTACGATGTTTACGTTCGTTCCAGTCGTTCTAGTTTTATCATGTTTATGAAACACTGCACTTGCACTGCACAGCTCAGCCAAAGAGTTTAAATACGAAGAGTGCTCAGTGCCGAAATAAAGCACGCGTATATATTGTGGTACATGTCGATCGGCCCAGAGGGAAAGGTTATAGTCTTAATCAAGATGTTTTTATTTTTTTCCTTCTTTTTCTGGACAGCGCTTTTGCCGTTTGGTAAAGCCCTAACTAAAGGGCATAATCTTGATATTGTCCCTTGAAATACAAACTTATGTCCCAAAACAGATAGGAATCAACTCTAACTGCACCAGGGAGGAGACTCAGAGGGAGAGAGTTGGGAGGGGGGGGGGGGGGGGGCTCGGACTAGATGTTTTTTTTTTGTTAAAGTTATTTGCTATGAAATTTCTATTAATATTTATGTGATGATAGGGGGGGGGGGGTCCAAACATGTTCCCTGATATTAAGCTCTATATGAGCAAACACTGCGATATTTGACGGGAATGTCGAGAGAAGTTATTTAAAAATAATAATGTGCTATCTTTATTTTTCTATTAAATCAGAATATTTCATTTGATATGATTTATGGAAGTTATAGGGATTATAGACCTGCAATGTAATTTTATTAGCCTTATTCTTTTTAAATTCAAGACAGAAAAAGGCTTTAATTAAATGAGATTGTGTGCGAGCAATTCCTTATATAAATGTAAAGATTACATTAAGAGTGGCGTATCCAAGATTATCCAGGAATGTACATGCCCCTATGTGCCAGCCAAAACAAAATATAACATAATATGAAAGGAAATGTGTACCCCCCCCCCCCCCCGCACAGAAAGAATATAACCAACCAATATAACCAACTTATGGTAAGTTATTTGTAATATTCCGCTGTAGAAAATATGAGACGACGGGCGAAGAAAACAGTAAAGGGGCTTGCTCCGAAGCCATCACCAACGCAATAGGGCCTTTACCGATTGTACGAAAAGGGGGATGGCCTCCGTGTTTTGAATTGAATTAACAAGTAACCAACAATATAGCAGCTGATGATATATATGATGATATATTTATTTATTACCAGTCCTATTTTGTCTTTGTAGGAATATCCCATTACTTTTGCCCCATCTCTCTTTGTCTCCCCCCCCCCCCCCCTCATTTTTCTCATACTCTCTTTTCTCTCTTACAATGCAGATCTGTAAAACATGACTCCAATAGAATTGAGGAAAAAATAATGATCTCTTATTTTTTTAATTTGTGTTTTTATTTATAGGAAATCAACAAAAATCACAACAATTACAAGTGATTTACATGATTAAAAACAAAATCACTGAACAAAAACAAAATAAAGCAACTGGAACAAAATATAAAAAAAAACTGGAGTAATAATATCTGATACCCTACACCCCTCCTTTGACAGCCCTGCATCAATTTTGTGCCCCCACCCTACTACCTCCCGCATTCGCCCTTGTCATAGAATGTCAGTGTCAGACTCATCTCCATAACAGGGTTCAGAAGCCCCCCCCCCCCCCCCCCCCCCCCCCCCCACACACACACACTACATTGTCGGTCTCTCGGTACCAAGGACAACCAAACAACGAACAGCAAGCAAAAAAACCTGAATTAGCCAAGTTTTGGCAAACTGACATATCATCGGCAAAGCCAACGGCAACGCCACCACCTTTAACGGGATCGCAGAGGGGTAGACCAAGCCTAGATAGTGCTAGACACCTATCATGTCCATGCACCTATTCCGCTCGGCTATTCCATGCTGCTTGCATGAACATCAGCCATTAGGCTAGGCGTAATGCGGTGATAGAAAATTGATTATACGAATTTATGAATTTAACACATTGAATTTTGCCTCTGGTACATTAGAAATATAGTAGGGAACTGGAATTTAGTTAGATTTTCTTCTAACCGGCTAGGCTGGGTTTGCTTTCGGGCGGACGGACGTCTGCTACATGGTCGTCTGCTAGTGCACGATCTAATTGGATGTCGTCACTCACGTGATCGGTACACGCCCATTTACATTAGGTCATCGATAACAAATTTGAAGGCACGTGTAGTATGGCAAATTATTTTTTTTGGTCGAAAGCATGCATATTCCCGGGGATTTGTGCGGGGTTTATTGACTCACCGAGCCTCAATTATACCCTTCCATAGCTTTAAATTTCATATAAATCACATTTTTCCTAATTTCAAATAAATACTAGGGGAATTAAAATCATTTCAAAACCCCTGTTTTTATGTGTTAACCAATGGGAGCTGGAAGCCAAAAGCATGCATATTCCCGGGGATTTATGGGGGGTTTATTGGACTCATCGATCCTCAATTATACCCTTTCAGGGCTTTAAATTTCATGTAAATCACATTTTTCATAATTTCAAATAAATACTAGGGGAATTAAAATCATTTCAAAACCCCCGTTTTCATGTGTTAGCCTATGGGAGCTGGAAGGCCAAAAGCATGCATATTCCCGGGATTTATGGGGGGTTTACTGGACTCACCAAGCCTTCATTATACCTTATTAGAGCTTCAAATTTCATGCAAATCACATTTTTTACATTTTCAAAGAAAAATTATGGGAATTATAATCACCCTAAAATTCCTTGTTTTTGCGTGTTAACCTATGGCAGGCGAGACGTTTTTGGTCAAAAGCATGCATATTCCCGGGGATTTATGGGCGGTTTACTGAACTCATCAAGCCTTAATTATACCTTTTCAGAGCTTTAAATTTTATGTAAATCACGTTTTTTATATTTTCAAATAAAAATTATGGGAATTATAATCATCCTAAAATTCCTTGTTTTCGCGTGTAAACCTATGGCAGGAGAGACTTTTGGGGGGTAAAAAGCATGCATATTCCCGGGGATTTATGCGGGGTCTATTCAACTAGTTGAGTCTTAATCATACATTTTCAGAGCTTTAAATTTTATTCAAGGCACATTTTTCAAAATTTTGATTTAATTCTGCGGGAATTATAATCATTCAAAAATTCCCCTTTTTGCGTGCTAACCTATGGGAGATGGAAGGCCAAAAGCATGCATATTCCCGGGGATTTATGCGGGGTCCCTTGCACCTTTTGAGCCTTCATTAAGCCTTTTCAGATTCTCAAATTACATGTAAGCCACATTTGCACTAAATTCAAGGTAATACTAGAGGAACTATAATCATTTTTTAAAATCCATGTTTTCACGTGTTAACCCTATGGCAGATGACTCTGTCAAAAAGCAGGCATGATCCAAGGGATTCATATCGGCATTTATTGACAAAAAAGGTTCAAGTAATGTTTTTTCAACTATCCATCCTTTTTCTCGTGCAAAAATCAGACTTGAAAAAGATAGAGTAAGATATGAAATATCAAGAAAAAGTGAGACATATTTTCACGTGTTATACCTATGGAGAACGTATTTTTCCGAGTCTGTTTTTAACACAGCAAAGTATGCCTCCAAAATGTACTACGGAAGTAGGTCAGAGTAATCTGTCTTGATACTATTTAAAGTCTTTGGCTCAGCTAGCTAGCTAGCTTTCTTCTTCTTCTTTCGTTGTATGGTATCGGCAATCAGTCAAATTTGGCTATTGTTGCCAATGACGTTATACAGTAATTCAAATTCAGTATTTCTGACTCCTTCTCTCTTTTAATTTACATTTAGAATCAAGTAAACATTTAATACTGTATATGCATCTGTATTTAAAACTTAATAAGAAAATAACAAAACACCACATGCTTCAGCTCAGTTCCAACTAGCTCTTGCCTAGCCCTTTCATAGATGCAATCTTACCGATACGGAGCGGTATACTTTGCGCCGTTTTTTCGGACATGCCTAGGTAACTCGCGCATAGACATAGGGGCGCTGTTGTACCTGTGCTTACTGATGGGTTGAACATGTATTTTGGATAATTATCAATTAATGAGATGAAAACACTTGTGGGCTAAGTTAGTAGAAAATGGGGCTTCTAAATACACATAATTGTGTGCGTGCATCATTTATACATTAAGATATAACTTTTATAATATACACAAAGGAAGAAAATACATTTAGCATTGAAACTCAGACCTACATAAAATACACAATACTAGTATCCCTCATTATGAACACGATAACAAAAGAGAGCGGACAAAATACACAGCCCCCCCCACCCCCCCCACAACCGCTCCGGCAGACAAAAGAACACCCCCTCACCGCCATTATGCAAAATAAGCAGAACAGGTGAAAATGCATGTGGCTCCTGTTGCACATAAACAATTATATTCACATTACAGCAACGAATATTATTTGCCTGCGTTACGTTTGTATAGCAGGTAAATGTTGTTTGTCTCGTTAATGTATGCATACTTATGCTTGGTAAGGGTTGTTGTCCAAGAGTAAGAAGTGATTATGCAAGAATGTTTTCCGCAGGTGGTGCGGGGCACGAGTATTAGGGTGTGGTAGAAGATGTTTGAGGAGTCATTCTAGCTTGCTCTTTCATCACGACAGCACGGAGCCGCCCGCTGAACCTGATTTAACACGAAAATCTGAACGTCGCACATAGAGAGGCATGTGGTGATAACTGTAATCTGAGTTAAGTGAAACGTTTTTAATGTTTATACTATATTAATTTGAAAGTTCATGTCCGAGAAATTAAATTAGGTCTGTGATAGCATTGCGCAGGTGCATGCTGTGTCCTCGTAAGATTTTTAGTCTTCAGTGCAGTCAGAAGTTTGAAAGATATTTTATCACTGATATTTTGGGGGGAATAGGAAAGTTTACGACTATCTATGCTGTGATTTGAATATAAAATTGTACATATTTTGAATATGGAAAATAAACGAAAAAATTATGAATTTGTATAATACAAAGTCGGTTTTTCCTGAAAATGATACCAGAAGTTGTAATCTACGAAATAAATCATTGGCATGGTTGGATGAAACTGTTTTTCACAACAGTTTATCGATTGGTAAGATTTTAATTGCTTTAATGAGCATTGAAATGGTAAATTGGTGACAGGGAATCCAATTACAAGACTTGAAAGTGTAATATAAGTGGAAAATTATGAATTTGTATAATACAAAGTTGTCTTTTCTGAAAATGAGATTCAACATCGTAATCGACGACATAAATCACATGATTTGATAATTTGATGATTTGATACTGTTTTCACAATAGTTTATCGATTGGCAAGTTTATAATGGTACAGGAAGAATAGTTATAATGCATAGCTTATTACTGTAATTAGCAGTGGAATAGTAAATTAGTAAATAAATCATTGGCATGATTTGATAATACTGTTTTCACCATACAATTTATCGATTGGCAAGTTTTTAATGGTTAAGGAAGAAGTTTTAATGCATAGCTTATTGTAATTAGCAGTGGAATAATAAATTGGTGACTTAGGGAATCCAATTACAAGACTTGAAAGTGTAGAATAAGTGGAAAATTATGATTTTGTAAAATACAATGTCTTTTTTCTGAAAATGGAATCCAACGTCGTAATCGACGACATAAATCGCATGATTTGATACTGTTTTCACAATACAGTTTATCGATTGGCAAGTTTCTAATGGTACAGGAAGACTAGTTTTAATACATAGCTTATTACTGTAATTAGCAGTGCAATAGTAAATTAGTGACTAATGAATCCAATTACAAAACTTGAAAGTGTAGAATAAGTCGAAAATTATGATTTTGTAAGTATGTATGCTTTTCTGAAAGTGAGATTCAACTTCGTAATCGACGACATAAATCGTTGGCATAGTTTGATCATATTGTTTTCACATTACAGTTTATCGATTGGCAAGCGTTTAAAAAGAATATACATGTAGGAAGGGTTGTTTTTAATGCATATTGCATTAATTAGCCTTGGAATAGTAAATTGGTGACAAGGGAACCCACGTACATGATTCAGTATGTTAATGCGAGACTGTGTGGTCTCATAATGCAGCTCTTGATGTAATGGAGCTTTGTTTAGGGGAAGAAAATTTAAAGAATCTTCGGATTTTGTTCCGAAAATAAGAGGATTCAGTTATAGGTTCTATGGTGGAGAGAGCTATAAGCCTTGTGTGAATGGCTTGAGTACCGCCTGGAATGGCGAGGTGTACGCAGGTACACTAACGATAAAGGTATTGAGAAGACTGAAAGTATACAGGGTGTGGTAATAAACCTGTGTATTGATTTTGTTGTGACCATGGTGACGGAACTTTCTTTGGAAAGAAAATTACACAAATCACTGGGATATAAAATGATTCATTTAAGCTGTATGTGGCGAGAGCTCGAGGCCTTGTGAATGGCAAGATGATACCGCCTGGAACAACGGGCTCATTACATACACTAACAAAATTGAGAAAAGTGTTAGGAGTGGTGGTCAGAAATTCATTAACTTTTTTTTAACGATACTGCAATTCAACAACATTGGAATATCCAATGACCTATATTGGAGAGAAAACATTTTAATTAGCACATGAGTGCATGCGTCAGGATACGGTGAAATATAAAGGTAAAAAACAACACAAAAAACAATATTATAAACCCCAATTGAACTGGGCAATCTTTACGAAAGGATATCGGTGATTAGTGCAAGTGCAATTTTACCGAACAAAGTCAGAAATCATGGGAATTCATTGTAAAAGGTTGGAGAAGGTAGACTGCAGAAAACTCTGCATTGAAAGATGTAAGTTTGTGGACTTACAGCAGGATATACGTGTTTATAAATTCAGAAGAGATTATCTATGTCAATCAATGAAAGAGATATTAATAGATTGTGCAAATCTATTATATTTTACTGAACAAGATTAAAATTTGTCATCAAATTCATATCTGTAGTTTGGGAAGCTATATATTTGCAGAAATATTATTCTGCATGGAAAAGTTTGTACATTTACAGATGGATATTTTTCACGATTTCAGAAGAACTGCTTATTGGCAAGTCGGGATTAAAATATTATACATGTATTACTAAAACACCGCTTCGTAGAGTGTTCACTGAATAATCAAGGCCAAGTCGTTTGAAACTCCCATGTAGTATTTTGACATATTTTTAATCGGAACATAACTTGATATCGTTGAGAGATTGGAGTGAATATTGAGGAAAATGGGAACACTTCTTCATAATATCAGATGTGCTGGCCAGTTTTGACATCTTAAGAAAAATGTCTCAAAACTAAGAATAAATTAATACGAATTTGAGATAATTTAACAGTGAATATAAATCGAGTAAATTAATAAATGTAAATGTTGGTGTCTAAGACAAAGTAAATTTATCGCAGCATCAAGTTCAGAAAGTCTAAAATTAATACAAAGAAAGATAAAGAAAATGATTATATTAAACGGGGTTTCACATTCAGAATCGATGTAGAAATTTTGCCTTTAGTGGGCTGAAAATTTTGGAAAGCAAAGTTTCATGATTTAATTAAAGAATTCAATTAATAAAATTGAATATTTTCTTACGATAGAGGCAAGGTTGGATTTTTGTTGGCTTTAATTCAGGTGATACCATGCTATCGTTTTGAAAGTCGGTTTTTGAGTGATGCAAACCTCATTAAAGATCGTACGGTGTAAATGCAATCAACATGATCAATGCTCTGATCTGTTCCTTATTGTGCCCTTGGGGATTTTAGAATTCAATCCATTTGCTACAAAATGCACACATATTTTTGTTATTTTCAGGCTGATGTGACAACATGGAGGATAAGCAAAGTGCAGTAAACGACACTACATTTTACAGGGTCTGACGGGATTTCGTCATAGCACGGAAACCCGAGTCAGATTAGTGAGGATAAGGGTTTTTTTTGCAGCATTCACAATCATCAAAACGGAGGTACACCACAAGTCACAGGAGTCCGATCTGACAGCTCTTTGATATGGCTGATGTCTGTATTATAGCAGTTTCATTGGAGTCAGAATGGATAAGAAAGTATTTGGTAGCATTTTAAACATGAGAATGACAGATTAATTAGTTGAGGGTGGTAAAGCGTTACCAGGGGATTCAAGTTTCATTATGTGATAGATACTTCAGACTTCAGATTTTTTGGTCGTGAGATGCTTTGGTTACATCATTTTAGTATCACATGATTCTTCAATTGACAAACTTTTCAGTCGTCGTTCAAAGTTTTTGATATAAATTTTCAGGTATCATTTCTCTGTAAATTTGCGTAGCTATAATATTGTTTTTGAGAAGCCAAGGTATTAAAGTAATTGTTCTATTAGAGTTTTTAGAGTTTACATTGAAAAGACGGGTTAAAGATTGGGATCTGATCGTTTTTTTTTGTTTTTAACATATTTGTGATAAGTGAAAGAGGGGCATTTTTAAAGAAAATGAAGCAATTTTAATTATACTGGGGCCCATTAAAAGAATGTAGCGTGTTTGTGTTAGGTATATGGTCAGGGACAATATTGTACCACAGTTCCCTTCCAGCTGGCGGTGCTAAAACCGCTACCATCTGTGCCAGTTATGTAACAGGCACGGTAGGTGCATAAATGAAGAGGCAGATCATTTTATAGACGATAGCTTCGTTCACATAATCATTGAAATTTTTGAGGAACCTTCGAAGGTCGACATGCGTGTACTAGCTACAGAAGTTCATTCGTTTCTAAACAAATATTATAAATATACTGGTAAAACCAAAATATTTTGTTATTTTGTGTATAATCTAATTCTGTATGTTATTTTGTAATACACTGAAAAATGTTATAATTTAAAAAAGAATGTATGAATAGATTATAGATGACATTAGTTATGAAACATTAACGAATAAAGAAAATAATGTACAGAATAGTAAAATCCTGGTAAGAGGGGAGTGCTATATGAGATAGACATATCATTTTCTTTTCTCATGGTCAATGTAATTCATTATAACATGATTATGAAGTGCGCAATGAGCATGTTCAGCATAATTTTGCACAGTTTGAAATGAAATTTTGTAGGCGAGCAATACGCAGCAGCAGTTGCCCCCCAGAAATTTCAAAATCATACTTTTTTTAATAGGTTTAGACTTCAGTTTTGAAATCATCTTAGAAATTTTGTACGGCCTTGTAGGCGAGCGATCGCTTTTGTTTAGAGCCAGATGAAACAAGTTACTTAACATATATATATATATATATAGATAGATATTTGATAATAATAAGTGAATAAAGAATTTAGAAAAAATTTCTGTAGATATATTTTAAAAAGGAAAATATACAAGATGAAAAGAGATACCCCCTTATTTCACTCAAAGACATAGAAATATTTTGTCGTATATACAAGTAAATGTATATAATTTGTATTTACGTTGATTATCGTTTTCATCATTTTGTGTCAAATTGAAAACATCTGGAACAAAATTCATTAGTGCACACATTGTCATTCCTCTCAGCTCTTGCTCCCGTTCTTTGAGATCTAGTCGTTGGGCAAGGCTATCCCATTAATACTTGATGGTATAAAAGCGTGTTTAATGTGTTGTCATGTACGTATAAGGAGTTCAGGTCCGAGGATTAGGAAGGTTGAATTGAGAAGTTATTTTGCAGGAATTATAGAAAAGACTATTATTTGCCTGCGTTACGTTTGTATAGCAGGTAAATGTTGTTTGTCTCGTTAATGTATGCATACTTATGCTTGGTAAGGGTTGTTGTCCAAGAGTAAGAAGTGATTATGCAAGAATGTTTTCCGCAGGTGGTGCGGGGCACGAGTATTATATAGGGTGTGGTAGAAGATGTTTGAGGAGTCATTCTAGCTTGCTCTTTCATCACGACAAATTTTAAATTTGTCTTTATTGTGAAAATTTTTGCAATTTTTATTGTGCAAAAGTGATCCGAAGGTTTTCCAGAGTTTTTTCTTGAGTTTTATCTCTGGTTTTTTACCCTGGGCCTACTTGTCGCAGAATAACTGTTAGGCCTATTCAGTTGTGGTCATAACATTTGTGTATAATTATGTACAGAACTATTTCGAATGCGCATTTCGCAGTCGCATCATATCGAATTAAACGAGCGGCTCCAAGTCGTTGGGCAAGGCTATCCCATTAATACTTGATGGTATAAAAGCGTGTTTAATGTGTTGTCATGTACGTATAAGGAGTTCAGGTACGAGGATTAGGAAGGTTGAATTGAGAAGTTATTTTGCAGGAATTATAGAAAAGACGGGACGATCTTCCCCGTCCACCAGAGAAAATGCGGGAGGCACAGTGAGGAGCCGTATACCCCGCCCGCTTCCTTGAATGCCATGTTCATGTAGTGCTAGTTACTGAGAAAGGAGGGTTAAAGCCTACCTTCCCCGAAAAACGCTTCGTTCGCAGAACGAAACGTGTAATAGCCCTTTGTATTTGGGGATCACTACTTTTCAAATACTCAATTATTTTTCTTTCATTGGTTTCATTCAGTTCAGACAGGAGCATCGCTCTCTCGATAATATATTTTGGGCAATCTATAAGGTGATGGCCGACAGTTTCAACCTGTTGACATCTGTCACAGAAACCAGTTGGATGAGTCTTAATAGATCATGGTTGAGACCTATCACTCCAACTCGAAGACGATGGAGTATAATTTCTTGTTGTCTACCTAGGTTACAAGTGTAAGTGGATGTAATTGATGACTGCAGCTCTTTTAAAATGGAATTTGATTGATTCCATCTTTCTTGCCACAGTACTTTGGAACTCTGAACTATAAGTTTTATTTCTGAAAGTGTTATTTTGTTATATATTTCAATATTTTTGGATAGAGCAGCTTTTGCACACGAGTCAACTATTTCATTGCCCGTGATTCCGCAGTGTCCTGGGATCCATTCCAAATATATATCTATTCCTTTGTACTTAAGCCTCGTACTAATCGTTAGAATTTCATTAATAGTTGGTTCATTATAATTTTGGTTTTGTATGGATAAAAGAGCACTAAGTGAATCACTAAATATAACAACACCCGTGTAAATGTCCATATTTTCTACCCATTCCAGGGCTAGAAGAATAGCAATCAATTCAGCCCTGTAAGACGAAGTGAAATTAGTCAATCTCTTCCCTCGATGTATTGAAAAGTATGGTACATAAAAGGCAGATGAACTTACTCCTTTATCAGGTGATTTGGATCCGTCAGTGTATACGTGCAATTGACTTATCCATTTGGTGTGTATTCAAGTCTCTGTTGTAATTGCATGGGATGGTCTGTTTTCTTTAACTGTAAGTTTAATTCAGTAGATATGATTGGTGGACAGAATAACCATGGGGGGGGGGGGGGGGGAACAGAAGGACTAAGTTTTTCGATAATTTCTTGTCCCATCTTACACTGTAACCTGTATCCAAAAGGTTTACAAACACATTTGCCTTTTAGGTATTCAAATTGCCAGCATGGTTCTATATGACTTACCAGTGGGTGATTAAAATTTCTCTCAATACTTTGTCTGTACTTGCTAGATAACAATTGTCGTCTTAGGTCTAGAGGTAGTTCTCCCATTTCAACCTGTAAAGAACTCAGAGAGGTTAACGGGAGACACCCCACACATATCCTAAGAGCTTGATATTGCACAGAATCTAAGATCTTTTTGGTAGTTTCAGCTGCACTATCATATGCTTGGCAACCGTAGTCCAGAAGAGATCTGATAAGTGCTCGATAAACAATTAGAAGGGATTTTGATGAACTTACCCATTTTGTTCCTGTCAAACTACGTAATATGTTTAGTTTTCGTTTACATCTTGTAGCTACATTTTCTATATGAGAGTGCCAGGTCAATTTGCTATCAAATAAAATTCCTAAAAAACGGTGAGACGGTTTATAATTATGTTAGAATATTCCCTTCCAAGTTCAATACTGGTTGAGGAATGTTTGATCTTTTCGTGAATAATACAGGTACAGTTTTCTCATTTGCCGGAGTTTAAAACCCCAGTCTATGAACCAAGAGGATAATCTATCGAAATAAGATTGGATTTTCAATCCAATTATATCAACATGTTTACTAGACGTCCATATTACAGTCGTCTGCATACATAGATATTGTTACGTCTGGGTCTGTTGGAATGTCCCTCATCACATTATAGAGGAGGGGGGCTCAAAACACTACCTTGATGTAAACCGTTATGCATTTTGTATGTGCTTGATTCTGTATCTGAGATTCTTACTTGAAAAGTACGTTCTGTTAGGTATTCACGCAAATAATTGTACACCCTTCCTTGTATACCACAATGAAAGAGTTTAAATAACAAGCCTTCGACCCACAGGCTATCGTAGGTCTTTTCAACATCCAAAAAGACTACCAACATATGCTCACAACAATTAATACTCTTTTGAATGTCATTCTCCAAGAGAACAATATTGTCAATGGAACTACGCCTTTTCTAAACCCACTCAAGAAATTAGGCAATAAATTATTCTTTTCTATGTACCATTGTAATCTGTCATTGATCATACGCTCAATAATTTTTGCAAAACATGACATGAGAGATATCGGTCTGTAAGAAGTTACATTTTTAGAATCCTTACCAGTTTTAAGAATTGGAACCAATATGGAATGTTTTAGAGAGACGTGGAATATTTCCAGTTTCCCATATTTCATTAATAATATGTAACAGTGTTTTTAGCTCTCTCGGACATATTTCCATAGACAATATATGGAATATTGTCCTTTCCTGGCACCATGGTGCGTTTGGAGGTTTTAACAGCCTTTTTTAGTTCAAACATCAAAAAATGTTCGTTAATCACATGGTCTGTTAAGAAAGGACAATTTTCCGTTCTTGTCGGGATTGTTTAAGGGTTGCTTCTTTATTTCTCAGTCCCAAGGATTGGACAAATTTACCAAGGGCTTCTGTTTTCTCTTGGGTTGATATAAATGTCCTGTCCGTTTTCAACCAATATAGATATATTTTTAGATTCCTTTGTTGATACTCCATTTAAGCGTTTTATACAAGCCCAAATTTTTGACTCCGGCATATACCTGTCAAGTCTTTTGCAAAAAGCCTGCCAGTAGTCCCTTTCCGCTAGACGGAGGACTCGCTGAGCTTCCGCTTTCTTCTTCTTAAACTCATCTATTGCTTCAAACGTGAATTCTCTTTTCAGTTTGTTACTGAATCTGTTTCTTTTATTTTATTAGAACATTCTTTGTTCCACCATGGAACTGGATTCCTTTCTATATTTCTTTTTTTTTTGGAATCAATTCCCTAATACATATTTTCAAGTAGTTAATAAATGATTCATAAGCTTTATTAACGTCTGCCTCTGTAAGGATTGAACTTTCATCCAGGATATCATTGCATTTATCTGCGAATTTGGCCCAATTAAAATTCTTAAAAGAAAATCGTTCCTCATCTATATTTTCACATTAATATTTTTATAAAGTGCGTCTTTCTTTCCTGGTTGAATTTCAATATGTATGGGAAAATGATCACTACCAAAGGAATTATTCAAAACTTTCCATGAAGCCCTACCTGCATGTTTTATGAGAGAAGGTATCGTTGAAATTAAAATGAAAACGGAAAAAATGCACTTCGTTTTTAGGAGGTGGGGGGCACTCATATTTCGCATATTTCAATAACAACCAGTTCCATAGCATCATAAATATTTACAGTAATCAAACTCCAAAGACCCCCTTTTTCCAAAATGTTAGTACTGTAGTTCCGAAGACCATCCTATTCATGATACACTAGTTCCGAAGCCCCCTTTTTTGTCTTGCCAGAGAATTTTTTTTTTTTTTTTTTTGGGGGGGGGGTGACCTCGCTAGTCATAAGGACTGCATTCATAAGGACCACTTATTCAAAAGGACCGCTATCCATAATGTGTGACTAAATAAATAGCGGTTTTGTATGAATAGCAGTCCTTCTAAATAGCAAGCAAACCATAGACAAATTACCTCGTTATTCATAAGGACCTCCATTCATAAGGACCACTATTCATAAATATTCATAAAGACCGCTGCTAAACGCCTCTTAAATGAATAGTGATTTTCTACGAATAGCGGTCCTGATGAATAGCGAGCGGATACGGGGGCGTGGGCTTGGCCCCAAATTGGCCCCTCCCGTAGAAACGTTTAGTCAGGCATGCATTTTATTTTTCCTTTAAAAAAACCTAACAGCTCAGGGTTTTGGCAGCTTAGCCCCCTGGACCACTAACCATGAGTATAAAGGGGCAGTCTAGCCCAAGAATTATTTGGTTTTGAATATAAACAGAACAATCAAACATACAGATCAACATCAAAAAATTTCGAAGAAAATTGGACAACTAAGAAGAAAGTTATGAATTTTTTAATGACATGAAAAAAATATGAAAAACTATGATAATCACTAGACAAATTTGCAACTTAATTGGTAAGTTGTGAGGGAATGACGCCACAAACGGTCATGAGTTTGTGGCGTAATTCCCTCACAACTCGCCAGTTAATTTGTTTACATCAATAATACAAATTTTCAATTTGTCCAAGAATATTATTTGCTCACAACCTGAATCAATTTACATATGTTTTTGCAAGTATACACTAATACAGAATATATAATTTTATGTAAAAAAAATCATGAAAATATGGATTATTTAAACAACACACATGAAAAATGTGTGCTTTTGAAGATGTAATACATGTATTTGACAATCTCAATAAACTTGAGGTCATAAAATATTTTGTAAAGGTGTATAAATGAAAAGACGTTAGACAATTAATGAATATAATTTGCTTCCAGTACTGGAAATCATATTCTTGAACAAAAATTGAGAATTTGTATAATAAAAACAAACAAAATAATTGGCGAGTTGTGAGGGAATCACGTCACAAACACATGAGCGAGAGCCAATGGCTCTCTCGGTTAATGCTAAACACCTTTGGGTTTTCAGAATCTCCACCGCTGGGCCCCGGAAGACATCAATTTATATATCTCCAAGCAATATACAGACAGATTTTCGGGCCAAAATATTCTAATGCTCTGTATTTCCGGGGGCCGTTAAGAGGCACCACCTGTTCACTCTAGATTTTGTCCGTTGGAGTATCAAGGTGACGTTATGTTATCTTTCTCCCTCTCGCTCTCGAATCGAACCACCGCCTAGATAGCAAAGGCACTATCTTCTCCTTCTCCTTCTCCTTCTCCTTCTCCTTCTCCTTCTCCTTCTCCTTCTCCTTCTCCTTCTCCTTCTCCTTCTCCTTCTCCTTCTCCTTCTCCTTCTCCTTCTCCTTCTCCTTCTCCTTCTCCTTCTCCTTCTCCTTCTCCTTCTCCTTCTCCTTCTCCTTCTCCTTCTCCTTCTCCTTCTCCTTCTCCTTCTCCTTCTCCTTCTCCTTCTCCTTCTCCTTCTTCAAAATGAAACCTTCAAAATGAAACCTTCAAAATGAAACCTTCAAAATGAAACCTTCAAAATGAAACCTTCAAAATGAAACCTTCAAAATGAAACCTTCAAAATGAAACCTTCAAAATGAAACCTTCAAAATGAAACCTAAAATGTATTACACGATGAGACTTCAATTTCGCCTAACGCTCCGCACGCAAATTCTCTAATTTTCCCCTGCTTCATGTAACCGTTGAAAAGCTGGTAATTAAGAGGCGTCAAAAAAAATCATGAATGGTTCTTCTTTCGTATGAGGCACCTATGCAGTTTGGTCAAGACGTCGCAGCCAGCTCACTGTGTCGGGGTTGGGGTTTGGCAGGTCAAGAATTGTGTTTTCCGGTGGGCTCACTGGGCTGAGGGTAGGGCACTCATGGATGATGTGGTGTGTTGTCTGGTCAGTGTGTCCACAGGTTCAGGCTGCCGATGGGCGCAGTCCCCAACGGTGCATATTGTGATGGAACCGGCCAACGCCACTTCGGAGCCGATTCAGTGTGACCCATTCTCTGCAGGCGAGTTCTGCATCAGGTGGTCACATAATTATACACGACTATAGCTACGCTTCAGGGCGATGAGCGGCGACAACCAAAGTCCTGGCCAAGCGGCATGAAATTGATGAGAGGGGTGGTGGAAGTAGGCCCTGGCGAATCGAGTACGCTACATGGCGATATAAGTACGCGTGAGGACGATTAGCGTACGCACTGAGTACGATGGGAGAAGACTGTGCGGCGTTTCATGCAGCCAACAGTACGTTCTTTGTACGCTGGTCGTACGATATCAGTACGCTTTGAGTACGATATGTGGCAATAGCCTACGCCCATGTACGATAATGTACGCTTGAAGTACGATGTTCCTACGCTATTGTACGCTAGTGTACGCCGTCGCTACGATCCCCTACGATGCATGAGGACTTGCGTGACGATTGTGCATTGTGGGGGTATATATAGTGTACAAGATCCCATTGATCCTCACTGAAGCTGTACATTGTGAGGATGGCTGCTATGTTGGCTGCACCAGCAAGGCTTGGGTTGATGAACCATCTGCTTGTACTTGATAGAGACCAAAGACAGAATGTCATTGCAAGGGCAAGAGAAGAGCGTATACAAGCGTCGTGTGGTTGTACCAATATCGTAGCCCTAGCGTGTTAAAGCGTATTCGATTCGTGTTGGAACGTATACAAGCGTACGCTAATCGGGTTAAAGCGTAGTAAAATCGCCTTGAAGGCTAGTGCTATCGTGGCATGGGCGTACTACCAGCGTCGTTAAACGGTTTCACACGCATCAGTCGCCACCAATCGTCCTGCAATCAGTGGCGGATCCAGGGGGGGGGGGGGGGGCACAGCCGACCCGTGGCCCCCCCCCCCCCCCCTTTGGAAGAGAAGTATAAATTTTGACCATATACGATCCGCCATTTTCTCGATTGTGCCCCCCCCCCCCTTTTTAGATGAAAACCTTTTTTTTTTTTTGCTTGTCAGGGAATTAAGGAGGGAAACTGGACCCCATAACCCAAAGCCACTATACGAATCAACAAGACTCACCACGAATGACGAAGACTGACAGGACGCTATCGATACGCTGGATGTACGCTTGACCACAACTGCGCTACGATTTTCCCCTGGAAGCCGCTTCATCACGACTGTTCTGGACATTTCAAAACTGTCGTCGGGCACACCCGACTCCATACGCCTCAGCGCGATAGGCGACGCTACACCTACGCTTGTACTACGCATCATGAAGCTTTGCCACGAATTCCACAGTCGTACACAATCGCCAACCTTAATCGTCTAGGTGTGACTGACCCTTTAGGAGCGACTGTAAATTCGGGGTCATCCCTATAGCTAGAAGGTTCGATAGTTAGCGGGTCCGATAGACCGACACCCAATAGATGGAAGGTTCGATAGACCGAATGTATGAGAGGGTCCAGTACTTAGACAGAAGGTTCTATATAGACCGAATCGGCAGGAGGGTCCAATAGTCCGAAGGTTCTATAGATCGAATGACCAACGGGTCCGATAGTCAGAAGGTCTGATCTAGATATAAGATTCCATAGCCTGAATCGGCAAAAGGGTCCGATAGTTCAGTTCAGTAGAGGTCCGATAGTTAGGTCCGATAGACCGACAATAAATACATAAAAATGGTAAAATAGTGGATAAAATGATAAGTGGGTAAAAAATAAGTGGTTAAAATGCCTGAAAAGGGGGTTCCAACCAAAGAAAAAGCAAAAAAGGAAGAGGTTGAAAAGGAAAGAAGAAAAGAAAAGAATGGAAAAGAAGAGAAAAAGAAAAAGAAAAGAAATCAGAAAGGAAAGAGAAGAAAACAAAAATTCAAAAACTTCGCTCACTAGCATTATTAGGGTTATTTACCAATGCCCATTATATTTTCATTATTGATATTAGTTATTAATATAATTGCCATATTTATGTATATAAACCAATGCCAATTATATAAATAAGTCATATTCTTATTGAGTTATTTGGTTTGCATCTTGAATCTCTAGCTAATGTTATGCTATTTTTCTACTCAAAGAATGTTAGCAACATAACTGAAAGGAATCAAGCGGCAAGTTGACCTAAAGGGGCTAAAGAGATGAGTTTTCAGAAATAATGGCCTGTGACCAATAGTCTCTTCCCAGTATGAGAACGGAAGATGCCGATAACATGTTACACAGATTATGAGAACGGAATAACAATACGCTAGAACCTATTCTCGGGATACGAAATTCTTCTTTTTTTCTCTCTCTCTCGTTCGCTCGCTTTGCTCGCTTGTACAATCAAGAAAATAGGCCTAGATTGTTTCTTGCAGCAAGCACCTCTTACGTCCTGCAGCAACAAGAAGCCCGAATATCATAATATTTGGGCAGTGAGGTATCCGACTATTCTCGAATTCTTCCACCCCCCCCCCCCCAAAAAAAAATGGTATAATTTACCCGACAGAGTCCACAGACTAAAATTTGCCACAAGGTCGGTGAACATTCAAAAAAGGATAAAAGATGACATCATAGCTGGTAGGAAAATATCAACCCTCAAAAAAAAAATGGAAACGCCCCCCTCCCAAGAAGGTGGTAGGGCATAATTGAAACAATTTCATTTTTATCGGTCAGAATATTTTGTTGTCACAATCTTATCTTTTGTTACTTCTAATGAAAATTCAACTATAAAGTGTGCACCCCATAGCATTTCTTTGTTTAAAAAATAACACTTGTGTTAGAAGGGCCCGCCCTATCCTCAGCTTGCTCCACTAGAAAAAAATGCTTCGGGCATGATGGGCCTCGGGGCTTTAGTGTGCACCATATAATTAGATTTCCATGTTTCAAAAAATGGTCAGCGTTCCCCATTACCAATACATCGGTTTAGTTGCAAAATTATCCGGGGGTGGGGGCTGAGCTGCATGGGTGGACCACCCCCACGGTGATGATGATGATGATGCTCTGATAAAAATACTTTTAACATGTTGAAAATGTATAAAACAAAACTTTAAAATAAGTTCCCCATTTTTTTTGGGGGGGGGGGGGGGGCGGGGGGAGGGTGTGCCTACAGACTTAGTGCATCGGTTTATTATTACCACACACATAGAAGAAAATAAGGCATTACCCTTTTCCTTTTATGAGATAAAACTATTAAAAACCTATTGTATCCACTTATTTTACCTTTTTTACGTTACTGTCGGTCTATCGGACCTTCTATCGGACCCCTACTGAACCTTCTGGACTATCGGACCCTTTTGCCGATTCGGTCTATAGAATTAGAACCTTCTGTCTATTGGACCCTCTCGTACATTCGGACTATCGAACCTTCTATCTATCGGACCTTCTGACTATCGGACCCCGTTGGACATTCGATCTATAGAACCTTCGGACTATCGGACCCTCCGCCGATTCGGTCTATAGAACCGTCTGTCTATTGGACCTTCTCGTACATTCGGTCTATCGAACCTTCTATCTATTGGGTGTCGGTCTATCGGACCTTCTGACTATCGGACCCCGTTGGACATTCGATCTATAGAACCTTCGGACTATCGGACCCTCCGCCGATTCGGTCTATAGAACCGTCTGTCTATTGGACCTTCTCGTACATTCGGTCTATCGGACCTTCTAGCTATAGGGCTGTAACCGTAAATTCAATGGGGCGCTGGGTCTCCCGCCAGCTGGCTCTCCATGTGTCAAGGATTTTGAAATTGGAGCCATGAAGAGTGGTCACAAGGCAGACGTTGTTGAACTAAGGAGTTCTGAACAAGGCTATGTAGAGGTTGTTTAGTGTTCAGTGAGGCCTTGTGCACCAGATTGTAGGTATGTCATGATGCTCTCTGCGCAAACCTGCCGGTGCGATGCCAGCTATAGCACTGGTAGGATCATGGAGTGGGCCGCAGACAGCCAGTGATAAGTCTCAAGTTCTCGTTGAGTAATATGCACGCTCCTGCACCCTGCTGGAGCAACATGAAGGGTTCTATTAGGCTGTCTTGCCCCCCCCCCCCCCCGATACAGATCGACGCCCCTGATTCCATCTTCCAAACAAAAGGGGAAAACAACTATGCAGTTCATGGATAACCACCTCAACATCATTCAAAGCAAAATCCATCCTCCAAACAAATGAAGTGAACTCACTGTTGACAATAACAATGCACTGTGCTTTTAATCAGTCAATTAAAACACACTTTATCTTACAAACAAAAAGTGAAAACAAGATTACATTTCATGAATGATCCCCTCAACATCATTTAAAACAAATTCCATTCTCCAAACAAATGAAGAATTCACTGTTTACAATAACAAGCGGTCTTTTTTCAACATTTCACTTTGACTTGAGTTTTAGTCGAATTAGACACTTTATCTTCCAAGCTGAAGGAGAAATATCACTGCATTAATGAATGACCACCTCAACATCACTCAAGGCCATCCTCCAAACATTTCGAAAGAAAGGAAAATTCAGTTGACAATAATGCATTTTGCAACGCTTCACTTTTGACTTTTGCCCCGTATTCAGGTTTAGTGCACATTCCATACGTAATTAGTATAAATGGGGCATCAGAAATTTTTCGAGGGGTTTATTTTGTCAACGTAATAAGCATATGGGGGGGGGGGGGGCGGGGGTTATATGATTTGTGTGTTTCATCTTTCGATCTAGCGAATTACTCTTATGGTACAAACATAGTGTTACTACAGTCACACTGTGTTCACATAGTCATCTATGTGGTAACTGTGTGACCCGGCCCCCCACTCGGAGGTCGAAGGGACCGCATGCGTGTTCCCAAAATCTCCGGTAAATGGGTATTTTTTGGGCGACACAATCCGGCCCGTGAATTGTAAAAAAAGGGGGTGTTTTTATCTTTCACCCGGAGATTTCATTAAAAAAGGGGGTGTTTTTTTCTCTCTCTCTCTCTCTCTCTCTCTCTCTTTCTCTCACTTCGACACCTGAGAAATTAAAAAAGGGGGGTTATGAAATATCTTGAAAAATTGATCCCAGGATCAAATTCCTGAAATTCCTGCTAGTTTCGATAGCTCATTCAGCCAGGATTATTTCATTTTGAAAAGTAGAAACACTGGCCCCCATCATTCTCTTCCAAGGTATTGTAATGACAGCTTACTTAGGAGCGGGGTTGGTGTCTGTCCTGAGATATGGGGTTGGAATGAGAGCTCACCTGAGATAGGGGGTACATTGAGCAGTGTTCTGAATTTAGGGGGGTCTCCAAGGCAGGAAAAGCCCGCGATAGGGGGGTTCAGAAATTTTGGCAGCCCTGAGATAGGGGGTGCTTTCAAAGGGAGGGAACAAGCATACGCGTACCCTAAATAATACTGAGTGGGGGGGGGGTACAAAATACAATAGGAGAAGTGCTTGCGGGGTACAAAATACAATAAATACAATACAATACAACAAAAAACAACAAAGTTCCCAACAAATCAATGTGTGTGAGGGTGGGCGTGTTTAGCCGTATGTCCGAGGACATTTTCGGACAGAGAACAAAAAAAAAATCATGAGAACAATGGTCCTCGGAAGCCGGACAATAGTCCTCGAACGTCGAACAATGAATTTGTGCCTTATTCCGTCGACTGTCCGAGGACGGAGGAACAAGTAAAGCCATGTAAAGGTGTGTGGGTGTGTGTGGTGTGTGTGTGGGTGTTCTTCATGACCTGTGATTTACCACACAGTTACCACGGTGTGTTTTTGTAGACCTGTGATTTATGATATTTCACATATTTCCCATAATACTACCACATTGTGGCAAATAGTAGACTATGTTAAAGACGTGTGTTCACAAAGTTATCACAGTATCACAGAGGGGGCACAAATCTTAGAAAAATAACACAAAAAAGGTCATCAGCTTTTTAGGGTCCCGTTATCCTTCAAAATTCTTTGACAAGCAAAAAAGAAAGGAAAAAGTTCATCAGGTCTAAAAGGGGGCACAATGTACATTTTTAGTTCAAAAGGGGGGGGGGGGCAAAGGCCGGAAGTTCCCTCTCCCCTGAATCCCGAACTGCAGTGTGGCACCAAGTCGACTATGTGAAGATGATGCACGTGTTCACAAGGTGTCACATAATTACCAAAAGCTCATGCACTCTGAATCTATGATAATTATATGTTAATTATGTGTTCACATAATCACACAGTGTGTCACATAACTAGCACTTAGTCCATTTTGTGGAAATGACGTGTAGCCTTCATTTATTTGGAGGAAGTTTGATGACGTTTCTGTGCATACATTTCTTAAAATAATGCTCTGAATATTTGATAGATTTTCACTTTTTGAATAATCTAAATCTGTGTGTATCAATAATAAATTCAGAACACATGGCAGCTGAAATTCAAGAGCATCTCTTAAACCATGCAGAGTCATGAATCATGAATGACACTGGATAGCAATAGGTTAGCAGGTGCGATGCACAATAGTTGGGGTGGGGGGTTTGGGGGGGTTACCCCCCCCCCCCCCCCCCCCCCCCCCCCCATTGCGTGTCGATTGAAAGTATTTGGACAGCTTCAGAGGTCATTTATTCGATGCAATCGACAATACATTAAAATACATATAAATATACATTCACTTCTCAACGAAAAATCTCCAAAGGAAGAAAGAAAAATGACAATCGGTTAAAAATCACGGAATAAAATGTTGAATAGCATTTGATATATCATCTGGAATGTAATCTAACTGTAATAATCGTTTTTAAAAGTATGCCATATTGCAAAACTATAAGTTTTCCTCTGAAAATAGTTCAAAATATACATTTTATATATTGCATCTTGTGCGTATGTGATGACTATATTTATATCTTTAGCATTTAAACATTTAGAATCTATACCAACAATCAAGTGTTTTTCATTCAATATAAGTGTTTGTTTGAAGTCATGACGAATAAATGCAACAATACGTTTCCAGAATAATATTACCTTGGGGCATTCTAACAAAACATAAAAAACGTTTCAGTTGTTTTGCAAAAAGTACATAAATTTTCATTTACAATTTTCCATTTACATAAGTTATATCTGAAAGGTAAGATACGATGAAGTGCTTTATAATTGAATTGCTTCACTTTATTGCTTTTCATTGTTTTAAATTTAAAGTTTAATATATGTTTCCAATCAAAATCGATAGGAAGTTTAAAATGTTCTTCCCAATGTCTTAATACAGTTGGGTCACTTTTCTTGAACTCACACAGTAAACTATAAAAATGTTTTGATTTCATTAATGACAATCTAATGGCATCGCCTGTTTTAATTCCATGAAACTCATTATCATAATTGTGCATAATACCTGTATCGTTATCATGCCGATTGACTTCATGGATTCGTTTGATCCAGACTTTAGGGATTGCCTTCTTGAGCTTCACATACATGAAGTCAACCAACAAAGAGGTCGAACCAAGCACATTACAAATACAATCTCGTGATTTAACATGTCCATTTTCTACAATGTCATTAATCTTTAAGAGTCCCTTTGAAAACCATTCTTTAAAAAATAAGGTTTTACTACCAAGTGTTATATTGCTATTCTACCATAATACTTCATTTCGAACATTTTCGATGTGCAGATAATCAACGTATCTAAGTTCACTCCAAGATATTAGACAGTTAACATAGAAATCAGGTATTTTATGTTTGGAGCATAGCATCAACATATCTTTGCGAGAACAGTTTGTTTTTAATATCAAATACAACGGACATATTTTTTTCAATCCAGTATTTAAACATGATTTCCACCGTGCATCATTGTTATTTTCAAAGTACCTTGTTAACCATGCTAAATGCAGGGATTGAACCTTGGAATGTAAATATACCATGCTCAGTCCTGCATTTTCAGCTGTGTTTATTAAGACCGATCTCTTGACCTTGTCTCGTTTAGAATTCCAAAGGAAATTGTAAATCAATTTATTCAACTCCACAGTTAGAAGCAATATAAATTCTACTTGAGGTGTCATTGTTATTGCTTTTGTTTTCATATAACATTTAAGTTTGGTCCAGCGTAGTGTCCAAATCTTCTTACTTCTTCGAGTGAATTGTTTGCTGATTCAACAGAGTTAAGAAACAGAACAGCGTCATCAGCTAATTGTGATATTTTAAAAACTTCTGAAGTATGAGTATTTGCAGAAATAACCGTGAATAATACCATGTATATCATTATTTTGCTTGATTTTCAAGGCTCTGTTTGAAGATATTTCAGATTTTATTTCAATGATTAATATTAGAGAGGTGTTAAAATTCACTCTGTTTGGCTTACACGTGCCAAATGATAGCTCTGCATATACCTTTGTGACGGTTGGTTTCAAAACGTCTACTGTTATGGCTGCATATAGACCCAAGCTACGCCACTGCTTGTTTATTCGGAATTAGATTACAATGTACCGACTTAATGTGTGATTTACTGACGAAATAACAGTTTCAATTTGTCAGACTCTGGGCGACGTGCCCTCCTTTTTCGTGTAGAAATTAGGGAGATAAATAAACAGCGGACAATCGGAGTTCATTATCAAAATTTTTATTATCATGCAATCGACATGAGCGGGATATCCCAAATGAGAGACTTCTACTACAAGACAGATACTGAAAAGTATTATTTAAATTAACTATTTTTCAGGATTTTGGTCACACATGATGACTGAGAATGGCCCCGATAAGAAAAAAAAAACGGTTACATGTCGTCTTTCAGAAGGTTCATAATTCCGAAGGTACGTTTTTTCTGAAGGTTCGTTACTCCGACAGTTCGTAATTCCGAAGGTTCATAATTCAGAAAGTGACAAAGGGTTCATAATTTCGAAAATGAAATAGGGTTCGTAATTCCGAAGATGAAATGGTTTATGCACGCTTGGGCTAAAATCACTTGGTCTAATTTCCAGATGGGCTACCTTCATTCGGGCTAAACCTTTTTGGTCCACTCTTCATTTGGTCTAATTTGCACTTGGTCTAATAACCAGAAGGTCTAATGACCACTTGGGCTAATTATCACTTGGTCTAATTACCATTTCGTCTACTTTATTTTGTTGTCACTTGGTCTACTACCAGTTCTTCTAATGTCAGTTTGTCTAATTCCCAGTCAGTCTAAAACTAGTTGGTCTACAGGCATTTCGTCTAAAATCCACTTGGTCTAGTATCCATTTGGTCTACGTAGCATTTATATGGTCTAATCATGCAGTTGGTCTAACTTTCATTTAGTCCATTTTCCATTTTAGTCTAACTGTCAGATGGTCTAAATGCCAATTTGTCTAAACATCACTTTGTCTAATTATCACTAAGGCTAATTTCCTGTTGGGCTATTCCCTTTTCGTCTACGCACCTACCAACAACACTATGCGTCAATTTGTTGGCCATCCCTGGACAGGTTGTGGCCAGAGCTTTTTGAAAGGGCCTAGGGGGCCAGGGGGGGGGTTGCTGTCCTGACTCGACTCTATCCTGAGCTGAAGTCAAAAACAAAAACAAAAAAATACCGATATCTGAGAATCTATGTTCTCTTTGCCTGTTTTGTACGTAATATATTACACAACGTATACATATATTTTGTCAAACTATCATACACCGCTGTGCGGCTGCATATTTTGTATATTATGGTATACTCTATTTACATGACAAATCATGGGGGGAAAACCATATATATGTACGATCTTTTGTAAAAATTGTTATGTTGAAGATGAATAAAGGAACCCAGTGGAAGGGTAAAAAAATAAATTAAAAAATTCCTGCTCGGTCGCTTCGCTTCCTCACATAACATAATTAGACTCGGGGGGGGGGGGGGGGGGGGGGGGGGGCGCAAATTCACTGTTTGCCCAGGTATCTAGGTATTATGACGCCCTGGGCAAACAGTGAATTTGCGCAAATTCACTGTTTGCCCAGGGCGTCATAAGACCTAGATACGCCACTGCCTTAAAAGAAGAAAAAGAAGGCAGTGAACAAGTATAAAAAGCGACATTTTTGTGCCCCCCCCCCCCCCCTGCCTACGAGTGAGTTCATTTGCGTTTTAGGTGAACAAATAATAATAATAATAAAAGTTGCATACTCTTCTTTCTTCTTTTTTTTTTTTCGTTTTTCTTCTCTCTCTCTCTCTCTCTCTCTCCCTCTCTCTTTATTTCTCTCTATCTCTCTCTTAATCATAGTGTACCGCCCCCTGCCCCCGTCCTGTACTACGCCGCCCCTGAAAAAAGCAGTTTGCATAGCTCAAAAGATTCACTAAGCTTAATGGCAGAATATTTAGTTCTTGGTATGACAACAGTGTGACACCTCTGAGCAGGAACTTAGCGAGATCTGGGGACACAGTGCCCAAATGTTTAATATTGCAGCAATTAAGATATCCCCCGCCCGAAGCTTGCTCTGTACGCTCGCTCGCACTCACTTATTGTAGCCTAACTCATGGCAGTCCTATCTGTCTCTTTTATTGAGGGATTGTGCTTGAAATTAAATGCTTTTGCGGCATCTTCGTCATGAAATCACTGTATAATGCAAGCTTCATGCATGACCTTCAACAAGAACATTTTTGGTCGCTCACTTGCAAGTTAGTAGAGCAGAATTGCATATTGTGCATTTGAAAATATATCCTTAAAATTTAATGTGTGTTAAATACAATGTAGGGGTTCAGCAACGTATCAAAACGCCATTTTCTATTCCTGTCGTCACCCTTTATAATTAAGTTTCCCCCTTTTCCAAAAAAGGTACCCAGTTCGTTGAAACCCCAAGTCTGTGGGTCGTCTTGCCCCTCCTATGAAAATACCCTGGCACCACCCCTAGCTTTTATTGACTACTTGCACAAACATTTGTACATCGCATATCAAATAAGAAACATGAATAACAGATTATCAACGAAACAAACATAATTTGAAGTGCAATACAAAATAAGGTTCTTCTATTTAAGTCATGAAAGGAAGAGAAGACCTGTGAATGTTTTAATTACTAAACAATACTACATAATTGATTTTAATAAATTAAATAATTAATATATAAAATGTAGGGATAATGATTGATCTTGATATAAGCAGCAACAAGGTGAACAACTCTTTAATAATGCTCGTAGATCACTTCTTTGAAGTTTCATTTTTTAAAGTTTCATTTCCCTGTCCTTTCTCAACTTGCTACTAAATGGCCAGAATAATAAATAGTAATTAGACCATATGGTCATTAGACTATATGAAAATTAGACCAAATGATAAGTAGCCTAACTGGTTATTAGACGAATTGGATATTAGACCAAATGGTCATTAGGCCATATGACAGTTACACTAAATGATAAGTAGCCCAACTGGTTATTAGACTAAATGGAATTGGACCAAATGATAGGTAGACCATATGGTATTAGCCAAAGTAGGTGTATCCCAAATGGATATTAGACTATGTGGCTTGTAGACAAAATGAGACTGTTAGAAGTGAAAATTAGCTGAAGTGAAAATTAGCCCAAATAAGTTTTAGACTAAATGGGGTGAGCCAAACTCGGTATTAGACGAATTGGTTATTAGTAAGTAGACAAACTGGTTGTAGACAAAATGAAGTTAGACAACGTGGAGTTCGACGAACTGATAATTAGACCAAGTGGTGTTAGACCAAGCGACGGTGTACCGATGAAATAGGGTTCATAATTCCGAAAATAAAAAAGGGTTCATATTTCCGAAGGTTCGTAATTCCGAAAAGTTATGTAGGGCTCTATTGTATTTTCGTACTAACGAACCTTCGGCATGTTCGGAATTATGAACCCTTTTTCATTTTCGGAATTATGAACCCTATGTCATTTTCGGAATTATTAACCCTTTTTCATTTTCGGAATTACAAACCCTATTTCATTTTCGGAATTATGAACCTTTGGAATAACGAACCTTCGGAGTAATGTATCAAATGTTCAGATATACGAACCCTATTTCATTTTTGGAATTATTAACCCCTTGCTATGGAAAATTTGCGTTTCAAAATTACGAACCTTTGGAATTATGAACCTTCGAAAAAACGAATGCCTCCTTCCTACTTTTTACCGTTCTTAAGGGCTTTGTCAATGTAATGAAATCAGAGATCAAGATCAAGGAAGAAAGAAAACATTGCGAAGAGCTAGAATATTAAATGACTTGATAAAATCAATTTGAAGCAAACAAGGATATGATTTTCCTTATCGAGCATAATATTCCCGAAGACTTTATGAACGACAATAATAATTCTTGTTACATGCAAGCCTTATGAAATCAAGCGTTTATAAAAAGACAGCTGAAGAGAAACGAAGAACACCATCCAAAATTATTCTATGTACATGTATACCGTAAACTTATTCACTATACGGTACATGTAGATAGACAAAGTGGTAGAAATGAAAGACCTGTAAATAGACATAGTGGTAAGATATGAAATAACACTTCTTTGACAATGTAGAAGTAGCAACATTTCGAATCTATAATTATCATTGCTAAATGAACACTTTATAAGTTGTGAGAACATGGGAGTGAGTGCCCCATTCCACTCAGTCACCAATTAATGAAATAGGCCTACAGTTAAAGAAATAACTTTCGCAAGGTGACTACAACACCCGCGTTCTCCACTGCCTTGTCATTATTTTCTACCCCATCGCTATTCCCGTAGTAAACCGACTTGACATCGGGAAGTCGTTCCCATTGTCCACTGGCTACCCATTCTTCAAAGACCCTTTTCACGTTGAAGTCTTCTCGCTCCATTTCTAATCGAGACCTTCGCATGAACGTCATGAGATATCCTCCTAAGGGAAATAAAAATAATGCCGATTGGTCGGTCATTTGCATGGGGGGGGGGGGGGGGGGGGGGGGGGGGGGGGGCAAGGGTCTGGTTTAAAATGGTTGGAAGGTGAGGAAAGGGTCTAGGAGTATAATCTTCTTATGATTTTGTTTTCCCGCTCGCACCCACTCTAGTCGTATCCTGATAATAATCACCCTTTGAAACAACATCAATATAGATTATACGTAATACGATCATAATATTAATATCGTCTTTAAAAGTAAAATGCATGAGGATTCTCTTCAAACGAGTTTACCTGAAGCAATGATTCGATTGAATTCTGGCAGCGCGGTGTGGTCAATTGTCCCGGGTCCAAACACAGACACGGCCATTACTACATCAAATGAACCTATGTATAATGGTGTGACAATCAATCGTGTGTGAGGTAACATTAATATGGAGGTAACATAAAGAAGGAGCTGGTATCAGAGAGGGGCCTAAGGGCTATCAAGATTGAATTTTATTTAATCTGCAGCATTTTCCGAGCAGCCTCGATCGCTCAAACTTATTTCAGGTATCATATATCTGTTTCGACGACAATCACATGATCATTATGAATTATTGCCTACCAAATTGTCACATAAATTATGTGTTTGTTTAGGAGATGCATGGTCGATTTGTCTTCGGGCAAAACTACATGTCATGAATAAAGTATATTGATGACTGGAAGGAAGAGTATTTTGAGTAACTAAATTGTACAGGCCTAAATACATTTTTTGAAAATACGTAAATCAAAAGAACAGAAAATGCCGACAGAGAGAGCTGATGATTTGAATTGAAACCAAAGGTATTATTTCAAATGCTGCTTAACCTTTTAGAGAGATAAAAGCAGATCATTATGCAGGCGAAAGTTACAATGAAGCACAATTTGTTGTGGCTATCATTATCATCATTTATTTGATGAATAAAATGATAATAATGAACTATGTTAACCTCACACCTCCTATATAGGCCTACTAAGAATCTTTAATAATAATAATATTCCGCTTTTATATAGCGCTTAATACATCTTTGAATGTGATATGCGCAAAAACATAGGGAGGCGAAAGGTGGTAAAATTTCCTGCCATTGGGCATGCATTTATCACGAAGCGCGCGTGCATACGTTTTTGTTACGTACCGTCATCATAGGGTGCCCTGATGTTGGCGCCAAACATAGAGTTTTTCAGGTCAACGTACACCCCTCTCTTACGACTTTCCTCCAGAAAAGGATCACTCCCGTCCACACCATAGAGGTTGTTGTATCCAATAGATCGAAGCTGGAATAACAAGAATTAATCTTTGATAAGATTTACAAAGTATTCTCTATCTTTCTGAAAGGTTTAGCAGCATTTGACATAATTCCTAATGGTTTCAGTTCAAATTTTCAGCTCTCTCTGTCGGCATTTTCTGTTTTTCTGTTTCACGTATTATTAAAAAATGTACAAACACCCACTCACTAGATCGAGATGAGGATTAGCATGTTTAGTGAGTATAGGTTTTCTTTCCCAAATTTCCATGAGGCTGCCTTCTCTAGCCAGAGTACTGTACTTATAATAGTATAATTAGTTGTTACAGTTTGTTTTATATAGGAAGGACCGAGGGTGTGTCTTATACAAATAAAATACAGACATTGTCTCTTTTTTCTTTTGTATCTAATATTTTTTCTTCACGCAATCGTATCAATGGAGCACGATTAAGAAGTGATTTGGTGGCAAAACAGCTTCCTCCCCTATTCAGAATTTCTGTTAATTTTCTGAAATTTTCTTGTTGGCTATAATACATATACGGTCGGCAAATTTAAGCTAGAGTAGAAACATACTCCACGACATCGCCCTAGTATGCTTGCTAGAACATTTTCGAAAACGTTATCGGAAAATGTGGTCCACAACCCCCCCCCCCCCCCCCCCCCTCCCCCCCCCCCCTCCCATTAAAAATGGTCTAGCGGCACCCCTGATAACTCACCTCTTGCCCAAAACGACCAGTGCCACAACCGAGATCCAAGATCTTAACATTCTTGTCTGGGACAAGCTCGGTAATCCTTTTGCCCATCGCTTCATATCCACCATAACCCAGGGCAATCATATCCTGTCAAACAAATTTAAAGAGGGAGAGAACGCTGGGAACATCACAGGGCAATCCCATACGTTTCCGACGTTATACTGATCATTCCATTAAGCCTGGCGCACACTGCACGATCTGACTCCGATGCGATTTTGGGAAAAGTTGTTATTACATTTGATATGAACCTTCAAACATGTAAAATCTTCGTGATCAAAGTTCCGAATAGTAGTATGAATACTAAAATCGAAATTCCGGGCTACTGCGATCGACTAGATTTGAAGCCCATTTGGCCTTTACTCTAACCAGGTAACCAAAATCTCGATATTACTATTCGTATCATTATTCCGAACTTCAAATGAGATAATTTCACTTTTTAAAACTTTCACATTTAATGCAAAATGCAATTTGTTCGAAAATCGGGTCGCAGTCGGATCGTATAGTGTGCGCCGGGCTTTAGATTCATAGCCATACTAGAGCTTGGATCGGACCAAATATTTATGAAGTTAAATGAAACATTATGATGACATGGCACAACACCCTTTCTACCCCATCCGAACGGTGACCTCGTCCTCTCGCATTATATTCACCTGTAAAGACCGGTGTCCCCCCCCCCCCCCCCCCGGCAGTGCCCCTTTAATAGCTGGATGTATGCTCCACTATGGAAGTATTATATAGGCCAATTAAAACTCATTCCTAGTTTTTCGTTTCGAAGAATAGGGAGGATTGTATTTGATGTTTTAAAAAATTATTTGATATATTTTCTGTACATACAAATGCTATTGGGTCAAGTTCAAATAAAAATGTCTGAATTTAATTTCATTTGCACATGCAATACAGAGGCTCAAAACATGATGACATTGATGGTATTCATGATTTTTCTTACTTGATTGTCTATATCTTATCAGATTTCATTTAAAAGCAAATAACAAATAACATAAAGAGGTAAGCGGGCCGAAAAAAGGGAAGGAGGTGGGGACGAGAAAGTATAAAGTAATTTTATTTGGCTTTACACAAACTTACATCATCGTAAGACGGTGCCCATTCGTCAAATAGTTTACTCTTCTCATTATAGTCTGATGAACCTATAGACGCTGCTACCCTTTCTTTAGCAGAATGGAATGCGGCCATTTTCACGGATGATGAAGTGTCAACTTTGAAATAGGACAAAAATGAAAACAAATATAGAGATACAACAAAATTTCTTCTACGAGGCGGAGATTTATTTCCAATAACCATTGAACGCCATGTTTTTTTTTTTGCTTCTTTCTTTTTTTAAGATTGGAGATGATGGACATACAGAGTATATAAAATGAGTGCTCTACAAGGCATTGTGTCGATATATCCCTTGTAAACGTAATAAGGAAAAGACAGCTTCAGTTTGTAGGTCACATAATAAGAAGAGAAATACACTGAGTGTCCCCCCCCCCGGGCCTACAGAGCGATTTTTACAATTCCAACACCTAAACTTTCTCATATGGTCACTACACGCCTTTAATTATGCAGATAGATGCAAATATCTCAAGATTGTACAAATCCTGTCTACCAGGGGCCCCAAAAGCGAAGGGGTAGATTTCCCTCTATATCAAAGGAGGGGGAGGGCAAAAAATTAAATTTTTATGCGTTATTAATAATTTTGGGTTTGTCAGATGAAAATTTTCTGAAATACCGGTAGGGTATGTGTGAATTGTAATGTTTAGATTTAAAACAATTTGAAATGGGGAAGAAAGATGTTTATTTTTATATTTAAACATAAAAGCTGCAACTTGAAAAATATTTAAATCAGTGACCTTCAATGTTTTAAGCTGAAAAAATAGTGGATCAGAATGAGAAAAGGTAAGACGATCCAGTACAAATACGAAGTGCCCGCTTTTGTAGGGAAAGAATGGGATTGAGTTTGGTAATACCACAGTTAGCCCAAACAATATTACAATATGTTATATAAGGAAGTATCAATGTGTTCGTGGCAAGATACATTTTAACTTATAAATGATTCCCACACCTCGGGAAATGCATAATATAATATGATTAATGTGATCGTTCCATGTTAAATTTTCATCAATTATAACGCCTAGGAACTTCGACGGAAATATTATTAATCTTAATATTAATAGGATTATTAGCTACATGGATATTTTGTTTGAAATGCATAAATTGAGTTTTTTTAATATTGAGAGAAAGCTTATTGCACTTAAACCATTTCGAAACTTTAAGTAATTCAACATTTAAAGTATTTTCCAATGATTTTAGGTTCTTATGAGAATAAAAAATGTTAGTGTCGTCTGCAAATAAGATAAAGGATAATAATGATGACGTATTAATTACATCGTTGACATACACTAAAAACAAAAGCGGGCCCAGGATAGATCCCTGGGGAACACCGCACTTAATTAGAAGGGACTGTGAATCAATACCATTAAATGTAACATATTGCTTTCGATTACTTAAATAACTTTTAAACCAAGAAAGCGCTGAGCCACGAACACCACAAGAATAAAGTTTAGAAAATAATATATCATGATTGAGCGTGTCGAACGCTTTACTAAGGTCTAAAAATATTACAATATTCCAATATATATAACATGTTCCTTTTTTGCAGTGGCGTCTGTAATTTTATCATAAATTTCGACAAGAGCTAGGTCAGTGGAATGGTTTTTTTCTAAATCCGTATTGGTTCGGATTTAGTACTTTATGGAGGTTTAAAAAACTATATAATCTATTATACACAATTTTCTCTAAGATTTTGGATATACTTGGGAGGATAGAAATAGGACGGTAATTGCTGATTTCATGTTGGTCATCCTTTTTAAAAATTGGAGTTACATTGGCTATTTTTAACAAGTCAGGAAAAATACCTGACTGTAAACACTGATTAAACTGATTATGTGTTAGTGGGACAGCAATAAAATGGATTATTTCCTTTAACAGTGAAGTACTTATTTTATCATGACCTTGGGATTTCGAAGCATTTAATGATTTAGTAATATTAATTATTTAATTGGAGTTTGTGGGATTTAAAAAGAGAGATGCCAGAGTCGGTTCTGAGAAGAGTTGCGTATAATGAGCGTTATTTGGAGTAGCAATTTTGGCAGCAAGTTGAGGACCAATATTAGTGAAAAAAAAAAAATAAAGCAATCGGCATAGTCATTAGAATCTGCAATTTTGTTACCATTAAAAGTAAAATCATCATTTGGTAAAGTGTCACTTTTAGTTCCCATAACTTCTTTTATAACTTTCCATGTTGCGCTCGAGTTGGATTTCACCTTTTGTAATTTGTTTGAAAAGTGTAATTTACGAGAAAAGCGAATTACTTTAGTTAATTTGTTAGGGTATCTTTTATAAACAAGTAGACTTGTATCCGTGGGGTTATTCAAATGTTGTTTATATAGTCGATTTCTTGTTTTGATTGATTTCAGTACGCCTTTAGTTATCCGTGGATTGATAGGTTTATTACGTTTACGTTTATTTCTTACTAATGGAATATTTTTACTGTAATAAAATTGTAGCTTTGAATTCAGATTTGCATATGCAATATTCACATCATCATTCCATTCTTTCATGGCTAAATCTTGTTTCAATATTGTGAGGAGTCTCTTTCCGATACATAAAATGTTGTAGTGATTTAAGTCTAAACATTGAGTTTTCACAAATAGTGAATATAGGTAAGTGGTCCGACACTTCTGAGCATAACAGTCCTCCAGTTATCTTTTTACAATGTACATTAGAAAATATATTATCAATTAAAGTTGAGGAGTGTACATTAACTCTGGTGGGATTGTTTATAAAAGAATAAACTCCATATGAATTCACCAGTTGAAGAAACCTATTAGAATTGTTGTGATGTAATAAAAGAAAGTTGATATTAAAATCGCCAAGAAAATATATCTGCTTATTCTCGGCTGCCAATTTGCTAACACATTGCTCAAAATTATCATAAAATAGGTCAAACTGAGTGTCAGGGGCTCTATATATCAATCCTATAATTAAATTTTTACTTTGGGGATTATCAATCTCAATGAATAGTACTTTCGTACCGAATTTTTAAATTCAAATCGCCACCACCTCTCCTACCTACACGATCAGCTCTGACCAGAGTATAATTAGGTAAATTGAATAATGAAAAAAAAATGGAAAAATTGTTGTTTCCATTAACAGATGGCATTGGAAAAACATAATGGAAAGACCAAGTTGGAAAACTGGCACAAAGTTTGTGACAATCGGATATGTAGTTTCAACTGGTATCTTTTCCACTAAGCAAATGCGCCAATAGACCTGTTTACTATTAAAGTGATTCAAATTTTATGCATACTTTTGAAACAAAGGTTGTTCTTGACAACCTGAAAGCATGCCAGAGGCTTGTCAGACATAGCAACACGTAATGTTGCAAACTGGATTCCAAGTATTGTAGTCCATTCATTAATAACAGGTTAATGGAATACCTCGTTACTAGGTCCCCAGGAAGGAAACATCCATAAATTTGAATCACTTAGTAAACAGGTCTATTATATTGGTGATATAGTGGTTTCAGCTGGTATATTTTCTACTAGTTTTAAACTGGGTTTCTAGTACCAGTTTGACTCTGTTATTATTTTGAATACATGTACTATATATAGACTCTGATGGTTTTTGATGGTTTTTACTGGTATTCAATCCAATGACCTGAATAGTTTTTATCTGTTGGGCTCTGTATTTTGACACCTTTCTTCAAACCAGTAAAGATTCCTGGTTCTCATTGGTTTCTATTTGTAATACAGCCCTTTTCAAACCAGGTAGAAAATTCTGGTTTCTATTGATTTCTTATGGTTTTAATACCCTTGATATAAACCACATAGTCTCTGCTGGTTTTGACTGGTATTCAATCCAGTTGAATTTCTTATGGTTTTAATAAAAACTTCTGGTTTCTATTGATTTCTTATGGTTTTAATACCCTTGATATAAACCACAAAGTCTCTGCTGGTTTTGACTGGTATTCAATCCAGTTGAATTTCTTATGGTTTTAATAAAAACTTCTGGTTTCTATTGATTTCTTATGGTTTTAATACCCTTGATATAAACCACATAGTCTCTGCTGGTTTTGACTGGTATTCAATCCAGTTGGTTTGACTCTGTAATTTTGACACTCTTCTTCAAACCAGTAGAGTCTACTGGTTCTTCTTGGTTTCTACTGTCAATACAGACTTTTTTTTAAACCAGTAGACTACTCTGGTTTCTATTGGTTTCTTACGGTTTGACTCTGATTTTATAGCCTTCATATCAACCACATATATTCTGCTGGTTTTTACTGGTCTCCAATCCAGTTGAATCTAATGGTTTCTATTGGTTTGACTCTGTAATTTTGAACCCTTCTTCAAGCCAGTATACTGGTTCTAATTAGTTTCTTCTGGTGATACAGCCCTTTTTAAAACCAGTAGACTACTGTGGTTTGACTCTGTAATTTTGACACTCTTCTTCAAACCAGTAGAGTCTACTGGTTCTTCTTGGTTTCTACTGTCAATAC
This sequence comes from Heliocidaris erythrogramma, assembly GCA_025617745.1. Lineage (NCBI taxonomy): Eukaryota > Metazoa > Echinodermata > Echinoidea > Camarodonta > Echinometridae > Heliocidaris > Heliocidaris erythrogramma. Next base: position 41,071,494 of record CM046853.1, read on the forward strand.
AGTCTTTTTTTTTAAACCAGTAGACTACTCTGGTTTCTATTGGTTTCTTACGGTTTGACTCTGATTTAATACTCTTAATATGAACCACATAGTCTCTGCTGGTTTTTGCTGGTCTTCAATCCATTGAATCTAATGGTTTCATGGTTTCCCGTAGAAACCATTAGAATCCTAAAACCAATAGACACCAGTAAAATGTCCTCACTAGTTTCTACTGGTTTCGAGGCCTAATGGAATTTCGACCTTTGTCATGTGCAATTGTTAATCCCTAATACAAGCGATAAGTACACTATGTAGTAGTAGTACCCTACCTGACTGTATGGCGCTTCCGGACATTTGAATATATGACAAAGTCCAACAACAATGAAGTACCGTATGATAAATATCACATTATTGAATATCTGAAATATTATGAGCGTATGAGCGTGACTGCCAAATATGTTGTGTTCTCAAATCTCGTCCATTCTGGGACCCAATCCTCCTTTACAGTGATTCCTTCGCTCCAGATTTAATTACAAGAGAAGTATAAAAATCTACTTCAGTCTTCATGAAATATTATTCTTGACGTAAACACCGGTAATCAAAGGGACATAATTATATGTCATGGGCAAACGTCATATCACAGCCTAGGCGCCTGTTGCTTCACTGACTTTACATTTAAAACGCAGAGGTCGCTAGTCCCAGGCCCAAGGACGGATCCAGGATTTTGTATAAAGGGGGGGGGGGGGGGGGGGGGGGCACACAAATGCAAGTTTGTCAACTTTTGGAAAAGGGAGGCCCGTATTTTCTTGGTTTCGCCAGTTCCCGAAAAGTCGCTCAGTGGGGGGTGGGGGGGGGGGGGGGGGGGGGGAGGTTGACGACAATTTTTTTTTTTTTTGGCCAGACCTCCAAAATGCACTTGGGGCGGTTATGGGGTCCAGTTCCCCTCCATAATTTTCTGACAAGCAAAAAAAAAAAAGATTTCGTTTTAAAAGGGGCATAATCGAAAAAGGGGGCACAATGCATACCTTTCTTCCAAGGGGGGGGGGGGGGCGGGCACGGGCCGGATATGCTCCCCCCCCCCCCCAAATCCGCCACTGGCTAGTCCCATGATTTTTATTCCGGGGAGGGGGGTGTCGGGAATTGGTAGCTTTGGCTTAGTGCTTCAGGAAAATAAAATATTGGTCAATATGTTATGGCCTTATGACGCATGATACTTGAAGTGACAGAAGGGTGATCCCCCCCCCCCCCCCCCCCCCCCTGAGACGAAAGAACATTCTCCCCAAAGCATTGCACACAAGCGGTTTGCCTGCCTGACGTAAGACTGCGTGACCAGCGACCGTCTATACACCCGTCTAGTCTTTCATGATTACGTTTTATATCTTTATTAAATGTTTATCCTTAGTACGTAATAGACATGATAGATACATGAATAAGAGAATAAGAGTTTCACGTTTAAGACATTTATTTCCAATTTTCAAATATAAGTATACAAAGAAATAAATGAAAAAAATGATGTACATGTATATTTAACAAAAACATGACAGGATATACATTCATCGGAGTACATACATACTTAGCCTTTTGACAAGGCCCTCGTGACTTGGCTATTTTTCTCGGCAAGTAAGCTAGTAGTGGCTGCATAACAAGACTAGCCGCCCAGCCCGGTGAATGCGCGATCGAACGACGGGAGACCGAGGGCCTTTTGAAACCTGGCCTGTATTTCTTACGCTATCCTTTGTTCCTAGCGAGGATCTGCTACCTTATAGGTAGGAGCCAATAAGCGAACGTATCTTAGCATGACGTCAGCATAAATTTGGTATGCAAATTCGCCTTCATCTCAGGGAGCTCGCTCGGCACCCGGCGCTGCGGCCCGTGCAAGCTACATCAATCATGGAAAGCAAGCCCCGCAGATACCGTTGTGATTGGTCGATAATCCTCGGTAGGCGTGTTGAAGCATACGAATGTCAACTCTTGAATAATTCATATCGGACGATGGAAACCCAGGTTCCAAAAGGACTCGCGACTAAAGTCGCTCGATCGCGCGTTCACCAGGGCCGTGTTGATTCTTTTTGTCGCCGGCTAGTCTCATCCCAGGCACAGCATGACGAGGAAAATAGCCAAGTCACGAGGCCTTGTCAAAAGGCTAATACATACTTAGACAAGTGTACATTGGGAGACAATGAAAAGGAAACCCAGATTCAACCCTGGATATAATTGCAATCAGTAGGCCCTATACATATCGATTTAATAGAAGATACTCACATTGTACATAGCCTATATCTGAAAGGAGAGAAGGAGACATTATCAACTACCGATATGATGCATTGCAGCGCAGTTCACTTGGTTTTTAAGATATTGGGGCTTTAATATGGCTTTCCTTTTTATTGACTCGCACTCTATAGCTTTACTGCCGAAAATGCTCTGGATGTACAGAAAAAAACATTTTTGGGGCATTACATTCTCCAAAGTGCGTCATTCAAGAACAACACCAGTATATAAGGGTAAGGGATTTAAATCCGATAAATCAAATTATCGACCTATCTCAGTTGTATGCCATATCTCCAAATTAATTGAAAAAAACTATTCAGAAACAACTACTTGAATATTTACAACTTTATGACCTTCTTAATATTGATGAGTTTGCATTTATTCCTAACCACTCCACTGTTACCTCTTCACATAGAGTTGTCGATGATTGGTATGAGGCGTTCAATGAACGAGAAGTTGTTGGGGCATGCTTTCTTGATATATGTAAGTGTTTTGATTCAGTTGATCATAATCTTTTATTATTTAAACTGGAAAAATATGGCATTACTTACACACCGCTGAAATGGTTTGAATGTTACCTAAGAAATAGAAAGCAAATGGTCTGCTGTCATGGTAAAATGTCAGTGAAGGGTGTGGATATTGGAATTCCAAAAGGAAGTGTATTAGGCCCGGTTTTGTTTCTTTTGATGATTAATGATATCTCTTCCTGTCTCGTCAGTGGTGAATGTAATATTTTTGCAGATGACGTTGTAATTTATGATTATGGATCAGATGTGAATGAAGTTAATGTCAAAATGCAGGATAATATTGATAATGTTAAAAAGTGGTACGATAAAAATCGTCTTAGTATTAATGTCAGCAAGACAAAAGGTATGTTGTTAAAAAATAGGCATAATTTATGTGATAAACTTACACTTTTTATCGATAATAGTCTGGTTGAACAAGTGAAATTAAATAGATATTGTAATTGATCAAAATTTAAACTGGAGTTCACATATAAGTCATATATCAAAAACTGGCTTATAAGGATATTTTCTCTAGGAAAACTAAGGCAATTTTTGAGTAAATCTCTTCTTAATATAAAAACTAATATTTTACCATCCATGGATTATGCTATTTCTGTCTGGGGGAATTGTATTGGGGTAAGGGAACGAGCTCATTTGACAAGATTACAAAAAAGAGCAGCACGTTATGTAACCGGTAACTTTGATTTTTTAAACAGGCGTGGTGAAGATCTTATATTATGAATACACGGAATGGCTCCTGTTAGATTATGTAACAATATTGAAATGGTAGTCGATAGGCATGATGTAAGAACCAGAAGTTATGATACTCTTAACGTTGTCCACCTAAACCTAACTTAGAATGTTTTAGGCGGTCATTTTTGTTTTCAGGCTCAAAAATCTGGAATAATTTACCTCATTGGCTCCAAAATGTACCCTCAATTAATTCCTTTTAAAAAATGTATAAAAAATTATTTCATTGTTAAAGGTACTGTACGGTTTCAAAGTCCATGACACCCTTGCCAACACTATGCAATACCTCGAATGCTGACTTATTAGTTAATATCGCAATGGTATATAGACAATATTGATCTCTATTTTATGCACATTGTTTTACTAATAATTATTGTTGATATTATAGTACATGTACACGTATTTTGTTATTTTCTACTGATACAATGTTAGTTTACCTGTTATTATGTTAATTCATCAGTTGTTTTTCTATGTACTTTTTATAATTATGTTTTATCTTGTTTACAGGACAAAAATGTAAAACAGCTTTTGCTGATTGTTTTATCCTGTTGAAATATATTCTAATAAATTTAAAATTTTTTTTAAAAAAATAACATTTAGAGCGTATAATTTTACTCCAAATAAAAGCACTAAGACCCATATGTCATACTAGTTATCGCTCTCACACGAATACTCTATCAACACAAAATCCTTAAAATTACAGAATTACACCATACAGTTAGGCTTGTTTATGCACAAGTTAAAGTCGTACGAACTTCCACATGTTTTTTTACTCTATGTTTACATCCAATAAATAATCATCACTCTTACCCTGCCAGACAGACTAGCCACTATCACCTACCGCGAACAAGAACCTTCTTTACCAATAAAACTTTCACAACAACTGGACCTAAACTTTGGAACTCCCTTCCCCAAAATATTATGGACACTCCTAATAATCATACGTTTAAAAGAAAATTAAAACAACATATCTAACATACAAGGAAAAGCCAACCCTCCGAAAGTATCCCGGATACAAGCCACACGCGGAAGTCTGATTCTGATCTCCCTCTTTGTTTGTTTGTTTTATTTTTTATTTTTTAATAATTTATTTCCCCTCTCTTTTCTGATGCCATCTCTTTTCCTTTATTTACCCGTCCCTCCACATCTGCTTCTTCATTTAGGTGAGCCTTTGTGTGTTTAGTAATTAAGGGTCCATTTTTCACAAAAAAATCGTTAAACATGGGTGCCTATTTACAGCAAAAGGACCCTTGGATGTGGGTATGGGTCTGGAGTTCTCAGCCGCACACCCCCGTCCGATTATAATCTGAGTACCCCCCCCCCCCCCCCACCCCCGGGGTTATAACATTCATTTTAGAAAACAATATGTAAAACAAAGCTCATATGCGTTATGTTTGAATGATGAGTTTCTTCTAAAATGTAAATACTTTACATAATTTATAAATTGGTATCGAAAAATAAATGAATCTTGAAGGCATTGAAAAATCAGAATCTTATTGGTTCACCGTGTTGAAATTACCTCAGCTGTAAACGTTTATCCGTTTCTGTCATCTGCATTTGTTGAAAATGCTATTGTATGGGGCCGGAGTTGCTGGCCCTAATTAGATGGTTCGGCGTAAAAATGCCAGAGGTAAAAATGCCAGAGGTAAAAAATGCTAGTACCACCACCACCCCCCCCCCCCCCCCCCCGGTCTATGGTCAAAATTCATACTTCTCTTCCAAAAGGGGATCCGCCAATGATTTCAGGGCATTTTCATGTCCTGCTAACCCGTGCGCATTTACATTGCTGGGGAAAAACGCCTGGCTTTGTGATGTAAAAGGCGTATAGCCATTTTTTTTACACTCACGAAGCTAATCCTGGCTAGCCATGAATGGCTATACTGGGCTGGGCGGAAATTTGAATTACAGGTGTGTTAGTATAGGGACCGTGCAAACTGAGAGTTGAGTGCTGGGTGCTTAAAAGCCCACAAAATGTCTTCTTACTCGAATAATGTTCCAATTTGGTCTGCAATTGATGCTTAATTCCTAGCATCAAAAGGAAAAGCCAGACTTGTAGAAACTGTAAAATTCTGCTAATTTCAAGTTAGATCCGAGGATTTCAGGAACAGCTGTGTAATCCAGCGTCTGTGTTCAGGCAACTGGACCACCAACAAGTCAAATCGCAAAATTTCTCAAAAGAACATTTATGCACAAAAGCGTTTATTTAATAATTTGGGAATATGGTAAAGGTATTAAAGGCCCAAGCACAATATTATATACTAGTCAGGATGTCCTGGCAGGATGTAAAAAAAAATATTGCAAGTCAAAATACGCGTATTCTTAAGCGGTGTACTGTACTATAGCGTAGTACTTCCCGTAACTCAAAATGAAGTCCTTCAATAAAGGTCATATAAAAACTCGCTAGACATTTCTTATTCTTAGCTGATTAGTGCTTCAGAAAGAGGAGATGTTCAGCTTTTTCGTAGTATAGGCCGGTACTCGGAGCAAGTTGTCTGGGTCTTACTGTCTAACTCAAATTAGTGATATACCCCAGTTATTAACGCTCCGCATCAACAATAGCGCCTTAATACGAAATTCGCACAACTCAAAATGAAGTCCCTCATTATATATTTTATAGATCAGCACCTGATGGCAACACCTACTATTATACAACACCTGATGGCAACACCTACTACAGCACCCACCACCCGCACACAGGCTATGCCATTTATGAATTACTATGTGCTTGTACCGAGGCAAGGTGGGTCGAATGGCGCAACTGGGTGGGGTGGGGAACAGGGGCGTAGCCAGGATTTTTCAATAGGGGGGGGGGGCAGACGTGAAGGATCCAACTGTGTAGCCAGGAATTCATTTAAGGGGCCGTTTGTGAACACGCGTGCGAATTTGGTGATGAGCACGCTCTGCATACACTCCAGGGGATGGGTGCAGAGAGGGGGCCTCACGCGCGAAGCGCGAAAGCTCTGACGTTTTACATGTTTTCATAGCAAATTTGAGGTGAAGATAATGGCTCGTAGCACCTACTGTAGACGGAAAGTTAGTTCCACGTCGAGACTGCTTTTCAATTATTTGGACGCAATACTGCACTGTATGTAATAGGGTGGGTGCAGACAGGGGTTGCCCCCCCCCCCTTCCTTGTAGAAAATTTGAGACAAAGATAGCGGCTCGTACATGTAGTTCCTTCTTTGAGTTGGATAGTTCCACACCCGGACTGCTTTTCAATTATTGGACGTAATACTGCACTGTATGTATCAGGGATGGGTGCAGGGAGGGTGATTTACTTTCCCCCTTCACGCGCCAAGCACGAAAACTTTGACGTTTTAGCAAATTCCTTAGCGCCTTTTGGGGCTTTTTTCTCTCACTTCCGCCGCTTTTTCGCTCTCGCATTTTTTTAAAGGGGCTGAATAGGGGGAGGGGCATGGCCCCCATTTGCCCGCCTGGCTAAGCCGGGGGCTTTGTTCGTTTCATCACTCCTCCCCATATTGCTTCCACACAGCCGTGGGGGTGTCTCCCATCCAATAACATTTGTTTGCAAATTTAATTCATTCATATTTGAGTGTTTCGTTGACCAATGAAAATATTCCAATATTTTACAAATAATCCGAACCCTAACCTCTTCTTTGATTATGAATAGCAACCCTCCTCCCTGATTATGAAAAGTGACCCTCTTCGATTATGAATGGTGACCCTCTTCTCCCATTAAGAATATCGACCCTCCTAAATTCTCGCTACCCCAAATACGCAATTACGCCAACAGATGGCGTTTGTCATGCAAACCACGCATGCGCAGTGCTGACAATATCCCGCTTGGGTCGACAAGTGTTTGTCTTTTTGCATTGAAAATGTACTGTCGGCTAGCGACAGACGGGTTGCCATTCTCTGATTGGTCAGTTAAGACAGTGTGTGTGTGTGTACGTGAGCCGTGGTGTGTGCTATGATATGGCATGTTGCCATTTTCACTATATACAGGTAGATAGGGTCTATTGACTGGCATCTAAATCATTAGAGATAGAAAAATCGGGAGATGGCGAGATGGAGAGAGAGATTGAGAGATCAAGAGATCAAGAGAGAGAGAGAGAGAGAGAGAGGGAGAGAGAGGGAGAGATCAAGAGAGATCGAGAGAGCAAGGGAGAGAATATTTTTCTAGAGACAGAAATGAAAGAGTAATTTAGATTTGAGATTTTGATGGGAGAACCAATAAACAGAAAACATGAGAGATAACATATGATTAGAAAGAGGCCTTTTCTATACAAACAGCAACAAACTGGCAGAGTCAAAGAGTTTGAAGAAACTTCACAAAAACAACATTATACAACATAGCCAAATGCGTGTTATGGTCAGAACATAACTCACGGCTCACGTACACACACAGCGCACACGTATATCGCACTGACTTAACCATGGTCTTTAACTGACCAATCAGAGAATGGCAACCCGTCTGTCGCTAGCCGACAGTGAAAATGTACACAGGTATTACAAAAATCTTCGAGTTTGAGTATAAATTAACATGTTTCAAAAGATAGGCCATCTTGATTTATTGAGACAATTGGTTGCATTTTCAAAATTTGAGTGGTTTATGTCATGCAATCCCAAAATTAAGCATTTTAGCACTCATTTTATTAATAAGCCGTAGTATTTCAATACGGACCGGAAGTGAAGTTGACGAAGATGCGGACCATTTCCATGCATAATATTGCCCTCTACATCGAAAATTGCATATTTGAGGTAGCGAGAATTAGGAATAGCAACCCTCTTCTTCGAGTATGACAAGCGACCCTCCTCCCCGACTATGAATAGCGACCCTCTTCTATGATTATGAATAGCGACCCTCTTTTCCGATTATGAATAGCGACCCTTTTTTTTTATTATGAATAGCGACCCTCCTCCCCAATTATGAATAGCGACCCTCTTCTCCGATTATGAATAGCAATCCTTATGGATAATGGTCCTTATGAATAGGCAACCCCTTTTCGCTTTATGAATAGCGACCCTACAGGTACAGGAAATTACACATTATGAATAGTGGTCCTTATGACTAGCGGTCCTACTCCGTATAATGAACCCTTGACTTAATGCATAAAGTTAGCCATGACATATCACATAAAGAAAATACTTTTTTTATTTATATATTTTAATGAAATTACAAAACATATAAAGTCGATGGTGAAGAAAACTTGAAATGTCCTTTGCCGTGCAATGCGAATGTACCCCCCGGCACTGGCAGCGATTTGAAGGAGGGACAAAGAACCTCCCCACCGCCCCCCCCCCCCTCCCTCAAACAAAAGGATGGCGTAGAGATTGCCGCCAGTGGCCCGGACTATTGCCAACACTAGGAGCAGCATCACCAAAACAAAGTGTGTAAATTAGAGTATAATGCATCTGTATAGAAAATTCGAAGGAAATCTGTCAAGAAAAAAAAAATTTCGCCAAACCTTCTTAAATCGCTCAGTAAGGGGTTGTGGGATCCAGTTTCCCTCCATGGGTCCCTGGATCCGCCACTGTTTGAGCTATGTTCCTATAAAAAGCGGAACACTGGAGGCAGCATCAGCAAACACTACAGATGTGTTGATTTCACTAAGACACACCTCCATATAAAATTTGAAAGAAATGTGGTAGTTAGAGCGCACAAAAGGACCCTATAAAGGACGGAACAATGAGTTCAGCATCACCAAAGAGTAAAGATGCGTAGATTATACCTAGTTACATCTCCACATTAAATTTGAAAGAAATCGATTACGAAATGTGGCCTACAGAGTGCACTCACGCCATCCTCCAAAGTATGACCTTTGACCCTATAAAAGACGGGATACTGGTGGCGGCATCACCAAAAACTACAGGTTTTTAGATTAGACCAGTCCAAGAGACACCTTCATGAAAAATTTGAACGAAATCCATCAACAAATGCAAAAGAGTGCACGAAATGGACAAATGACCTTTGACCCTATAAATGACGGATCAATGGGGACAGCATCACTAAAAAGTAAAGATGTGTAGATTATACCAAGATACATCTCCATACCAAAATTTGAAAGAAATCCATCCAAAAATGGGGCCTGCAGAGCGCACTATCGGTATAGCCACAATCAGGGTGCAACTATTTTTTGATATGCTTTTAGCATGAAATTACACAAGATATGCCACATCTTTTCATGCCATCTTATAGTCCTTTTAATCTCCACTCAGTATTTTTTTACGGCTTGAGAATTGACCCAAGAATTGCGATACAGTGGTTATTTCTGTGAAAAGACACAAGTGTAACACTTTTTTGAAAAACAGCTATGTGCATAATTTTGCCTCTGTAATTCATATATTTTGACATTATATTAATTGGTAATTGGTTATATTTTCTTAGTAAAGTGTCCCATCATCAGAAACAAAAAATCAAACATAGATACAAACTTTACAAAAATATATGCCCCCATTGCGTTCATAAATTTTGTCCGGAATTCAGTGTAATGTCCGTAACGGTGTGATTCCTGCTAGATGAAAATGTTTTCAAAGTTCTTATACACTTTGCTTTGTGTAACTACCCCCGGGAACTAGCTGTGGTATAATAATATTCAGCTAAGCATAACAGCTTTTTTTTAAAGGAATTTAATAAATGGCATTTGGAGTGTCCGTAACATATGTAGTGTCCGTAACACAAGTATGTAATGTGTTAAAATACAGCTTGATAACTAAATACTACTAATTTGTTAATTTCATTTTGATTTGTTATAGTAATGTTGCTCTTCTTAATATGTCTCCACATAAATACAAAATTTTCTCTTTCCCTGGAAGGTCTTCTCCCGGATATGAAATTTCGCAAACAAATCAGCTATTTTCCATGATTCAAAAAATAGAACAAAAATTGACTTATGGGTAATTTAATATTTTATTTCAACTATATCAGTTCGATGTAATAAAGTATAAAATAGAAGGCATCATTTTGTTTTAGTTTCAGTATCGAGGGTAGAAGAGTAGATGCCAGTGTTACGGACACCACAGACCTGTGTTACGGACACTACAGAAGGAATAATATTAAAGTGTACCTCTTTTTTCCAGATAACAATGTTCTGAAATAAATTTTAACAAAGTAAAAGCTGTTTATGACAAATTACATTACTTCAATTAAAGTCTATATGTCGCTGGCAAAAGCTAAAATGGCATTATTGATTCTATGTTTAAAAACAGAAGGTTGCTAATGATGCACAACGTCTATGGCATTAGCACCCTTCTGGTTCTCGCTGGACAATATATTGTACAAAGAAACATCTCTTGAAGTTTCTTATTTCATGATTTGCCGAAACACTGCCCCAAATGGAAGTTAGCACAAAACAAATTGTACATGTAAATGACCATTGTGCCTGCGCCTCAGAATAGTGTACTAGATACGAATGCTGTATTTATTTATTATTCATATATTAGTATGAGCTGAAGTATCCGTAACAAGCTACGGACAGTTAATTTTGACATCATATACTACATTTTTATGCACTTTACAGAATGAATATCTTGTTGTTGTATGAAGTTGGTATCAGTGTATGTCAAATTTTCACTGATAACCTGACACTTTGAAGTGTTATCATTTTGAAATTGTTTTATTGGAATTTTTTATTTTGTACCCAAATCAGTAGGAATTCCTACATGTACATATACACCGATCCGACCATGGGAATTATCTCTCAAATGTTTTTGTTTCAGGAATAGACCAAAGTTGGCAGAAGAAAAATACATGGCTATCATTTTGCCTTACATTTTTAAGACATCGCCAGTGGCAAATGTCCATTCATGCTACCTTTCTATTGACATATATATATAAAAGAAATTCCATCAACATCTGATTTAATGTTTACATGGAATTTTGGGACTGTTCCTTTTCACCCCGGTGTTGGGGTGTATAGGAACAGAATGGACAATTATGAAATATATGTGCTTTAAACTGTTACTTGTATACAAATTATATACTTTTGAATTTATTTGGGGAATGGCCAAGGGATTTGTATTAAATGGGTTTTTGAAAGGAGAGTGCTTCAAGAAACATCAGAACACATTATCATAAACTTTATTAAAAACATCTTTTAAATCATCATAGGCATGAATATAGTACTGTGTGTTAGTGAAAATGGAATTTGTTTTAATATGGTTTACATCGTGGCTTTAGAGCTGCTTGATTACAAAAATGATAGGAGAAAACAGGCACTGTAATTTATTGGTGCCAGGTAAAAATGCCAGAGGAAAAAATGCCAGAGGTAAAAATGCCAGAGGTAATAATGCCAGAGGTAAAAATGCCAGAGGAAAAAATGCCAGAGGAAAAAATGCCAGAGGTAAAAATGCCAGAGGTAATAATGGCAGAGGTAAAAATGGCAGAGGTAAAAATGGCAGAGGTAAACACGCGATGGGTGATGTCAGGAACAAAAGTAAAAAGGCAAAATATGCCAGCTGCATACTAGGAGAATATAGGTGAAAAATCAAGGGGTGAAATATAGAGAAGGTCTAGAAGCAGACCTGAGATCTGCTTATTTTACATTTTAGACTATTTGGTTTGACCGCGTTGGACTCTGGACTCCAGATTTCATTATTCCGAATGGAATTTGGAACGAGAAGGAAGTCTGGAACTGAATTTTAGGTTTCGAGAAGGGAAAGGAGGTATGAAAAAATGACATCACCCTAATGTAGGACTTTTGTCCCTTGTCCTTTTGTGGGTAAATATGAACCTTTTCGGAATTATGAACCTTTGGATAAACGAACATTCGGAATAACGAACCTTCGGAATAATGCAACAAATGTTCGGAATTTTGAACCCCCAGGCATGGGAAATTAGTGTTTCGGAAATACGAACCTTCGGAATAACGAGATGCCCCCGCATCATGATACTAACTGTATAACTTAAGGACACAATACCTGTACCTGTATAATTTGTACCAAATGATCTTGACTAGTTTGCTATTCGTTATCTGTACTTGTACCTGCACTATTTTTTCTTTTTCAGTTCTCCCTTCTTCAGCAAATGTACAGGCCGTCACACAAACATCGAGCGTTACAGCCTCGTCAACATTAATACGGGGGAGGGGGGCTCATGCACATTAAGTTATAAACAAGATGCAGATACATTCAAACTGAATTAAATGTGAATAAGGGAATATAATATTGAAGTGTTTAACAAAAAAGGGTTGTCAACTGAAAGCGAGTGGCAAACAATACATGCATGCTATATCCGGGCCGGGGGTGGGTACTAGCATTTTCTTTACCTCTGGCATTTTTACCTCTGGCATTTTTTCCTCTGGCATTTTTACCTCTGGCATTTTTACACCGAACCAATTTATTGGCAGTAAACAATAGCTGTTGGGTAATTGAAGGGTGATGAAGGATAATCAGTAAACTAGTATTTGAATTTTCATACTTTTGATTAAAATAACAACCCCAATAATCTATTTAATGGATAATCCTATTGGGAACGTGTGTAGATTGTCTTTAGATTTATTTAATTTTACTTATTGTGTGAAATCATATTTTCTAAACTACGCCAGATAGGGTGTCGGGGTTCTTAAGGAGCCTGGAAATAAATGACTGTTTAGGAATGCCGTTGAGTTTTCAGGCTTTTCTGTTATTCATACCTCAATCTATATCTAAAATATTGTTATGTCTGTGGCACATTTGATATGTACACTTTATGCAATAAGTTATGTTTTGGCTTCAGGAAGTCTGAATCATAATTGCTTAGTAGTCTGTTCCTAGTCATCCCGGTTATTCAGGTAAAAAGTTTAAAATAAAAATGAAGAAAAAATATAATAGGGTAAACCCTTTTGCCGTCAATTTCTTTCACATAAAGATTCAGATTCAGATTTATTGACTGTTTTCAATCATAGTAACATAATACTGTAGTGCATAACATAAAATGAATACGATAATATAAAACAATGTTTTTGTTTTATAGATATGGGCACAATATCAAATATCAATAAGTAAAAAAATATGCACAAATATTGACCTATCAAGTGATTTTTGAAAACAGTTGGACATGTTTAAAAGCGAAACTTGTATATCACATGCCCAGAAACTTAGATTACTTAACCATGATTGGGTCGTTCAATAATATTAAATTCATAAAGCATCATTACGACTATTGATCAGAGAGAATTGATAACTAAAGTGAGTTGAGGTAGAAGAACTATTGCCTAAACCCACAAGAAAACTAAGTGTGAAAGTAAAGTGGAAGTGGAAGACGGTGTGGAATTATATGCAAGACCATATTTGTGAGGTCTTGGTGCAAAAGCTGATGATTTACTTCAGTAAGTCTGAAGATAAAAATAATTTTGACCACATCTCAATTGTAATCATATTTCAGGACATATCATATTCCACCCGGGGGTAAATATTAATCAATTCCCATCATGTAAGTCATTATTGGACAGCTAAAGTTATGCATTACATAACTAAAATAAATTAAATGAGTTTGCACTATTACTTTGAAAATGAAATTACCAAGAAAAACATTTCCACTTTTTGTTCCTATTGTTCCTATTCAATTCACCTCGTTTTACAGTACTTGATAAATGAATATATGTCAATAACAAAGTGACCTGTAGTGTCTGCAACAGGCTAAAGTCAATTGTAAAGTATTTAATCTTGACATCATATAGCACATGATATGCAGTAAAATAGAATTATTGTCTTGTTTTTTATATGGACATAGTGTATTTTACATTTTGGGTACAAAGGTTTATTATTAGTATTAGCCAATACTACCAACTTTTCACAATTTGAAGATGCATTTTACTGGGGGGGTTTTCAGCTTTTTACACCTCAAACTGGAAAATTGCAAAGAACAGATTTGAAAAGATACTCTGTTGGATTTAAAATTGTAATTATGCGTGAAGATATGCAGCAACAACAACAATAATGACAGAAAACAAGAGCACCAGGGGGCACGACGCTCACCCGAGGTGCGTCAATTCACATCTGGTGCATGTTCTCTCTAGCACCACCAGGAGATATGTTAGAAATTGAAACAACTAGGAGGATGTACATGAGATGATGTTAGAAATTAACATAATCCCCCCCCCCCCCCATGGTCTACACTGTCATGTATTATTTGAATCTCCTACATCTAAGGATGATTCCCACCAAGTGTGGTTGAATCATACAACAAATCATGCAAAAAATTTACATTTCCCCTCCTGCATATTAACCTCGCCCTCGCAGGACCCCTATGGGGCCACCCTGAGAATTTCATGAACAACTTTCATTCTTCATCTATAGAGGTATCTCTATACACAATACCAAGTCTGAGCTTCCTACCAAGTTCGGTTAAATTCCAATCATGGGTTTTGGAGAAGCTGAAAAGTATGTTACCCCCACAGACCCCCTATAGGGCCACCTAGAAAAAGATTCATGAACTTTCATTTTTCGTCTATAGAGGTATCTCCATACACAATACCAAGTCTGAGCTATGCCTGGTTCTGGAGAAGAATATGTTTGAAATTTACATAGCTTTTACAATTGGGGGCCCTCCCCCTAGGCCCCCCTGGGGGCCACATGTACCATTTTAGCAACTTTGGGTCCCCTACCCCTAAGGATGATTCCTACCAAGTTTGGTTGAATTCCGATGTGTTTTGGAGAAGAAGATCAGAATGTACATTTTGCCTGGCAGCCCCCCCCCCCCCCCTCCAGTATGTTACCTCCATAGGGCCCCTATAGGGCCACTCAGGGAAATTTCATGAACAACATTCATTCTTCATCTATAGAGGTATCTCCATACACAATACCAAGTCTTAGCTATGCCTGGTTCTGGAGAAGAAGATGTTTGAAATTTACATTGGGGGCCCTCCCCCTGAGCCCCCCTGGGGGCCACATGTACCATTTTAGCAAATTTGGGTCCCCTACCCCTAAGGATGATTCCTACCAAGTTTGGTTGAATTCCGATCATGGGTTTTGGAGAAGAAGATGAAAATGTAAAAAATAAATGGACGACGCACGACGGACGCCGGACAAATTATGGATGGCGGACAACTTGCCCACCCCCCCACTCCCCCCCCCCCCCTCCAGCATGTTACCCCCACAGACCCCCTATAGGGCCACCTAGAAAAAGATTCATGAACTTTCATTTTTCGTCTATAGAGGTATCTCCATACACAATACCAAGTCTGAGCTATGCCTGGTTCTGGAGAAGAATATGTTTGAAATTTACATAGCTTTTACAATTGGGGGCCCTCCCCCTAGGCCCCCCTGGGGGCCACATGTACCATTTTAGCAACTTTGGGTCCCCTACCCCTAAGGATGATTCCTACCAAGTTTGGTTGAATTCCGATGTGTTTTGGAGAAGAAGATCAGAATGTACATTTTGCCTGGCAGCCCGCCCCCCCCCCCCTCCAGTATGTTACCTCCACAGGGCCCCTATAGGGCCACTCAGGGAAATTTCATGAACAACATTCATTCTTCATCTATAGAGGTATCTCCATACACAATACCAAGTCTTAGCTATGCCTGGTTCTGGAGAAGAAGATGTTTGAAATTTACATTGGGGGCCCTCCCCCTGAGCCCCCCTGGGGGCCACATGTACCATTTTAGCAAATTTGGGTCCCCTACCCCTAAGGATGATTCCTACCAAGTTTGGTTGAATTCCGATCATGGGTTTTGGAGAAGAAGATGAAAATGTAAAAAGTTAATGGACGACGCACGACGGACGCCGGACAAATTATGGATGGCGGACAACTTGCCCAGCCCCCCACCCCCCCCCTCCAGTATGTTACCCCCACAGACCCCCTATAGGGCCACCCAGAAAAAAATTCATGAACTGTCATTTTTCGTCTATAGAGGTACCTCCATACACAATACCAAGTCTGAGCTATTCCTGGTTCTGGAGAAGATGTTTGAAATTTATATAGCTTTTAAACTTGGGGGCCACATGTACCATTTTATCAACTTTGGATCCCCTACCCCTAAGGATGATTCCTACCAAGTTTGGTTGAATTCCGATCATGTGTTTTGGAGAAGATCAGAATGTACATTTTGCTTGGCAGTGCCCCCCCCCCCCTACAGTATGTTACCCCCACAGGGCCCCTATAGGGCCACTCAGGGAAATTTCGTGAACAACATTCATTCTTCATCTATAGAGGTATCTCCATACCCAATACCAAGTCTGAGCTATGCCTGGTTCTGGAGAAGATGTTTGAAATTTACATAGCTTTACAATTGGGGGCCTTCCCCCTGGGCCCCCTGGGGGCCACATGTACCATTTTAGCAACTTTGGATCACCTACCCCTAAGGATGATTCCTACCAAGATTGGTTGAATTCCGATCATGTGTTTTGGAGAAGAAGATCAGAATGTACATTTTGCCTGGCAGCGCCCCCCCCCCTCCAGTATGTTACCCCCACAGGGCCCCTATAGGGCCACTCAGAGAAATTTCATGAACAACATTCATTCTTCAGCTATAGAGGTATCTCCATACACAATACCAAGTCTGAGCTATGCCTGGTTCTGGAGATGTTTGAAATTTACATTGGGGCCCTCCCCCTGGCCCCCCCCCCCCCACATGTACCATTTTAGCAACTTTGGGTCCCCTACCCCTAAGGATGATTCCTACCAAGTTTGGTTGAATTCCGATCATGGGTTTTGGAGAAGAAGATGAAAATGTAAAAAGTTAATGGACGACGCACGAAGGACGCCGGACAAATTTCCATCGCAATAGCTCACTCGAGCCTTAGGCTCAGGTGAGCTAAAAAGCAAATGGATAACACCAATGAATAACATGTATACGATGTAGTGTCCGTAACACCCAACAGGAAATTGTACCTAAGTTATTTTGGACAACTTATGATATGGAACAAGCCTTCCGAACAAGTTGATTTGTTTTTATATGTAATGGGACTAAAGTTTGGAATTTGTCCCATTTACCCGTGTTTGGTTGACTTTTGAAAAAGTTTCAGGTTTTGAAATAAATGCCATTTATCACATTAGACCTTGTGTTGCCGCTGATGTGTATCCTGCATCTATTTTATGGACTGAAGTGAGTTCAAATTGTTTTATTTTTCACAAATGGCCACTAAATTCCTAAAAGAAGTGCAAAATATTAGTGTATTAAGGAAAATAATGTTGGAAAATTCCATTTTTGTAGCTTTGTGTAGTGTACGTAACACCTACCCCACCCAGTTATGTTGCTGTTCATAAAATGATAACCAAGATAGTTCCCTTCAGGATATTGCAGGATATTAACCCTAGGGTATGGATGAACAATTTGGGGCTGATGAAACTACTCTATCGCATACTTCATTTTTGGACCCCAAGTGCAAATGGTTTTGCACCCTGATTGTGGCTACACCGTAACAAAATCCGTTGAGAAATGTGACCATCAGAGCGCACACAAGATTGCACACAAGACATCTAACAAAATATGAACTTTGACCCTATAAAAGACGGAACACTGGAGGCAGCATCACCAACATCTATAGGTTTTCTCGATTATACCAAGAGACACCTTCATGCAAAATTTGAACAAAATTCGTTGGGAAATATGAATGATAGAGTGCACACAAACTATCCCCCTAAATATGGCCTTTTACCCTAAAAAAGGCAGAACACTGGGGGCAGCATCACCAGAAATTATAGCTGTCTAAATTTTACCAAGATACACCTCAATACAAAGTTTGAAAGAAATCCAATGAGAAATGTGACCCGGCGTCGGAACGCTGCTGAATCCAAAGTATCCTCCCTGCGGGGGGATACTAGTACATCACATACACGTACATTAACTGTCAATCTTTAACTAACCCCTGTGTGCTTATCACCAGCATGTATACTCGTGTTTGAGTTAAAACTATGAAGAAAATCTCTCATTATATTCAGAGCATTGATAAATGTGAATACAGTGGAACCTTGTTATAGCAAACTCCTTGGGACCACAGAAATTACCTCTTCATATAGAAACCTTGTTATGAATGCATATCACAGCTCAAAAACAATAGAACACATGTACAAAGAAGTGGGACAGGAAAAATTTGTCAGTGTGTATTCTCATGTTTTTTCCCCTCTGTGTACTGCTATATGTGCAGTAAGAACAGATTTTCTTGAAAAACTCTGATTACATACAGGACACTGAAAACACTTTTCACCACTGTGTATTCTTATATGATTTGTAAGATCAGATGTTCTTGCAAAACTCTGAATAAACACAGAACACTGATAGGGCTTTTCACCAGTGTGTATTATCATATGTGATGTAAGATTAGATTTTCTTGAAAAGCTCTGATTACACACATAACACTGATAAGGCTTTTCACCCGTGTGTATTGTCATATGTGCTGTAAGAAAAGATTTTCTAGAAAAACTCTGATTGCACACAGAACACTGATAAGGCTTTTCACCAGTGTGCATTCTTATATGTGTTGTAAGATCAGATTTTCTTGCAAAACTCCGAATACACACAGAACACTGATAGGGCTTTTCACCAGTGTGTATTATCATATGTGATGTAACATTAGATTTTCTTGAAAAACTCTTCTTACACACAGAACAATGATACGGCTTTTCACCAGTGTGTATTGTCATATGTGCTGTAAGAACAGATTTTCTAGAAAAACTCTTCTTACACACAGAACACTGATAGGGCTTTTCACCAGTGTGTATTATCATATGTGATGTAAGATTAGATTTTCTTGAAAAGCTCTGGTTACACACAGAACACTGATAAGGCTTTACACCTGTGTGTATTGTGATATGTGCTGTAAGATCAGATTTTCTAGAAAAACTCTGATTGCATACAGAACACTGATAAGGCTTTTCACCAGTGTGTATTCTTATATGTGTTTTAAGATGAGATTTTGTTGAAAAGCTCTGATTACACACAGAACACTGATAGGGCTTTTCACCAGGGTGTACTTTCATATGTCCTGTAAGACACCTGAGTGAAAAAGAGTTCCTATTACACTCAGAGCAGTTGAAACCCTTTTCACCAGTGTGCTTTTCTTTATGTATTGGAAGATGATCCATTGAAAAACCTCCTGTGTTACAATAACAGCGATGAGTTTCTCCAATAGAGCATGTTCTATCATGATCTGAATATCCACCACTTTCGGTATCATATACATTTGATTCATCATCATCATCACAGTTTCTTGAGTTGGAGTTGATCTGGAAGTCACATCTACCTTCTGAAGTGGTGCAAGATTCGCTTTGTTTTTCTTCTCTCAAATGAAAAGTACTCTTCTGTCCATAGTCTTTCCTATCAGGTTCTTGTTTGATGTTGGTTTGCTTTCTCTCTGCTGATACTCTGTCTGATGAAGTCTCTATCTGGCATCTCAACCACTGGAGAGGGTTGTCCAAACGAAGAACGTCATCTGCCCAAAATAGTAGATGGAAGTATGAACAATGCAAAATAATCATTATATAATATATTCAACATCATAAATGAATGCTCATGGAAATTTGTGTGTACTATCGTAATAAATCTTAATAATTTTCATACAGATTTGTCATATAGACAGTTTTTACATTACGTACACCAGGGAACATATCTGTATGTTTTGAAAATACTAATTGATGAGAATAGCAAAATGAATAATGAAGTTAAGTCAATCTCTGTTGCAGTGAATAATCTTTTTTGTCAATGGAATATAGAAGAATATTGACACAATTACAATACTGTGTGTGTATGTTATGCATAAACATCAGCAGTAAAATAGAAACGCAACACTGCTAAGGCTTTGATGACACAGGGAAGATGAAAAGATCATCATTTTCATAGCACTTTCTTGCCTGGTAAGAATCAAGTCTACTAATCTACATCTACCTTTCATATGGTGTAAAAAATATATATATATGACATATGTGTACATGTAAAATTCAATATCTAACTAAACGCCGAGTGCTTATTACCAGTATGTATACTTATGTGTATTGAGTTCAAACTATGAAGAAAATCTCTCATTACATTCAAAGCATTGATAAGTGTGTAATACAGTGGAACCTGTTTGGGACCAAAGAAATTACCTCTTTATATAAAAACCTTGTTATACCAGGGCTCAAAAACAATAGAATACATGTTCAAAGAAGTGGGACCGGAAAAATTAGTCAGTGTGTATTCTCATGTCTTATAAGATGAGATTTTCTTGAAAAACTCTTCTTACACACAGAACAATGATACAGCTTTTCACCTAAATGCGTTATCATATGTGATGTAAGATTAGATTTTCTTGAAAAACTCTTCTTAAACACAGAACAATGATAGGGCTTTTCACCCGTGTGTATTGTCATATGTGATGAAAGATAAGATTTTCTTGAAAAACTCGGATTACACGTACACTGATAAGGCTTTTCACCTGTGTGTATTCATATATGTTTTGTAAGATAAGATTTTCTTGAAAAACTCTGATTACACACAGAACACTGATAAGGCTTTTCACATGTGTGCATTATTTTGATATAAAAATCTTGTTATACCAGGGCTCAAAAACAATAGAATACATGTTCAAAGAAGTAGGACCGGAAAAATTAGTCAGTGCGTATTCTCATGTCTTATAAGACGAGATTTTCTTGAAAAACTCTTCTTACATACAGAACAATGATACAGCTTTTCACCTGTGCGCATTATCATATGTGATGAAAGATAAAATTTTCTTGAAAAACTCTTCTTACACACAGAATAATGATACAGCTTTTCACCCGTGTGTATTGTCATACATGTATGTGATGAAAGATCAAATTTTCTTGAAAAACTCTTCTTACACACAGAAAACTGATGTTTTTCACCTGTGTGCAGTATCATATGTGATATAACATTAGATTTTCTTTAAAAACTCTTCTTACACACAGAACAATGATAAGGCTTTTCAACCGTGTGTATTGTCATATGTCATGAAAGATCAGATTTTCTTGAAAATCTCTTCTTACACACAGAAAACTGATGTTTTTCACCTGTGTGCATTATCATATGTGATGTAAGATTAGATTTTCTTTAAAAACTCTTCTTACACACAGAACAATGATACGGCTTTTCAACCGTGTGTATTGTCATATGTGATTTAACATTAGATTTTCTTGAAAAACTCTTCTTTCACACAGAACAATGATACAGCTTTTCACCTGTGTGTATTGTCATATGTGATGAAAGATCAGATTTTCTTGAAAAACTCTTCTTACACACAGAAAACTGATGTTTTTCACCTGTGTGCATTATCATATGTGATGTAAGATTAGATTTTCTTTAAAAACTCTTCTTACACACAGAACAATGATACGGCTTTTCAACCGTGTGTATTGTCATATGTGATTTAACATTAGATTTTCTTGAAAAACTCTTCTTTCTCACAGAATTGTAAAAATCAGCACTGATTTTCTTATTTACTATATAAATCTATATACCTACCTATTATGCCTGTAGTCTTGACTACGGGACCCCTTCGAGAATTTAACACACATGAGTCACAATATTGTGCGCACCCCCCGTAATCCTATTGTCCCCTTCGCCACTCACGCGCGTCAACACGCTACGGCCATCTTCCTCTTTTGCGAGCAATCTCAAGTAGAAACATGTTGCTTGCAAGGTGAGGGGAAGGAGGGAGGGTCATAGGTAGGTATATAGATTTATATAGTAAATAAGAAAATCAGTGCTGATTTTACAAATTTACTGCAATAAATCATATATACCTACCTATTATGCCAGACCAGCGCCAACTCAAAGACCGGGAGGCATGTTTCGAGCAGAAGGGAATAGGATTACACCAAAAACTACAAAGAAGACACAGCGGCCTTCAAGGTGGCTGACGCAAACAAAGCTTCACCTGCGGGAACATCCCTAAGGTAGCAAGAAATGAAGGAATTGGGCGAACGCCAATAAGCAGCCTTCAAAATAACAACAAGCGCCACACCTTGAAACAGAGCCCAAGAAGTGCTGACACGAGTATCATGAGCACGAGGCTTACTGTCGGATAAAAGAGCCTCTGTGCCAGCGGCCCTAATAGCTTCAACGATCCATCTAGAGATGGAAACAAGAGAGGCAGGAGAAAAAAAGGCTCTCTAGTGATCAGGAACAACTGATCATCCTTACGATAAGACTTAGTCTTATCAATATACCATTTGAGAGCCCTTACAGGACACCAAACTTTGTCCTCACGCACCAAAGAAAAGTTAGAAAGCGGACAAAGAAACATCTCAACAGGGCCAGAGGCAGCTGTCTGATTCTTGGCAACAAAAGAAGCCCTAGGAATCAATCTAACGCCTTTTCTCTCCCAGCGAATATGACCAGGAGTAAGACAGAGAGCATGAAGAGTACTGCGCCTCTGCCCAGAGGCAATAGCTACCAAAAAGAGCGTCTTAACCGTAAGATGATGAAGCGAAGCTTCACCTAACGGTTCGAAAGGAGGTTTCGCCAAGGCCTCCGGGACCTTAGGCAGACTCCAAGACGGCACTAACTTAGAAAAAGAAGGTCGTTTCAGAAAGAACGAACGAATCAAACCACTTAGTAGCGGGGAATTGGAAATCCCCGAACCAACCGAGAAACCCGAATGAATGGCCCCGATCGCCGAACGGTAGCCTCGGATAGTAGAGATAGATCTCCCTTTGTCAAATAACGAGATTAAGAAATCCGCAATTGAACCAATAGGAGCCTTAGAAGGGGTTTGATTTCTCTCTTTGCACCAAAGGAAAAAGACCGAGAGACGGGAATTGTAAATTCCCTAGTAGAAACCCTACGACTGGACATTAAAAAGTCCGCGGCTCTATCAGAGAGACCCCCGACTGTCTTGCAGATTCCCTGACAGGGGCCAAGCAGTCAAATGAAGAGACTCCGGACTGTGGTGAAAAATCCCCGATAGGGGCTGTAACACCAGATCCGCTCTTAACGGGAGAACGAACGGTTGAGCCCTTAGGAGGCTCATAAGTTCTGGAAACCAATTCCTCCTGGGCCAAAAGGGAGCTATTACAAGCACCCGCGCCCGATCTTCCCTGATTTTCCGCAAGACACGCGGAATCAGTTGGAAGGGAGGAAAGGTGAATCCCTGAAGGTTCTCCCAGCTGAGGGAGAAAGCATCGAGAGCCCATGCTCCCTGATCGCGAACACGGGAGCAATACTTCGGCAGCTGGTGATTTAGCACCTACGCAAATAGATCCACTTCCAGTGGACCTAGGCAACTGCGAATGCGGCAAAATACCTCCGGATGGAGCGTCCATTCCGATGGAAGATACCTGCCCCGAGACAGAAAATCCGCAAAGAGGTTTTCCCGACCGGGGATGAAAGAGGCCACGGGTGTGATTGCCATGCGACGACACCACCTCCACAGCTGAGCTGCTAGGGCATTCAGGGCAACCGTACGAGTGCCTCCCTGCCGATTGATATATGCCGCCACAGTAACATTGTCCGTGAGAATCAGAACCGAACGACTGAGAAGTCGACTTCTGAAATGGAGCAAGGTCAACAGAACTGCCATAAACTCCAGGACATTGAAATGAGGAAGAGTCCCAAGATGAGACCAATCCCCCGCAACCGTGCTGCCGTTGCAGTGTCCTCCCCACCCCAACCGAGAGGCGTCCGTCGAAACCGATATCGACGGAAGAGGGGCAGAGAAGGACCTGCCTCGCGCGAGAAACACCTCGCTCGTCCAACAAGAGAGAAGAGACTTGAACCTTACTGGTACTGGAATCCAGACCAAAAGAGAGTCTTTTCCCGGCTTGAAGAACCTGAGGAGATGTCTCTGAAAGGGTCTCATGAGGAGCCGGCAGTCCTCTAAAACATCGACTAGACTGGCTAGATAACCTAGAAACTGAAGCCACTGTCTGGCCGAGACTCTTCTGGCCAGCAAGAGCTTGCGAGCCGCAGAGACAATGGTGAGAATCCTGTCTCGACTGGGCCGAGCCAACTGATTCCTTATGTCTATTCGCCCCCAGAAAAAACTGGGCTGCGAGTGGGAACTAACTCTGACTTTTCCCAATTTATTAGGAAACCTAAGTCTTGAGTAAGATTGACGAGCAAACTAGTCTCGTCCAACAAACAATCGCGCAACTCCGCTAGGAGAAGCCAATCGTCCAGGTAGCAAAAATAGCCGAAGGCCGCATCGCCTCAGAGAGGCTGCCAGCACGGCTACAACCTGAGTAAGAACCCGAGGGACTGGGCACAGCCCGAAGGGAAGAGTGCGAAAACGATAAGTCTCTGAGAGGAAGAAAAACCCCAGAAGATCGCGCAAAGCGCGATGAACGGGAAAGTGGAAATACGCATCTTCGAAAACTATCAAGACCGCGTAGTCCTTCCTCTTGATCAACGGGAGAATGGAGGCGAGAGTCTCCATCCGAAAAAGTACTGAAGTTTTCCCGAGCGCTTGGGAATAACAAAAGTCGGAGAAAGGGAAAAAGACAGCCTGTGAGGTGACCGAGTTCCTATAACACCTCCGGGGAGCGGGGCGGACAGATCTATGAAGAATCCGTCTCGTCCGTCAAAGAGAACAAAAGCGTCCGCGGAGATGGCCTCCCAAGCGGGGAGAAAGGAACGAAGACAGCCACCAACCAATACTCTGCGACGGTACATGACCGAGGCAGCTGCAGTGGAAAACTATGACCACTGCAAACCAAACATGACGCTCAAAAAGAAGCACCGCTTCAATGCATCCAAAATCCAGCTAGAAATCCTCCGCAAGAGAAAAACGCTCGGAGGAATCCCGCTGCCTGAACCCAAGCAAAGTCGAACCCTGCGCGCGGGTTGACTAAAAGTCAGGGAAAGTTTAGAACAGAGCAATCGCTTCTACCCCACAAAGGGAGAGCAACTAAGGCTCTGCCTGCCCCAGCGATTCGGAGACCGAAGCTTGAGAGGCCGCTTCCAAAACTGGATTCGCCTGAAATGATCGTGACAAAGAATCACGAACAAAGGCCGAAACGGTCGGATTCACGCATGAACCGCCATAAGCCTCCTCACCCGACGGAGCCCCGAGGCTGCGAGACTAGGAGGCTCATGTGATCTCATCACAGACAAAGAAGAATAAACCATAAAAGGCTAATTAGTCTCGATGTCCGACCCAAAAAAGGGACAAGAGCAGGGGATGTGAATCCTGGTACAAGGGACCAACCCTGAGTCTGGGCAAAGCCCATCTCACACTGAACATCTCAGCTTGAGAGACCGGAGGGTTAGCTAAACCCGATGGGCAAGAGGCAGGCAAAGCCTTGCCTCTTTTAGCCCCTTCCCTAGGCTTCTGATTGGCCCAAAAAGAGCCTAAGTCGAAACCCGCTTTTCAGAGCGTTTATTCGGTTTCGTTCGGATCCCCGAAGCCCTTCGGGAACACGAACCGAACCCTCCACTGAGGACGCTCACCTCCCTTTATGGGAGAAGTGCGCTGAGGGTATTGAACCCAAAGACGCGCACCAATTACCCATATCGGCCGAGCAAGGAGATGCAACAGCCATGGGCCGGACGCCAAGGCGCCCAGAGCAAGGGCGGACCGGGATGACCCGGCAAAGGAACGCCAACAAAGGACTCAGCAGGAATCCCGCTGCTTAAACCAACGCGAAGTCGAACTCTGCGCGCGGGTTGACTAAAATTCAGAGAGATATCTGGATAACAAAGCAATCGCTTCCACCCCACAGAGGGCGAGCGATTGAGACTCCGCCTGCCCAAGCGATTCAAAAACGAAGCTTGAGAAGCCAGCTCCAAATCTGATTCCACCCGAGTGGAAAGAGACAAAGGAACGCTAACAAAGGCCTCAGCAGGCAGAGCCCCGCATGGTTCAACGAAAGTCTCCTCGCCCAGCGGCGCCCCAAGGGCCGCGGGAATAGGAGGCACATGCGAAACCGACTCAGACAAAGACAAATCCAACACAAAAGGCTGATTAGTCTCAAAGTCAGACCCCTGAATAGGGACAGAAGTCAGGGTTGAAGTAGCCGGTACAAAGGCCCAACCCTGATTCTGAGCAAAAGCCCGCATCATGCTGAACATGTCAGCTTGAGAGGAGCTAGCTGGGTTAGCCAGGCCAGACGGGCAAGAGGCCGGCAAAGCCTTGCCACTTTTTGCCTTCTTCTTGGCCTTTTTCTTGGCTGGCTCGACAAGAGTCGTAGCCGAAACCATTTTGTTAGAACGCTTAATCGGATTCATTCGGATCTCCGAAGCCACTTCGGAAACACGAACCGATCCCTCCGCGGAGGGACGTTCACTTCCCAAAAAGGGATTGGAGCGCTCATGGCGTAAGCCTAGAGAATCGCCCAAATCACCCATATTGGCTAAGCAAGAAGATGCAGTAGCCATGGGTTGGGAGCTAAAAGCCCCCAGTGCGTGGGCAGACCGAGATGACTCGGTATGTGCCCGATGACTACTAAAGGCGTGTGAACCCGCTATTGGACCGCTCGAAAGCAGCAATAGGGGAGCACTAGTAGTCACGCACTCAGGTGAAAACACCTGTTGCTCCGAAGAGCGTCCATAATTGTTAGCTCGAGCATTCCCATCAGCTGGCAACTGAGACAGCCCAGAAAGTACTCGTTCCCCCATATGGCGTTTGCCGGGGGCTAGGGTTTTAGAACCCAGACCAACATGGACTAAGCCCGTGGGTTGCCCTGCAGTAGTGGGGCGCGTCTCCCCTAACGGATCAGAGCGAGTGAACGCTACCGTACGGGAAACAGCCCCCCCCCCCTCTGGTCTCAGCGACCGGGGGATTGGATTCGAGATATCCAAACCACTAGAATCTGACGCCACCCACCCGGAGTTGACAATCCCGATTCAGTTAACGCCACCCGTCCCGAAGCCGCAAGCTCCGAAACTGGCAAACTCTGCAAGGGAACACCACTAGGCAACTTACCTTTAGCCCTCCTCCCTCCCCCGCGTACCGCTGTACTCGGGGGAGTTCTGGAAGGCCGAGTCGTCTTGCTAGACAACTCTTCGGAAGAAGCAGGTCTCCTTGACCCAGCTGCTTCTTCTTCCGAATTCATACCACTGCAATAAAACAGACAATAAAGTATACTTTTCAAAATAAGAAATACTTCAACTGAATGCAGTAAATAAAACTAAAGTTTATTTGGGAGATACGCACTAAAGAAATTTTCAGAGCCTAAAAACCGTAAGAACAAACACCGAACCCAAAGGCTCAGTGACAAACGGAAACACCCGCAAACACAGAAATATCTACGTGGGGCTGACCGTGAAAGAGAAAAATAAATGCCAAGAAAGGGAATCAAAAAATCCCTTGCAATCGGCAAGAGTGACTACTAAAACACAAAGTACTATAATCTAAACGAATATAGGTACCTAAAAGTGCTTTAAATGTGCGAAAAAGCGCACCTAAAGGATACTATACGACCTGATTTCAGGAGCGCTGTGACTATACGTCCTATCTCGTCGGGGGCGAGCAAGAAAGAGGAAGATGGCCGTAGCGTGTTGACGCGCGTGAGTGGCGAAGGGGACAATAGGATTACGGGGGGTGCGCACAATATTGTGACTCATGTGTGTTAAATTCTCGAAGGGGTCCCGTAGTCAAGACTACAGGCATAATAGGTAGGTATATATGATTTATTGCAGTAAATCAATGATACAGCTTTTCACCTGAGTGCATTATCATATGGGATGTAACATTACATTTTCTTGAAAAACTCTTCTTACACACAGAACAATGATACGGCTTTTCACCCGTGTGTTTTGTCATATGTGATGAAAGATCAGATTTTCTTGAAAAACTCTGATTGCATACAGAACACTGATAAGGCTTTTCACCTGTGTGCATTATCATAATTATGTGATGTAAGATTAGATTTTCTTGAAAAACTTTTCTTACACACAGAACAATGATGTTTTTTCACCTGTGTGCATTATCATATGTGATGTAAGATTAGATTTTCTTGAAAAACTGTTTTTACACACAGAACAATGATAAGGCTTTTCACCTGTGTGTATTCTTATATGTGATGTAAGATTAGATTTTCTTGAAAAACTCTTCTTACACACAGAACAATGATACGGCTTTTCACCCGTGTGTATTTTCATATGTGATGAAAGATCAGATTTTCTTGAAAAGCTCTGATTACACACAGAACACTGATAAGGCTTTTCACCTGTGTGTATTGTCATATGTGATGTAAGATTAGATTTTGTTGTAAAACTCTTCTTACACACAGAACACTGATAAGGCTTTTCACCCGTGTGTATTCTTATATGTCTTGTAAGATCAGATTTTCTTGAAAAGCTCTGATTACACACAGAACACTGATAAGGCTTTTCACCTGTGTGTATTGTCATATGTGATGTAAGATTACATTTTGTTGAAAAACTCTTCTTACACACAGAACAATGATAAGGCTTTTCACCAGTGTGTACTTTCATATGTCTTGTAAGACCCCTCTGTGAAAAAAAGTTCCTATTACACTCAGAGCAGTTGTAACCCTTTTCAACAGTGTGCTTTGTTTTACGTACTGCAAGATGATCCATAGAAAAACCTCCTGTGGTACAATAAGAACAGCGATGAGCCTTTCCAACAGAGCATGTTCTATCATGATCTGAATATCCACCACTTTCAGTATCATATACATTTGATTTATCATCATCACAATTTCTTGAGTTGGAGTTGATCTGGAAGTCACATCTACCTTCTGAAGTGGTGCATGATTCGCTTTGTTTTTCTTCTCTCAAATGAAAAGTACTCTTCTGTCCATAGTCTTTCCTATCAGGTTCTTGTTTGATGTTGGTTTGCTTTCTCTCTGCTGATACTCTGTCTGATGAAGTCTCTATCTGGCATCTCAACCGCTGGAGAGGGTTGTCCAAACGAAGAACGTCATCTGCCCAAAAAAGTAGATGAAAGTTTGAACAATGCAAAATAATCATTATATAATATATTCAACATCATATATGAATCCTCAAATTTGTGTTCGCTAAATCTTGATATAAAATAAGATTTTTCATACAGATTTGTCATTAAAATGTTTATACGTTACATACACCAGGGAACATACCTTTGATACTGTATGTTTTGAAAATAATATTGATGATGAATAGCAAAATGAATAATGAAGTTAAAGTCAATCTCTGTTGCAGTGAATAATCTTTTTCATCAATGGAATATACAAGAATATTGACACAATTACAATTTTGTGTATGTATGTTATGTATTAACATAAGCAGTAAAATAGAAACGCAACACTGCTTAGGCTTTGATGACACAGGGAAGATTAAAAGATCATCATTTTCATAGCACTTTCTTGCCTGCTAAGAATCAAGTCTACTACATCTACCTTTCATATGGTGTAAAAAAAATATATATCACATATGTGTACATGTAAAAGTCAATATCTAACTAACCCCTGAGTGCTTATTACCAGTTACTTCTCTCTTCAAAATTTGTGTTTGTTTCCCATTTTTTCTACGTTTATGTATTGCTTCGTGACATGTTTTGTACGTCAAAATGTCTGTGAACATCTGGTGTATATCGTGGATCATCTTTATCGTGATAAATCTTGTGATTTTCCCAAAATGTGAATGCTATGGAAATGGTTACAACATCTTTACGTACGAACGCCAAGTTCTGTATAAAATCGCCACAACGGACTTGACGAGGCTCCAGTCGCCTGAACTACCGGGCTGGGTCCCATTACGACATGGCCAAGATGGAAGTGATCCCGGCTGTGCAACCAAGCGTAGCCAGCGGAACCGGGAAAGAAAGGCAGCGTGAGACAGCGTGTTCGCCGACGCGGTAATAAGCCCTCGCTTCCAACCATCACAATGGTGAATGTACGGTCGATAAACAACAAAATCGATGAGATTAGGGGGCTCGCCCGTTACAACTGTGACTTTCGGCAATCTAGCTTGCTATGTCTCACAGAAACATGGCTGGCACCCTCCACCCCTGACGGCGTTATTAATATCGACGGCTTCCAGGTAATCCGGATGGATAGATCGCAAGCTGCGACAAAGAAGGCAAAGGGCGGCGGGGTCTGCATCTACATGAATGAGAACTGGTGCCGAAATTACACCATTCGGTCGCAGGTATGTCAGCCCAACGTTGAACTCCTGTATGTATCATATCGGCCATTCTACCTCCCCAGAGAATTCGGCCAGGTTCATGTCCTGGCAGTGTACGTCCCCCCTGACGGTGACGCGGAGGTTGCAGCGGCTACGATCTCGGACACTGTAAATACCATATCAACGCTTTCTCCTGATGCTCCAATTATAGTATTGGGGGATTTTAATCACTGCCGCCTCGAGGACACGCTCCCCAACTTTCAGCAAGTGGTCGACTGCTCTACTCGAGGCAACAATGTCCTGGATCGTTTCTACTGCTCCATCGGCGACGCGTACAAAGCGATTACGCGCCCAAGTATTGGAAAGTCTGATCATCTTGTTGTACATCTACTACCGAAATATAGGCAGCTCATCAAAAGGGAAAAAGTTCAGAGAAAGTGCATCAAAGTATGGAATGAGTCTGCAATTGAAAAATTGAAAAAGTGCTTTGAAATCACGGACTGGGACCTACTTATTTCTAGCGCTTCGAGTCTAGATGAAGCGGTTGGTATTGTAAACAGTTATATTCTTTTTTGTCAAGATTTGCATATTGATCAGAAGGAGTTAAAAATTTTCCCAAATCAGAAACCATGGATCAGGAAGAATCTAAAATACTTGTTTGTTCAAAGAAATAGAGCCTTCCTAGAAAACAAAGATCACGAGCTTAAGGACATTAACTTAGATCTAAAAACACTCGCGATGCATGGAAATGTATGAAAGAAACGACTGGATATAAACAAAAATCAAAATCTCCTGTAGTGAAAGACTCAGTATATGATACAGCTAATGAGTTTAACAGATTCTATGCTAGGTTTGATGATAAAAGTTTTGAAGTTGAAAATGCCACCATAGTAAATGAGTTGAAAAGTCTAAATGATATGCCTATTGAATGTCAATTTACAGATGTAGTAAAGTACTTTAGCTGTATAAACCCCAGGAAAGCCATGGGACCTGACAGTATTTGTGGCAAAGTGCTCAAAACATGTGCAAGGCAACTTGCTGTTCCTTTCGCCAGCCTCTTTCAAGAGTCACTGAATCAAAACTATGTCCCAAAATGTTGGAAATCGTCTACCGTCATTCCAGCAGCAAAAACACCCCGGGCCTCTGAGCTGAATGATTATCGGCCCATAGCCCTCACTTCCTTGGTCATGAAAACTTTAGAATGTCTGATTCTCCAGAAGCACTTACTGCCACAAATACTGCCACACATTGATTCACAACAATTTGCTTATCAACCTAAAAAGTCTGTTAACGATGCCATCTTATACAATTGCTCGGCATGTCGACAAACTTGGCCACTATGTTCGCACTACTTTTGTAGATTTCTCTTCGGCTTTCAACACCAAGCAACCCCACATACTAATGCAAAAACTCAGTAAGATGAATGTTAGACCCTCACTGATACTGTGGTTGCATGATTTTCTGACAGGTCGATTCCAAAGGGTTCAATTATTGAATGTTCTTTCGGATTTTATAAACATCAATACTGGGTCACCACAGGGATGTGTGCTTTCTGCACCGCTATTGATTCTGTACATGAACGATTGTATATCATCCTCTGCAGATGTCAGTATGATTAAATATGCAGATGACACGGCTATTATCGGTCTGATTTCAAGAAACAACGAGCAAAATTATAAAGAAGAATTGCTTGTGTTTGAAAAATGGTGCGATGAGAACTTTTTGGTTTTAAATACTAGTAAAACGAAAGAGATGATAACCGATTTCCGTTCTATGAAACAAAACAATGTAAATCCGATAACAATGAAGGGCAAGACTATAGAAGTAGTTGATAGTTTTAAGTACTTGGGAACAACTGTTGACAATAAACTGTCATGGATCGACCAATGTCAGATTGTGTATACAAACGCACAGCAACGGTTATACTTTCTGAAAAAGATGTACTCATTTCACGTTGATAGGACAATTCTCCTGTTGTTCTACAAATCAGTAATTGAAAGCGTAATTCTGTCTAGTTATGTAGTTTGGTTTGGAGCATGCAGAAAGGAGGACTTTAAACAATTGAAAAAAATCCCCAGGCACGCGAAGGAAATTATAGGCGAAAGACTAATTTGAATGAGGCATGTACCTCTCTGATTTTGAAACAGGCTGAAATTATCTTTGAAAATACAAATCACCCTCTCCATTCCTATTATACTGTCATGCGTTCTGGAAAACGGTTTCGATCGGTAGGATTTCGTACAAATCGTTTTGGAAACTCATTTATCCCGCTGTCAATACGGGAATACAATAAACTCAAGTAACAAAGCTATACAATTATCGTCCCGCTATACATGCAACTCACCAGACTAGACATTATTGACTTGTATTATCCTCATATTTTTTTTTTTTTTTTTTTTGTGTTGACTCTATATAGAAACCTAATTTGTATAGCAATCTAAACCTAAATTGAAAATCTTTCCTTTCTGATGAGTTTAGGCTGAAAAAATATGCTGATTGTAGTACGTATAATTCTGTATGTTTATGACCACATATGACTACATGTTCATAACTTGTGTAATTTTGTTTATTTATATGAATGTTATGTACTTTTGTAAGCCAACAAAGCAAATTTCCTTAATTGGACGAATAAATTATCTATCTATCTATCTATGTATACTTATGTGTATTGAGTTCAAACTATGAAGAAAATCTCTCATTACATTCAAAGCATTGATAAGTGTGTAAAACAGTGGAAAGTGTGTAAAACAGTGGAACCTGTTTGGGACCAAAGAAATTACCTCTTTATATAAAAACCTTGTTATACCAGGGCTCAAAAACAATTGAATACATGTTCAAAGAAGTGGGACTGGAAAAATTAGTCAGTGTGTATTCTCATGTCTTATAAGATTAGATTTTCTTGAAAAACTCTCCTTACACACAGAACAATGATAAGGCTTTTCACCCGTTTGTATTGTCATATGTGATGTAAGATATGATTTTTTTGAAAAACTCTGATTACACACAGAACACTGATAAGGCTTTTCACCAGTGTATATTATTATATGTCTTGTAAGAACAAAAACTCTGATTACATACAAAACAAATGGTTGTAAATTTTGTGATGTACAGAACAATACACATCATCAAAGATGTACAATGTGTCAACATGTACAATATACTTGCATTCCATGGGAAATTCTGAAATCTTTTGATTAATCAAAGAGGTGTTGTGGTCTAGTAAATAAGTGCCCAGACTGTGAAACACAAGGTACAGGGTTTGAATCCCTGGTGCATCACTAATTTCTTTTGGCAGGACATTAATCTACATTTGTCACAAGCAACCCAGGTCAGGTATAAATGGGTTCCTGGCAGGAATTAATTCCTTGAATGCTAGAGCATCGTTAGAGCAGCCATGCTAAAACCGAGGTAATAATTGTTGAGCGCCAGGATTGTCTTCACTTCTTCTCAAATAAGTTCAGTGGTTTCTAGCAGATAACAAGCAGACCCTAAACACAATCCCTATAGCACCACCACCAATCACAACATGTTCTATAATTTAGTGGATAAGTTTGTTATTGGTGCATATTTAAGGTCTGAGATGAACCCCACTGCACCCAGTATGATCCGACTGTGATCAAATTTTGAGAGAAATTGCAATATCATGAAATTTTGAACAATTAAAAATAAAGATGAATTCTTGACCGCGCGCAGTCAAAATTTATGCCTCCACCACTGCTAGATGAGAAATATTTCACACATTCATGTTGAATTTTCAAAATTTTGTATAAAAAATTTAATTAAATATTTCACAAGATCACAAGCAGAGTTGTCATATGACTGAATTCCCTAATCTAATCAGATCATTGTCACCCTAGTATGCATACATGTACCAATTTTGAAGTTAAAATGTTAAAACTGTGCTCAATTTATGGCAAGAACAGTCTATTTATACAGGTATATAACATCCTCTGTGACATTTAACCTTTGGACCCCTGACCCCCAAATCTAATCAATCACTGTCACCCAATTACATACATGTGTGCAAAGTCTGAAGTTGATCCATTATATCGTTCTTGAGTAAATGTGAGAACCATTTATTTCCAGGTACCTCTTTGACCTTTGACCTTGTGACCCCAAAATCTAATCAGATAATCACCTCTCCCATATGCAAGCATGAGCCAAGTTTGAAACTGATTCGCCAAATGGTTAAATTATAACAAAAACATTCCATTTTCATATATACAATGACCTCTGTGACCTTTGACCTTGTGACCCGCAAATCTAATCAAATCACCTCTCCCGTATGCTTGGGAGTCTTGTGAATGGTCTGACATTACTGTGTTTCATAGCAGGTTGATTTTTTACTCTGAACAAAATGCCCAAAATACCTAAAAATTATGATTTTACCATTCATGTGACCGTTATGAACCTCAATAAGGACAATTTGACATGTTGATATTTTCATATCATTTGATATTGCACGTGTTTAACAAAAATCGGAAGGCAGTCAGATGGTATAGTGTGCAGTGGGCTTAATTTAACAACAGGACAGTGCATTTACCTAGATGTATGGATGACTGTGTAGTAGCATTCATACCAGAGATGTCTTCTTGTAAACATGGTTCCAACGGTTCTTCTTTCTTGATATAAAAGATCTCATATCCACTGTCTTTTTCTGCTTGCTGCTCTTGAATATCATGGTGCTCTGGAGGAAGAAATGAGAAAACAGTGACAAAGAAAACAGTCAAGCGATATACCCGGTATGTCTTTCAAAATGAAATGCAAACTCCAGTAAATTACATGCCTCGAGTCACTGAAGGATGAAAGAGACCAGAGAGAGAGACGGGCACATTCATTGAACTATAAAATTGGTGAGACCTCAATGATATATGCTAATGAGCCTCACTCCACAATTTATTGAGTCGTTGGGATCGCTCATCATCAATTTTTTTTAGGACAGATCTGAACAATAAAATCTGTGAGCCAATAATTGCACTCCTTTGATGTGTAGTGTGTGGTAGAAGGGATGGAGCAAATGTCGATAATGTTTGATTGAAAGAACCAACAATCTTATTGTTGCGAAAATCAGCAAGGTCAAACCACTTTTTGTCATTGTTATCAATACCTTATATGTGCATATAGTTTTTTATCACTATTGGTGAGGTTTGACCAAGCCGTAATTTATACCAGCCCCTAGAGAGGTACCTTCTTGATGACATGCTCCTGACAAGTCTCCTTCCTTCAAGTAGTAGATCTCGGATTCATCAGTTTCTTCTGACTGCTGCTCCTGAAATCCTTCTTTTTTTGTCAGATGAGAGGTCCTCTTCTTCCTACAGACTTTTTTGTCAGGTTCTTGATTGATGTTGGTTTGAAGGTGCTTCCTCTTCTCTGATACTGATGATGTCTGGTCTTCATCTTGTAGATGTGTTTCTATGCAGTCTTCTTCCTTCATATAGTAGATTTTGTATTTATTCTCTGCTGATGGCTGCTCCTCATCTCCCTGAGTTCCATCCAAACTTTCATTTTGCTCTGTACACAAAGTTACATAAGTTCCATTATCAATCATGATGATGTCTATAATTTGAGGTATCGACTATAAATAAAACTATTTAGCCACTAGAGGGCATCAACAGATGTTTATCAAATATTTGCTTTTGATTGGTCAACATAGGGTGCGGGGAGCTGTGGGTTCAGCTTTCGGTTGTATTGTCTACTTCCGGTCTTATCCCTTACAGTACATTTCTAACGTACATGTATGGCATAATACAGTCCCTCACTTTTCCTCTGACTAGCACTTTGCTGCTTTGCAATTTGGAACCCAATGACACTTCTGTACGATTCAAATCAATATTTAAGTCAATTTAAATGGCGTTTAGACCCATTATTGACTAAAACACATCAGCTATTCAATAGGTAAACTCATAACTCACACTTGTACCAGCAATTATCTTACAGCTATTGACAAAATATGTTTGTCATTTGCAGTTACCCATACAATTAGTTTGAATCGTTTGTATTAACTTTGTAAATATTATTTGAACTATGTTGTATTTATATTGTTTGGAAATGAAAATAAATTAAATGAAATGAAATGAAATCCTTCAATTTGCAAAGGGGCTATACCAGTACATTCTGTTCTAAAAACAGTCAGATTTCAGTTTACCTCATGTTTGCATTTTGAATTGTGAAAAAAAAATTCAAGAGTTTGCCTTTATAATTTAAGAAACTTCAAACCAGCTTTTGCTATGGTATTAAGTTGGCAAACAATTCTACTTTTATGAGAAAAATCATTGATTTTTAGTCTTTAAAAAAATCTTATGTGAAGGAAAAAAAGAATCTGTTTCAGAATGAGATAAAACCATTTTACGTAGTTATGACCTACATTATTTGTATGAATATTAAACAAATTTTTCATGACTTTTCTTGTACCTTGCTTGATTGTCCACAGATCAGGATCAGTATCCAGGTATCCTGCATCCATCACCTCTTTCTTGATTTTATCTGAAAAACAAAAAAAAAATACTTCTACACAAGGTGATTTTGTCATTTTTATTTTCATTGTCATTGGTGCATTTAATACAGGTCTACATGTAGGTCTACATTTTACTTTTGATATACATGTAAGCTGTGAAGAGTGAAAATAAAAATAGTTGGTTCCAACTGGACAATTTTCATTTTCCTATATGAATAAATATCAAAAATATTGACAAAAGGAAAGGCCAGTTTGAAGGGGGTGTGACTGGACCCCCTTTCTTGCCAGCGAATTCTGAATACATCTCCCTCACGTTTGAAGAGAGATTTCCACCTATTAACAAATAGACCTATATGTTGTTGGTGAATGGAAAAAATTCCTCCCAAACCTCCTTCCCCCAGCCCGGAAAAGGATCATACAAAAGTTGGTTTCAGGCTGAATTCTCCAAAAGGATCTTTATCACCTTGATCAAGTGAAATTTTCAGGCTAGTTTTGTCCGGCAATCTTGCTTCTGCAAGACACTGCTGGAGATACACACCGGCAATGGGAGGCAATTCTGTGTGTGGTATGGAGTGGAGGTTATAACCATGCATATATGGTACAGTCAATCCACAGCGCGAGATAATTCGCTTCCTTTTATTCAGGCGTGTGCATGAGCGGTTGGCACTTGCATGTAATGAGTAATGCATAGGGTTGTTCCGATCTTTGATTTTGACGTGAAGAATAGCTCATTTTGCATGATTTTGGTCACATATCAAAGCCAAGACTTTTGAGTTGTTTGTTCATGAGGATTCAGGGATGGATGTTCCGGCTTGGATATACATGTATGATGTCATGATATAATCATGATGATCATCATGAATTGATGATATGATTATATGAGTTAATGAACGTAATGATATGATCATGTGAAACGATGAAGTTAAGGTCGGGCAGGGAAGAAAATTTGGCTTGATGATATTTTTTGATGAATGATGAGTTTGATGAAAGATGATATTGATGGTGATAACTGTTTTAACGATATGGTTATCAAGATAATGATATGATTGATGATTATGATCATAATAATCATGATATGAAAATGGTGCTGGGCCAAAACCACTAAATCGGCTCAATTAGAAAATCAGAAAGGGTAAAAATAAAACCTCATGAAATTTGGTTCGTCTTCAGAGCACACGAAGGACATAATGCCAGAATACAATCCAGGAAAATATGATCACGTAATATTGTTGTTTTATTAAGTTACACATATTTCAAATTGACTGTGTTAAGTACACACTGTAACATACGTTACCAACATCATTAGAGAAACATTGTGAAAGTCAGAAAAAACTGCAAAAACCATCACCTGCAGAAAAGGTTAGTTCAAAGTCATCCATTTCAAGATTCATCACATTTATCACCGAGGGTTTGCTTACAAAAACCACGCTTTGATCTGAAAAAGTGTTATCAAACACTTGTTTTCGTGAAGCAATGAAAACTTTATGATATATTCACCTGGTGAAATACAAAATTAAGATTCGGATGTCCCTTAAATATCAAATCCATGTTAATACCCATCGGAATTTGGGTGGTTACCATTTGCACAGTATTTATTGATATAATATGACTAACGGTGGTTCATGTTTCGGTAATGTAGGTTTCCAATTTCAAGTAACGTAAGTTACGTGTCTTGTTCTTATACTGAATGAATGTTTAGCATATTATATATATATAATTTATCTAACAGTCATGAATAATCAGTAAACAATTAACAATTTTTTAACAAAAATTATTAACAGCAATTTTTAGAACGTCAACTAATCATCATACTTAAACTTGTTTTAGTGAAGCATATATTACGATTATATTCCCACCTGGTAAAATGAAAAATTAAGATTCAGATGTCCCTAATGACATCAAGTGCATGTTAATAGTTTAATACACATTGGAATTTAGGTGGATACAATTTTGAACATTAATTTATTAATATTATATTAGGCCTACATACTGTCGTTCATGTTTCGAGAACATAAGTTTCCAACTTTAAGTAACGTAGGTTACATGTTTTCCTGCAACACTGAATGAATACTTTGGGCATACAACTCTTTTTCAACAATCAATAGGCAACAATTCCTTAACGACAATCATCAAAAGCAACTAAGAACGTCATCATATCTAACGGCTTCTATTGAACAGGATGGCAACTCTTGTCGCGAAATCAATGCAAGGCAACTTCAGTTGTCTATACTGCATGTCATATACTAGTACATCATTGCCACTTGGGAGAGTTCCTCTACAATTACAATAACCGTTCATCAACAATGAAACAAATATTTGGGGAAGGAACTCCCGGCCAGCTCTGACAAATGTATCATGATTTTGATGAAGCTAATCAGTGGCGGATCCAAGGGGGGGCACAGGGGCCACAAGGGTTACAGAATTTTAGAAACGGAATAAGAGTAATTGATTTTCTAAATTCGGCATTATTTGAGAAAATATATAAATCTTTCAGTAAATATTTCACATCCATAACTTGGCAAAAGAGAAGAAAAATTCACGCAGTACTGTTTTGGACATCATAAACATTTTCACATGAACAAAATATTATTATTCTAAATCAGAACATATTTAGTAAAGCCTTTTACTGTTAAGTGCATACTTTTTGAAACCTACGTTACTATTTGTGAAACTTACGTTACTGCTACATGGATGGATGATAGCTGACCTTACTATAAATTAAAATATCATCCACCTTAATGAATCGTCTTATTTGAGAGTTTTAGATATTGGGTGGACATCCAAGGGTAGAATAGAGATTACTAAGAGACATAACATACTAATTTTTAGAAAAAGGTTTTCATTGACTTCCAGATTGTTTTTCCTTCTTTAAAAAATCAAGGGAGAAGTAAAAAACTCGTGCCATGTTGAATTGAAAGCGGTTGCTAGGTTCGTACTGGCCGTCCGTAGATGGCGTGAACTTAAATAACTCTTTTGTAAGGGGGTATGCTTTATGTAAAAAAGAAAAAAAGAAAAAGTGGGAACGTAAGTTTCATCACGTATGTTACAATTATGTTGATGAAGAAATATACATCTTTCAAAACTTTTGATTAGTAACATGGTAACACTAGATTTAAGTGCTACTGCATAAATTGCCTCTATCGGCATATATGCATTTTCATCTTTAAATCTACGTTTATCTCATCAAATTTTCTCCTTCATTCTGACAGATTTAGTGACTTTTACATGATTATTATATCATATGTGATTATTACAAAGTCATAGTGCATTCACACATGAAATTTATTTCTGCTATTGGCATTCGCATAGTATTTTGTTTTATTATACAACTATATGGTAACGTAAGTTTCAATGAATCTTGCGACAAAATCACTCTACCAATATTTTTAAAAGAATACCCAGGGAACTCTTCGCGTTGGGTGTTTCTGTTATTTAGATCACTTTTGTACATAAAACTAATCAATTTGAGCCATTGCGTGTTATCATTTGTAAATAATAAGTCAAAATATGCCGATTTCTGTCTAGGCGACAGAGGGTTTTCAGTCATAAATCATACAATGTGTGTCTCACTAACACATTTAATACGTTTATTGTACAATAAAACTGTATTACATTTTATGATTTGGTGATAATGAACTGACGTAAATCGGGAAAGGGGGAAATATCATTGAAAAAATGACACATCAATCAAAAATATCTATGCGACACGAATAATCATCGTTTGGCCCGATTTAGTGGTTTTGACCCTGCTATGATAATGTGATGATATAATTATGATGATCATGATAAATTGATGATATGATTATATGAGTTAATGACGATATGATATGATGATGTGATAGTTTATTTTCATCTCATCATTATACATTAAATTGTTATGGAAAGATGAATTTTAAAAACAGCAATTCTAATGTCGACTATCGTCTAAATGCTAGTATGCTACGCATTTTGAAATGCAATTCAGGCAAAGGGGTTCAAGAACCTTTTCTTTAAAATAAAGTTAGTGACATTTATGAAAGACAGAGAGAGTCAGAATGAATAATTACCCCCCCCCCCCAAAAAAAGACCTTGTTTTCAGTTTCTGCTATAAAACTTGCATTTTCTAAATTCTGAATGATCTAATGAGCGTGTCTGTGTGTGTACAGGATGTATGTGTGTGTACTGGCAATGTGTAACAGTAGGAGGGCTGCCAAGTCTCCCTGATTTCGCTCGGACAGTTATGATGTAGGCCTATACTTGTAATAAATAACTTGCAATACATAACTTGCTTGATTTTATTTAATGCCCCGAATATTAAGGGTTACATAAAAAAAAATAACATTCTATTGTCAATGTGCAGATTTATTCAGTGTCTTGTTTGCGCTTTTGAGACGACAGAGCGCATTTTCTTTAGTTGTTATGGCAGAATGTAATTACTATTGAGAATTTGCTCTTTACTTCAATACATAAATGAACACAATTCGTAGTTCTGAAAGCATTATTTTCACAAGCTGAATTGTCTGTAATTTTGCCTCCTTTTCATTAGCAATTTTGCATGATATTTTGCTTGCGCTCCTGACCCTGGTACAAAAGAAAATAGTTTGATTTGAACGGATTACCAGAGTAAACAATCTAGTGAACAAAATACATGTACAGTATGTCAAAGTTAAGTTAATGCAAAGACGCTTTCTTAGAAACTTTTGAAAACGACTCACCATACTTGCATAGAAATGGGTAATTTCACCAGGTTGGGACACGCTTGAAAATTTTTGGATGAAAAAGCTTGTATCATTGAAAATATCAGTAGAATCAATGCAGTTATCTTATGTAATATTAAGATTAGGGTAATCAATCATTTCATATGTTTCTCTCCATGATATACATGATTTATTTTAAAAATACCTTAAAAACCTATAAATCTGACGTAACAATGACACGGTGTCAATGTCACATCAGAATTTTGGCCTGTCAAGTTTCTCTTTGTTTTTCCTATAACTAACAACTTAAACTTAGCTTATCTCACTCAATATGAACACTCTATCTAAAACACCTGCTTTGATGATATCCAGCATCTTTGTACAAGAGAAATAGCAAATTTGTTACTATTGTGGTGTCATGTTACGTCATCACTCTCATTTTATACTTTTCTCATCTTTCTGCTCTTTGTGTACCCCAATTTCTGGAGAAATTACTTTTTTTTTCTGTCCAGATGTATCCTCAAGACAACACATACAAAATGTTTCTAAATCATGTGAAGAAAATAAAAATATTTTCATCTACATCGTTTAGATTTTTCATGTCACACCAAAAAGTGGAAAATGTTAAGTCAGAGATTGTTTTATTTTAGAAAATCCACATAAACCCCTGGAATTTAAAGGGCGAGTCAATTAGAATTACATTTCATGATAATATCAAAGTATTGTGTCAATACTGCTAGAAATCGCATATACTTTTTATTAAAAAGATCTGTGTACTTCTCTAAGCTTCGTTGAAATTGCCTAAATCGCACGTTTATCAGCTAGTCTGTCACGCCCCTCGAAAAATAGGGCCCAGTCACGTGCCTTGTCAGGTGACCTGTGACGTACCATCGGGAACATCTAGCTAGCGGACGACGCTTGTCTGTGTATATCCAGTGCAGGGAATTTTGGATATAGGCATGATAGGAGTGCATATCTCAAGAAAATGCCGAGGAGATGTGTTGTTGCTGGGTGCAGCAAATGCACCAGCGATGGTGTCAGTCTGCACACCTTTCCTAAAGATGATGCAACTCGAAAAATTTGGATTTCAAGGATCAAGCTGACGCGAGCTAGCTCAGTGGGATGGCCCTTCCGCTCACAGTACTGTTTGCAGTGACCACTTCAGGGAGGAGGACTTTGATAGTCAGGCCCTCAGGCCAGGGGCTGTATGACCAGCTAGGATTTGCGCCCAAGAATAAAATGCTGCGGCCGACAGCTATATCCCTGTCATCAGACTGGGAACTGAGGGCTGTGGAACTGGAAGCAAAACACAGGGAGCTAAAAAAAACAAGAGTCGGTCTGCAGTTCTGAAGCTGGAGTCACTGGAGAAAAAGAGGGTAGGTCTACCGTACCGTACCGTAGCCTGTTTTTGGATGTGGGTGTTCCGCTGCCAATCTCAAAACAGGGGGCTAAGGAGCTAAATGGTTAATTGAGGAAGCTCATTTTTGAGGGTCTAAGGAGCGAACGGGCTCATGGGCAGAGCTAATTTTAGCTGCTCGCGATCTCACTACTCTGGTACACATACGGTGCATGAGCTGAGTCAGCGGTCGCAGCGCTGTTTTTAACGCTGTACATGCCGGGCCACTGCACTGGCTCGATGTCGCAAGCAGATTGATCTCGCTGAGCCGCCGCTAGCACTAGTAATACCGCGTTCAGTTAGGGGGCACTAGGCCGCCCAGCTCCCCGCTGCGCTGGCCTGGGAGGCTAGGGAGCGACCGTTCCCGGACAATAGGCTGTGCGCATTGTTTTCTCATATTCTGGGGAGCGGTGCGGTTAGTGAAAATCTGAAAATCGCATATCATGGGAGCGACCCGAGAAGGTTGAAAATGGGGGACGTCACAGCGGCACATACATGTGTGACATATATATGTGAGTGCCCCCCCCCCGGGAGGCAGCTAGCTTGCAGCACACGATTTTGCTGTAATTGTTGTAATATATTTAGACTTTCATCCAGTCTTTCAGTGTACTTGGTTGTTATCATAAGCACGCACACAAAGATTCGCAAGGTACGGTCAGCAGTAACGCGACTGTCCACACGTGTAC
Source organism: Heliocidaris erythrogramma (assembly GCA_025617745.1). Classification (NCBI taxonomy): domain Eukaryota; kingdom Metazoa; phylum Echinodermata; class Echinoidea; order Camarodonta; family Echinometridae; genus Heliocidaris; species Heliocidaris erythrogramma. The sequence goes on from CM046853.1 coordinate 41,115,095, forward strand.
TTGTCTGTAAAACATTACGTTTTTCCAAAACATAAACCTAATCCAAAAGAGGAATTATCATGGGTAAAGTGTTTGAAAAAATGCCAGACTTGTCATTTGACCTCTACTAAAATGTCTAAACAACCTATTCAAATCCTTTTGGGGGACTTAAAGATTGTCGAAATTGTATAAATAGTGATATGAAAATGGATAAATTATCATTCATTTACATTGCCACCATATTAGTCAAACTTAGTGGCTTCGCGGGGGACTTCCCGATGCTACGTCAAATCGCTCTAGCCAATCAGCTGTCAATTTTTGGGGGCGTTCCCAAATTAGTGAGTTTTTTGACCAATTTCTAGTTACTGGGCAATTTTTTTTCTGTAAAAATGTCAGAATTGTGTCATTGGACCTATGTACTACATTTTTAGCCCCAATGTTGATTCTAATTGACTCGCCCTTTAAACATATTAATTATGTAGAAGAGAGAGGATTCTACCTGAAAACCACTTAAGTTTGATGGATAATCCTGTGACTGGACCATAAATTACATACTAATCAGCATGCGTGTGCTGACGTAACATTGACACTGTGTCAGTGTTACGTCAGCATTCAAATTTTGTTTGAAACAAGTTTTCCACCATATTATGATATCAATTATGAAGGATAAAGGTTTCATCTGTTGTCGAAGCATGTATTGTAAATATTTATACTTAATATGTCCCTAACTGTTGGTTACATTCCAGAAAAACAAAGCAAATATGATTTTCATGACGTAACACTGACACCGTGTCAATGTTACGTCAGAGGCGACACTTTTAATCATATCTTTGTGATAGCTTAACTTTCCTGACTGAAAACAACTTAAAATATTTAAATACTCGGATATGAATATTTTATGAAATAAAAACAAGAAAACCTGCTGATAATTTTAATGATACAAGGCATGTCACACAATGTGTCCCAACCTGATGAAATGACCCAAATGCAAAATATTTATGTTTTGACCTGAAATAACCACTAATGAATTTGAGGAGGTGCAAAGTTATGCCTATTGCATGAAGCTCTGTTTGTATTGTATTAAAAATAAGAGGCCAGGGGTGGTAATCTGAAAAATTGTAACGTCTCTAATATTAGTAAACGAAGAAGCTTGACTGGGGAGGAATTTTTAATTTGTAAACAAATCTTTCGGCATATTACTCCCAGTGTTAAAGATCGTATGCTCGATCTGTAATGAAAAACACAAGTCAGAAAAAATTGGAAAAATATTGTTGAATCTTCACCATTAAAAGGTTGGTTTTCTGAGTAACTTTTCTCTCATTTTCCTCTCTTATATCGTTACTCATAGTGTCCCAAAAACTGATTATAATACTATAGCGTATGATCCTAATTAACATAATTCCGCGCACTTGAAGATAATCATGTGATAATTTGTATTTTGGAAATTGTATCTTTTCTTTTATCTTGTCTCCCATGCTGTACATCGAGGTGGTGGCAACTTTCCTAACTCACTGTAAGACAGTATGCTCCACAAGCATAAAGGAAACTTACATGTAGTGTGACTTGAGATCTGACCGAGGAGACATTCAAAATGAAGTCTCTGCTGTTCAAATTGTTGTAGTCGACATACTCTTGGTTTTCTGCATTCCCGACCCTGGTACATGTACACTAATATTGTATAATGATTTTAGCACTATTAGGAAGAGGAAAATCTACTGTTTCTACAGATAACATATTATAGATGCAAGATTGGTTTGATTTTGAAAAAAAGGAAGGTTCTTTAAAGAAAAAAAAATCTGCCTACAATGTACATGTAGCATAATTATAGTATCATCATTATCATCATAATAATCATCATCTTATCATTATCTTGATCATCATTCATCAAAAAATATCATCAAGCCAACATTTTCTTTCTGCCCGACTGTAACTTCATCCTTTAAGTCACACATGCAGTTCCCTTTTGAAATTTGTTCTGTTTATACCAAGCGCCTTTCGCCCAATGTCGCCACGATCAGGGCGGTGTGAAATGAACAACAACAAAAAAAGGGTACAAACCTTCATCAGTGTTCATGGGCTGGCATATTTGCGCGTCATGACTTGTGATTAACAAATGAGGTCACAAGCCCAATTTTATGAATGGAAATGTTGATGATGGCCTGCGCACTCTTTGTTTAGTACCGACTTAGTGACTACTAGCTTTGCTTCCCACTGCCTTCCTTTTCACTTTCGCATGAATAACGACATGAACGAAGAATATCATTGTGGATATATCGCTCATGTAAGTCTGATTTCAGAATCAGAGATGAAATAACTTGTTGACATGACATTCATTGTTTTAATTTAGTCAGCAAGAAAAGGGCATCAATGATTACCGTAACGTAAATTACTAAATAATGTCTTAATGTTAATGATTAATCATTTTCATTTTTAATGACATAGGCCGAGGCCTATGTCAAATCAATGTTTGTGTGTGCAAATGCAAATTTATCCCATTTTCATCAAGAAAAAGGAAAATATACATGTTTGAAAATACATTATTCATTAAAACATTTGTGAGATTATTCCAGATAAATGAATAAAAAATGAAGGGAAGTTGTACGTAAAATTTTATTTTTACAATAATTTCAATATCCTCCGCGGCCGCCGCTCCCCGTTTCACAGTCATCTCCAAAACAACACGAATAAAGTAATGGACGGGACCATGTACATGACGTACATATGACGTAAGTGAGTTAGTTGGTCCGTCTTCTTCTTCAGATTAGGCCTACATGTACATCTGCCTCCTTCAGGTTTGAAGATTCTTGCAGATGGTTTATTTGGAGTGTGTGTGAATGGTGGATTCAGGCACACCACGAATAGTGGTCATATTGACCACTACGAATACAATATGCAAAAATAGTTGGTATTTTCTGTCGTGTGTAGTAAAGGTATGGGGGGAAAATAAGATAAATATTTTAAATACTTGCTTTCAAATTCAGCCCTTGAAAATCTCACTCCTACCTCAAATGGCCGTTAGCAAGAACTTTTGATATTTTCATCAAAATCCAAAGTCAAAATCTTGTCCAAAACCGGAGAAATCCCCGCCGATTTGTTTCGTGATCGCGTGTTGTTTACATACTGCCGATGTCTTAGACTAAAATCGGCCAATAAAATTTTTGTCCACGAAGAAACTCGGGATCGCAAGCGCACGATCGCGCACACGGAAAATCAGGACCGTGTATGCCACAGGGACCGAATTTTTAAGGACAAAACTCTTTTGGGGAGATGTCAGCGCCCGCGGCGACCAGGAAATGTACACAATGACTCCGATAGCTCGTTTCGCGAGAATCAACAGTAAATTACGGATTTCATTTTTGGAAATATCTTTTCCAACATCGGTGAGTTGAATTTATTGTATTTCTTTGTGGTCGGTTTTTGTAAATTAAATGCCGATTTTGAGTGAATGTTTGTGACTTTTGTGCAGTGGTGTTTTAAAAAGTTGAGGTGTATGACTGCCTACATTATACACACGCAGTATAGGAATGTAGCTATGAGTGGATTCAGGTGCAGTGTGCAGAAAATATAGAGGTGCAAGTAAAAAGTCCCGTCTGTTTTAGCTCTGGCCTTCCGCCAATCTGTGGCGGAAGGCTATTGGAGAAGAGGCCTTAACTATGCTGGGGGGAAGAGCATTCCATGCCCTTAGCGTCCTTGGGAAGAATGATCGTCGATGGTGCTCTGTCCTGCAGTGTGGTATTACATGTACGTAGCCATGCCCTTGTTGTTGTGAACGGGTTCTTACAAATGATGCACCACGCGGTACCCCGGGGTACCACGTTGTGTAGCGCCATCTCACGTCCACTCGAGTACAACCCCATAGTTTATGAATGCAGTGCGTGTATGTATAGTCACAAGCAGGGGCGGATCCAGGATTTAGTAAAAGAGGGGGCACAAAAATGGAAGTTTGTGAAAAGGTAGACCCGTATATTTTTGGTCTCGCCAGCTTCTCGAAAAGTCGCTCAGTGGAGGGGGGGGGGGGGTAGGGACAAAAAAAAAATTTCGCCAAACCTTCAAAAATCGCTTAGTAAGGGGTTATGGGGTCCAGTTACCCTCCATAATTCCCTGACAAGCAAAAAAAAAAAAAAAAAAAAAAAAAGGTCTTCACTCTAAAAGGGGGGGCACAATCGAGAAAATGGCGGATCGTCTATGGTAAAAATTCATACTTCTCTTCCAAAAGGGGGGGCACGGGCCGGCTGTGCCCCCCCCCTCTGGATCCGCCAATGGTCACAAGTGTTATTATGCATGGTGTGCATGCACTGTACACCGCGCGCTAGCTGCTATCTAGATTCCAAGGACCGAGAAAGTTGAAAGAGCACGATATCGTGCAATACAGAAGTTGGGGGACGAGCAGGCCGCTGATCTGTGTACATGGTAGCGGTTTTTAGGAAGGCGAGTAACGGGGGAGACAAGGAGCAGGCTGATGGTGTTATTATGACACTGCTGGCCCAATCCCTCTCTCAAATCGAAGAAATAGAAATCAATAATAGAATAATTACTCGCAACAACAATGAATTTGAGAAAAATACATGACTTATAGGATGTTTTATAAGAACATGGGACACAATTGAATGTTGAAAAAGTCACACCAAAATAATTTACCACTTTTTGGCAACCCAGGGTACAGCCCTAAAAAAAAATTAAATAATTCAAAAAAATGACCGATTTTTAATTTTATTTGGTAGGCCTACCCCAGGGGGCATTATCGTGAAATAGTCCCCGCTTCAAAAAAATCTAAGTTTTTTAGGATTAGGGTTAGGGTTTAGGATTAGGGTTAGGTTTTAGGGTTAGGGTTAGGGTTTAGGATTAGGATTAGGATTAGGATTAGGGTTAGGGTTAGGGTAGGGTTTAGGGTTAGGGTAGGGTTTAGGGTTAGGGTAGGGTTAGGATTAGGGTTAGGGTTAGGGTTACTGCGGCAGCCCGAACACGTAGTGTTCGGGCTGTGATGAGCAATCCTTTGATTGCTTGGATCTCTCTTAATTACAAGGTCGTTTGTCAAAATGATAGCCATGAAACATGACATTAATTGATTTTAGGCTACTTTAGGTACTTACAATACTTTACGATTGACTGTCGTCTTTCTTTTCAATGAGGATGATACAAAAAAGGCCTATTTATCTCCAAAAGCCTGTACTAAAAACTTCCGTAGGTCGGTGTTTTGCTTGCAATGCGCATGCGTCAGCAGCTCCAATAATTATATAGACAAGAAGGGAGCATTATGAATATTCATTAAGACGAGTGACAGCGGCAGGAGCTCGAGCGAGTAGAGATCGCCGGATCACAGTGGATATATGAATATTCATTATTCCTGTGACGAAACCTACGCCTTCGTTGTAATAAATATTTATAGGCGCATGCGCAAGTGCCTATTTTCGCTTCTGCTTCAACAACATGGCGAATGGGACTGGTTTCGAAAATTGAGAGTAAAAAGCGACATTCATCGATTCTACACATTTTTTAGGAAAAGCTGATTTGCGCAAAGTCTGTTTAGGTAAGTGGCATCGTATATATGATACTTTAATTTAAAAAAAATTATTAGATCGCCATTTTTTCAATGGTTATTTGAACATTGGTAAATTATGAGACCCACCGAATCGTACTGGTTTCACTCAGGACGCTGCCACTTCGTGGCAGCGTCCCGGGGCTAGGGTTAGCCAGGATTAGCTTCGTGAATGTAGAAAAAAAAAATGGCTATACGCCTTCTACACACGAAGCTAGGCGTTATTACCCAGCAATCAGATTCCGCACGGGGTAGTACGACATGAAAAATGCCCTGAAATCACACTTTTCTGATAATTTCCGCGACTCACAGGCCCTTCCCCACAGCGTTTCCTCCTAGGGAAACGTTTGGAATTACAATTTTTTTTTGATTGAGTATAATTTTGGAAATATATCCATAAAAAGATGATAAAAATTTCAGAAAACTCACCAGCGTTTGCGTATCCATGCCTCCGAGGTCATGCAGATCAAAATGGCGGCACGATCGCCGTAATCGAAATCATGAAAACTATTAGGCCTAGGCGCCGTTTGTAAATATATTATTTAGCTCAATTATTTACATATAATTCACTATTTAGCTCTTTTCTACGATTATTATACGATAAAATGACATAAAGGATACAATGTTTTATAAATAATGAATTTTGCAATTTCCATAATATTTGATATAGGGGCCTAACGTCCATGCGCATTGACTCGCCACCGTTGTTAACTCGCCACTCACCTGTCACTTATGGTCCGAACTCGTCCTCTAAAAATTATCTGCATCGCTTCAGACTTTGTTGTGGCTACACTGAATAGGTCAAAATATATTCTTCCGCCGTTGGAAGTCTCTTGTAAGATCCGGCGCATGAATAAGAGTTGGGCGCGATCAAAGTTTAACTAGCACACACACTCTTGCAATAGCCGGTGGATGGAGCTCGGGCGACAAAGACGAGACTTCCCTACTCAACAATAGTTGTAGCCCAATATGATGACGGAAGTTGACTAAATTTGCTATCGAGATGAAGATTAAAATATACTGATCAAGCTGGTACCATTTTAAAAGAGGGGTGGTGTGATCTAAAAAAATAGAAGGGGGTGGCGCTTTAACGTAGAACTCTCTACAAGAAGGTGGCGAGTCTGCGTAGATCTGGCACACGTGTATGACGTGCCTGTGTGGTGTGCGCATGCGCGCAGTATTGGATTTGTAACTACAGGTAGAGATCGATGGGCGCGACTCAACAGCAGCCACCTATTGTGTCGCCATCCCGGAAGTACGTATATAGTGACGTCATTCTCTTTGAAATGGAGCATTTTCATGAATCATGCGTTCGAGATTTTTTACGGGATACATTGATGTTTTTATATTAAATCAAGATTTTGGCAAGTATAAAGTTTATTTTAGCAGTATAGGAAGTTCAAGGGGCATAATCGTGATATAGTCCCCACCATACCCTAACCCTAACCCTAACCCTAATCCTAAACCCTACCCTAACCCTAATCCTAATCCTAAACCCTAACCCTAACCCTAAAACCTAACCCTAATCCTAAACCCTAACCCTAATCCTAATCCTAAAAAAACTTAAGATTTTTTTGAAGCGGGGACTATTTCACGATAATGCCGTTCAAGGCCGTCGGGTGGCGACTCAATGCGCATGTACGTTATAATGAATTTGTGAAATCATTGTTTATAAATAATGGAAACTGCAAAATTAATTATTTATATATGATGAATATTGTAAAATCATTATTTAAAAAAAATGTTTTATAAATAATGAATTTTGCAATTTCCATTATGCCCCCCAGGGTACCATTTATGTCATAATTAATAGGCCTAACTCTGGCCTAACTTTACTGGTCCAGTCATGCCAGTCATGCCAGTCGTTGACGTTGGTCAAACAACGTTTTAGGCTATTCTACAGAAAACCCTAAAACTCCTCCAAACAGACAAGTTTTATATCTAGATGCCAACTACCCCCTCTGTCCGCCATGCTGGTCAATCCTTGAGTTTGTCACCATTTTCGCTCCGAACCATCAATTTGTTTACGCTCCTTGAATCCTTCTTCTTCTTCCTCTGTCATACCCTTTCTTACTCGAGTACTCATACAAAAGTCAGTCATAGCCTAGCCTCTTGTCGAGGCCCTGGCGCTGTTGAAATCCTTGGCGATATGGAGGCAAAATTTCTGGCGAGCGAAGCGAGCCAGCAAAACCGAGGCGCAAGCGCCTCGGTTTGCCGCCAAGGATTTCAACAGCGCCAGGGCCTCGACAAGAGGCTAGTCATAGCCTAGTGCCGAAATAAAGCACGCGTATTTATTGTGGTACATGTCGATCGGCCCAGAGGGAAAGGTTATAGTCTTAATCAGGATGTTTGTATTTTTTTATTTTCTCTATTTTGTCTTCTTTTTCTGGACAGCGCTTTTGCCTTTTGGTAAAGCCGTAACTAAAGGGCATAATCTTGATATTGTCCCTTCAAATACAAACCTATGTCCCAAAACAGATAGGAATCAACTCTAACTGCACCAGAGAGGAGAGGGAGAGAGTTGGGAGGGGGGCCTCGGACTAGATGTTTGTATTTTTGTTAAAGTTATTTGCTATGAAATTTCTATTAATTTATTTATGTGATGATGGGGGGGGGGGGGGTCCAGACATGTTCCCTGATATTAAGCTCTATGAGCAAACACTGCGATATCTGACGGGAATGTCGAGAAAAGTTATTTAAAAATAATAATGTGCTATCTTTATTTTTCTATTAAATCAGAATATTTCATTTGATATGATTTATGGAAATTATAGGGATTATATACCTGCAATGTAATTTTATTAGCCTTATTCTTTTAAAATTCAAGACAGAAAAGGCTTTAATAAAATGAGATTGCGTGCGAGCAATTCCTTATATAAATATAAATATTACATTAATAGTGGCGTATCCAAGATTATATATCCAGGAATGTACGTGCCCCTATGTGCCAGCCAAAACCGAATCTGACATATCTTAGTTACACATCGAATGAAAGGAAATGTGTACCCCCCCCCCCCCCCCCCCCCCGCACAGACTCTGAAAACTGTGATAATTTTTTTCCTTGCTTGTCCTAAAATTCAAATAGAATGCATCTCGGATGATATTTTTGTTCGTCAGGCGTGAGCCTTCCCCCTCTCCCTGCATTAATATAACCAACTTACGGTAAGTTATTTGAAATATTCTGCTGTAGAAATGTGAGACGACAGGCGAAGAAAACAGTATAGGGGCTGTCAAGAGGTGACTTTGAATATCATGTACTAAGACTAATGCCATGAGAAGGCACACACACACATATTATCAAGTTTATATCCGATTATATTATAACCCGTATGTATTGATCAAGGTTATACTATTATTATTGATTATTAAGGTTGTCGTATACAGTACTTCCTTGGGTTGTGTGGTTATATTACATCCCATATACCAGGGGCGTATCCAGGATACCCAATAGGGGGCGCCAGGAATTATTGATCGCCGTCATGGGGGAGAAATTTTTGCTTCTGAAGAAGGGCTGAGATGCAAAATAGTGCTATATAGTGCTATATTTTTTTAAGACGGCCAATAGGGGGCGCGCGCCTATTGCGCCCCCCCTGGATACGCCACTGTATACTCATAATATGTATATCCCTATTACTCATAATATGTATGATTTTGTACATGGGTTGCAACAGGTTCTCCAAATTAAGAGACTGAACATTCCATTACTCTGATAACTTTCTTTGGAAGGAAGTGGAGAACTTCCGGTAAATGCCTTCCAAGTATATATTAAACAACCAAGAGCTTGATGTTGGTAAAACGTCACAGTGGGATTACCCCTGACAAGAAAACCCTATGCCCAAATAAGGGTAAGGGAAGGCATGAATGGGGAGAAATGTAAACATCCGACGGTCAAGACATTTCCAAGAAGAAACACAGTTTTGTTACCTGGTCCTTCCGGCTGGTAGCCAGTGAAAGTTTCAACCAATCAGGGACTAGTCATAAAATGAGTCACCAGGCACAAGCCAATAGCACTGGGGTATAGGTCATAGACATGGAAACAATTTCTAAGAATATTGATCACCAAAAATCTTGACCATTAGGTCTATGGTAGAAAATCATTATAAATAAGGCTCATAAGGCTGCAAATTCAACCCTAATTCAGAAGCTGTTGCAATTTCGACAGAGAAACTACTTAATGTTCGCCATATTGTATTGAGTATTACAAGTTATTCGTCAGAATATATATATTCAGCTCTCGGTGAATACAACATTGGTGTTGTCAAGGACAACCTGATAGTCCGGGTCTTGGGATTACACAAAATGGAATCGTTGTAAATCTGTAAACACCAACGAGAAGTTGTGAGTACACATTATGTTTAATCTTACTTGTAGTTATTATAAGTTATAATGTTATGGTACATGTGTAAGGTATGTGATGAGATGATTCTAAATGTAGTAGAATGTTGTTACTTTACTTATTTATTTTATTTGTGTGTAGTCAGATGGCATAGAACATTGCGATATAGACCTAAGTCTATACTCTAAACCATAATTAATTTGTAATTGTGAAACTTTATCAAGTTGGTTATAGGGCAATATTAATCAGCAGTAATATTTACAGTATTATTATAATGTACGCATAATGGTTAACCTGTCAATGATTAAGGAATTAAGACATTAAATATAAATTGAGCAAGTCACTGGAAATAGGTTATGTTTATATCTAATTTGACAGGGTGTTCAGGTTTACGTAGCTGTTACTGGTAATAAGGACAGGACGGAACCATTGGTCCAACATCCAGCGACAGGGGATGACGTCAGACAGACAAGTCATCGTCAGGAAAACTTCAAGCAAGCAAGAATACACGAACTCAAGAAATAGCTAAGGATCTATGTCAATCATTGAATACCCTGTAACTTGGGTTATGTCTCATATCTTTGTATTTTGTTTATATATTCTTTTGTAACCCTTGATTTAGAATAGGTTGTATTAATAAAGGTTTATTAAACCTAATCATTTGTGTGAACTAGTCTTCCGTTTGCAAGATCACCAAAGTCTGTAGTGGCTGTAGTAACAATAGCAAAAGATCTCAGCTACTATAGGTTAGGCATGATCCCCCGCCTTGTGACAGAGGCTTGCTCCGAAGCCATCACCAACGCAATAGGACCTTTACCGATTGTACGAAAGGGGGGGGGGGGGGGGGGGGGTGGCCTCCGTGTTTTGAATTGAATTAACTAGTAACCAACAATATAGCAGCTGATGCAATTTATTTATTACCAGTCCTATTCTGTCTTTGTAGGAATATCCCATTACTTTTGCCCCAGCTCTCTTTGTCTCTCCCCCCCTCTCATTTTTATCATACTCTCTTTTCTCTCTTACAACCGATCTGTAAAAAATGACTTCAATAGAATTGAGGAAAAGATAATGATCTCTTATTTTTTTAATTTGTGTTTTTATTAGGAAATCAACAGAAAACAACAATTACAAGTGATTTACATGATTAAAAACAAAGTCCCTGAGCAAAAAAAAAATGGAACAAAATTTAAAAAAAATAAATAAATAAAAATGATATCTTATTGCTTAATTCCCCTCCCCCCCCCCCCCCCCAAATCTATCAATTTAATGAGATCGACCACCAACACTATGCAATCATATTCTTCACATCCATGACAGAATAGCAGGGGCGGAGGGGGCGAATCGGCCGCGGCCCCGGCCCCCTTCTTGAAACCCATAACTCAACACAGTATTTTGGGTTATGCTAGTGTGTCTCCATAAGTTATAATACAGGGTGCGCGCGCGTGTGCTACTCTTGTATTTAAAGACACAACCTTTCCATAATGAAGCTGCGAATCATCCAGAATGAGTGGTGGACTAACCTCGCCATGAAAGTCCAGCTTTGCGCTGACACTGGTGATTACGGGGGCTTCTACGAAGCTTTAAAGGCAGTCTACATCGCCTCGCACCAAGTGGTCAGCCCCCTGCGCAGTTCAGACGGCCAGGCACTACTCACAGATAAAGCATCTATTCTGAATCGCTGGGCAGAACACTTCCAGACTCTCTTCAGCGCCGACCGCTTCGTCGACGAACCTACAATCCAACAGATCCCTCAGCAACCTGCGAAAGAAGAGCTAGACGAAGCTCCCACCCTCGACGAGGTCATTAAGGCCACAAACCAGATGAAGTGTGGCAAGGCTGCTGGCATCGATGGCATCCCGCCATAAATTTGGAAGCATGGAGGAGCAGCATTGCTTTCCAAACTTCATGACCTCTTCCTATGCTGCTGGGAACAGGGGAAGCTACCGCAAGACCTCCGAGATGCTGTTATCATCACCTTGTACAAGAACAAAGGTGGAAAGTCTGACTGTTCAAACTACCGGGGCATAACTCTTCTCTCCATCGCAGGCAAAATTCTAGCAAGAATCCTCCTCAACAGACTGGTACCTGCTGTGGCAGTACTCCACCTCCCAGAGAGCCAGTGCGGCTTCAGATCGAACAGGGGTACCACCGACATGGTCTTCGTGCTCAGGCAGCTCCAAGAAAAATGCCGTGAACAAAACAAGGGCCTACATCACCTTCGTAGACCTGACAAAGGCTTTCGATACTGTGAGCAGAAAAGGCCTGTGGCAGATCCTGGAGCGTCTTGGCTGTCCACCCAAGTTTCTCAGCATGGTCATGCAGCTACATGAAGATCAGTGTGGCCAGGTCAGAAGCAGCAATGACCCCTCGGAACCTTTCCCAATCATCAACGGTGTGAAGCAAGCCGGCGTTCTTGCACCAACTCTCTTCACTATCTTCTTCAGCATGATGCTTAAACGGGCCACGGAAGACCTCGGTGACGAGGACGGCATCTACATTCGATACCGCACCGATGGTAGCCTGTTCAACTTACGACGCCTTCAGGCCCACACCAAGACCCTAGAGCAACTGTTTCGAGAGCTACTTTTTGCCGATGATGCTGCCCTCGTAACCAACGTGCAACGTGCAACGTGCAACGTGTAACATCCTGTTTTGCAGTGGCGTCCCAGCTCTTTGGTCTAGAAGTCAGCATGAAGAAGACACAGGTTTTCCACCAGCCCGCCCCCAGGAAGCGTACTGCCCACCCCACATTACAATCAGTGAGAAAGAATTGAAGGCTGTCCAACAGTTCACCTACCTGGGGTGTACCATCTCCTCTGACGCAAGAATCGACAAAGAAGTATACAACAGACTGGCAAAGGCTAACAGTGCTTTTGGCAGACTCCACAGTCGTGTCTGGAAAAACAAGCACCTGAAGAAAGCCACAAAGATCAGTGTATATAGAGCCGTGGTACTTACCACCCTCCTGTATGGCTCTGAGTCCTGGGTCACTTACAGACACCACCTACGATTCCTGGAACGTTTCCACCAACGGTGTCTGCGCTCTATCCTCAACATTCACTGGAGCGACTACATCACAAACGTAGAAGTGCTTCAACAAGCAGGGATCACCAGTGTCGAGGCCATGCTGATGAAAACGCAGTTGCGCTGGGCAGGGCACGTCACGAGAATGGAGGATCACCGCCTACCCAAGATCATTCTCTATGGTGAACTCTCCACTGGGCACCGTAACAGAGGAGCCCCAAGGAAGAGGTACAAAGACTCTCTGAAAAAATCCCTATCTACCTGCAACATCGACCATCGACAGTGGTCAGCCCTTGCCACTGACAGAGGGGCCTGGCGACACGCAGTTCACCAATCAGTCTCCTCCTTTGAGAACAACCGTAGGGTTACCCTTACCAGAAATAGCACTTAAATTTATATTAGTGTTATTGAATAATGTTTGGAATTCTTCAATCTTTCCCTCAGAATGGTATCATGTTACCCAGATTCCTATACTGAAACCCGACAAAGATCCAACCAACCCTTCATCTTACCGACCAATTTCTTTGACTTCGACATTCTCGAAATTGATGGAGAGAATAGTTAAGAAAAGACTAGTATGGTTCATGGAACGAAATAGTATTCTGACCCCAATACAGTCGGGATTTAGAAAAAATAGAAGTAAATTAGATCAACTACTTAGATTGGAAACAGATGTGCAAAAAGGATTAGCTAATAAAGAGTATACCTTAGTTGTTTTCATTGATCTAGAAAAGGCGTATGACCTTCTATGGAGAAAGGGTATAGTTTATAAATGTCAGCAAGTTGGTGTAAAAGGCAGAGTCTTGCAATGGATTAATACATTTTTACAAGATCGATTATGTAAAGTGAAAATTAACGGTAAGTTTTCGTCTCAATATGTTCTGAAGAACGGAACACCCCAAGGCAGTGTCATCAGCCCGGTTTTGTTCAATTTAATGTTAAATGATCTAAAACTAAAAGAAAAATCTGTAAAACTATCTATGTATGCTGATGATATTGCCTTATGGTGCTCTGGCAGAAATATTGACTTTTTGCAAAAGAAAATGCAAAAAGCCATAATAGAAATTGAACAGTGGTGCACAACCTGGAGTATGATAATTTCTCCTCAAACGTCTGCTGTAATGGTGTTTACTAACAGACGGCAAAAACAAGTAAAAATCACGATAAAAGAGAAGTTAATACCGCAAAACACTGAATATAAATTTCTCGGCATCTGGGTTTGATGTCAGACTAAAATGGAAAAAACACATTGATACATTGAAAATTAAGTGTTCTAAAAGAATTAATTTATTACGTTGCATTGCAGGAACAGGGATGGGGAAATAATAGGTCAATCCTTTACTTAGTTTACAAAGGACTTATTAGATTTATATTGGACTATGGCTGTGAATTATATGACTCGGCAAGTCTTTCAACAAAACAAGAATTAGATTCAGTTCAATATCAGTCATTGAAAATAATTACAGGTGCAGTTTATAACTCCTCTCTTGAAGCACTTCAGGTAGAATGTGGTGAACGTCCATTACAACTAAGAAGAAATTTATTTGTTGACAAATATATGTTCTATCTTTTGTCAAATAAAGATACCAATCATCCTACATTGGAAATAATCGAACCGTCCTGGTATTTTGATCAATATACTTGGAAACCAGGTCAAGGACCTTTTAAAAGAGCATGTAATGCCGAATTTAAAGTTGAGCAGTTGAGTCAAAGAATATTAAGAGAACCTTTTTGGACTTATAATATGCCCAACATATCTTATCATATTCACAAAATCATAAACAAGAAAAGTAATTCAATTCATGATATGAAGAGCTGTGTTTTAGAAAGGATACATACAAGATGGAAAGGTTATTTAAAAATATATACTGACGGATCAAAAAAAGAAGACAAAAGCACTGGTTCAGCATTTTTTTATACCTGAACTGGATATAAAAAGATTTTTTAGATTAACGTCAATAAATATAATGAGAGCAGAATTAGCAGCTATAGTAATGGCTCTGGAATGGCTTGAAGATTGCAGAGGAAAGTCAGTCGTATTTTTAACAGACTCATAGTCCGCACTTCAGGCTATAGAAAACAATAAAATACAAAATAATCTCATAGGTGAAATACTATATAAAATACAAATACTACAAATGTCAGATGTAGCTGTAAATTTTGAATGGATACCTTCCCATTGCGGTATTCGAGGTAATGATATTGTGGATAACAAATATAGCCAAAAACAGGAGCGTCAAAAGAAAATATTGATCTAGAAATTCCATATATAAAAATAAAAGAGGAATTAACAAACTATATGTCATCAATTTACAAAGAAAAAGGTAGACATTTATTTGATATACAGCCTGACGTTACAGAAACTGTAAATTTTCAAGGTCTTAACAGAAATGAGGAAGTAATAATCCATCAATTTAGACTA
This sequence comes from Heliocidaris erythrogramma, assembly GCA_025617745.1. Taxonomy (NCBI): domain Eukaryota; kingdom Metazoa; phylum Echinodermata; class Echinoidea; order Camarodonta; family Echinometridae; genus Heliocidaris; species Heliocidaris erythrogramma. Next base: position 41,130,392 of record CM046853.1, read on the forward strand.
GGAAAATGCAAATTAAATCACTATTTAGATATATGTAACCAACATGAAAATGGTTTTTGTACATATTGTAATGTCTCAAGAACATTTTTTTCTTCAATGTAAGAAATACGAAAGAGAAAGAAGAACAATGCAAAGAAGACTTAAATTAGTTACGTTGGATTTAGTGAAATTATTGGGAAGAGATGCGAATTTTAGAGTCATCTTGAATTATATTAAAACAACAAAAAGATTTGAATAGCTATTTTACTGCTCCATATTAGCATATTCTTACATTTCTAATAAGGAATATAGTCAGGAGAGAATGTTATCCTCAATGTAAGGTTGTAGTTTGAACGCCCAAAAGCCATGGGCATGCGTAGACCAATATAATTGTACCTTATTTAAGTGCAATAAATAAAGGAATTCGACTCGTCATTATCCTCATTATTTTTGGTACGAAAGTTTGATTACAATAACGCACAATTAATGGTGATGGGAAACTAATTTTGCACTTCGCAGAGGCAGGTGAGCCAGTTCAAACCCGAAGACATTGGCCGGGAAAAGCAAACCCACCTCAACAATTTGGACAACACAACGATATGTAACATGGAACGTCAGTGGCGCAGATAATCTGTTAAGATTGAAGAGCGCCATCAGCTCCAACAACAACAACAACAACCCCTGAAGAAAAGCGAAGTAGGAGGAAGAACCGTGTTGCCACAGCACAAAACCCGGATTCGTCATGGCTGCAGCCGCTGTGGCCGAGTGTGCCTGTCACGAATTGGCCTCGTCAGCCACCAGCAAGCCTGCGTCAGACGTGGTCAATGCCCCTAAAATCTTCGTTCGCGAAGCAAAGCCAAGAAGAAGAAGAAGATAATTAGTATCACTCCCGGCCGCCGCCGCCGCCCCGTAAAGTGGCAAGCCTTATTACTATTTAAAGTGATTTTGTGATATCACAAATTCGAATTTGTGATATCACGAATTCGATTTTGTGATATCACGAATTCGAATTTTTGATATCACAAATTCCCATTGGTTTATCACATAAACCCAATATTTGATATCAAGAAATCGAATTTGTGATATCGCAAATTGAATTCGTGATATCACAAATTCAAATCGTGATATCACAAAATCGAATTCGTGATATCACAAATTCGAATTCGTGATATCACAAATTCGAATTCTTGATATCACAAATTCGATTTCTTGATATCACAAATTGGGTTCATGTGATAAACCTATGAGAATTTGTGATATCACAAATTCGAATTCGTGATATCACAAAATCCAATTCGTCATATCACAAAATCCAATTCGTGATATCACAAATTCGAATTCGTGATATCACAAATTCCATTTTGTGATATCACAAATTCGATTTTGTGATATCACAAATTCGATTTTGTGATATCACAAATTCGATTTTGTGATATCACGAATTTGATTTTGTGATATCTAGAAATCGAATTTGTGATATCACGAATTCAGCTGTGTATTCGAGCATTAATTTAGTGCAGAAATTCAGCTGTGTATTCGAGCATTAATTTAGTGCAGAAATTCAGCTGTGTATTCGAGCATTAATTTAGTGCAGGAATTCAGCTGTGTATTCGAGCGTTAGTTTAGTGCAGAAATTCAGCTGTGTATTCGAGCATTAGTTTAGTGCAGAAATTCAGCTGTGTATTCGAGCGTTAGTTTTGTGCAGAATGTAGTATAAGTTTGAATAAAAATAGCAACAGAGTTTTCGCATCCATATCCTTCACTGGAAACGATTTTAACATAATTTTAGACGAATTGATACATGTAAATTGATTGGCAACATATCAAGAATTCAGTTAACGATATGTTGTCAATTTAAATGAAACCCGCAATGCTCTTTCATATATTTTCGAGTTTGCATTGTTTAATTATATATAATTGTTTTTATTAAAAATATCACGTACAAAGAATTTATGGTTTCACTTGCATTCCTTAGATTTATATTTAAAGCAATTAAATGGTCGCAAAATCAACTTATTTTTTAGTAGATTGGCAACATATCAGTAATTCATTTCGTGATATGTTGCCAATTTCATGTACCGTATAACTAGCCATAGAGATCCTGTCTGTGAGTGGTAGGCCTACGTCCCATGCCCTGAATTGCATGCATGCACGTGTTGCATTTCGCTATGCTAGCACGTGCACCGTATAGAAGCACACGTGTGGAGCTTGAGTTCTCCCTTTGTACTGTAGCCTTTTGTACATAGCTGTATGGTGATGGCCGCAAGTTCGAGCTTTAGTTTAGTGCAGAATGTAGTATAAGTATGAATAAAATTAGCAACAGCTTTCGCATCCATATCCTTCACTGGAAGCGATTTTAAAATAATTTTAGACGAATTGATACATGTAAATTGATTGGCAACATATCAAGAATTCAATTAATGATATGTTGTCAATTTAAATGAAACCCGCCAATCTAATTCATATATTTCCGAGTTTTTATGGTTAATGTATATATATTTGTTTTTATTAAAATATCAGGTAAAAAGAATTCTTGGTCTCACTTGCATTCCTTAGATTTACATTTAAAGCAAGTAAATAGTCTCAAAATCAACTTATTTTTTTTGTAAATTGGCAACATATCAGTAATTCATTTCGTGATATGTTGCCAATTTCATGTACCGTATACTAGCCATAGAGATCCTGTCTGCGAGTGGTACGTTCCATGCCCTGATCATGAATTGCATGCATGCATGCACGTGTTGCATTTCGCTATGCAAGCACGTGCACCGTATACACGTGTGGAGTCACCGACAGTCAGTGTTTATTTTACCGACCGGGCCCGCGCCGGGCTGGGCCGCGCGGCCACGTGGCTATCACAGAACTCCTAAAGACGTCTTTTGGAGTTCTGTGGTGGCTATGCCTGCTCGTGGGCAACTGCATGATACGGTACTCCAATCCGACTAACAACAAATTGGCAACATATCACGAAATGAATTACTGATATGTTGCCAATCTACAAAAAAATAAGTTGATTTTGAGACTATTTACATGCTTTAAATATAAATCTAAGGAATGCAAGTGAGACCATGAATTCTTTTTACGTGATATTTTAACAAAAAACAAATACATACATTAAACAATGAAAACTCGGAAATATATGAAATAGCTTGGCGGGTTTCATTTAAATTGACAACATATCATTTATTGAATTCTTGATATGTTGCCAATCAATTTACATGTACCAATTCGTCTAAAATTATTTTGAAATCGTTTCCAGTGAAGGATATGGATGTGAAAACTTTGTTGGTATTTTTATTCAAACTTAAACTACACTAAACTATAAAGCTCGAATACCAGGCAAGTGAATTCGAGCACTAAACTAACGCTTGAATACACAGCTGAATTTCTGCACTAAACTAACGCTCGAATACACAGCTGAATTTCTGCACTAAACTAACGCTCGAATACACAGCTGAATTTCTGCACTAAACTAACGCTCGAATACCAAGCTGAATTTCTGCACAAAACTAATGCTCGAAATCAAAGTGATTTTTGCACAACAAGAGTGCTAGAATTCCTTTGCCATTTTGTGATATCACAAATTGGAATTAGTGATATCACAAATTCGAATTTGTGATATCACGAATTCAATTTGTGATATCACAAATTCGATTTCTTGATATCAAAAATTGGGTTTATGTGCTAAACCAATGGGAATTTGTGATATCAAAAATTCAATTCGTGATATCACAAAATTGAATTCGTGATATCACAAATTCGAATTCGTGATATCACAAATTCGAATTCGTGATATCACAAAATCACTTTAAATAGTAAAATGGCTTGCCATACGTCCGGTAAAGTGGTCCAGGAAGCATTCTTCTGGAGCGCTCCAGAATGAGGAACGGTTATTAGTCCCTCTATATAATGTGCAGTGTGAAAGCGAAAGCGATCCTAAGGCGTACTTCAACTGGAAGTGTGTGTTCCCCGGGAAATCTTAAAGTGCAGGCCATCGCTGCATGATAGAATGATGAAAAGAAAGAAACATAAGAAAAGATATAAAGAGGAATGGATAGAATGATAAAAACAAAGAAAAACACAAGAAATTGAAAGAAAGAGAAGACGATAGAAAGAAAACATAACGAAAGATAGAAAGGGAAAATGATAGAATGATAGAAACAGAAAAAAAGAGAAAAAGGATAAAATGATGAAACCAGAGAAAAACAAAAGAAAACAAGGAAAGATAGAGAGAAAAAATGAAAGAATGATAAAAGCAAAGAAAAACAAAATAAAACAAGATAGAAAGATAAAATGATAGAATGAATAAAAACAGAGAAAAGCAAAAAAAAACAAGGAAAATAGAAAGAGAACGATAGAATGATAAAAAACAAAGAAAAACAAGAAAACAGTGAAAGATAGAAAGATAAAATGATAAAAACAAAGGAAAGATAGAAAGAGAAAACGATAGAATGATGAAAACGAAGAAAAACAAAAGAAAACAAGGAAAGATAAAATAAGAAAATGAAAGAATGATTAAAAACAAAGAAAAACAAAGAAAAACAAAAAAAATGATACAATGATAAAAACAAAGAAAAACATAATAGAAAGAGAAAATGATAGAATGATAAAAACAAAGAAAAACATAAGAAATGTACAGAAAGAAAAGAAGATAGTATGATAATACAAAAGAAAACAAGTAAAAATAGAAAGAGAAAATGAAGTGATAGAACGATAAAACGAGGTAAAACATAAGGAAACATTTAAAAAAGAGAAGACGATAAAATGATGAAAATAAAGGAAAACACAAGAAAAACAAGATGATAGTATATATGCACAAAGTGGAAAAAAAGAAGCCTTGGAAAGATATAACAATAAATGCATCAGGCAGGCAATATACGGTTTGATTTCCCCGCAAAAAAATTGACCCGCTGACCTGAGCTGCCATAGCAACAAGACCACTCTGACTCGAGTGATTTGAGACATTAAAAATGGGCGGAGTGTGAAAGCAACAAACGTTGTTCTTCAAGAACCGTTCTTCTAGAGCGGTCTAGCAGGGAGTGTGAAAGGGGTCTATCACTAGGTGCACTGATGAATTATAAAATTTGGTTGTCATGGGAACTTATTTCTCAGAGTGCGAAATTTCGTGTTGCCTTCCCATTACTCTTTTTCTATTCATGTCAGAACAACATGACCTTGTCTAATAGCATACCTTCATTTGCAAATCTGCATGGCAGACCGACGTAATTGAAGTATCAATTCTCTGTATTTTACTTATCACCTCTGTCATAACAAACGAGTAATGGTAGACCATTGTGGTTAAGCTCTTCGCGTGCTGACAGGGGGTCTATTAAACAATTTTTTTTTTGTTTTGCAAATCACCTGTGTCATTTTACAGAACCCGTCCGTAAAATGTGTTTAACTTTAAGTTACTATTCTCTTTATCTTGTTTATTCATATAATACATAAAGTATTTGAGCCTTGAAAGAAATGTACTTGTACATTGTTTCATTACACATTCCATGGCAGGGTTCAAGCGGTAGTATTACTGCAACATCTTTGTTATATTTTTGTTATATACTTAATCCAGTCTTACAGATGAATAATCAGACGTTCATAGAACTCGTCCATTTGGTACTAGTATTTATTCGTATGCTGAATGAGTTTTATCGTGTTGATCATACATGTTACTAATGAATAGCTAGTTGTTCACTGTGTAATGCAAAATCTATTTGTATGCTGACAGTTTTAGTAACAATTCTCTTTGTTTTGCTTGTTACCTTTATCGTTCTGTGATCCAGTTCGATGTATGGGCAGTTATTTTTGAGCTAGTCTACTCTACATGAATTTTTATTCCCATGCCAATAAAAGTCTACCCCCTACTGGATTTGGTAACATACCAGAATGTTTATTCCCCACCCATGGTTTTCTGTATCAAAAGTCTTCACAGTTTTCTTGTTTTGCTGTTTAAGCAAAGAAATATGTCGAAACTACATTTCTCTTCTCTATAAAGAACTTTTCGTTTGAATAGTTAACTTTAACCTTTGCATACCAAGTGAATAATGATGCCCCATGTTAAATGGGGTTTAAGTAACAATGTCCTTTGTCGTGTTGATCATACATGTTACTAATGAATAGCTAGTTGTTCACTGCGTAATGCAAAATCTATTTGTATGCTGACAGACAGTTTTAGTAACAATTCCCTTTGTTTTGCTTGTTACCTTTATCGTTCTGTGATCCAGTTCGATGTATGGGCAGTTGTTTTTGAGCTAGTATATACTCTACATGAATTTTCATTCCCATGACACTTTCTTTCTCTTTTATGTGTTAAAATGCCAGAGGTAAAAATGCCAGTTGTAAAAATGCCAGTTGTAAAAATGCCAGAGGAAAAAAAAATGCTAGTACCCCCCCCCCCCCCCCCCCCCCCCCCCCCGGCCCGGATATAGCATGCATGTATTGTTTGCCACTCGCTTTCAGTTGACGACCCTTTTTTGTTAAACACTTCAATATTATATTCTTTTTTTTTCACATTTAATTCAGTTTGAATATAATTATCTGCATCTTGTTTATAACTTAATGTGCATGCGCCCCCCCCCCCCCCCCTCTCTCTCTCTCTCTCCTCCGTATCAATGTTGACGAGGCTGTAACGCTCGATGTTTGTGTTACGGCCTGTATATTTGCTGAAGAAGGGAGAAACTAGTCAAGATCATTTGGTAAAGTTATTTTACTACAGGTATTGTGTCCTTCAGTTATACAGTTAATATCACGATGCGGGGGCATCTCGTTATTCCGAAGGTTCGTATTTCCGAAACACTAATTTCCCATGCCTGGGGTTCAAAATTCTGAACATTTGTTGCATTATTCCGAAGGTTCGTTTATCCAAAGGTTCATAATTCCGAAAAGGTTCATAATTTCATTTTTGCATACCTCCTTTCCCTTCTCGAAACCTAAAATTCAGTTGCAGACTTCCTTCTCGTTCCAAATTCCATTCGGGATAATGAAATCGTACGTCGATTTAAAACAAAAAGCCGGGTCTACGATCTGGAGTCCAGAGTCCAACGTGGTCAAACCAAATAGTCTAAAAAGTAAAATAAGGAGATGTCAGGTCTGCTTCTAGATCTTATTTCACCCCTTGATTTTTCACCTATATTCTCCTAGTATGCAGCGGGCATATTTTGCCTCTTTACTTTTTGTTCCTGACATCACCCATCGTGTTTACCTCTGGCATTTTTACCTCTGGCATTTTTTCCTCTGGCATTTTTACCTCTGGCATTTTTACCTATGGCATTTTTTCCTCTGGCATTTTTACCCCTGACATTTTTTCCTCTGGCATTTTTACCTATGGCATTTTTTCCTCTGGCATTTTTACCTCTGGCATTTTTACCTATGGCATTTTTTCCTCTGGCATTTTGACCTCTGGCATTTTTTCCTCTGGCATTTTGACCTCTGGCATTTTTTCCTCTGGCATTTTTTCCTCTGGCATTTTTACCTGGCACCAATTAGATGGCGTCACCATCGAAATCAAATCTACAAGTATGTTTAATGGCGACACCAATGGCAATACCCTTTCCCCATCCTTCCACTTTTCATAAAGATTAGATACATCCCCTGATGGAAATTCATGTTTTTGTATTATGCCCACTCGATTTGAATGATATCTAACCTTGATATATCCATCCTCCTTTTCTGTTTTTTCATTATTCTGCCAAGAAAATTTCTAGAAGAAAATTTCAGTACAATTTAAGGCAATGAAAGGTAGAAAATATCTGTCACTGTTAAATCTGTTCTTGAGAGGCACTGGCAAATCTATACCCACTAAAGTTTTCACCGTATACCAGAGACTATCCAACGTGACGAGAAGCAAAATAAGCTTATACGTCTCTACACCATCGCAGGTAGAGATCGATGCTCTACACCGGCAAGTAAACCCAATAGTAAATAAATAGTAAATAGTGATATAGTAAATATTAGGAATAAATAGTGATACTATACTAGTACTTCATAGTAAATAGATACCGCCGGAGTCCTATCAGACAACCAGGAACTGGACATAGAGACATCACTACCTGCGTCCATAACTCAACGAGAAAAATAACCAAAATATTTTTTATATAACGATTTCAAGAACACCATAATTGATAATTATCCAAAATACATGTTGTTATATTCAGTTGTCATATTCAGTGACTCACTAAGTGCACTTTTATCCTTACATCGACAAAATGACGAACCCATTATTACAGAAATTCTAACTATTATTACTAGGCTTAAATATAAAGGAATTGACATATATTTTGAATGGATCCCAGGACACTGCGGAATATTAGGAAATGAAATAGCAGACTCCTGTGCAAAAGCAGCTTTATCAAATAGAATAGAAATACATAATTAGTTAACATTATCAGAAATTAAGCAACTAATATTACAAAGTTCCAAGATATACTTTGGCAAGAAAGATGGAATCAAACAATCTCGGCCTTGAAAGAATTACAGCCATCGGTGACATCTCCATGTAATCTGGGAAGACAAGAAACTAGTATACTCCATCGTCTCCGCGTAGGAGTTATCGGTCTTAACCAAGATCTTTTAAGATTGGGTATTCATCCAACAGGTTTTTGTGACAGATGCCCTGAGGTAGCCTAGAAAGTATGTCCGAAATATATTATTGAGAGAGCAATGCTTCTATCAGAATTAAATGAATCTCAATCAGGGCAAATAATGGAGTATTTTTAAAAAAAGAGACCCAGGAATACAAAAAGCTATACTGCGTTTCGTTTCCAGAACGAAGCGTTTCAGTAAAGAATAGGTAATCTACCATTATTGTATGTGTATGTGTGTAGGTATGTGCAGTAGGTATGTTTAAAAATATTTTGTGTGAATTAAAAAAATTGATTAAATTTCTAAAATAAATATTCCTATAATGCATATATGTATGAATACGTATGTAAGTATATAACTTTATCTTATTGAAGAATATTAAAGGAGATTTATTTATAGCTATAAGATGCACATGATGTTTACTAACCAAGCCCACAAGTGTTTTCGCCTTGTTGATAAAATATTGTAAAACTTGTAAAATACATTTAAATATGTAAAAACCCATCTATACACACAGGTACACGAGCGCCCCCTCGCCCAGCTTGAGTTACCTAGGCTCGACCGAAAAATTGGCGCAACGTACTACGCCGACCCGGTAAGATTGCATCTTGGAAAAGGCAGGGCAAGTGCCGTTGGAACTGTGCTGAAAATAGCGGTTGTCTTTTTTCGAAGTTTTCAATGTAAATCTAGCAGGAAAAAAAAATATTCCACCCTCTTTTATGTTAGCAGGAGAACAAAATTATAGAAAGTATATGTAAATAATATCCTTCATAGAGAGAAGGAGAAAAAAAGTCATTGGTGACAATAGTTAAATATGACTGATTGCCAATTAAAGAAGAAGAAGAAGAAGAAGAAGTTCGACCCAGTGGTTCAACCCATCAGCCCAGGGGGGTCACTCACCACATTATGTGCTACCCACGCGCGTCCACACACTTCAAAATTGGACCCTTAATGGCGTATCGCGCGAGGTCTAATTTGCACCATACGGCGTCACGTCAGAAAAACATACCCTAAATGGCGTCAACACGCTCATCACTCTATCAAAAAATACCCTAAGTGGCGTATAAATTATAAAGGTACCAAGTACAATACCCTAAATAGTAGGAAGTAAAATTAGAATTAACCTTCGTAGAAACAGATACAAAACAGAATCTACTGATTATCATGCACAACAATTCATTTTGTACCCTAAATGTCGAATTTTAAATTTGTGAAATGGTACCCTCTAAACGGCGATTGAAGTTGAAAAACACCCCTTTTTTAAGGAAGACGCCTGAAAACAGACCCTTTTCGACGTTTTTTTTGTGGACGAGCGTGCGTAGCACATAATGTGGTGAGTGACCCCCCTGAGCCCATCAGTAAGCACAGGTACAACAGCGCCCCTATGTCTATGCATGAGTTACCTAGGCATGTCAAAAAAAAAAAACGGCGCAAAGTATCGCTCCGTATCGGTAAGATTGCATATATTTTTTTTTCAATTCAATTTTATTTTCATTTCATCAGAATCATACAATATTTTATAAAGTATATAACAGAATAAGATACGAGAATGACTTTTGTTGACATCACGAAATTCATTATGTAGAATTATTGTACAAGAAATCAAAAGATTGTACCCTGCTGAAAATTTTCTGAAGAAATGGAGGGATCCACTGAAAAGCATTGCTTGTAGATTGTGGAACCCTCTGAATAATATTACCTTTAATACTAAACATAGTAAAAAAAAGACTATTATATCTAAACTACAACTTCAGTAATTGTATGTATTAATATAAACTACTGATTAAGGATATTCACCAACAGAAACATGACGCAAGACAATTGACAATGAGATCAGAATTAACAATGAGATCAGAATGCAACAGGATAGGAAAGGACGAGACAGGACTGGACAGGACAGGACAATACAATTAAAAGAGGGACAGCTGCATGGTAAAGAAAGTAATGAATCGCATAGGAGAGAGAGAGACAGTGATTTAAAATGAATATTAATTAGAGATAAGTGCACATATTGTGAGATTAATGAAAAAAAGGACAATCTCTAATAAAAAATTATTTAGTATACGTTTGCAACAAACTTAATTTTAATTTCCTTTTAAATGAATTAAGAGTTGGGGAGTTTTTTATGTCATCACTTAAACTATTCCAAAATTTGGGGCCCTCATAAAAAAAAAGTATTTTGCGCAAATTGAGTTCTCAGCCGTGGTAAATGAAATTCGTCGGATTGTCTTGTGGAATAAGTATGTACTTTATCATTTTTCAAAAACAAATCCTGAAAATGGGAGGGTAAATTATTCTTAACAAAACTGTACATGAATTGTCCCAATTGAAATGAATGTAAATCATCAATTTTTAATATTTTATTATTAAAGAATAAAGGGTAAGTGTGGGCAAGCCAATGAGAGTTAGTAATTATCCGAATTGCCTTTTTCTGTAATAAAAGTAATCTATTTAAAAAACGTTTGCTAGCCGTACCCCAAACCAATAAACTATAATTTAAGTAAGGTAATATCATAGAAGAATAAAGTGTCAAAAGAGATTCTAAGGGAAGATCTTTTTTAACCCTATTTAAAACACCGATATTTCGAGATATTATTTTACAGATATTATCAATATGATTTTTCCAAAGTAATTTATTATCAACAAATACCCCAAGAAATTTAATAGAAGATACGCACTCCAATATAGAATCACCAAAAAGAATGTCTATCGGTAATTAATGGATAGAATTACTAAACACTATGTACTTTGTTTTTTGGAAATTTAAAGACAATTTATTTGCTTGAATCCATTGTAAAACATTAATTAATTCATTATTGACAATTTCGGCTAATGAAAGGGGGTCATCATGCGAAAGAAACAAATTAGTGTCATCGGCGAAGAGAATAAATGATAAGACGTCAGATGATCGGGAAAAATCACTGAGGTAAAAAATAAATAAAAGGGGGCCGAGAAGACTACCTTGGGGAACTCCGCAATTAATGAAATTAGAGTCAGAATCATGACCATTTAAAGAGACGTATTGTTTTCTACTAGTCAGGTAGCTCCTGAACCACTCCAAGGCCGTCCCTCGTATACCAGAATGTGATAATTTATAAAGTAATATTTCATGATTAATTGTGTCGAAAGCCTTGGAGTAGTCCAGGAAGATGCCAATCATGTGAGAGGAATTATCAAAAGAATGAGCAGCTTTGTCAATGAAAGATAATAGAGCGTGCACAGTGCTGTGCTTTTCCCTAAAACCAAATTGCGTGCATGTAAATATATCAAACTTTTTACAAAATGAAATAATACGAGTATGAACAATTTTTTCCAAAATTTTAGAAAAGGAGGACAATAATGAAATAGGACGGTAATTATTAATATCCTGTTTATCGCCTTTTTTAAAAAGAGGGACAACCTTTGCCAGTTTCATCGAGGTGGGAAACTTACCGTTTAATAAAGACAAATTAAAAATATGGACTAAAGGATCAACTATAGAAAGACTAATGTGTTTTAAAATAAAATTATTAATACCAATAAAATATATGAAAGGGCTAGGCAAGCGCTAGTTGGAACTGAGCTGAAGCATGTGGTGTTTGTTATTTTCTTATTAAGTTTTAAATACAGATTTATATAAAGTATTAAAAGTTTACTTGATTCTAAATGTAAATTAAAAGAGAGAAGGAGTCAGAAATACTGAATTTGAATTACATGTATAACGTCATTGGCAACAATATTCAAATTTGACTGATTGCCGATACCATACAACGAAAGAAGAAGAAGAAGAAGAGATTGTTGCGTAACCCGTCGCGTCTATCAATGCTAATGGCATATGCCCCAGTCCGGTCCCAGAAGTCGAGGTGATGTATAATTTTGAAATTTGCCATATATCCCATTAATGATTACATTTTTTTTCATTGCTATGGTGATGTTGTTGTACTCCAGTTAAATTTGATGTACGTCATGTACGTGGTGCGGGTAGCGATGTAGTATTCGATGTTGATTGACTCGGACTGCAACTTTGCAGCAATGCAAGTGCAATGTGTTTTTCCAGTTCCACATTCATGACATGTGAATGTACATGTACTGTAAAGGGACCAGTATTCGGCCAGGCACCAGTAGCCGGCCGGATCTGGCAATCGAGAGCCAGTGCTCGTCGTTGAAACAATCACAAGCGAAAAGATCGTGCACACATGAACATCTAATAAATGCACACTAGTCTACATACTTTTGTATTGTCGGCGATCCCGTTATTTTAGAATAAATCCTTTATAAAAGTCGGTCTTCAGCCTTGTATCGCCATTACAACGAAAAGCTTAACGATAAGTTAAAACCAAAACTCATACTGAAAATGTTTATTAAAAGGAAAATATGGACGGATATCTTTCTTTTTGCGTATTTTGGCGAAGAAGAAGTCTTCGAACATTGAAATGACCAGAAATTTCGTCCTTGATTACGGAAAAACTATTATTTTTCTGCCGCCGAAGTTGAGGTGGCGCTTTTTCGACCCTGTCACCAGTTTCCGGCCCCCTGCGCGTTGCGCGAAGTATACGTGCATATTACATGCGTGCCATCCATGCTATTGTCTTACTGTGAAAGGCGTTCAAATTATATCGCCTTTTCGGAACGATTCATTGTTCTTCCATCAGATTTTCGACTTTTTAAATACAATGTTGTTACTTTTTAGTCTTGGGATATGGGAATAAAAATAAGAAATATCACTTAATTTCAAAAGTATTTTCTATCGAAATATTCATTAAAAATAATATTGTATTTTTCTCATTCTAATTTAATCATTCCATGATTGGAGAGAAATGATATTTATGATTTAATATGATCATGAAAAGTTTGTAAGTTTATGTATCTTTTGATTAGAATGATTTAGTGCAAGAAGGTTATTTTGTGATTAATTCAGTTCAGTTTCAGTTTTTATTTTTTTTTCATTTCCAACGAAAAAGAAATATACAATTCACATATATCATTAAATCAACAAAGTAGGATACACGCAATACAACACATAAATATAATTATGAACTATTGAACTATTTAACTATCGCCAGCAGTAATGACAAAAACAAAATAATATTAAAGGGGGGGGGGGTGGGGAATCCCTTCGGGATAATGGAAAGGTTTGATTAACCACAACCATGTTTATATCAATTAAGTGCAGACTTTATATTTTGTATTTATTGAAAGAAATATAGGACAATATTATGCTACGAGAATATCTTTGTGATTATTATTATATGCCTATTTGAAATGTCATCTTTTCAGTGCTGTCCATAATGCAAACAGGTGTAAAACACATTTCTTCATTCTTGTAGATAATATATGTTTATTATAATTAGGAATATTATCTTTCTGTAAACTATTGTCAAGCCATCAAACTCTGCTTTTGTGACATTCCTTCATTATGATTCATTTACGATAACTATACAACTTCTGTACTACTTGTTGATAATGTATTAATATTTGTTTTATATTATTATGTTGTAAACAGTTTGTAAAATATGTTTAAAGAGAAAAATCATAAAGAGAAATAAATAAATCAAATCAACTGATTTCAAAACAGTTATTCATATTTTCCTTAGTTTGAGAATTATAAATCATTTCTCTTTAAAAAAAAATGTTTTGAAATATTTTATTTCTAAAGAAAGAGTTTAGGCCTAAGTTCATATAATTTTTGCAAATAAATGATGTTAATCTATAATTTTGAGGTTTTCTTTGCTCCCATTTATTTGGCGTTGATGTTACAGAAACTTAATATATGGAATAAAGGCTCAAGTTAACAATAAAAGGCATGAAAAGACACTGAAGATGGCCAAATGCATTGTTATGAAAAGGAGACAGAAGGGCCTTGACTCTTGAGAAGAACTTGAAGAAGAGGAAGAAGATGACAAGTGTTAAAATAGATGGGAACAGTAAATTCAGACAAAAATGTTGATCACTGTCATTCTATACTTGTTTTTTATTTGTTTAATGGAACTTGTATCGCATTTGAGATTCGCCATGTCCCATTAAAATTGTGTTTTTCTTGTCATGTTTTTAAAATTATAATTTCAAGCAATTTTAATGATTTACATGGAGGTGCATGCATGTGTCAAAATACTTTGCATGAAATACTAAAATCGTACGTTAATATTATTGTTCGACCAGAGGCCACAACGTGTATACAACAAATTTCAGCTAAGTGTATACCTATCCTTTTATTTAAATGTTTGTGTATGAAATGAATAACCATATCGATGCATGAACAAGAACAAGCAGCATGTATAAATTTGATTTTTTTTAAATCAAGCAGTGATCTCAGGAAAATTCAAGCAATACAAAATGTGAACAATTTATTATAAACAAATATATGGGATGGAAAACTATTGATTTGACAAATGTTATATATAACTTGAAAATGAGTTTCTCACGATTTCCATATGCTTTGTTATGTTTCGTTATGTCGTTATTTTAAGTTATATAGGGACACCAAGGAAGGGTCTTTTTGAAGGGTGAGGGTATGGGATAGGCTTGGGTCTTATCGGACCAAATTTACATCAATCTGCAATTTTCTTTTGATTACCGCAACAAACACCTCCTCCGATATTTATATTTTTTTAAAGATTTGCCGGTCTGACTCAAAACTATTTACAATATCATTATGAGGTTTGCCGACACCGATCATGTGGGGAGGGTTCACACCGCTAGCGTCGCCCCTGGACAAATCTCTTTCGAAATCAACTTTAGAAAAAATTAAAACAACTTCAATCAAAAATATCAAAAGTGACAGCAAAAACGGGAGAAAGAGAAATGAAATAATTTATATGATATATCGCAAATCTAAATTGTCTTGAAAATATTACTTTCATCAAAAAAGAAGAGGCAGAATTATGACAATACACGAGTCTGAAAATTATCTGATAAAACCTTGATAAAAAAGGACTGCCGCTAAAACAGACCCGTTTATTTTTTTAGCATTATAATTTTAGCAAATGGGGCTATATGCATGGCAACGGACGTCGCTAAGGGAGGAAGGCGGACATTCCATCATTTCCATGGGCAAAATCCTCGATTTTGATAGCATGTCGGCAAACCGCAAAACGACCCCCCTCCCAATCTTTAAAACATAAAATAATGAACCTTTATCAGCAAATTTGATGATGAAGCAAGAGAAAAATGAAATCAAGGAAACCTTAAAGTAGCTAAGACGAGGAAGAATTGAAAGAAGGAAAAAGGAAGACAGTTCCGACATCTCTTTGCCACATCCTCTCTGGATCATGCCCAAATTGTTTTCAACACAAAGAAAATATTAAAGAAATATTTAGAAAGAGTAAAGAAATATTAAAAGCTGAACTTGATGTTGGTATTCATATATTTCAGTGAAATTATAAAACAATCATGAATTAATCAACTAAGCAATCGTATACACCATTGAATTCTTTATTGAATTCATCCACATTTCATTAAAAAATAAAGGAAATTATAAAAGATATAAGATAGACTAAATAATTTATAAAGCATGCTAAGTTCACAATAATTTAGCTCCAGGGGCGTATCTAGATTTCATAAATCGGGGAGGGAGCTCCGATTCCTATTCTGACAAGCCCCTGACAAACAAAAACAAAACAAAACAAAAACAAACACACAAAACAAAACAACAAAACAAACAAACAAAATAATTAAAACCAAAATAATCAATCATAAAAAGCCATGGGGGCGGGGGCAATTAATTTCCCCCAAATATTCCGGCAAGTTACAAGAATAAAAAAATCAGATAATGATTCGATTTGCTTGACAATATTCAGACCAAAAAAAAAAGGAGATAAGAGGGAAATCATTATATTTCAGAGTTGAAAGAAAAGACTGACCCCCTTTTCTTATCCAGTCATAATGAACCTCATATGAATATTAAAAATATGAACATCAAAATATATATCGAAGCAATACATTTTCAAAAAAAAATGTTTTGAAAATGGGAAACATTTATTGCACATTAAAAGACAACAAAATAAAATGAACAAACGCAAAGATTAAAGCTTTGTCAAAAGTCAAACCCCCGCGCGCACCCAATTTATGTTCAGTGTGTAAATCACATAGCGCGCGATGGTGGCCGGAAACTGGTACCAGGTAGGCCGGAAACCGGTCCCGATGTAGCTTTGCGCAATTCGATCACTGCGCGAGCGTCGGACCACATTCGTGGAAATAAAACACAGCATACGAAGGCGGAGAATTTCGGCTTCATTTCAACAGTAAAATGAGACAGAAAGGTGAAGTAATATAGCTTGGAAGTCGCTAAATCTGCTTAAGTGGCCGAGAACCGGTCCCTATACGGTACTTCACTTCAGGACCAGGAAGCTCCGCCGGCGCGCCCCAGGCCAGCCCCATAACGGCGGCGGAGGAGCTCCCGGACGGCCGTGTTATGTTATGGCACAACAACGTATCTACACTATCTAAAATGAATAATTTGCCATTAAAATTGCACATCAGGAAAAAAGATATGCTCAAAAAGGAAAAACAAATCGGCAATATCGTGAAATAGTTCCGGCTTCAAAAAAAATCTAAAGTTTTTTTAGGATTAGGAATAGGATTAGGGTTAGGGTTTAGGATTAGGGTTAGGTTTTAGGGTTAGGGTTATGGTTTAGGATTAGGATTAGGGTTAGGGTAGGGTTTAGGGTTAGGGTATGCTGGGGAATATATCACGATTATGCCAAATCTTTAGCCCTTTTTAGTTTTATTTTATTTTTAGTAGGCCTATACTAACAAAAAAGAGGGCAGAAATATGTTTTTTACAACATTCGGCATTAATGCATACATAAATAATGCACTGTCGTATCCATGCGCATTTTGGGGTAAGGCTAAGGCTAAACCCTGGAGCTAGGGTTAGGCCGGGCACTAATATATGCATGGATACGAATCGAAAGTGCATTAGCACCCAACATTGAACAACAACATGGGTATCATACGTGTTGTATTTATTCAACAAGGCTTGAACTAAAAAAAAGAACCAGTTTAAACTAAGGCGCTCGTAGCTATATGACTATTCTTTGTGTGTAGAATCTAGTACTATCTAGGCAGTCGTACACCTCAACTTTTTCAAACACCACTGAAAAAAAGTCACCAACATTCACTCAAAATTCTCATTTAATTTTCAAAACCCGACCCCAACATATCCATGAAATTCAATAAATTCAACTCTCCGATGTTGGAAAAGATAATTCCAAAAATGAAATCCGTAATTTAATGTTGATTCTTGGGAAACAAGGTATCAGAGTCGTGTACATTTCCTATTCATATCTAATTAATTGCAATTTGAAAAAATTTGATAACTTTCTTATTTTCTATCTGATTTTGCTCAAAGTTGCACTGATCTGTTTCTCTTATATTTCTGGTGTTAACACCAACTTGATATGGGCAATTCCACGGTAACTCACGTTACAAATAATGGGTACATTTACAGGATAATGTGCCCATATCTTTGTAATTATTACGATCTAAAAGTTACTTTTTCCAACATGGGTAGGGTAGACATAGACCAACTAATCAAATCAAAAAAGAAAAACAAAGGACAAATATATTGAGATTCTTGAATCGTTTAATTTTGATAACTCACGTTACACAAAAAGGACATGGTCAATTCTATGAGTGCCTCTTTTGGCAAAGTCTCCTCATACTAGACAATCTTTATAAAACTTTTCCTACCTTGAATTGATAGTAGGTTATGACATATATATCAATATAAACGTTGAGAAATAATGAACTGGTAAAATGCAGGAAGCATATATATCGGTAACTCGGTAATTTTGCTGATAGTAAACTGAAGACATCTACATGTGGAACAACTATTGTGTTAGTAACTCGTGTTACATGGCTCAAGTGGGTAACTTTAATGTGATACTGAAACACTTTTGAAGGCAATGTAGAAATTTCCTCTTAGGGACTGGAGTAGACCCAGTTTGCTTGTCTAAATTGAATTAATAGAAGTGTTACCAATATTGAAGAAATACAAACTAACTTAAGCACATACATTTTAGCAGGTTGGACAACTAAAAATCTCTGCGATGTTTGTAGCTGTATCATGGAAAATATTCAACAAATTGATGTAATTTTTTTTGTTTCTTTAATTTCAACATATGGGTAAATCATAATAAATGATTTCCATGAAATTGCCCATATCAGGGTCGACGTCCCCTTTAATGTAGCATAATAGACCTTCTAGGCTTCACACATATCAGTTTTTATGATTTAAAATTTCTTTTGAATCAGTGTATATGAGTGGAAGGGAAAAAGAGAGCAAGCGTGGGAGAGAGAGAGAGAGAGAGAGATGGGGGAGAATTATTTGTCTTTAATACTTATCTAACCCGCCTACTCCTGTCCTTCACTGCAAAAGCAGCGAATTCGGGAACCGAGAGGGAACCAGCTTTTAATTGGTCCGCTAGCGAAGGTTCCAACTCGGGTGGGGGTTAGTCACAAGACCAATGAAATAAACAAATTCCAAATAAAAGATAAGGAGCATTAATAAACAAAAACGCTGGGACACAATGTATAATTAAGGTGTCATATGATAACTCTTTAATCACAGATCACTGATCTGCGCAATTAATATATCTGTAATTATACACCAAACCGCACCAGAATATGATACATCAAATGCAAAACTGATTTATATACTCAGTAAGATCGTAGTTAGTGAAACTAGCTATAAGGGACCTAACTTAATAATTACAGGCTTTTAAATCTGGATAGGCGATATAAGTTGGATAGGGGAAAGGTTAGTAGGGCGGGATGAAGGGTTAGTATGTGGCCACTTACACGCGATAGTTCTTCGAGCTCTGACGATGACGGTGCCGATGATTCTCGACGATGACGGTGACGATGACGATGGTGGTTGCGACGATGACGAAAGTGATGATTGTGACGATGAGGATGATTAGAAAAACCGATGACAGATTAACGAGGAACACGCAGCAGGGGTCACGTCGACAGTTCTACAAAAGAGTTGATGGCACCCAAATCACCAATTGTGATAATTAGGCCCCGGACAAATAAAGTCGCTCTTCACAGGACTTCTCAGCTCTCAGTTCTTAATAACTTTGAAGACATTCACGTACAACTTGGCGTAGGCTTGTTGACTTGGAAATATACGATGAATGTTTCATTAACTTTTGCTTCTTCAGCTTGAAAAGAAATGTTGTCCTTCAGCTGGCTCTTCGTCAGATATGGTGAATTAATTATTAGTATGGGTTTCAGGTTGGGGACGCCAAGTGGGGGTTTCCAAGTGAAGAATTTATGTTGGGAATCTACTTTTTATGCCTCCGCCCACCGAAGGTGGGTGCCGGAGGCATTATGTTTTCGGGTTGTCCGTCCGTCCGTCCGTGCGTGTGTCCGTCCGTGCGTCCGTCCGTGCGTCCGTCCGTGCGTCCGTCCGTCCCACTTCTCGTTACCGCGATATCTGAAGAATCATTTGAGGTAGGAACCTCAAACTTGGTACTAGTATGTATACCCATACGAAGATGAACTGATTAGATTTTGGGGTAAGTAGGTCAAAGGTCAGAGGTCACAGAGGTCAATTTACATGAAATTACATAAGAATTCTTGGTTTTTAGCACCGTTACCACGATATCTCAAGAACTATCTGAGGTGAGAACTTCAAACTTGGTACCAGTATGTATCCCCATAGAAAGATGAACTGATTAGATTTTGGGGTAAGTAGGTCAAAGGTCAGAGGTCACAGAGGTCAATTTACATGAAATTACATGGAATTACTGGTTTTTAGCACCGTTACCGCGATATCTCAAGAACTATCTGAGGTGAGAACTTCAAACTTGGTACCAGTATGTATCCCCATACGAAGATGAACTGATTAGATTTTGGGGTAAGTAGGTCAGAGGTCACAGAGGTCAATTTACATGAAATTACATAAGAATTCTTGGTTTTTAGCACCGTTACCACGATATCTCGAACTGTTCGAGGTAAGAACTTCAAACTTGGTACTAGTATGTTACCATATACGAAGATGAACTGATTAGATTTTGGGGTAGGTAGGTCAAAGTTCAAAGGTCACAGAGGTCAATTTACATGAAATTACATGGAATTAGTGGTTTTTACCACCGTTACCGCGATATCTCAAGAACTATCTGAGGTGAGAACTTCAAACTTGGTACCAGTATGCATACCCATAGAAAGATGAACTGATTAGATTTTTGGGTAAGTAGGTCAAAGGTCAGAGGTCACAGAGGTCAATTTACATAAAATTACATGAAATTACTGGTTTTTAGCCTTGTTATCAAATATTTCTAGTTTTATATGAAAATGAAATGAAATAAATTTTTCTGTCTCCTGTGCATTTTAAGTGAAAAGATTTGTCATTTTGTTGGACCAGTCCTTTTTAGAGTGTACATGTATGCCATACATTTCCAATCTGGTGATGGCGGAGGCATAAATTCCGACCGCGCGCGGTCGAATATTCATCTAGTTATACTTGGTTCAAAAATCATACTCCAAACTTATGATTGGACAATATCCTTCAAGAGGGAGGGGCTTAATTACAAACTAAACATCGGATTGGTCACAGGTCACCGTTTTTTTTACTTCCAGGGTGACATGGCCTAGTAACATAACATTTAAAAAAAACAATCAGGAGTGCATCTTTTGAACAATAACATCTCCCCTATTCATAACTAGCTGGAAACAGTATTCTAGCCATGAATGGGGACTAAGCATGAATAGGGGGTTTAAGATATGTACAATATGGACTAAGCATGAATAGGGGGTTTAAGACATGAATAGGGCACAAAAGGACCAATTCAGCTTGCGGCACATAATAAAGGATTACTAAGAGATTTTAATTGAGGAAGATCACAATAGATTTGATCTTGAATGTGTGAATTGTAAATAGATCTAAAAAGAGTAAGTTCCAAACATAAGTAAAGATTCAGACATGAATAAGATCGAGCAATTAGCTAGTCTGAGCTTACAATAATCAAGATATACCAGTATAGGAAAGAAAAGACCCAGAGATAGAGGTAAAAGATAGATAGATTGAAAATGAGAGAAAAGAGCATGAAGGATAAGATAGAGGAGGGAAAATATGAAATTGCATATATCCACCTTGTTACACCTTCCCTCCTGCCACCGGAATGGCGTCCGCGCCATTCCCAACAATCATAATGTATACATTATGCATATAAATTACAATATATAAAAAAATAAGTTAACATGTCAATCAACGATATTCATCTGACTTACGTACATATGACACCTTATCTATACAGTTGGTAGATATATGGAAATACATGTCTACATTCAAACAAAGCTACATAATATATACAGACTCTCAGTAGAGCAACAATTTTACCACTGCAAGAGGAGGAAATTACCTCTCCGTATATTTACAATTTAACATATCTACAAATTTGTTCACCTTCCAACAATAGCAATACTGACAGTTTCACTTTACGGGCCTTACTTCATCTTCAAACATGGTAAAGTTATCTAACCGAATATCCGCACCAAACAATCTGTTTAGTTTGTCTAAAACAAGTACCCAATAGACTACTGGGTCCAAACTGTGGCGTTATCCAAAACATTATATACACAAGAAAGGTGTATATGGCAAATTATCCGATTGGAAAAATAACATCATTGCTATCAAATACTGAGTTAAAGATTAAATGCAAAATATTAAAATTCAACTCTTTTTCTCAACTAGCCAAAACAAAGCTAAATTCAATGCATTCAATCCGAATGCATGTTCTTAGGTTTCAGACTCATAATAATACTTGTGATATGATTAATCAGTGAAAGTAAATAATATAAGCCAAACAACAGATAATAATTGCAAAAGTAAATAATATAACCAGTTACATATTAAATGAAATCGGAGAGCCTTTATATGGCAACTCAAAAAGGATAATTAATCTCAAGACACTTGGTGTTCTTGATAAAAGTGAAACAAAATATGCATTTCAGTTCATGAAACGGCATTTTTTTTCAATTGTGAATTTTACCAATATCACTGTATAATCAATCATCTGAAATTCCCAACAGTTAAATTCATGTCAACTGAAGAAGAAAAAAAATACATTGTTCAACTTTTCGAAATTTCAACAATTTTCAGAAAACAATATGCCAACTCATAAACAACCTGTTAGGTCCTATCCGCCTAACTACTTAAACACGAACTACCCATCTTCAGCATATTCAACGAATGGGCATAATTATAAATATATTAAAATTGAAAACTATATGACATGAAGTGTTATAAAAAAAACAACAGAGGAATAGTTGTATCTGAAAATACCTTCTTCCTTAGGAATTTCTTCCCAAATTTGGTCCTCTGCCACCCAACAGAGGTAGCGACCCTAACATACTTCCTCCTCCAAAAACAACAGAAAATTGCTCCTTAGCAAGAGGAAGAGATGACAATATGGGGACCAATGGCAACATCATCACACCTGCAACAATCTCAACAGGTGAAAACAAAGCAAACACAAATTTGAGAAACAACATCATCAGCATCCAATACAAAATCACACAATTAGTCTTATTCTCGACAATTGTTTTGACAATTTGACTCTGATAATGTAACCTGTCAGGTGGATGAGAGCATCTATTTGATCGTCTCGGAGGACAGTCCTCCTCATCAACTGAGGCAGCTTCTTGTTCGTCACCAGATGGCACAGGGGAGGGATTTACTTCAGTAGGAACACTCTCACTTTCACGATCACCATTAATACTACTTACAGGGCTACTCGCATCATTTTCAATTCCAAATTGAGGAGTCCTTGGACTGGGACATTCGTCGTTACCATTGGTACTGGAGGAAGGCCGTTCTAAATGCAATTCAGCATCACTATTGTCCTGCTCAGCAACTTCCAACGGGACATTCCAAGCGGTGATGCTGTCATCTCCAGCATTCGTTTCATGTATCCGTTCACTGTCTACATGGGGCCCTACCTTATTCCTAGCTATATTAGGCGTTGGTCGGGGACTTAACTTAGGGAGGAAATTACCTGGCAGAAGCAGGTTTCGATGCAAAACGCGGGTCTTGGCTCTAGAACCACTTTCAGGCTTCACCTTAAAGACTGGTATGTCTTCATTTGGTTGCTCTACCACGATATGAGGGTCCTTTCCCCATATATCACCAAGCTTATTCTTCCCCTGGACACCTTTAATCCTAACTAGGACCCGATCTCCCACTTGTAACTTATTCTCCTTCAGCTTTTGATCATACATCCCCTTGTTTTTATTTCCCACTTGATCATTCCTCTCAGATGCAATTTGATAAGCATAATCTAACCTATCTTTGAGTCTTGAGACATAGTCTGGAGGACTGGAATTGCTGTCATTGTCCTTAACATCAAGTCCTAGATACATATCTACAGGAAGGCGAGGATGCCTACCATACATTAGATAGAAAGGGGAGAAGCCAGTAACACTATGCTTGGTACAATTATAAGCATGGACCAATGGTGCTACATAAGATTTCCAATCAGCTTTCTTGTCATCTGTCAAGGTGCCTAACATACTAAGGAGGGTGCGGTTCATCCTCTCACAACTCCCATTACCCTGAGGATGGTATGGAGTCGTCCGAGATTTCTGTATGCCTACTAGTTTACATAATTGCTGGATTACTTCTGATTCAAAGTTTCTGCCTTGATCAGAATGTAAACGTTCTGGGAAGCCATAATGAATAAGGAAATGGTCAAATAAAGCCTTGCCAGTAGTTTGAGCAGTTTGGTTCCTTGTTGGAATAGCAACTGAATATCTGGTAAAATGATCTGTGACTACCAAAATGTTAGAATACCCTCCTTTTGACTCTTCAAGGGTCAGGAAATCCATGCAGACAAGTTCAAGGGGTCTTGATGTTTTAATGTTGACCAGAGGTGCTGTGTTAGCGGAGTTTATAACTCCCTTCCTCCTCACACAACGGCCACACGTGCTTACATAATGCTTTACATCCCTACTTAGGAAAGGCCAGTAAAACCTATCTCGGACCAGTTCAGTTGTGCGTTCCACACCTAGATGACCGATCTCATCGTGTAATGATTGCAAGGCTAAGCTATGATACTCTCTAGGTAATACTAACTGCCATACCTCCTTCCCTTCCACTACTCTCCTGCGGTACAGAACCCCTTCTTTGATTGCAAGCTTATCCCATTCTCTAAGTAAGTTTTGGACATCTTTACTTTCAACCTTCCTACACTGAATCGATGGACAGTTACCTTGCTCTACATAACCTCTAACTCTACTAATGACGGGATCATTACCTTGCTCCTTAGCCCAATCAGGAGGCTCGCTAGGAAACATGGAGTTAGGTACTCCACCTACAGATCCTACTCTATCTGCTATGGTGGCTGACTGCTGTCCTACAACTTCCACAAAGGGACTGTTAGCAACATCTACACTAAGGGCATAATCTACAACTGCCTGAAATGTTTCGCTAGAACATGTCTGACTATTAGAACTAGACTGGGAGGTATCAAAAGGACGTCTGGAGAGCGCATCTGCATCGATGTTCATTTTGCCTGATTTGTATGTAAGAGTGATGTCATAATTTGCAAGAGCTGCTAGCCACCTATGCCCCGTTGCATCTAGCTTAGCTGTAGTTAGAACATAAGTTAAGGGGTTATTGTCCGTGAACACTTGTGTTTTGTTGCCATAGAGAAAGTCGTGAAACTTTTCAGTTACAGCCCATTTCAGTGCTAGAAATTCTAATTTATGGGCAGGGCAATTTCTCTCACTCTTGTTCAATGACCGACTTCCATACGCAACGACTCTCTCTCTCCCTTCTTCATCAAGCTGATAAAGAGCTGCTCCAAGACCAGTGATACTGGCATCTGTATGAAGTATGAAAGGTCTCGAGAAGTCTGCATATTGAAGGACGGGCGCAGTAACTAACTTATTCTTAACCTCTAAGAAAGCATCTTCTTGACTTCTCGTCCATATCCAGGGAGGAGGTAGAGCATGTGAATTAGAAGATGACTTACCCTTCCGCTTCTTCGGACCACCCAAGAGTTCAAGCATAGGGCTTACTATCTTAGACAAATTGGGGATGAACTTTCTATAATAGCTAGCCAACCCTAGGAATGATCTAAGTTCCTTGACATTCTTTGGAGAAGGCCAGTTCCTAACTGATTCTGTCTTATCGGGGTCAGTTGCTATGCCTTCTGCAGACAAGATATGGCCTAAGTACTTAACTCGTGTCTGGAGGAGCTTGCACTTGGATGCCTTCAGCTTGAAGCCATGTTCAGAGAGGCGTTGGATTACAGCATCCAACCGAGCAATATGTTCCTCTATTGTTCTACTATAGATAATGATATCATCTAAGTAGACAACACAGACAGAGTGGTTAAGGTCACCAAGGCATTTCTCCATGGCACGTTGGAAAGTGCCAGGCGCATTACATAGACCAAAAGGCATGCGATTGCATTCCCATAATCCAAGGGGAGGAGGGAGTACAAACGCAGTCTTGTGCTTATCACTCTCATTTATTTCCAGTTGCCAATACCCAGATTTGAGGTCGAGCGAGCTGAACCATCTAGCCCCTTGCATCATTTGCAATGTCTCGTCAAATCTATGCAGAATCGCAAGGAGCCATCTTTCTTCCTTACTAACACTACAGGGCTAGCGTAAGGGGAAAAGGATTCTCTTATAACTCCAGCCTCATGCATTGAACGTATATGTTCACGGACCTCTTCATACATAGATGGAGGTATGCGACGGTACCTTTCTCTGAAAGGCTGCTGGTCTGTAAGTGGAATAGTATGAGTTACAATATTACTATGTCCTAAGTCATTATCCGACTGGCTAAATGCATGAGGGTAATTCCCTAACATGTTCTGCACCTTGTCTATCTCTTCGGAAGAAGCTGGGGATTCAGAGAAGTCTAAACCATCTATACTAACATTTCCACCTACTCTAACATTAGACATACCTACGTTATGTTGCCTAGCCTGAAGAGGGCCCTCTATATCACATACATATAGTTCCCCTACTATGGCATTGCGATGTAGCCATATTGGACTGTCTGATTGGTTCCTAACCAGTACAGGAACTTTATGGGTCTTTTGTTTCTCTAAGTCTACCATAGACATATTACTATCTACAACTATTCCATCTGGTAGTCCGCTATACTTACGGGGTTGTAGCATTACGTTATAAGGTCTACTAGAAACAGGAAGGGGAGCATTACATTCTAAAATTACGGCGTGATTAGAGGGTATCTTGACTGCTCGTTTGGATGCGATCCTGGCCACGCCTATCCTACCATCAGCCCGAGACTGGACCTGTGTTTGCATGCAAGCATACACGGACTTCCATACCTGATGAACCCCAGGATTACGGGCAAAGCCTGTTCCAAACTCAGTCATACCCCTATCAAAACACCTATGAATGACATTAGTCCCTACACACAAAGGAACTTTCCTATTATAGGAAGTGTCTGTAACTACTAGGACAGGTACATCAATAGTAGGAGAAGAGGGAAGTGAACCAGGGAAGAGAAGGGAAAGTTCAACATAGCCTAAGTAGTTGACAGGCAAGCCGTTTGCTCCCTCAACCTTGATGAGTTCATCTATACTATGAAGTGAACTTTTGGAAAGTTGAGAACGATAGAAAGAGCGAGAAATAGTAGTTATCTGGGACCCAGTGTCTATTAAGCATCTACATTGCTGACCATTAATTATCGCTACTGATTCAGTTGCCTTACCAACCATCCTATCAAATACTACATTTACCGGGGGACTCCTAGATTTAGTCTCTTGACTACTACATGTCAGACCTACTGCCCGTCCCTTGGCAGCGGTCTTTGTTCGTTTAAATGTAACTGATTGCGCTGGGGAGGAGCAAAGGATGAAGATTGGGGATAGAGAGGATGAGGAGGAGGAGGGGGAGAAGGAAAGACAGATGGAGGATGGGGTGCCTGACATCCACGCGCAAAGTGACCTGGTTGCCCACAATTATAACAGGGTCCTCTGGGCACACGAGGACGGACAATTCTATTACTACTATTCCTATCATTCGCATCACGTGTTTCCATGTCTCTTAATTTGTCCTTAATTTCTTTTAATTCTTTCACTAAATCTGACTTATCTTGTGGTCCTACTGTGGCAGCATGTGCACCTATCCTATTCTGGCGAGAGCGCTGGGGAGATGCATGAAATATTTGGAAGTCTTCATTCTCCTGCTCCGCTTGTCTAGCAACCCTAACCAACTCATCAAATGATTGGACTATCTCGTATTTATGTCGGATGGCCTGTTTTAGAGACTCATCTGACATTCCCTTCCAGAATACTACTCTAAGGGTCTCATCTTTTGTGGTGGGGGTGATGCCTTTTTGCTGTTCTACTTTGTCAACGGCAAGCTGTAGCCTAGCACTATATGCCGCAACAGACTCATCTGCGCCTTGTCTAGAGGAATATAGCTGTTGAAGCAGCACCGCTCCTGACTCTACAGTACCGTAAAACCCTTCTAATTTATCTACAATTTCTTCTACACTAACATCTACCGCCATATTAA
Organism: Heliocidaris erythrogramma; assembly: GCA_025617745.1. Classification (NCBI taxonomy): domain Eukaryota; kingdom Metazoa; phylum Echinodermata; class Echinoidea; order Camarodonta; family Echinometridae; genus Heliocidaris; species Heliocidaris erythrogramma. The sequence continues at coordinate 41,158,436 of CM046853.1, forward strand.
GGACTAGTTGGCCTGCTTCCCCACGCAGCGAGCGCCGGACTAACCTAGCTAGGGCAATGGGACTGCAACTATCATCAGTCTGTAGACACTTAATCTCGTGTTTCCAGACTTCAAACGGAACATCTCCACCCTTGGGTTTTGGATCACCAGAAAAAATAGAGAGTTTAAGAGGATTCTGTATTATTGTTTGCGACTTAACTACTGGTGGAACATTGTTACTCGGGTCTGTCTTAAGAGATAGCACTAAGTTTGACTTTGGAATTTCCATTACCTCGATAGTCTCTCCGTCTAAAATCTTCTTATTTAATTCTGAGATTGCTCGAACAGCCAAACTACAAGTAGCAAAAGCGCAGTGAGCATTGCCGGTGCTCTCGCCAGTTAAGGAATCCTTACCGAACTGTACGTGAGTTACTTCACCCACTTGTTCCAGAAATTCTTTTAAACTAGCTTCCGAAGTATTAGGACTCATTCGCCTAACTAGTACTACACAGTCTCCTTTTACCGAAACCATAGTGAAGGAGTAGGAAAATAGATGATAGAAAATAAAGAAGTTAGAAGGAAATGGAAAATAAAGGAGTATAGAAAAAAAAAAAAAAGATCTCAGAAAAGGAAACTAAATATTAAGGCTAAGAAAATTAAGGCTAAAAATAATATAACATCTACAGTAACTGCACCTTAGACCAATACAAGTAACTTAGGATGAGTCAGATAAAAAAAAATACATAAATACATCCAACACTAGCAAGTGTTATCAACAGTAATATTATATCAACAACAGTATTATATCAACAACACATACACTCATCACTTCAAACTCACAGATGATGCCATGAATTCAAAATGTCAACAGGAATTGGGATAATAATTTGTAACGAATTAGCCAACAGATATCTAGATGAAGCTAAATTCAAATCTCAAACAACCATTCCTCTGTATGCTAATATAAAATCAAGTATACAATATTTGAATATCAATTCACTGGTAATGAAAATAAGAAAAACATGAAATAAAGTAATACTAAAGAGGTAAACTACTATAGCAAGTGTCCAAACGCTTAACTTGACTGGGGTATATATCAAACCAGTCTTTTTAAAAAACAAAACAAAAATTATTATTATTTCAATTTATTTAGATTATTTTGGAGAGCTTAGATTCGTGCTGATAACGCGAAGAAGGTCGTGAGTTCCGTCTAACCCGCCTACTCCTGTCCTTCACTGCAAAAGCAGCGAATTCGGGAACCGAGAGGGAACCAGCTTTTAATTGGTCCGCTAGCGAAGGTTCCAACTCGGGTGGGGGTTAGTCACAAGACCAATGAAATAAACAAATTCCAAATAAAAGATAAGGAGCATTAATAAACAAAAACGCTGGGACACAATGTATAATTAAGGTGTCATATGATAACTCTTTAATCACAGATCACTGATCTGCGCAATTAATATATCTGTAATTATACACCAAACCGCACCAGAATATGATACATCAAATGCAAAACTGATTTATATACTCAGTAAGATCGTAGTTAGTGAAACTAGCTATAAGGGACCTAACTTAATAATTACAGGCTTTTAAATCTGGATAGGCGATATAAGTTGGATAGGGGAAAGGTTAGTAGGGCGGGATGAAGGGTTAGTATGTGGCCACTTACACGCGATAGTTCTTCGAGCTCTGACGATGACGGTGCCGATGATTCTCGACGATGACGGTGACGATGATGATGGTGGTTGCGACGATGACGAAAGTGATGATTGTGACGATGAGGATGATTAGAAAAACCGATGACAGATTAACGAGGAACACGCAGCAGGGGTCACGTCGACAGTTCTACAAAAGAGTTGATGGCACCCAAATCACCAATTGTGATAATTAGGCCCCGGACAAATAAAGTCGCTCTTCACAGGACTTCTCAGCTCTCAGTTCTTAATAACTTTGAAGACATTCACGTACAACTTGGCGTAGGCTTGTTGACTTGGAAATATACGATGAATGTTTCATTAACTTTTGCTTCTTCAGCTTGAAAAGAAATGTTGTCCTTCAGCTGGCTCTTCGTCAGATATGGTGAATTAATTATTAGTATGGGTTTCAGGTTGGGGACGCCAAGTGGGGGTTTCCAAGTGAAGAATTTATGTTGGGAATCTACTTTTTATACTTGGTTCAAAAATCATACTCCAAACTTATGATTGGACAATATCCTTCAAGAGGGAGGGGCTTAATTACAAACTAAACATCGGATTGGTCACAGGTCACCGTTTTTTTTACTTCCAGGGTGACATGGCCTAGTAACATAACATTTAAAAAAAACAATCAGGAGTGCATCTTTTGAACAATAACATCTCCCCTATTCATAACTAGCTGGAAACAGTATTCTAGCCATGAATGGGGACTAAGCATGAATAGGGGGTTTAAGATATGTACAATATGGACTAAGCATGAATAGGGGGTTTAAGACATGAATAGGGCACAAAAGGACCAATTCAGCTTGCGGCACATAATAAAGGATTACTAAGAGATTTTAATTGAGGAAGATCACAATAGATTTGATCTTGAATGTGTGAATTGTAAATAGATCTAAAAAGAGTAAGTTCCAAACATAAGTAAAGATTCAGACATGAATAAGATCGAGCAATTAGCTAGTCTGAGCTTACAACAATAATCAAGATATACCAGTATAGGAAAGAAAAGACCCTGAGATAGAGGTAAAAGATAGATAGATTGAAAATGAGAGAAAAGAGCATGAAGGATAAGATAGAGGAGGGAAAATATGAAATTGCATATATCCACCTTGTTACACCTATATTGTAATAAGCACCTGTAGAATTATGTAGATGCCAAAAATAAAGTACAAAACTAAGTAAAATAAGCACAAACTGAAAACAAATGCACGTAAAATTTATGAGACACATGTCTATTGGGCATTTTCAATCATTTTTTTTTTTTTACGAGTTATAAAACACAGTGTTTTAAATGCGCCAACCCTATAAAGGGTTTGAGATATTTTTTGTAACTCACCAGTGTTTAGTGTATCCATGGATCCTCTTGTAATGTAGATTCAAAAGAGAATGGAAAACAAAGAAAAACATAAGGTATGATAAATAGACAAATATTAGCAAAGAAATACACAGCAAAGATAGTTCTAAAATATTTTGGGAATAAATTTAAGGAATAAAACACGAAATGTAGAAAGAGAAGATGAAAGAAGAAGTAGATAATATGAATACAGTATATGGAATTTTGTAATGATATCTAGTTGTTTGTGAATTGTTTTGTTTTTGTTTTCTGTTGGTTTTCTTTTTTGCCAATGTATAATAATTCTTGAAAAACTTTATCAGATTTGACTGCCCCTTCTAATATATTGTTACATTGCTTTACAATTACAAGTGAATTCATTCCCAATATGTCTTCAACAGCCCTTGCCGATCTTTGTGAATGGATGCGTGTCCATTTTCACCAAAAGATTAGCTTCAGTGGTGTGCAAAATAGCACACATTTATGATGTCAAGACAAGATGGTCCGAAGGAAGAGGGAAGGACTACAGAACCCAATCCTAATGCCTTGAAACCATGGCATCAAATACTCGCATCTGGAAGTGGTGCTATCATCACTGCTATTACAAGTAACTATACACTATGGCCCGTATTCTGAACTCCGGTTTAACTTAAACCATGTCTAAATGTGTGGTTTAACTATGGGCAGCCAAATGTGACACAAAACTCTAACAGTAGATATTCAATTTATCAGCATTTTTGGTACTCAAACTTTTAACAACTGTGTGGGAATGATAAGTACAATAGTTTTCTTGACCATTTAAGCTTGAGACCAGAAGCCAGTAAACATATGATATAAGGAACATACAGTGTAAACAAAGTTTTGACATTCTGAGCTACCCATAGTTAAACCACAGATTTAAACCATGGTTTAAATTAAACGGGAGTTCAGAATACGGGCCTATGTGTACATTCTGCTCAGACATGATACTCTGTGCCACCGTATACATGTACATTCTAATCACATTACAAGCAAGATCTTATACATTTTTCAGACTCAATATTATATAAATGCATTTTTTTAATGGTCATGACCAGAAGTCAGTACTTATCATGCTTTGATATAGCATTTTGCATTTTTATACCACATTTACCAATAAACAAAGAGAATTGATATAGTTGTCACATTGATGGGGCTCCTTCATAGCCTGGAAAAGAATTTGTTGAGTTACAAGATCAGGAATATACCAGAGTGTAGAGAATTGTAAGCACTCAGTTGTAAGTTTCTGTACTTAATTCTTGTATTACCTAAAAGGCTCGATACATTTTTGTGGGGAATGGGTGAATAATCGTTTGTAATGAAAGAGTCTCTAAAATAATCCATTAGTTAATCTTTACCTTTCAAGAATTTTCCTACAGATACAGTTTGAGCTCCATGTGCACAAGATGAATCATAATATTTCTTATTTGCACCTTCCTGTAATATCCACTGTGATGATTTTGGGTAGTACCTTATTCTTTTGATGATGTTAATAATGTTTTTGTATCTTGCAGTGACTCCACTTGATGTAGTCAAGATAAGACTACAAGCACAGGCAAAACCTATGAAGAGCGGTAAGTTACTAGACCTTTATTTTATCTATGTGCGCCTTTAATAGGAACTAGCAGTATTTCTCAGTATTTTAAGTCAAAAAGAGAAAATGCAATCAGGAATGCATTTCTGTATAAGTATTTAAAAATTAGGAAATACTATGTTGAGATAATGTATTATTTCCATCTTGTTTTCGTCGACAGAATTAATGAGATAACGAGATGTCATGGTATAGCTATTGTTACTCGTGTTTGATAATTAATAAAACTGATCTTTGCTGACATGGAGCATATCAAGGGGCCAGGGTAAAAAATACACGGGGGCGACGGGCGATTTCGCCCTCGGTGGAGCGCTAATCGCCCCCTAAACTCCTTAAAACCCAGTTCTTTGAGGCGACCATTTTATTTAGAGTCGCCCCCTTGCCTCGGCTCCGAAATTGTATATAAATTTATGAATTGTGAAATTCGTGATCTAAGAGCAGGACACTTATGGCAAGCTTTCTTTTCAGAAGTCTAACTACGGAAATCATGAACGAGATTGAACCAAGTTTATAACCGTCTTAGCGTAAATAAATGCGGAATGCATAGTGGGAAATGGAATAAAGGTAGCGACTTTTACTCTGGCGTTACGTATCAGTAATCCAATAATGATACTCGCTTGCTTCAGTTTAAACTAGTGTTTACGCAATACGGTTTGTAAAAAAATATGAATGGTTTCCAGTTTTGCACGCATCACAGCGCGGCGGAGTGCTGTTATTTACGATCGATGTGAGACCGTTAGTGGGACTACTTGATATGAGCTCGCAACGGGTACGCAATCGTTTTTTGTTTTTTTTTTTAATTCTTTTATGCAAACCTGTAGAGGAAGATTGTTGAATGTTTGTGCAAGTTTGGTGACTCAAACCTCTTTCATCTTTGCCTAAACTTTATGGTTAATGAGGATAGACATGAATTTTCATATTCTTCGTAAGTTTTAAGGATGCTGGTTAGGCCTGATGCTTGTGTTTTTGACCAACTAGCTGTGGCCTAGTATATGGGACAATCATCCATTCAGAAAACAAAAGTCTGTCACTGTGTGTCTGATTGGCAACATTTCACTGCAGAGTTAGGAACTGCTCAATTTTTATTTTTTATTCCTGAAAATAAACCAAAATTATGCAAAAATTAAAGCGTTTTTGATCACCAAACTTTGCTAATGAAACAAGGTTGTACTTGTCACCCTTCCTCTTTGTACTATCTAAATTTGAGTAGCATCCATGAATATAGTGAAAAGATATTTCAGATGAAAAGGAGCAAGCAAAAGTGTATTTTTTTAGCCTAGTACCAGTATATTTCATCTGTATTTTGCAACTTATAATGCACTATTTAGTGCTATGCCATTTACAGACTTGAAAATTTTCATCCCTACTGCTAGACTAAAAACCTCAGACTCTATCTACTCTCTCCTTTCTGTCTCATCCCTCTCACAAGTCTCCAGTGATTCCTCTCTTTCTCTTTTCCACAACTTCTCCTAGTATTATTATGATTATTGTTTGTTATTTGTGTAAAGATATATTAGTAATTTTATTTTGTAAACTCCATGTTATTCAGGTCCTTGAAGTTGAAGACTTGGGCAGTTGTGCTAAATGTTCCATATGGACTTTCAAATAGATACCATTTCAGTTTAATTCAGTGTCAGCTTATAAAACAGTAAATCCTAATCCTGCAATCAAGATAAATGAATCTGAGACAACAAACAAATAACAAAACAAATTGAATTTACCTATTCAAATGTTGTACATTGTATTTAATTTTTCAAGGAATCTGCAACTGTATTATGACATGGTATGAAATACATAAAAAGGATAATATAATACATGTACAAAAGAAGAAACATCTATGTGGTAAATGGTGATTCATGCATTTTTTCAGTACTTTGCATACCTCTGCCAGTCTACTTGTATAGCCTAAAAATAACAGTCATAGACTTTAGTAGACTGTCAAAACATAGTCAACAGGTCAAAACAGAGGAATGTATTAATCTGATTTGATTTTATGCATATTTCAACTTTCACTGTACATAAAAACTATATTCACTGTAGTATGCAATTCATTTTGTAATATTAAAATTTCACCCAGATTTCATTACAGTTGATAGTGTGATATTGTGAGTTTATCCTATTATGTAACTCCAGTGCAATTGTAGTTAAATTATGTGCTACCTCTGCGACCTCACAATCACAAAATCAGATGTATCTTAAGATGAAAGGAGGGGGGTACTTGATAGTGAAAAAGGGATAATAAAACAACAACACACACAGCGCATATGAAATTATGAATACTGATACTCGTTATACGCAGTACTCGCAGGGAGCCAAAATTGGGATATCAGCAATTGAAGATAGCCCCCATGGGCCTAGAAATAGCCCCTGCAAAAGTTGTCAACAGCGGCTACTTTTTTAGAAAGAATAGCCCTCATGAAAAAAAAAAGTATTTTTTACCCTGCAAGGGGGACATTGTTTTATCTGACTTTTTATTATTCAATAGCTCCATCCGATATACACACAACAATGATATATTTTTTCCAAACTGAAAAAATCTATATAAAAAATTTACTTTAGATCAAAGTAAATTTAATTATGTAAATTTGTCTAACTTTCCAATCAAGTAATATTTGTTAATGTTGCAGGAGTTACAGTTATCATGCAATTCACCTAGAAATAGTTCTAGAAAATTGAAATGTCATTTTGAAGGGATAAAGCTCATGTGAGGTTATATTTCTCATGGGTACCCGGTAGGATGCGAAAGAAACTGGATTGATCAGCATTGTGAGCATCTGCAAAAGGGGCCTTGCTGGATTGCTCCCCAGGAGCAGAGAAGGTACATACATTGTGTGCCGGCAAGCCATGAATCTGATTTCCAGAAAAATATGTCTGTAAAGCGCTTAGAAAAATTGTAGATGTATTTTCATTTGATTATTTAATTTGTTTATAGGTCAGTGTTTTGTATACTGTAATGGTCTAATGGACCATGTGTGTACCTGCCTGAATGGCTCACAACCGGGTACGACTACACCATGGTACAAGGCACCCAGCAAGTTCAATGGCACATTGGTAGGTCCACATGTCTTCCTTTGTTTATTCCTGTACTAGTTGTGACAAGAGCTGTCGACATGAACAAGGTCCAAGGGAAATCTCCCTACTGGCCAGACTTCCTTGGTTATTGAAATGACCCCCTACATGATGTGAAAATTAGTGTGGAGCCCAGATTTGATTTGTGATGTTGGTGTAGAAATAGTCCGTATGTAATACAAATATTCAAAAGCCAACAAGCTTCAATTATTCAAACCCTTTTATAGCTTTATTTAAAACAAGAAATATCAAAGGGTTACTTCAATAATGCATGACTTGGAAGAGTAGTTTTCCATAGATATTCTTAAATTTTAATTTTCAAAAAGTTTTTTTTAACTGCTTGTTAAGCCCTCTATGGGGCATTAGCTCTTTTTAAAAATTACCCTAGGTTCAAATGAGCATAATAGTAATGTTTGTGATCAGCTTATGTGTGGATCTTTTACCAAAGGACATTATCTACATTTATTTGGTTTATTCAGTGGAAATTGTAACCTCCTAGTAGGGCCAAAATATTAATTATTATTGAAATTTATCTAATAGAGATCACTTCAAAATCATTGGATTAGATGTGCATGGCCTGAATTTAATTGGTTCTTTAAAACAGATATACATATGTTTATTACATCATCTTTGTACAATTTTATTTAAAAGGGTGAGTCAAGTAGAGGCCAACAAGACCTTGTTTATTTCAGTTGGTATCAAAGTCTGAGGATAAAGATTTTGATGTAGATTGTCAATATTATTACCCCCGGTACACATGGGGAACGTTCACACTGGCTGTATATGATTGTATTAAGTGTGATTTGAACCTTTTAATTTCTTTGCAGGATGCCTTTGTGAAGATTGCAAGAAATGAGGGAATTTTCAAGTTATGGAGTGGCCTTTCTCCTACACTGTAAGTCCAGCTCACATCATTTAAAGTGACTGATTATTATTTGACATATTTCTGAAAGTAATTGAATTGCTTATCAGTTTGGCTTGAAATGTAAGTCTTAAAAATCTATGAAAATGGCAACAATAATGATCATTGTTTCGTAAAAGAAAGTTAATGTTTAATTTCAATAAGAATAATAGAAATTGTGTTCTTTGCATCGTATGAATAACATTACAAATCATATATCACTAAAGGAGTAATTTTAAAGGGATCTCTTACCATTTTCATTACCAATTTAATCTTGATTCCCATTTTATGATGATATCTTCAATAGTATGACCCAAAATACAAGTGCATTTATTGTATTTGTAAGTAATGAGCTATATATTGTATTGGTAACATAAAACATGTCAACAGAATTCTTGATCAAATAAAAAATTATGGAGAAAGATGATGCATGAAATAATGGATTTTCTATACATGTAGATGGCAATATAGTTTTAGATCTACCAAAATGATGGGTCAATATCACCATTATTTTTTTATCAGTATCATTTATATGTGGTACAAGTTTCAGCATGTTAGATGAAAGGGAAGGAGCTTTGATATTGTACTCTGTTTATTAATACAGCAGGTGTGTCTCTGTGTGGCAGATGTTCCATGAGTAATAACATACATTGTTGAATATGATGTAAAGTTCTGTAGAAAAAATAATGATTGTTTAGATATTTTGAGGGAGATAAGTCTTTATACCAGACTGCATCATTAATATGATGACCTCTAAGTGTTCTTAAGTGGATGAACTTGGATGGCTGTTAACAAATACGAGTCCCTCAACCACAACTCTTTGCCCCTATCTTTATGAAAAACATCATAACGTGCATTTAAAGAGTCACATTTTTTATTCATTGTTGTTTTGAGCTTTAAGTATCTTCTATAGGAACAACATTCACAATATATGTAATTGTTTCTTCTTCAGAGAGTAAAAGATCTGATTTTAATCCAAACTTTATGGTATTTAAATTTTTAGTTCACAGCACAGAAGGGGTTAAGGTAAAACTTAAAGAATGTGACTAATATCAGTCAACCTTTCTTCCTGTAGTGTTATGGCAGTACCTGCAACTGTCCTCTACTACACCTCGTATGATCAGCTAAAGTATCGACTACACTACCGGCAGGGTGCAAAAGGCCAGTTCTGGAAACCCATGCTAGCAGGGGGTGGAGCAAGATGTAAGTGTGTGACTAATGGGGTGTTGCAAGAAAGTTGCAATCAATTGCAAATTGTAAAGCAAATTAGAACAACCATTCTGAATGGTTCAGGGTCTGCCCATTCAAGAAGATGCGCTTGCAACAATGATTTTGATTAGTCAGTACCGATCAGTTGCAACTTGCAATCAATCACAACTTTCTTGCAACACCCCATAAGAGATAATTTGCCTTTTGAAGCCTCATTCCCATATAAAGTGGTGAACCCCCTCTAAAGGAAAAAAAATGGTTGCAAGTGAAGTGTGTTTCTTATTTCTGTTTCTTATAACTTAGAGATAAGTGAGTGTACTTAGGGGCCTTTCTTACATGCAGATAGTTTTTTCTTACCTCCGCTTGTCGTTCATTTAAATGTAAAATAATTGTTGTTTTGCTGCTGTGGTTTACTGCTTCATATGTGAACAAGCTTTATAAAGAGTCACTGCCATGCTGCAGGGGAGTGTCTTCTAGAAATTGTTTTTGTTTTTTGGTACTGTTTAGGGATACCATCTGTATAGCAAGCATGCCCATAATGTGTAGAAAATCATGGTTTGATAACTGTTTTATGGAAAAGCCAATCCAATAATCAGTACAATAGCACATATTGAAATTGGTTCATTGTATGTCAATGATCTTTTCATTCATTTTTGCGCGATGAAATGGAATTAGTCATTCTAAATATGAGTAACAAATTGTGATATTGCTTCTATTAGTTATAATCACATAACAGGATTACTGTTTGCTATATGGTTGATAAAGCTTATCTTATGTTCTTGTAAATGTGCTTAGGGGCCTTGTTGCGTGTGCTTACAGTACCAGTCAGAGATTTCAAGCTCACGTAGTCACGCTTTGATGCGCTCGAACAGCTAAAGCCGAAAACTCGTGAACGCTCCAGCTCATCACGCTGCCCGCGGCCTTTTCAGAACAATCGCCCATACGATGACAGGTTTAGGTCCGCGAATCACGGTGTAGAAAATCGCCTCATTCTGTGGTGCGAATCGAACGTGTTATCGTACATTGTAGTAGCAATCACGTTCCGCGCGTGCTGCGCGGCTCAGACAGTATGCACGTACAGACTGTACGCATGTCATGGTGGGAAATGACCGAAGAACTGGGGTACTGGTGTACAAGTACATGTAGTTTATTTTCGGTATACAATGCCGTTGGTAGCAGTCTAACTTCTGATCGTGACATATATTGATTTTCATTGATTTCCTTTGATACCAAAACCTTTATAATGTGACAACAAATGTTTATAAAATGACAAGAAAAGTTTATAAAATAGCGTAAAAGGGAGTAGCTGTTGAACGCAGTGTCTTTGACAAAAGCTCTTTCACATCGGTGCTACATGTACATAAAACATATACGTAGAGTAATAAATATTGAATTAGAAATAGAGGGGGGAATGACACAGAAGTGAGAGAGAGAGAGAGAGAGAGAGAGAAAGAAAGATGTCAAAGAAGAGAGCCAAATTAGACAAAGAGAGACTGAGAGCATTCATTTTGTTCTTATATTGAATTATATTTATGAAATGAGGTTCTTGAGCTTTTTAAAACAGAAAGACAAGGAATAAATATTGAATGAAAGATAAATGAACTGGAACATAAGATAAGAGAGAGGGAGAGATAATTATGTCAAAGAAGGGCCAATTAAGTTAGCCAAAGAGAGACCGAGAGCATCAATTTTATTAATCTACATGTAGCTCGGTTTGAAAATTTCTGCGTAGAAAATAACGGAAAGAACAAGAAGAGAGGGGAGCTGACAAAAGAGTTAGAGAGAGAGGGAGGGGGAGAGTATGCGAGCTTGTTTAGAAAGAGAAAGACCGAGGGAGAGCATGAATAAATAAACGATTCACTTTATTTGTTAGAAAACAAAAAGTTTTAAAAAGTAGAAATTCAAGATAAACACCAGATCAATACCACATCGCTCGTTGAAAACAAGCGAAAAAAATAATTCTACACAAAGTCACCAGGGGAATTAAAACGCAAAAAGTTCTCGATCGAGTGATTGCGTTTGTTGACCCCCGAGTGACCTCATCGGAGGGTACCCTTACTATACATTCCATTGTACACCAAAAAGTTCGAGCGTGTTCGGCGCACGTTTGTTGTTCTTTGATCGCCCGCACAACGTGCATCCCCCCGGCCCAGGCACTACATCGCATGAGTACCCCCGGCCAATAGCCACTGAACAATGAGCCTGAACCTTGGTATTGTCCACGAGGAGAGTTTTATTGATCCCCCAACACTCTTTCAATTGACTTCCTGGGTATCTTGGTTATATAATGAGGGTGTATTGAGTATTTTTTTTGTACTTGTAAAGAACAGAATGTATCCCGAACGTGACTCTTTTAGTGGGTTCTATGAGATACATTTACAATACATGTAAAGTAGATCAATAAACTATAGAGAGTGAATGAATTATATTCAATTTGAAAGTGGAAAGAAAATATAAGAGCACCCAACTGTAATAGCTTTTAGTTTGCCAGGCAGAACATTTTGGACAGGAAAATGCTTTTGAAAATTATGGTGACTATTGACCTCTATTATTATTTATGTATATAATTATTGCTTGCTTTTACCCCGCCTGACAGGGAACGCCAGGTACGCCACTAGAAAAAAGAGAAGGAAAATGGATGAAATGAGAGCTAGAGGCGTGCGACACATTGAAAACGAAGAGAGGAAGAGGAGAACTGGGGGAGTAAAAGGGGAGGGGGAGAGAGGGTGAAATATAGAGATTAAATATGATGGGCAGAGAGAGAGAAAATCTGAAAGGGCGAGGGGATAAATAGAAAATGAAGGAAATATAGAGTAAAAAAAAAACGGGAAGGGGAGGGGCAGAGAGAGGGGAAGAGGAGGGGGAGAATGAAATATAGAGAGTGAATACAATGGGCAGAGAGAGAGAGAGCTCGAGGGGACAGTAGACAAACTCAGAGAGGGAGAGGGATGTGGAGAGGGGAAAATAAAGAATGAAATAGAAGGTAAAAAAACGGGAAGGGGGAGAGGGATCAAATAAAGAGAGTGAATACGATGGGCAGAGAGAGAAAGCGATATAATACTATCATCAATTCATCATGATCATCCTAATTATATCATTATCTTGATAATCATATCGTCAAAACCATTATCTTCTTCATCATCAAAAAATATCAAGCCAAATTTTCTTCCCTGCCCGACCGTAACTTTATCATTTAAGTTTAACACTGGGTTTAACACACATGATCATCATCATGATCATCTGATATGATCATTATAGTCATCAATATCATCTTCATAAAACTCATAAAAAAATATCAAGCCAACATTTTCTCTCTACCCGACCATAACTTCGTCCTTTAACACACATTGGTTCCCTTTTGAAATTCAATCTGTTTATTCTATACACATTTCGCCCATTTCGCCCGTCGCGTTGTGAAAGGTAAAAAAAAAAAAGCACAGACCTCCGTGGGCTGCATGGCTGGCATATTTTTGCGCGTGTCATGACATGTGATTAACAAATGAGGTCACAAGCCCAATTTACGAATGGAAATGTTGATCGCGCGCACTCTAGACATTCTTTGGTTCCCACTGCCTTGCTTTTCACTTTCACATGAATAACGAAGGATATCATTGAGGATTTATCGCTATGCACTATTAATCTGATTTCAGTTCTATGTTCCTTCTTTGTCAAAGTTTTTTTTTTTCAGGAAATTGTGTCAGATCGTGAGCGATTTTTGAAGGTTTTTGAAGGTTTGGCGAAAAACAATTTTGTCCCCCCCCCCCCCCCCCCCCCCCCACTGAGCGACTTTTCGAGAAGCTGGAGAGACCAAAAAATACGGGTCTACCTTTTCACAAACTTTCATTTTTGTACCCCCTCTTTTACTCAATCCTGGATCCGTCCTTGAATATGCATGAGTTTGTAAACTTTACGCCCGCTAATCACTCTTTGACTATGACGTATCGTTCACCCGACCCCCCCCCCCACTCAGTATTATTTAGGGTACGCGTATGCTTGTTCCCTCCCTTTGAAAGCACCTATCTCAGGGCTGCCAAAATTTCTGAACCCCCCCCCCCCCCCATCGCGGGCTTTTCCTGCCTTGGAGACCCCCCTAAATTTAGAACACTGCTCAATGTACCCCTATCTCAAGTGAGCTCTCATTCCAACCCCATATCTCAGGACAGACACCAACCCCCCCCCCCCCCCCTCCCAAGTAAGCTGTCATGACAATACCTTGGAAGAGATGGGGGCCAGTGTTTCTACTTTTCAAAATGAAATAATCCTGGCTGAATGAGCTATCAAAACTAGCAGGAGTTTCAGGAATTTGATCCTGGGATTTGATCAATTTTTCAAGATATTTCATAACCCCCCTTTTTTTAATTTCTCAGGTGTCGAAGAGAGAGAGAGAGAAACGCCCCCTTTTTAATGAAATCTCCGGGTGAAAGATAAAAAAACACGCCCTTTTTGTCGCCCCCAAAATACCCCTTTTCCAGAGATTTTGGGAACACGCATGCGGTCCGTTCTACCTCCGAGTGGGGGGGGGGGGGGGTCGTTCACTACTCTTTGCATGATTCTTGTCCTATCTTTCTTCTCTTTTTATCCATCTTCATTTTGTCTTCTATCTTTAACAACAAGAATGCATCAAATCATGATCTCAGAACAGATTAATTGTTAACGGCATGCAGATGGATAAAAGTACTCCACGCTGACTCAATCTAGAACAGTTTAAAGCGTCTGTGATACAGACTATTGCTGACAAATTCCAGACCTTCACTCTGACAGGTTGGTCGTCCGGTGCTCGCCAATAGGCCAATTAAAAAAAAGTTGTTGACCGTGACGTCCATTTTTTCCATGAAATAATGTTAAATATAATAGACCAGATAAAAAAGCAATATTCTATAATTTATTTAATTACGGAGAAAATCCCAATTACGATTTTCATCTATTCCACGTGAGATATACTAGAACCAGGGAAGTGTCTCTAACACTTCCCTGCTAGAACTAAGTCTTTTGTTCTGTCTATTCTTCTCTCCTTCCTCTCCTCTCTCTCCATCTTTGCTCTCTTCACGTCCTCTCTTTTCTCTCTCCCATTTTAATTCTATTATTTTTCCATTTATTCTTTTTCGTATCCAGTTTTTTTATCTCAAATATTGTCTCTTATTACCGATTTACCAAACAGTTGAAAAAAATTGATTCTCTTTACATTATCATTCATGATTCACTTTGTTACCATAATTTTCTTTTCTTTTCTTCTCATCTTTCTTTCAGTCTCTCTGCACATCTCCCAACAATCTTTCTCCTTTATATCTCGATCGCTTTCCTCCAACAAGTCATGTGGCAGAACCAAAACAATGACATTCCTTATCAAATTGCATGGCAGTTTGTTTACAAATTAATACAGAGCAAAAATCAAAAAGCCTGTCAGACAGCTGGAACCCAAGCTGGGTGTCACATTACAGATACATGTACGGGCAACCTAAGCTAACAGCAAACTCTCGTTTGCTATTGGCTGGTGAAGAATGATCTTTGGACTTTGAAGCTACAAACCAATCCAAGCACATGATGGGTGTGCAGTGAGAGTGACATGTGGGCGTGGTCATCCAGACCACGTGGATGTTATAGTCTGCAAGACTGATCCTGAATTTATGTGGAACGTGGCTTGTCTGGTCCTCGGACAGCAAGATCACGGACTGTGTGAAATCTATCACTGTATGGACAAGGGTCACAAGGCCGAGGTCACTATGAAGATTCAGTGTACATGTAGTCAAGTAGGTTTTATTGTCAACATTTTCTCTCATACAAAACATAAAATAAAATTGACATGAATATCATAGATGTAATAATTAAACTCGTCTAAAAAGAAAAAAATAATGAAAGAGATGATGCATCATTTTTCGATTGTCTCAAATGTGGCAAGAATGCTTCGTGTGCTTTGTCCAAAAAAGATCGTGACTGAGTTAAAAAAAAAATGGGTGAATGTACGAAGAACTGCGTCATGCACTTGAATACATGAAGCGTGTGTGTGAGTGTGTATAGATCACCAATCATGACGGGAAATGAACTGCTTTGCTGATTTTACTTCTGTTGCTTTTTATTTTTATCCTTGACTAAATCCTTTCTTTTCGTAACTAATTTTCCGTTAGAAAGTATGAACTGTAGTTTGGCATGAAAGAGCAAGCGAGTTTAATATGGGGTGTTTTTTTTCACCGAGGCGGGTTCAGCTGTAGATACATGTAGCTTCTTATAGAATTAAAACAAGCATATCAGAGAAGCGACCATGCTGCATACACATAAATGCTTTCTAGTGAAAATGTAGTGTGATTATCAAACTTGAAGCCGTAGCAGAACGGGATAATTAAGTGAGAAAAAAAAATTATTGTCATGAATTAAAAACGATTTGCAGAGCCATGTGCACACTGCTGTGTCAAATATAATCTGAGCGAGCCATGCCATTATTGGTACATTTTACTGATTTTCCGTTAGAAAATATGAACTGTAGTTTGGCATGAAAGAGCAAGTGAGTTAAATGTGGGGTGGTTTTTTTTCACCACCGGCGGATTCAAAAACTTAGGGGTGCTGTTTATAAGAACGTTATTTACAGTATCTCGCTGCGTTCATTCTAGCTAGCTATACTTTTAGATTCTTATAGAATTAAAACAAGTAAGCATACATGTATCAGAGAAGCGACCATGCTGCATGCACAGAAATGCTTCCTCGTGAAAATGTAGTATGATTATCAAACTTGACAGGCTAATTAAGTGAGAAAAAAAATTATTGTCATGAATTAAAAACGATTTGCAGAGCCACACTGCTGAGTCAAATATAATCTGAGCGAGCCATGCCATTATTGGTACATGTTACTGGCATCTTGAACCGACGCAGCTCTCCTCCATCCTGACAGGCGACACTGCACTGCACTTAAACTCTGCTCGTGACCCACGCCAGCAAGAAGGCGGGCTGAATTGCACATCCACGTTTAACGAGACGCACTTGTGCAATTTTACATCCGGGAATTTTGTCAATGTATCGAGGAACGCGCGTGCACACAACGTGACCATCGCCTTTTCACCTGTTACATTTGTAAGCCGAGGTACGAAGCAGCGGACCGAATCATGCAACGTTCGTGTGTGTGCGAATCACTACCCGCTGTTCAAAGGCTCGCTGCTGCAGTTCCGTGTCCGATCATGTTACTCACGCTACCGACAGCCGGATGCGGGGGATTAGCTCTGTGTGGTGTTAACGTGAGCTTGAAATCTCTGACTGGTACTGTATGTTCTAGTAAAATGATATAAGTTGGCCCCCTTTTGCATTACATGGTGATTCTACCTTCTGAGGTACTTCTAGCACTTCTAGCTTTGACAATCTATATCTCCTTAAGTACCTGTATACACCCTGTGATAGCAAAAGTATATATATTTTCTGGAAGGCAATTACACAAGGAATCTAAATTATGCACTCAAAAATGGCACAAGGCATAAGACAAAAGAGTTATAAGGACTTGAATAGGGAAATTTTGATATATTTTGTTTTCTCATTGTATTCATCAGGACACATTCAGATCTTTATAAAATGTATAATTGTTTAGGTTTTATTATCATGTAATAAATAAAAATCAATATTTAAAAAAAAAATTAAAATTTTTGGCCAAATATTTAAAAACATTTTTATGTGCGTTACATAATATATCAATGTATACATGTAGCCTTACTTATTTTTTTATCATAAGACAGTAAAGCCATAATATATCAATGTATACATGTAGCCTTATTTTTTTATCATAAGACAGTAAAGCCGAGTATAACCGCTTTCCATAGGCACCAAAATTGCAGTCATATATAATTTTGACCGAATTATTAACATTTTCTCCAAACTGCTCAAAATTTCAATTTCCCTATTGACTTTGTACAGGCAGTGCCAGTTTTGACCTAAAAGTTTTTTGAGCATGTTTTTGACACTGCCATTGCATAGCTAAACTAAATTTTCAATCATAAAACACAGAAGAAAAATATGTTAGCTTCAATTTGGTACCGAATATGTAGTTATATGACAAGTTTTGACAAAAATATCAACATTTTTCAAAAAAATTGCACCACAAAAATGAATTTTCCCATTGACTTTGTACACGTGGCGCTGCTGCCTTCACCACCCCTGACCTTCCAACTTCATATGTCCTACACCAATGAAACATTGCAAGCATATAGCATATTAATACAGCTTTATAACGCTACCAAATTTGTTATGGTAGCCTATATGGTTCTGAAAAAATGAAGAATTACTTCAGTTTGAAACCCAAGAGTGTAACAGCACCACCCTTTTCGGGGTTTAGCTCATGACACATGACCAAATGCATTTCAAGAAAGTAATTTTGGAATTTTTATCATGCAAGAGAAGGGTTTATTTGGACAATTACTTTATAAGCAAGTTAAAGAAAATTTGCTGGAAATCATATTTGTTCATGGAGTTGAGACTATCTTTTCTCATCTCTCTTTCTTTGCTCATTTTCTTTACATATTGTTTGGCAAATATCATTTATTTGAGTTGCATTGAGTTTCATTGGATTCTGTGAGATTTTTTCTTCTTCATCTAGCCAGATTTCAAGATTAACTCTAATATTGTCAGTTACATTGATTTTTCTATACCCTTGTTTCATTATGATTTTTTTTGTACAGTATTTGCCTGCACATTGATTGCCCCGCTTGAGCTTATACGGACCAAGATGCAGTCTCGACCTTTGACCTATGCAGAGATGGTAGGGTGTGTCCGTACAGCTGTATCAGAAGAAGGCATCATGTCCTTATGGAGGGGGTGGAGTCCCATGGTCTGGAGAGATGTGCCTTTCTCAGGTTTGCAAAAAAGCATTCTTGAAATCGATTGTCAGTGCATGTTAATTGTAGAAGTAGTTTGCAGTGTAATTATTACAAAGAATATAATGCAATCTCTCTACACAATAGTTGGTCATTTTGTTGTCTATCAATCCTTTTTATTTGAAAGGTGATTAGACAATATAATTGTGCTCAAAAAAACTTTCGTTTTTTTCTCCAGTAATAACAAGTACATTCTTGCCAAGTGAAATATTTTTTTTTTTAATTTCCACCATTTTTTCCTCTTTTTTGTGTGTTTTTAGTTATACTATGGCTGAATTATGAACCTCTGAAGGCAAGGATATGTAAAGAATATGGTCTTACTACCCCAACATTTCCTATTGCATTCTTCTCAGGAGCTTTCGCTGGCACAGTAAGTAATCTACTGGAAAATAATGCATATTGTAATTCTCTTAACCAGGTATCAAGCTAATCCATATACTGTTGAAAAAATATTGTGGATGTTATATTGATCAAATATAGTCTACAACAGTATCCCCACCACTGAAGTTGATGCCTTGTACTGGCTTTCAGGTTATGTCCATGTGCATGTGAATTACAATAATTTGACAATTTATCATTTCGTGTTTGTTTTTGAAAAATGATTGATTGTTGATTCATTGTCAAAAAGTACTCTTGTATTTTATTTTATATATGTTACCGAAAAATGTTGTACTAATATGAATGCAGAAGAAAATAAATCAAAATCAAAAGATCAAATTTAAACCACCTTTCATTCTTTTTATCATCCATGACAACTTGAGAACTGATATAATGAGTCCTAGAAAATGAGGTCAAAGATTGTATGTGATGTTTTGGTGCCATCTTCATGGTTATGAAGATAGATAGTATAGTACAAGCAAGGAATGTTCCTCGGATGTATTGCATTGAGGATGAAGCATTATCTTACATTGTAATTTGTACCTGTCAATGGTCTTGATGTCATAGGATCTTTCTTGATTTGTAGATTGACAGATGCGTATCTCTGATTTCTAGTATGCTGTATGAAAATTCTGCATTGAAATAAGCAACAATAGTGAAAGTGTAAAGAATTGACCCATTGTCCAAAAAGAATGATTACTCAGCCATCCATGACCGTGTATGAATAAATAAGATATCATTGGAAAGAGGAGATATGTGGTTTTAAGATGTTGCTACTCACTTTGGTGTAAAGTTAACACAATCTTCACAAATTTGAAATCAAATCTTGTTGCGTTTTTTTTTTATATGCACTGTATGTCACTCCTGCTAGGCCCCTGGCCCAAGACCTCTGGCTATTCCCTTGTTTATAATGTATTTCTGGTTTCAAAGCTTGGTAGGTGTTGTGTATAGTTTATGACATGATTTATATGTGTTGTTCCAACAGCAACAAAGTTACTTGGATTCAAAATCTTGTATAAATGTTATTGCAGGTTGCAGGAGTCTTGACGCAGCCCTTTGATGTATTGAAGACACACAGACAGATAGAGATGGGAGATATTGGAGACATGAGAAGTAAGTGGATATGAAATGTAGTATATAATGGTTAGATATTTCAAATCAAGAAGTGATTTTTTTTTTCTCCAGAAATTTGGTTATGAAATTAAGGTAACATTATAACACAAGGGTCACATGTTTTGCAAAACATTAATGTCTGTAACAAAATAAAAATGAATTTGCGAAACTGAAAAGTTCACATTTGTTCTGTTTATAAAAAAAATGTTTTGTTGAGATTTTCTACAGCAATAAAGCTAACACCCTTTTCCCTCTAAATTGTATGGACATGTTTAGGATATCATTTTATGGAATTCTTTATTATTAATACAGACTACAGATAATGCAGAGTATGCAAACCACTTGTCATTGATTGTTGCAAAAGAACTTATGTAATATTAGTTACACCCTGCTTGTTCACGGAATACGGGAAATATCTACGTTCTGGTTCCATATTCCATTCGGCCTCCGGCCTCATGGAATATGGAACCAGAACGTAGATATTTCCCGTATTCCGTGAGAACAAGCAGGGTGCAACGGTTTTATCCCTTAAAGTGTACACATATAATTTATTGGTCAAGAATACGGAATTATCTCTCAGACAAATTGACCAATCAGATTACAGAATTCATGAAAAAAAAAGCCCACTAAGAGATAAGTTTATTGTATCCCCCGGCAGTATGCCGGAGGATACTTTGGATTCAGCAGCGTTTCGCCGCCGCCGCCGCGTCACATTCTTGTGTGCGCTCTAGCGGTCACATTTCTCGACGAATTTCTTTCAGACTTCCTGTGGACGTGTATCTTGGTAAAATCTGGACCCCTATAGTTTCTGGTGATGCTGCCCCCAGTGTTCCGTCTTTTATAGGGTAAAAGGCCATATTTTTGGGGATAGTTTGTGTGCGCTCTAGCGGTCACATTTCTCAACGGATTTTGTTCAAATTTTGTATGAAGGTGTCTCTTGGTAAAATCTGGAACCCTATAGATTTTGGTGATGCTGCCCCCAGTGTTCCGTCTTTTATAGGGTCAAAGGTCATATTTTGATAGAT
This sequence comes from Heliocidaris erythrogramma, assembly GCA_025617745.1. Lineage (NCBI taxonomy): Eukaryota > Metazoa > Echinodermata > Echinoidea > Camarodonta > Echinometridae > Heliocidaris > Heliocidaris erythrogramma. The sequence continues at coordinate 41,179,586 of CM046853.1, forward strand.
GTCTTGTGTATACTCTTGTGTGCGCTCTGGCGGTCACATTTCTCAACGGATTTCGTTCAAATTTTGCATGAAGGTGTCTCTTGATGTAATTTAAAAACCTATAGTGTTTGGTGATGCTGCCACCAGTGTTCCATCTTTTATAGGGTCAAAGGTCATACTTCAGGGCATGGCGTGAGTGCACTCTGCAGGCCACATTTCTCAATGGATTTTGTTCAAATTTTGTATGGAGATGTATCTTGGTATAATCTACACGTTTCATTTTTGGTGATGCTGCCCTCATTGTTTCGTCCTTTATAGGGTCAAAGGTCATTTTTCCATTTCTTGCACTCTTAGTTCTGCATTTCTCGACGGATTTCGTTCAAATTTTGCATGAAGGTGTCCCTTGATGTAATCTAAAAACCTGTACTTTTTGGTGATGCTGCCACCAGTGTCCCGTCTTTTATAGGGTCAAAGGTCATACTTCAAGGGATGGCGTGAGTTCACTCTGCAGGCCACATTTCTTGATGGATTTCTTTCAAATTTTGTATGGAGATGTATCTTGGTATAATCTACACATCTTTACTGTTTGGTGATGCTGCCCTCATTGTTCCGTCCTTTATAGGGTCAAAGCTCATTTGTCCCTTTTGTGCACTCTTACTTCTGCATTTCTTGACGGATTTCATTCAAATTTTGTATGGAGATGTATCTTGGTATAATCTACCCATATTTAATTTTTGGTGATGCTGCCCTCATTGTTGCGTCCTTTATAGGGTCAAAGGTCATTTTTCCATTTCTTGCACTCTTACTTCTGCATTTCTTGACGGATTTCGTTCAAATTTTGCATGAAGGTGTCTCTTGGTGTAATCTAAAAACCTATAGTTTTTGGTGATGCTGCCACCAGTGTTCCATCTTTTATAGGGTCAAAGGTCATACTTCAGGGCATGGCGTGAGTGCACTCTGCAGGCCACATTTCTTGATGGATTTCTTTCAAATTTTGTATGGAGATGTATCTTGGTATAATCTACACATCTTTACTGTTTGGTGATGCTGCCCTCATTGTTCCGTCCTTTATAGGGTCAAAGCTCATTTGTCCCTTTTGTGCACTCTTCTGCATTTCTTGACGGATTTCATTCAAATTTTGTATGGAGATGTATCTTGGTATAATCTACACATATTTAATTTTTGGTGATGCTGCCCTCATTGTTCCGTCCTTTATAGGGTCAAAGGTCATTTTTCCATTTCTTGCACTCTTCTGCATTTCTTGCACTCTTCTGCATTTCTTGACGGATTTCGTTCAAATTTTGCATGAAGGTGTCTCTTGGTGTAATCTAAAAACCTATAGTTTTTGGTGATGCTGCCACCAGTGTTCCGTCTTTTATAGGGTCAAAGGTCATACTTCAGGGCATGGCGTAAGTGCACTCTGCAGGCCACATTTCTTGATGGATTTCTTTCAAATTTTGTATGGAGATGTATCTTGGTATATCTCTCAACACATTTCTTTCAAATTTTATATGAAGATGTGTCATAGTGAAACCTACACATCTAAATTGTTTGCTGATGCTACCCCCACTGTACCACTTTCTATACAGTCAAATGTCATATTCAGGTTGTTGTTAGGGTCAAATGTCATATTTTCGTTGCATGCATTCTGGAGGACACATTTGTTAACTCATTTCTTTCAGATTTTGTATGTAGGTCCATTATAGATTACACATCTACAGTTTTTGGTGATGCTGCCTCTAGTGTTCCGTCTTTCATAGGATCAAAGGTCATATTTTAGTGGATGGCTTATGTGCGCTCTGAGGTCATATTTCTTTCGAATTTTCTATAAAAATGCATTATACTCTAATCTGCACAAATCGTTTTGGTAATGCTGCTCCTAGTGTTGACAATATTCCGGGCCACTGGCAGCAATTTCTACACCATCCTTTTGTTTGAGGGAGGGGATGGGGGAGGGGGGATGGGGGAGGGTATTTGTCCCTCACCATTGCGCGGCACCAGCAATGCACATTTCTAGTTTCTAAATACAATTAGCCAATGCAAGTAACATTTTCCATATGAACATGTCTCAGTGGAAGATATTACAATGATATCTATTATCTTAAGTTCTTTTCTATCTTTTGTTTTTTGTTTACTTAATTTGTTCAATTCAAATTCTTCTTTCAGGATCAAAACAAGTATCAAATCGCACAGTAGACATCATGAAGATGTTGTATGCTGAAAAGGGACTGAATGGCTTATATGCAGGTCAGTCACGAAGACAAAAGTTGATTTTTTAGTTTAAGTAGTTTATCTGCCTGTTGAGAAAGCAGTTAGGGACCCACAGCAGTGAATGCTGTCTTAGGTATTTAACCCACAGACTACGGGAACCGGGTGGCTCCTGTATTAAGCCTATGAGAGTTAAAGAATTCAGTAGTCTACGGGTTAATTATTTAAGGTTATTGCCTTGCTAACGGGGAATAGAGTATCATTGTTGTTTCAAACTTCGGACCTCCAGGTAACAAGTCAATGTACTATTGCTGCACCCTCATGCTTCCTTTTTCAGGGTTATTAATAGATTTTTTATGAGGAAACTTAGTTTAGTGTATGATATACTTCTATGATGATGAGAAAGAAATGGAGTGATAATAATATCTAATATATAGGATGAAACCTTTTTTTTTAATTCTTTTAAAAAAAGGATACAGTGATTTTCCTGGGATTGGTTGCTTGTTTTTATAGCAGCGCTGAAAACATGTATGTCTTTTCTGTTTCTACAGATATTTTTCCTTGTCCTTTTCCATTACTTTATTCTTTGCTGTCTAATGATACTCTCATTTTCCCCTTAGTAGACATTTCATTTTCATTTGACAATATGAAATGAGTCAAGACCTTGAATATTGTGGCTTAGCCTTCAAGGAGTCAACTGCTCTATATTGCCATGTATTTGTTAACAATGTACAAGCACATCTTTGTTCCTCTTATCTCTTTACTTCTATCTTCAGGTACCCTACCCAGACTCTTCAAGATAACACCAGCTTGTGCAATCATGATCGGTTCCTATGAATTGGGCAAATCTGTCTTCCATACTGATGCCAAATGAAGAAAGATGGCTGCTAGCATTCGATACCGCCTATTTTCACGATGCCTGTAATATCAGATGTGTTTCTGACTTGACCATGTGATGGCGGACATTGCTGTGCTGCAGACATCATTATTTTCTTGTCTTTTCTTCTTGACAAATGTACTCCTAAGGCTAAATGCTTTTCTTTGCTTGATCTTTGAAGGTACTTAATTTCATGCTGTTACGCTGTCTTTTAGAATGTAAACATATGATTTGATCACAAGCCTAGAATGGTCGCCAATGTTGACAATGGCATTCACTCACTGTAACAGCCTTATAGCAAGAGATTGATTTGCATTTTATAAGTGGGTCATAAGGACTTCCTGAAGAGCTAATGCTGTTATTGATAAAGTATTACAAATAATATGAGATGTCAGGTATTGATGTATTCTGCTGCTTCTTGCTTTTGTAGAGATGAAAAATAATATTTCATAGAAAATTCTCCAATCCATGTGTCACATACATGTACTACTTCATGGAATAGTTTTTTTTTTGTTTTCTTTTTCTGGAATAGTATCCTTTTTTTACAGTCTTCCTTAGGAAGATAGCAGTATGGCCCTATGAACTGACACTTTACATAATAGAGAATAATGCCTTAGTCCGAGCAGACTGTGCTAGAGCTATTCCCACAACATAGGGGCACTGGAACCTAAAGGCGCTGTGGTAAAACTAACAGCGTCATTTTTTAAAATCCATCTTTTCCGTATTTCTACCAATGTAAAGCACAAGGTGCACTAACATGTAGAGCATGGATTGTACATGTGTGAATGATTTTTACAGATTATTTTGATATGTATTCATATAATCTTGGATGACAAGTGAAAGACATTAATTGTTCTTAATTAATGAAATAGACAAGTTAATTCATGAGGGAATTACACATTAGTTTTTAATACCAGTACTCCAAAATGAAATGGTCCACTCTGTCTCAAAACCAACAAGTGGGTCACATATTGGACATCCATGTTTTTCTTTTTGAAGTACTATAGGCAATGTGTCGACAATATCGCTTTGATTGAAGGAATAATATGGAATCATGATTTTAAAACGTGTGACAGGCGACTTTGTGCTGTTTTAAAAGAGATGGTCACAAGTTGTGAAAATAATTCCAGCGGATAAAATTAGTGGCTGGAGCCAAAAGGGCATTACCTCAAATTGTTCAGTTATTTAATGCCCTTCTGGCTGTTGAAAGACAATACTTTTGTTGCTGTGGCTATGCTGCGAGTAAGTATATAGTGGTGACATGATCAAATTTTGACGATTAGTTATGAATTTCCTGTTCTTTATAGTTAAAAATTCTTTAAGATGTTTATACTCTAGGTGTCAGCACCTCTCCCAGTGTTAGATTATCATGTATTTTACATTTTACTTTACATGTAATAATGCTAAATTAATGGCCTGAATTTACAAAGGAGGGTTATCTCAAAGTATGTTTTCAACCTCCATAAGCATAGTAGTAGAGTTAACATTGCATAAGTTGAATCTGTTTGGATCACAAAAAGTAGTTCAACTGATGCAAAATTTGACTTAGGAAATGTACATGTAAATAGCACATGTTTTGCATAGATTGGTTAAAAAAAATTGATTCCACTTAGGTAAATTTTGACTTATAAGACTTCGAGTCATGAAAGGTTAACTGTATGTACTAAAGATCATGGCCTCTAGTCCAGTGAAAGGGTAATAAACGCTTTAAATTTTTATACACACTTATGTTAGTCAACGATAAAGGTTTAAACCATGGTTTAAACCAGGGTTCAGACCATTGGTTAAATTTAAGCCTCCTTTGTGAATTTGGATCAGTGAGTCCATACCTTATTTCATGTACTATGGTATTCTCTGGTTATGACGATGCTGATAAATACTATCTTATTTTCGTTTGAGAGAGTTTAAATCATTGATACCCTAACCCTAACCCATCCAAAAGCTGCCATTCCTGCGTCTAGTTCGTGGATTGCACAGGAATTTTTTTTGAAAATTTTTTTTGTAAAGTTCTGAGTCTTTGTTGGTGGTTATATATTTGAAATGCATCTGACTGCACAACTGCATATTGATGGTCGTGTATCAAGTGTGGTGTCAGAGAAATTGTACTTTTTATTGCCTCATGAATAACTGATTTTGACTTTCAGAGTATTGCTTCGTGAATTCTAAAATTGAGTAGCAATGGAATACATGTATAATATCTCTTGCAATTGTTTTGATTTTACTCAGTTCCATTTAAAGCACACTTATCGATTGATAGGCATGGGCAGCAATCCGAGGCCGAGGGGGGGGGGGGGTGGGGGAATACGCCGCACATGGGTAGGCCTATCCTTAATTTGAGAAGTGTAAGACTAAATCCTGGAAGAGTGAGCATATAATTACCTGTAATACTGTTCCTAAATATTTAATTTCTTACTCTTGGATAGACTTGACAAATATTTTTAAAAGAGAATTAGTTGCTTATGGAGATTAAGAATGTGGAAAAGTGAAACAAAGAGTAGCCTAAAAAACTTATCTTTTTTTAAATGAAATATTTCACTGTACTGTTTTTAAATCTTTTTTTTTTTCCATTTCATGTTCTGCCTGGTCCATGCGTAAATTTATATTGAGAATATGTACAGATATTGTAAATTACAGATATTGTATGCCCAGGCAGGGACTTGGCAACAATGATGTGTGTACAAAATTGTATTTAAATTTTTGTCCGTCACTATTTGTGAGAATAAAACATACATTTTCATCATAATTCCTATACATTTGTTTCGTTATTTTGATTAGAAGAACTAAAACTTATATAGATACTGTACATTGTTGGATTCCGGCAAAAAAAAGAGAAAGTTCCTATGCCTACTTCCTTTACTTCAAGATAAAAGAGGATACCGAGGATGCTAATAATGTATTATAGCAATATGTTGAATGAGGAATGAGGATACTACAAAATGTACAACAAAAATAACCAGGAAACAATCAATGTAGATCGTTTTTTACAATGAGCATACATGGTCTTATTTAAAACTGAAGAAAGGAAAGTGTTCCAAATGTGTATCAATTATCTATTGTTGGAGCTTCTTATGAAAGATCTGGAAGTTAAATCCAGTTCTGCAATTGCAGAAAGAACAGACCATCTTTGGTAGGATATTTGCCAGGAACTGAGTTATTTTTATAATTTTGTAATTGTAATTACCAAATATGTAGCAATATTATATAATAAAGATGTAAAAAGTTCTTATCTGAATGAGCACCGACAATATTAAAAACAGCAACACTACCACTTAATTTGAGATCAGTGATCAGGGAGTTGGTCTAGCAGTAACGTCATACTGGCAACTCTTTGTATTCGCCTATAAACCGACTCTGATCAGACCCAGGTTCGAATCTCAGTCGCGTCTTTCGGATGGTGACGTTAAAGGTCGGTCCCAGACGTAAATGTTCACAAGAAACAGTTCATACATAAATACCCAACCAGACAATCCAACCGTTTCCACCCTCCCCACACCCCTTTTTGCACTTAAAACGGCCTCTTTCTACGGAACTGACTTTAATAGCAGCGATATAATCAACTCCCATCTCCTTCTCTCTTCTCTCTTCTCTCTCTTACTCCATTTTCACCCCTTCTTTTCCCTGCCCTCTCTCTACCTTCTTCTCACACAGACACACTCACTCTCTTTCACTTTCCTCCTTCCTCCATCCTCCTCTTCATTCTCTTGTTTCCACACCGTCTTGCACTTTCACTTTACTTTCACACCTACCTCAACTCACTTATCAATTCTCGTAAGGATGCTGAAACTAATATTATTGAAAGCTCTGTTGATGCAAATTGATGCTTTTATTTCCATGATTTATTAAAGGCTCCCATCGACTCAATTCTGTTATCAGAAATACTTGTTGCTCTGTTGTTAACTAAATGGTTAAGTAGGTTTAATAATGAAAACGTACCTCACTATCAATCAGCTTTTATCATTTTGTACTCGTCACTCTATTTTGTTGATGAGCAACCATGCATGAAGTCTTTTGTTTAGTTTGTTTATTGCTAGGACAGGCAGCCAGTGCAAACAAATTTGTTTAATAAATCATGGAAATGCAAGCATCACTTTACACCAACCCTTGTCATCCTTGGCTCATTTTCCCCGATTGAGGTGTCTATGAAAAGGCAGAAAATGAACTTTCTAGAAATGTGATCTCTTTGAAATTCAGATATCGTTGACCAAACGACTTTTCGGTAGCCCTGCTTCACATTGTCTTTATTCACTCATGCATGAAGTATGTATATGAGTGGCATCAAATGAAAGAAGAGGATCCAAGCTTGACAAATATGTGTCATTTATTAATCATAATTGTGATTAAGATATGATTAAACGACGATAAATCTTGGTTTCGTTTTTTCTGGGAGGCAATGTAAAGTATCGTGTTAATATGATTGAAAACAGTCAATAAATCTGAATCTGAATCTAAATAATCATATTTAATTGATACACGTCTGTCAAAATTCAATTACACACACAATTACACAAGAGATTGCCGTGCCTGATTTGTTATCAAGATCACCATTTGGGTTGTTGGTACCAGTTATAATCATAGCCATTGAAATATTTTCAGTGCCTACAATGTACTTGCATGATATAAGTGAACAATCAACTCTTGAATGATACCACACTTACATTTCAGGCTGTAGTTATATGTATATCAATATCATATAACTGGTGTAATGTACATAACATGGACACCAGTGTCCAGAGTTATGTACATACCCCTTTTTGCCAGTTGGGAAATTTGATACACTTTGAGGTCAAGTAATAACATAAAATCTATATGTATTTTATTATGTTATAATGTATTTTATTAAGAAACTTCATTGACATTCACATCAATATTCTGTTTCACAATACAAAGCACTAGTATAAAGAAAAAAACAATCACATGGAAATGAAATGGAAAAAAAGAAGAAAAATATACATGTAGCTAATCATAATACGACTACTCAGATTTAACATGTGACAAATTGTATAACATAATCAAATCGGATCTCATATTGATATAAATAATGAAATAGAAAATCATGATGTCACTGCTCATATTTAACATGCGACAACTTATATAACATGAGATCAAAATCTTTCTAATGTATGAGAGTTAAAAATCTCAAACAGAACAAGTGACATTTTAATGATTCAAATAATGAGTTTGGTGTCTGCAGTTATGTACAGTTAACAACAAAATTATTCATACCCCTTGGAAAATTCTAGTTTTTTGCATTTTTCCTAGAAATGAATGGTTAAATGAAGTTACTTGCACATCACTTGAATACATTTAGTTATCATCTGCAAATGAATGCCGTTTCCGGTTTCACCTCATTTGCATAACAATAGAAAAGGTGAGTTATCCAAACTGGGCGATGTTCAAAATTATTCATACCCTTGGTGATTTATTGACTTTTTCAATCAGTATGAATCCGATCCTTGTGATTAATGCTTGTAATTCACTTTATTATAATACACCGTCACAAGGCTTCCGGAGGGGTCTCTGCTGGGATATCAGGCCAGTACCTGTTCTCCAATGGCTCAATCTCCTTGAGGATGTGTCCACACATGCCTTCACCTGACCTTCAGTGAGTTCATTAGATTTCGTGTCCTACAGGTGATGCAGTTATCGACTTCATGATGACAGGACTATGATATTGAAATTTTCGGTCATTTATTCCATGCATTTTAATGAAAATTCTGTATCTACTTATGAAGCAAAGCACCATTCCTGAAGAGCCCTTCCCTTTTGCACTGCCTGTGGGAGGGTTCACCTTTATTCATTGGCCCCATTCTTAATCAGAGTGCTCAGGAAGGCCATGTTGGTGATATTAAAGTCATTTCATGACTCTAACGTCAGGTCACCATGAATAACAGTATGTAACCTTTGAGTACCATACACATCCCACATTGACTGTTACTGTATATCAATCTTCATATGGTATATTCTTTGTATCTTTGGTATGAAAGCTACAATCCTTGATATCAAAATGAATGTAAACCAAATTTATACCATATGCCCTCCATGTTACCAGCTGCAGTGCACAAAATGATACTAGTTTGACAGTGCACTGGAACATAAAGATCAGTATTTTAAGCTTCACTAGAGTACCCACTTGCAGGTGTCCATATCAAAAATGTGTCAATCAGTGTAACTGAATAAACTGATAAAATTGGCACCATCCAACCTTTAGACAACTACCATGGCCTCCCTAAACATTCTTAATAATAATGGAACAAAAGTATCAGGAAATACCTTCCCTTGACAGTGCAACAGTGAATGCCTCAAGGGAAGTCTCTCCAGGAAGTTTCAACTTAGATACAGAATTGTCATTAAAATGTAAGGAATATTAACGAAAATATCGATATCATAGTCCTATCCTCATGACGTCTAAAACTACATCACCTGCAAACACAAAATCTGCTTTAAATCCATCGAATCCCCTGAAGACCAGGTGATGGCATGTGTGGACAACATCCTCAAGGAGATTGGGCCATTGGAGACCAGGTATTGGCCTGATATCTCAGTAGAGGCCTCCAGAAGCATTGTGACAGTGTGAAGAAAGTGTTACGAGCATTAATCACAAGGACTGGATTCATACTGCTTGACAAAGTCAATAGATCACCAAGGGTATGAATAATTTTGAACATCACCCAGTTTGGATAATTCACCTTTTCTATTGTTATGCAAATGAGGTGAAACCAGAAACAGCATTCATTTGCAGATGATAACTAAATGTATTCATGTGATGTGCAATTAAATTCAGTTAACCATTCATTTTTAGGAAAAATGCAAAAAAATAGAATTTTCCAAGGGGTATGAATAATTTTGTTGTTAACTGTATGTACATCTATGTACTGCAAGAAAACTTCTCTACATGATGGTAGCAAGACAAGATAACTTTTTAACATGAACTGTTCGTAATGAATCATGAAAAATACAGGTCAGTGTGCACAGACAACATAAGGCACAACATGGGAGAAGAAATGGAAGTAAATCAAATCTTAATACATGTACATTTAACTTTCAACTCTTGAGTACCATTACATGTATGAATTGAAAGAATTATGAAGTTGATGACAAAATAAATAAAAGCATATTCTCAATACATGTACAGTATATGCCATCAGATGTAAGCATGTACAAATACATACAAAGATTTTCAAACAGCATAACAGATAAAGATAAACATGTATCACAAGATATTCCTTTTCTTCCAAATATTACATAAGATATTACAATCTAGAAATTGGACTCTAGCTTGTACAATTCCAAAGTAGTAATACATGTATTTGTACATGTATTCATGGTCACTACACAGAAATTACTAGAAGTAAATCATAAATATATGCACACCTGTTATAAATTCCTCTCTGAAGTCTCAAACAATTGCCAGATAAAAACGTATATATAAATATGTATGCAAGGTAAATTATAAAATCACACTGGGTTAATTATACACATGAATTTTACCTGAAGGGATTCTGGGAACAATGTAATCCCCAAACACCCTACCCCCCCCCCCCCCCCCCCCCCCAATAAAAAAAAAAAAAAAAAAAAAAAAAAAAAGAATAAAAATAAATTAATTTAAAAAAAAATTATAAATAAAATAAATAAAAATAAAATAAAATAAAATAAAATCTAAATAATAAATAAAATAAATAAGTTTTCAAAAAAAATTATAAAAGTAAAGGGAGGAAAATCAAGAGAGAAAATAGAAAATCCAGAATGATGAATGTTGATAGATTGGACAGCACTTTGCGAGCTATTTAAATCCAAATTTTCAGTGCAAACATACAGTACGTGTATATATTCAAACAAATACATAGTAAGAAAAGGTACATGTACATGTACAGCATTTTCAGAAGATATTCCACTAATTGAGGCTGAATGCATTTAGTACACAGTACACAAAATGTGTGAAATAAAACCATGAATAATTTTTCACTTACGATATTACATCTGGCAAGGCAGTTTGAAAACATTGTGTCAAATGGCTATTTGCTAATTATGTCCTACATAAAAAAATTCCCTGCAAAGATTGGCCAAGGATGCCTCATGTGATGTAAAATACTTCCACCATGAAGGAGACATCAGAGTTTAATAGCAGCATCGCAATATCGATCGCTCCAAGAGAAGACAGTGCGCACGTATTGTGTGCTTATTATGTGTCATCATACTCTACGTAACATGTGGCTTTAGACAAAGATGGAGAGTTGTTTTCAGATCTAGTTCTTTATGGTTTACACTTTCAGTTCTTAACTGTTTTCATGAAGGACATATCAAATACATCATGCTCTTCTTTTTTTTTTGAGGCACCGGTCGAATTATGGATTCTTTGGTGATTGGCACAATTACCATTTTCTTTGGGGGCTGTGCCCCTCATTAAAAGTGCTGTGTCAGGCACCTTAGAAAATACTTAATATAAACTGGAGCCTCTTAGTGTAAAGTAAATTTGATAAATAACGCATTACATCCCCTCTCCCACATCCACATCTCAAAATCTTTTCTTTCAGGATATGGAGGACATGTTGAATGCTTTGGAAATTAACTACAGTATATATGCTCTCCTCTCATTTATCATTTTCTCAATTACATGTACTAATTTCATCCTCATTGTAACACTATAATTATACAGAACTTTTAGGGTGATAAACCAAATGGGCTACCTTTCTGTTGTCTATATGAGAATTCTGGTGCTGCATTTCCCCCATGTTTTCTCTGAGTATAGTCATCATAATTTGCCATGTGGTTTAGGACATTCAAAGTAAGTAATTTTTTAATTCCTTAAGCTATAGTTCATAATAAGATTGTGGGCAACATCATTATTTTGTCGATTAAGTCTCAGTAAACATGTTGCTCTGATGATTCTTGAGAATCAATAGCAAAATATCATCCAATGGATGGACATACAGTACTTGTAGAATTAAACAACATTGAGTGAAGCAAAGGTTTAGACAACTTTCACATCTTAAAAACTGAAGTGGTGGATTTCCTTGTTTTATTGGTAGATAAATCATTCATTTTGTTGGCATTAATATGCCATTTTGTCAGCTCATTACTACTGACAAAACTTCAAATCTACTGATAAAACTCAAAAAATGTAGTACTACAGAATCGGAAAATGGCGTTGAAGAGAGACATACTGAAGCTTTGTTCCTTTTCAATTTCCGGTATATTGTTCAATTTTCGGCTTTCGGTTCATTCTTGCGGTATGCTCCGATGAGTGCAAGACGAAAAGCTTTCTGATAAAACTCACCAAAATCACAGGGGGCCATTGCCTCCCCGCCCCCTAAGACTACAATAGCATCTCCCCACAATTAATCTCCTTCAATCAGTCATATCTGTACAATCAATAGCAACTTGCACACATCATCATCATCATCCAGTAAAATGTGACCTTTGACCCCCAAAAGATCAAACCACTGGGGGCAGCAACACAAAAATCAATAGGCGTCTAAATTATGCAATGACACACCTCCTGGAATTCAATCTCACAAAAAATGACGACATTACCATTTACACAAGCATGCAAGCAAAAGTATCCCTATAAAAGACGGAACAATGAAGGCATCACCACCAAATGATAGGCAAGTAGACTACATGTAACCCTTGACAAATCACCATACCAAATTTTAACTAACGCCCTCAAGAAATGTGGCCTGTCGATTGAACACAAGTCACCCACCAAAATATGATCTTTGATCCTACAGTAGGCAGGACACTGGACTTGATGTTGATTCTCTACTGTGTGTCCCCTGCAACATGGACAGTAACTTCATTGGCATTTCCCCCCACTATTATCTGGTACTGGACATCAGGTCTGATCTCAATACCTGCTCCATTCATTGCCCTCTCAATGTTTCCCAGAATATTATCCAGCACTTGTTGTTCAAGATCTGGGGCATGGACAGCCTTACCTGGCTCAGTTACATGTACTGCATCTTGAACTATTTCTGTAACTTTGCACATGTTAACATGAGCATCGTAAGATTTCTTGTACTTGAAAGTCAAGCCGCATTTGTTACATATGTATGGCTCTACACCCTCATGAATTATGAGCTTGTGCCGCTGGAGGCTATTTTTACGTGTGAAAGCACAGTCGCAAAGGTCACACTTGTGGTTCTTTTCACCTGTATGGATGACCATATGGTCCTTGAGACTACCAGTCTGAGTAAAGCACTTTCCACATTCTTGACATTTGTATGGGCGAATGCCAGTGTGTGTCCGAGAGTGGACCTCTAGTTGCTGCTTCTTGTCAAACTTTTTACTACACGTGGAGCATTCAAAGCGTTTTACACCACTTGCTTCACAGAAGTGCTTCATCATCCATCGAAGGTGCCTGAATACCTTTCCACAGTGGGAGCACAGGTACGCACTGGGCTTGGTCTCTGCCTGGCTGTTTGTGGTGTGCATTGTTTTGTGGTGATTGCGTAATGAGCTGGCGACTTTGAATGCCTTATTGCATAGATTACAGACATGTTTCCTGTCTTTACAATGGACAGCCAAATGTGCCTGAAGTGTGGATTTTTGGGCAAATCGCTTTCCACATTCCTGGCATTCAAACTGCTTGTCTTTATGGGTGAGGCGATGACGCCTCAACAGATCTCTCTTGGCAAATTTCTTGCCACAATCTTCACATTCTAAAGGACGTTCTCCAGTATGGACTCTCTTGTGTTCAGTAAGCAGGTTGCGACGGGTGAATTTTCTCCCACATTCTTCACACTCGAACGCCTTGGGAACACTTTCAAGGCACCTGTGCTTCTCTAGATATCTGGCATACATGAATGCTTTGTTACAAATCCCACAAACATAAGGTCGAACACCTGTACATATGTTTCTTCCAATATGGTTTTGAAGACATTTCTGAGTCTTAAAGCGCTTGCCACATGTTTGGCACGGATGAGGTTTACCTTCTGTATGGATCTCTAAATGCTCAACCAGAGTTGCCTTTATTTTGAACCCCTTAAAACATACACCACATACAAACGGCCGTTCATTAGTGTGCGTCTTCAGATGCTGAATCACATTCCTCTTTCCCTTGAAAACCTTGCCACAATACTCGCAAACCAACGAGGGAATGGGTTCCTTCTTGTTTGTTTCAGTAGATGTACAATATGCACTATGATCAAAATCACTCTTACCAGAGACTAATTCAACAACTTCCTCACTACTGTCCAAAACAGTAATCAAAGCATGCTGTTTACTATCAGATGATGATAAAATGGTTTTCTCTTGACCTTCAGCATCCTGCTCTATACCGACTTCTGCCTTTGGTTCATCTTTCTTTTGATCTTTCTTATGATCTTTGTTGTTCTTCATCTTCTGCTCACAAATCCGCAACTTCTTGTGTTGCCTCAGGGTCCTCTGCTGTTTGAACAAGAACCCACATTGGTCACACTTGTGAGGCTTATGCTGCAGATGAGTAGCCGCATGATCCAGTAATGTAATTTTCTGTTTGAAGCGGCGCTGGCACACCTCACATTCAAAGGGGCGTTCATCGGTGTGGATTCGCCTATGAACCATCAGCTGGCTTCCACTCTTAAAATCCTTGTCACAAAAGTTGCAACGAAATACATTCTCATATTCTTGTATTCCTGTGTGAGACAAGGCCTTAGGAACTCTTACTTTAAACTGATTGAAACTTCCAGAGGAAATGCGTTTCCTCCGCAGCTCACCTGTGTGGTATTTTGAATGTCTCTTCAGACTTCTCAGCTGAGTGAAAACTATACCACATTCCTTACATGGAAATTTTTCATTGGCATGGGTATTCATATGTACTACAAGGCCATTCTTTTGTGTAAAAGTTTTCTCGCACAGGGTACAAAAATACGGACTTTCTCCTGTATGCCTTCTCATGTGCGTCTTCAAAACTTGAAGATTTACAAAAGATCCCTGGCAGATGTCACAAATCTGCCTCTGGTTTAAGCGCTTAGTTTTCACAGGGGAAGTTTCTTTATTCTCTTCACCGGTGAGATGATGTGGATCTAGAAGATCATTAGATGTCTTTATCAGATCATCAATTGGTTGGTCATCACCTGGATCATCTTTGGTAATAAGGGTTTGGGTTTGCTTGCTTATCAGACGACTCTTCTTCACATGATGCTTCATGTGACATCTCATATGCATGCTCAAACCACTTTTAGTTGTGAATGGTTTTCCACATTTCTCACACGTAAAGTTCTTACCATAGTCTTCATGCTTGGATTTTACTCTCCTTCTAATAGCCCGACGTGGTGATCCCTTTTTTCTGCTCTGGGTATCCATCACCCGGTTTTATGAAGACTTTCTCGCTCGTGTCTTTCTGCTATTTAATCTATTTTTTAAGCTGAAGAATTGATACTTTCCTAAATCAGTAGGGAGAGTCCCATCCAGGAGCTGAAGAATAGAATAGAACTTGATTCTCTTCACACTGGAAAGGATAGAAGCAAACATGGTACAAAATTCAATCAGCCTCATAGTCTGTAGTAAGGTATGTTAGTCTACAGATCATGTTTCGTATATCATCATCTGATTCTTGCAAGAATCATTGGAATTGTTTGCAGATATGAATTAACAGAATAAGCACTGCGCTTCACATCTTTTATCTCAGTAGACCTACTCAATATTGTGGGCAAATGATCTGTACACAAACGACTTGAATGATTATCCACCAATCTAAAAGTTCATGATTTTATGGTGTAAATGTATAGCTGGAGGAATTTTAAAAAGTCTAGCCTAACACAGAAGAGCAAATTATCTGAACATTGTACAAAGGAAATTAACAGTGAGAAGAGAACAAACAAGTAAATCAAAATTTATGATCAATGTTTGCATGTGGATGCTTAATCCCTATTACAGTAGACCTGTTCACTAATGTATTCAAACGCAATATCTGCCTCTCCAAAAATGGATACTGGCTAGTGGCTAATGATGACCTCAAAGCTTACCAGAAATGTGCTAGCTATCAGAAACATAAGTAACAAGTAATGAATCCAAGCTCATTATTTGACTACTGAAATGAAATACATTTATAGCTAAGAGGGGAAGATCTAGCATCCATGAACTTTAAAGACATAGCAACCTGGCAATATAGCCTACTTGTTTAATCCTTAACCCATCAGTAAACTCAATGGCCCATATTCTGAACTCTGGTTTAACTTAAAGTAAAGTCTAAGTTAAACCAGAGCTTTAGTTCAAACTGACTTAAACCACAAGTCCAGTCTAAATTTCTGTACAAAGTTAAACCACACTAGACTGGAGTTTAAGTTAAACTGGAATTCAGAATGTGATTTTCTAAAACTCTGGATTAAAGGGAAGGTTTAGACTGGGTTTAAACTACACTTAGACCGCGGTTTAAGTTAAACCAGAGTTCAAAATACGGGCAAATACCTTTTCCACTCCATATTGCTGTTAACTTTTTCATTAAAAAGGCACATAACAGAACTGTTAACTTGCTCAATTCTCATGCAAGTTAAGCCAGTCACTTGTTAACCCCCCCCCCCCACAATAGAAAATACATGTATATAGTATACAAAGAAACAAGATATGACAGTCACATGACACAATCTTCATCTGATATTCATTTAAATTAAACATAGATTTTAATGCAATGCAGTGGAACCTAGCTACAGAGAGCTCCGATATATATTAAACAAGATTCTAGTTCAGATTCTGAATGATTTCCCATTACGGATCTCCTACTAATTGCTGCCAGGCAGAAGAGGGCGAAACAAGTGAGGAACAGCAAGGACTTTCCTCACCCGTACAAATTTCGGGTCACGCCATCTCATGCCTGGCAGCAGTAGTGGGATATCGCGTGTTGGGGAGATTGCTGTTAAAATAAAATTGTTTGGAATCTGAAATACAAGATTCCTGATATAACAAGATAATTTTTCTGGTCTTGGGTCTTTATTTCCTTCTTTTTTTATTACCCAGATATAAGGAGATTCCTGATATAACAAGGCAATTTTCATTGTCCCTGGTTCCTCATCATAGCGAGTTTCCACTGGAGTATTTTTCTTGTGGTTCGATGTAATACCATGTGTGAACGATACTTAAGACAAGTTGATTTCAGACATATCTAAACATTCTTCTTTTCTTTTTCTCCTGTGTTGTTTTTCTTTATATTAAAGAATGCTCATTTATCCTACAGGACAAAGCAGCATTATTTGGATTTACAGATGTTTAACCCTAAAAAGACCCTTGACATAAACTGCGATTATTTTGTAACGCTTAAGATTTCGCGCTGCTGTTTCATGAATTTTTTCTTTAGAGTTTTGCACAACTTTTGATACCAAATTTGCATGCCCCGCATGTACGATAACAGAGTTACGTCATGTTTTCACAAGGCATGTCAAGAAAAATTTGATATTTTGCATTCGTTTGTGTGTAAAGTCAACGGGGACTGGAATGAATATTACAGATACTGTTTTCAAACTATATTTTCATATTTTCAAAAATAAGAATAAGATTAATTTGACTATGCATTCATGTAGAAAACATAATGAACTATGTGTATACCAAATTTGGTTGCAATCGGACAATCGACAGCCGAGATCTTAGGGGGGATCTTTAGGCCCCCCCCCGTTTTTCCAGCCTCCAAAATACCCCAGTCTTTTTAGGGTTTAGTCTTTCACCGAGTTCACATAATTGTGACCATGCAGGACGGAATCAGTCTGATGTTGCAAATACCGAAAATTGAGGTGTTATGAGTTCAAGAATTTTTAGGCTTACAAAGGATGTTTAATAAGCCCATGTTTCTAAAATAGAAATCATCATACAGAGCGAGCAGTAATATGGAAACTGGCCAACTAGAATAATAAACTAGAAATGTCTATTGCCGCGCAATGCGAATGTATCCCCGGCACTGGCAGCGATTCGGAGGGACAAAGAACCTCCCCCCTCCCTTCCCTCAAACAAAAGGATGGCGTAGATATTGCTGCCAGTGGCCCGGACTATTGTCAACACTAGGAGCAACATCACCAAAACAATGTGTGTAGATTAGAGTATAATGCATCTCTATAGAAATTTGAAAGAAATCTGTCAGAGCACACACAAAAATCCACTAAAATATGACCATTGACCCTATAACAGATGGAACACTGGGGGCAGCATTATCAAAAAGTATACATTTGTAGATTGTACCAAGATACATCTCCATACAAAATTTGAAAGAAATCCATCAAGAAATGTGGCCTGCAGAGTTCACTCGTGTTATCCTCCAAAGTATGACCTTTGACCCTATAAAAGACGGGACACTTGTGGCAGCATCACCAAAAACTATAGGTGCGTAGACTTTACCAAGATACATTTCCATACAAAATTTGAAAGAAAGCTGTCAAGAAGTGCAGAAGAGTGCAAGAAATGGGCAAATGACCTTTTACCCTATAAAAGACAGAACAATGAGGGCAGCAAGCCGCAGCATCACCAAAAAGTTTTATAAGTTTTCTGTTTTATAAGAAAATCTTTATTCAGCTTACCTAATTTATATATAGTGATTTGATTAATTTTCATATTATGTATATTAATGAATTATTTTCTATAATGTATGAAATAATAAAATTATTTACATGTAGCTGTGTTAAAAAATACTATTGGTAAAAAAGAATGTAAGGAAATGTATGATGTACCAATATTATGTTCTTTTTAATTGTACTTTTGATGTGATATATTTTGTATTCAAAATCTGAATAAAGGCAAAAAAGCTTTAAAAAAAAATAGATTATACCAAGTTACATCTACATGCAAAATTTGAAAGAAATCCATCAAGAAATGTGGCCTGCATAGTGCACTCATGCCATTTTCCAAAGTATGACCTTTGACCCTATAAAAGATCCATGGGACATTGGTGGCAGCATCACCAAAAACTATAGGTTTAGATTACACCAAGAGACACCTTCATGCAAAATTTGAACGAAATCCATTGAGAAATATGACCGCCAGAGAGCACACAAGAGTGCACACAAGACATCTATCAAAATATGACATTTGACCCTATAAAAGACGGAACACTGGAGGCAGCATCACCAAAATTTATAGGGTTCTAGATTATACCAAGAGAAAACTTCATGCAAAATTTGAACAAAATCTTTCGAGAAATGCTACCGCTAGAGCACACACAAACTATCCCCCAAAATATGGCCTTTTACCCGATAAAAGACGGAACACTGGGGGCAGCATCACCAAAATCGATGGGGTTCTAGATTATACCAAGATACACCTACAGTACATACAAAATTTGAAAGAAATCCGTCATGGAATGTGGCAGTTAGAGCGCACACCAAGCGTGATGCGGTGGTGGCAGCGGAACGCTGCTGAATCCAAGGTATCCTCCGGCATTCTGCCGAGAGATACAATAACAGAGAAAACAGCGTTCAAAGTGTGGGTGCATAATCAAAGCCGAGAGCAAGTGTACTTTCAAAATTCCTTGACAATGGTCACCTTAAACTTGCCAACAAAAACAGTTTGCATGTCATGTGCTAACAAAGACTTCATTATTTTGAGTCACTGGACAGATCATTGCCTTGGCTAGCGAATGTTTTCCGCCCTATTAATAACTCAGGTGCATGTATAACTGTGACTAAAAGATTGAAGAATTCCCCCATCCCAGTTTTTGAGAAATTAGGCTTTAGTGAATTTTGAACATAATAGTATTCTTTCCTTTTATTGCCTTCCACTAAAAAAAAAAGATAAGGAGACAATTTAAAAAGACATACAGCCCACAGATTTCAGACAAACTTCAAGATCGCGGTCAGTTTAGCGATTGGGCATTCCATGTTTATGTTTTTCCAATATGTAATTAATGCACTTGCTTGATATGTTATTGATTTTATTTACACAGGAAAAAGGTCACAATTTGGATCAAATCTTTTATTCGCACTAAGCCTAAGTGATATTTTTTTTAATTGTCTACAAAATGATCCCCTTCTTAAATCTGTTGGCTGTTGGTTCCATGTAATACATGTAGGACCTGAATATGAAATAGATTTGTTCTGATTTTCACCAATCTGTTTCTGTCATTTTTCTTCATTTATTAAAATCAACTTTATACCTGGATGCACTTTCCTCTGAAGGAGTTTGAAGAAAGTAAAGGATACACAATCGACATGCAGAATTCAAGTCGCACTTGAGTTCCGCGCTAGCAGTTTTCTATGCGTGTGCATTTTTTCATGTATGCACATTCAGCGTACGATGAGACACGATAGGGGAATTATCACGCTATTATCTGCTATATGTGCTGCGCCAGGGCTGACATAACACGCAGATCTGTACGAAAGGACCCAACGTTTCTAAATTGTTGATGTGCTGTCATCCTCGCCTCCTTTGTGAAATTTCCTTTATAAGTATCATTATGTTATCAGATGCA
Organism: Heliocidaris erythrogramma; assembly: GCA_025617745.1. NCBI lineage: Eukaryota > Metazoa > Echinodermata > Echinoidea > Camarodonta > Echinometridae > Heliocidaris > Heliocidaris erythrogramma. The sequence goes on from CM046853.1 coordinate 41,200,012, forward strand.
AGAGTTTCCTTTCTTTACCAATCCATCTGACATTTACTTTGGGTAGAAGAATATCAGTTTTTCCATTCGATAAAAAGATTTTGCTTTATATTTTGGCTGAATTCATTTATATCATTTGAGTTGCAGCTTTAAACAAACATTAATGCAATCTAATTTATTTATCAAATTGAAATTTGATTTGTGGCGTAACTTACAGGGAATATAAAACCCAAGTAAAACATAAAATGAATTTAGTTTACCACGCAAAATGTTTTTATCAAATTGAAAATTGATTTAGCACGTAACTTACAGGGAATCTACAACCCAAATAAAACAACGTTCCGTCCTGCACGGTCACAACTCTACAAAGGAAGGATGCCTGAAAATGATATCACATTTGGCAGGTAAAGAAAAAAAAAAGAAAAAAGATTGAACTTCAGATTTGTCTCTGGGAATTACCTTACAAACAAAACTATATTTATGCTAAAAATATGTAGTCATATAATGCATTAGACTGTCAAGGACTGATTCATCACTTGCTATGGAGCAGAAACAACTTCTTCATGATGATCTACCGATGCAACGACAGCCATTAAAACTTGATGAGCTCTCTCTTCCTCTTCCTCCAGCTGAGCCTGCATCTGAATCTCATGGATGCTCTGGCCAATCTCAAACTGCTCTGGGTCTTGCATCAAGTGAAGTACCTGGCCATCTCTGGGATGATCTGTGATGATGACCTCTTGGCAAGCTTCATCATCCTGGACCACCACTTCAGCCACCTGGTCCATGTGATCTACACCACTAACCACCTGGACAACAGCAGTCTGGTTGGATTGCTCCACCTCTGTTGATGCATTGTTAATGGCTTGTTCAATGTCTTCCAGGATGTCTGTAAAGGTCTTCTGTTCAGTTCCATGAACAGCCTCGTGCTTCTTCAAGGCCTTGTAGTACTTGAAGGTTGCTCCGCAGAGTTTGCAGATCTGCGGTTCAACCCCGGAATGGATTATGAGTTTATGCTTGCGTAGACTTTTCACTCGCATAAATTTAACATCGCAAAGATCACAATGGAACATTTTTACACGAGTATGGCAGAGCATGTGATCTTTGAGGCCTCCCGACTGAGAGAACCTTTTCCCACATTTCTCACATTCAAAGGGCTTCTCCCCCGTGTGAACGCGCATATGAATCTCCAACTGCTTCTCCCTGTCAAAATGCTTGTAACACACCCCGCACAAGAAACGTTTCCCACTCGTTGCCTCACAGTGATGCTTCAAAAGCCTTTTCAGGTGCTGATACACCTTACCACAGTTTGCACACAAGTACGACGTCTTCCCTGTGGCTCCATCTACATGAGCAACTTGCTTATGAGCTTGAAGAGCTTTAGATCGAGGGAATTGCTTGTCACATTGGTCACATGGGAAGGCTTTGTCCGTTTTGTGGGTGCTCACATGATATCGGAGAGTACTATTGTGGGCAAAGCGCTTCCCGCAATGTGAACATTCATATTTCTTCTCACCTGTGTGGACACGCTGGTGCAACCTAAAATTTGCAATTTTAGCAAATGTTTTGTCACACACAGTACAGACAAAAGGTCTCTCTCCAGTATGTACACGCACATGTTCAATTAGGCGGTCTCGTCGCTCGTACATCCTTCCGCAATCACCACATGAATACAGCTTGACTGGTGTATTGCGACATCGATGGGTCTTCAGATATCTTGAATACATAAAGGACTTACCACAGGTGTTACACGTAAATGGACGAAGGCCAGTACAAGAATTCCTCCCAGTGTGATTTAGCAGGCATCGTAGTGTTTTGAACCTTTTGTTACAATTCTCACATGAGTATGGCTTATCTTGTGAATGAGTTTTTAAGTGCTCTTTGAGATAGCTCGACAATCTAAAATTCTTTTGGCAGACATTACAACTAAAAGCCTTCTTGCTACTACATGTATGTGAGCGCTTGTGTTGTATCAAATTATTCATGCCTCTGAAAGCCTTTCCACACAATTCACATTCAGACAGATTATCTACATTATCAATAGGTTCATTCCCATGACTTTCATTTGTGTCTTCTGAGGACTTGTCATCAGAGGACTTGTCATCAGCATGTTCATATATATTCTCTAGAACTTGACGAGCAGGGGTGCCATTGGCGATGTCAATCTTGTCCCCACTCTCTCTACAGAATTCCTGATCAATGTTAATAATCTTTCGAGGCCTTCCTCTTTTTCTGCACAGTACTTTTCCTCCTGAACACATCTTGAAACTTTGATGTCTATGAAGACTCTTAGCCTGGGTGAATTGGCTTCCACAATCCTCACAGACAAACGTTTCTGATTTCTCATGGGTGTTCTGATGACCATTCAAGTGACAAAGCTGCTTGAAAGACTTCCCACAAGTTTTACAGTTGTAAGGCCGCTCATTTGTATGAACACGTAAATGCACTCTCAGTTCAGCAACCCTTTTAAAATGTTTCTTACAGAATTCACATTCGTACATTTCCATAAAGACCCTTTCTTTGTCACAAACCTCACCTTGCTTCCTCTCGGGATTCTCTACCTGAACACGAACTTTATCAAAGTCCCAGTTGACCAACTTTCTCTTCATTTCTTTATCACCTGTGTGAAAAACCATGTGTCTCTTAAGACTCCTTGCCTGGGTGAATTTGTAGCCACAGACAGAGCACTCATGCTTTTGACCAGAATGCGTATCCACATGAAATTGCAGTGTACTACGTTGCGAGAACTTCTTGTCACAGAGAGTGCAATGGTAGGGCCTCTCTCCTGTATGCGTGCGACAATGCACCAAAAGCGTATACTTGTCTACAAAGCTTTTCCGACAAATTTTGCAAACTAATCTTCTTTTTCTAGGTGATGCACCACCAAGTATTTGTTCTCTTGTTTCCCTGCTCTCTTCTTCCATGTCTGCCTCTACCACTAACCGTTTCCCACACGTAGATGCTTGCATATGCCTCCGAACACTGCTTTGCCTGGTAAATGTATGTCCACAAGTCTCACAATGAAGTGATGCTTTTGTGGATTTACTGTTAATCTTACTGAAGGACCCCTCATCCTGTGATTTATCCATTTCCTCATCAAATTTTGGTTTTCTGTTTTGCTTAGTTTGTAACTTGACAGCTCCATCTTCTGATGACAAATTTTCCTTTGTGCTAACTTCCAATCTGTGTGCAATATCAGTTTTGCATTTCACTTTACGAACCTTTTTTGATACTACTCCACATATGCGACTGTTATCATCATATGCATTACTTGAGGAAAGAGTTTTAATGGATTCATGTTCTGCCGGATGTTTTTTACCTTGTGATTTTCCATTCGGTGAAGAGGTACTTTTCCTCTGCAGGACTGTTGCAGCAATTTCTACAAAGTTGTCAAGGTACCGGGCTGGAAGCTTCCGATTTGATCTCTGAGATCTTCTGGATGGAGTGTCCTGGCTCATTGCTGCAGCACACCAGCAAAATGTGAAAAGACTAGAAATAAACAAAAGAAAGAAAGAGTCAAACAGCATGTGTTGTCTCCCCTCGCCCCACATTTGCATTTTAGGACGAATACCATCTTCTATCAATTCACGCCAAGTTTGGCCAAACAGAACTAGCCAGGCCTTAAACTAGGTTAAGCAACTGACCACTGGACCTCAGTACTAAACAACCTTATTCTTAACGTGGAGAAGGTTTACGGTTCACCATGTGTGTTGGTAGGAGGAAAGGGAAAAGGAAATTAGAGATGGATAGACGAGAAAGGATGACAAGAGAGAAAAGAAGAAATAATCTTTCGTGACAATGGGTGAAGTCCTGAAAAGGACTGTAGACCAGATGAGATGAGATGAGAAGACTTGGTTGATGATCGATGGATGAGCAGCAATGGATTGAGTAGCGAAGGTTTGAGTAGATGAGGCTTGAGTAGGAGGTTACTCGACGTTTCGGACAGGTTGACTGTCCGTCATCAGGAGTGAAGTGTGCTAGACGAGCGGCGGGGTTTTATGGAGTGTGTGCGGACGTCGGAGGAATCGGCGGCCGTAGGTGCGGGCGGGTTGCTGTCGGTGGTGGCCCTATTATGTCACCCCGCCCGTACCTCCGGCCGCCGATTCCTCCGACGTCCGCACACACTCCATAAAACCCCGCCGCTCGTCTAGCACACTTCACTCCTGATGACGGACAGTCAACCTGTCGGCCACTGTGGATGATTCTGTATAGCATAATTGATACCAAAACAGGCTCTGAATACACACTTTCATGAATAAAGCTGAGCTGAATAAGCAACAAATAATCCACTTCTCAAATCCCAACTTACTTTTCTAGACTAGTATCAAGTTGACAAAGTTTTTCTCAATACAGAATGAAGAATTTCTTTCCACAATGTCAATGGGTAAGGTCCATAATTCATCCTCCTTAGTTTTTTATCTACATATTCTGATTGTTCCATTCCATTTTCTTTCTCTTTAGATTTTGCCTCTCCTGTATCATCATCTCTTTCGACAATGTCTGCACTTTCTGTGTTCAACAACACCGCCGCCGTGCAGCATGTGAACGATCAAATATCCAGTCGGTGATCATAATCATACCTTACAAAATGCATGCTGTTTACTTTTCTAGATGCTGGGATAAATAAAGACTTTCTTGCTGTAGAATTGAAAATTTCCAAGGCTTATCCTTTTAAAATCATAATCCAACTCGGCAAAAGACAGATTATTCACTTGCTTGAAACATCGCAACTGCACTGGCAAACATACATGTACGGTGTGCACTGCACATGGCTGTGTGACTGTGTACATGTAGTAACATGCATGTGCTTGTATTATGAATAGCCTTCCGCCGTCAGATGAGTGCGCAATTACGGGAGGTATTTTGTGTATACACACAAGTTGATGTGTGTGTATACATGTATGTACCTACAATGTGTGTAGTAAGCTAAGCGATCACCTCCGATCCTGTCTTCATTGCGTGCCCATGTATACACGATGACGTATGCGTGGAAATTGTGAAATACGCGGAAAAAATCTAGGATTGAAGGAAAAAGCCGAAATCTGCAAATAGGCAGAAATTTTTCATGCCTGAGGCTTACTTTCATTCTTAATGTTTAAAAAACACTTTCAGGTGTTTAAGTTTAATTAAGTTCAGGCATGAAAGGACCTGTTCATGAAAAACACTGAAAAGGTTTTGCGAACTAAAACGAGGGAGCGAAGCGAACGAGCGGGGAGAGGGTGTGGTAGGGAGAATTTTCAAATTTGGATTTTAGAATTGTACAATCTAGTGCATTCTGTGGTGAGATATTTAACCTCATATTTAAGGAGAATCTGTATTATGATTCTATATAGCACAAGCCATACAAAAACAAGCTCTAAATTCACATTTTTATCAATAGATCTACCACCAAATGTGATGTAATGTGTATTATTTGCAGAGCATTTTCATGAATAAAACTTAGCTGAATAAGCAGCAAATTTTATTTATTCGCTTTATTTTGAGGCCACAGAGTGCCATGATTTCTGCAATGTTTATGATGTGAAGTTGTTTTGACTTCCTGGATTCAACTTCAACAATACGGCCACCGGCGTCGTGAGCGATCAAAATATCCCAGCGTCGATTATCACATACCTTGCAAAATGCATGCCGTTTACTTTTTCCAGATGCCGGGATAAAGTCAAACTCTAACAAGTTAGTCTTATCCACACAATCTTCCTGTAAAATTGGAACCTTCCAAGGCTTATCCTTTTAGAATTACAACTCGGCAAAAGAAAGATTATTGCATGGACAATGACGAACAACACAGTTGCAGTCACGTATCATCAGGCATATAGAATAGTACTTAGATCACTTGACACAACCTCTGTATTAAGCCGTCTTTTGCTACTAAATAGCGCCTCAAAGGGATTTAGATTCATGCAAATTATGCAAATTGCCCAAAGTCGATTTTTCGGTAACAAAGCTGAAATAGTTCGAAGACCACATGGGATCACAAGTCAAGAAATAAACTTTGACATTATCCTGATTGAGGAAACCACCACCATTCACTCCGCACAGCGGCGCTTCATTGCGTTACACGGTTTCCTCTTTCCCTGTCCATAGACTGCCCTTTCATGACTTTATTTTCGCGTGCTAATGAACGGGTGGTTTCCTCAACCATGACATAGCCAAAAAACTTTCAACAGAAAGAACTTTTACAGGTTTAAATTAATACAGACTAAATAGGACTGTCAAATGGACTAGGTCTACTTTAGCTGTACAAGCTCCTTGGCTTATCAATCTGGTACTGGCCACGGAGCTGTACATGGCCTTCATATATGGTGCTCGGAGGCAGAAATAATAAACACAGAAATACTATGCCTCATAATCACCCATTCCCACGCACAGTGAACGGTGGTTCTAGTCATATTCTACATCAAAAGTACACAATGGAAGTACAAAAAAAGAATTAATATACCAAAATTCAGTGCTCAGGGGTGATAGGATTTGGCTTACCTTCCACATGGAGCTGTGAGATATATTTACATGAGAAACCATGACCTCTTGTCGTAGCTAGTACAGGGGCAGCACAGAATGTGCTGTAAATGATGTCGAGGTATCGGGGTAATTTTTCCTTTGGGTAATTGTCCAGGGTAATTGCCCTCGGGGGGGGGGGGTAGTTGTCCTGGGGGGGTAGTTGTCCTGGGGGGGTAGTTGTCCTGGGGGGTAGTTGTCCTAGGGGATAGTTGTCCAGTTGCAGTTGTCCGGGGGCAGTTGTCTAGGGGGTATTTATCCGGATACCAATTAAGATGCTCATGAAGCAATTATCACTGTAAAATTTAGCATCTGGCATCACAAAATCAGAGTTTCACGACATGCACTTCGATCATTTACTGCACATTCTGTGCTGACCCGGTACCGGCTACGACAAGAGATCGTTTCTCATGCAAATATCATTTCTCACAGCTCCATGTGGAAGGTAAGACGAATCCTATCACCCCTGCCGAATTTTGGTATATTAATTCCTCTTTCATACTTCGATTATGTACTTTTGATTTAGAATGTGACCAGAACCACCTCAGCAAACATCGAGGGTGGTTTGCAAGGTTCACCGTGTGTGGGAATGGGTGATTATGAGGCATGATAGTATTTCTGTGTTCATTTCTGCTTCCGAGCGCCATACATGCAGGCCATGTACAGCTCCGTGGCCAGCGTCAGGTTTGGGAGCTTACGAAATGGGATGGGGGAGAGTTAACCGACTGTGACGGTCCTGGCACTTTCCCCGTCTTGTTTTTCAATCAAGTTACGAAAAAGTATTCAAACATTTTTGAATTAGATTCTAAACACTCATAAAGATGGTAAAATCGATAATACGGCCCATTCAAGCTTTCTAGTCGGAGAAAATAAATTCAACTCACCAATGTTGGAATAGATAATTTCAAATTGTAATTATAAAGAGGAGATTATCAATTATCATATTTTTTTAATAAAGCCTGAAAAAAATCGTAGCGCCCCGAACCCGGGCCACTGGCTTAACGTACCAATGCTCTACCTCTACCACTGTTTGGTAAAAACAAGTGACTATAAGCCTGAAATGATTGTACCGTCCGGCCGTGTCTCGGTAGCTCAGTGGTAGAGCATTGGTACATTAAGCCAGTGGCCCGGGTTCGATTCCCGGTCGGGGCGCGGTACCGCTTCGCGACAGCGCTGTGTATTGTTACGCACTGGTGTGACCTTTCAATACGTGCAGCGTGATTACATTACTTGTATATTACTTGTATATATGGGACATACACAAATCTTTACCTTGCTTGTGTATGTGTCCTTGTCAGACGCCGTGCGTCTGATCGGGCTATACGATTCGCAAGGTAAAAAAAACCTGATCACACCTTCCGATTTTTGTTTTTTTCTTCTCTTTTATTCATTCAATTTTTACAATCTTAGATGATCCTGGAAGGTAACCCCTTTAGCAAACTCCAAGGTTGGTTTGCATGGCTTAGTCCGAAGGGGTTGGTAGCGACGCGTTGATGCGAACACAACCATTCGTCCACAACCCCCTCCCCCGGTTTGGCCGAAAGGGTGCGTTGGGAGTGTCAGGTCGCGTCGCGTTGACTGGAACGCTACCATTTGTCCAAAGCACCCCCGGTTTTGACTTTTTTTCTAAATACATTATTATTATCAGCGGTTCCAGGATTTTGTAATGGAGGGGGGCAGAAACGCAGGGATGTCATCAGGGGTGGATCCAGGATTTTGTAAAAGTGGGTGCACAGATATGCAGGTCTGTCAACTTTAGAGGGAGATCTGTATTTAAATTGCTCAGCAGTGTGGGGGGGTGACGAAAAATCCAATTTTCCTCCCATAATTCTCTGACAAGCAACAACAACAAAAAAAAGGTTATCAGATCTAGAAAGGGTGGGGGGAGGCGTAAAGCATACTTTTCTTTCAAATGGAGGGGGCACGGGCCGGGATCTGTAAATCTGCCACTGTCACGAATATTCTGTTAGAAAAAGTCCAAACGCACACTTTTGGCAAAACTGTGAGGGGATCCTGGATCCGCCCCTGATGACTTACCTGCATTTCCATGCCCCCCCCCTTTCTACAAAATCCTGGATCCGCCCCTGATGACAAACCAGTTGTGTGCCCCCCCCCCCTTTCTACAAATCCTGCATCCACCCCTGATGACAAACCTGCATTTCCATGCCACCCCCCTTTCTACAAAACCCTGGATCCACCCCTGATGACAGCCCTGCATTTCTGCTCCTTTACAAAATCCTGGAACTGCTGATAATAATAATACACTGTATTTAGAAAAAAAAAAAAGTCAACACACCCTTTTGGCAAAACCGGGGGTGCTTTGGACGAATCGCGGCGTTCCAGTCAACGCAACGCGACGCTCCCAACACACCCTTTCGGCCAATTTTTTTTTTTTGGGGGGGGGGGGGGCTTTGGACGAATGGTTGTGTCGCGTTGCTACCCACCCTTTCGGACTAAGCCAGTTTGCATGGCTCACAGTATGTGAGAAATGGTGATATTTAGGTTCTAGATTTTTTTGTTGATACATGTATCTCCCTCCACACACAATATTAGCTGTACGAGCTCCTTGGTTTATTGATCTGGTACTGGCCTACAGAGCTGTACATGGGATCCATATACTGTGTGTTGAGGCAGATATCAACAAAAAAAAAAACTAGATCTAAATATCACCATTTCTCACATACTGTGAGCCATGCAAACCACCCTCGGACTTTGCTAAAGGAAAACAAACATTCCAAGTTTCCCTAGGAGGAGATGCTGTGGTGAAGAACCTGTCGGTCGCGGGAGTTATCAGGAAAGGGATTTTCCAGTCATTCTTCATGACCTGCTAACCGTGTGCAGTTAGATTGGCGGGAAAAAACACCTAGCTTCATGATGTAAAAGGCGAGTTTTTTTTACCTCGACATGTAACTTGTATATATGGGACTACACATGCAATGTAAGATTTGTGTAGTCCCATATATACAAGTTACACATGCAAGGTAAAAAAACCTGCTGATTGGTTTTCATTCAATTTTTACAATCTTAGTTGAGCCTGGAAGGTAAACCCCAAACTCCGAGGGTGGTTTGCGCGGCTCATAGTATGTGAGAAATGGTGATATTTAGATCTAGTTTTTAGCTTCCTCCACACTCAGTATATGGATCCCATGTACAGCTCCGTAGGCAATTACTGCGGCAGCCCGAACGCGTAGCATTTGGGCTGCGATCAGCAGTCCTTTGGCTTTGAAAGGTTGGGTGCCTCTTATCCAAAATTATACCATATGAAATATGACATAACTTCATTTAAGGCTACTTTAGTAACTTAAAGTACTTTCCGAATAACTGTCGTCTTTCTTTTCGATGAGGATGATATAAAAAAGGCCTATTAATTTCCTGGCTCCTATACTAAAAACTTTTGTAGGCCGGTGTATAGTTTGCAATATGCATGCGCGTCAGTATGTTTTTACGTTCGTTCGAATTCTCGCTCGCGAGAGACGAGAGGGAGGATTACAATTGAGTGAAAAATAAGTGACATTTCATGGAATCTATACATTTCTGAGGAAGAGCTGATCTGCAGAAGGTCTGTCATCGCATATATATGATATTTTGATTTATAAAATATGTCCCTAGGCCTACATCACAACTATAACTAGAAATGTGCATTGCTGGGGCCGCGCAATGCTAAATGTATCCCCCGGCACTGGCAGCGATTTGAAGGAGGGACAAAGACCCTCCCCCATCCCCTCCCTCAAACAAAAGGATGGTGTAGAAATTAGATACATGTGCAGGTTTCACTAAGACACATCTTCATATAAAATTTGAAAGAAATGTGTTGAGAGATATACCAAGATACATCTCCATACAAAATTTGAAAGAAATCCATCAAGAAATGTGGCCATGCCCTGAAGTATGACCTTTGACCCTATAAAAGACGGAACGCTGGTGGCAGCATCACCAAAAACTATAGGTTTTTAGATTACACCAAGAGACACCTTCATGCAAAATTTGAACGAAATCCGTCAAGAAATGCAGAAGTAAGAGTGCACAAAATGGACAAATGAGCTTTGACCCTATAAAGGACGGAACAATGAGGGCAGCATTACCAAACAGTAAAGATGTGTAGATTATACCAAGATACCTCTCCATACAGAATTTGAAAGAAATCCATCAAGAAATGTGGCCTGCAGAGTACACTCACGCCATTCCCTGAAGTATGACCTTTGACCCTATAAAAGACGGAACACTGGTGGCAGCATCACCAAAAACTATAGGTTTTTAGATTACACCAAGAAACACCTTCATGCGAAATTTGAACGAAATCCGTCAAGAAATGTAGAAGAGTGCAAGAAATGGAAAAATGACCTTTGACCCTATAAAGGACGGAACAATGAGGGCAGCATCACCAAAAATTAAATATCTGTAGATTATACCAAGATACATCTCCATACAAAATTTGAATGAAATCCGTCAAGAAATGCAGAAGTAAGAGTGCACAAAATGGACAAATTAGCTTTGACCCTATAAAGGACGGAACAATGAGGGCAGCATCACCAACCAGTAACGATGTGTAGATTATACCAAGATACATCTCCATACAAAATTTGAAAGAAATCCATCAAGAAATGTGGCCTGCAGAGTGAACTCACGCCATCCCTTGAAGTATGACCTTTGACCCTATAAAAGACGGAACACTGGTGGCAGCATCACCAAAAAGTACAGATTTTTAGATTACACCGAGGGACACCTTCATGCAAAATTTGAACGAAATCCGTTGAGAAATGCAGAAGTAAGAGTGCAAGAAATGGAAAAATGACCTTTGACCCTATAAAGGACGGAACAATGAGGGCAGCATCACCAAAAATTAAACATGTGTAGATTATACCAAGACACATCTCCATACAAAATTTGAACAAAATCCGTTGAGAAATGTGGCCTGCAGAGTGCACTCACGCCATGCCCTGAAATATGACCTTTGACCCTATAAAAGACGGAACACTGGTGGCAGCATCACCAAACACTATAGGTTTTTAAATTACACCAAGAGACACCTTCATGCAAAATTTGAACGAAATCCGTTGAGAAATGTGACCGCCAGAGCGCACACAAGAGTACACACAAGACATCTATCAAAATATGACCTTTGACCCTATAAAAGACGGAACACTGGGGGCAGCATCACCAAAATCTATAGGGTTCCAGATTTTACCAAGAGACACCTCCATACAAAATTTGAACAAAATCCGTTGAGAAATGTGACCGCTAGAGCGCACACAAACTATCCCAAAAAATATGGCCTTTTACCCTATAAAAGACGGAACACTGGGGGCAGCATCACCAGAAACTATAGGGGTCCAGATTTTACCAATATACACGTCCACAGGAAGTTTGAAAAAAATTCGTCGAGAAATGTGACCGCTAGAGCGCACACAAGAATGTGACGCGGCGGCGGCGGCGGCGGCGGCGGCGGCGGCGGCGGCGGCGGCGGCGGCGAAACGCTGCTGAATCCAAAGTATCCTCCGGCATACTGCCGGGGGATACAATTACAGTATACATTGTCATTTGCCCATGTAAATTGTGAGACCCACGGAATAGTAGTGGTTTCACTCAGGTCCCGGGCTACGTAGACATGGTAGGCCAGTACCAGATTGATAAGCCTAGGAGCTCGTCGTAGTCGTACAGCTAAATCAAGTGTTGAAATTATGGCACTATGTGTTAGGCCTAATGTTACATCAAGATGCTAAAGATTCTGTAGCAGCTCCACGTTCAGCTGGTATTTTAAGCATTTTAATGTCTAATAAACTTGTACAGAAAGTGTTTTGTTCTGTCATTCCCTGGGAATCATTTCGCGGGAGAGCCACTTTTTTTTGTAAACATTATTTCCCACAGACACACGCTTTGCGATCGCGCGTCGACCGTGGGGGTCCAAGTGCGTTTTTCTCCACGTGGCCACTTGCGTAGCCTTTTCATTGGCTTGTAGCGGTTGTAAATAGAGAAACCATTCCTGGGTGTGCTTATGTGTCAATTTTTGTGATAATTTTATGCTTTTTATTCAATGATCATTTCATAGCATTGGAAAGTATTCGTAATAGGAATAAAGAATATTTATTATTTGTTCGTAATCTTATTGTAGATATTTTGGTGGTAATCCGATTTCTTTTCCATAAATAGATTTTCAGGCTCCCTTTAGCACAATTCTTTCCCTTCGGACATTTTTCTCTCAAGGGATTAGCTGTGATTGGTCAGTATTGCTAGTGTTCTGATTGGTGCGTTTTAGAGCAATTTGATTGGTTAGAAGTCAAGTTTGTTCGGAAACTTGGACTTGGTTTCTCTAATTTTATCTCGCTCACAACAGTCGCCTCTTAACCACTGGAGAGTTCGGATCTGTCTGTTTTTCCGCTACTCCCAGGATCGATTTATCTATTGGTTTTGTTTTTAATACGATTTTAATACCGAACTCTTTAGATTATATCTTAATTCAAAATCGTACTTCTGGCCCTTTGGAATTCGAGGTTTGACTTATAAATTGTGTCTTTGGATTATCAGCCTCTAGAAATAGAAGTAGCATCTCTATATCATTGTTTTACATCATCATCGAACTGACTTTCATCACCATCGACATCGTCATTCGCATTGAACTTTTATCACCATTAGACATCGTCATTCGAACATAACTTTCATCGACATCGTCCTGCGAAATGAACTTTTATCACCATCGACACCATCATTCGCATTGAACTTTTTTCACCATTCGACATCGTCATTCGAGCATAACTTTCATCGACAACGTCATACGAACTGAATTTTCATTGCCATCGACAATGTCATTCGAACTCAATTTTCATCACCATCGTCTTTCGAAATTAACTTTTATCACCATTCGACATCGTCATGCGAACATAACTTTCATCGACATCGGCATCAACTTTCAATCATCGTCAACGTCATATGAACTTCTAATTATTACCTTATCTACTTTATTTTTTAAACTTTTAATTATATATGTAAGCTAAATATGGTCTAGACCTTTCTAAGTTCAGTAAATACTAATAGTAATATCTAGATCTTTTTCTAAAATAGTGAAATACTAATTCCGACCTAAGCTGTTCGGACACCTTGTTGGTGATATTACGGGTGTACCGTCTGTCTATGCCTGGGGAAGGTTGAGAAATGTCAGAAATATTAAGATTTCCCCATAACAGACGGTTATTTCTGTCTAATCCAACTAGGTTCTTTTTCTTCACTGAGCTTGACATTTTAAATTTTATTTATTTTTAGACCTCCATGTCCCCACTTGATTCTACTAAAATTCTATTTAAAGAATCTGGCATGACAGCATGAGCATGATGAGGTCCCAGGGGGGGGGGCCACTCAGATATATGGGTGTACACACATGACACATGCGCGTCCAAGAAAACGCGTAAAAAGGGGTCTTTTTTCAGGTGGAACGCGTAACGCGCGTTAAGGGGTCCAAAAACGCTGATTTTCAACAAAAAGGGGTGCTTTTGACTAATCTGGGCGAAGTCAAACCTGTTTATGGGGGTTGGATGATGAAAAACCACGCAAAAATCCTTGTTATGGGGTCTTTTTTTTCATCTAAGTATAAAACGTGTTTAGGGGGTATTTTGAAAACCCATGGACATGCATGTGTACACCCATATATCTGAGTGGCCCCCCCCCCCCCCCCCCCCCCGGGATGTATGGCTAGAGTGCCCAAGTCTGCGCAGTGCCCATGTCTGCGCACACACGTAACTGCGCGATTCTAATGAAACAAAACACGCAACGAACACAAACTTTTCATCTTTATCACAGCGATAGGTATTCATGCAAAAAACAAGTCAAAATAATGAAAAACGGTCTTATTTTAGACATTTTATTCACAAGCCTCAAAATGTTGTCTTTCACGTCAAAACTCCCGAACTGCGTGTAAAATGAATGAGTGCGCAGACATGGGCACCATTGTTTTTTCAATGTTGAAATGACACGGCCACCGTTTCTTGTGAATATGGCATTGTTCTTGCTCTAATTTTCATGAGATTTTTTTCAAACTTACTCTTTAGAATATCAGGAATAAAATAAAATAAAGCTTTAGATGAATATTAAAGAAATTATTGTTCATTTTCCCGCCAAAACCTTAGGTGCGCAGACATAGGGCTCCCCATCATACTACTACTAGTAGTACTACACTAGGACTTTTAATACTAATAGGAGTGAGATTTTTAAAATAGGGCTGAATTTGATTTTGAAAGAAAGTACTGTAGGCCTAGGCTAAGTTTCCTTGTTTTAAATTATTTTGATAATTATTTAAAGGACAATTTTGCAGTTCTTTTGATGGTAGATTGTCAATTTAAATTAAAGAGATAGGTATTCATATCAGCGGCGATTTCTTTTTAAGTGACCGAATACCGGGGCGCGCACCCTAGGCCTAGGCCTACTTAATTAAATTTAAATATTTATCTTATTTCCCCCCCCCCCCCCCCCCATAATTTATTACATGCGACAGAAAATACTATTTTTGGATGCATATATCGTAGTGTTCAATCAGATGACCACTATCAATATCATGACTATTCGTGGTGTGGTTCCATCATGTCCATCCACGTACGAGTCGAGTGTAACAGAGCCATAATAGCAGCATCCATAGCCATAACATAGGCCGTTGCCGTTGGCGTGGTTGGCGCGCGTTGCACACAAACTGATACGGTACTGTGCGGAGTGAATGAGGGGAACCTATTCCACGATTAAGTGGAATAATTTGCATACCTACGATTTTGACGAACTTTCAACTCTCTTTACTACGACCCAGGGCTAGATTTCCTCCTTATTTAAACTTGATCCACCGGCTCCTGCATATCACATCACACACGTCACGTCATGTGAATTGTGATGTAAGCATCTACTGAATTATTACCGGCCAGGCGCAGCGCACATATGGATCTAGATATCTGGACAAAGATCTAAAAGAGATCAGATAGGACACTCCGGCCGACCTCGACCCCACAAGCCCCACAAGTACAGAACTCCTAAAGACGCTAAAACGGAAGTGGCTTCATGGGGAAGGGCGCCCAACAGCGTTGGGTAGGTAAACTTACCAGCTACACTTCTTTCGATTCCCGAGAAACAACAATATTCTTACATTGAATCTAATTAAGGCAGCCACACTTAATTATAATTGAACTAGATCCCTTTTCTGTACAGTGAGTCTCAGAAAAAAACAACCCCAAAACAAATGATTGTTGTGACCACTTTGACAATAATTTTCTATTTTCCTTAAATTTGAAGTACATGTATTATGGTTGAAAGACATGGGTGCCCCCCCCCCCCCCAGGGAAGGGGTGCCTCTCCCAGCAACATTTGAGGTGGGGTGACCTGTATTATCATCCCCCAATATTTTTGGATGAAATGAATAAGAATTATGATACATTAACCTAAAACTAATAATTATCCAAACACATTATATTTGATCTTGAAATACCATCACATTCTTTAACGATTAGTGGTAAAGAAATAAGAAATGCCACAATTTCAATGCGAAAAATAATAAATCGTATAATAAACTTCTTCGAGCATTGAACAACAAACTGTCTATCTGCCTTCTTTTTCCTGCCTTGACATATAATTTATAACACACATAGTATTATTTGAATATTTTCCGTGGCTTTAAACAACATTTAATCACACAGAAAACCATTTTGGGATGCTCTAAAATGCAAAATGCAAAATGTCCCTTGTGTGGGAGGGGGATCACCCCCCCCCCCAACACCTTACCCCCGCTCGGTCGCTTTGCTCCCTCGCCGGTCACCCCCCCCCCCCCCCCCCCCTATCATGAACACGGATCAACATCCCTGTTTCAGGTGATACCTTGGTGGCTGAGGGGCAAAATTGCCAAAAACATATAGTTTATGCATTATGTGACCATTATACCATATACTTTTGCGATTGATAACAATACTTTTACTTTTTACATTTTATTTTTTAAACAATGCTGCCTGGTACAGCATATACGGATGGACGTACTAGCCCTTTGTGTTAAGGTTTTGTTTTTTCTTGGATGCACTGTATATCTCTCAGTAAATTTGGGAAGTTGGTAATGCAAAACTATACACAGATATAAGGAATGTCACAAATTTCTGTCAACTGTGGTGTTAAAATCTTCAAGAATTTATGGTCATCATGGGACTTTTGACATTTTCACACTTTCACTAAATTTATCTCCTGAAAACAGGGGCGGCGCTCCGAGGGGGCAGGGAGGCACAGTGCCCCCACTTTTTGAAGTACCCAAAAAGTGCCCTGTTTATTTCTGAAAAAATGCCCTTTTCTCTCTGATAAGTGCCCTCTTTACTATTAAAAGTGCCCTTTTTTCTTTCAAATAAGTGCCCTTTTTTCTCCTTCTGATAAGAGCCCCTTTTCAAATATAATTATTGTACCCCTTTTTCCCTAACATGTGCCCTTTTCTCCGTTGATAAGTGCATTCTTAATTCTGATATAGGTGCTGCATTTCCCTTATAATAAGTACCTATATATTTTCCCCTTCTGATAAGTGCCCATTTTCAAATCTGATAAGTGCCCTTTTCATAACTCATATTAGCCCTTTCCCTCTTCTCATTAATGCCCCTTTTTAAGTGCCTCTTTCCACCTATGATAAGTGCTAACTTTTACTTATATTTCCCACTGTTTCTTACAAAAAGAGGCATATTTAGTGGAGATGGAGGCAAGAGGGGCATAATGCCCCTCACTCGAATGTGTCCATAACTTACATCAAGGATAAGGGCAATATTTTCTGAAAATTTCCCCCCAACTCGCTCGCTGTAATTACCCTGTAAAAAAATGGCAACCCGCTGCATAGTAAATTACTGTATTTTTCACGGTATTGTACTGTTTATTCTAAAGTTAAACTGTAAAAAGCAAGCAGCCGGGTTGCCCGTAATTTACTGTACTTCCTACAGTAATTTTTTACAGTGTACGTTGCTCGCTCTTATAGTTTAATTTAATGAAATCAAGCAGATCACAAAACGTATGATATCGATTTAATCATGGTAATCCTAAATAAAAACGACAGGGTTCCCCAAAATTAATTTGCTTTTGTTATTTTCATTATATGGCTGTAAATAATGCACAACCCAAGGACTTTAGCATTAGAAAAAAGTCTGATTTTTTTTCTCGCTCGCTTCGTTCGCTTGCACATGAATCGCAACTGCTAATTGGGGAAGCTGAAGCAGTGTCCAGAACCACAATCAAAAGGAAGGAGATAAAGCGATTTTTCTAATATGATAAGAAGACAATGTTAAGGACAAAATTTAGAAAAAAATTGTCCTCCTTCCTGTTATGATTTAGGGCGTTGCTCATTCTTGTATAACTTAGGAAATTGTGCCCCTCCTGCCCCCTGCTCCACTACCTTTCATTGTGCTGATATCAGTAGGGGAATCTATTATTATGAAGCCTCTCTGATTATTTGGAGCTAGGTATATAGGCATATGTGGCTCTTTTGTGGACTTTAGGGCACAGTTTGTAAGCGACAACGGAATATAGGTTCAATATTATATATAGGTATATAGGTAGGGCACTTGTCAGAAGACAAAAGGGGCACTTACCAAAAGGGGAAATAATACTTTTAGAAAAGAAAAAGGGGCACTGATCAGAATTAAACGGGGCACTTAAAAAGAGGCGTTTATGAGGTGAAAAGGGCACTTATCATAAGAAAAACTGCACTAATAGAACGGAAAATGGGCACCAATCAGACAAAAACAGGGACACTTGTCGGATTTCAAAGGGGACACTAGTCTTATCTGAGCTTAAAATGGGCACTTATCAGAAGGTGAAAGGGCACTTATTAGAAAGGAGAAGGGGCAGTCATACGGAGAAAAAGGGTCACTTATTAAAGGTGAAAAAGGGAACTTATAAGAAGGGAAAATTCTACTCTTAGAACGGAAAATGGGCACTAATCAGATGAAAACAGGGACAATTGTCGGATTTCAAAGGGGAAACTTATATCTTAGCTGAAAAGGGGCACTTATCAGAAGGTGAAAGGGGCACTTATTAGAAAGAAGAAGGGGGCAGTCATACAAAGGAAAAGGGTCACTTAACAGAGGAGAAAAGGGCACTTATAAGAAAAGAAAATTTTACTATTAGAACGGAAAATGGGCCCTAATTAGACGAAAAACAAAGGCACACATTTCAAAAGGGGCAGTAATGTATGAAGCTAAAGGGGGCACTTATCAAAAGTTGAAAAGGGCATTTATCAGAAAGAAGAAGGGGCGCAGTTATACAAAGGAAAAGGGGCACTTATCAGAAGTGAAAAAGGACACTTATCAGATGGAAAATTTGCACTATTATGGAACGGGAAATGGGCACTACTTACACGAAAAATGGGCAATTATTAGATTTCATAAGGGGCAGAAATGTCTGGGGTTAAAGGGGCACTTATTAGAAAGAAAAAACGGCGCTATACAAAAAAGGGGGCACTTAACAGCTATGAAAGGGACTTTTGGGGTACTTGAAAAAGTGGGGGGGGGGGGCACTGTGCTCCCCCCCCCCCCCTCCCCCGGGAGCGCTTCCTTTGGTTATGGCAGATGACTCTGTCAAAATTCGATCCCGGGGATTCATAATGGAATTTACTAACAATAAAGGTTCAAGAAATGTTTTTTTTTTAACTATATCCATCCTTTCTCTTGTACGTGCAAATATCAGACTTGAAAAAGATAGATATGAAATATCAAGAAAAAGTGAGACATCTTTTCACGTATTGGCAAACGTATTTTTCCAAGTCTTTCTTAAGGGGAATGAAAGGCAACAGATATTAGCCTATAATCATGTAGATAATTGTCAGCCTATTACAAATATCTTGAAATTACTCCTATTTGATTATTTAAAGAGGAGAACATTGTCTCCAAAAATTGCAGTTTCCTTGCTAGACATTATCCCATGGGGGCTGCCATTTTCTTTACAAAGTAATGTCAGAGCAGTTCTATTTGTGAGATACCCACTGACCTGTACACGGGCCTGTACACTAGCTACAATCACTCTAGCCTTTTGACAAGGCCCTCGTGACTTGGCTATTTTTCTCGGCAAGTAAGCTAGTAGTGGCTGCATAACAAGTCTAGCCGCCCAGCCCGGTGAATGCGCGATCGATTGACGTGAGTCCGAGGGCCTTTTGGAACCTGACCTGTATTTCTTATGTTATCCTTTGTTCCTAGCGAGGATCTGCTACCTTATAGGTATGAGCCAATCAGCAAACGTATCTTCGCATGACGTCAGCATACATTTGGTATGCAAATTCACGCAGATACCGTTGTGATTGGTCGATAATCCTCGGTGTAGTCGTGTTAGCATACTGTAACGAACCTGTGCTAAATATTTTAGCACTATTCTGTAGTAAGGGATGGGTATAATTAACAGCACATCCGCTATAACGTGTAGACCAATGGGGATTGCAACGTATCGGTATAGGTACTGCTTAATGAAGGAAAATTAGCATAATTCGCATATTCAAATTATATGGGGGGTTTGTCATGACTCATTTTGATAGATTATTTGTTGGACAAGTTATCTGGACGGGAATCAGTGGTTACATTTGATAATTCAGTCGGGGTTATATTGTTTTAAGCGAAAGTGTTGTTTTTACTAACTGTTTTCACAATGATTTGTCATATGGGTAAATATTGGAATACAAATTGTATATGAGAGGATTATGTGCATAAGACTAGCCATCACATTGTATCCGCCCCCTGAGTAGCCCGATCAATCTCACCGAGATTTACTCTTGGCTTCCATTCTGTAACCTGTACTCTTGTGTTGCTTAAAGGTAATGATTAAACTTGCTTTTCAACTGAAAATTATGGTTCCAGACTAATTCCTTTGCATATTTAATTCAATTGATTAATTAACATTAGGGCTTGGAAAGACAATGAATGCTAATGAATGATCTTCAATAAATTGACTGACTGATTGTTCGAAGGATGATCAATTGTCTGCTGCTGTGCCGAGGCGAGAAGGGTGATCAATTGAAATCGACGGATGGGTGATTGCTGGTAGACCTGGTGGTGAGCAGTACCTGACGGTTGGTGATGGTTGTATGCCGGTAACTCCAGCCATCAGCAGCGGTCATATATTTTGAACGGACGGGGAGCTCGGCAAGGCACGGGGCATCCTGACAAATCCTGTCGAACCGTGGCCGTTACAATACGAATGTCAACTCGTGAATAATTCACATCGGACGATGGAAACCCAGGTTCCAAAAGGCCTCGCGACTAAAGTCGCTCGATCGCGCGTTCACCCGGGCCGTGTTGATTCTTTTCGTCACCGGCTAGTCTCATCTCAGGCACAGCATGACGAGGAAAATAGCCAAGTCACGAGGCCTTGTCAAAAGGCTACAATCACTCATGATCACCTGTGGAATGCATGACCCTGGATTTTCTCATAATAAGCCATTTTGTAGTCATATATATACATTCAAATGAAGACACTTTTATCCTGTAACCTATTTGTGTCAAGATATTTGGTTCAGGTGTTTCTTTTGTTAAACAGAATCTGGCATGCACAAGTTGTTGCTTGGTCAGACGAAAGGTTTGTCAATTCTTCAAAGAAGTGGCAAAGACCTAAAACTGCTCTCAGATAATTATCACCTATGCGAGGCAATGGGGGTACCAAGATGGCTGCCATTTTGCATTGGTGGCTTTAGTTGTACAATAGCTATTCATTATGCAACATCATATCCATTGTGTACAGGTAAATGACATGTACTTATAAGACATCACAGTTTTTCAAAATAGCAGCTCTCATGGAATAATATCTAGCATGGAATCTGCAAACTTTAGAGAGATTGTTCTCCTTACTGAGTAATCAAATATGAGTTTTTTCAAGATATTTTGAACAGGCTGGCAATTTTCCACATGATTATCAGCTAATGTATGTTGAGTTTCATTCTCCTGTAACTTATGTAAGCAATTTACGCCTGCAAAATGTACCGGTACTACGGTAGTAGGTGAGAGTAATCTGTCTTGATACTATTAAAAGTCTTTGGTAGTATTGAACTACTACTACACATACACTACACAGAACTCAAAGTTCGTTTGAGTTCGTTGGTACACTAGGACTACTGTAGCATAAAAGTCACGTACACCAACGTGCATGATCAAAGAGTTTAAATACGAAGAGTGCTCAGTGCCGAAATAAAGCACGCGTATATATTGTGGTACATGTCGATCGGCCCAGAGGGAAAGGTTATAGTCTTAATCAAGATGTTTGTATTGTTTTACTTTCTTTATTTTTTTCTTCTTTTTCTGGACAGCGCTTTTGCCTTTTGGTAAAGCCGTAACTAAAGGACATAATCTTGATATTGTCCCTTCAAATACAAAATTATGTCCCAAACTGATAGGAATCAACTCTAACTGCACCAGGGAGGAGAGGGAGAGAGTTGGGAGCGGGGCCTCGGACCGTAGATGTTTGTATTTTTGTTAAAGTTATTTGCTATGAAATTTCTATTAATATTTATGTGATGATGGGGGTCCAAACATGTTCCCTGATATTAAGCTCGATATGAGCAAACACTGCGATATCTCTTACAACAGTTCTGTAAAAATGACTCCAATAGAACTGAAAAATAATGATCTCTTATTTTTTTAATTTGTTTTTTTTTTATTAGGAAATCAACAGAAATCACAACAATTACAAGTGATTTACATGATTAAAAACAAAATCACTGAGCAAAAAAAAAACAAAACAAAACAACAAAAACAAACAGTAAAAATAAAGCAATTGGAACCAAAAAAAAATAAAATAAAAATGATCTCTTTAATATTGCTCCCCCCCCCCCCCAATCTTTCAATTTAATGAGATCGACCACCAACACTACGCAATTATATTCTTCACATCCATGACAGAATAGCAGGGGCGGATCAAGAGGGGGCGAATCGGCCGCGGCCCCCTTCTTGAAATCCAAGTTGGCATATACGGGATCTTGCCTAAATTGTGAAAAACCCGGATCGCCAAATTTGTTTTGGAAGCCCAAGAGCCTAAAAATGCCGTTCTATTAACCCTCCGAGAAAAACTTGTAAAAAGGCCCACCCCGCAAGACTGACCTGACAGTCCGGGCATGGATCAGTGGCGGATTTAGGAGGCTTTTAAATAAAATTGTATCCCCCTTTTAGAACTGATAACTTTTTTTACTTGTCAGAGAATTATGGAGGAAAACTGGACTAATATCTGATACCCTACACCCCTCCACTGAGCGACTTTATGGACAAAAAAAAAATTAGCCAAACCTTCAAAAGTCGCTCAGTAAAGATCTTCACTCTAATAGGGGGGCACAATCGAGAAAATGGTGGATCCGTCTATGGTCAAAATTCATACTTCTCTTCCAAAAGGGGGGGGGGGCACGGGCCGGCTGTGCCCCCCTGGATCTGCCAATGGTTCAGAAGCCCCCCCCCCCCCCACACACACACACACTACATTGTCGGTCTCTCGATACCAAAGACAAGCAAACAACGAACAGCAAGCAAAAAAACCGTGATGAGCCAAGTTTTGGCAACCTGACATATCATCGGGAACGCCACCACCTCGATCGGGATCGCAGAGGGGTAGACCAAGTCTAGATAGTGCTAGACACCTATCATGTCCATGCACCTATTCCGCTCAGCCATTCCATGCTGCTTGCATGAAGATCGGTCATTTAGACCGGGAGCCCAGAAGATTTATTCATGTGAAAAGCGCCGGAACAACTGATCACATAGGCTGATGGGATGGACCCTGGACCTCCCAAAAATGAATTGCTGCCGGGTCCTACCCGTGGTTTTCCCGCCCAAATCATACAATTTGTGACGTCACTAACGGAAGTCACAATTTTGAATATGTAAAGAGAGGTGCACATGACCCATGCAATAAAACATGCCCCATCCTTATCATTTGTGCTTTATTTGTGATTTTTTTTTAATGAAGTTATTACCAGATAGTATAAAAAAACACTACATGGATATTTTTGGTGTTTGCGTCCACGAGATCGACGATTACGACGATAAATTTAAGGACCGACGTCGACGACATGCGGCAAATTTATGCGTTTTTGGTCCCAATTTCGGTTTCAAATAGTAAAGTTTATTTTAAATAGCTTTTATTTTGCCCGATTGTTTTGAAACTTGGCATAGATATTGAACAACTCATAAGCTTTCAGGAACATATAAGTTTTTATTTTTAAATTGAAGATTTAGATTATTGTATAACAATTTCAATAACACGGGTTTCTGGGAAATATGTCAAAATTCGAGTTTTGGGGGGCAATGTGTGAAAACGAGTTTTAAACAAGCATTAAAATATGTCACTGATCAAATCCATACTTATTATTTTCACATATACTCTACTCTGCTCCCTTCTTTCTACCTCGACAGCTATCTGTCCTCTCCCCCCCCCCCCCCCCCCCCCCCCACTCTCTCTCTCTATCCCTCTCTTCTCTCCCTCTCTTTTTCTACTTAGCATCCCTCATATTCTATCTTTTAATCTTGATGTACTAAATGTAATTATTGTGGGGCATATATCTATCATTCTTCGCTCTCGCTCTTTCCATGTTATCACTGCTTCAGCTCTTTCTCTCTCTCTCTCTCTCTCTCCCGCTCTCTCTCTCCCTCGTATTCTACTCATTTCTTTATGGCCCCCTCGTATACACCTCCTTTTCTATTTCTCCATGCTATTATCCTCCTCACATTTTAGTTATAGCGTCCTCCTTTTTTTCTCTCTCATACAGTCTCTCTTCCATCTCCCTTTCTCACTACGCCCCTTTCTCTCTCTCTCTCCATCTCTCTCTCACTCTCCCCTCCCCCTCTCTCTCTCTATTTCTCCATCCTCTTTGTGTAACCCTATCCATTTATGTTTCTCTCTCTCTAATGCATCGGCTATGACTGATATACGTGTATATTAATTTGTTAAGTAGTCAAATGCATTCGTTTGACCCGACGATATATTTATTCAGATATTCATGGATATCGGTATTTTCGTTCACGGTACTAGTTTACAAGTTAGGTCATTCAAAGACGAATGTTGTTGAAGAGTAGGCCATCCGTTGTGCTATTTCAATATAGGATTTCTCTTTCATTTTAGCACTTTTTGCTTCCTTTTCACATTAACATTACCTATAACGTAAGTAATGTACGCGGGCACAACATACAAAATCTCATATTAAAAAAATGAACTCCACATACGATACAACTTTATCATCGGACGGAATTGAATGTTTTGACGACATCGATGCATGCAATTGTACTGAGGTAGCTGATGGTAGATAGTCTTTGGCCTACATCGATTTTCGATGACAAATTGAGTTGATCAAGTTCGAACTAATGACGAAAGACGATTAAGATACAGCATTGAGTGAAAACAAAATTAAATTATTGTTAAAATGAACGCGAAAACCTACAGGTACTATTTTTTTCAATAAATGTTACAGTTATAGTTTAGGGATTAGGTTAATGTGGGAAAATATTTCAAATGAAAAAAATGAAAGAAAGAAGTATACAACATCCGTCAAGCCATTTTATCATTTTCCATCACATACAGAGGGAATAAGAAACAAGAATCATTTCATGAACTGAGTACTGGTTTTAAAAAAGGTGAAATTAACATAATTTATAATAGCATGTATGCTTGTGATAACATTTCCTCTGTTAATTTGTATCATTTGCTTCAGTGATGCTGTTATTAAAGCACGTGACGACTGTTATTCTTTCTTACTCACTCTGTACAGGAGCACCAAATGTAGGTGAAATAACAAATAGCCAGTTTCGTTCATGTTTCCTCACTAAGATAGGGAAGAAAAGATTCGGACAAAACTTGAATGTTAATACGGAAGACCCTCAACATACGTCGGGCATTCCAACCAAAAATGAGTATAATTGTATAATCATTTTAGCAGATTGATCTTCCTTATCTTTTGGAAACGTTTGTGCACGTTATATTAACCGTTATATCATTTTCATTTGAGATGTGCAATGTACATGTATGCGGGTGGCGTAGGATATTACAAAATTTCTTCATCACTGATTCCGACATCGCTATCATCACTTTCCTCACTCCAAGCGTCGTCTGATTCATCCTCATCCTGGACGCTGTCGTCATATTCTGCAGGCATGGTAGGCGTGGTATTTGGATCTCTGAGTGACTCTGGGACTGCACTTCCTGGGTACCAGTCTGGTACGAAGCAGTTGTTAGTTGCTTTCCAGCCATAGTCCAATGGGCTAGCCCCGCCAGTCGGATCCGTCTGGTCGGCCCTCTTCCACATTCTGGCAACGTAGTAGGCTCTTTTGATGTGATTACAAAGTGTCTTTGGACACGGAGGGAGAGAAGAACAGTTTATTTTCTTTAGTTTTGAGAGAAGGCCCTTCTCTCCTCCATTGCTCATCTGTTTGAAGGCTTTGTGTCTGGCTTCATTGACGTCCGATGTTTTATGACCGTACAGCGAGCAGATGAAAGTTGTTATACCTAGTGTGTCAATCTCCTCTCTTGTTAGCGATCGGAGAGCGTCGATGTTTGCGGCACTGGTTTCCATCTTCTGCAGGGACTTCGTCTTTCCTTTTCTGAATAAGCACGACGTAAAATCAGAGCCAGTCAGTGCATGGAGACCTATGAGTGCTTCTGTGAATCCGGTTTGTTTCTTTTCCAGAAGGGCAGCAATATTAATTTTGATACAGCAATATACCACCTGCTGTTGCCAGATCCATAGTCAAGTTTGATGTCCATCCCTGAGGATCTTCCACAAAGCCCAAGGAGGATGATGAATACATCGGTATCGCTGGACCTAACAAGGATATTACCTTTATAAATCTTCGATGCATGGTATGCAATGAGAGTATCAGCCTCTTCGTGGTGAGATTGGAAGGAACTTGGTTGATTCACTTCCAGTTGGTTGTTGCTATTATTTCTCAGTTCAATACAAGCTCCGCCATGGGACACAAGTAGTGTTTTGTTCCCGACTATTGCTCCGTACTGGGGCTTTCTCCATTCTTACATTACAAATTTGGCGAATTCTTCCTTGAATGAACTACTCCTGAGTAACTCTGCACCACTCTGACGCTGGGCCTGATCAGCTCCTGTGATGATGAACGCTTGAGAAGTAGAACTGCTCGAGTACTAGGTGTAGTTGCTCTTCCCGACTAGAACAAACCCTTTCCAGACGATCCTTTGCCATGATACCGTACGTCGATTTGCTATGGTGGAGAACAGTTTCGTGAATGATGATACCACCATCACTCGCACTAGATGAGATCACGGGAAGACTAGAAGCCGACAAGGTATGGGCCAGTGAAAGGGGTACTTCGGTGAGCGGGAAACTGACGACGTACTGTAGGTCAAGTACATCTGTTGAATTAGCGGCAACAGCTAAAATTCGCCCACAGACACCCCTCGCTCCCTCGGCCGCATTCACTCTCCGTACTACCGTCTTGGACCTCTTGGTGTTTTCTGCTGCGAAGTTTAACATCTTGACCCTTGTTACAGGCTTCAGAAACCGTGAACTATCAGCTGCACATTCATCTTGAAATTTGAGCTGGAGATTTTCTCCTTGTTCAAATGCTGAAAGCAGGAATTCACTCGCTGCATTTTCTGCAGTTCTACATGAAGAAACATTGATGAGCTCAGTAGGAGAACCAGCTGCAAAAGGGTTGCATGTGTTGCTCAGTGTATTTGTTATGGCACTCTTGTCAGCATTATCCCGTTCGATTCTGCGTTTCCTCAGCTGATTCATCGATTCTTCCCCTTTGTGAAGACCGACCAATTCACGAAGCACTGAAAGGGTCATGCTTCGTTTACAGTCTGCTCCAAGGTCAAGTCAACTGCACTTCTGCCATAGGATTTCTTCGTGCGCCGAATAGACATAGCTCCAGCCTCCAGAATCTTGCGTGCTTTGGGATCCATATTCTGAAGCTTGTTGAGGAAAAGGGATCCCCATCTTGCATAATTTGGCCTGTTCAAAGCAAAGAACACGTCGATGACCTTTGGCAGGATCTGCATGTATCGATCGATATCATTCGTTCGTACGGCGCGTTGCAGAGCTCGATACACTCTATTGATGAGGTAGACATATATGGCCCAATATGCTGATGTACTTCCATGCTTTCCATCAATGACATCCTGAAAGAAGCTCTCGTATCTCTCTTGGATATCATTCAAGTCAGAATGGCCAGATAGAAGTTGACATTGTTCGACGCTAGAGTCACTGTCAGACACCAAATCATTTACCAATGATCTGTCTTCATCTCCCAATGAATCTATGAATCTGGACAGCAATAATTGTTCCATCGCGCTAGCCAGGACTTGGTGGATCCTCATACACCTGTTGTAGAACTTGCCTTTCATGAAACCGGCAAGGGATCCTTCAACCAGAACACCAGCTTCGGTGAGGAGATATTCAACCCCTGATTCAGCCATGAAGGTTCCCAAGGCTCCAAAATAAGCCAGTTCAAGATGAAAGTTTCCAAGCATGATTATGACCTTATCAAAAGTGGGAGCCTGAAGGGCTTGAATAGAATATGCCTTCAGAGCTACAGCAAGGTCATAATATGTGATAACCACGTAACCCTGCTTTGTCTCCCCTGCAACTTTCATGGAACGCATCATTGTCTCTGGTACTACATCGTTTCTTGTCGGGGCCAAAGAGATGGGGTCCATATAAGCAATTATGGTTTTTGGACGGCTATCTGTCACATATTGGGAGAAAAAGAATAAAGAGGAATAGTAAATTAATGTTATCCCACAAATGCAATAAAATCTCTATCTATAGGGTGGACCATTATTTCGTTATTTTGACTTTAAATATTTCATTAGGAATAAACATAAAAGAACCGAGTAATATATTAATAACGTTTTACTTTAAATAACTCGTCAATTTCACATTTAGACTTGGATCATACTTGATAGACTTTACTTAGTATCTAACGGCCAACCGTCTAAATGAAGAAAAAAAATCTGATCCTTTCGAGCAAGATTTTTACCTCAAAACAATTACAATTTTGATTGGCTTTCTTGGAAAAAATTGAGAGCAAATTCCACGGTTTAATTTATCCAGTCACAAGTTTCATAATTGTCTATTTAACTCTCATTTCTGAATACACACAGAATCACTGAATAACAATTTTAATCATTTTCTTTACCATAGGCCTACATGAACTTGATAAGTGGTCTTCAACTTGGCAACATAATTAGAAAGAAGATGAACCCTTATTATTCTTCTCAAGAACACATCTGGGGTTTATTCATTTGTATTCCATAAGTTCTATAAAAGAGAGTCTTACCTGCTGTCAGACGTCATCAAATGACTTGGGATTCCCAATCTCCCAGAGGCTCCAGCCAATCGTCATTGACCGATAATGACAAATAATTAGGTCATTTTACTGGCGCTGAGGGCGCTGTTTATCCGTGCGGAGATAATTCACTTTCCTACAGTTACTCTTAATCATTAAATACATCAATGGTGTGTTATCACTTCCTTAATATAGAACACTTAAAAAAAAAATTTTTCTTCAATTTATACGTCCCTGTTTGTCCGACTTTCAACAATAATACACAAATGTTGCCAAAAACACATTGAAATTGCTTTGGATAAATTATAATTTTGGGACAACTTCACCACAGGTTTGAACATTCTTTGAATATAAAATATGAATATATATTTAAATTCGTAGTTAATATCATAATTGATAGGATTGAATATATATTTGTAAAACAGATGTGAACAAACTTTAAAGCCAACAGTTAATTAGAATAGCATTTTTCAATCATCGCGCTCATTCAAAACTCACTTTAAGCTGTTACCGCAAACTCAAATTTTTGGCATATTTTCCACAATCCCGTGTTACTAAAAGGGTCAGAATATAACCTAAACCTACATGAATGTGAAAAACCTTATATGTTCCTGAAAGCTTATGAGTTGTTCAATATCTATGCCAAGTTTCAAAACAATTGGGCAAAATAAAAGCTATTTAAAATAAACTTTACTATTTGAAACCGAAATTGGGACCAAAAACGCATAAATTTGCCGCATGTCGTCGACGTCGGTCCTTAAGTTTATCGTCGTGATCGTCGATCTCGTGGACGCAAACGCCAAAAAATATCAATGAAGTGTTTATTGTACTATCTGGTAATAACTTCATTAAAAAAAAATCACAAATAAAGCACAAATAATAAGGATGGGGCATTTTTTATTGCATGGGTCATGTGCACCTCTCTTTACATATTCAAAATTGTGACTTCAGTTAGTGACGTCACAAATTGTATGATTTGGGCGGGAAAACCCCGGGTAGGACCCGGCAGCAATTCATTTTTGGGAGGTCCAGGGTCCATCGCATCAGCCTATGTGGTCAGATGTTCCGGCGCTTTTCACATGAATAAATCTTCTGGGCTCCCGGACTAATTAGGCTATGCGTAATGCGGTGATAGAACATTGATTATACGAATTTATGAATTTAACACATTGAATTTTGCCTCTGGTACATTAGAAATATAGTAGTGAACTGGAATTTAGTTAGATTTTCTTCTAACCGGCTAGGCTGGGTTTGCTTTCGGGTGGACGTCTGCTACATGGTCGTCTGCTCGTGCACGATCTCATTGGATGTCGTCACTCACGTGATCAGTACACGCCCATTTACATTAGGTCATCAAATTGGAAAGCACGTGTAGTATGGCAAATTATTTTTTTTGGTCGAAAGCATGCATATTCCCGGGGATTTGTGCGGGGTTTATTAGACTCACCGAGCCTCAATTATACCCTTCCATAGCTTTAAATTTCATGTAAATCACATTTTCCTAATTTCAAATAAATACTAGGGGAATTAAAATCATTTCAAAACCCCTGTTTTCATGTGTTAACCAATGGGAGCTGGAAGGCCAAAAGCATGCATATTCCCGGGGATTTATGGGGGGTTTATTGGACTAATCGATCCTCAATTATACCCTTTCAGAGCTTTAAATTTCATGTAAATCACATTTTTCATAATTTCAAATAAAAATTATGGGAATTATAATCACCCTAAAATTCCTTGTTTTCGCGTGTAAACCTATGGCAGGAGAGACTTTTTTGGGGTAAAAAGCATGCATATTCCCGGGGATTTATGCGGGGTCTATTCAACTAGTTGAGTCTTAATTATACATTTTCAGAGCTTTAAATTTTATTCAAGGCACATTTTTCAAAATTTTGATTTAATTCTGCGGGAATTATAATCATTCAAAAATTTCAAATTTTGCGTGTTAACCTATGGGAGATGGAAGGCCCAAAGCATGCATATTCCCGGGGATTTATGCGGGGTCCCTTGCACCTTTTGAGCCTTCATTAAGCCTTTTCAGAGTCTCATTTGCACTAAATTCAAGGTAATGCTAGAGGAACTATAATCATTTTTAAAATCCATGTTTTCACGTGTTAACCCTATGGCAGATGACTCTGTCAAAAAGCAGGCATGATCCAAGGGATTCATATCGGCATTTATTGACAAACAAGGTTCAAGAAATGTTTTTTTTAACTATCCATCCTTGTTCTCGTGCAAAAATCAGACTTGAAAAAGATAGAGTAAGATATGAAATATCAAGAAAAAGTGAGACATATTTTCACGCGTTATACCTATGGAGAACGTATTTTTCCGAGTCTGTTTTTAACACAGCAAAGTATGCCTCCAAAATGTACTACGGAAGTAGGTCAGAGGAATCTGTCTTGATACTATTTAAAGTCTTTGCCATGATGAAGCTTCATCCAGGCTAGGCTTCATCATCATACACACACCGTTCGTTCACATAATGACTTATTCATCATGGTATACACATGTAGGCCTACGTAAGTACTTATTTCTGATATCTTTTGTAATTTAAATGGAGCTTAAAGTGTGAATGAGGAATGACATGCATCCTTTTTTTAGTTTGGCCTAATCTAGACTAAAAGTAACACTTAAAAGCTTCAAGTTAACTTCAACTTCTTGTTTTAGTTCAACTTCAAGTTCAGTATCGTACTCGGTTGTTCGGCCGAGCCCGAGCTGAGTGAGGGCCGCGCCTGAGGCTGAGGCTGAGACCTTAGTTGATTATACTTTAATACTAGCCTACCGCCCCCGGTACTCTGGGCATTATCGTGAAATAGTCCCCGCTTCAAAAAAATTTCAAAAAAAGTTTTTTTAGGATTAGGATTAGGGTTAGGGTTTAGGATTAGGATTAGGTTTTAGGGTTAGGGTTTAGGATTAGGATTAGGGTTAGGGTAGGGTTTATGATTAGGGTTAGGGTTAGGGTTAGGGTTAGGGTATGGTGGGGACTATATGATATATCACGATTATGCCAGATTGGCTAGGCCTAGTAGTAGTAGTAGTAGTATAAGTATAGCATGTACATGATGTAGGCCTAGGCCTATAGACTATAGCTATAGGCCTAGGCCTATGCCTTTTTTAGTTTTACATCACAAAGCCAGGCGTTCATCCCCAGCAATCTAATTGGGCATGGGTTAGCAGGACTGGAAATGCCCTGAAAATAAAAATAAACACTTTCTTGATAACTCCAGCGACCGACAGGTCCTTCCTTCACCACAGCGTTTCCTCCTAGGGAAACTTTTGGAATTAGTAATAAGTAGTAGTATGTCTTTTTGATCGTACGTATTTTTACAAAAAAAGAGCATAAGAAATTTCCAAGAACTCACCAGTGTTTGTGTATCCATGCCTCCTCTTGTCATGCAGATATAAAATGGCGGCTGCGTGCGACGGCGCGCTGTGTCGGCGATGTATAGTTTTAATTATGGTTATTATTATCCAAATCTTACATGAGTTCTCAAGAAAATACATTTTCATCTTAATGAAGGCTAAATGACGATTTAGTTACAGATCGAGCATGCGACAACCACCCAAGTGTTCGGTTACAGTGTACATAAACCCAAAACCCTAACTCTAAACCTTAACCCGAACCCTAACCCTATATATTGTTTTCATTTTGGGAGGCTGTCGCAAAAGGAAGCTGACCATATATGCCTCCATGATATAAGTAAAAAGTAGAAATAAATTAAATTGAAATAAAGAGTCCTAAAATATGAAGTGGCAGAAATCCCCTCTTTTTTTTTTTTTTTTTTTTTTTTTTTTTTACATTTAACAGCTGTCGAACTTAGAAACTAATGGCATGCTTACATAAATCAGACCGAATTTTCACAAATAAGAGGCAGAAAAGTTTACGGGCACCTGAGTCGATGCAAATCGATCACAATTAAGATGACCATTATCAAAATGGTGTTTATATAGGCCTACACCAAAGAGATATACAGTATCTTTCTTCTGTCTAAATATTGTATGATGTATCAAACCCATATTAAAACTAAAGTTTAAACACCAAATCAATTTCACCTCAAAATATAAAAAAATTCTCAAAACCATATTAGTTTGTATTGAAATACCATGGCAGAGGTCAGTATTATAGGTATTAGTTGGTATCAAAATGTGTGTAATAAATTTTCTAAATAAGATGACAAAGTTTCAGTTAGTAATAATCATACAAGTTACAAGAGAAGATGTCAAAAGGGTGCAGTGGGACCCCGTAAGAAATTTAATAATTTAAGCTTATTTTCGTCACCTTGGACGGCATCTTGATTTTTTCGCAATGAGCAACCACTTTTTTTTCTTCTTGTAAACATCTTGAATATTTTAAAGTACATTATAAAAAAAAAAAGTTGGTTTCATTTAATCCGGGGGGGGGGGGGGGGGGGGGGGGGGGGGGAGATGCATGGATACCCCTCTTAGATACTAAGTAGATACAGTACCCTACTATAGAAATACATGTATAGAAAGATCACATTCTTGTCCCCCTTGAGGAATCTTTATTCATGTTTCAACTTTCACCTTACAATGTTGATAATTTACATGTAACTTGTACATGTTTATCAGAGTTCATTTGAAATATACACACACACTGATTGAATTGAATCACTTCGAAATTCAGACTTCAGACAACAAATCATTATACATGTATTTGATGAATTTTTCTTAACTTTGAGAGATTACAAAATGACTGATCACGTATCTTTAATTCCATGAATTTTTATATCAAAATGATCAAGTTAGAAAGTTGAATTACAAAATGAAAGTGATTTTAGCCTGTGAGTACTGCCATTGTAACAGAACATCATTCTTTAATACCACAGATGTTAGTCAGCATACACATGTTACCTGACTAAAGGCTCATAATCGAACGCTTTGGTTTAGTAATATTATATTTTTGAAGAAGCAAATTGTAATTTGAGGAAAGTGTTCATGTGTCATTCCATTCTGTGTAATTGCATAAAACCCTGTCTATTGCATGACACATTTAACCCCCCTATAGTTCTCTCTGATCAAAGGGCAGAGTCGGGGTTAGGCTACTCTGCAGAAAGGAAAAAGAAAAGAATGTTAAATTTACTTATGGCACATGATTATTATTGACAGGGTACAAGGGTTAGGCTTTGTTTTTCATCAACTACTTGTACATGGTTTAATACAGGTTATTAAATTGTTATCACAATTTACATTTGGCTGTGATACAAACTTTAGAACTCAGAAGCAATCACTATACAGTGTGTATCCAAAAAAAAGTACACACTTTGAAAATATCCTCCAAAATTCTCCAAAATCATTATTTCACAATATCAGTTTGTGTTTTTCTTATGCAATTGGACGAGGATCTGTTCCATCGGATGACACTATGAGTACTGACAAAATTTTACGCTTGAGTGAGTACTGGCTGCTTTTGTAAAACATGCAAAAATGCCTAGGTCTTGAATTTGATCAAAGTGCCTATAGATCAGTAACTTCATGTTCTCTGTTTAGTATTAATAATTGATTTGAACAATCATTTAATCTTTAAAAATATCCATATCCGCACACCCCCACCCCATACATCCCCCCCCCACCCCATACATCCCCCCCCCCAATACACACTCAAACGCCCTGCACAAAACATAGCAGATTGTGTCTTTCTGCACGCAATTCCACTTTTGACTGGAGCATGTCGAAAGGATGTAAATTGTAGTGCATTACAGGAAGATGGAGCTAATTTTTTTCATTTTCAACTAGTTGAGGATGTGTCACTGTCTGGAGCATGTCAAAATGGTGCTCTGTACTGCATGATTGTACATTTTTAATTGAAGAAATGTTAAAACATTATTTTAATCAATAATTTTGCTTCTCTTTTAAATTTTTATTTGTTATACAAGACGTTGTTTATGGGGTCTTGTAACTTTTAAGAGGAATAAGAAATTTTAGTAGAAAATATGTAAATGTTAGGGTTATTGCATTCAATCTTTCCAACATTCTTCAGGCAAAAATGGGTATTGATGCAGATGATCTGTGCTGGAAAGACACCACCTGCAATGGTGATGGCAGTTGGGGGGGGGGGGGCAGGGCAGTGGCGTATCCATCCATTGCGGGGAAAACTGGTGTAGCTTCTTCTTGAAGGCCCAGGAAAAAAATCAGTACAACCTGCTATGCTCTGATGCTTCTCCAGAATGGAGCTGTCCAGGTTGACATTTAACCCCTGTCTTGGGAGCATCCTGCCTCTCCCCTTTATCAACTTCTGGATACACCAAATGGGTGTAACTAGGTATAGGGTTAAGGATTGAATGACTGTTCAAATCAAGTATTGATACTTAGAGAGAACATGCAGTTACTGCTTGGGTACTCACTTTGATCAAATTCAAACCAATTTTGCGAGTTTCACTAAAGTAGCCAGTGCTCACTCCAGCGTAAAATATTGTCGATACTGATAGTGTCATCCGATGAAACAGACCCTAACCCATAATTGTAGAAGAAAAATCATATCAATATTGTGAAATTATGATTTTGGAGGATATTTTCAGAGTGTGTAATTTTCTTGATACGCAAGTGTGCTATGTTCTAGATAATTATTTACATGTAGGTACACAGATACAGATGAACTTCTTTGGTCAAATACAATTGGCTGTTTTCAGAATGCACAAAAAATTTATGAACAATTATCTGGCAATGGATACTGGATAAAAGCTAGCCTTAGTGAGAAATTTTCCAGTGTGGTTGTCTGTGGGAATAAGGTAGCTTGATGTAAATAGTAGTAGGTTTGCACAACTACATTAGGACACAATTAAAAAGGTCAGAAAAGTAAATCTGCATCTTAAGAGGCCTACAGTAATGAAGCTCCTTGATCTCGCAAATGAACCACCAGTACATGTATTCACAGGCTTTTTTATTCCCTGTCCACCATGATAGCAGTGTTTACTTTACTCTGACATGAATATATGCTGACTCATGACACCAAAGCTGCTCTTCATTGACTAGTCTAGGTTTCTAAGACTGTTCTGTATGAATTCTGAATGAAGTTTATTTGTATAAATTGAGAATTTGAATCCAGATGTAAACGACAGAGGTAGATATATGCAAGCTGTGTAAAGATTATTCAAAGGAAGGGCGGGGGTATCACTTGTAAAAAAAAAAATGGTCTGTGAGCAAATGTGCAGTCTCTTTCTTTGAGCACAGTGTATATTAGACAGTTTTGCTATTGAAGCAAGAGAAACAGAGTTCGGAAGAGAGAACTAAAAAAAAAATGTGGACATGTACATGCACATGTACATGCTGAAGTAAGAGAGAGAGAGAGAAGGCAGGCAGGAGCAAATTCCATTTTAGTACTGTACATGTGCATGAAGGCTCTTTTATAAATGAAGGTAGGATATAAGCTCTTATATTTATGGACAGTACCAGTATCTGCAGTGCATATTACATGGATATAATTACAATATCACCTTTTAAAGAAAGAAATGTAGTTCTCTGAAGGCTGCATGTTGGTGTTTCTCAGAGGTTAGTGCAATAACTTCTTTTCAAAAATCCATGCAGATCAAACTCATTTTTCATGTGATCTCTAATGTTAGTTTAGCTCCATATTTTTATTGTATCCCCCGGAGGATACTTTGGATTTAGCAGCGCTCGCCGCCTCCACCGCCGCCATTGCCGCAACCGCCGCAGCGTCATATTCTTGTGTGCGCTGTAGCGGTCACATTTCTCGACTGATTTCTTTCAAACTTTGTATGGAGGTGTATGTTGGTAAAATCTGGGCACCTATAATTTCTGGTGATGCTGCTCCCAGTGTTCCGTCTTTTATAGGGTAAATGGCCATATTTTTATGGAATAGGTTGTGTGCGCTCTAGTGGTCACATTTCTCAACGGATTTTGGTCAAATTTTGTATGAAGGTGTCTCTTGGTAGAATCTAGAAACCAGTAGATTTTGGTGATGCTGCCTCCAGTGTTCCGTCTTTTATAGGGTCAAAGGTCATATTTTGATAGTTGTCTTGCACTCTTGTGTGCGCTCTGACGGTTACATTTCTCAACGGATTTCGTTCAAATTTTGCATGAAGGTGTCACTTGGTGTAATCTAAAAACCTATAGTTTTTGGTGATGCTGCCACTTGTGTCCCATCTTTTATAGGGTCAAAGGTCACACTTCAGGGGATGGCGTTAATGCACTCTGCAGGCCACATTTCTTGGATTTCTTTCAAATTTAGTATGGAGATCTATCTTGGTATAATCTACACATCTTTACTTTTTGGTGATGCTACCCTCATTGTTCCGTCCTTTATAGGATCAAAGGGCCATTTGTCCATTTCTTGCACCCTTACTTCTGCATTTCTTGACGGATTTCTTTCAAATTTTGCATAAAAGTGTCTCTTGGTGTAATCTAAAAGCCTATAGTTTTTGGTGATGCTGCCACCAGTCTCCCGCCTTTTAAAGGTCATAATTTGGAGAATGGGGTGAGTGCACTCTGTAGGCCACATTTCTTGATGGATTTCTTTCAAATTTTCCATGGAGATGTAACTTGGTATAATCTACACATCTTTACTTTTTGGTGATGCTACCCTCATTGTTCCATCCGTTATAGGGTCAAAGGTCATTTGTCCATTTCTTGCACTCTTCTGCTTTCTTGACAGATTTTGTTCAGAATTTGTATGGAAGTGTATCTTGGTAAAATCTAGGCACCTATAGTTTTTGGTGATGCTGCCACCAGTGTCCTGTCTTTTATAGGGTCAAAGGTCATACTTTGGAGAATGGCGTGAGTGCACTCTGCAGGCCACGTTTCATAATGGATTTCTTTCAAATTTTGTATGGAGATGTAACTTGGTATATTCAACACATCTTTACTTTTTGGTGCTGCTGCCCTCATTGTTCCGTCCTTTATGGGGTCAAAGGTCATATGTCTTTTGTGGGCTCTAACTTCCACATTTCTTGATGGATTTCTTTCAAATTTTATATGCAGGTGTGTCTGCACTGTGTATCTACACATCTTTAGTGTTTGCTGATGCTGCCCCCAGTGTTCTGCTTTTTATAGGGTCAAATTTCATATATTGGTTGCATGCATTCTGGAGGACACAATTGTTGACTGATTTCTTTCAGATTTTTTATGGAGGTCCATCATACATGTAGATTACTCTAGACCTCTACAGTTTTTGGTGATGCTGCCTCCAGTGTTCCGTCTTTCATAGGGTCAAAGGTCATATTTTAGTGGATATCTTGTGTGCGCTCTGAGGTCACATTTCTTGACAGATTTCTTTCGAATTTTCTAGAGAGATGCATTTAATCTACACACATTGTAGATTAGGGGAAGTTCTTTGTCCTTCCTCGAATCGCTGCCATTGCCAGGGGATACATTCGCATTGCGCGGCAATGGACTTTTCTAGTTTGACTTGGAATGTACACTTAACTTTGTTAAAATGATTTTTCTTTTTTTGTAAAAGCATCATATTATAAAAGGGCAGTCCATCCTTCGTAAAAAGCTAATCTGTGTGACAGGAAAGGAATAAGAGAAACAGGATGGTGAAAGTTTGAAAGAAATCGGATAAAGAATAAAGTTATGTTTGAAACTTCATTTCCATATCAGTGGGGAAATTATTCAAAATGTCCGCGCACATGAAATCACTGTGAACATGGTGAACAAAGAAGCGGACAAAATACATGTATACAGCTCCTCCTTGTACCTTCCACAGTTATTGCCCTTGTAGACAAAAGAATATCCCTTCATTGCAATTATGTAAAAATATGTAAATGTAGAACAGGTTTCACATGCATATTCACCTGTTCTCCGTATTTTACATAATAGCAATGAAGGGATGTTCTTTTGTCTACAGTGGAAAGTTACAATGAGGAGCTGTATATTTTGTCCGCTCTCTTTTGTCATCGTGTTCATAGTGAATGTCCATTCATTGTGTAGTGAGCGAACGTACATGGTCTGTGTGTGGCTACAGACTACCTCTTTAGTTTGTCAGAAATTACAGAAATTTGGCATGGTCAATTTTCTTCAAATCTGGCAGTCATAAAGCTTTGTAAGAATGTGTTTCAGTAGCATTTTCAGTGTCATTGGATCATCATGCAGTTTCATTTTCTATTTTTTTTTCTGTCCAATTTGTTGTACATTCATTTTAGCTGCCCCCTCAATTTCAAAAAGCTGTCTTGGCTTTCCCTGATGTCCTCTTTCACAACAAGCTATTTTTTAAGAGAAATAGAAGACCTTCATTTTGTCTTTGAATTCACGAAATGTTACAAACGCCAAAAATAGCGAAAATATCAAATTTCAATTTTTTCAATTTTTAGCATCTATTTTCCATCATTTATCAAATAATGAAGTTTCACGTATCTATCGGCTATGCCGATAATTCACATTTACATCTTCTTTAAGGCACACAATTGGATTTAGACCAATGATCCCTAGGGGAAGTGGATTGAAGGTTCCTCAAATGGTACACCTGGCCCCCTGGAGACCCAGGGTCAGGGCCCCCAAAGGCCCAAACATGTTATGTAAAATACTGATACCCTCATACATGTATGTAACTAATAAAAGTTGTTCATTACACATAGAGTGGCCCCATTGGGTCCCAGAGGAGATTGGCACGTGGGGTTGGGGGGGGGGGGGGGGTTAAGCCGGGAGGCAAGGGGGAAATCACATTGTCATCATTATAAAAAGGGATGTTCAGATTTTAATTTTAATTGGCAGAATCAGCTGTATGTCAAGAAAATGCATAAATGGTTCATGTAGCCTCACTGGTGCCTACAAAGCTCCAAGGGCTATGTGCAATTGATGATTTACTCTCTGCATCTCTACATGCACCACAGAGTGGTTGCATTACTTCAGGTGAGCGTCATACTTGTCCTTGCAAAAAATGACTTGCATACAACTCTGCGCACGTATGAATAAATAGCGCACAAAATACATGCGTGCCTCCAATTCATGTCACTTTGTGAAAAATTAAAAAGCGAATTAATGTCTAGTGCACAGCACGGACTGTCGTGCTAACCTCACGCATACAAAAACACATACACATATGCGTACCAGATTACGCATATTATTTTCTTCATGAAGTGCCAAGTGACACGATTGTTTGCAACCTTGAACATTTCACATAAACAGCTCTATTTTTCTATATGAATGTGTAGACGAGATTCTTCCCATTCTTAACATATGATTTATCAAATTTAACTCATATCAACAAGTTTTTGCTGTTTTCAATTAAGCCTGAGTCATATCGAATATTTCATAATCCGGGACTCGACGGCTTTGATTCGGTCGAATACCGGTGCATCGATAAATGATGGGCGGTGAAAACAGAGTTGCACACAGTTCCACGCAGTGCATGCACCGGTGACCGGTCCGCTGGCATCGCAGGCATATGTATGGGGCTCTCGCTGCTCGACATTAATGATAGCCTGCTAGCCTGCCCGCTAGCCAATTTCTAGTAAAAATCACGGCGGACTAGCCAAAATCTTAAGTTTCTAGTCCGTATGGCTAGCCAAAATATCACTCTAGTGTCGCACGAAGCGATTGTCGACACATCCGACAATGATTAAAATTCAAAGAATTAATAATCTTATTTTGTCTTTGGAGAGCTGAATGGAACACGTTTGTTCGATGCAAAAAAAAAACAATACGAAATAAACTTTTCGTCGCTCATGACTTCATTCAGCTTGAGATCATTTCCAAGAAGTAATTGCCAATTTGATGAGAGTGTGATATAGTTATTGCAAAGTTGGAACACTCGTACTCATGCCCATATTTATCATGTTCAGTTGTACAATTGTCAAATTGACAATGCAGAGAGAGTGCAAGAATATTATCGTAAACTTCAGTTCGTAACAACAAAACAATTTTTTTCCATAGAAAAAGCACAGGTAAAGCGCGACGTCCTCCGCGAGCGAATTAGCTAAAGTTAGCCAATAGTTTGAAGTCGCCTTCACGTTCTCTGCTAGCATATATGCTGTACGTTACAGAGTTTCTTTTTTTATTTGCTTTTTTCATGGTGGCGCATGGCTAGTCAAAAATCTGGCGGACTACAAATCGATGCACCGGTTTTGCCAAAAAGAAATCAGGATTCGATGTCTTCGATCGAACACCGGCTAACCAATCGATTCTACTCAGGCTTATTTTCAATATATGCAAAAATTTGAATCACGTTTTTCTCGGAATGCATTTTGAAAGATCCGCGGGAGGTTGTGCCACTTCGTGAATTCAGCGACGCTTTTGTGGTATTTGAATGCACATATGTGATGTAGGAGAGAACTAAGCCTGAGTCGAATCGATTGGTTAGCCGGTGTTCGATCGAAGACATCGAATCCCGAATACGTTTTGGCAAATCCGGTGCATCGATTTGTAGTCCGCCAGATTTTTGACTACCGTAGCCACCATGAAGAAAGCAAATAAAAAAAGAAACTCCGTACGTACAGCATATATACTAGCAGAGAACGTGAAGGCGACTTCAAAGTTCAAACTGTCGGCTAACTTTCGCTAATTCGCTCGCGGAGGACGTCGCGCTTTACCTGTGCTTTCTCTATGGAAAAATCGTTTTGTCGTTACGAACTGAAGTTTACGATAATATTCTTGCACTCTCTCTGCATTGTCAATTTGACAATTGTATAATTGAACATGATAAATACGGGCATGAGTACGAGTGTACGCAATAAATATCACACTCTCATCAAATTGGCAATTACTTCTGAATGATCTATATAATTATGTGAAGCGAAGCTGAATGAAATCGAGTCACGTCATGAGCGACGAAAAGTTTATTTCGTATTGGGGTTTTTTTTTTGCATCAAACAAACGTCTCCAAAGACAAAGTAAAATTATTTGAATTTGAATCATTGTCGGGTGTGTCGACACTATATTTTGGCTAGCCATACGGACTAGAAATTTAAGATTTTGGCTCGTCCGCTGTGATTTTACTAGCCATTGGCTAGCGAGCAGCGAGAGCCCATTATGCCCGCGATGCCAGCGGACCGGTCACCGGTGCATGGTGCATGCACTGCGTGCAACTGTGTGCAACTCTGTTTTCACCGCATATCATTTATCGATTAACTGGTATTCGATCGAATCAAAGCCGTCGAATCCCGGATTATGAAATATTCGATATGACTCAGGCTTAGAGAGAACCATTCATGTTCAGTCATTTTGTAAAGATAGAAAAAAAAATACATAAGGAGAAAGAAAAGAGAGAAGGAAAGACAAACAAAGACAAACAAATAGATAAGAAACAAAGAAATGTGCTTCTTCACCTGTGAATCATTGGGCTAAATCGCCAAATACTGTGCTATTTCATTTAAAAATTTGACTTGGGGTTTGTAAGCTTATTACAACTTAAACCCATAAAGTAGTCTATATGCATATTCAGTAGAGATTAGCTCAAGATAGTTCTGATCAGGTTACATGTAGTTTCCATGGATCAGAATAAGTGCGCCATTTTCAAACTCTGGCTGATGAGGTGGGGTTTACGGTTGACAGTTCTATCCCCTTATTCACTTTGGCTTTTAATTTTCACCTGAGCCATTGTCTACACGTATTATAGATTATTATATCCCACATACTAAGAATCTTGCTGTTAGATTGGTCAAAAGGTAATCACGTGATAAAACGTAGATTTCCCCATCAATCGACCCGAGAAGAAAAGTTTGTGACCTTGACGGAATATGTTTCACTGATCTCTGCAGTCCATTACAGAGTCACAATGCGTTATCAATATTTTGGTTATCCGCGAAATGAAAGTGTGTGACCTTTCTTTACAGATAGTCAAAATGAGAAGTGCATGACCTTTACGATTAGTCGAAATGAAAAGTGGATGACCTTTACAAATAGCTTCATAAGCGTATAAGCTTTAAATAAGCGCGCATTGCCAATTCGCGCGCTTAAAATAATATTAAAAACACATGTACGTACCCAGCCAGGTAGGGGTACGGTTTATGTAAAGGTCTAAACTTCTTTTGTGAATTCAGGCCTAAATGTCTTTTTCGAGAAGTAGTCAATTGTATTTCTCGTACCAGTTAAATGTTTCAGATGTGGAATATAAAGCAAATAATCAACTTTTGATTTCAGACAATGAGACGTACTATCACTTCCTCGGCGATCTGAATTAATACGCTATCTTTCCGAAGCAAAACATCCAGATTGCCTCGGAAGTGATAGTTTGTCCCATCACCTTCACCAATTGTAATTATTTGCTTACTACCACTGTCTTTTCTGCACAGCCTGTCTCCCTCTTTACCACCTATGAACAAATCTCCTAATATCTCCTAATAAATCTCAACTGATCCCACTTTCATTAATAACAGCTTATGTGCAAGTCATGTAGATGCAACTCATACTTTGCATTAAAGTGGATATTTGGAGGGCTGTGGGGGTGATCAAAATTAGGATTAACTGTTTGATCAGATTTTAATGTAGTTATATTTGAGCTACATGTAGGTACATGTACCAATGATACATACATGCATATGCATGTACTTGTACATGAGCTGACAGGATATTTGATTTTGAAAAAAAGAACACCTTTTTTTCTGATATATTTTGCAGGAATAAATAAAGCAGTACCACCATTCCTTGAAAGAGAAATAATGATTCATAATGGAGGAATCACAGATCAAGAAGTTTGAGAGGTTTTGTGGTGTGAACGCATCCACAACGGACAGCTTATATGATTTCACTTGGGACCTAACCCACACCATCTACAATGGCTGTTTCACAGACCTCCTTGTCACCTGCTTGCATGCTTTCTTCATCCTCCTCTTCTGCCTGGTCCTAATATTTGTTCGATGCTGCAATGCGAGGACAACCACCAAGTACCCTTACACCACCCGATACCCTGGCCATGTTTTCCGCTGGTTCATCTATGTGACTTACATGACATTATGCCTGTGCAAGGTGGGAGAAGGCGTCCTTACAGACATTGAGACACTGAGTGGACAGCCAACCTCGCCACGGTTGTACTTGGCCCCTACTGCAGCATTTGTTGGGTCCATCCTTGCTGCAGTCTACTACCACCATATGGAATACTGGGATGTTCCTTCCATGGTGATTCCACAGTTCTTCTACTGGCTGTTGCTTCTTGCTGCAGAATGTGTGAGGTTTGTTACCTTCTACCACTACTATCCTGATGTGATCTCATTAGGTACTCTTCGATGGGACCTCAATATTGCATCAATAGCCCTAGTTGCTTTGGTATGCCTTACGGAACTGCATGTCATCAGAGTCAAGGTAAACTGCTTTCCTTATAGATGATAACGATAGTTGAAGGTGAATATGAATTGTGATCATGAAAAATACATAATAAAACTTTGAAATGAAAAAAAATCGTTCCAAAATGTTCTGATACCAGGGTTGTATGACACTTGCTCTGGCAACAGTTGCTTCACAGCTGATGTCCAAAATATACACAAAAGGAATTCCTACATGTAGTATCAACTCTTGACCAAGCACTATACTTAAAGGGATACTTCACCCTTTAATATTACAAGTTGATTTTAAAAGAAGCATAAAAATTTAAAAAACCAGATCAGTGAAGGTTTGAGCAAAATCCGATAAGAAATAAGAAAGTTATGAATTTTTGAAGTGGTAATCAATCAGACACATATTGGCAACTCCATGACATATCTTCCGAGCTCCTCTCCCATTTGCCCTGTACCCCCAAAATCATCAATTTCCATTTTCTCTATAAAAGGAAATGTTTAATCATACATGCACCTTAAGATATAATCATTGCTCATATGTTTTTACACAAAACCTGTATGAAACAAACATATTTCTTGATCAAAAACTAAGAAAATGAAAATTTATGAAATTTTCTGTCTTGAGCAAATGGGAGAGGGGCTCGCAAGATACGTCACGGAGTTGCCAATTTGTGTCTGATTGATTACAACTTTAAAAATTCATAGCTTTCTTATTTCTTATCGGATTTTGCTCAAACTTCCACCGATCAGTTTCTTTAATTTTTCTGCTTCTTTTAAAGCCAACTTGTATTCAGGGTGGACTATCCCTTTAATCCTAATCCTAAGCCTAACCTAAAAGTCCAAAACTCAATTGCAGGCCTAATCCTAACCCTGTGTCTTTGACAAAATAAAGCCTGTAGCACTTGTCAGGGGAGCATGTGTCGGAACACTGAAATCACTGATTTCATATTCTTCATTCACATTGTCTTGAGGTAAATCAAACTTAACACACATTTCAAATCAGAATTCTGTCATATGAAGAAGAATAATAATATGAATGGCTTTTTTTTGTAGGACACAAGGGT
The DNA here is from genome assembly GCA_025617745.1 of Heliocidaris erythrogramma. Taxonomy (NCBI): domain Eukaryota; kingdom Metazoa; phylum Echinodermata; class Echinoidea; order Camarodonta; family Echinometridae; genus Heliocidaris; species Heliocidaris erythrogramma. The sequence continues at coordinate 41,244,985 of CM046853.1, forward strand.
ATATCGCACTCGCTTTAAAAATCTTTCACTCCTCATGCTGACTCATGAAATATGTCATAGCTCGTGTGATATATCCTTGTATCCCACTCAAGATGAATCAAGATGAACAATGAAAAGGGCAATATCATTAGAAAATCATAGCGCAGTTTCTTATTTGTGATAAATGTTTAAAAATTTGATGGCATTTTAAAGGTTAATTGTGAACCATATCATTGCTTGAAAGGTATTGAAGTGGTGCACCATAGAGGAAGGCTTCCCAGCTGATCTGAAGGATCCACATATGCATTACTATGAGGGATACTGCAACCTGCCGTCCTCCGTCTTCTTCTGGTGGCTCAACTCCCTCTTCCGATTTGGTTACGATAGCATCTTGGAGATCAAAGATTTGGGGAATCTAAACGAGACACATACTGTCAAGTACAATGGTGGCAGGTTTGCCAAAGTACTGGCTGAGGAACAGGTGATTTGTTTTTCTTCAAAGTACAATGGAACCTGTCTATAAAGGCCACCCAAGGGAAACAGTAAAAATTGCCCCAGTACACTGGTGGTCCCAATGGACAGGTTTTGGATAATGTAAAACCGGAAACTTTCGCGAACTATTTTTGGAACTTTGGTGAATTGCAATAATTTTATGTTGTTTCAATTGTGATTTGATTATTTCGCAGCATGAAACTTTCGCGAGTCTCGACCACACGGAAGTTTCATGCACGCGATAATTTCTGGTTTTAAAATACACTGTTCCAGATCTAGAGACAATATAATTGACTGCTGTATGAAGATGTCCTTTAGGGAGATGTGGCCTCCATGACAGGTTTCACTGTAGTGTGTTTTATACTATTCACCCAATTTATTTGATATATTATTTATTTACTTATTTCTGATGTTTAGACGGTTGACTCGTTATCACTAACAGTGGTGGTCTTCCATGAGGCGCTGATAGCAATAATACGATATTCATGAGGCAGCCGTAGTCGGCCCCATTCATGGATTGCACATGGCCCATGGACCGCTCATTCTCTCAATACACACAGCACAGCTGTACACAGATTTCAATGTGTGGGACATGATTGTTTTATTTTTCTGTTATGTTAGCCTCAGTGATTTGACACTAAGATCCCTTTTGTCTGACACAACTCTATGTGGAAAATTCAGCTCAAGTAAATTACATACAGTTGAAGAAAAAAATATACAATTTACTGATTCATCACAGTGATTTCTTGCGAATCTAGCCGAATTGAGGGATTTGAAGGGGAGTTTATCAAGTAAAATTATCTGTATGTAACCAAAGAAATATTGCTAAAATTTCATATTTTCTGTTGGTCGAACGTTGATATTGCAGTATTGTGATACATCTATATTTAAACATTTTTAGAACTGTATGTGTACAAAAAGTGGTGTTAGATATATTATTTTCGCAGCTCTCATTTGTAAACAATTTTTGATTTGGACCAGGTTTTTGGAGGCAGGTTTTTTTTTGTCTGTTGCTGTGCATAGGCTGCACCCAAACGTTGTGATCGTATTTTTGGAGGAAATACTGCGGCCTCTACACCAGAAAGTATGGAACTTATAATAACCCATTTCTGGACATAAATAGAAAAAGAACTCACTGCAAGAATTGTTAATTGTAACGATCATCAAGAGAGGGCCTAAGGTCTTAAAATGCACTACATAAGAAAAAATGTAATTTATTATTTATAATATTATTATCATCACCTCAAATAGTTGAATGTAGATAGTGTTGAAATGATAAATCATTTAACAAAATCATTAAAAAAGTAAAATCATAAAATGAAGTAGTAACGATCTTTGTAATTTACATACTTGTTGGAATTGAGAATGATGTTTAAATCTGGTGATCTTTTTTATGCCTCCGCCCACCGTAGGTGGTGCCGGAGGCATTATGTTTTTGGGTCGTCTGTCCGTCCGTCCGTCCGTCCCCTTTTCGTTCTCGCGATACTTAAAAACCGTTTGGCGGATCAGCTTGTAACTTAGCCCATGTATGCATATGGGAGGGACAATGAACCGATTAGATTTTGGGGTCTCAAGGTCAAAGGTCAAAGGTCATAGAGGTCATAATATACATAAAAATGGTTCGTTCTCGCGATAACTTAAAAACCGTTCCGCAGATCAGCTTGTAACTTGGTTCATGTATGCATATGGGAGGGACGATGAACTGATTAGATTTTGTGGTCTCAAGGTCAAAGTTCAAAGGTCATATAGGCCATTATATACATAAAAATGGTTTGTGATGTATGGAGTCTAGGCCTATCTATTTTAGAAATTTCTAGGGGACATTGGTTTATTTGCTATAAAATATCTTGGTGTATTTAATGATAGTAAGTCATCAATGGTAAGTTTTTTATATGAAAATGAAATGAAATAAATTTTTCTGTCTCTGGTGCATTTTAAGTGAAAATATTTGTCATTTTCTTGGACCAATCCTTTTTAGAGTGTACATGTATGCAATACATTTCCAATCTGGTGATGGCGGAGGCATAAATTCCGACCGCGAATATTCATCTAGTTTTATATATACATACCTAGGCCAAAGCCAAAGCAACAGGCAGGGATATGAACTTGTACTGGGTGTACCTGAAGGCTTTCTACCCTGGCATGATACGTGGAGGAATCATCAAGTTCTTTGGAGACTCCTCCTCATTTCTCTCACCATACCTGATATCCGGAGCCATTGCATACGCTACAGCAAATTCTTACCATGACGCGGAAAACAAAGAGGTAAGGAGGCAAGAGCTTATGGCACTACTGTGGCAAAGAAATATTTATTGTACTTATTCTATTAATGGTGTGTATTAGCAAGAACACCAGGATCTCATTCCAACAGGACAAATTCTTGTTTTTTTCAATTCATTTTTAATGTACATGTAGTTGTTACGAAAAATTTTCCTTTCTACTATAGTACAGTGTTTGTTAAAGTTGAAGTGGTAACAAGAATAAAATGTCCTCACTTTTCTCCTTTTTGGATACATACAGCCATGGAAAATTTTATTACACCAAGAATGGTTACTGATAGTGTTATTTTTTTGGTAAGAAGGAAATAAAATATCATAAAAGCAAGGTATAATTGCTGGAATTTGGTATTCACTCAATGAAATACAAAGACAAATCATTTTCATATTTGTTTGCATATTATAGTACCCTAGGCTTATTACAGAAGCTTGGTCTAATAATTTTTTCCAGGGCTGTATATTAGTGAAGAAGACAATACCTACAAATTAGTTCTGAATGCCTTGATTTTTGAGAACTCATGTCTGGTGTTGATTGTTCAGGAGTCATCCATGACAAAAGATTTCTTAATATTTCAGGGATGAATTTGTTTCCAGATCTAAAATTCTCAGATTAGTTTCTATCCATTTTTATGAATCTCAAAATTGTGAAAAATTAGACATTTCTAGGATATCAGTGTATTTGAATAGAAAACAAATTCATCCTGCTGAATAGATGACACTTTATGTTGACATATTTTAAAAACAAATTGAATAAAACTGATTATGGCTTTCATCTAAGACAGAATAGATGCACTCTGCACCCCCCCCCCCCAGCAAAAAGAATAATAAAAAATTAAATCAAATTAAAGTCCAGTTCTACGACCAAAACTGCATATAACCTTTCAGTTTAAAAAAAAATGTTCCAAAATTGTATTTATTGGCATTTAGACCCTCTGAGATTGAACTAAATTTTTACTTGGTGTAGCCTCCCAGTATGTTAAATTATTCCTCTCTAATGTTATTTCATCTAGCCTTCAACTGACAAGTACATTGACTGGTATGCCTTCTTCACCAATGGCTTCGTACTTGTCGTAGTCCTATTCGTACAGTCCATATTCCAGCGGCTGTGCAACCAACATCACTACCATAATGTCATCATGGAATCGGCTCATTCTAAGGCTGCTCTTCAAGTATGTACACTGACAAGAAATTTCTATTTCAATGTTTATTGTCCATAAGATATTCTTCTCATATACACGTAATATAGAAATTATTATTATCCCCTAGCTAACAAAGTCGGAGGGGTATAGCGTAGCAATGCTGCCATCTGTCCGTCCGTCTGTCTGTCCGTCCTTCGTAACAAATCGGTTTCCATTCAATAACTTTAGTAATGTTTGACGGATTTTAATGAAATTCGATATGGAGGTATATGGTATCAAAATACAGCCTAAGTTTGATTTTGGAGTATGTACGTCAAAGGTCAAAGGTCATAGCTCATTAAATATGCCGAATTTAAAAATGTGGTTTCCGTTCGATAACATTAGTATCTGGTTCCAATTTTTTCTGACTTGTGATTTTCATTACAGATCGAGCATACGATCTTTAACACTGGGAGTAATGCCTAAAAATTTGTTTACAAACATTAGTAATGTTTGACGGATTTTAATGAAATTTGATATGAAGGTAAATGGTATCAAAATACAGCCTAAGTTTGATTTTGGCCTATGTACGTCAAAGGCAGCTCATTAAATATGCCAAAATCCAAAAATGTGGTTTCCGTTCAATAACCAATGTTTGAGAGATTTTAATGAAATTTGGTAAGAGGGTACATGGTCTGAAGGTACGCCTAAGTTCAATCTTCGAGTATGTCATAGCTCATTAAATATGCAAAAATAGCTAATTGTGTATGCAAAAATGTGGTTTCTGTTTGATAAGTTTAGTAATATGTTAGACAGATGTTAATGAAATTTGGTAAGGAGGTACATGGTATGAAGATATAGCTGAAGTTCAATCTTTGAGTATGTAGGTCAAATTATATATGCAAATATGTGGTTTACGTAATGTTGAGTATGTAAGTCAAAGATCAAAGGTCACAGCTCATTAAATATGCAAAAATTCTTAATTATGTACATGAAGTTATTTTCAGATCTTCGCATGGGTCATTCCATAAAGTAGTTCACTTTATATACATCCAATCCCTAGGTTATTAGTAACTTCCTAACCTAGTAATATAATAGTACAGTGTAATGGAATTAGCTTGTTCTGACGTATATAGGCCATTTGTACTCGGCGAGGGGATACTACGCTTTGCGTTGCTCTTGTTATTATTGTTATATCACCTTCATTGTCATCATTACTGACAATATCACTTGTTTGCATCACTGATGCAAAATAACAACCAAAGCTTGTTCTAGTTTGCATTGTATTACAACTCACTCATGACTTAAAATGGTGTTTTTGCTCTGAGGTGTTGATATAGATCAGTCTCTGTAATGTATTCATCTACTGGTTTTCTTCACCACAGTGCCTGTATGTATAAACAAAGTCATGGGTCTCCTTTGGCGGGAGTTTTGAAAGTTGACTCATTTTGTAGATGGTCTCCTTACTGTACATAACACCTGCTTTATGAAGGATTTTAATGAGAAAAAAAACAATAATAAAATATGTCCATGTATATAGGGTAGTATCATATTGTTACACAGGTAATCGTTGTGACACATTACAACTATTTGATAACAATAAGAATAAAATTGGTCAATGCAGGGAAAGTGTTGGATCAGAGAAAATCGATCCTGAAGGCTCATAAGCCTAAATCGCTGAGCACCATACATTTTCTACATCGACCAAGTTGTTTTTATTGTTATCATTATTGTTACTGTTTTCTTATCAAATTGTGAGCCACCCTTTCAATTTTTATAATTCAGGCAGCCGTATACAGCAAGGCCCTTCGTCTATCCAGTTATTCAATGACTGGTGGATCCATGACAATGGGACAGATTACCAATCATATGTCAGTGGACGCTACCAATATCCTCAATTCCTTCCAGTGGGTTCACTATATCTGGTCTATTCCATATTTGGTAAGGTATTAGAATGGTGCTCCACATTATGGTCTGGCAACAATTACTCCAGGCTTCACTTCTTCAAATATATAGGCCTGAATTCACAAAGGAGGTTTGGTTTAAACCATGGTTTAAACCCCCTCCTGGGTTTTTTAAGCGTATGGAATCCGATCCAATCATATATTTTCTTTGAGCGCACGCATTGGCAATGTACGCTTATTTACGCTTATTTTAGTATGCTTACGGAGGTTTAAACCTCCTTTATGAATTCGGGCCAGAGGGTTTACATACATGCTAACAATCCCAATTTTTGGTAAAAGAGCTATTTCTACCATTGTGTCCTATTTTTGCAAAGATCTGTCTGTTGTAATGTATGGGAAACTCAGTAATGTCCCTATTTTCAGCCTCTGCCTTGTCATTTGTCCCTATTTCTTGGGTTTCATGATCGGCAGGTCTGGGTTTATTATATAGGGTTGTTAGTGTTAGGATGTGTTCAAAACATGTATAGTGTTTAGGTTAGGTTTAGTGTTAAGTTTAGTGTTAGGATGTGTTCAATACATGTATAGTGTTTAGGTTACGTTTAGTGTTAAGTTTAGTGTTAGGATGTGGTTCAATACATGTATAGTGTTTAGGTTAGGTTTAGTGTTAAGTTTAGTGTTAGGATGTGTTCAATACATGTATAGTGTTTAGGTTAGGTTTAGTGTTAAGTTTAGTGTTAGGATGTGGTTCAATACATGTATAGTGTTTAGGTTAGGTTTAGTGTTAAGTTTAGTGTTAGGATGTGTTCAATACATGTATAGTGTTTAGGTTACGTTTAGTGTTAAGTTTAGTGTTAGGATGTGTTCAATACATGTATAGTGTTTAGGTTACGTTTAGTGTTAAGTTTAGTGTTAGGATGTGGTTCAATACATGTATAGTGTTTAGGTTAGGTTTAGTGTTAAGTTTAGTGTTAGGATGTGTTCAATACATGTATAGTGTTTAGGTTATGTTTAGTGTTAAGTTTAGTGTTAGGATGTGTTCAATACATGTATAGTGTTTAGGTTACGTGTAGTGTTAAGTTTAGTATTAGGATGGGTTCAATACATGTATAGTGTTTAGGTTAGGTTTAGTGTCAAGGGTTGCAGTTAGGAATGTGGATCATGTAGCATGTTAACCGCAGAGCAGTTGTCTCTGAAGCATATGTCGTAACGAGCTTTAAACCCTGTCAGTAGGCAGTGCTACTTATCCTAATGAAAAAAAAAAATTGTTGATAATTTTGTTTAAATTTCCTTGGAGTTTTGTGACCTTCCTGCAAATCAGTTTTAAGAAATTGGCTTTGTTCTTTCTTACTCATTTATTTTGACAGTGTTTGGGTTATTCTCACTGTTTTACTTGGACAGTGAGGGGCTTTTGTTACACTTTTTGTGTGTATGCTGAAATTACATTATATATATTTTTTTTCTTGTTATTTGTATCTATTATGATTCATCACTCTAAGAAATTTAATAAGTGTGGGATAAATCAAAGTTTTCTATTGCTGTCCTCAATATGCATGTGCACACTAGGATATGAAAATGAAAAATAAGCTTACTATCGCAATAGATATGGGCAAACACATCGATTACAATAGGGTGCTTTTCTTATTATTTCATTATGTGAACTAATTGTATCCCCCGGCAGTATGCCGGAGGATACTTTGGATTCAGCAGCGTTTCGCCGCCGCCGCCGCCGCGTCACATTCTTGTGTGCACTCTAGCGGTCACATTTCTCGACGAATTTCTTTCAGACTTCCTGTGGACGTGTATCTTGGTAAAATCTGGACCCCTATAGTTTCTGGTGATGCTGCCCCCAGTGTTCCGTCTTTTATAGGGTAAAAGGCCATATTTTTTTGGATAGTTTGTGTGCGCTCTAGCGGTCACATTTCTCAACGGATTTTGTTCAAATTTTGTATGAAGGTGTCTCTTGGTAAAATCTGGAACCCTATAGATTTTGGTGATGCTGCCCCCAGTGTTCCGTCTTTTATAGGGTCAAAGGTCATATTTTGATAGATGTCTTGTGTGTACTCTTGTGTGCGCTCTGGCGGTCACATTTCTCAACGGATTTCGTTCAAATTTTGCATGAAGGTGTCTCTTGGTGTAATTTAAAAACCTATAGTGTTTGGTGATGCTGCCACCAGTGTTCCGTCTTTTATAGGGTCAAAGGTCATACTTCAGGGAATGGCGTGAGTGCACTCTGCAGGCCACATTTCTCAACGGATTTTGTTCAAATTTTGTATGGAGATGTATCTTGGTATAATCTACACATGTTTAATTTTTGGTGATGCTGCCCTCATTGTTCCGTCCTTTATAGGGTCAAAGGTCATTTTTCCATTTCTTGCACTCTTACTTCTGCATTTCTCGACGGATTTCGTTCAAATTTTGCATGAAGGTGTCCCTTGGTGTAATCTACACATCTTTACTGTTTGGTAATGCTGCCCTCATTGTTCCGTCCTTTATAGGGTCAAAGCTCATTTGTCCCTTTTGTGCACTCTTACTTCTGCATTTCTTGACGGATTTCATTCAAATTTTGTATGGAGATGTATCTTGGTATAATCTACACATATTTAATTTTTGGTGATGCTGCCCTCATTGTTCCGTCCTTTATAGGGTCAAAGGTCATTTTTCCATTTCTTGCACTCTTACTTCTGCATTTCTCGACGGATTTCGTTCAAATTTTGCATGAAGGTGTCCCTTGGTGTAATCTAAAAGTCTGTACTTTTTGGTGATGCTGCCACCAGTGTCCCGTCTTTTATAGGGTCAAAGGTCATACTTCAAGGGATGGCGTGAGTTCACTCTGTATGGAAATGTATCTTGGTATAATCTACACATCTTTACTGTTTGGTGATGCTGCCCTCATTGTTCCGTCCTTTATAGGGTCAAAGCTCATTTGTCCCTTTTGTGCACTCTTACTTCTGCATTTCTTGACGGATTTCATTCAAATTTTGTATGGAGATGTATCTTGGTATAATCTACACATATTTAATTTTTGGTGATGCTGCCCTCATTGTTCCGTCCTTTATAGGGTCAAAGGTCATTTTTCCATTTCTTGCACTCTTACTTCTGCATTTCTTGACGGATTTCGTTCAAATTTTGCATGAAGGTGTCTCTTGGTGTAATCTAAAAACCTATAGTTTTTGGTGATGCTGCCACCAGTGTTCCGTCTTTTATAGGGTCAAAGGTCATACTTCAGGGCATGGCGTGAGTGCACTCTGCAGGCCACATTTCTTGATGGATTTCTTTCAAATTTTGTATGGAGATGTATCTTGGTATATCTCTCAACACATTTCTTTCAAATTTTATATGAAGATGTGTCTTAGTGAAACCTACACATCTAATTTCTACACCATCCTTTTGTTTGAGGGAGGGTTAACTCTGAGTGTCAAAATCAAGTACTGAAATCAGTCATTTGGCAGCCAAATTCAGTTAATGTGATAGAGGTATGGATGTTAACAGTCAATTTCAAGAGTGTGTGAGTGTGAGATTAGCCCAGATTTGTTTTTTTTAAATCAATGTGCCACTTTGGTGCAAAAGAAACCAGCCCCTTAATCAGTCCAGGGTCCGGCTCAGTTCCTATGTATCTTTGCTGTATTAGCATCAGGTTTACCGTTGTTCACTATATGGAGTATCTTTCATCCGTAGGTGTGAATATTAATAGTTACACACTCTCAACGATAAATTATTGAGGAAAACATATTATTGAAAGTAATTTAATGTCTCGTTCTTTCATTCTTTTTCTTTCCTCAGGTGATTGGGTATCTGATCATCCTTTATTTCCAGCTTGGTGTTGCATCTTTGATTGGGTCGTCCATCTTTGTCTTGTCTATACCCCTTCAGACATTGATTGCCAAGAAGACAGCCAAGTATCAGAAAGGGGCTATGGTAAGACTATACTTTAGTTTACATCTCTGGTATACCATACACGCACATAAAAACAATATCTTCATTGTTTCTGACTCATACTGTCACTACTGCTCAAACCCTTCTTTAGGTGATTAGTCAATTTTGTCTGTTAAGAGCCAGAAAGGCATTAGTTCTATCTAAACGTATATGAGTTAACACCCTTCTGGCGCTCAGCAGATATTTTATTTATCATCAGCAAGAAGAATGTATTTCCCGTACTATGAATTGTAATCTGATAATTTTTATTTCAAAGAAACTTTCAATAGGAGGAGGAAAAAAAAACCACACTTGCTATTCCAGTCTAGCTTAAAGTCATTAGTTATGTATAATAAAATGAAAATATTGTCTTACCAAGGGTAGCCGTATCTGTATGAGTAATGTTTTCCCTGAGGAACTTACATTCATATTATTACCTCAGCTTTAGTTGACCTACCATGATAAGGCGCTCAAGCATTTACTGGACCTCAGTGGAGAATCTCCAATGTAGGTCAATGCCTTGCCAAAGGACATTACTGATTTGACAGGGATTCAAACCCTGTACCCTGTGGTTCGTAGCTTGGTCACCTATCTACTAGACCTCAACACCTGCACTTGTATGGATACTAATAATATATTGTCGTCGTCCAACCACCAACACCATTTTCTTATGACAGATATGCGCAGACAGTCGTCTGAAGCAGACAAATGAGATGCTACAGGGGATCAAGCTCATCAAGCTGTATGCTTGGGAAGATATCTTTTTATCTGCCATTGGAGGAGCTCGTGCTGATGAGATCTGGCAGCTCGTCACTCAGAATATCTGGAAAATCATTCTGAGTAAGTGTGATGTCCCTTTGCTAGGCCTATCCTCTTTCTCACAAGTTTTTGGAACAATTGTCTTCAGTGAATTTTCAAGAGTTTACTTTTTGAGTTATATTGCTTTGTTTCAGATGGGGACTAAATTTCACAATAACTATACTTGTTTCTATTTCAGAAAGAAAGATGAACTCATTCTTAATAAGCCAGTAATTGTACAAATGACCCTGAAATGGCCCCAATTTGCAAGCACACACTCATTTTCTGTGATGGACACGCTACTTGTTTAACATGTTAAATCATACCAGAGCGTGCATCATAGTGCGCACAAAATGACAGGGTACAAAGGTCAAATTTACTTGGTAATTATAATTACGAACTGGTTAATTGAAAGATATTGTGCACCTCTTCAATTCTCTGGTATTATTTGATGCCCAAAACGTGGGGAGGGTTACAGAGAGTTGAAGTGGATCATTGCATAATACGCAATTTTATACGTGTAAAATCATCCAGGTTAAAGTAGAACACTGATGATTTTAAATATTGGCTTAATACTTATTATTGCATAGATGGCATAAATTAAACAAGGTTATCCAAATTTAAAGCTTGGAAACATTTGAATTAATGATTATTATCAATTATAAAACGGTAAAATACAGCCCCCGATATAGCAGCTGAAAAGCTCCTTGAACGCTGCTGAGATGTGTGACGACACAAGAGGGGCGAGTCCTGTCTAAGCAGACGATGTCCCATAACATTATACACATTTTTCAGTGCCTGTTCTGTCATCTCCTCTTCACTTATTTCTCTTACTTGACTAGCGTCAGTCTTAATGTTAGTCTGTTGCCTCACTCTTAACCTCGTGTATGGTATTATTTTGATGAAAAATGCAGCGTTAAAAAAATAAAGGAATCCGTCACTTGTAAACAAAATAAGACGCCATTGTATTTTCAGCTGCTTGCACCGCGGCATGTTCGGCGTTTCAAGAGGGAACGAATACCATCCAGCTATTATTCGCAGGGCTTTTCAATTTGAAAATGGGGTTTATTTCATTGATCATTGACCCTTCTCCTGTGTATTTACTATCAAACGGTTTTAGTTATCAGAATCAGTTCACTTTCCCTTTTAGAATGGTGTGAAATAAGGTCATGTTAAATATACCAAACTCTTTATAATTTGATAAATAATTGCATTGCAATTACGTTCATTCATTATAGGACGTCGTCTGCTTAAGCAGGATCGATCCCTCGTATGACGACATCAAAACATCGCTATATTTCTGGCGAATCCTCGGATATTCCACATGCTGAGAAGAGCTTTTATTTATGTTGTTTTTATAATCATCATATACGCAGTTGACATAAAACTTATACGATTGCCATCTGTAAGCTTCCCAATTTCTAGTGATACATTAATTGCCATATTTGTGATTTTCTTGAGTGTTCTACTTTAAATTAATAAGCCTTTATTGATAATTTTGTGATCATACTTTCATTTTTATTATCGTAGATGGTGTTTCAAATGCTGCCCCATTGCTGGTGATGTTGACGGTGAGTTTCAACAGATTTGATGCCTTCCTCACCGTGGTGCTCAAGGCATTATGTTTCAGAGTTTTTTTTTCATTTGTCCTCCTGCTATATCTTTAGAGTGATAACCAACCACAGTAATTGTGATGTGGTGGTAGTAGTGGTTATAGTAGCAGTTGCAGTAGCAGTTGCAGTAGCAGTAGGTAGCATTAGCAGCAGTAGTAGCATTACTAGCAATCATAGCAGTTGTAGTAAAAAAAAAAACTACAGTAGGAGTAACAATAGTTGTAGCAGTGGTAAAAGCAGTAGCTGTTAGAGCAGGAGTGAATATAAGTTGATACTTACATATCCCATGTCCTTGGGTAATTTCCCACTATGTCCAAATAAGTTTTTTGTTGTTGTTGATTTGATTTAGTTTATTGTAATAAAAGAACATGCAGTTGGACAGCTGAAATTGTTCAATTTACAAAGTCACATTTACAAAACAATAAACGATCAAAATAAGAATGACTAGAACATACAACCATAGGTCATGCATAATAAAAAACTAACTAAAACTCTCAAAAGTTACAGTAAAATCTAAAAATTTTACAACTTCTGTGTCAACAAAGGTAAGAGGAAAAGGAGAGAGACGAGTAAGAAAGAAGAAGAAAAGGAACAAAAAGTTGAGTGTTAGAGCGAGAGAGAGAACGAGAAAGTGAACAGAGGCGTGTATATATGGAAAGAGGTGAAAAAAGAGATAGAGAAAGAAAAATGAGACAGAGAGAGGAGAGAGAGAGCTAGAAAGAGAAGGAAGGAAAAAGAAAGAATATTTTATCAGAGAATATAAGAAAACATGAAGGAGAGGGGAAGAGGAAGATGAAGACGAGTAGAAAATTGAAAGGTAGAGAGAGAGGAGGATGAAGACCATTAATATTCATTCTTTGAATTTTTAAATTTCATTTTCACTCTTCATCCCTCCGTACAGTCCTACAGCCTGTACACTGTGTTAACAGGCCTGCCGCTGACCCCCGACATCACGTTTGCTGCCCTCTCTGTCTTCAACCAGATGAGTTTGCCTCTCTTTCTTCTCCCTATGATCTTCACCTTTCATGTGAATGCTGTGGTCAGCACCCGTCGCTTGACCGCCTTCTTCACTGCTCCAGAGGTTGAGGATAAGGATGATGGACGAAGGAAGGAAGGTGATGATGATTTCCAGGCTAATGGAACGGCCAACTTGGATGCAAGCAGTTCAGAGGTGAACATCATGAAAAGGGGGTGCCCCGACATATGCTTCAGCGACAATAGCTTTATAGGGCTTTATTTCATCAGATATATAGGGTTAGGGTGGTATTAAGATATCAGGTTAATTTAATAAAACATACAATTAAAAAAAAAAGATATCAGGTTAAGCATAGGGTTAGGGTGGTATTAAGATATAAGGTTAAGCATAGGGTTAGGGTGGTATTAAGATATCAGGTTAAGCATAGGGTTAGGGTGGTATTAAGGTTAAGCATAGGGTAAGGGTGGTATTAAGATATCAGGTTAAGCACAGGGTTAGGGTGGTATTAAGATATAAGGTTAAGCATAGGGTTAGGGTGGTATTAAGATATCAGGTTAAGCATAGGGTTAGGGTGGTATTGAGATATCTGGTTAAGCATAGGGTTAGGGTTTGCATAGGTATTATGTTTGGTCCAGGTTTAAAGTTAAGAATTTGTTTAACGATACTGACTATGGAACAATTGTTGCCAGACCTTTGAAAATTGAGGAGTTGCTACCAAAGCCATCTGTGCACTATGCCTTTTATCTATGATTGAATTGTAGATGAAGTAATTGGAGTTACTTGTGAAAGATGACATGTGAAGTCACAATCATATATTTAAAAAGTTTTGTGTACCTTTTGTTAACCGAAAGAAATAAAATGGAAATGTTATACTGTGCCTTTTCATATTTTTATAAAGAATTAAAGTGATTTCACTGACGTATTTGCAAGTTTCAGGAAAAAATATTGTTCATTTGCCTGTTTACCATTTCTTGGTTTTTGGGAGTGCTTTAATTTGTAAGTGCACTTAGGGGAGAAAATGTACAAAATACGTAGGAAGGTCATTTTTAGATCCTTCACTCAGTGGTATTTTAAGATTATTCACTTATTAAGATACTACACACTCAGTAGCCATTTGGATGGAATTTTAGTCTTGAGAGTTCAATTTGTGTTTTTAAATCCAATCCTCAACCCTTTACTCTGCAGGTTCCCGAGACAAAGGTGATTAACCCACGAGGAAAGGTGAGCAAGTCATCTCATAAAGACGACCTGACAAACCGAGATACGTACCGCCTCCTGAGAGAGAGTGATGATGATCCAGGTTCAAACCAGACCTCACCGTATCAAGTTAGCACTCAGTCTCGCCACTCACCAGCTCCTAGACTCCACAATCAAATTGAAGAAGTTCTTCCAAGAGATGTGATTCTCAAGGTTAGTCTAATAATAATAATAATATTGGATATTTATATAGCGCTCATATCCACCATGAATGGTGCTCAAGGCACTCCAATATTACCCCGGCTCTAGCTAGGCTACCGATTTCGGAGCTCACAGCATTCAAGGAATTAATTCCTGCCGGTACCCATTTAACACCTGGGTGGAGAGTGGCAAATGTAGATGAATGTCTTGCCAAATAACAGTAGTGCAGCGCCGGGGTTCTATTTCTGTTATTTTTGTTGTAGATTCCCTAATACATAATTAAACCTTTCCATACCATAGGCAGCAAATCCCATCCGAGAATATGAGTGTTGAACAATTTCTAGGGGCTGAAAATGGCCACATTTTTTCTTCGTGATACAGAAACAATAACCTTCATTGTGAGTTTATTACAATGAAATGACAATAAAACAAAGCATTACACATGCAAATTGGACTCATGAAAGTTCATTTACGCCATTTAGCTAAGAAGACTCTTAATTATTGAATCCTGGGTCTGAAAAAGTAGAATTGTCCCGGTATCCAACAAAATCAACATTAGAAATTGTAAAGATAAATTGTATCTGCCAAACAGATTTGATAGCGAATGTGTGATACATAGAGCCGAGTTATTAGTGATCGAACATGACAAAGTGAGGTCAATCTGTCTGTCAGTAGAACATATTGCATATGGGAAGATCTGTGTAGAGGCTAATCAGTTTATATAACTATTTTACCATATTGTTGGACCTAATATCCCTCTGACTGCATGAAAATACAAAATCAGAATGACTCTGATATAGTTTCTCTCCCAGTGCAGTGTCATGAACAGATTTCACGCTTACCCTGATAACACGCTGCAATGAACGGGCGTAGAAATATATCAGAGAAAATACTCAGTAAAACATCTGACATTAATCTAAAAATACTAAATAATAAACAAGTTATGACCTCATGAAAGTCAATATCTAATGAGGAAAGGTTTTTTTTTTTATAAAAGTAGATATACATGATATGTTATGTACAAAATAACTGGAAACTAGAAGCATGATGCCACAGTGACATCATAAAGTTGATGTCTACAGACAGGCGCGGCTCTACACCCCAATTAACGTCTTTGTAAAGTCGTCAAAGCTTTTGAATTCCTAACGGCTATCGAAGCCCTCCGCTGAGCGAGGAGCAAAAATCCTCGAAAATTCACATTCTCGTATCTCCCTCATTCGGGCCTTAAATATCATGCAAATTCCAGAGTAGATAGGAAATGAGGATATTATGCTTCATATTAATTTTCACTGAAAACGGATGAGTATTTTTTGAGATACGAGTATTTTTCTGTTTCAGAGGGCCGAGAAATGAGGTTTTGTTTTTTTCCCGACACAAGTCTGGGACGAAATGAATATGCAAACAAATAACATATTGCTAAACGTTAAACTCCAGTCTCACTCCCTGGGCAGTTTCAAGTTTGCGCAGTTAGTAGTTTTGTGTAAAACTGCCATCAAAAATCGAAGACTTAACGTGAAAAATACTGAAATCCTTGCAATCTGATTGGCTGAGAACAAATTTGTTGGTAACAATCACTGACAAGACACGCTCCCAGTTTAGCGTACACTCGAGTTGAAACCATCCTGCATGCACCGCTATACGTGGGACTACACGCGAAGAACGGTAGAGGGTTCATGAATGCATTGCCTTCGATTTTTTTCCCGACATAACCGTTCGACGGATGATTATGAAAAGATATTTCGAGGATCCCCTCAATATACTTTGATTTTTCATATGTGAAAGTTTTGATCTTGGGCAATGAGAGCAAATGTGAAAAATAATGCTACATTTTCAGACTTTAAAAAAAAAAAATATGGCTCCTCATTTCTCCAAGTTTTCACAAATTAAAAAATGATTTGACTACGAGTGATACTAATTATGGGTTAGAGCAACTCTTATTCTGGAATTTGACGTTTAGTTCATTTCATTTGGTTGTTTCTAGGGCGAGATTTCACAATTTAGCTGAGACTCTTCGGTAGCGGTTTTACGTAAACAACTTGTTTATTTTATGCAAATTAAGCTGGAAGGAGCGAAAGCTATTGGGCAGTTAATTGCAGTGTAGAGCCGCGACTGCAGAGGTGATATCATAATCTCATTGACACTTCCAGTAGTGTAAATGCTGTTATTTTCGAGCAATTAAATTTTTGCGCTGAGCAACCCCAAAACATATTTGCAGGTTCTTAAATTTGCGCTGCACAATTGCTTGCTCGTATGTACGCTCACTCCATTTATTCATTTACACACACGCAGTCCATTCAAATGCATACGGCATGCGGAACTACACACACGCGGCTCGAAAATGAATTTGACACACACACATACATGTTAATGTGCTGAAGCGCACAATTCAAACTGCAAAGGAAATCATACTAATATTTTTGCGAGTTCTAGAATTTGCGCTTGCTGAAAATAGCGCAAAACATGCGAAAATGTCCACGTTTACAGTATTCATTTTGCCTTGCCTGCATAGCTGGTCAGGAGCAAAACAGGCTCTGCTTTTCCAACAGCAATGACAGTGGCAATGACAGCAACCGCATCAACACTTTAAAATCAATTACACTTCAAAAGTGTACTTCAAAAGTGTGCATCCAAAGTTATCAAAATTTCCTTTAGATTTTTAATGTCAAATTAGGGTCATGAGTGAATAGACTTCGAACAGTGTGATGGATTTGGATGTAACATGGATGCAGTGATGTTTAGGACAGGGATTATCACATCTAAAATTTGAGGTTTAAGGTCATATAGGGGTCATTTGAGATTATTGTTAATAGACCTGTTTACTAAGTGATTCAAATTTATGGATGTTTCTTTCCTGGGGACCTAGTAACGAGGTATTCCATTAACCTGTTATTAATGAATGAACTACAATACTTGGAATCCAGTTTGCATACATTACTTGTTGCTATGTCTGACAAGCCTCTGGCAAGCTTTCAGGTTGTCAAGAACAACCTTTGTTTCAAAAGTATGCATAAAATTTGAATAATTTAGTAAACGTCTATTGGTTATTGGTATGTAGTTGAGAAGAAGGGTTTAATGCTGTCTAGTGCCGATGTCCAGTGTTTAGTTGCTCGACCTCTTTTTTAGGTACAGCTTGTCTTATTGCTACAAAACTTGGCATTTCACAAAACTTGCATATACGCAAACAGAGGCGGTTTGACTTGTACATGTACGTAGAGAAGACCAACCTACAGAACTAACCAACACATACAACTCTTATATCATTAGGTGACAGATGGAGGTTTTACTTGGGATAGTACTTCAACAACTCCTATACTCTCAGATATTCAGCTTGAACTACATTCAGGTACAGAAATTCATTTCACTTCATAATCAACATATTTGAAAGGAATATTTGATAATTGATTGCAAAAACGATATTGGAAGAAAACGTGTTGAAAATGGGTTTGTATTGTCATACCAAGAGAAACATACCAGATATTTAAATCTTTCCGTGATTTCTGATGAATTTTAGAGTAAATTTCCAAAAAGAAGTGATCAGCTTTTGCTATTTTATCATTGTTATAATACAAAATTTGTTAGGCATGAGAAATCTTCAAATCGTTCAATTCAATTTTGTTTTATTTAGATTAGGAAAATAGTACAAAACGGTAGTCATATTTACAATATAGCAAAAAGGATAGAATGAATAAGCACAAATATGCAAAATCAAAATTTAATTTACAAAGCAAATTCACCAACCCAAACCGGTTGTATTTAGAAATTATGCATTGAATATTAAGAATCATCAACTATTCCTTTTTCTCCCAATCATGTCCCGTTCTGATAATCCTGTGCAATGCTATTGAAATCACCCTCCAGGTCAGCTGACTATGGTCGTCGGCCAGGTGGGTTCTGGAAAATCATCGTTATTGTCGGCCATGCTAGGTGAGATGACCACATTACATGGCGAGGTCAGGTGGAATAGGTAAGGGGAATAACAGCCTTGCAAATTTTTCTTCTCCAGAGGCATAACTTAACCCTTTTAGTGCCACCAAGTTTACAAAAGATAACACATTGGCATGAAAAAAAAATGATTCATGTTCTGTTTTCTTTCTTTTCTTTTAAATATTGTTTACTTACCTACACAAAGTATTCCATTATAGTAAACTTCACAGCAAATCAGGAACCAATTTGAATTGCCTAGTCCAGAAGAATGATATCCCATATCAACATCTTAATTATTCAAATCGCCTATGGCTCTATAAGGATTGATGTCATTTGTATAATTTTTATACCCAACAAGGAAAGTTGTTTTAGATTTGTTGTTACTATTATCGATCACATTTCATAACCTTGGTTTCGTGCTGAATGTAATTAGCTTCCTTAACACATACTCCTGTTTTTGAACTTATAGGGTAACAATGATTAATTACCCTATATGTTAAAAAATATGAAGAGGGTATATTTATGTTTCTATGACAAGTACCCAAGTCATTGTCCTTCTGTAATGGTTAGTTCTTTGTAGGAAAAAAAAAGACTAAGTCAGTTCTAATGTGTGTTCTTTTTGTTTGCAATCTTTCTAATGTGCAGCAAAACCCACACTTATGACCCTGGTCAGGAGTCATATTCTGAGACATTATTATGTCTCATGTTCAATTTATGTGTGTTTGTTTTGTTTTGTGTGCTTTTTTTTCCAATAGAGAGTTGAGCACCATTGCATATGCAGCTCAGAAAGCTTGGCTGATCAATGCTACCCTTAAGGAAAATATCATCTTTGGAAATCAGTTTTTGCCAGATAGGTAAGTGCATGAGACATGTAATACAGCAGCCAGCTGTCCATCAACTGACTTTCAGTCATATGATGTTCTATACAAGAAGATCATTTCTAAATATTGATTATCAAAGTCTTGTTATAAATTAATGTTTAATTTTGCTAATGTTTGTACAATGGGTTCTTGATAAACTTACCGATTCCTATAGTAAAGATTTGTATTTACCCCATTCAGGACACATTTGGTTTGGTTCTATGATTTTGCTATTCATAACCCTGAGCAGAAAGAGTGCAATATTTCTGAACATGGTGCCTCTATTTGTTACCTTACATCATGGTTGTTAAAGCCAAGAATCTTTGAAAGAAAATATTAACACAAATCTATACCAACATGATAAAAAGGTCACTGTTTTTGCAATTTTTTAACTTTTGGACATAGAGCTAGTGTCTGTTCATACATGATTTTCTTCATGAGAAAAAGGTAGCTATTGAATAAAAATATTACTGTTGCCAATTTACAGAAGAAGAGCTGATCAATTTAACCTTAAGTTCCAGTCCTGAATGAGTTAAAGTGTACCAATCACATGAAAAAAATAGTTTGTGTACAGCTAGAAAGTATAAAAAGAACTTTATCTGGCATCCTATAGGTAAACCGTTAAGGAGTATGAAGCAAAATAAAGGATAACATGAAGGTGAGCGCGTGTAATAAACCGAACTCTGAGTTGGGTTCTGCGCGAGCCCTTATCTTGGCTAGCGTGTACGGGTGCATTGAGTATTCTACTTACGAGTCGCCTTTACAGTTGTAGAGAGTGTTATCAAACTTGCAATATCTCTTTATAGAAGTAATATTTGATTATAGTCTAACACCATGGAACCTCCAATATACAGAGCAAAATATTTTTTGGTGATTGGTACCCTTTGATAAAAATGAATCTTTTGTCGATCAATTCACCATCGGATCACCAGTTGATTATCTGGAAGCCCCAGGTACAAAACCAAGTCTATGCACTCGGTGAGGCATTCATCTTCAAATACTAATCCCTTGAATAGGACTTGAAACCATGGTTCCCTGGTTGCTAACTTGCGCAGTCAGGTAAAAAAATAACAATTTTGAAATCACTAAACTGTTTGTACATTTTACATGTACATGTACATTTGTGAATATTTAATTTACAACATTTGAATGTTGCTACTTAACCTCTACCATGCCGTGGGTGGCAAATCCCACCCAAAAGTTCTAGTGTTGAACATTTTGTTTAGGCTTAGAATGGCTTGAAAATTCTTCTTCATACAGAAACTTCTGCTGTCAATATAATGTTTATTCCTATGCAAAATATCTTTGCCCAGTTTGCTCATGAAAAAATGCATTGGATGTTAATATTTAACTCTTGAAAGTTTGTTTTTGACAACTGCTCAAATATCTGGTGGCATGGTAGGGGTTAAACCTTGGCGTCCACTAGAGCGCTGACAATATTAGGAAGGGTTGCGGAAGCAAATGATGTAATTTCAGCATTCTTTCCGAGCCAGATGTGGAAAAAGTGTGTAAATTATCGTTTCTTGGGACATCACTAAGAATCGCTGCGTATTGACTGCAGTCATACCTGGGAACGTCCTAAGAATCAGTCGGGAAGGTTGCGAATTGCCAAGGAAAATGCTGATCATAGCAGGACAGTGCGGACACATCTAGGATCACACCAGGAGTGGTAAAATCATGGACTAGGACAATTAGGATGATTTTCCAACAACCATTTAGATATGCGGACAATATCGGGAAATATTGCAAGGTTATAATTTCGGCGCCGACTTTTTTTTTTTTTTCTCATATGCCTGCTAGCCGGCATTCGCGAAGCTGCCCGCAGTGCGGAGGCTTTCAGGAGTGTTTAAGGAGGAGGCGGAAGTGTTAAAGAAAGGTGGGATGTCCTGACGATGTCCGCACAGCAATGCAGACAAGTTGCTGAAGGTGTCAGGAAGTTCATTTCCGCATCAAATTTTTCTGCGTCAAATATTTCTGCGTCAAATTTTTACCTCTCCTGAAAGTACGGAAACGGAAGTGTTTAGGAATGATAAAGACAGTGAACGGAATTTTTCAAGAATATGCGGATAGGTTGCTAAATGAATTTGGATTTACTAATTTTGCATTCCACGTCTTGTCCGTGCCCTAGTGAACGCCAGGTTTTAAGAGAGATATTGGTAAACAAGTGATTTATAAGGTTATATTTTACAATTATATGGATAGATATGAGAGAGTGATCAAAGCATGCTGTCTACAACCTGATATTGCTATTTTGCCTGCTGGAGATGATACAGAGATTGGAGAAAAAGGAATCAACCTCAGCGGAGGACAGAAGCAGCGGGTCAGTGTAGCCAGAGCAATGTACAGCTTCAACAATGTTGTGATTCTGGTAAGTGATGGCTTCCAAAGGTATAGAGCTGTAACGACAGTATCTGAATTTACTTAACTCTGCCCTTTTCAAATCTAAACATAACAAAATTCTGTAATAAAATTTGGTAAATTCAACAAGTGGAAATAGGTGCAAGCACATGGTTTTGATCAATGTTAATCGATAGTGATCCTATTGCATCTATTGCATCATCTGTATTTGTGGCTATTGCATATAATTTGACAATACAAAACTTTGAATGGATGTTGCTTAATGATTACATTTATCTTGGACGAAAACTATGCATTTGGATATTTCTCTCAGTGACGATACCCATGTTTGTTTATTTGTTTTTTCACCTACACGAAATATGTGTATTATAGAGTTCATTTCCCAAAATGTATTCTTCATGAAGGCTTGCGTATTGGACTTTTCCGGATTTGTACCAATAGATGATTGAATTGAACTGAACGGTGTAAATAAATACTTTCCTTGTCTTGCTGTTCATCTGCTTGGATTTTTTCTTTGTAGGATGATCCACTATCAGCTCTGGATGTTCATGTTGGTGGTGACATGTTTTACAAGGGTATCATGGAGTTCCTTATTGAGAACCAGAGGACAGTGGTCCTTGTTACACATCAGATACAGTACCTAGAGCATGCTGATAAGGTATGTCAAACTTACCACAACTATAACACATTTGTATTTCAAAGGTAACCTTCAAATCTTGTAATAAATAGGAAAAAAATCATATATTCAAGCCAAATATACACAGGGCGATTTCACTCTCGGTGTTGGCATTTTGTGTTATTATTTATTATGCCACAAAACCATGATCTAACACCAAACGTTAAATGAGAAAAAAAAATCATTCTGATTTTCTGACTTAGTTTCGGTAGCCGAAGTTTCATTTCATGTACAATTTTCCATTCACTACCACTATACCCCAAGGGATTAAGATATATTTATTTCACATTCAGTGTCAGTGTTGGTAGCAATGAGAAATTTGAACAATTAGTCTTGAGAAATAGTGTCAGTCAGAGTCATCCGAGGTGTAATTTTATATTATAATATAGTATGTTCATATAGGCCTAAATTTAAATCTACGCCAACATTTGGTCTAAGGTACGATCAAGATCACACGAGACAGAACTACTTTTGCTTTTTAATGGGGCTGGAGAAGTGGATGAAGAATCTATTTTGTAAATACACTGTATGATGTTCGATTTTTCATAGTAAGATCCCAGCAAATCTATATTATTAAACGGGATGAGCTCTAAATCAACATTCACAACACAAATGTTGTGAGACCTCACGTCTAGTCTGAGCCGATGAACAAAATGTGGCTGTTTGCCATGTACGCACTGCGCCATCCAATCCAGCGTCTTGCTGCAGGAGATACTGCAGCATTTTAAGTGAGAAACTCGAGAAGTTGAATCTAAACTTACTGCTCCAATCAAGACTATCGATTGCTGTGAAATTTCTTACTGCACTCCAGGGGCGGTATTCTGAAAACTGTGTTATCTTTTGTGTTAAGGAAAATTGTGTTAATTGTCATAACAAATTGAAATTGCGCACAATAAACACTAATCATTGGTGCTTGCGCATATGTCTCTGTTAACTTTACGCGGGCACAGCCATTTTTGCGCAATCATTAACCAATGACTTGTCCTGATTTTGATTTGTTATGACAATTAACATCGTTTTAATAACATAAAAGATAACACCGTTTTCAGAATACGGCGCCAGATCAAAAAGGGATTGCATTTAGAATTACCAGACTACTCATGTAATTTTACAATATTTGAGACTAAAAGTTCAATAGTTAAAAACAAAATATTTTTCAATCATCGAGAATGGTGCTGACGCCATTGCTACGTTAAGCTAATGATCTGCTGTATTGAGATATCGGTATCGGATCCTTAATCTGAACAAGGGTGTAGAAGCTCTAATAGCAGAATTTTGTCTCTTAGCACCCCACTACATGTTCAGAACTACAAATGAACAATCCTCCTCCCCAAAAAATATTGTTGGAAATAATTGATGGCAGAGTCCAAATGAAGATAACAAAATCGAGCTGTCATGCACTTTACATGTACATGACTATACATGCAGAGCATGCGGTTTCAGTGATGTGATTCCCATCAAGTTTAATTTATTGACATTTTGTTGGTGCAAAAAACCAATTACTCTAGCCAGTTTCTCTCAAAATACAGTTGCATTAATACCAGAACTCAAGCCTAGCTTGAAGGTGGAAACATAGTGAGAAATAAGACATGGAATGTAGCAAAGTAAAGTGTACAAGTGTAAAACTTTTGTGATGTGCATTTGTTATGTCTTTTGAATGAGAATGTAAATTCTAAAGAAAAGCATTAAAGGAGAACTCCAGTCCCAAAGTAAGTTGTTTCTTAGTTAGGCAGAAGAATCAGAAAGACAGATCAAGGAAGTATTGGGGAAACAACCAATGAGAAAGTTATGAATTGTAAAATTATATGATCAATTATGAAGATCACTATACATGTATAATAAGAGCAATAAAAAAATTGGTAATGAAATTGTGACATCATTTCATCACTGTTCAGTATTCCTTTGTATATTTTGAATTTTTGATGTCATGAATTGCCCAAATTGATCCCTAGAATGTAATTTGAAATATGAAGTAAACAAATGGAACTGATTGATGTTCCTCACAGGTGATATATATGAAAGACGGGCTGATAGCACACCAGGGAACAATGAAAGAGATTGGATCGAAGGATGCTTCCCTTATGTCACTTTGGAATGTCACCATCAAGGAGATCACAGAATCCGAACCAGAGTCTGAAGATGAGACAAAGACAGCAGTTGAACGCAAGAAGCTCATCAGATCTGTATCTCAGACGGATGAGGTCAAGATGAAACGTAAGATATCAATAATGGTTTCAAAATGATGTTTGTCTTCTGTATATCTTCTTCTTTCTTAAAACAGCAATTTGATTAGTAATTTCTCCAATCCTCTCTTTCTTGAGCCTTCTTTATTACATCATCAGTTCAGTAAGTTACCTTTAAGTTTAGAGATCATCTTGCTTCTTGGTGTATCTCTTCATCATCCATCTTCTTTATGCCTCACCTACTGAAGGTGGTGCAGGAGGCATTATTCTCACTATTTTTATGCCTCCGCCCACTGAAGGTGGGTGCCGGAGGCATTATGTTTTCGGGTTGTCCGTCCGTCCGTGCGTCCATGCGTCCATGCGTCCGTCCGTCCGTCCGTCCCACTTCTCGTTACCGCGATATCTGAAGAATCATTTGAGGTAGGAACCTCAAACTTGGTACTAGTATGTATCCCCATACGAAGATGAACTGATTAGATTTTGGGCTAAGTAGGTCAGAGGTCACAGAGGTCAATTTACATGAAATTACATGAAATTCTTGGTTTTTAGCACCGTTACCGCGATATCTCAAGAAATGTTTGAGGTAAGAACTTCAAACTTGGTACTAGTATGTATCCCTATACGAAGATGAACTGATTAGATTTTGGGGTAAGGAGGTCAAAGGTCAGAGGTCACAGAGGTCAATTTACATGAAATTACATGAAATTACTGGTTTTTAGCCTCGTTACTGCGATATCTCAAGAACTGTTTGAGGTGAGAACTTCAAACTTGGTACCAGTATGTATCCCCATAAAAAGATGAACTGATTAGATTTTGGGGTAAGTAGGTCAAAGGTCAGAGGTCACAGAGGTCAATTTACATGAAATTACTGGTTTTTAGCCTCGTTATCAAATATTTCTGGAACAGTTTGAGCCATCAACTGAATTTAGGCGGAGGCATGTAGGAGACGCAGTCGCATTCACCTTGTTGTTGATGTTGTGTGCTTGTGTTTGAATAAGCATGGAATGGAACCAAAGTCCCTTGACTTTATTCTCCTTTATTTGTAGAGGCTGGCGTGGAAAAGGAATCTGGCAAGATCATTGAGAAGGAAGAGAGGATGTTGGGTTCAGTATCCATGAAGTATTACTGGTACTACTTGCAGGCCTTTGGTCCTTTTGCCTTTTTCATCGTCTTAATCATGGCTGTGGTCCAGAATGTTGCTCAGGCTGCCACAAACTTCTGGCTCTCTGCTTGGTCAGATGCAGGAGTTAATCTGACAGGAAATATTAGCAAAGTTAGTATTGCATGCTGAGGTGTCGATTGGCACTGTTATGTCAACTATTTCCTCTTCTTTGAATGTCCAAGTAATTTACTTGGATTATTTTGTAATTGAATTGATATTGTTGATGGTTTGAAGGAAGTGATGGTGATGGTAGTGGTGGCGATGTAGTGATGGTGATGTGGGGATGGTTGTGGTGATGAAGCTAGGGGAGGAAAATAAAGGAAAGCTGTTAGAAGGTAAAGGACAAGATTTTTTTATGAGATTATGACATCTTCTTCTAAAGCAATACTCATTCAAAATTTCATAATAATATTGTTTCTGTGCAGGAAGCTCTGGAGGCAGAATCCCAGAAAATCCTTGATGAATACCTAGGAGGATATGCTGGTTTGAGTGTTGCCAATATTGTCATCAGTTTGGTGTGGTCTACCATTGTCCTCATTAATGCTCTCTACACAGCTCGCACTGTCCATAACATCATGCTGGAAAGGGTCATACATGCTCCGCTAAGGTTAGACAGTGTTCTACAGATTGCCATGGTATTTTGGAGGAGCTCCTGTTTTCATTCTTCAAACAATTTCAGGGTTTTTTTTTTTATAAGATGGTACTTACTGGTGGCCTTCAACTTCCTCCGAGAGTCACTTGATGTACATGGTGTTGAGTTGTTACTTTTATTAAAGATAAAGGTATTTATTCAACATGTTTATGTTGGATTAACTTAACTAGGCTATGAAATGCTAGTGTGTGAAAGAAATTACCATGTTACAGAAATTCTGCTATAATGAAATTACTAAAATACTGAAAATGATAATGTGATTTTTATGCCTCCGCCCACCAAAGGTGGTGCCGGAAGCATTATGTTTCTGGGTTGTCTGTCCGTCCAGCTTTCTTCTTAACAAGATATCTCAAGAACTATTTGAGGTATGAGCTTCAAACTTGGTGCTAGTATGTATCACCATAGGAAGACAATCTGATTAGTTTTGGGGTTACATACTTAGGTCAATTAGGTCATTTACCATGAAATTTCAAGTTTTTAGCCTCCTTATTGCAATATGTCTTGAAAAATTTCAGCCATTTACTTAAACCTTGGTACTAGTATGCATCACAATATTGAGACAACTGATTAGATTTTTTGTTTATGTCAAAGGTCGAAGAGGTCAATGAACATGTAATCGTAGGCTTGTTATTTTGGTTATCACAATTTTTCAAGAACAGTGTGAGTCATGAACTTAACTGAATTTAGGCGGAGGCATATAGGAGACCCTGTCGCATTCATCTTGTTTGTTTACAATCCATTTATAGCGAAATGTTTTGCATGCTTACTTCCATGTACATTGATTTATGATAATTTCCTTTTATTATAATGTATTTTTCTTGTGCTCTGCTGATTATAGATTCTTTGATACCACTCCCATTGGACGAGTGCTGAATAGGTTTGCATCAGACATACAAGTCATGGATCAGGTAAATGCTTCAGATTACTGGAAAATGCTGTCTTGATCAAGGATCAACAATTTCTCTAACATTTTATTTGATCTCAGAATTTCATAATATGGATGACTTCTCGCAAGCTTTCTTCCTCAGCTTGCAAATGAATCTTTTCCCTTATAAATATAGTCCCACTTTTGATGTTTTCATATATCATATAAAGCATGTTCATACAAGTGATATCTTCTGGCATTATCTTAACATTTGAATCCAGTATTGAATTTCATAATAATAATAATAGCTGTTTCGTATAATAGCGCCTTAACAGTTACAATGTAACCAACCAAAGGGCGTACAGTATTGTTACCACGGTCAATGGATTCAATTGCGATTCTGCACATGTGTTAATTACCTACTACATGAGCAAAAAGAACAAAAAATCACATGAAATTTTAAGTGTATTTTTGTTGTAGTACATTGTGCTGTTATGAAGTCTGAAAATTGGTCATGGGGTTTGGAATTTATGATCACTATTTTCATGTACAAATTAGCAATTTGTTGTTGCATTCACAATGGTTCGTTTGATTTGCCTGAAAGAATGGAAAAGTGAGAAATAAGAATAAGTGGTGCCAATATGAAGAGACAAAGCTGATTAAATAATCTGTACCTCATATCTTTGTTTCAGAGGATGGGTCAGCTGCTGGTCCAGGCGCTCAAGTTTTCCCTGTCAGCTATTACAGGAGTCATTGTCAATACTATCATATCCTGGTACTTTGTTGTGGCTATCTTACCAGTCACCATCTTCTATGTGCTCCTCATGAAGCTCTTTATCAAAACATCAAGGTAAAGATGATGCAAATGATTACTAGAATGACAATGGTGGGATAATAAAGATGATGATCATGATGATCATGATGATAACGTATGTTGGAAGGGTTACAGCTTTGAGGGGGCAAATGATTTGAGGGGCCCCACTTGCTTACAGCATTACCGCCCCCCTCAAACATTCCCCCTCCCTTTCTTATATATTTCTTGGTATTTTGGGGTTTAGAATTTTGCATTATTTGAAGCATGGTTATCATCCATTGTTATGCATCATCCCTCATTAGATCTGAAATTGGGTTATTTTGTTTCTAAAGTTGTGCGCAGTCGCTTCGCTCACTCACAAAGTTGTTACACTTCTAGGGTCCTGAAAATGTACAAAAAAATTAAATAAGCAGACAACTTCCCAAATATGGACATCTCTCTACACAAATTTTTGGGCGCCCTGCTGCCCAAATATGAGAATATTTGGGCATCTTGCTGCTCAATTATCGAAACTACAGATATTGGGGGCTCGGGCTACAGCCTATCCTCATAGGCCTATGGGGTATTCATGGAAAATTTTTTTTTTCATTCGATTCAAGCATGTTTTAAATATATTTATTTTATTTTTTTTTTTTATTTATTTATTTATTCCTGCATGTTTCACAATAATCAGTTTCATACATACAAACTTTGAAAATAGAAACACACAGAGGTCTGGCAATATAAGCTGGACGCTTGAAGTGTTGCCATACCTAAGATCTTACATATTTCATACATTCTTAAAAGTAAACATAGGTTAATAGATTAAATACAAAAAAAAAGTGCAAATATAATACACTATATACAGATACAAATACAGATAAAGAATAAGACTGAAGTCTCTACAGTACGTTCTAGAGCAGGAAAAATGTAGCACACATGATAAAAGGTGCAGTCCATCCATACTGAAGGAGAAACAGAGAGAAGAGAGAGAGAGAAGAAAACGTAAGACAAGCAAGATAGAGGGGGGGGGGGGGGGGGGGGGGTGGGAAGATGCCCTAATTAACAATACCACTGCGCATAATTACATATCATGGCAAATTATACATGTATACATATTATATAGAATATATACAATCATAATATAATTAAGTACATGCTATGTTCAGGGGAATTAACAACCAACTAATTGAACAAATATCTTAAATAAAATTGTTCGCAATGAGCATGCGCTTGACTGCATTTTTAAAAGAGTAAATTGTAGGCAAATTACGTGTTTCAATCAGTAAAGAATTCCAAACGTCTGGACCGGTATGTCTCACTGATTTATGTGACTGAGGATTACAAAATCCTGCAAAATTCTTTCTTTTATTAACCGTAAAAAGACTGCTATTTCAGAGGTTTTGAAGACGGGGGAGGGGGCTGATGGACCCCTCCCGTAAGATCTCGGCTATATCTTGTGGTACTTGTAGATTTATCAGCAGCCTTCGATACGATTGACCACAAAATTTTTATTTGTCGTTTGTCAAAGAGAATTGGTGTTAGGGGAACTGCGTTGAATTGGTTTCAGTCTTATCTTGATGGCTGGACAGCACAAGTGGACATAGATGGGGAACTTTCAGATCCAACCATTTCTAGGTTTGGTTTACCCCAGGGCTCAGTTGTAGGTCCCACTGGTTTCACAGTTTATATTCTCCCAGTTGGCGACATCGCCCGGTACCATAATGTTTCGTATCATGTTTATGCTGATGACATTCAGTTGTATGTAGCATTTGATCCTAAAATTCCTGGGGAACTGGATAAGGCCATGTTTTCACTTCAATCTTGTATATCAGATATAAGGAACTGGCTGACAGCAAATAAGTTAAAACTCAATGATAGTAAAACTGAATTTTTCATTGCTGCATCACCATACAATTACAAAAATTTGCCAGATTTGACACTGTCAGTTGGTGAAGTTTCTATACATCCATCGGATTCAATAAGGAATCTGGGTGCCTTTTTTGATGTTAACATGACTATGTCAGCACACATTAACAATGTTTGCCGCAGTGTGATTTTTCATTTGAGGAATATATCTAGGATTCGTAAATTTATTGATCAAACTACTTGTCATCATGCTGTAAGGTCACTTATTCTTTCCAGACTAGACTATTGTAATGGGCTTCTTTCCTCTATACCAAAGTCTCATGTAAACCGTCTACAGCGTCTACAGAATTGGGCTGCACGTCTTGTTTTTGAGGTTGGCAGAAGTCATTCTTCCCAACCTTTACTTCGTTCCCTTCACTGGCTGCCCATTCAAAAACGTATCATCTTCAAATTAGTTCTTTATGTTTATAAATCTATCAATAACCAGGCTCCAGGGTACATATCTGAATGCTTAACTGTATATACACCTAGTAGAAATCTCAGATCCTCAAATCACAACCTTCAGCTCAGCTACCCAATTACCCGAAATTTGTCAGGTGATAGGACTTTCACAGTTACTGCATCTAGGCTATGGAATAATCTCCCCTTGACCATCAGACAGTCAGCATCCATAAAGACCTTTAAAAAAGCTGTAAAATCATATTTATTTTAAATCCGCTATCAAACTTTGTAACAGGTACATTCATTACATTTTGTCTCCCTAAAAAACCACCTGGTAGTTCCCACATGGACGATTGAAGAGTTTTCTGATTTGTGTTTATATACAAATACAAATTATAATGTGTTCTATAATTTAAATATTTTGTAAACGCTCCGAGCCTTATGGGAAGGGCGTACTAAATGCTTATTGTATTGTATTGTATTGTATTGGCTATATAAAGTTTGCATTGTAGACCGCCCGTGGACTTTGACCTGTGTAACACTACAGCAAATGTATTGTATGAGATATTGGGCGCATTTTGAATCCGCATGGAAGCGATGCTTTACTGCTTAAAGATTTTGCGTACAGCAGAGAGTCTATGCCGCAAGATGGTTTACTGAGACTGTTCAATGACTGAGTAAATTAGTAAAATGCGCGTAATCCTCAGTGACTAAAAGGTTAATGTACATCGTAATGTGAAGTCATTACATGTAAAAAAAAAAAATTTGTGAGCGGGGCCGGGGGGGGGGGGGGAATAGACCCTGCCCTCCCTACTTGAATGATTGGGGGGACAACTGTCCCCTCTTCCAGCACCTATGGTGATACAGCTACAAAATCGTAGGCTCTCTCGAACAAGTGCATTGATCAGCTGCACACTTTGGACATGGTGACTGCAGGTTTGCAACAGTCTTCACACACGACATCTCCTTGCACAGTGCGCTCTCTTTCACACGATCCACCACCACCATCTAGTCAGCATACCATTCCTACCTATCATTACCCACCTACATACCTTGGACAGCACGACCATAACCTCAAGTATGTAATCCCGAAAGCAACCACAGACGTCTTCAGGGGCCGTTCTTTCCATGAATGGTGAAAACCTGGAACCATCTACTGGGACCTGTGGTCGAAATCACCAACTCATCTAGATTCCGGATGGCTGCTCTACCAGTCATCCGTGTGATGCAGCCTCATGTTGGGTCTCACATGCTTTAAACAATGAGGCATGTTGTACTTGCATGGCGCACTCTCACATTTTACTGTATATACGTGAGAAATGCATTTATTTGCTTCACCATGGCACTCCTCCGCAACACACAGCACTTACATCATTTTAGGGATACATGTAGCATCAAGGAGCTGCTAAAAGGGATTATCACTTCAAGCTTCAAGCTTCAAGATGATGATGATGATGGGGTTGATAATGGTGATGATAATGGTGACAATGATGATTATAACAAATGTCTAAAAACTTAGTGGCATCCTAAAGATTAAATCTTTCATTTATACATTTTCCAATTACAGAGAGCTTCAGAGACTTGAAAGCATTAGTCGCTCACCAATCTTTGCTTACTTCTCAGAGACTCTTGGAGGTCTATCTACCATCAGGGCTTACAAGTAAGAGAGTATTCATGTATAAGTGGACATTAGTGATTATACACTGCATGCACTTTATCAAAGTCACAAGAAGAAAAATGAATGAGACTGGTAAAGTTCTATTCCTGTTTCATTTTTACTTTAAGCGTGTGCCATTCATATTTCACTAATGCACCAGCTTCAAAATATGGATTAATTATTTTATCAAAAGGGACTCCAATATTAATAGTTAGACAAGGAGTAGGCTAACTACCAAGCCAATTAAAAAGCCTGCAGTTGCCCAGTCATGGAGGCCACCTTGCTTTATCGATTTCATATCACTTTATAAGCACAGCCAAAGAGTATAATGGGCTTTTATATGTACACATGCAATGTCGCTGCAGAAGGGAACCGATGCACATTTCATTGCACCTTAAACCTGTAAACACCAGATGCAGGCGTATGCGCATCTACGTCGTGCATTATCAATTCAATCATGCAATATCACTTTTTAACATTAACTTTTTTGCACATTAAGAAAGAATGATACATGGTCACATGAAGTCTAATTAGATTGCCTCCATTTTTTGTAAATGAAAATAAGAAAATAAGTTTTCCTTCATCTTGGTTTGTTTTGTCTTATAGCCTAAATGGCCGATTTCAGAGGAACATTTTAAGTAAGATAGAGACCAATAACACAGCCTTCATTTATCTGCAGACTGGTAATAGATGGTTGGGTGTGAGGCTGGTAAGTTAGCTTCTTTTTGCTTTTGTCTTTAAAGGGGACTACTCACCTAAAATATTTTGCTTGGTATACTGATGGCTCCATGCAGCTGTATTATATTATGAGCTTCTAAATAAAATCTTACTGCTGTGAAGAGAGATTGAGGTTGGAATACACTCTCAATAAATGTAAAAATGACTTGTGAATAGACTAACCAATGCATGGGTATACCCATGCATTGAAAAGTAAGCCCATGGAAATTAGTTAATTGGTCCCATTTGAAGATACTCATTGTCTTCCATTAATCATAATTCATTTCAATAAATATTTCTGTAAAGATTTATTTAATGTAGATTGTACAACTTTAGCTTTGAATCCTTGATCTGAATTTAGATGTTTATTTTCTGACAGGATTCATTTTGTTTTACATTTGAGGCATAAAGCAATTTGAACAATAAAAATGTTATTTGGGGCTGTAATTATCAAACACTTAACCTTAAAGCACTAATGATAGAAAATGTTTTTACCTATTATTGATTTTATTAAATGCTTATTTTCCTCTTTATATAGTTTCAGATAAAACCCTATCCCTATCTAAATGTTCAATTTTAATAAATTTCTCATCTTTCCTTCAAGGATTAAATTGAATAAATTGGATATTATGCTTATTTTCCTCGTTATATACATGTAGTTTCAAATAGAACCCTATACCTCCCTAAATGTTCAATTTTACTATTAAATCTCTTCTTTCGTTTAAGGATACAATTGGAGCCATTGTTGTGTTCGTAGCTGGTATGTCCAGTCTTGCAGGATCAGCAATTAGTCCAGACACATTTGGACCTAGTCTTGTTGGTTTGGCTATTACCTATGCTATGTCTGTAAGTATTATCATATATATTGACCGTTAGCAGCATTAGGATTTTTATGCCGTCCCCTTTTCATTCTCGCGATAACTTCAAAACCGTTTTTTTTTTATCAGTTTGTAACTTGGCCCATGTATGCATATGGGAGGGACGATGAACTGATTAGATTTTGGGGTCTCAAGGTCAAAGGTCAAAGGTCATAGAGGTCATTATATACATAAAAATGGTTTGTTCTCGCGATAACTTCAAAACTGTTTGGCGGATTAGTTTGTAACTTGGCCCATGTATGCATATTGGAGGGACGATGAACTGATTAGATTTTGGGGTCTCAAGGTCAACGGTCAAAGGTCATAGAGGTCATTATATACATAAAAATTTTAAAGTGTACATGTATGCCATACATTGCCAATCTGGTGATGGCGGAGGCATAAATTCCGACCGCGCGTGGTCGGAGATTCATCTAGTTATTTATACAGTGAGACATTAATTTCATGAAGAATGATATTATATTTATTAGCAGGAATATTGATAACTTAACTTTCAAGTTAGATGACACCCTTTAAAACCCTTGTTTAATATTGCAATAATCCATAAATTATTACAGTTATTTGAATTGTGGTTGATTAGAGCAAATTATTCCATATTATTCAAAGAAGCTGTACAGCTTGAAAGTAGAGTAATGAGCAGATGAATGATGACAAACAATTCAGATATATATCCTGGTCGTGGTAAAATAATTTATTCCCTTTATATTGTCCCTGTACAATTTTAACCGTGAATTCATGTAAACAATTTTTTTTTTAGGATTTGACCTTAAATCCACTTGATAAATTTAAAAAAAGGGGCAGTAATACTGTGATCCTATGTCTGTCTTATTCCTAGATTGCTGGATTACTGAACTGGGTGATAAGAAGTGCAGCTGATTTAGAGATGGCCATGAATGCTGTAGAGAGAATCAATTTCTATTCAGAGGTGGAAATTGAGGAGTATGAAGGTATACATGTACTTCATACTATAATATTTGTAGTAGTTTTTTAACCTGTCTTCAATTTTCTCTCTTCCTACCTCTTATTCTCTATATTTCAATCTGCCATTTTCTAATGGAAGAGCCTTTATATCATGCATTATTTCTGACATTGATAAATATGTGATGGCTTCTGCTGAATATTTGCATGAAATACATGTAGTTGAATGCTTTTGATACCCACTATTGCTGATTTTTATTATCATTGTTCTCATTTTACTTTTAATGGTAGTGATTTTGATATCATTGATAATAGTGATTCTGCAACAAATGCTTCAGAAAATAATTGATCAACAGTAGATTTTCTACACTTACCAAATACCTAAATATCAAGCTTGGACCCATCTCTGTAATGGGCTGGTCAGAATTCACAGGAACGATAATGCGATGATTCATCAAAGGTCCACCTTACACCTGTCCTACTATTAACATACACGAGCATACTCACACGGACACACAGCATGATAGGGTCTACCTTTATTGAACATCTCGTTACTTTGAAGTCGACCGGCCCTTAGAGAGAAGGTTGAGTTCTGTGAAAGGTGAAAGATAATTTGTGAGCTTTTTCACTCCTTTTATGTCAGTTTGGAAGAACATCATAGTAGAAATGTCGGATCCTATGAAATGGATTGCTCCTCAAATCCCTTCATATTCAAAATATAACGAGAATTAGCTGAAGTGTTCAGGCCGAACATTCATGCCACATGCGTGTGCAGTCCCATATGCACATTTCTGTGCTTGTACTTTTCCGCATGATAGGGTCAATTTCTTTTAATTTTGAGGATTTCTGAACCTCAAAATATACACAAATTCTTATGTAGACATGATCAACCTTTCCCAATTGCTTTGAGACTGTTTCTTTGACCATATAATCACATGACCACAACTCACCTTTATCTTAACCCGATTGCCATGCTAGCCCACTCATTATTTTTTCTTCAATCAAGCCCAGACCCTGTACACGTCCAATCACCATGAGTACATATATAAATCTCAGTCATAATGCTTTGATTTATTATTTTTTCACTATTTTTGTAGTTTGTTGTTGTTGTCGTCATCATCATCATTTGGTTTGTCATGACTTTTATCACCATTCTTACATGATAGGATCTGTCATACCTCGTGTCACATGGCCAGAGGATGGACACATCGCTTTTGAAAATGTCTCAGCTCGCTATGCTCCTGAGCTGGATCCAGTCCTTAGGAAAGTCTCTGTTCACTTCAAAGCTGGTGAAAAGGTGAGATTCTTCTCTGAAAGTTTGTAAATGTACACATGCATTTGACTTCTTCTCAAGACTTTGCTGGTGATGGATTTCAACCAAAATTGGCAGGTATCATCCTTAGGCAAGGAGAATCTAGATTAATACAGATGGAGTAAACTCTTATTATTGTATCCCCCGGCAGTATGCCGGAGGATACTTTGGATTCAGCAGCGTTTCGCCGCCGCCGCGTCACATTCTTGTGTGCGCTCTAGCGGTCACATTTCTCAACGGATTTTGTTCAAATTTTGTATGAAGGTGTCTCTTGGTAAAATCTGGACCCCTATAGTTTCTGGTGATGCTGCCCCCAGTGTTCCGTCTTTTATAGGGTAAAAGGCCATATTTTTGGGGATAGTTTGTGTGCGCTCTAGCGGTCACATTTCTCAACGGATTTTGTTCAAATTTTGTATGAAGGTGTCTCTTGGTAAAATCTGGAACCCTATAGATTTTGGTGATGCTGCCCCCAGTGTTCCGTCTTTTATAGGGTCAAAGGTCATATTTTGATAGATGTCTTGTGTGTACTCTTGTGTGCACTCTGGCGGTCACATTTCTCAACGGATTTCGTTCAAATTTTGCATGAAGGTGTCTCTTGGTGTAATTTAAAAACCTTTAGTGTTTGGTGATGCTGCCACCAGTGTTCCGTCTTTTATAGGGTCAAAGGTCATACTTCAGGGCATGGCGTGAGTGCACTCTGCAGGCCACATTTCTCAACGGATTTTGTTCAAATTTTGTATGGAGATGTATCTTGGTATAATCTACACATGTTTAATTTTTGGTGATGCTGCCCTCATTGTTCCGTCCTTTATAGGGTCAAAGGTCATTTTTCCATTTCTTGCACTCCTACTTCTGCATTTCTCGACGGATTTCGTTCAAATTTTGCATGAAGGTGTCCCTTGGTGTAATCTAAAAATCTGTACTTTTTGGTGATGCTGCCACCAGTGTCCCGTCTTTTATAGGGTCAAAGGTCATACTTCAAGGGATGGCGTGAGTTCACTCTGCAGGCCACATTTCTTGATGGATTTCTTTCAAATTTTGTATGGAGATGTATCTTGGTATAATCTACACATCTTTACTGTTTGGTGATGCTGCCCTCATTGTTCCGTCCTTTATAGGGTCAAAGCTCATTGTCCCTTTTGTGCACTCTTCTGCATTTCTTGACGGATTTCATTCAAATTTTGTATGGAGATGTATCTTGGTATAATCTACACATATTTAATTTTTGGTGATGCTGCCCTCATTGTTCCGTCCTTTATAGGGTCAAAGGTCATTTTTCCATTTCTTGCACTCTTACTCAGATCTGCATTTCTTGACGGATTTCGTTCAAATTTTGCATGAAGGTGTCTCTTGGTGTAATCTAAACACCTATAGTTTTTGGTGATGCTGCCACCAGTGTTCCGTCTTTTGTAGGGTCAAAGGTCATACTTCACGGCATGGCGTGAGTGCACTCTGCAGACCACATTTCTTGATGGATTTCTTTCAAATTTTGTATGGAGATGTATCTTGGTATATCTCTCAACACATTTCTTTCAAATTTTATATGAAGATGTGTCTTAGTGAAACCTACACATCTAATTTCTACACTATCCTTTTGTTTGAGGGAGGGGATGGGGGAGGGTCTTTGTCCCTCCTTCAAATTGCTGCCAGTGCCGGGGGATACATTTAGCATTGCGCGGCCCCAGCAATGCACATTTCTAGTTATATTCATTTTTACTTCTTCTTTAAGCCCTGTTGCAAGTTGCAAGATTTTAAGCAAAGTTGGTAGGTATCATCCTTTAATAGAGGAAGGGGACTTCAATGTCTTAAACAGGGTACCTTGACCCCAATGTAATATTTTTAAAAGCATGGCTGGGTTCTAACCAAACTACATATAGGGGCTCCCCCCCTGAGAGCCTGTGACACCAAATTGACATTTTTCCTTTGTATGTAAAACCTATTGCTACATGTAAATTGTAACCAAACTATGTAGAAATTATTCTTGGGGGAAGGAGACTTCAAGTGTTTCAAGTATAGTAGATGATTATCTTCAAGGGGTCTGATGGAGGGGCAGCACCCCAAAAGTATCACATTGGCAGTTATTTCATGTACACATGATATTATGCTTCTTCAAACTTCACCATCCAATAAATCTGAGTTGAAGGGGATTTAAGTTATACAGATGTGGTACCAGGCCCACATTGGGGGAGGTGGAAGGGCTCGGGGGCAGCACCCCTTAAGTGCCCCTACCTTTGATTTTTCACCAAGTGAAAATTTTGCCCTGATAACTGCACAATGCAGGCGAGACTGCCCTGGGCATTTCCCTTGTTTTCAATTCCATCATGAGCAGATGGCTAAAAACCAACATTGTGTGTATTCATGCCGCGCTTATATTGTTTATTTTGGCTTACTGTTCATTCATGACTTTACTTTGCTGAATGGCAGACGAAAAGCTTCGTCATGTCTGTATCTAAAGGTATTCTTTGATTTTTGCACTACTCATTGTCTTTTATAATGAACATTTCTCTCTTTTGACATATAGATTGGAATATGTGGAAGGACTGGCAGTGGGAAGTCTTCTCTTACACTCACATTGTTTCGTATCATTGATATGTTTCATGGTGAGATATATCTCTTGATTACAGAAATTTTCCATTTTTAAAAAATATTATGTGCGACTTGAAATTGATATTTATTTCAGTCACATGTGTTATTGAATTACACCAGATAGTCAGTGCTTTAATGAACATTATAGAATTATTTCTCCTTAAATGAAGATGCATTTTAATTGAAGCTTTAATAATAATAAATGAAATACATGTATATGAATGATGTGGAAAGGATTATATAGCTTCTTAATTTTGACTCTTGTATTTGGAATGAACACTCTACCTTCAAAAAGAGAAATTGTTCTGGTTCTGCATTGTTCTTGTGAATTTAAGCAGAAATTTCCTTAAGATTTCACTTGTTGAATGTTTGGGAATGAAAAAGAAGTGCAAACAAGAAGCAATAGTTTTTTTGTTTTTTTTTGTTCTCAGGGGAGATTATAATAGATGGGATCAACATCACCAGACTACCCCTGAAAGAGCTTAGGTCACGTCTGGCCATCATCCCTCAAGACCCAGTCCTTTTTACTGGTACCATCAGGTAAGACCTAGACTCCATTCAGTAGTATTTCTAGAGAATAGTATGGGGGTGTTGCACCCCCCCCCCCCCCCCTCAAAATTTTCTGTTATCAAATCTTGAGTTTTCATTGGTGTTTTTAGCATACCGCTACCGTTTTATGGAAAAAAAAAAAAAAAAAGTCTGTCAGCAAATTTGGAAGTCTTGGAAGCTTTTTTTTCTGTTGCTTGTTGGAAAATTTTCTCATTTACTTGAATGGTGAAATTGATAGCCTATCTAGAGCTGGGGTAATATAATGTTATAGGGCCTTTAGCAGATTGCATGTTGGATTGGAGCACTTAACAAATATCAAATATTGTTATAAATTAATGCAAAAATAATACAGGCTAAAGGCATTTGCTATTACTTACTCAAGATTGTTTAGATCATTATTTCTATGTGTATCATTGGGAAATCAAATTCATGACCTGTCTCATTTAATCTACTCTTTCAACTCATAATGGAATCTATAGAGTTCTTCTGCATTAACATCCTTGAAGGAAGTTGACCTTGCCTTTAACCCATACTGTACGGGAGGGGGGGGGGGGCGGGGGCTCCCATCCCCCCCCCCCAACAAATGTCGCAAACCACTGCATTTCAATCCATGCAACTTTTGGACTTTTTCTTTCAAGTCTTGCCCATCTTTTGACACCAAAAATCAGTCGTACTGAGTATTTGTGTACAAAATGAATGGGAAACTGCATTTCATCATGTTCCTCCTTTATCACCTGTAATTTCTTTGAGCTGTAATTATCTATTCTAACTGAATATTGGTTCATATAACACTCTGGAACAGCAAACATTAAAAAAATTAAAAAATAAAAAACACAGAAATACATAAGAAATTTGTAAAACAATAGAATACGTATGAATTGAAATCACAATTGAACAATTTCCTGTAATAACGTAAAGGTTTATAGAGAACTTCTTGTATTAAAATTTTATCTGCAAGGCTAAAGTTTTACATGATTATCAATCAAAATGTAATTTTATGCATATAATTTGCATAGATCATAATATTAAATGAAAAAAATATAGATTTACATGAAAATAATAATGGATTTGTGTTCTTTATACGATTCTCGAGGTCCATGCAAAATTTTGTGGTTCGGTCCAAATCAGAGGGGGGCATTGGAAGCCCCCCCCCCCCCCCAGTTAGAGAGGGGCTTCAAATAGCCCAGTACTTAAATGATCATCCACATGTCTATTGGTTGTTGCCTCATGATGCAGGTTTAACCTAGACCCTATGGGAGACAGGACAGATGATGAGATTTGGCAGTCACTAGAAATTGCTCAACTCAAGACTGTAGTGACAGAACTTAATCTAGGGCTAGGTAAGTAGTTTGTGTTCAGTTAGGCACTAGAGATTGCTCAACACAAAGACTTGTAATTCTAGGGCTAGGTGAGTAGTTTGTGATCTTGCAGGCACTAGAGATTGCTCAACACACAGACTGTTTTAATTCTAGGGCTAGGTGAGTAGTTTGTGATATTGCAGGCACTAGAGATTGCTCAACTCAAGACGGTTGTAATTCTAGGGCTACATGTAGGTGAGTAGTTTGTGATCTTGCAGGCACTAGAGATTGCTCAACACAAGACTGTTTTAATTCTAGGGCTAGGTGAGTAGTTTGTGATATTGCAGGCACTAGTGATTGCTCAACACAATCATGTAGTAACAGAACTGAATCTATGACTAAGCAAGTAGTTTGTGATCTTGCAGGCACTAGAGATTGCTCAACACAATCATGAAGTAACAGAACTGAATCTATGACTAGGTGAGTAGTTTCTGATCTTGCAAGCTCTAGAGCTTGCTCTACTCAAGCCTGTACTGACTGTACCTAGGGCTAGGGAGTAGTTTGGGATCTTAACATCTCACAAAGTCATGAGATCTTGCTGTTTACTGGGTTATATTAACTGTATGAAGTGTTTATATTTTGTGTACCTATGCAATTGCGTAAAATGTACGTCTGTGAGTTTTCATAATGGAATAAGCTTCATTTTTTATGTGACGTATTGGTACATGTAGCATCCATTCGTATTATTTTTCTCATATTTTTTTTTCTAGATTCCAACATTTCAGAGGGAGGGGAAAACTTCAGTGTTGGTCAGAGACAGCTTTTCTGCCTCGCGAGGGCATTCCTTCGCAAAACAAAGATCCTAGTGATGGATGAAGCGACTGCATCTATTGACTTTGAAACGGTAAGCACATTGGTTATTTTAATCCTGTTCAATACTGGCAATCTCGTAATTTTGAATTGTGGAAGAACATACAAGAGACCATTTTCAAGTGTTGTAAGAGCATTTTATCTAGGCAATAAAATGTTGTTTTGTCCTCCTAATTTTGAAGTTGTTGATGTGTAACCTATTTTTCTTATGTTTACAGAATTTGGAAATAGTGTCACTTGTTTACCACATCCTAGTAACACAACACTGTGAGAAGGTGCAAAATTAATATATTACAAAAGTGATGAAGTATAGTTGAACTTTCGTAAAATAGCGAAAAGGGTTGGATATAAAGCAAATGTAGGTGATAATTATTTTCACCCAACAATTATGCAATGTAAAAGATCTTTCCATTTAATTTTGTCTTTATTAGGATCGCATTCTGCAAGAGGTTGTTGCAACTGCCTTCCAGGACAGAACAGTTCTTACTATCGCAGTAAGTATATTTTTGTCTTTGTCTTTCTCTTCATCACTCTTTTCTTCTCTCCTCTTTATTCTGTCTCTCTGTCGTCTTCTTTTGGCTGTCCCTTTTTCTCTCTTGCATTCTCTCAGTCTCTGCTCCTTTGAGTATTTTTAACTGTCACTCCTTTTTTTCATTTTCAACAGAAAACACAGGAAGGGATTGTGATATTGTGTTGTAGTCTATGAAATGTATTGTGTATTCGTACCTGTAGAGTTAAGGACCATGGTTCTTATCATTTTGACTTCTTTAAAAAAATTAAAAAAAACGGTCATGCTTGACTCTCAATCCGAGTTTGTGTTATTTGTACATTCTCTAAAGGTATGCATGTACAGTTAACTT
Source organism: Heliocidaris erythrogramma (assembly GCA_025617745.1). Lineage (NCBI taxonomy): Eukaryota > Metazoa > Echinodermata > Echinoidea > Camarodonta > Echinometridae > Heliocidaris > Heliocidaris erythrogramma. The sequence goes on from CM046853.1 coordinate 41,286,879, forward strand.
TGCATGAGACGAATCTGTTTGGACCACAAAAAAATAGTTTGACTTACCGTATGCAAAATTTGACTTAGGAAATTTAAATAACGCATGTTTTGCATGGTTTGGGTCAAAAAAATTTATGCGACTTTATTAGGGAAATTTCGACTTATGGGCAATTCCATGAAAAATGTTCACTTTAGTAAAAAAATGAAGTTTGCAATTGCACTTAAACTCTCAAATATTCTTGAAAAGTTATGTATAAATGTTCATTTTCCAATAGACAAATCATTAAACTGACAAATTTTCGTATTTTTTTCCACCAGTGAAAATCTAATATGATGTATCGCAATAACACAAAAATGTGGCTATTTTTGAAGAGTTTATTCTTCCTGTCTCTAATGAAGGCCTAAAATCTACTGGAGGTCTCCTTCAACTTTTAAACAGTAGTTCAGTGTACATATCAACAGAAAATCACAATGAATGTTTATATCATTCAGCAATTTTCGAGGCATTGATCCTCAAAATTGTGTGATTTCTTTATCATTAGAAGTGTCATGTCCGTTACGTTTTTCACTTAAAATTTTCATAGCCAACAGGAAATTTGTATTTGGTTACTGTAAATTCAGTTTCTATGTTAGAACTAAATCCCCTTACATGTGTAGCAACCATTTTTCCTTACCACTGTCAGTTTTCAAGCAAATGGCGTAACGGACATGACACTTTGCGTAACGGACATGACACTTTATATACAAGTGGCAGAAACCACATTGTGGGCTCCATTTAATAGATTGATTATTATTTTCAATTGCTTGAGGATAGTGGGATGTTTCTAGATACTAGTGACTCATAAATATAAATCTGCTTGTTATATTTAAGACACAACAACAAGCAGATTTTCCAGTTTACCCATGGAAGTCTGTAGATTTCAGATGATCTTGCTAGCCCTGTTATGTAATCCCATTCCAACATCTTGATCATGATTGATGACCAACATGCAGCAGCAGGTATGTCCCTGTTTATTTACATAGTGGATTACTGAAGCCAAGACAATGCAGTTTCACTATTGGCCATCTCCCTAGCACTTTTCCATGATAACTTAGACCTCATTTCATAATGACACTGGTTTTGTGGAACTGCTTTAGTGCATGTTGCAGATACATGTAGTTAACTTTCTTTATTTAAAACTGATGTGAATCATTCAGGACATTTTCATGATATGTTCAAACTTTTGATCAGGTCTGGTTCATTAAGTTTTCTTTGCCTCAAAGCTTGAGACGTGCTCTACTTTGTTGTATGTTGTTGTGGTACTCTAAGCATTATATTCCATGCATTGTAGTATAGTTGTTAGATCACTAAAACCTGCAAAAAAGAACTTAGATGTGTTACTTTTTAACATTTGGTAGTAGTACTGAGCTGTTAGTTTTGTCTTTTTTATGCCAAATGTTTTTTTGAAAGAAAGAAGTGAAGATATGGTTCACTTCACAAGGGTGTCATGTCCGTTACGCTAGCATATTAATACTATCTGAGAAATATTAGCCTATAAAGGAGAAAACACCATAGCATCAACTAATAATTTGTTCTGTTTTGGTATGGAGGGTAGTATTAACTAAAATGTATCATAAATTGTAGCTAGCTGGTGCAGAAGCAAGTTTGCTTTATTTTTTATATCTTGTGTAAACATTGAAAAACCAACCCTTCTAAAATTACAGAAATATATGAGATAGTACAGAATACCAGTTATGATGTGTGTCCCTATCTTTCAACCTTACTATATGAACAATAAAATATCTGCCATATCTCGTAATAAAACAAATATGTCCGCTCGCAAAAAGTGGACAAAACTGTCATGTCCGTTACGCTCAATGCGTCATGTCCGTTACGCTACATTCTGAGCTATAAAAAAAGAATGCAATGTAAAACTGATCTCAAACATGAATTTATGATTACAGCATGACTTTAAGTTTTAATTAATACCCAAACCAGGTTCATTCTATCCCAAAACTCACAGGAATTTTCATAATAAAAAGTAGGTTAAAAAGCCTTGTCCATTTTGTGTCATGTCCGTTACGCTCACAACGAGTGCATTTTCTCCACAACCGTTCAATAAAATGATGTGAAATTTCATGAGTATATCCCTGATAGTCAAATGTGTCTGATAAACTCAATAAAAATTGTTTGGAGACTGCCAATTCTATTGTGTGATGTTTTGAATTACAAAAAACTGTCTGAATGTCATGTCCGTTACGCTGGAATTGACCTTATGCGACTTCGAGTTATGCAAAGTGAACTGTCTTATGAAATGTTTTATGTTATACAATCCAACCTTAATGACAAGTTGATCTGAAAAAAAGAAGAAAAATCAGAGAAGCAGATTAGTGAAAGTTTTAACAAAATTGGACAAGCACTAAGAAAGTTATGAAATTTTGAAAGTTGTAATCACCATACATATGGGAATTTCATATTGGCTGAATAGGTAATGTCACTTTGATGTACATGTAGTTGCAGACAACTCCCCATTTGCTCCAACACATAAAATCACTAAAATGTCATTATTCTCAAAATATATCACTCAGTAGGATCTTTTTCTTTCATGAGGACCTATAACAATAAGCTGTCTACAATATATTTGGAGTACCACTCCAAATTTCCACACCACAAAATATTCCACGTTGACAGTATGTCATGATTAACTCATGGATGTTTGATTCAAACATCCATAACTTTCTTATTTCTTGACCAGTTTCTTTCAAACTTTCACCATCCTGTTTTCCTCGTATTTCTGCTTTCACACAAATCACCTTATCACCAAAGTTGGATTGACATTTCTTCATAACAGCATGTGCCAGGTTGTGATGAACTCTTGTATTTTTTCTGTTGTGCATCATGCTCTCAAATCATGGTTATACATGTATTCCAAGAATTAAAATTTATGTGATATCATCATGCATGAATCATTCCCTTTTCAAACAGCATCGCGTGGCAACGATTATGGACTCAGACCGGATCCTAGTCCTGGCAGAGGGTGTAATTGAGGAGTATGGAACACCCGAGGCTCTACTAGCCAAGGAAAATGGAATCTTTGCTTCCCTGGTCCATAGTGGGAAATGAGCTTTCCTATACTTCCCCTGAGGAAAATGGAAGCATTAACAAAATCACGATGCCAGTTTAAGGATTGCATCATAGTAGTAATTAATCATCTACGGTATCATTTCAAGTCATCTTATTGTAAAAATATAATCTCAAGATCGCATTGGATAAGTCTTAAGCTCTGAATTCTTGACAAATTTTCATAATTTTATTACACTGATCCTTGCTCAAGCGAGAGTACATATTGGCAATCTCTAAAATATGTGGGGACAATTTTATTTTTTTAATTAACGGAATAAACATGTTTTTGTTGATCCTGGTCAGTGGAAAATCTTTTCCATATCTTCTGAAAACAGACGAGAATTATGTTTTGTTGTATGTTTTGATATCAATGAATGAGGTTTCATGTGGATTATGTAAAGGAAAATTTTGATGTGACTTGGATATGCTGCCGCAAATTTATGGAGAACATTTGTACATTGATTAATCTCAAACAGAATTTCTGTTTTCTGTCCATTTCCATTGAAAAGTAACTTTTTTGAGCTACCTTCAATATCAGAAAGATAGCCCTTTTAAGAAGAGAAGTCTAACAACTGATTAATGTTAATAAATAGTTTGGAAAACAAGTTCGCTTTCTGCACTACTGTAAAAGTGGAAATTTTCACGCAATTAATTTTTCACGCTCAGCTGAGTAAAGTGAATTTCACGTGTTTTTAATTTCCCCGACGCAGTAGGCTCATGGGCAAAAGAATACATAAACAAACTGGTATTCTTGAGTTTTTATATTCGCGCACATTTCATGCTGCGCAAAATGCGCGAAAATTTCCATTCTTCACAAAAGAAGGCTCCAGTAGGAATGGTAATAATTATAATACAGCGACCACCTGTATAGAAAGACCATCTGTATAGAAAGACCACCTGTCTATAAAGACCATAATTTGTTTTTCCCTTGAAAAGTGTTTCTCACTGAAACATGTATTAAAAGAACCTGTCCATAAATACCACCTGCTCATAAAGACCACTTTTCTTGTCTCCTTGAGAGTTCTTTATAGACAGGTAGTAATAATAGTGATGGTAATGATAATAATAATCATACCTTGGAAATGGGCTTATAGTTATACAAAACTTATTGCCCCTCTGCAACCATGAAGATGAATAATGTTCTATGTGGAAGGCTCTGTGCTTCTGTTGAAGAACATGGACAGTTAACAAATTCTGTGGGGTCAAATTTGTCCTGTCTCGAGGTTTGACTGGAACATGTTTTGTGATGAGCTCCCTACTACATGTATATGAGATGGTAGATTATTCCATGCTGATATCACTCTTTGTGAAAAAAGGTATTGCCTTAACTTTGAATTTACATTAATATCTGCCAGATGAAAAGTAATGATAATAATGGTAATCAGTGATGATATTTGCAAATATGAATATTTTGATTGTAACTACAGTACATTAAAATGTTTGTAAATGTTTTTTGTTCGTGCTGTAGAGTATAGATACATATATCCCACAGAAATAGTTCAAAAAAGCTCAGTTGTGCCTGTGAAAACAAATAATGAAATATACCTTGATGAACTTTGTACTTTGTATTATACTTTGTTAGGAATAATATCTGTAATTATGGTTGTGAAATGCAGATTAGTATACAATATATATTATTTTTGTATCAACTGATCTATGAATTTATATTTTGTCTTTGAATGATCTTGCATTGCTTTAAGGTACTAACATATTTCTGATAAACATGTCTTGGATCTCTTATGAAGACTGAATCCAATAAATGTTGGATTAAATGCCATTTAAAGTGCATTTTATTTGACCTTTGTGTATAAACCATTTAAGTTGGTTGATTTTTTTAAATTAGTTTCTACTGCATTTTAGCTTTTTGTTCCTTGTTAGTGAATATGTAATCATGTACAATAAGTGCTTTCATCTAGCCGATATATATATTACTAAAGGGTACGTTAGGTGGACACACAACAATGCGGTTTATTTCGTCATAATGGCGCCCCCTACATTAGGTGGACAGTTGAGCATAGAAATAAGACAAACTGTCCACCTAATGTAGCCTTTAGAGTTTTACATACATATATGGAATTTTTGCTGCATTATTGCATGAAAAAAGGTATAACCATGGACGTCCTTATGGACTCTGTGCAATTGAATATTCACTGCTTTAAACAACTGAACTAACTCACTGCTACTATATAAATAAGAGCACTTTTTAAAATACCAACAAATTGGAAAATACATTATATTTAGGCTTTCTGATGCAGATGTTTGTAATGATTATCAGAAGATGGAAAAATTTAATGATTTTTGCAACATGAGTTGACATGTCCATGTATAGGTACAGTTCGGTAGAGGAAATATTGCCACAGTGCTATATATACAAATTCTATTATATTAGACTGATTTTGGGTCATGGAATGTTGAGTGATTAATATTGATTTATTATGTGAGTCATGTGTAATTATAATCATGAATGATTATATTGATTTATCATGTGGAATAAATATACATCAAAGCCAATTTTGAGTACTAGCAGTGAAGCTTCGTTTCAAGGAAACTTATTTAACTAGATGAATTCTCGACTGCGCGAAGTCCAAATTTATGCCCTCCGCCCTTGCCAGATCAGAAATATATCGCACGTTCATGTTGATTTGTTTTAAATTAATTGAACCAGAATAACATGCCTTTAATTACATGTTACATGTAATTGACCTCACACCTTATAACCCAAGTCTGATCACTTTATTTCCTCCTAGTCATGGATATAACATACGTAAACCAGAATAAAAATCCTACAATTACATGTTAATCGACTTCTCTGACATTTGACCTTTAACCTGATCACTTTATCTCCTAGTCATGAATACAAAATAGTTGATATGGTGATAACACAGGTAAAAAAAAAAATTAATTTCACATACACCTGTATATTGACCTATGACCCGTCACCTTTGACCTACTACGTGAAAAAAAAATTTAATGGTGATACATACTGGTACCAAGTTTGAAGTTCGTACCTCAAATGGTTCTTGAGATATCGTGTTAACAAGGCTAACACCTGCAATTTCAGAAATTGACCTGTGACCTTTGACCTACATACCCCAAAATCAGATCCTCTTTTTATGGTAATACATGTACATACTAGCACTAAGTTCATACCTTAACCCTTTCAGGACAGGAATTAATTAAGGGCTAAATTGATTACATTTTGTTCTTCAAATTGGCAACAATATTTTTCTGTTAGTGCTACATGGTTCTAATAAGTTGTAATGTATTTAAATACAAATAGCAATTTTTGTCGAAGTTGAAAAAATTCATTAAATTCCTGGCATCAAACGCAATATGGTCATGCAACAGAAAGGGACATAGTTTGTGCAGAAATTTGTTTTTTCTACTCATGAATCTGGTATATTTTTTTAGAACTCTGAATCAAAAGTTACTGAACCAAACCACAAAATGTGGTCAATTGTCTCGAAAGGGTTAAATGGTTCTCGCGATAACTCAAGAACCATTTAACACCTGAATTTTCAGAAATTGGCCTTTGACCTACGTACCCCAAAATCTAATCAGATCGTCTTCCTATGGTGATACATAACTAGCACCAAGTTTGAAGTTCATACCTCATGTGGTTCTAAAGTTATCTACAAACATATATGGGGTAACAATTTTTATGCCTCCGCCCACCGAAGGTGGGTGCCGGAGGCATTATGTTTTCGGGTTGTCCGTCCGTCCGTCCGTCCCTCCGTCCCACTTCTCGTTACTGCGATATCTGAAGAATCATTTGAGGTAAGAACTTCAAACTTGGTACTAGTATGTATCCCCATAGAAAGAGGAACTGATTAGATTTTGGGGTAGGTAGGTCAGAGGTCACAGAGGTCAATTTACATGAAATTCTTGGTTTTTAGCACCGTTACCGCGATATCTCAAGAACTATCTGAGGTGAGAACTTCAAACTTGGTACCAGTATGCATCCCCATAGAAAGATGAACTGATTAGATTTTGGTGTAAGTAGGTCAAAGGTCAGAGGTCAATTTACATGAAATTACATGAAATTACTGGTTTTTAGCCTAGCTCGTTATCAAATATTTCTAGAACAGTTTGAGTCAGCAACTGAATTTAGGCGGAGGCATATAGGAGACGCAGTCGCATTCATCTTGTGTTTAATTATGTAATGTGGATCATTAACCCTAATCAAGAGTATCTTTACCAGTAATGAAAACTTGTTGGATATCACATTCAATCAAAAACACAATGCATATGTTCACATGTGCAGGAACCACAAGTTCTAGTGTTCACGAAACTTTCTTTAATCTCTATTTGGCCATTATACATTTTCTACCAAAATTGAGAGATAGCATTTATACCTGGGTCAAACAACCAAACTGACCCCACACATTTTTGGGAGATGACATTTTTTGTTTGATATCTTGTCTGTCTAGGATCTGCCTTCTTGGTGTACATTGTAACTAAGGTGAATTTGATTTGATTCTGTGTGTCTGTGTCTGTGTGTGTGAATGCACAAGTGTTTTTACCAATTGAAATTTGTTTACAATAGGATTCATGGATCATAGCGGAGTGATAAGAATTAACCCAACAGATGTATCATTTTTCAGACTTGATGCATATGTACTCTGTGATTACTGCAACAGGCAGCTTTTATATTTTGCAGCGTCAATATGTTCTAAAATTCACAACTTTTAATTTTCTTACTCCTTCAGTTTGGGTGGAAGTTGCTATTTTTTCCTTTTCTTTGTATAAAGTGAACACTTAAAACAGGATTTCCCACGACTGGAATTTTGATATTTACAGATTTCAATTACATGTATTTAAAACTCTAAGCATACCATGATACAAATAATCAAAATACAAGCCTACACACATTTATTTCGTGTACACTGACTGTATCATCTTTATTATGGAAGGAATGCAATGTCACATGTGGTAATAAATCAGATCTTCAATTATTGTGTGACGGAGTACATCAACAATGTACAGGTTCTATCAAACATGCTCCACCAACAATCATTCCACAGTCCATTTCCAACACTTGCCAGCATCCTGATTGCTGCTCTGTCTTTATATTTAACCCTAAGCCAATCCTAAACCAGACAAATGGGGTGTTGCAACAAAGTTGCGATTGATCTGTACTGACCAATCAAAATCATTGTTGCAAGCGCATCTTCTTGAATGGGCAGACCCTGAACCATTCAGAATGGTTGTTCTAATTAGCTTTAAAATTTGCAATTGATTGCAACTTTCTTGCAACCCTTTGCCTATATCTCTGATGAAATGATGTCAGATCACCAATATACAACACAGTCTCTCATAAAAGCTATTCTCCAATATGATGAAGTTACATTGTTGCCAAGTTCATTTTATCATGAGTAGTGTTCTTTCTGACACACAATTGTAACAAATAGATAACAAGACCTCATATATATATATATATATTCCACTTAATGAGGACCCTATAATTGCTTAGAAAGAAGGGAATCATTTAGGGCAAGGAGGTTCAAACCGATGGAGTCACAACAGACAGCTTCCCTTTGAAGCGAGTTTTGATGCCGCCACAACAAAGATGACAAATATGCGCTCTCTGAAAACATTCTTCCAAACAAGGAAACAAATAGAATTCCATTTTATTGCATAACCATGGTTAAGTACAATGGAGGATATTCTGTTATAATAATAATTAGTTTTGCAGACCCAAATGTAACTTTAAAAAAGTGTACATGAATGATATAAAAGGTTCAAGCGAACATATTTAGTGCAAAAAATACCAGATTTGCGATGACAATTTCTTGACTGGCCGCATTTGCCCACTACTTTGGTTTGCTATATTTCCTAGAGCCATCTTTCACGATGGTAATATATGAAATTTAATAATCGGAATTACGCAGAAAGGTGTTAAAATTGCCCTTAAAGAGGCATACATCTGCGACACTTTTAAGGCTATATCTCAAAAAATTGTTCATCCTGAGGCAGGGGAATTTAAGCGTGAAATCGAAATTATTTACATTGAAACTGCACATTCACTTTTTGTGTTTGTCCATTTATGAATTTAACTGCGCATCGTAAACATTCAAATGTCGAAACATCTCTAAATCTTTCCTGTTTACTTTGGCGGCATCAGACATTGACATCAAAGAATCAAGGCAGTTTATTAATACAATTGTCCTTTATAGTCTGCCAGGTGTTTGCATTACTTATCATTAGTTGAGACTCCATCTGTTTGAATCTCCTTGGTTAGGGGTACTGCATTTAATCAAGTGTACAAGAGAGCACCATTATTGATGTAACAGTGGGTCATTCTAATATTCTCTTGAGAGTCTCTCCTGGCTTAAAATGGCAATGTAAAAGTTTCCCACCACAGGTGGGATATGATACACAATATACATGTCTGTTGGTAGCACTGTGGTATAATAGTGGTTAATTCACTTGACTCAAAAGGTTGATGGTTTGTATTATCACTGCACAGTGTGTATGTCCTTAGACAATATATTTTTCTACATTTGTCTCTCTCCATCCAAGTGTTTAAAGGATACTTGGCAGGACTTATTCCTTGAAATGCATTATGCTCTGATACAGGCTGCTAGAGCTAAAGCAAGGTAACAATATCCCAACTCTTTGGGAACCGCAGCATCGGGATTTTATATCAAAGTATGATATGCGCTGTAAAAAACAGTTTGATATTGTCTGTTTCCAGGTCAACAGGATGTGATCATCCGACCTTTGTGTCACCTGGGACTTCATGAACCTTCCTCTTTGGAACTGGTTGAGCCTTTGGACTTTCTATGCTTCGTCTCTCCAGACATCGCTGCTTCTATCTCTGCAGCATAGGTCTCTCGTATAATTTTGAATGCTTGTTTGGTGGCAAAGGCAATCCCTGTGACTGGATCAACGTACCTTGCAGGGTACCTTGTTATGGGGCACAGCTGTTTAGGGGGAGCCCTCTTCCGACCACGGGGAAAACTGTCCTTGAACATTTGTGGATCGCTGTATGTTATAAAGTTCCTACAGCACTTTTCCCCAGTCTTTGTCTTTCCTCTTGTGACTGGATGTGTTGACCTGCTGAAATTACAGAGAACAGGATGTACCTAAGATTCCATTTTGCTGCAACTAAAAAATTACTGCAGCAAAGCGCAATCTCATGAATGCATACTTGATCAAAATATCTGTCAAAATTACTTATGTTTAAAATTTTGTTTCAAACTTATTATGCCAAGGTTAAATATCAAGATTTTTCAAAATTATGTTACTTTGCATTTTATGTTGAATTTACTTTATGTACATGTATGCCTACAATTACACTTATACCTCACAATAGCGCCAGGAGTGTCAAATTTGACAGACATGGCACGGTATAAAGTTTACAAATCAATTCTTCAAATCTACATTTACTTAGGTACAATGTTCTCATGAAAAAAAAAAACATCTGAGGAAAGATCTCTTTGAATGGAGAGTATAATTGTACACATACATGCATCCTTAGCAATATGGCAGTTGAAAGCAGTAATAACAAACACAAACATTTCATCTTCATTTATTCAGTGAATAAATGTGAAATATGAACCTTTATAGTTCACATGGAGATCTCCACAATACTTAAGAGTTGTAAATGACATGTCATTTGCAGAATAAATAGAGAAATGGAGTGAAATTACATACCCTGATAGTGTGTGTTCCTCTTTGTCTACATTGACATCTTCTAGTTCCTGTATCTTAGGTTCATCTGGCATTGTTGTAGAATGAAAGCGAATGAATGGTCCTGTGAAACCCTTCTTGAATACCTTGGTCTTTTTCTTCTGTTCCTCTAACTGTTGAAATAGGTCTGCAAAACAAATAAAGAGTATAAATGCAAATTTAAAGCTTCCACATCTGCTTTTACAATCTACTTTCACCATCCATTATCACCACATATTTCTAGGATTCTTTTATGTCTTTGCAAGTAACTTACAAGATTTTTTTTTCTATTGAAATGGACTGTAAACTCCTAGCTTCCATATTCAGAATGCCACATCTATTGAATCATTTAAAATCCTCCTAAAAACCCATCTTTTTAAGCAGTTGTAATTTTATGGAGGCGCATACATGTAGTTACTGTTTTGCTTTTATGTTATCGTGTTTACTAGTTTACTTACTTAGACAGACAACCAGTGCGCTTAGAAACGCCCGTATAAAGCGCCATATAAATGCAATTATTATTATTATTATTATTATTTATATGAAGATAAAACATCTGAATTTAGTATCCAATTTATCATACAAAACATCATTATGAAACATTTGTGGACATTTTTAATTGAAACAATGATAAGGCATTATATTTTGCACAGAATAACTGACAAGATTTTCTTCTTTTTAACAAAAGAATACTCAATCTTGTAGTACGGAAAATCTTATTTAGTTTTCAACATGATATAGCAAATGTTTTTGAGTTGTCTTATGTCTGAGTAATTCAAATAATGTAGCACTTCAGGGGCAAGGTGGTCATTGACTCAGAGGAACAGAATATATTCACATACAAACAAAAATCTTCAATGGCTGACCACTTCTTTTGAACACATAACTGGACAATAAGAAAGATATTTGCATGTATAATTGTGTAACAGAACCCCAACATCAACAGCACACATGAGGAATACCTGACAGATCATTACAATTTTTGGTTTTAATAGAATCTCATGGGACTTACAGAGAGAGTGCAGGTTCTTCTTCTCTGTGATCTTAGCCTCGGCAAGCAGCTCCTCTTGAGTGAGTCTTCTCATTTCAGGGACTTTCTTTTTAGTCTTCTGCTGCTTGGAGATCTGGGCCTTGGTTTCACGCTCCTTGATCCTCAGCTCAAACTCGTTCACACGCTGTATGGTGGAGCGTCTACTGGACTTCCGAACTGACAAACAGAAGATAAAACACGACAGATTTTTTAGGTAAAATATTTTTTAAAACAATAAAAAATAATGCTCTTGGAAGTTTTTTTTTTAAATCACGAACACTGAAACCCTGACGGATAATAGGACGGACATAAAATAAATATTTCAAAAACAAATAGTCAAGAATTCAATTACTTCTACTTCAATGTATTACAAAAGAGGAGAAATTAGATATTATGGTACTTGATACCTTTTAAAGTATATACATGTAATGTTGTCATGACTCTAGAAAAGTTAACATACATCTTTAATATAAATAAATTTATTTCAGAACAAAATAAACCACTACATAATGAATATTCTCTGGGGGTGTTAACCTTTACAGTAAGCAACCAAGTCAGTTTCATTTTCATAATAGGCTTTTAAATGGGTTTTCTTCCAGGTTAACTCTGGCTTGGTCTGAACAGTGTATAAATATGCAAAAATATGAAATGACACACACCAGAACAAGGCTTTCATAAAAATCAACTTATTTTTAGGTTTGTACATGTATTTCCCTTTTAATGACACACACCTGACCCTGAATCATCCCTGGAATGCTCTCTCCTCTTTTTAACGCTTGGTGTAGCACGTTTCTCTTTCTTTTCTTTGGGCATGTGGCTTGTTGTGGGAGATTTCTTAACAGCAGGTTTCTTGGGAGGTTCCTGTTAGAAAAGAGAAAATATAGTGAGACATTAGACACAAATACAGAGATTGCAAAATAAAGATATAGATGCATACAAGAAAAGACAGAAAGAGAGAGAGAAAGAAAGATTTTAAATGAAGAAAGGGACAAATCAATAAAGTTGGGCAGGGAACAGTGTTTAAAAGATCAACATAGCACAAAAATAAATAGCATCATCTACTTTTTATTTTTACAGGCAGATATATAAAGTCAGCATTAAACTCTCTGCAAGGTTTCCTTGTATGTTTCATCAAAAATCTTTTCTCTATTGAATTGTATTCATTGGATACTTTTAAAAATCTCTTTGTAACCAAATTTGGTTTTATTTACATATTTCTCTTCAACTTAAGTAAAAATTAATTTACAGTACACACACATCTAACATAAGTAACAAGATGGAATGTACATCAGATTACGTCAACATTGCACTAGCAAAATTGATAACAAGTTCGTCAGAGTATGACCTTCATAAGAAGGACACTAGGGCCTGTTTTTTTAAACCAATGACAATACAGTCATAACTTTGTCCGCCAACTAGGGAGATGTCTCTGATCTTCCTAAACCATTTCACGAAGAGCTTACTAGCCAGACACCTCATGATCCAATATTGAAAGCGATCATCCTGCCCCCCCAGGAAAAAATTTCTGCGTACAGCCTTGATTGTTTCGTCTTCGCTTTTAGTGTTTTTTCTTCATCTTTGGTAAGCAGGCTACCACAGCACTAGAGGGCACTCTCTGTGTGGGCATTCCAGTGCCGTATATAGATAGAGTCTGGCCAACTCGGTTTCAATTGGGTAGCAACATGGCGTATATTCCTTTGTTGCAAGCTTACATAACAAAGGAATATACGCCATGTTGCTACCCAATTGAAACCGAGTTGGCCAGACTCTATCTATATACGGCACTGGGGCATTCACATTGCATAGGCATTTTTGTTCACCAGGCCTACATAACTAATGCTCATTGTGTACAAATGGCAAGGTGATGAAAATCTGATATTTTTAACATGAAATGGAGTTGTTACAAAAATATTTGCCTTGTATAGTTTCCATGATAGATCCAGCTTTCTACAAATAGTTTATTCAGCTTGTTTGACCCATAAATTTATTTTTTATTGAATTTAGCGTAACTGGTTTGCATAAGTTTTGTCTGCATTTTTTCCTTTAAAGATCACATTTTTGTGATTTTGTCTATGATAGTACCAGATAGCACCCATCTATGTTTTCCGGAAAATACAGATCCTAATTGACTTGTAGCAATTTAGCCTATAGCTATCAGACTCCACCCAAGTTTTTAAGATACACTTGAAATGACCATTTCCTTTCCAAATTTTGTCCCTTTCTTATTTGCTCTGCCCTCAAATCTGTGCATATGGGACTATTTTCTGCGTAAAACAATTCTTAAATCGGGTGTGACATGTATAATGTTCAAAATGAGTAAAATCTGAATACACCAAATGTCCCGTACAGCCTTGATTATGTTGAGCTTGCTAGCTGATTACACTTGGCAGAAAAAAGTCAATGTAAAAAGAAGCTACATTCAGCACACATTTTTGGTCTGTTTTCTTTTGAAATAATATTATTCTGTTCATTTTCATAATGGATATGTTTGTGGAGTATGATGTACAATATAAATGTAAACGAAGAAGCTTGACTGGGGAGGAATTTTTTAATTTGTAAACAAATCTTTCGGCATATTACTCCCAGTGTTAAAGATCGTATGCTCGATCTGTAATGAAAAACACAAGTCAGAAAAAATTGGAACCAGCGGGATTCGAACCTGTCATCTACTGCTTGCCGGGCAGCGACTTAACCACCAGGCTATTCTGGTTCACGGCCAAGTCACGACGAACTAGAATCAAATACCCAAGATCCTCTTCTTTCTGACTCATTAATATTCAAACGGTCCGCCGTGGACAATGGTTAGTAAACGAAGAAGCTTGACTGGGGAGGAATTTTTTAATTTGTAAACAAATCTTTCGGCATATTACTCCCAGTGTTAAAGATCGTATGCTCGATCTGTAATGAAAAACACAAGTCAGAAAAAATTGGAACCAGCGGGATTCGAACCTGTCATCTACTGCTTGCCGGGCAGCGACTTAACCACCAGGCTATTCTGGTTCACGGCCAAGTCACGACGAACTAGAATCAAATACCCAAGATCCTCTTCTTTCTGACTCATTAATATTCAAACGGTCCGCCGTGGACAATGGTTAGTAAACGAAGAAGCTTGACTGGGGAGGAATTTTTAAATTTGTAAACAAATCTTTCGGCATATTACTCCCAGTGTTAAAGATCGTATGCTCGATCTGTAATGAAAAACACAAGTCAGAAAAAATTGGAACCAGCGGGATTCGAACCTGTCATCTACTGCTTGCCGGGCAGCGACTTAACCACCAGGCTATTCTGGTTCACGGCCAAGTCACGACGAACTTTCGGCATATTACTCCCAGTGTTAAAGATCGTATGCTCGATCTGTTACAGATCGAGCATACGATCTTTAACACTGGGAGTAATATGCCGAAAGATTTGTTTACAAATTAAAAAAATATAAATGTAATTTGGGAGCAAATTGTGAAAGATGAAATTTTATGATGGCGTGCCTATCTCTGGTCTTCTTTATGTTCATGATTTTGATGTACTATTAAATATTCCCTTTGTATTGTAATGACCTAAATAAAAAAAAATTATATTTTCTATTGTTTTCCATTAAAATGTGGAAATGCACATGTTGATTCACTACAGTTCTGTAGAGACAAGCCGTCAATGGAAGCATTGCTGATTTTCATATAGTATTATATGAACATGGATCAATTCCAGATTAATTGAAATGCATATAAAAACAGTTTAGAATGATTTGTAAAAGTGTGTAGCATCGACTAAGATATGACTGGTTTGGAGGCATCCTTGTCTCGCTAGTTGTTGTGGATCTTAGCTAAGACGGCTTTGCGAAACACGTAACCGACAACTAGCGAAATAGCGCTGATTTAGTCAAGAAGTTAGACAATTTTGAGAAACAGGCCCCAGGATTCTAACCTTGTATGATTTAGTGACCACTCTACGTTTCCTCTTTGGTCCCTCATCATCGCTGTCACTGATTGGTTCATCATCCTCTGGTGCATCAATGTCACTGTCTGATGATGAGTCAGCATCACTCTCCTCACTGGAATACTCTTCATCTCCAGATTCCTGCAGAAATCAGACAGAAAATCTAATCCTCCAGTATTCAGGCATGGAAAAGTTAGATCAAAGGTTAGATAGATCATGACGCCTCTATACTACTCTGCTGGCCACAAAGATTTGTGAAGAAAAAATGGTGCATACAGGAATAAAAATAACAATCAAACAATCAATGTATCCAAGCACCTTGGAACCTAATTCTAAAGAGCTCTGATATAACAACCCCTCTTCTAACAACCTCATCTTGATGGTCCCATATCTTTATATAGTAAATAGTGCATGTATAATACGCACTGTGATTGGTTAGATTCGCATCACGTGACCTATAACTTTGATTTTTGCACAGGGAATCCTGTGTTAAATGAACAGATCTAGGGGTCTATTTACTTTAACAATTAGTGCATGTTCTATTTATGCACCATTACTGGACTATATAAATTCCAAATGCTAAATTATCCCCCGTGCAGGTCTATTTCACCTCTGCCTGCGGCCTCGATGAAACAAAACTGTGCTTGGGATAATTTAGTATTTGTTGTGCATATCTATTTACCGGTATATAATTTTTTTTGTTTTTCACCTCTGCTTCAACAGAACACCTCAACCAGGAAATTTTCATGATTTCAACTTTCAAGCTCTTCATCATAACAAAGTTCCACTATACAAGAACAAAATAGAGTGGTTTGCTAAATTTATTTTTCATTTACTTCAGCTCCCTCTTTTCAGGCAAATGTAAATTCACTAGCACATTACAAAAATACAAATCCATCTCACCTCCTGGAATCCTCCATAGGTGGTTTTGTAGAATTCATCCTCCTGTTCTTCTGCTAGGAGTCTGTGCATCTTGCTGCCAGCATTGGCCCTCTTTTCTCTTGATTGGACGAGTGACATGGTTGATAATCAAATGCTTCGCTGCAATTGAACAAGTAGTACATTTAAAGAAATGGAAAAAAGGGGGAAACAGATTCAATGTTTTTATCATCTATTTTATATATGTATATTTCTATCAAATAATCCTACACGTGGGTGTTGTAAAGGATCAATTTAATGCAAAAATTGATGCAAGCATTTTTGATCGATCCCCCAGTAAAAAGGTAATATTCTGACATATTTTTAGTGTCTCTTACTTAATGTAGAAGTACCGGCACATATCGGTAATTCTGGTAAAAACTATTCATTTTCTTGTTGTGTACACTCCTAATGTAATGGCAATCTTACGATGAGGGATATAATATTTTGAGTTTCACTCTTTTGATCTGGTGGTATTTTGGCTTGATTATTATTTACAGCAATTAAGTTGGAGCTGCATAGTTTCAAGTGGGGCTGAGTGGTTCAGACATAAGAGTGGCCCTAGCCTTAGCCCAGGAGCTGCCCCGCCGCAGACAGTGTCAATGACAATGGCAATGGCCAAAGCCAAAGTCGTTATTATGCCCAGCCGCCAATAAATCCGCCTGAACAAGTGAATAATTAGTCAAGTTTCTTGGTTTTAATTGTTGAAATAACGGAATACAGCCAATCCACAGGTCCCCTAAAAGCGCGCTATTTCATTTCCAGTTCTGCCTGACTATGAATACATAATGAGCAAGAACAGCCAGGAACATCTCATTTGCAAACTATTGAATAGACTACTTATCATTCACCAATTGTCATGAGTTATAGATCAAATAAAAGAAGAGGGATCAGAGATTTGTGACATGCTTTTATTGTGTTCAAAATAAAAGACGAAATCGGTAAAAAATGGTGTTCCTTTTATGACAAAAAATGGAAATGAAATGAAATATAAATCTGGCCAAAACTACCATAGTTTTATTGTGAGCCAGGGCAAATTTGACATGAGCGTAAAGGGCATTTTCTGTACTTTCCGAAGATTGAAATAACATTAATGTGCACTCCATGACAGGGTCAGGATCCAGCAATATGTAACCAATGTACACACTTTGTCTTTAAATGAGTCAATTCCAGCATTCCGATTGGTTACCACCACGCAAGATGTTTTCTCACAGCCAGGCAACAGCTATGCGCATGTTTGCGCAAGGATGAAGCAACAGGTTGCGCATTGTTTCACTCAACGTGCACTTGGTTACAGATGGCTCGCTTGCCAATCACAGGGCTAAGATTCTATGGTCTTGACCATGGTCTTGACAACAGATAATCTGCGGCTGAATATTGCTGGATCCTGACTCTGTCATAAATTTATTGATGTTTTGAATGTAACGATGAAAAAGATGAGATTCCAGCGCTTCCATACATGTGTCTTGATGGCGGCTTATATACTTTTTATAATGTCTTTTAACAACTTGAAATCTTGTGAAAAAAAGGCTTTTGTATGACTATTTCATCAGTTATTTTAAACAACTTATTTCTAAAATTCTGACTGAAACACAATATCCCTGTGTTGGTAAACTATTCATTTATTTTTGCAGAAAGTCTAATGAGCACAGCATTAATATTTATTGAAGATCATAACTTTAAAGATGACCATGCGATACAGCTGACTGGGTGCAGGGAGAGAGTCCATTTCGGGCACTGGAAATAAAATGCGTGATTTTTGCTCATTTGCATACGACCTGCGGTCTGACTGAATAAACGCTATCGTTATCAATTCATAACTGAAAAAATTATCAGCAAGAAAGAGCAGGATTCGAACCCGGGACCTTAAACGCGAGTGCAGTGTAGAAAGAGAATACTCCGACAGTTTGACCAGACGCCTTTACCACTAGACCACGAGCAATTGACAGCGAACCTGATCTTGCTGCACTATATACATGTACCTCCGCTCCATACAAATCCTATCTAGGCCTATACCTCCGTTCTGCTGTTTTTTTGATATCCTAGCCCTAGGTAGGATTCTTGCCAATTTGAGGATATCTGGGCATAATATTAGCTATATAAATAGCCAGGAATAAAATAAAATAAAGCTTTAGAGGAATATTATTATTAAATAAATTCTTGTTCATTTTCCTGTCAAAACCTTAGGTGCGCAGACATAGGGCTCCCCATCATGTATATTTTTTCATTTTGGGTGGCTGTCGCAAAAGTCAAAAAAAGCAAAACTAGGACATGTATTTGTAGGAGTATGATCACTTCACCTAATACCGGCCAGTCATAATACCGACCATTAAGCGTATCATGGCATCTAGCGCGCGTCTTGCAAATCAACCCATGGGTAGCCAGGATTAGCTTCGTGAATGTAAAAAAAAAAAAAAAAATGGCTATATGCCTTCTACATCACGAAGCCAGGCGTTATTACCCAGCAATCAGATTCCGCACGGGGTAGTACGACATGAAAAATGCCCTGAAATCACACTTTTCTGATAATTTCCGCGACCCACAGGCCCTTCCCCACAGCGTTTCCTCATAGGGAAACGTTTGGAATAACAATTTTTTTTTGATAACAATTTTTTTTTGATTGAGTATAATTTTGGAAATATATCCATAAAAAGATGATAAAAATTTCAGAAAACTCACCAGCGTTTGCGTATCCATGCCTCCGAGGTCATGCAGATCAAAATGGCGGCACGATCGCCGTAATCGAAATCATGAAAACTATTAGGCGCCGTTTGTAAATTTATTATTTAGCTCAATTATTTACATATAATTCACTATTTAGCTCTTTTCTACGATTATTATACGATAAAATGACATAAAGGATACAATGTTTTATAAATAATGAATTTTGCAATTTCCATAATATTTGATATATAATGAATTTGTGAAATCATTATTTATAAATAATGGAAACTGCAAAATTCATTATTTATATATGATGAATATTGTAAAATCATTATTTAAAAAAAATGGAAATTGCAAAATTCATTATTTATAAAACATTGTATCCTTTATGTCATTTTATCGTATAATAATCGTAGAAAAGAGCTAAATAGTGAATTATATGTAAATAATTGAGCTAAATAATAAATTTACAAACGGCGCCTAATAGTTTTCATGATTTCGATTACGGCGATCGTGCCGCCATTTTGATCTGCATGACCTCGGAGGCATGGATACGCAAACGCTGGTGAGTTTTCTGAAATTTTTATCATCTTTTTATGGATATATTTCCAAAATTATACTCAATCAAAAAAAAATTGTTATTCCAAACGTTTCCCTATGAGGAAACGCTGTGGGGAAGGGCCTGTGGGTCGCGGAAATTATCAGAAAAGTGTGATTTCAGGGCATTTTTCATGTCGTACTACCCCGTGCGGAATCTGATTGCTGGGTAATAACGCCTGGCTTCGTGATGTAGAAGGCGTATAGCCATTTTTTTTTTTTTTTTACATTCACGAAGCTTATCCTGGCTACCCATGGGCATGATGGGACTACGCGTACATGTAGACATGGTAGAATGCCTAGCAACGTTGAGAATAGACAGAAATAACCGTCTGTTATGGGGAAATCTTTAATATTTCTGACATTTCTCAACCTTCCCCATAGACAGACGGTACGACCGTGTATCACCAACAAGGTGGACGATCAGCCGACCTGAGCCTTAGGTCGCGTTGCCGTTACGTATACTGCACGAGTATGCCACTGAATACATGCTACACACACAAACACACAGAGAACCACTTCCGGTTCCGTATATGATCGTCCACACACTATGCGATATGTGATCATTCAGTCTCTATGTACGGAGGTCTAGTGGAGCCAGACGAAGTCTCAGCGGAACAACCGACGGTACAGAGAGACTGAAGCTTTAGTTGTGGTCTAACAGTTACGTTGAGAACAGCCAAAATAGAGCAAGATGAGGAATAAAAACGTAATTATTATCAATTTTTTGTTAATTTTTCATATTTTCATTAAAATAATCTCTTTTCATAAATTGCCATTGACTATGTGCAGGGGTCGGTAATTAAAACGCACTTCTCCCTCTATTCTCTAATCTCTATGCGTAAAATGAGATGACTCTATTGCACCGTCATTTCTACGAGAACGCGCAAGTATTACTATTATCGCTCGTTAGTACCTGGATCTTGTTCCCCAGTATTTGGGTAATAGTCTGATGAATTTTCATTACGTTTCGTGAAGAATCTTTGCCGTGGTCGTTGGAAACATAGTTAAGCATGTTAAGAGGTCGGTATTAATACTAGTATGATGGGGAGCCCTATGTCTGCGCACCTAAGGTTTTGACCTGAAAATGAACAAGAATTTCTTTAATATTCCTCTAAAGCTTTATTTTATATTATTCCTGATATTCTAAAGAGTAAGTTTGACAAAAATCTCATCAAAATGAGAGCAAGAACAATGTCATTTTCACAAGAAACGGCAGGCGTGTCATTTCAACATTGAAAAAAACAATGGTGCCCATGTCTGCGCACTCATTCATTTTACACGCAGTTCGGGAGTTTTGACGTGAAAGACAACATTTTGACGCTTGTGAATAAAATGTCTGAAATAAGACCGTTTTTTATTATTTTGACTCATTTTTTTGCATGAATACCTATCCCAATGATAAATATGAAATGTTTGTGTTCGTTGCGTGTTTTGTTTTATTGGAATCGCGCAGTTACGCGTGCGCGCAGACATGGGCACTGCGCAGACTTGGGCACTCTAGCCATACTATTATTAGGTAAAGGCAGGCATCATACCGGTAGGAACTCTTCCGGCGATGCTACGTCCGTGCGCATTGACTCGCCACCGTTGTTAACTCGCCACTCACCTGTCACTTACTGTCAGAACTCGTCCTCTAAAAATTATCTGCATCGCTTCAGACTTTGTTGTGGCTACATTGAATAGGTCAAAATATATTCTTCTGCCGTTGGAAGTCTCTTGTAAGAGGGGGTGGTGTGATCTAAAAAAATAGAAGGGGGTGGCGGTTTAACGTAGAACCCTCTACAAGAAGGTGGCGAGTCTGCGTAGATCTGGCACATGTGTTGTGTGTATGTATGACGTGCCTGTGTGGTGTGCGCATGCGCGCAGTATTGGATTTGTAACTACAGGTAGAGATCGATGGGCGCGACTCAACAGCAGCCACCTATTGAGTCGCCATCCCGGAAGTACGTATATAGTGACGTCATTCTCTTTAAAATGGAGCATTTTCATGAATCATGCTTTTGAGATATTTTAGGGGATACATTGATGTTTTCATATTAAATCAAGATTTTGGCAAGAATAAAGTTTAATTTAGCAGTATGGTGGTGTGACCATATTTCGCGCATGACCTAAGTTCGCGCACAGGGCAATATCTAAAAAACTACAAAAGATTTCGAAAATCTGATAGCGCTATTAGATAGAGGAAGCTAAAATTACATATGGACTATATTTTCTTTTAAGTTGGGTGAGAAATTATGAAGATATTGACAAAATATCGGCAATTTTGCTACTTTTTGCGTCAGTTTCCGAAAAATATGAAGTTACCAACAACGGTCCAAAAATCCTCATTTTGATAGAAGATGTCATCAAAGTTGTAGGTAAAACGTGATACCAAATGATTGTATGATATTTTGTCTTACAAATGATGCAATTATCTTCCCTTTGCTGGACCGCTACGTTGGGTAACTTAGATGTTAATTTACGTGCGCGAACTTAGGTCTCGTGGTTTTTATGCCCTTTTTTTTTTCTTCAGTGTTTTGCGATCCGACACTGGGTTTTGAGATCGCGATATTTCCGAAATTCTTCGTCGATTAATGTTCTTGTTGAATCAAGTTTTAGTCCAGAATTTTGCTTTCCGTTTGGTATAAAACTTTATAAATAAATTATTGTAGAATATGAGAAATCAAGTATCGAATATCACATTTCTAATAAAAATTTGAATGTGCGCGAAATATGGTCACCCCATCATATAAGTTAGGAAGTTTAAGGCCGTTGGGTGGCGACTCAATGCGCATGGACGTTAGGCCCTACCTCATTACTTTTAGTCATTCTGGCTTTCTGCCTTTTCTGGCACCGTGTTCATTATTTTAAAAAATGCCGCAGAAATACCCGTTATATCATGACATGTAACTACACTGACAAAAATACTTACCTTACTCGCCAGAAGAGATATCAAAATTCAATTTTCTTCAAAGAGAATTCGCGACTGGCCAAATTAAATTCACGAACCGTAGTACGTACACGTACGGTACCATTTTTTTTATGCATGATATCAGGCCACAGTTTTTTCCATAGGATAAAACAGTAGGCTTCGTGCAAGCCTCTTCGTTTCAATTATTAATAGACGACTATACACCTTTTTTATTACACACACATATTATCATTTCATCAAGATTTACAAACTAATAAAAGAGTTACGCACTCTGTGTCATGTAATTTTTTTCTATATTTCATTGGCAAACTGCTCTTTCAAGTTCAATGTCATAGCCAGCCAGGACCAAGTAAATGGGGGGGGGGGGGGGGGGGGGGCGGGGAGGGAGGGGGTGCATATCTTGTTGGCCGTCAGGTATGGGCTGCCAGACCAGTCGGTCATTTGAGATGACCCCAATGGATTATCTACAATCACGCTAGCGATGGCGTAAATCATCGAAATCAATGGATTTTGCCAACAAAATAACAACAATCGGCTGAAAGAGAGAAGAAATAATGAGGAAAAAATAAGAACTAATGGATCTGACTGACTCTCTTATTCACATTCGTCCGTCAAGGCGTCATAATTTTCTCCGTCTCATCATATTGGAATCTATCTATTTACTTTGATGATAAAAGGGTGGGGGCAGAGTGCAGTGGCGGATCCGGGGGGGGACAGCCGGCCCGTGCCCCCCCCCCCCCCCCCCCCCTTTGGAAGAGAAGTATGAATTTTGACCATAGATGATCCGCCATTTTCACGATTGTGCCCCCCTCCCCCTTTTAGAGTGAAGACTATTTTTTTTTATTATGGAGGGAAACTGGACCCCATAATCCCTTACTGAGCGATTTTTGAAGGTTTGGCGATTATTTTTTTTACCATAATGTATCTTGCTTCCAAAAGAAGCAGAACATCAGAAAAAATCAGAAAATCGGATAACTTCTGATTTCTGGACAAGTTAAGAATTTTTTCAGAACACGAAACACTATTGAAAACAATGAAAATCACTATGACACTAGACAATTTATTTTGTTAATATTGAACCTAATTAGACGCCGGAAGCCGGGGGGTGACAGAGTGGTCATTTAATTTCCTCCAACCATTCAAGCCCATCCCCTCCCCTCACAAGAAAAAAATGATTTCGCATTTTAACAATGTATAAATTGTTAGTGCTTTAAAATGCAAGCTTTCAGTATTTTCTGTCACCCTGTCGCTATGTACGATCCCTCGTTCCCTCTGACGTTTTAGCAAATTTGATAAAAAGATATAACGGCTCATAGCAAAATTGTTTTCAATTATTTGGAAGCAATACTGCCATGTATGTAACATGGGTAGGTGCAGGGAGAGGGGAGTTTTCCCTTCCCGCGCGAAGCGCAAAAGCTCTGAGGTTTTAGCAAATTTGAGAGAAGGATAACAGCTCGTAGCACCCTTTTTTTTGGGGGGGGGGGGCGGAAATTAAGTTAATTCGACGCCCGGACTGCTTTTCATTTATTTGGATGCAATACTGCACTGTTTGTAACACTAGTGGGTGCAGGGAGGGGGAGTTTCCCCCTTCCCGCTCTGACGCTTTAGCAAATTTAAGAGAAAGATAACGGCTCGTAGAACCTTTTTAAAGTAGATATTCAAAGAAAATCACAAATATGGCAATTAATGTATCACTAGAAACTGGGAAGCTTACAGATGGCAATCGTATAAGTTTTATGTCAACTGCGTATCTGATGATTATAAAAACAACACAAATAAAAGCTCTTCTCAGCATCTGGAATATCCGAGGATTCGCCAGAAATATAGCGATGTTTTGATGTCGTCACACTCGGGATCGATCCTGCTTAAGCAGACGACGTCCTATAATGAATGAACGTAATTGCAATGCAATTATTTATCAAATTATAAAGAGTTTGGTGTATTTAAACATGACCTTATTTCACACCAGTATAAAGGGAAAGTGAAACCAATTCTGATAGCTATAACCGTTTGATTGTAAATACACAGGAGAAGGGTCAATGATCAATGAAATAAACCCCACTTTCAAATTGAAAAGCCCTCCGAATAATAGCAGGATGGTATTCGTTCCCTCTTGAAACGCCGAACATGCCCCGGTGCAAGCAGCTGAAAATACAATGGCGTCTTATTTTGTTTACAAGTGACTGATTCCTTTATTTTTTTAACGCTGCATTTTTCATCAAAATAATACCATACACGAAGTTAAGAGTGAGGCAACAGACTAACATTAAGACTGACGCTAGTCAAGTAAGAGAAATAAGTGAAGAGGAGATGACAAAACAGGCACTGAAAAATGTGTAAGATGTTATGGGACATCGTCTGCTTAGACAGGACTGGCCCCTGGTGTGTCGTCACACATCTCAGCAGCGTTCGAGGAGCTCTTCAGCTGCTATATCGGGGGTTGTATTTTACCGTTTTATAATTGATAATAATCATTACTTCAAATGTTTCCAAGCGTTGAATTTGGATAACCTTGTTTAATTTATGCCATCTATGCAATAATAAGTATTAAGCCAATATTTAAAATCATTAAAGTTCTACTTTAAGCTTTTTTCTCTCACTTCCTCCCACTTTTTCGCTCTCGTTTTTTTTTTTTTTTTTTTAGTTGGCGTGGTTTATTTGGTGGGGGGGGGGGGGGGGGGCGACCGCCTTCACCCCACTCCTGGCTACACACCTGGCAACACCTACATTTTTTGCAATCTGTGATCCCGATCGAGATGGTAGCGTTGCCGATGGAACTTTGTTTGTTTGCCAAAGGTGTCAAACTTGGCTCATCAAAGTTTTTGCTTGCTGGTCGTCGTTTAGTTTGGCCAACGTTTAGTTTCAGCCAACGAGACCGACAGCCCAGAGAGACAGACAATGTAGTGGGAGGGGGCTGAACCCTATCATGGATATGAGTCTGACACTGACAGTCCATGACAGGGGCGGATGCAGGATGTAGTAAAAGGGGGGCACACAAATGCCCTCCAAAGTGGGGAGGGGGTATTTTATGGGGTCCAGTTTTCCTCCATAATTCTCCGACTAGCAGCAACAACAGCAAAAAGTTATCAGTTCAAAAGGGAGGAGGGGGCACAATGACGTATAATTTTGTTTCAAAAGGGGGC
The DNA here is from genome assembly GCA_025617745.1 of Heliocidaris erythrogramma. NCBI lineage: Eukaryota > Metazoa > Echinodermata > Echinoidea > Camarodonta > Echinometridae > Heliocidaris > Heliocidaris erythrogramma. The sequence goes on from CM046853.1 coordinate 41,312,830, forward strand.
ACAGGCTTGGATCCCCCCCCCCTCCCCTAAATCCGCCACTAGTCCAAGAGACTGTCACGTCAGTCTTGCGGGGGTTTGGGCCTTTTTCTCGGAGGGTTAATATACTGATATTGTAGACTTGTGGGCTCCCAAACTAATGGTGCTCGATCCGGTTTTATTTACATTCAAGGTAAGAGCCCGCGTATGCCTGTGGTTTGTAGTTCAAGAGAATGTAATTCCTATTCCAGGGGCGGATCCAGGATTTTGTAAAAGAGGGGGCACAGAGCCGGAAAAGTACGAAATTAAGGAGGCATTTTTTTGATTGTGTACTTATGAGGTATGCCAGATGGGTTTCAAAAAGGGGCCGCGGCCGATTCGGCTCCCAATAAATTTTACATCCTTCAATTCACAATGTAAAAACCTCAGTCTGATACGATCTATGATTTTTAGTCATCAACAATCAAAAGTGTCCAAAGTTTTTTTAACACCATACAAGCATCAGTGCATAGCAAATTGTACTGATATTTTTCCTGAGCCTTCAAAAAGAAGCTACACCAGCTGGATACGCCATTGCCCCCCCCCCCACACACACACACATAGTTGCCGTCACCATTTCAGGTTGTGTCTTTCCAGCACAAATCATCTGCATCAATACCCATATTTGCCTGAAGATTGAGCTGAAAATACTACCTTGCTAAACAGATCAAAATTTACATCAGGCACTGTGCCTGCTTATAAAAGGTTGGTTAATTCTCATGACATTTATAGTCAGTAGAAAACAGTATAAACATCTATCTACATGTGTCCAAAAATATTTAAGAACACCACCGCATAGGTACCTAGCTTATACTATTTATTTTTAAAAAAATCAATAATTTTCTTACAAAACTTCACCAGTCTAAAAATCACTGGTCTTGGTTAAACAACAAATCCATCCTATAATATACATTTGGTCTTTTCCAGAAGAACTTCTTTAATACTTGCTTACGGTAATTATAAAAAAACTGGGCACTGGAAAAGATAATGAAATTCATCCCCGATTTGGTTCAGAGTGCAATACTCACACAGTCGATCCCCTCTAGGTACATTTGCATACCTCCCAGTTACTATTGGAAGCTTATTTAATTATTCAAACATCTAAATCGACAAAAAATCTTCCTATCAACTGGGTTCAAATCAGCCACATAATTTTCAAATTCTATTTCGATAGACGGTACATTGCGAATTTGTGTTTACATCATTATGCCAATCTTGTTGACAGATATCACCTAACCTCTGTGACACGACATTTTTAAATACAGAAAATTCCATATCTCGTGCTTGACTATCCCACATATACGGAAACCCTAATCTATCAAATATAACCTTTAATCTTTCCAAGCCATGGCATAGTGTGAATACCACTTTGATGCAGTGAAAAATAAAAAAGAATACATAATACTAGCCAATTTACCCTGTGTCACATGAACTAACCTATACCAAAACATTAGCATACGACTCGCGACAACATATTCCAGTTTATATTTTCCCAATTCACCATAAACCATGCAATTAGGGGTCCCCCTATGAACACCAAGGAGACCTTTACAATATTTCAAATAAAAGGTTTCAGTCTGGGTTATTTTCTCAAATCTCCATATCTCACATCCATATAATAATACAGGCAATATCAGTTGATGAAATAATTGAAGTTGTAAATCAAGTGGGAGACATAAGGACTCTAATTTCATCTTCATCTTCATAGCATAGAAAGCCCTTAACGCTTGACAAACCTGTTTATCAATTAGCCCTTTTAAATACATTATTGTAATTAAAAGTTATTCCCAGATAGGTATAATCGTAACATACGCTTAACTCATCACTACCAAAAAATCTTTGGGACTTTCCTAACCTTACCACGTGAAAAAATTACAACTTTCGTCTTAGAAGTATTAACTGTTATATTAGGTGTCATAAACGACAATAATCAAACAAAGAGTTAAGAGCTTTTTGGAGCTCTTGAGGGCTCTCGCCTAACACAAGCTTATCATCAGCATACAAAAGAGCAAATAGATCAATATAACAATCCATTCCATCTTGACTAAAATAATGACCAACCTCAGAAGAGAGATTATCCAAACCTTTATAACTATTCTGCAGGAAATCTTTAAAATCATTAAAATACAAAGCAAAAAGAATAGGAGAAAGATTTTCCCCTTGCCTCACGCCGATATTGCTTCGAAAATAACATGATTTCCGGCCATTATGAAAAACACATGGACTTTTAGACGAATTGTATAGGTTAATAATTACAGACAATTACATTTTTTTTTTTTTTTTTTTTTTTGTAAAGAAAACTTTCTCTCAGGACAACAGTACGAAGGAAGTATAAGTTACTACATTGTAAAACAAAATTGTTGGATTATACAACTGGATATGTTTATCTCAATAAGATTTATGTTTGTTGTTTTTTGTTTTTTTCTCTGGAAATATGAATTTTTGTTTGTATGATGTATGGAAATTGATCATGTAAGAAAAAAAAAGGAAAAAAAAACACGCTTGGAGAATTAAGAGTATATGATTAAGGATATCAATTAATCCAGTTTTTTTTATGGAAATTTTTTCAATATTCAAGTAATATCAATTTCTTTTGAAGCCTTTTGTTAGACGAAAATTTATACTGTTTTAGAATATCATATTTGTAGTATGTGTTATATACGATGATTGTAATTTGCACCATGATTGTAATTTGTTTCAAGAGAGAAAAGAATAAAAAACTGATTATAATTTTTTTTAAATGTCTTTTTGTAGTCAACAAAGGCACAATACACCCTCTTATTATTACTCTTAAGTACCATTCTAAAATTGAATGCAATGTAAAAATGTGATCCATAGTAGAGTAACCTGACCTAAATCCTGCCTGTTCTTCACCCAAGAGGTTATTACCCTCAATAAATTTAAATACATGTTCATTTAAAATGGCTGTAAAAAGTTTTCCAACACAGCTTAATAATGTAATGCCCCGATAATTATCAGGAGATTCCGGAGAACCACTCCCTTTATATAAAGGTTTAATGATACCTATCACCCAATCTGAAGGGATTACACCTGTATCAAGAACAAGATTAAAAAGCTTGACTTTAAAAAGTCATTCAAAATCAAATCAATACCTGGAGCTTTATTGTTTTCAACTTCTTCCGATCTGCTTGACAACCTCATCCTCGGAGATTTCCCTATTTAAATCATCATTATTCAAATCTAATAAGTTACCCACATGAGGATTACCACCATTTGAATCACCTGAAAGCACTTTAGCCAGATCCTGAAAATGTTTAAGAAAATCATCTAAGGAGACTTTAACAGATGAGCTCTTTGCCTTACTTTTCACATTCAAAAACTTCCAATAATCTTAAAAGGACTTGTGGATTTTAAAGCACGGAGTTTTTTATGCAACTACTTATAATAATTGTTTCTCTTCCCACGAACAAACCGTCTATAATTATAAGCTTCCTTTCACAACCATTTCAGTCCTATGGACCTCATGCCTGCTAGTTCGAAATTTATCTTTGGCCTTAAAATATTCTTTTCTAGACAATTTACATGCAGAATTAAACCATGGTCCACCACTCTTACAAAAATTCGTATTCACCTGCGTGCTAGTAACGACGGTTTGGGAAAACATATTAGCTTTAGTGGCAGCATCAACATGCACCTCTTGTACAGATGTTGCAAACTTATCAATGCCAAATTGGGAGACTTCATTACCTTTTAGTGAATCTAAGAGATTCTGTAACTCACCTAAATCAAAACATTCTATAGAGCATCACTAAAATCTGACCGCTTGGAATTGTCCCATACAATCCTAGAAACAACTTGATGCTCAGTACAATTGGAAGAAACAGAATTAACACCAGACATGTTCGATTGGGGCTGAGGAAAGCTCTTTACATTCAATGTTAAAGTTACTGGGAAGTGTTTATCTGACAACATGTTTCTAATATCGAAAATATCCACACAAAAAATCTTGTAAACACAAAAACAACTCTGATGAAGCTAAAACATAATCAATGTCACTAGCATTACAAGTCAAAAGCCCCCGGCGATCCTCCCATTTATATACAAAGAGCAACCATTTTATGACCATTGTTATTCACGCATGCATTCTCATTATACCTTTTTGGACAGATTTCAAAATTTTCAAGATCATTTTTAGTACCAAGATTTTCACCTAAAAAGTCAAAATTAACAGTAGCATGAATTCCATCATTCAACGGAACGAAATCATCAAGGACCTGGGGCCCGTTTCACGAAACCGTCATAAGTCTAAGTTCGTGGACATCCCATAGAAACGCGTGTTGATTTTACAACACACGTTTCTGTGAATTGTCCAAGAAGTTAGACTTATGACGGTTTCGTGAAACGGGGCCCAGGATGGCAAAACGTGCAATATTATTATACGCACCCGGCCGATACCATACTACAAAAAAAAAATTCTGATGTAATTACACATGGTACTGTCATTGTCAGCTAGCTTGCTGTGAACCGCGGCTCTCACTTCTCAATGACTTGAGAGCAAGAATCTGATCACTTTACCGTCCATTTACAATAATAACAAAATGTCATTTTTCAGGAAAACATCACATCTGGGGGCTGTCATTTTAGGAGCTACAGTGGGTAGTGTTGGGACTGTGGTACCTCTAATGTTGTCACTTTCTCCCCTATCAGCATCCGACGGAAATCAAGTTGGCAAGGACCCCAGAGCTCCGGCTCGCAAGGATGACAGTATTCCGCCGATTTCACGGGATGATTTGGAGCTGAAGTTTGTGCAGATTTTCTTTAGACATGGAGCTAGAACGCCGCTAGGATGCATTCCTAATGTCGAAGAGGTAAGATACATTATTTTGTTATTTTTCTGTATTGAAATTGTACTTTAATAAATTTACAATTTTAAGCCAAGTTAAATTTTAATTAAAATTCCCAGTCTTAACCACACCACGAATAGTCGCGTGCGCGCGCCGGTATTCGGTCACTTAAAAAGAAATCGCCGCTGATATGAATACCTATCTCTTTTAGTTGACAATCTACCATCAAAAGAACCGCAAAATTGTCCTTTAAATAATTATCAAAATAATTTAAAACATGGAAACTTACCCCAAGAAATATCGCCGACAGAAGAAGGAGAAGTTTTCCGCCCAGTATTCGGTCGGCGCCGCCCACAATTCGGTCACGCGATAGTGCACTGCCTCTCGGGAGAGTTATATAACCATTTTTGTCACATTTCTGCGTTTGTAGGCATTTTCTGTGGCTTCTATATATTCATACTTAAATGTATGAGAATTTTTATCCATTAAAATCCACAAATCGAAGCTCTAGGGTCAGAAATAATGCACAAAATGTATTTCTAAAAAGAGCAAAGCGCGTCAGCAAAGCGCAAAGCGCATCGGCGAAGCGCAAAGCGACAAGTTGCACACAAAGCGCGTTGGCGCAAGGCACTCAATGTTGCCTGACCGAATACTGGAAGAGCGCCATCTCACTGGCAGGGGTGAGGTATATATGCTCTTGCTCATCGCTGAGATCGCCATTTGCAAATTCGCTGCGATAGAAGGAAGACCCGGAAGCTCCTCTTCACACACATACTAAATTCATTGCACCTGCACACATAGTTATTTCACCATAGGCGTCTACATATGGCTATGCGTGTTAACTCACGCGCTAACGGAACCCGGAAGTGCGGAAACTTGGGAAACACTGACCAGTTTCGAGGGTATTTGGAGATCTTTTCCAGGGCGTCCGACCTGAATTGCTTTCAACATTAGAGGTACCTTGTTCATGTGTCTGTTATGTACAGGTTTCGAGCCTCAAAAATTATTCATGAGTTCTTCACAGCTGTTGAAAGAGCTGCGTGACCGAATTCTGGAACATGACCGAATACCGGGCCGCGCACCCTAGGTATGTTACAAAAATTTGAGAAATCTTATTTCAAGCATATAATTGATTCCATCAAATAGAGCTTAATGAAAGCTTCAATTTGATACCTCATTCAGCTCTGTAGCTGCAAAATTAACGAAGTTACAGTCATTTTTATGTCGAAAAATGAGCGCAGTTAATTTCTTTTGTTTTCTATTGTTTTTATAGGAAAAAAAAGGCAAAAGTTGTGATCTCGGACCATCCATTCAAACACAAAAACTTTTATAACTTTCTTAAAATTAAAGCTAACAAGATGAAACTTTCAGCAATTACAGATAATAACAGTATGAACATTATGTGAAACTGTCTCATAAAAAAACAAAGGGTAACCATTAATTAATTAATTAATTAGGTGATTATTTTTTCTTTTCGTTCCATATTAAATGTATTTATCTCGTTTTTATATATATGTGTATATATATAATATACTGATTTCCGCTCGAAATCTCTTTTATTTCACCATGCAATCTTATTTTGTAATGTTAGATCAACTGTATATAATATGTTTTGTTTAGTAGTTTTCTCCCTCTCAAACAATTACTTTAATTAAACGAAAATCTTTTTTTTAATATATAATATTGTATCATTCGATTAGGGGGTCTACATCACACAAGCTAACATTTTTAGTAGATCCCTCCACATATCCTTTTGTCATCTTTCTATGTCATATCCATGTATTCTGTTTTTGCAGTGTTTGTAACTTGTACATATTGTTGTAATTTCATTGTAAATGTGGAATCTGAATAAAATCAAATCAAATCAAAATCAAATCAAATTATTTTGTGACTGCATGTGTTTTTGTGTATGTAAAAATGAAGCGTTTACTGAAATTATCAAGTCATCGAAGTCAAATGCAGGATATTTGTAAATAGAACAGACAAGGACATTGGTTCTATCATCTGGTAAGGATCTTGTTGTATACTTAGTTAATTAATACCATAATTAGTTATTTAATTAAGTAGCCATTTTCATCAATAAATTAACCTAATACTGCAAATTTGTCGAAGAACTTGAAAATTGTACATGTGGATAAAAAATATTGACCGAAAATAGGTGTTAATATTCTTTTTAAAAAGATAATTACACTAATTAATACATAATTATGAGAAAACTATTCCAATTTCTTGTGTGCAGGTTTTCAGTTCAAAACTTTAAATTATCATCTATTTTGTCAAAGCAAATTTACATTTTTGCACGGCTTGGGAAAATTAGGCCTAAAGGATTTGAATTTCTTGCTGAATTAAATCCATATGATTAGTAATTTAAGCAATAAAATACAGTAAAATTTAGAATGACATGAACTATAATTCAGAGATGTTATTTACTTCAAAATTACGTTTCTATTCTAAAAAATATGATTATTAATCTCCTCTGCATTATTTTCAACTCACATTGTATGGGGGGGGGGGGGCCTACAGCTACGCACTTTGTTTTGTATGTGGAGCGCATTATTCTCCCCCATAGACAACGCGTATTAAAAGTGGTGCGTAGCATAGACTGCAATATAAAATGCACACATGCAATCGCACGCTCAGGGGAGCGTTTCATCAAGCGATTTGTCAGTGATTTTCACTGACAAATTTGCTCTCAGCCAATCAGATGCAAGGATTTCAGTAGCTTATAACAGTTGTCCGTAAAAATCACTGACAATACGCTTGATGAAACGCTCCCCGGATCGCACAGAGCAAAGCGCATGCATCTCCCGGCGGGAAGCCATCGCTTCGCCGTGTCAACTTTGCAATGACATCCCTCAACTTCGCAACTAAAAAAACACATTTCGGATCGTAGAATTTTCACACAAATTCACCAACATCAAGAAAACATGTATAGAAAACATCCATTATACCTTAAATTGAATCCATTATCCAAGATTTATGAGAAAAAAGCACTGACAATCAAGCTCTCGGGAAAAAGTGGTGTGCTGATCGCAACGATGAAAAATTGCATACATGTTGGGTATTGAATGAAAGCTTGTACATTCAGCTACAGCTTGAAAATAACGTCACATGACAAAAATGCTATCAGCCAATGCAAAGGGAGTATTTACGGGGAGTCCCCACAGCCATACGCAAATCGCCCGAACAGCCGCTCGGGAGAATTTACTGCCGCGAGAGCGCACGCATTGTAACGTACCTACGAATAGTGGTCATATTGACATGATTGACCACTAGTATATGATTATGAATGCAAAAATAGTTGATATTTTCTGTCGCATGTACTAAAGTTATGGGGGGGAAATAAGATAAATATTTTAAATACTTCCTTTCAAATTCAGCCCTTAATTAAATTAGTTAAAAATCTCACTCGTACCACTCATAGGTACATTCCTATACTTCGTGTGTATAATGTAGGCAGTCATACACCTCATCTTTTTAAAACACCACTGCACAAAAGTCACCAATATTCACTCAAAATCGGCATTTAATTTTCAAAAACCGACCCCAAAATATCCAAGAAATACAATAAATTCAACTCACCAATGTTGGAAAAGAAATTTACAAAAATGAAATCCGCAATTTACTGTTGATTCTCGCGAAACGAGCTATCAGAGTCATTGTGTACATTTCCTGGTCGCCGCGGGCGCTGACATCTCCCCAAAAGAGTTTTGTCCTCAAAAATTCGGTCCCTATGGCGTACACGGAAAAGTTCCGATTTTCTGTGTGCGTGATCGTAAAGATCGATGTGCCCTTGCGATCCCGAGTTTCTTCGTGGACAAAAATTATATTGGCCGATTTTAGTCTAAGACATCGGCAGTTTGTAAACAACACGCGATCGCGAAACAAATCGGCGGGGATTTCTCCGGTTTTGGACAAGATTTTGACTTTGGATTTTGCTGTAAATATCAAAAGTTCTTCCTAACGGCCATTTGAGGTAGGAGTGAGATTTTTAAGGGCTGAATTTGAAAGCAAGTATTTAAAATATTTATCTTATTTCCCCCCCCCATACCTTTAGTACATGCGACAGAAAATACCAACTATTTTACAGAAATGTACCCGTGAGTGACTCGTACCTCAAATGGCCGTTCGGAACACTCATAGGTACACGCCATTGCCGACTGTGTAGTAACGCAGCCAACACACATCCCATACCTAAACTGCATCACTGTGCATTTTTGGCTATATTTAATTGAAACTCATATATTGCAGTTTACTTCAATCCAAATACTTATGTTGAATAATAGATGATTAAAACTTACCAGGTTGTTTTGTGACCTTTGAAGAGGGTTTCCTGAAATTTTGGGTCCTTTTTGTCGATAACTGCTATCGAGACTGTCCCGTCAGCATCCAGTTTGTATTTTTCACGATTATGATGAAGGGAGCCCTCAGCGCTCGTAGTAGTACCGGCGCGATCGGTTCGTCGATCTCCTACGAAGACCTGGAAGGGCCAAACTGAAAAAAAAAACTGTAAAAAAATTAAAAATATTACGTACGTACGTAATAATTACTACGTACGTACGTAATATTTTTAATTTTTTTACGTCGTCAGTTTGGCCCTTCCAGGTCTTCGTAGAATAGCTTGTGTGCGTAACATTCTGCGTACGTATCTACGGTGCGTAACCATGTAGAGCGGCCTCACTAGAGCGCAACATATTGAGAGCAGTCGTCATCCGTATGGAGGTGTGGGTAACAAGTACCAAAAAGAGGGCTGTAAATGTAAGTTTTTATAACTTTCTACATTTTGTATCTTAACGAACTGATAACTTAAAATCTAAAGAATGATACTTAAGTATCAGTTTGCCCACAAAAACCTCCATTTCAAACAAAATTACATCTGTATCCCCAATACCCAGTATACACACATGTATATGATCCTAATGGTCAATATGACCATTGCTTGCTGATGTGGTTCGGAAGAACTTTTGATATTTCCAGCAAAATCCAAAGTCAAAATCATGTCCAAAAGACAAAACCGAAGAAATCCCCAAGGCCCCAACGATTTGTTTCGCTAAAATTGGCCAATAAAATTTTGTCCACAAAGAAAATCGGGATCGCAAGCGCACATCGATCTCTACAATCGTGCACACAGAATATCAGGACTTTTCCGTGTACGCGATAGGGACCAAATTTTTAACGACAAAATTCTTTTGGGGAGATGTCAGCACCCGCGGTGACCAGGAAATGTACACAATGACTCCGATACCTCGTTTCGCGAGAATCGACAGTAAATTACGGATTTCATTTTTGGAATTATCTTTTCCAACATCGGTGAGTTGAATTGATTGTATTAAAGATCATGAAATCAAAGTGCCTGCTGGATATTTACAGTATTTCTCCTGGAATGTAAGTACAGTTTTTCATCTTACCTGCCAAAATTAAGCGATGCGACCGACCAAACTAATGGGCGAGGAAGATTTTGGTTATTTGTACCTGGAGATCCACCGCCTATTGGCGGTAGTGGTGGAGCTCCCTGGGGTTCTTCTTTGACTTTAATTACTGTAAAACTTTTAAAGTGGAAATTTCACATAAATGAGTTTTCATGCTCTGCCTAATAAAGTGAATTTTGCATATTTGTAATTTCACGAACGTGTTATGCCTATGTGCAGAAAAGTACATAGATCTATACAAAAATTATTGTGAGTGTTTAATTTCGCCCTGCTTTCATGCCTCATAAAATGCACAAACCTTGCATGCATTGTACATGTAAGTGTGGGTGGAAATACTCAATGTTTACAGTAGTCTAGAGTCTATGACAAAAAGGAAGAAAGAGGCAAGCTGAAGAAGGGAACGTGAAGGGGACTGAAAAAATGGAATTGATGCATATGATGACTAGAGTTGAATTTTTTTTCTGTTACTCTATTTGAGGATTTTTCCATTTCATTTCATTATTTTTATTTCATTTAGTTTTTATTTCTTTTATTTCTTTCATTTCTTTCTTTTTATTGATTTATTGATTTTTGTAAAATCCATTTTCTTTTCTTTTTTTTTTTTTTTTTTTTTTTTTTTTTTTGGGGGGGGGGGTTCTAGCATCTGAAAGCAATAGACCTTTTTTGTCAGACAATAAAGGACAATCCAACTCTGGCAGCAAGTTGCTTTTAATATTAAGAAAAGCAGATACAACAAATTAGAGATTAAGCAGATACATGTACATGTACATGTAGATGAAAGTTTGATCAATATCAGATAAAAATTCTTGTTTAAAAGATTGAAATTTGAGGAAAAAATCTTTTGATTGGGAATCTCAAGTACTGGGTAAGCAAATTTGACATGCAACTGTGATGTATTTAGGGACAACTCTCTGTTTATTAATTTTGCTCGTCCTTTCCTGTTTACGTTTCCCCTTTAGGCTGTATTCAATATGTAAATTGCAGATAGCATGTTGTCATAGGTCCTGCATCTGTGTGCAATATGTGCTTTCCATCGAGATTGAATCTATTTCCTATCATTTTGATGATTCTAAACCTCTCACAAGTCACCGATGAATGCCTTGTAAATGCATAGATCTTCATTTCCTCTTATCTTTTTCTCACTGCTCATCCATTTCCTGCTCATCCATCTCCTGCTCATCCATCCACTTCTCCTCCTACATGTAACTCCTTACCAATCCAATCCCGGTCTCTACCATTAGCAACCTTCTGGCAACGTACATGTATAATTTATTAGACTTCTACTGCAGTTTGTTGCCTCAACCTTGTACAGATACCCTAAAAATTGATTTGTATTTTATCTAGGAATAGGAATTAAACTTGTACAGTGTATAATCATGCTCTTTTGACACCAAAGCATAGTGTATAAGATTAAAATTACAAATTACAGTCCCTGAATGAACTGTAGATTCAAGCTTATTATCACACCTTTTATTTTAAATTACCAGTCATCTTCAAAGATTTATTATTCCGTTTAAAAACTCATTGTGCCTAATAATGTTTAAAATTACAATTAGGCACATTGCAATAAGACATGATGAGGCTTGCATATATAGTAAGAGAGGCTCGTAAGGATTTGATTGCCAACTTTTGCTGTGAAATTAAATATTACTGTCATCTGTATTGTATGCCAGCAAGATTGAAATTATGACTACGTGGTGATGGTTTTCATGGTTGCGGTATTGACTGAAGTTTGAATATAAGCAATGAAAAACAAAGTTGTAAACTTATTTTTGTATAGAAATCGCAAGTCATCAAAACAAGATCACACAGAAATGTCCCTCTCTCATACATCTAGTTGGTTTTTTTTTATGATCACTTCATACTGTACATAGTCTGGTATGAACTCATCAAACATACAATTCATGTACAAATATACATCTTATAATATAATACACTAAGGATTTCGGGCTCTTTTTTTGGTTCAAATAGGCTCCTCCCCTGGCCCTTTCGGTCCCCGCCTTTTGGTACCCACGGGTGGGGAAGGGTTCTTAGGGTGGTGGGAGGCACTTCTTGAGGGCTGACGTCCCGTCCATATTTCATAAATTCATTTGTAAACATTGAATTTAGGCACATTGCAATAAGACATGATGAGGCTTGCATATATAGTAAGAGAGGCTCGTAAGGATTTGATTGCCAACTTTTGCTGTGAAATTAAATATTACTGTCATCTGTATTGTATGCCAGCAAGATTGAAATTATGACTACGTGGTGATGGTTTTCATGGTTGCGGTATTGACTGAAGTTTGAATATAAGCAATGAAAAACAAAGTTGTAAACTTATTTTTGTATAGAAATCGCAAGTCATCAAAACAAGATCACACAGAAATGTCCCTCTCTCATACATCTAGTTGGTTTTTTTTTATGATCACTTCATACTGTACATAGTCTGGTATGAACTCATCAAACATACAATTCATGTACAAATATACATCTTATAATATAATACACTAAGGATTTCGGGCTCTTTTTTTGGTTCAAATAGGCTCCTCCCCTGGCCCTTTCGGTCCCCGCCTTTTGGTACCCACGGGTGGGGAAGGGTTCTTAGGGTGGTGGGAGGCACTTCTTGAGGGCTGACGTCCCGTCCATATTTCATAAATTCATTTGTAAACATTGAATTTCCGCAGGGAGTAGGCCTAATAATTCCACCAACCCATGAAGCGGGTTTGTAGCTTCAGGCCCATCCAACCCATATACCTTTCCCTGTGAAGGGGAGCTATGCCAAAGAACAGCATGGCCATATATCCGCATGGCTTCAGTGTACAGTACAGTATTATACACACGTGTTAGATCGTTCGCACGTACGTACGTGTACAGGTCATCATACAGGTACATGTATAGAGTTACATCATTTGAAGCTTCATGGTCACACACACAGTTTAGTGTGTATGTTTCACGACGTTCGCTACCGGTAATTTGACACTTTATCAGAAAATCTGATAAGAAGAAAATTCCTTCGAAAATATTTCCATAATGATTATGAATACGTATAATGATATTAATCCCTTCTCCCCTCGCCCTGGGGGTGATGGGATGACAATGGAATGGGGGGAGCTGGAGGGGGGGGGGGGTAGTAGGGGGGAAGTCAATCCGTCGGTCCTCCCAAGACCCATATAAGGGGGCCATAATCCCCCTGAAAATAAAATGACAAATTCATTTTTTCTCATTATTGCATCCTTTACAGGGGACGTACCGCTAATTATGGATGTTACTCTTTTCTCATTATTGCATCCTTTACAGGGGACGTACCGCTAATTATGGATGTTACTTTGAGTATTAATAAACCACAGAAACATGGCAAGATCGAGTCGCCCCCTCTAGGTCTATGCATGGATATTGTACTGGAACATTATTATATCCATATCATTAATCTTCATCAAGATGAAAATGTAATTTTTTTAAACTCATGCAAGCTTTGGATAAATAAGACATACTCACATGTTCAGGGGCGGATCCAGAATTTAGTATGAGGCGGGGCAGGTTTGTCAACTTTTGGAAAAGGCAGACCTGTATTTTTTTGGTCTTGCCAGGTTCTTGGAAAGTCGCTCAGTGGTGGGGGAGGAGAGGGGGGGGGGGAGGTGGCGACAATTTTTCTTTTCGTCAGACCTCCAAAATTCGCTCAGGAGTGGTGGTTATGGGGGTCCCTGCATAATTCTTTGACAAGCAAAAAAGGTTTTCATTCTAAAAGGGGGGGGGGGCACAATCGACAAAAGGGCGGATCGTACATGGTCAAAATGCATACTTTCCTTCCAAAAATGGGGTTGGGAGGGCACGGACCGGAAGTACCTCACCCTGATCCGCCAATGCACATGTTGTAAATACTTTTTGGTAAAAAATAACTTTATCCGACTTTTTTATTTATTCACTTGATTATTGTGACAAATTAACGGTACGGTGATTAATCATAAACACAGCTAGCGCCCGTGGATGTCCACGGGCTGCTTCTGCTAGTTCATATATATTTCAATAAAAGGACTGATCACAATGAAGAATTAGCATTCAATTTATTTGTAAGTAACAACATTGAAGTTGAAGCTTATTTTTTATATCATTAAGATTTATGTCAGAATTACATAGACCAAAGATCATTCATTCATTAAAATTTGAATTCCCAAATAAATCTTTGTAAAAAAATCTACATTATAGTGCCATGAAATCTGTGTATATTCTGAATCAGCAAAACTGCATTGTGTCTTGCTTGCAGAACAGGAGAGCTTCACATGTAAAATCACAACACTACCAAAGTGACAGAGATAAAAAGTGTTTGAGAATACATAATACATACATGTATCTGAAGAAAGTAATTCACTCCAATGGTGTATGATATTTCTCAAGTTTCTTCTTCCTCTTCATTCACTTTCCAAGACTGGAACTTGTACTTGAACTTTGTAAGGGGAAAATTCAGCTTTTTCTCTTTCCTTTAAGATTTTTTTTTAAACAGCAGTTTCCTATCTAAGTTTTGCTTAAATGTTCGAATTATGTTACCAACTGTGCAAATTTGCAGTGTTACTGAAAATGCAGGAGGGGATCCAGGATTGCAGGATTTTATTCACAGGGACAAAATTTTAAAAACAAGTCTGATGGGGAAGCAACAGCAACAAGGAAAGCATTCACATTTTCAGGGGCCTTTTTTCGGTAGAATACTTTGGGAAAGTTTGGGTCCAAAATTTGCCTTGTGCATTATGAAACCCAAGGCTGCTGAATTATTTTTAAAGGTGATGTGACCAACCAGTACTTAGTACTCAATAATGGCGATTTACTCAAAAAAATCCAATGTAAACGACAACTGAAAATGCAATGCAACGAAAGCTATGTGTATGAAGAATGTATCGGTGCACAGGATTAGAGAGTGCGTGCGATCATGCAATTGAATAGGCGCTCCGTCTTTTGTTCATATGGAGTGTCGACTGTAGTCGACAGAAGTGAGCCCGCACTGGTTACGTTGTCGACAGTAGAGGGAAAACGGTTAAAGTCTGCCAATGAATAATGTATTGATTACTCTCATATTCTGATCATATTTGAAAAGGAAATGTGAATTAAAAAAATGTAGAGGGCATGTAAATAAAACACATAAAATCTAATTCTTCGGTTTTGCCTTATTTTTTTCTTATATACTGCAGGGTCATTGGGATAAGGACACTCTATTCCAAGGAGCAGCTGATCAGTGTATTGATTACAAAGTATGTGCTTTGGATGGAGGCCCACAGCCTGACTGGAAAACAGAACATTTTTACAGGAAGACTCCACTCAAGGTTTGTTTGTTGGCTTAGAGGGCGCTTTTGATTCTCACACTGAAAAAACTTCTACTGTGAGTTACTTGAGCATAAAGACATGCCAAAACCCCATCATCTGTAGGTCAAGGAGACACATTTTGATTTCCTGTGATGACAACTCAACAAGTAAAGTGATAAAAATGACTAAAAATTTGAATTTAAAACTACAGACTTATTAAATTACTATTTATGGTACCCTTTTTAACTATTACAGCACTTGATTCTATGAAAATCAAGAGGAATATAAAGAGGAACTCCACTTTGATATTCAGTTGGTTTTATGAAAAACAGAAAAAGGCGTCATGTCATGAAACTTTCTGGTTTTCAGTAAAGTCAATTTGTCCTGATTCATAAGGTTGTCATTGGTTTGTTCATGTGGATATAAACTAGTGGCAAAAGTATTTAAACCAAAGCAGAGAGTTACAATAGATTAAGCTTTTTAGCATTCTGTAGGAGACCTAGAAAACGCATCCATGTACGAAAAAGTCACTTTTGCACTGTTGATGTATATTGCTCATGTGAAAGTGTACCAATCACCTAAAAAAAAAAATTGTGTATAGCTAGAATGTATGAAATTAACCCCAAAACACTTTACCTGTCTTCTAATGGGTTAACGGTTAAAGAGTATGAAGAAAATGAAGGAAAGCATAAAACCCCCTCGTGCGGAACCATCTCAGAATTGGTTCCACGTAGGCCATTATTCTATGCGAGCGTATGTGCATCAACAAGTCTCCTCACAAGTCTCCTCACAAGTCACTATTTTGTTTATTGGGAGTGCATTTCAATTTGCGATATCTCTTTATAGAATCAACATTTGAAGCTCATATTTTGAATATAATATAGTGACATGGAATCCCTAATATACAGAGCAAAATATATCTTAGTGATTGGTGCACTTTAAGGCATTGTGTAAAGTTATACCATATACATATATATGATTTGATTAACAGTTGTCAATTACATGGCTACATAATATTACGTGTTTAGTAAAGTTGTGCAGTATAGTTTTTTGTACCATGTACAGTAGGCTGTATGGAAATGATATCTGCAGTGTACATGTTCTTGTATCCATGAAATGTCAAACAGAAGTTGAAATGAATGTGGTTGAGTTATTGTTGATATTCTTCTCAAACATTTTTCCCTGAATAATATTAATGTTTAAGAAATACATTTTGATATATCATGCATTTCCACCTCATCTGATCGTATGCAATGCCTTTAGGGCAAAATTTTAATGATCAGACCATAGCCAACTGGACCTCTCCATTGCCCCTTTTATAGCGATTTTTTTCTTTTCCCTCCACTTCATGCTAATACACAGGGTGGATCTTTTAAAGGTCAGCTGACAGCCAAGGGTATGAAGCAAGCCAATGATCTAGGAAAAGATCTCAGAAAACATTACATGGAGAAACTCGGATTTCTACCGAAAGAATTCAGTCCAGAAATTGTCTAGTAAGTGCCAACGTTGGAGAAAGATGATTTCTGAAAAACCTTTTGTTGCAATTCAGACAGTGAATAATCCTGCAGTAGCAGTATTTCAGGAGTAATTATATTTTTATGCCTTTGCACACTGAAGGTGGTGCAGGAGGCATTGGCCCATATTCTCAAAAGTGGCTGGTTTAACTTAGGCAACTGATTTATGGAAGGCCATTTGTCAACCCCCTAAGTCCCGTATAAATTACTATTTATTTATGTAAATAAAGAAACAAATTTTTTTCTGGCATGAAATGGGCATCAGAATCAATTTTATCGTGACAGTTTTTGTTTTTGTATTTAGTCCCAGAACTACAATGTATGGTGAGTTGTAGGATTAAAAGAGGGTGACATTTGGCTATCCATAATTCGGTAGCCTAAATCTACGCACTTAGACGGGGGCTTAAGTTAGGCGCCTTTCGAGAATACGGGCAATTATGTTTTCGGGGTTGTCCATCCGTCCGTCCATCCGTCCATCCCGCTTTCTCCTTCTTGCGATAACTCCAGAACCATTTGAGGTATGAACTTCAAACTTAGTGCCAGTTTGCATCACCAGAGTGAGGCAAACTGCTTAGATTTGGGAGTAATTAGGTCAAAATTCAAAGGTCATGCAGGTCATTTACCTTGAAATTTCAGGTTTTCAGCCTTGTCATTGCAATATCTCTGAACAATTGAGCTATTAAATTCAAACTTGGAACTACAGCTAAAGGAAAAAAGAAACTTATAAAAGTTCAAGAGATCACCAAATTAAATTCTCTGCATGGAAATGTACCAAATTTGGATATAATGTTGATTCAATGCATGGCTTTAAATGACAGTCAATAACAAAAAGTTTTCTTCAATGCCACAAAAGAAATGTGCACTGAAACAAAGGACTCTCTAATCCCAAAGTCACAAAGACAAACTGCAGCCTTGTACACCATATGCATGTCAATGAATGAAACAAAAGAATTTCAAAAGGGATTTGCACCCCTCGAGCAAGAGGATATTGATGTTCTGCCATGGTGCGCCCGTTCACCAGACCTTTCCCCAATTGAACATCTCTGGGAAGAGCTTGGTCGACGTGTGTCAAGGCGTGACAAGGCGTGACAATCAACCCATCAATAGGGAGACGCTCATTGCAGCACTGCAAGAGGAATGGAACAATGTTCCCCAGGCTACCATCGCGAATCTGATCGGAAGCATGCGAAGACGGTGTACAGCTTGCCAGCAAGCTAGAGGTGGACATACTGGCTATTAATCTGTTTGGATATGAACTTGCAAATCCCTTTTGAAATTCTTTTGTTTCATTCATTGACATGCATATGGTGTACAAGGCTGCAGTTTGTCTTTGTGACTTGGGGATTAGAGAGTCCTTTGCTTCAGTGCACATTTCTTTTGTGGCATTGAAGAAAACTTTTTGTTATTGACTGTCATTTAAAGCCATGCATTGAATCAACATTATATCCAAATTTGGTACATTTCCATGCAGAGAATTTAATTTGGTGATCTCTTGAACTTTTATAAGTTTCTTTTTTCCTTTAGTGTAGTATGCATCACCATAGTGAGACAAACTGATTTTTGTTTACATAGTTCAAAGTTGACAGGTCGTAGAGGTCATTATATGTGAAATGTTTTTTTAGCTTTGTTATCACCATATCTCAATTTTTTTATTCATGACTAGGAGGAGATAAAATTTTAGACTTTTGCCTTATAAGGTTTTAGGTCAAAGGTCAAAGAGGTCAATTAACATGTAATTGTAGGCTTTTTATTCTGGTTATCACAATATTTGAAAAAAAAGCTTGAGCGATAAACTTAACTGAATTTTGGCGGAGTAGTTCGGCATATTTCTTTAAAGTAGATATTCAAAGAAAATCACAAATATGGCAATTAATGTATCACTAGAAACTGGGAAGCTTACAGATGGCAATCTTATAAGTTTTATGTCAACTGCTTATCTGGTGATTATAAAAACAACACAAATAAAAGCTCTTCTCAGCATCTGGAATATCCGAGGATTCGCCAGAAATATAGCGATGTTTTGATGTCGTCACACTCGGGATCGATCCTGCTTAAGCAGACGACGTCCTATAATGAATGAACGTAATTGCAATGCAATTATTTATCAAATTATAAAGAGTTTGGTGTATTTAAACATGACCTTATTTCACACCATTATAAAGGGAAAGTGAAACTGATTCTGATAGCTAAAACCGTTTGATTGTAAATACACAGGAGAAGGGTCAATGATCAATGAAATAAACCCCACTTTCAAATTGAAAAGCCCTCCGAATAATAGCAGGATGGTATTCGTTCCCTCTTGAAACGCCGAACATGCCCCGGTGTAAACAGCTGAAAATACAATGGCGTCTTATTTTGTTTACAAGTGACTGATTCCTTTATTTTTTTAACGCTGCATTTTTCATCAAAATAATACCATACACGAAGTTAAGAGTGAGGCAACAGACTAACATTAAGACTGACGCTAGTGAAGGAAGAGAAATAAGTGAAGAGGAGATGACAAAATAGGCTCTGAAAAATGTGTAAGATGTTATGGGACATCGTCTGCTTAGCCAGGACTGGTCCAGGGTGTGTCGTCACATATCTCAGCAGCGTTCGAGGAGCTCTTCAGCTGCTATATCGGGGGCTGTATTTTACCGTTTTATAATTGATAATAATCATTACTTCAAATGTTTCCAAGCGTTGAATTTGGATAACCTTGTTTAATTTATGCCATCTATGCAATAATAAGTATTAAGCCAATATTTAAAATCATCAACGTTCTACTTTAATGAAGATGAATAGCACATTTACATGTATTTGTGCTTTGCATGCATGTACTCATATAAATCTGTTTCATATGCAGGCTATTAGGAGGAAAGTGAAGTGGCATTATGTCCTGAGAGGAGTTGAAAGATTAGGTGCATTTCTTTAAAACTTTCTCATATGAATAAATCTGAACCAGGCATGGATAGGATCAAATGATCGCTGCACATTCTAACTTTCAATAGATAAAGAGCTAATAGACCACTTCAGTAATGTATGCAAATTTTATACATACCTTTCAAACAAAGGTTGTTCTTGACAAACTGAAAGCATGCTGGAGATAGCAACAAATAATGTATGCAAACTGATTCCAAGCATTGAGGCTCATTTATAAAAAGCAGGTTAATGGAATAGCTATTCACTAGGTGCTCAGAGAATATATGTGCATACATTTGTATACATTACAGAAGCGGTCTATTGAGCATACGTGTATATTGTATTTGAGAGGGGGAGAAATGGGAGTGGGAGTGAGAGAGATAGAGAGAGAGAGAGAGAGAGAGAGAGAGAGAGATCTGTGGACAGACAGACAGAGATGAAGTTCAAGTACAGTTTTGAACAATACCGTTTTAATAAAGAGAAGGCCGAGTTCTGTGAAAGGTGAAAAATAATTTGAGCTTTCTCATTCCTTTATGTCAGTTTGTAAGCATATCATAGGAGAAGTGTTCCCTGAAAGGATTCATCTTCAAATGCCCTCATATTCGAAATATGACAAGAAATAGTTATAGTGTTCAGGTCAAACATTCATGCGGGATAACCTTGCTAGTCATAAGGTCCGCTAGTCATAAGGACCAGTGGCTCATAAGGACCGCTAATCATAATGTGTAATTTCCTATACATGTAGGGTCGCTATTCATAAAGCAAAAAGGGGTCACTATTCATAAACTCATTAGGAGCATTATTCATAAGGATTGCTATTCATAATAGGAGAACAGGGTTGCTATTCATAATCGAAGAAAAGGGTCGCTATGCATAATACAGATACAGGGTCGCTATTCATAATCAAAGAAGAGGGTCGCTATTCATAATCAAAGAAGACGGTCGCTATTCATAATCAGAGAAGAGGGTCGCCATTCATAATCAAAGAAGAGGGTCGCTATTCATAATCAAAGAAGAGGGTCGCTATTCATAATCAAAGAAAAGGGTCGCTATTCATAATCAAAGAAGAGGGTCGCTATTCATAATCGGAGAAGAGGTTCGCTATTCATAATCGGAGAAGAGGGTGGCTATTCATAATCAGAGAAGAGGGTCGCTATTCATAATCAAAGAAAAGTGTCGCTATTCATAATCAAAGAAGAGGGTCGCTAATCATAATCAAAGAAGAGGGTCGCTATTTATAATCAGAGAAGAGGATCGCTATTCATAATCAGAGAAGAGGGTCGCTATTCATAATCGGAGAAGAGGGTCGCTATTCATAATCAGAGAAGAGGGTCGCTATTCATAATCAATTAAGAGGGTCGCTATTCATAATCGGAGAAGAGGGGCGCTATTCATAATCAAAGAAAAGGGTTGCTATTCATAATCAAAGAAGAGGGTCGCTACTCATAATCGGAGAAGAGGGTCGCTATTCATAATCAAAGAAAAGGGTCGCTGTTCATAATCAAAGAAGAGGGTCGCTATTCATAATCAGAGAAGAGGGTCGCTGTTCATAATCAGAGAAGAGGGTCGCTATTCATAATCAGAGAAGAGGGTCGCCATTCATAATCAAAGAAGAGGGTCGCTATTCATAATCAAAGAAGAGGGTCGCTATTCATAATCAAAGAAAAGGGTCGCTATTCATAATCAAAGAAAAGGGTCGCTGTTCATAATCAAAGAAGAGGGTCGCTATTCATAATCAGAGAAGAGGGTCGCTGTTCATAATCAGAGAAGAGGATCGCTATTCATCAGAGAAGAGGGTCGCTCTTCATAAAGAAAAGGGTCGCTATTCATAATCAAAGATGGGGGTCGCTATTCATAATCAAAGAAAAAGGTCTCTATTCATAATCAATTTTTTTAATTAATTAATTTAATTTTCCTAGGAATCAGTAATATTCCGTAATTTCGAACTTTCGAACTTTCGAACTTTCAAAATCTCAAAATGATAACCTGATTCTCTGTAATTGTTCCATAGTACCGTATACAGAGAAAATAATTTGCTCCCTGTGTCATATTCTGCATGTATAATTTAACTTTGAACGATTTTACTTTTCAGGTTTTCATTAATGTATTACATTTGAATGTATTACGTTTTGAATGAAAAGCTGATGCTTTTACCAGAGGCGTCGATTTGTCCAGTATGGATAGGGCATTCAGTTGGAGGGGTAGGCATTGTTTGTGAACAATGCTGTGCCCCTCCGGTGCTTTATCTATTTCGAGCGAATCGACGCCTCTGGCTTTTACCATCGTTTGCTACACATGTATTTCCTTAACCCGTTGACTACTGGATTCTCTTATTCACATAGGCTTAATACATGAATTACCCATTTCCCTGTATGCTAGGGTTTAACTTCATCCCTGTTTTTATATCATCTCTGTCTCTCTCTCTCTCCCTCTCTCTTTCTCCCTCTCTTTTTTCTTTCTCTCTCCTCTCTTTCTTTCTTTCTTTCTCTTTCTTTCTTTCTCTCTCCTTCTCTTTCTTTATTTTTCCTTCTCTCTTTCTTTCTTTCTTTCTCTTACCCCTTCCACTTCTCTCTCTCCATCTTCTTTCTCTTTCAATAATTGCCGTAGCATGTTAAACATATTATTCTGCTGTAGATTACTCAGAAATGTTGACGGCGGAGAGTACCACTATTGTGTACTTTTCCATTTTTCTTTTAAATTTTAAATTTTAATTGTAGTTACACGTATGTATATGTTTACCTTATCTCATATTTGTTTTATGTGTGCACCAGCCAATGTGGAGAGCCTCTTGACAGAATTGTTTTAATTCTTTTTTTTATAGGTAATCCCCAGCATTGGCTTGTGCTTAATCATGTAAATCTTTATACTGTGATTCTGTTCTGTTATCTTTGTGAAAATGTACATATATATTTGTTATGATCTTGCCTGGAAATTAAATAAATAAATAAATAAATAAATAAATAAATAAAAGATAAATCATGAATATAGTACATATAAAACTAGACTGGGCAACCATACATAAAATGCCCAATGAAAGGGAAAAAGAAGAAGACAGATACATGGCCATGGAAAGCAAACAAATCATAGGCATAACACACTTTCCATCAAAGAGAAAGCATTGAAAAATAATGTGAACGCAAAAAGCTGGGAATGGTAACAATGGAAATGAGTAAACTTTACAAAAGGCAGAACAAGAAAGAAGGACAAAGTGACAGGGGGTGAGGAAGGGGGGGGGGGGAGGGGCAGGATCTGGAAGGTTTAATTTAGTCTATAGATTTTACTACACAGGTAAACAAGAATCATCATTGAGGGATCAACGTTCATAAAAAGCAATAAGTGATTTTGTCAATTTACGTTTGAGTGTACTCAAACTTATACTGTCTCGTATATTTAAAGGGAGGGAATTCCAAATTTTTAGTACATTATTAGAGTGAAAAAGACCATCAGTGTGGTGGCGATAATTAACATTACTTATAATTCGCATAGCCTTTTTCTTTAATAAAAAAACTCTAACAGGCATGCCGCACTGTTTCCCTAGGCTGATATTCCATAATTTAGATAGTAAAACTAGTATGGAGTATAGTGATAGAAGTATGTTTGGTGGAAAAGACCATTTGAGTTTATTAATCATACCTATGTTTCTGGATATCACTTTACATACATTATCAATATGATGCTTCCATGACAGCTTATTATCTTTTATAGTGCCTAGAAATTTTGTTTCAATTACCTTCTGTATTTGTATATTATCTATAAGAATCGGATGAGGTAGTTCGTTAAAAGTATTATTTAAATAACATGTAATTTGTTTTTTCTAGATTTAGTGAAAACTTGTTAGCCTTAATCCATTTTGCAACTGAATCCAGTTCAGAATTATTCACATTACATATAGTTTCTAGGCTTTTATGCGAAAAAAATGGATTAGTGTCATCTGCATACATAATAAAAGTCAATAAATTTGATGATCTATAAAAGTCATTTATATACAAGATAAAAATTAAAGGACTTAAAGGAGAATTAACACTAGAATATAAATATACTTCTGTTCAAAGATGTAATCTATTCCTTCTTGTTGCCCTACGTAGTTTTGCATTAAAATATACGAAATGGGTATAAATCAGGATTTTCTCAGCAAGATTTTATCGTCTGCTAGCGATACCAGGGGGCTGCCATTTGCTTGATGTCTACGTAAAGATATTTTTAATCCGAATGCAAAATTTTCTTTCTTCCTGATACAAAATTCCATCTGAGATTTAGAATATTTCACAGATTATATTCTAAAAACGAAAATGTGTTTTATATTTCTTTGAAAATTACGATTTTACTAAATATCTATTTTCTTGATACTACAGTATGAAGTAGGTGATAGAGCGAATTAATTCAAATTTATGGATGATGACTTTCCCGAGCGTCAATAGTGACAAACTATGCATTCACCTGCTTTGAGATAATGGACTTCAAAAGTCAGAATGCGCGTTGTATAAATTATGTTCTGCTCTGCCAGGCAAGATCAAGAAATCGATTTCTAGTTTAATAGCAAAACCTGAGAATTTAAAAAGAAATCTATAAATTTCAAATTTTAGAATATATGTATACACCTGTTATGTATTTTCCATCATATATGGGGCTTTTTTTATAATGAATAGAAGCAATTTAGCTCGTGGATTAAAAATATCTTCCTGACCGGAACGGTCTCCAATGGTTCATGTACAACTCCATGTCATCAAGAAGGGGCAACATCGCTGTTTGTCCCGATGTAGGAGGAGAATAATGTTCGCGGATGGGTCACCACTGAATATTTTTGTTCTGCCCACAGCACCCCCACTCAAAAAAGGGGGAAAATCCTTCCTATGCATGTGGCTGAGCGAGATAATGTTCAAGGTACTATTCCATGTATTCGGTACGGTGCGCGGGCCACAATAGCTTTTCTTAATGGCTGATACACATGTCAAACCAAACTATTAAAGGTGAAAAATTGTGTTTTTCGTTCATTTAAAAATATTCCCCTCTCAGACCTAGCCTCCTTCGTCGCTTCACTCCCTATTAAGGTAGATATTCAAAGAAAATCACAAATATGGCAATTAATGTATCACTAGAAACTGGGAAGCTTACAGATGGCAATCTTATAAGTTTTATGTCAACTGCGTATCTGGTGATTATAAAAACAACACAAATAAAAGCTCTTCTCAGCATCTGGAATATCCGAGGATTCGCCAGAAATATAGCGATGTTTTGATGTCGTCACACTCGGGATCGATCCTGCTTAAGCAGACGACGTCCTATAATGAATGAACGTAATTGCAATGCAATTATTTATCAAATTATAAAGAGTTTGGTGTATTTAAACATGACCTTATTTCACACCATTATAAAGGGAAAGTGAAACTGATTCTGATAGCTAAAACCGTTTGATTGTAAATACATAGGAGAAGGGTCAATGATCAATGAAATAAACCCCACTTTCAAATTGAAAAGCCCTCCGAATAATAGCAGGATGGTATTCGTTCCCTCTTGAAACGCCGAACATGCCCCGGTGCAAACAGCTGAAAATACAATGGCGTCTTATTTTGTTTACAAGTGACTGATTCCTTTATTTTTTTAACGCTGCATTTTTCATCAAAATAATACCATACACGAAGTTAAGAGTGAGGCAACAGACTAACATTAAGACTGACGCTAGTGAAGGAAGAGAAATAAGTGAAGAGGAGATGACAAAATAGGCTCTGAAAAATGTGTAAGATGTTATGGGACATCGTCTGCTTAGCCAGGACTGGTCCAGGGTGTGTCGTCACATATCTCAGCAGCGTTCGAGGAGCTCTTCAGCTGCTATATCGGGGGCTGTATTTTACCGTTTTATAATTGATAATAATCATTACTTCAAATGTTTCCAAGCGTTGAATTTGGATAACCTTGTTTAATTTATGCCATCTATGCAATAATAAGTATTAAGCCAATATTTAAAATCATCAACGTTCTACTCCCTATTAAGGTCCACTATTTTTTTAGTTTGAACCCCCTCAATATCCCAGTTACTGGCCCGATGCATTGTATACAGGTTCACACACGAATGATAAATGTTAAATTAGGCTAGGCCGACTTTAAATAGCCGAACCAAATTTTAAAAACTACAATGAAGTGAACGACAAAAAAAGAGGAGTAAGCCTGACATGAAGAAAATACATCATTACATAATGAATTACCCCCTCCGAGCTCCCCTCCCTCGCCTACTAATATTGAGTAACGACATTTAACACGTCAGACATTTATTTATTTTCTGGGGGGGTGGGGGCTGAGGTGCTTTGCTTGTAGTCTAGTCTTCAGGGGTGACTGAGTGCCTTCCAAAATGGGGGAGGGGCGCAAGAAAACAGGGCACTTACTAGAGATTATAATGGGCACTTAATACAGGAATGGAAAATGGACACTCTTATTTCAAAGGAAATTGGGAACTTGTCAACTGAAAATGGGCACGTGACAAAATGAACAGGGCGCTTATCAGAGATCAAAAGGGGAAGGGGTACTTTTACAAAGTAATTCACTTCAATCTCATGCTTTCTTCTTTCTCTGATGTTTAGCGAGTTCTTCTTTCTGTATGATTATATCCTTTTCTCCTGCTTCCTTTGAAGGGCTTTAAGTTCATTTTGTTTTTTGGGGGGGGGAGCTAAATATCACCCTAAATTCAGATAATTATGTACAGAGAACTTAATTATACTCCTATGTTTAAAAGCACTTGAATCGTTATATGCCATAATTTATCATTCTGCAAACATACAGCCTTGTAACTGGAATTGACACACCACAACATTTACTATGCTTTGATTCCTATTTTTAAATTATTTAACCCACTTTTTTATCTGCAGCATGGTTACATATTAACGCAACTTGGTAATATTATATACTTTCATCTTTATGCTTCTCAGCCTTCCGCTATATATGTAGCCTGTATCTATTTTAATTTTAAATCATTTTGTTTACTTGCATTGCAGTTTTTATTGCAATAATTTTCTTCACAATGTACAAATATGATTAACCTTTGGAACTATGTACAGTGTGTCCCAGCAAAAAAGTTTACAGTTCTAAAAAGTCTCCCCACATTTATATCCTTACACATTCCATCAACATATTATATATGCTTGAGTGAGCAATTAACTACTTTGTTGAGTGGTTCGAAGTGTTACTTTGGGTGAGTCTCTTAATTTCACTTGCTTACACACTCAACCATACGGTTTTAATGGGATATATCACATACAGTGAACAAACTCTGTTCTTTCATAAATTGCCTTTTATTTTATTTTATATGACAATTTTAAAGCCTTGTCATGACTGTCAACTTTGCTGATATCAGCCAGAATGGACACAAATATTTATAAAGTATATGGATTTTGCACCCTTTCACAAAAGTAGCTTTTGATCACTCAAGCATAATGACTAGTCAGATTCTTTGGTGATATTGCATAGGAGAGAATGGAAATTTATTGAAAATGTTCTGAAATATTTATTTTGGGAGACTTTTTCCAACTGTTAACTTTTTTGGGTACACACTGTAGAATCATGTTATTTTCTTTTGTATTTGTTTCTTCTTCTTTTCTTCCTTTTTTCTCTCGAGACCTCACTCAAGTACACAATTTCTTGATATTAACCATTTTTTTCTTAAGACAGGCTGACTTTAGACAGATCCGACGTTTACATTTGACAACAATTAATACTGTACCCTAAATTTCTGGATGATTGTTTGTTTTCACTTATATATCATTTTACATAATTGTGCAATAGGCCCTATCTATTATAGTTCTGGGAGTGGCATGTGCGAGTTCACAATCCTGCCTATGGGTATCCAGGGAAGAATTTCTCTTTTGTGAACCGTGCACATGCCATTCTTTTATCGATTAGGCCTATACTCTATCATGCATTTGTTTGTTTGGTCAATGAATAAACACTTATACTACTACTCTACTACTACTATGACTACTACTACTACTACTATGACGACTACTACTACTACTATGACGACTACTACTACTACTATGACGACTACTACTACTACTACTACTGTACTACTACTATACTACTACGGCTACTCACTGCTACTTCTACTTCTACTTCTACTTCTACTTCTTCTTCCTTTTCTACAGATTAAGTCTGCCTCCTTCAATTTGACTGAAGATTCTTGCAAAATACTAGTACTACTAGTACTGCTACTACTACTACTACTACTACTACTTCTACTACTACTACTACTACTACTACTACTACTACTACTTCTACTACTACTACTACTTCTACTACTACTACTACTACTACTACTACTACTACTACTACTACTACTACTTCTACTACTTCTACTACTACTACTACTACTACTACTACTACTACTACTACTACTACTACTACTTCTACTACTTCTACTACTACTACTACTACTACTACTACTACTACTTCTACTACTTCTACTACTTCTACTACTACTACTACTACTACTACTACTACTACTACTACTTCTACTACTACTACTACTACTACTACTACTACTACTACTACTACTACTACTACTACTTCTACTACTACTACTACTACTTCTACTACTACTACTACTACTACTACTACTACTACTACTACTACTTCTACTACTACTACTACTACTACTACTACTACTACTACTACTACTACTACTACTACTACTACTACTACTTCTACTACTACTACTACTACTACTACTACTACTACTACTACTACTACTACTACTTCTTCTACTACTACTACTACTTCTACTACTACTACTACTACTACTACTACTACTACTACTACTACTACTTCTACTACTACTACTACTACTACTACTACTACTACTACTACTACTACTACTACTACTACTACTACTACTACTACTACTACTACTACTACTACTACTACTACTACTACTACTGTACTATATTTCTACTGGTAATAATAGGGACACTGTCTTGTCAAAGTGAAAGAGGCACATTTCCTTTGTAAAACGGGGGCACTTATAACAAAGTAAGAGGGGAACTTTTCCCATGTAAAAAGAGGTACATCTTGGATATACCGGGATATACCCAGATGTTGTGCGTCCAGACAGGTTGTATAAAAATGGCTGTATAAAACAGGCACTGAAATAAGTTTACAAGCAATACTTCTGAAATTTTCTAATTGACGGTTAGACAATATTATAGAGAACCAAATTGATGCTGATTAGTGCCATTTAATGAATATAAGTTTTTTTAAATTAAAAGATAACAGAGAAGGCTTCACTCAGTTTTGTTGGGCGTCCACCCCACCCCCCCCCCCCCCCCCCCCCCCCCCTCCGCAATAATTCACCTTCAATAAATGACATGATCAAATAATATGATTAGGAGGAGGAGGAGGATGACCATGAAGATTAACATGGTCATAATTTTTGTCATGATTTTTGTTAAGATTATGATAAGGAAGACCGAAATAAAGATTGTAAAGAATATAATGAGATTAAGCAAGTTAGTAATTACCATGAAACCAAATGTACTCAAATGCTCTGAATGGTGATTTTAACTCGGGGAAATTTGAAAGTCCCAACCATGGGAGGGCATACTTCATTCTCATCCATGCTCATAAACAGGGGCACACTGTCAGAACGGTAGATGCCAATGAATTGTACGTTACTAAAATCATGTATTATGAAAATATTACTATCCCACCCCAAAATAAAAACAAAAACCAATTTCTCGCGGCAATTTCTAAGCCCGTATCCGGATAACTACCCCCTACAACTAATCTCCAGGACAACTACCCCCTACGACAATATTCAAAACAAAGTACATGTCTGCATGTGTGTGGGTGTGTGGAGGGGGAGGGGGTCCTCTCCTCCCACGTAGATGTATGGATTAGACACCGTTTTTTAATTATTAAGGCACTGGCAAAGTGCCTTTCAAAGTGTGGGGAGCATTGATAATATAGTTCACTTTTTTAGAAAATAGACAAACAACAAAATTATTCATACCCCTTGGAAAATTCTAGTTTTTTGCATTTTTCCTAAAAATGAATGGTTAAATGAAGTTACTTGCACATCACTTGAATACATTTAGTTATCATCTGCAAATGAATGCCGTTTCCGGTTTCACCTCATTTGCATAACAATAGAAAAGGTGAGTTATCCAAACTGGGCGATGTTCAAAATTATTCATACCCTTGGTGATTTATTGACTTTGTCAATCAGTATGAATCCGATCCTTGTGATTAATGCTTGTAATTCACTTATTATTATAATACACCGTCACAAGGCTTTCGGAGGGGTCTCTGCTGGGATATCAGGCCAGTACCTGTTCTCCAATGGCTCAATCTCCTTGAGGATGTGTCCACACATGCCTTCACCTGACCTTCAGGGAGTTCATTAGATTTCGTGTCCTACAGGTGATGCAGTTATCGACTTCATGATGACAGGACTATGATATTGAAATTTTGGGTCATTTATTCCATGCATTTTAATGAAAATTCTGTATCTACTTATGAAGCAAAACACCATTCCTGAAGAGCCCTTCCCTTTTGCACTGCCTGTGGGAGGGTTCACCTTTATTCATTGGCCCCATTCTTAATCAGAGTGCTCAGGAAGGCCATGTTGGTGATATTAAAGTAGAACGTTAATGAATTTAAATATTGGCTTAATACTTATTATTGCATAGATGGCATAAATTAAACAAGGTTATCCAAATTCAACGCTTGGAAACATTTGAAGTAATGATTATTATCAATTATAAAACGGTAAAATACAGCCCCCGATATAGCAGCTGAAGAGCTCCTCGAACGCTGCTGAGATATGTGACGACACACCCTGGACCAGTCCTGTCTAAGCAGACGATGTCCCATAACATCTTACACATTTTTCAGAGCCTATTTTGTCATCTCCTCTTCACTTATTTCTCTTCCTTCACTAGCGTCAGTCTTAATGTTAGTCTGTTGCCTCACTCTTAACTTCGTGTATGGTATTATTTTGATGAAAAATGCAGCGTTAAAAAAATAAAGGAATCAGTCACTTGTAAACAAAATAAAACGCCATTGTATTTTCAGCTGCTTGCACCGGGCCATGTTCGGCGTTTCAAGAGGGAATGAATACCATCCTGCTATTATTCGGAGGGCTTTTCAATTTGAAAGTGGGGTTTATTTCATTGATCATTGACCCTTCTCCTATGTATTTACAATCAAACGGTTTTAGCTATCAGAATCAGTTTCACTTTCCCTTTATAATGGTGTGAAATAAGGTCATGTTTAAATACACCAAACTCTTTATAATTTGATAAATAATTGCATTGCAACTACGTTCATTCATTATAGGACGTCGTCTGCTTAAGCAGGATCGATCCCGAGTGTGACGACATCAAAACATCGCTATATTTCTGGCGAATCCTCGGATATTCCAGATGCTGAGAAGAGCTTTTATTTGTGTTGTTTTTATAATCACCAGATACGCAGTTGACATAAAACTT
Organism: Heliocidaris erythrogramma; assembly: GCA_025617745.1. Classification (NCBI taxonomy): domain Eukaryota; kingdom Metazoa; phylum Echinodermata; class Echinoidea; order Camarodonta; family Echinometridae; genus Heliocidaris; species Heliocidaris erythrogramma. The sequence goes on from CM046853.1 coordinate 41,344,236, forward strand.
ATACGATTGCCATCTGTAAGCTTCCCAGTTTCTAGTGATACATTAATTGCCATATTTGTGATTTTCTTTGAATATCTACTTTAAAGTGATTTCATGACTGTAACGTCAGGTCACCATGAATAACAGTATGTAACCTTTGAGTACCATACACATCCCACATTGACTGTTACTGTATATCAATCTTTATATGGTATATTCTTTGTATCTTTGGTATGAAAGCTACAATCCTTGATATCAAAATGAATGTAAACTAAATTTATACCATATGCCCTCCATGTTACCAGCTGCAGTGCACAAAATGCTACCAGTTTGACAGTGCAGTTACTGGAACATAAAGATCAGTATTTTAAGCTTCACTAGAGTACCCACTTGCAGGTGTCCATATCAAAAATGTGTCAATCAGTGTAACTGAATAAACTGATAAAATTGGCACCATCCAACCTTTAGACAACTACCATGGCCTCCCTAAACACAATGGAACAAAAGTATCAGGAAATACCTTCCCTTGACAGTGCAAAAGTGAATGCCTCTAGGGAAGTCTCTCCAGGAAGAGTTCTTTGTTTCAACTTAGATACAGAATTGTCATTAAAATGTAAGGAATATTAACGAAAATATCAATATCATAGTCCTATCCTCATGACGTCTAAAACTACACCACCTGCAAACACAAAATCTGCTTTAAATCCATCGAATCCCCTGAAGACCAGGTGATGGCATGTGTGGACAACATCCTCAAGGAGATTGGGGACAACATCCTCAAGGAGATTGGGCCATTGGAGACCAGGTATTGGCCTGATATCTCAGTAGAGACCTCCAGAAGCATTGTGACAGTGTGAAGAAAGTGTTACGAGCATTAATCACAAGGACTGGATTCATACTGATTGACAAAGTCAATAGATCACCAAGGGTATGAATAATTTTGAACATTACCCAGTTTGGATAATTCACCTTTTCTATTGTTATGCAAATGAGGTGAAACCAGAAACAGCATTCATTTGCAGATGATAACTAAATGTATTCATGTGATGTGCAATTAAATTCAGTTAACCATTCATTTTTAGGAAAAATGCAAAAAACTAGAATTTTCCAAGGGGTATGAATAATTTTGTTGTTAACTGTATGTTATACAAGTAAATATCATTTTATAGTATAGAAGGAGTGACCACTATTAAAGAAGGCATTGATAATTGTATTGTTATCATATGGTGTAGCTCTACATGAAAGAAGAAGAACAGGGCCCTCTTGCATAAAGAGTTGCGTTTAATCGCAACTCAAAAAATTAAACGCCAATTCCCAAATACGCGATCTTGATCGGCTGAAAATCAAGTTGCGTTTAATTTTTTGAGTTGCGATTAAACGCAACTTTTTATGCAAGAGGGCCCAGTATAGATAATTATTGACATTTAATGAACAGACCAGATTTGAATAATAATTTACATGTAACTGTACATATATACATCGTAAAGTAGATTTTTAAAGACAGATTATCAAGTACACATGAATAAAGGTTCAGAAAGTAAATTATGCTCATGTTGCAAAAATGAAAGTCTTTTATTTTTTTTATTACAGCACCAGATCAACCAATATCCACAGGACATTACAGTCTCTGGGATGCTTGCTTGGTGGATTGTATGGCAATACTATCTCATCCAAAGACTGTGAGATATTTTCTACTTATCTTTTTGGGTTTTTTTTTAAATCATTTGTTATCAGTATCCTGCTTGTAAGAATGTGTGTTTATGATATGGTGATCAAGATTGTATTTTGTATGCAAAGTAATTGATAGAGATATTACATTGTACATTAATTTTCGTTATTAATATGTTCAAAACTTAATGCATCATAATAATTTTTTGAACCAAAGACTACTTTCAAAATGATTGTTAAAAGTAGAAAGATGAATGCAATGAATATGCTCTATCCTCTTATTTCAAGTGATATGATAGTCCAGATTTCTTTTTAATAACTGCAGTAACTGTCCTTCAGAAATATGTCCATATATTATTTGTAATACATCACAGCTCACTATTTCAGTTTTGTTCAGGATACAAATCAAATGTTAAATATAACATTTGCTTTATTTACAGCAGTACCAGTGACATTTTTTGTTGACGAAGGCTCAAGGGAGATCCTCTACCCAAACAGCGGTCGCTGCAATCAGCTATCACACCACTACTCTTCTGTCCTCAGGGATATGTTTAGGGTACCTGGAGTTGGACATGCTTCTGCCCAGATAGCTCCCCTCCTTGATATGAGTGATGAGGAGAAACAGAAACTAGACTTCATCAAGATCAGGGATGACATCACTGCTAGACTAGTGAGTTATTTCATTCAGTATATCTTGAAAGTTTATAGCTTTAAAGCTTGCTGTGCCAAGGGGGTTTGCTTGTGTCTAGATTTTACCGAATCATGAACAATGTTTACTTTGCAAACACTTCTTTAACCATGACTTATATTACAAAGTAATGTCTACCAAAGTTTAAGGAAATTTATTACCCTTCCAAATTATACCACATATTCGTACTTTACTTATTTCATTCATGAACATTGTTGTGACATAAAATTGAGTTTCCTTTTACTCCTTTACGTTTCTGTTCCGCATTAGTTGTTTTTTTTAATTTATTTATATATTTATTCTCGACATATGGGAAGGAAACACCCTTTTGAGCTGCAAGCTGCTCTTCTAAGGGGTCTGTCATCTAATGACATTCTTTTACAATTTACTGTTATTTCAATGCTAAAGTGAGAAAAGATCCTCTACAAAATCTGAAATTTTCTCCAAAGACAGTCATACCATACACCTGTTGATGAACTGGTACTTTGACATGCATCATACTTCTATTTCTTTTCCTTTACTGTTCTTTACTACTGACAGGAACATGACATTGAAGTGCCTCACTTTCTTCTGCCGGTAGTTGATCTCATTGATAAGCATGCTGTAACTCTTATCAAGTTTCTTATTGAAGGAGGCAACAAATCAGAAAAGAATGTCATTAGATTCTCTGCTGGACCCACTATGCATTATCTCACTGAAACACTCGAAGCTGCCCAAAGAAAGGAGATGTAAGTAAAACTGAAGTTTAAATCAAGACATCGTATTGTTTTATATCTGTATTGGTCTAAATCTTGATGATTATATTCAACCCCTCATAGGCCACCACATTTTTGAACATTTGTAATACATGAATTTTCAATACTGATTTTTAACAAGAAATTTTTTGTTTCATTGATAAATTTCATTGATAAATTGGACATCTTCCATGTAAATAAACTTTGTGCTGAAGGTTACTTTATCTTCCTCTGTAAAAAAAAAAAATACTGACGTTGTTAGTATAGTCTGACTAAACACTGAATATCTTGGACAGATTTGCCGCCCATGGCATGCAATGGGATAAATCTTGATAGTGAAACAAATCATTTTGGAAAGGGAAAACAGATTATTGTTTGTTCATTTAGAATGAGGCTTCTTTATCCACATTCTTAAGGACCAATACATTGCCTGCTTTATCATCTTTGTAATGCGAAATCTATATTATTCCCTCGCAGACAAAGTTGGAGGGGATATACATGTAGCAATGCATCCTTCCGTCCGTCCATCTGTCCATAACAAATCGGTTTCCATTCGATAACTTTAGTAATATTAATGAAATTGAATATGAAGGTACATGGTATCAAAATACAACCTAAGTTCGATTTCGGACTATGTTCGTCAAAGATCAAAGGTCATAGCTCATTAAATATGCAAAAATCTGAAAATGTGGTTTCCTTTGATAACTTTAGTAATGTTTGAAATATTTTAATGAAATTTGATATGAAGGTACATAGTATCAAAATGCAGGCTAAGTTCGATTTCAGAGTATGTACGTCAAAGGTCAAAGGTCATATCTCATTAGATATGCGAAAATTTGAAAATGTGGTTTCTGTTCGATAACTTTAGTAATGTGTGACGGATTTTAATGAAATTTGATATGAAGGTAGATGGTATCAAAATACAGCCTAAGTTTGATTTCGTTTGAGTATGTAGGTCAAAGGTCATAGCTCATAGCTCATTAAATATGCAAAAATAGCTCATTACTGTATGTATATGAAAATGTGGTTTCTGTTTGATAACTTTAGTAATATGTTAAATTTTAATGAAATTTGGTAAGAAGGTACATGGTATGAAGATATAGCCCAAGTTCGATCTTCGAATGTGTAGGTCAAAGTTTACAGTTCATCAAATATGCGAAAATAGCTCATTGTATATATGCGAAAATGTGGTTTATATAATGTTGTTGAGTATGTAAAGTCAAAGGCCATAGGTCTCAGCTCATTAAATATGCAAAAATTGCTAATTATGTACATGAGAAAGTTATTTTCAGATCTTCTCATGGGTCATTCCATGGAGTAGTACACTTTCTGTACATCCAGTCCATAGGTGTTAGTAACTTCCTTGCCTAGTAATATAATAATATAGTCTAATGGAGTTAACTTGTTCTGATGTACATGTATTTAGGCCATTTGTACTCTGCGAGGGGGTGCTACGCTTTATTCACAGTTCTTATCCAAGCTATCCATGGAAAGGAATGAAAGGAAACTGAAACGAATATCAGGTTATTATCTCATGATCAGTAATCAATGATCAGTGATTAATCAGCCTATAAACATGTGCAATTGTATGGAGATAAATTGTCTATAAAAGAATACCAGTATAGAAATGAGAACACTATAGAAGACAGTATGTTCACTGTGAGAATGCTGTCTTATAATAGTGTGAGAAAATGCATGATATGTTTTATCTTCAGAACATTAGGTATTTCTGACAGCGCATTCAAGTACAAAGACATATTCCTCCTTTTTGCTGAGTTAAAGAGACTATGTATATTGCATTAATGGTGCATATAGCTACATGTATTCAGGGCTGCATACTAGCAGGCACTTGGGCTACATGAGCCCCCAAAGTCCAGTTCTGGAGTCTGCACACCAAGATTTCACAATCTTAACAGGGGCTCATGCATGCAGACCCTCAAATTTTTAATCTGAACCTCCTAAAAAGAATCATGCTTTACATACATAGTCTAGGATGTATACATACACATGCTTCAACTTGCCTAGTAACTCCTTGATTTGAACAGTATTGTTAGTACATATAATTATTAGAAGTCAGTGGCGGATTCCAGGATTGGGTACGAACGGGGGGGAGGGGTGGCGGGGGCACAACCAAAAAAAAGGCTTTTTCCCTGCAAAATTCTCTGAAAAGCAACAAAAAAAGAGAGAAAAAAAAGGTCCTCAGCATTTTAGTGTCTCTCCTTTTCACTCCGAAATTCTCTGACAAGCAAAAAAAAAAAAAAAAAAAGGGTCCTCAGTATTTTTGTGTCCCTCCGGACAAGCAAAAAAAAAAAAAAAAGGCTTTTTTGGTTAAGCCCGTTTGTACATGTACTTTCCTAGTGTGAGATAATTATTATACCCCGCCAAACGAAGTTTGAAGGGGGTATATACAATGTCGGTTGGGCGGTCGGTCGGTCGATCCGTTGCGAATCTTGCAGATCGAACTACTTTCTCAGTTTTCGACCAAAGCTCATGAAATTTGGTACACACATTGGTCTTGGTGGGAAGATGTGCAAGACATATTTTTGGATGAGTCGGAACTGCGTTGCCATGGTAACGGCATATTTATGGCAGAAAATCAAGGAAACACCTTGCGGATCGAACTACTTCCTCAGTTTTTGACCAAAAGTCATGAAACTTGGTACACACATTGGTCTTGGTGGGAAGATGTGCAAGACATATTTTTTCGGATGAGTCGGAATCTGTGTTGCCATGGTAACAGCATATATATGGCAGAAAATCAAGGAAACACCTTCCGGATCGAACTACTTCCTCAGTTTTTGACCGAAAGTCATGAAATTTGGTACACACATTGGTCTTGGTGGGAAGATGTGCAAGACATATTTTTCGGATGAGTCTGAATCTGAGTTGCCATGGTAATGGCATATTTATGGCAGTAAATCAGGGAAAAATCTTGCGGATCGAACTACTTCCTCAGTTTTCGACCAAAAGTCAAGAAATTTGGTACACACATTGGTCTTGGTGGGAAGATGTGCAAGACATATTTTTTGGATGTGTCAGAAGCTGCGTTGCCATGGAAACGGCATATCTATGGCAGTAAATCAGGGAAAAATCTTGCGGATCGAACTACTTCCTCAGTTTTTCGACCAAAAGTCAAGTAAGGCTGTTGTCACGGGGCGGGGGTATTAATTATCATCTTCAGTGATATTTCTAGTTGAATCAGTTGAAATCATTAAACATTATTAGACTGTCTCTTCCTCTTCTGTAATAAAAAGATAAGTGCGGTTCACAGATTATTACTCAACTCAGTTGCTATGATTGTATAAACTGTTTTGACTAGACAAATACATTTCTATGTGCACTTGATGTTTACTTGAAGTGCTTCTGTAGAAAATGATTCTATATTTGGAGAATTGAGTACTTGGTGAAACCAATCAGAAACAGTAATATGTACATGTATATTAATTGGATTTCCTTTCATAGGATGATGAATAAATGACTTGAACACATAATAAGCTGCACCTGATAATACTTCATATTTTTATAAAGGACAATGATGTATAAAGAATAGAGACATAAGGAGAAGAAATAAGTGCATATATGTACAAGGAAATTAAGTTACCGTGAGAGCATTACAGATAATCGAGGATTGAAATTGAAATTGCAATATTTCTGATTGCCACAATTCTTCCTCATTGAATGGAGAAGGAAATGGTGCTATTAAAATGGCAGGAAATCCCAGTAGTGAACAATTACCTGTGCCTCTCAAACTATTTCCTGTCAAGCCAGATAACCAGACAAAGAGTAGAGAAACTGAAAGTGCAAGTAAAGTCAAGCTACCCTGTTAAATATTTATTTTTATTTATTTATTTGCAGTTTTATTTATGCAAGGTAACATTGTCAGTTTCAGAACTGCTTGCTTTCCACAATGGATTGAAATTTCAACCAAAAAAATATATAATCCATTTGTAGATATTGATAAAGAAATTAATTAATTTACATATATACAAAATACAGATTTGAAGAAACCTAAAAATAATCAGAATAAACAAAAACATAAACCAATCAAAAAAATAGAGAAAATAGAAACGACTCAACATTAAACTTAAACATACTATTTAAAGCTGGCATTTAAAATGAGTGATTTGGAAACACTTAAAAAACTATATTGGTAGTAGCATAATAAATGCCTTTTGTTTATTCTGAGAACAATTGAAAACTTTTGAAAAAAAGTCATTGCAAATGTGAATGTCTTTCCCCAACCCCTATTAGAGCACATTTTGCAATATATTTCTAATTTGATTTTCCATTAAAGGCACTTATGTGTTATTGCACTTTTCAATTATTGTTATCTACGAAATAGTTTAGAGCTAATGAGCTACAGTTGAAGCATGATGATCATTCGTACAAACAGATTATTGATATATATATAAACACAACACAGTAAGTTCCCCCTAAAGCAAAATGGCATATCTTTTTAACAAATTTTTTTGAAACAAAATGACTTGGCAGGAGTGTTCCTACACATATTGACTAACTTCTGGGTTTAAATGAGATTGATCCATTGAGCCATGTATGAGTGAGCACACAATGAAGGCAAATTTGTCACTTTTCAAAAGTCACAGGAGTCATTTTCTTATGTCATATTAACAGTAAATTTTAGCATTTCTTGCTTCATTTTAAAGTGTGCTCACTCAACCATGAAACAGAATTTGCCAAAATGACCCCCCAAAATGACTCTTGTGACTTTGGAAAAGTGACAGTTTTGCCTTTAATGTGTGCTCAGTCATGCATGGCTCGACGGATCAATTTCATTTTCTTAGTCAATAAGTGTAGGAACACTCCGACCAAGTTATTTTGCTCAAAACCTTTTCGTTAAAAGTTATGCTATTTTGATTTAGGGGAACTTATAACTTTATATACAAAGAGAAATATTTTCCAAAATCAGTACCCAACATTTGGAATGAAAGGCTTTGTACAAGCTGTCTGATTATAGATTGGGGAAATTGTAATAATGTTCAAAGATACTATTTTGATCACTGTGGGAATCTTAATTGCAAGGAGAATTATTTTGTCAGTTATGATTAATTTGGGTATCATTGAACTTCTAAAACTGTCAATTTTGTTCTTCCTATTCCTTACTAAGTAATAGCTTTATCTCTCTTTCTTCTTCTTCTTCTCCTTCTTATTTATTCATTTTCCTTTTCTTCTTCTTCTTCTTCTCCTCCTTTTCCATTTTCTGATCTCTCTTCTTCTTCTTCTTCTCCTTATCTTTTTCCTCTCCTTTTTCTCCTCCTCCTCCTTCGTTTTCTTCTTCTTTTTCTCTTCTTTTTTCTCTTTCCTCTCCTTCTGATCTGTCTTTTTCTTCTCCTCCTCCTTCTTCTTCTTCTTCTTCTTCTTCATCTTCTTCATCTTCTTCATCTTCTTCATCTTCTTCATCTTCTTCATCTTCTTCATCTTCTTCATCTTCTTCATCTTCCTCTTCCTCTTCCTTTTTTCCTTCTTGTTCTTTCATTTAAATCACAGAATATCTCTATTGAGTGTTGCTTAACTCTTAATATTTAAGTTTTCTATCTGTCTGCAAGTATGTGATACTCCATGTAAAAATAATCAGTTGTAAAATTGTTTTTCCCTTGCATATACATGCACGTAAGTGTATGTTTGGGTACTATATTAGAAATTTCCTGTTAAAATGTCAATGTCACTTTCAATTGCAGAATGCTGTCACACCCAAAATGTCACATAATTTCCTTTCGTTATCCTTTCTTCCTATTCAAAATGACACTTATTCCATGAAAACTTAAAGTGCATTTGGTGGGAAAATTACAGACTTTTCTTTCTCCTGTATTATCATTGTCTGTTGTGCACATTTCCTAAAACCCTTTTATAAATCAATAAGAGAAAAGTTTCTGAACAGAACCAGAGTATAATAAATTGCATAATTTTAGTAATGCTGTTAATATGTTCATGATAGATGCATCACTTCAGGTGCATATCAGTTTTGTTCAATTGAGTTCTCTCCATGTATACCTCTTTCAGATACATAATTTTCTTTTAGAAAATCATGTACATTTATGTTATAGCAATGGAAGGAGAAATGTCAGTGTTACCAAAGTGATTTGATTAATTTGGTCCTTAAAAATCCTGTTCTTTTTCAGTCCTTACAAGCTGCACCTGAACTCCTGCCATGACACCACACTGATGACCATTTTACTAGCCTTAGAATCTTATGACGATATCTGGCCACCACTCACTGCTTCAGTCATCTTTGAACTCTATGAAGACAAGGCAGGCAACTCATTCATCAGAACTCTCTATCAAAACAAAGTAAGAACTCTCTCTTTATTATTTTTTTTTGCCATTGTATTTTTTCATTCTAGTTGCATGCCTGTCATCTTTGAACTGTATGAAGACAAGGCAAGCAATTCATTTGTAAAAACTCTCTATAATATGTTATACTAGTTATACCATTGATCTTTGAACCCTTAGAATTGTGATTGCCAACACATGCATCAAAACTCTCTATCAAACCCAGTGTCATTGTTAATGACCTTTATGAAGTTTGAACTTCCTGTCAATTGTTTCAGTGATTTGCCAGAAAAAGGTGATGGAATTTTTTCCTCAATGTATTTTTTATTTGACCATTGATAGTCTCTGATGTCGCACAACATTTTGTAATGAAGCCCTTCTCACTACTGACCACAGTACCTGTAAAGACCTCTTCTGAAGTACCATACATCTACCCTTTTGCTACAGTATTCATTTAATTTTATGTTTTGGCCTCTGACTCTTTAAAATGGCGTGTCCTTAAGACTGACATTCAGAACCTACAAATATGCTTGATATAGGGTCAAAATGTTACTTGAGGTTGAGATTTTCAGCCCTTACAGCTTCAATGAATTTGCATTGTAATAGGACATGACATTACTTAATACTGAATGATACAAGTGAAATATCAAAACACAGACATTTTCTCTTTGTGAGTGTAATAATGCAAAGCTACATTCAGTCCGATGTTAACTTTCTATGAAACCATCTTCTGTCTCATTCAAGGATATTGTGTCTTGTGATTCTAATCATGCTAATCAGCTTATGTAATTGATTAGTCCGGTAATCATTTTCCTGATAAGTTTAATCATACTAGAGTGAAACGTGTTATATGAAGACCTATTTTCTTTCACTTTATAGGACTTCTTTTTCTTCTGATGATTATAATAATGCTAATCAGTGTCTGTAATATTGTATGAATATTGCTCCTGATGTAAGCATCAAGTTTGCAACACATGTGAATTTTATGTTCCATGGAAACATTTTCTGTTTCAGTATAGGACATCTTGTGCAAACCAGGTAAAGTGTAAGAAATGAAAATTTTGACATTTCCGATATTCTGAATACAGTTAGTGTGATATAATGGTATACATGTACCTCTATGGCAAACTTAGAGAGAAGTGTTAAAATGATTTCAAAGTAATCCACAACCAGTGACTGTCACTGAGCTATTTATAACAAAAATACCTTGCAATGATTGCTGTCTTTACGAATTTCTAAATTTTTATAAATATTAACAAAAGAGAATGTCACTTTTCTGTATTGATTGCATCACAATTTAGAGAATCCTTATATGCATAACAGGAAGCTGTAGAAGCATATGTGTAAATCCATACCAAGTATATTTTTGAAATAGCGCCATCTATTGACAAAGAAATATAGCAGAGTTCCATATCATTTCCAGCTTGAGCTATAGGCAAATAATACATTAGCAATTAGGATTATCTCACCTCTATTTTGTACAGATGTTAGAGTGCCATAGTTTCTGATGTATTTGTTTTATATTAATGCCATGTGAGTTAGTCCTCAAGGACTGTTGAGTAAAAGTATACTATTTTGTATATAAATCGCTGATCAGAAATCTTTCAGACTCAGAATATTTATTGAATGTTGAAATGACCAAATTTTGACTAACTTACGAGAAGTGGACAAAACTTTTCTCTGAAATGTAAAGCACATCTCCCACCAATGTAGAAAGAAATACTTGTTGGTCTAATCCTTACAGGATATCTGTAGTCATTCATAACTGTATAGTTCATTTGTTGGTTTGATTTCTCTTTGTTTTTCTTTTTCTGTTTGTTTTTTTTCTTTTTGATCTTGTATTTACCAGCTGTCAAAATAATCGTGGAATGTTAGTGTTTTTTGTATAGAGTGAATTGAGTCTACATGTACGTGACTATTTGAAAAAATAAGTTTTTAAAAATATGTTTCATAATCTTGGCTCATTTCTCGTATTCTATCAACTGCAGGAGCTGAGGATATGCCACACAGAAGAGACCCTCATACCTCTAGGTAAATTCAAGCATCTTATAGCACCTGTGTCCTACACTGCCCAAGACTACACAGATGCATGCAAAGTAGCCAGTTAATGATCACTTTCTACCAGGAGTCACCAAAAGGTGAGAGGTTCAATATCCTAACCATGTCACAACCACTATTATAAAACGGGTTCAAGAATGTAGCCATCCTGATTTGTCAAATACACCACATGACCGTGCAAAAAAAAAAAGTGATAACGCACTGCGCGTACGCGTACCTCTGGAGCATGCAAACTTAAAACGCAATGAAATCGCATAGTTTAATTGTCATTTTAGCGCAGGGATTACATGCGTGCACTGAAACGCGCATGACTTTTGTTGGCTGCGCTTCTGTGATGTCATCCAGGAAACCAAATGGCAGCCTCCATGACTGTACGACTCTTGGCGTTTCTATGGGGTTCATAACCAATTTTATAGACTTCATAATCATATTGCCGACCCGTTTTATAAAACTATTAATACATGGTTGTGAGTTCGTGCGTTAGTGCGATCTGGCAACACTCGGGTTTTTATCGTGGTGTCAAACACACTCGGCTTGCGCCTCGTGTGTATAGGACACCACGATAAAGACCTTTGTGTTGCCAGATCGCATCAACGCACTCCCAACCATGTATGAATAGTATACTTGGTTTGGGAATTTTAAACATGTCCATATGGTATTACTTAAAAACAAAATCAGTCCCTCTTATTACATAATATAGTCTATCAGTCTTCAGTTACATCACCCACCAGTAAAGTTTCTCTTTTTTTTCCATCTGCTAACATGTATATTTAAACTGCGTATAGACAAATACATTTAGACGCATGTATTACATGATTAAAAAACAAAAATGCTTTATAATTTCCAAGTTTAGCCTTTGAGTAACTAAAGGGTAAATTTTGTTTACCTCCATTTAACTCCAGATAAACTTTACTTGGTAACTTAATCCATTGTAAGTGTCCAATCCAATCAAATTAAACAAACACAGTTTTTGTCATTACATTAAATTTATTAATTGTATTCATGGGAAAGCTAAAGAGTTTATTGTATCAAAACTCTGACTCACATTTTTTAATGAAATAATTTGGAAGTTTTGTACATATACATCATATATTATAGAATTCACATGATTTAATTTGTCTGTCTTAAATACATATTTCCTAATGAAATCTTGATTGAAAATCTGAAGTGCTGTTTGTAAAATATCAATCGAAATAGATTTACAGATTTGCCAATGAAAAAAATTTCATAGTTTGCAATGTCTAATAAAACAAATTTAAGGATGTCATTGTTAAAAATGCCCCCTACAAAGGTGATACATAAATCTAACATACATGTAGCTGCACAACTGAAAGGGATTCTTTTTAAGGTAGCCATTATTTTCTCAGAATATATGATCATTACATATACATGTAGGGTTTCTCTTAAAAACAAAATAAAGTTTGTTGAAATGGCAGTGGTTCAAAAGTGAGAAAAGGAATCCTTGAGAGATGATAAGATCAAACAGTGCTCATTCCAGAGACGAGAAGAATTGCTAAACAAATGGAAAGCAAGAAATTCTACCCGAGAAATGGGTGTTATTTAATTGAAGGGAGACCCTGCAGGCAAGAGAATGGGACCTCTGTGTATGGTAACCATGACAACGGAGCAGCTATGACAATGGCCATTGGCATTCTGAGCTAAGAATGATTGCAGTGGTGCGTACATCTATTCATCCGTCCATCCGTAAAAGCTAGAAATCCTTTCCTTTGTCTGTGTACACCATGTAAAGCATCTCTTCATTTTGATATGATGTCTTGCTGAGTAATTCTTGGTTTCTCTCTAAAACCATTCTCTTTTGTTGTTACACCAGAAGGGGCAACAAAATAGCACGCTCTTGTGCACATCTGTGGTAATTTAGTGATTACCAAGCTTGAGTGGGCGATACAACTGCATCAGTGGCCGTCTGAAAAGCTCACGATGACTCTCATGTTTTCATTTCAGTCCTTTTTTTTTAATTTATTTATTTTTTCTTTAGCCATTCAGGCACGTTTCGGGGAAGATGCTTTTTTGAGAGGGGTTTTTCAGTTTTGCTTACATTATTCTTTCAGTTGTTGGGAAATTTTCTTTAGGAAATTAATCAAATTATGTATTGCCTCCATTGTAATCTGTCATAAAGGGAACTTGAAGAATTACAATCTACAGTGTCCTCTTTTGTTTTGTTTATATATCTGTATGTCATTTGATACTTTTCTGTTTTGTTAATTCATACTCAATGAAAAGGATATAGAAAAGATTGTTTTATGCTCTGTTTGAAAACAACACTTCTTTTTTCTCATTATTTGTTTTTATGTATTTTTTTTTTTATTGAAAAAATGTTTTTACAAAATTGCTTCCATTTCCAGCACCACTAAAGTATTTCTTTAAAAAGAATGAATGAACAAAAAGAGAAATGTGAAACCACCCAAATGTGTAATGTTCTAGAATTGGCATCACCAGAACCACTTATTTGAAAAAAATCTGTAAAACCTTCATCCCCAAAACACAGGATTTCCTCTGCATCTTGTATTTCCTAGGGCTCAAGATTGGACCAGGAAGGCTTTGTAATTATTGCAGCTTTTAGTGATGAGCAGGCTCGAATGATTTGGATGATTTTAATCAGAGAGAAATTGAGCATCACTGCTCCCCAACAATGCCTCGTCCAAGAGTCATGCTGTGTCTAACTGCGCTGCTAGCCTGGCTGGATTGGCCTCACTTGATAATCATGTTATAGTTTGCTTGAGAAAATACAATATGAATGATGTGAGAGATGTGAAAGAAAGGACATGGCAAAGAAATGGAGAAACTGGCACAGAGAGAGAGAGAGACAGACAGACAGACACAGAAAGACAGAGACAGACATAGAGGGGTCAGGGTGGGGTGAAACAAGAGCTATTGAGATATCCATAGAAAATGAAGAAAGTGAGTGAGGAAGATCTCTTATGATGGGGAAATAGTGGGAAAGGAAAACTAAATATACTGTATGATATATATTAATATTTCAACCATTGCAGTAGTTTTCAATTGAAGTTGAATTCAAACATAACAAATGTTGGGTAAATAAGTTAATGAATAGATGTAACTGAAATTACTGAATGAATAAATAAGTAAACATAGTGGGAAACACCATTTTCTTCAAATATATGCCTGTGATAAGTCTTGAATAGAAATTGTCTATGGTGCTCTTTTATTTTTATATACGAGCATATATTACCCGTGGCACCATGGGGGGGGGGGGGGTCTTCTCCTATGTACAGCCCAACTACCCATTCACACTGAAAGGCAATTAGTTTGTTGATGAAACATATTTGATTGATAGCAGACTTCTCTTTAAATATAGATAGGAGCTATAATCTAATTAGCAGTAGGGGTTAAACTGGGGGAAGAACTTGAATATCATTGCGGAGTGAAATCAAAATCTAACTATAGAATGGAAAAAAAAATTATAGTAAGCAGTCAAGAGGCAATCATTGTAATATAAAAATGTTATTACAAGTACATGTATTAAGTCGAAAATAAATAAAGTGTAAGTACATTGTATATGTACCCTACAATGTACAACAGATTGCATTTGTTTGTAGTTCTCCAATTAAAGGTTGCTCAGTCATATATAGTAGAATGTTGAAAGAAGCGAGAAGTATAGTGGAATGTTGAAAGAAGCAAGAGGGAGAAAGAGTGAGAGAGTGATACAGTGGGAAACAGTGCTGGGGAAAATGAGTGAGAGAGAGGCAGATGGAAAATGAGAGAGAAAGAGAAAGAGAGAAAGAAACAGTGGAAATATGACGGAGTGAGAAACAGCCAGTGGGAGAAATGAGAGAGAGAGAGAAAAAATAGACATGCAGGGGGATAGATAAAAATTATAAAGAATACAGGAGAGAGAGAGAGAGGGGGTTTAGCTGCTGTGATGAAAAGTGATAAGATTTGTAGGGCTTCCACTGGCATGTTTAGGTTTCTACTTATTAGAATGCAATATTCAGTTTCCATTCATATAAATAACAATACTGACAGGTGTATGTTGGATCAGTGCCGGATTTAGGGGGGGACACATCCGGCCCGTGCAACCCCCCCCCGGAAGAAAAGTATGCATTGTGCTCCTCCCCCTTTTAGAACGAAAACCTTTTCCTTTCTTCTTTTTCTTTGCTTGTCAAAGAATTATGGAGGGAAATTGGACCCCCATACCCCCAACCCACTCGACATCGAAGCCGAAATAGAGCCGTTCCCGATGTCCGATGTGACTGAAATTCAGGTGCTAGTTGTGCTTGTAGTTCTAGATTCAGACGGGATGTGCATTAGCACCGGCAATTTCTGAATGTTGAACAATTTTCAGATTAGATGTAACGTTACATGTACAACCATGCCATGTACATGCAAGGAGGTACTTGCCTAGTACCTGGACGTGGACGGAAACACACTGAATGAAGGCAGAGTATGTAGATCTATGTACATGCAGTGCGACAGTTCATTCCTCAGCATGTATAGACTTACGTGTATTAGGCAGTAAACAGACGGTGCACGGTGCAAGCGTACCGTATGTGAAACTTATGCCTATGTAATTTCGCTGACCCGAAAAAGGTCAAAAGGACTGGGAACTTCGAAGCTTTACTCAGGGCCTGCCAAAGAAAATTATGGATTGTAAAAAACCTTTAAATAATACGACCAAAATACCACAAACAACCCCCTCATGACAATCTGGGAACAATTTAACCACGTTTTAAAAAAAAACCCAGCTCGATTGAGTGGAAAATCACAGAGAAAAGTGCTTTCAAACAAACGGATGGACAGACAGACACACACACACACACATTAGCCAAATTATAGTAAGGATTTTAAGGATACCCTGAAGTGAGTCAGGAATAGTCTGTCCACCTTGATAGGAGACACCACTGGTTACGTGCCGGAACCCCACGCCATCCTGAGATTATTTCAGATGACTTTCTCATCTCTAAATTGATTGATCACACCTTCGACGTCTAGTGATGCCAATTTGTTGCTTTCCTAGACAAACCCTAACTAGATATATAGTATTAATTCATTAGAAAGTAGCCTGACTCGGAGCCACATGACTCATCACAACATATCTCACAAGAGTTTTACAGTTATCATGTTTTCCAGTCTTATTGATTTATTCTTTAAACGCAAGTAATCATGAAGGCCATTTGTAGCACAATCAGACGTTCGCATCGCTGGAGTAGAATTAAAAACTGGAGCGAGGCAACTCACTGACTTGGAAGTAATCCCATTGTGTCTCATAACCAAGTCATGGGCATGATATCATAACAGAGGTATACCTATTTTGGTCTCATGATCAAATGGTGCTTTTCTGTTTGTTGCAGGAGTCATAAGATCTTTGGATGATGCATGTCTGGAGTAGGTTTACTGATAAATTCTGAAGTTTCTCAATGTTGCCTTGGTGATCAATTGTAGGGGAGATATGATGTAATTATTCATGGAGGTGTAGCTCTGATTTTTTTTCCTTCCTTTGAAAAATCAGGTGAATCACTATGATTCACCTGATTTTTTATAATTTTTAAAATTTTTGTTTTGCGGGCAAGCTTTACATCATATCAAATGAATGATTACTTATAAAGAGTATGGCACAGTACGTGAGAATGTATGAAATATAAATATTTTAGAATCAGCATTTTAGATACATAATACACAATTGGTGTAACCATCAATTTTTTTTTTGGAAATCAGTGATATGAAATATATTTTGTATTCAATTTTGATTAATAAATGGTTGATATATTTTGCAGATTTAAATCCAAATTATTAATCAAAAATGAAATATTGTCAATCCTGTTTGATATACATGGATATAGTTTTCCCATCCAGGTTCTTGTGACAAAATCTGAGTTGATTACTGATATGTAGAAGTCCAATGCAGTCTGAATATTTCATCAGCATGCTGCTGTTAAAATATTTATTTCAATTCGAGATAACTTTCATTAGGGAAATCATTTGCTAAATTATAATGTAGCTCTTCTCAAGCATGGCTATTACATACATGTATGTCATCATTTTCAAAACAGAAGTAGGACATGTAAATAGGTCATGAGTGTCAATAGGCAAATGTGTAAGTAGGCCATGGTAATTACTCTGACTGCTTCAAATTAGTCACAGGCGTTATGCCAACACAATGTTGGTGTCTTCATGGTATATAAATCACTTTATCCCACACAGAAGAGGATTCTAGGGGACCAGTGCGACTCTGCTTCTAGACAAGAATAAATTCAGACCGTATGTTAGCTGCGGGCTATCAACAACATGCTCTTACATCAGCCCAATTCTTGGTTTATTAACCTCCAGTCACCCAAGTCACTTTAGATTTTATGCTTTGACAGTGAAAATATACTGCTATGTCAGATCTTCTCTTATTGAACAATTGATGAAGTCATTGTACTGTGCAAATGACTTGTATTTTCAAATAATTTGATTATTTTATTGTTGTTGATTAAATGTTGATGAATGATGATAATCTTGTCATTGATATCATACCCGTTGGCTACTGAAATCTCCCACTCCCATAGATTTATTACAGGGACCTAACTCAGTTCATGTAGGAAATTGGTATTAAGTCATGCGTTTCTATGGATGGACAATCCTTATCTACATCATGTACATTTTGGTTGCTTTGTTAATCCTATGTTGATATACTTTTTATTCATTCTTGTAGCTGGAAGAAGAAATTTAGACATTTAAATCATTGATTTGTTTTCCCTGAGAGCCAATCCTTATCAACGATTTCTGTAGCTATATGTAAATGTACATGTACATTTACATATAGCTACAGGCAGGATAGATGCTATTTTGTGGCACTAGAGTGGATGATGCCATTACGTTCATGTATTCAAAATTCTGAAGCAATGTGATTCTTCCTTTTGAAATTACATACTGAAAACTTATATCACTGGTTTAATCATAATATACAGTTCAAGTAACTTGTCTATCCTCTAGTAATCAAATCATCTCAGACTTTCCTCGGTGCTTACATTGTCTAGATTTGGAAGTATGTAGAGCCACTCCAAATGATTGAGGAGTGTACAGTCTAACCCAAAGCATTCTATTTTATCCTCCATTGAGACGATTAATTGCAAAAACTTAAAGTCCATGTAGAGTTCTGGTAAGGCCCTCATAACAATTCTGACCATTCTAACCAGCTGTGAAGCTTTTCCTCATGTGGAATATTAAACAGATGAAAAGAATGAAAAGTAAGAATTAATTTACGTTTTGTGCCCCAAATTTAAATTTCCCTCTTGTGGGTTCCACTTGTAAAATAATGGTAGAGCTATGTGTCAACTGACATCTGTACGAATCTCTGTGCGGTTGCTCCTGGGCAGACATCCGATGACCTGCAGCCTCAAATTGACATTCCTTTCAGATATTTACACTAAAATTATTTAAAGTGTGGATAGAACATCATCATACATGTATTTGGCACATATATCTTTTGATAAAAGTGGAAAATATGAGGACATAATCAACAAAGTTTCATTTGAATTCCCTATAACTGCCAGAACTATATATCATCTTAAAGTTGAAGTTATGGAGTCAGGTCAGTGTAAGCCTCTCTGGGAGCATGATCTCAAGAGATGCCTCTCCTCCAGGTATCCTCTGCGATACTGGTGTGGAAGATGCCTTCTGGTTTGGTTACCATGGTGATGTATACCAAAGACGGTCACCTGTCAGCGTTGTGAATGGGAAGATGGAGGAGGTTGGATGTTTACCCTTAATCCACCTTGCACCTGGAGTCTGTCTGGAGTAGCATGCATGGGAATAAGTACAGTCTTGTTTTTCGTATTGGTGTTGAAAAGAATTAACCATGAAGACTTGTTCCGATAGTTGATGCATAATGTTCCGTAATATCCCCAACTAAGGAAAACAGACGACTTTAAATACACAAGTTCTTTCAAAGTAGTGAGAAATAATACATGGAGAGCTAGAAATTTGAAATCTCTTTTCTGTCGGAATTGTATGTTTAATTATAATTTAATGATTATCTCATGAATGCTCTGAAGCAGTCCATACATTACAAAAACTTGAAAGACTTGTAGATTATTGAAACTGTTGTATTTTACTGTATGATGTGGAAACAGAAAAACATGAAAATAATAAAATAAAAGCAAAATACAGTACATGTATAATTATGTTTTCTTGTATAGAAAAACATTTGAAGATTTGACTGTAACTGCATATGGGTCAGTGTGATTTGTTACTTGACAGTTTCCTTTGAATAGAAAGACATAATAGAGGAGGCCTTTTTTTTCTTGCTTCTCTTGTCGCTCTGCCTTACGGCAAAGTGTATGTTTCCTAAACCTGACCTTGGTACGCGTGTTATGTGATAATCATTTTCTGTGGCTTTGATCCTCTCTCTCTGTCTCACTGATGAAACAGAGCAGTATAACCCAATAACGAGTGCTGTCCTTTCATGTTACGCCCTCGGGGCGATTGGTGTTGGGTCTCAGTATTATCGCTTTAGTCTTGGTCTCTCCACATAAACAGCTTACTCTCTCAAATACCTTGTATACTCATGTAGAAAGAAGATGGTTCTTGTATGCTGAGCATGGCTCGGCTTGAAATTAAAGTTTAGAGGTTGTCCAAAACTGGTAAAATGTACACGTAAGATATTTTATGAAAGATAAAACCTGTGATTTTGAAGAAAAAAAATCAAAATTATGGTTTGAAAAAAACTTTGAATTTCGTGAATTTCATGAATGACGTGTGGGTCACAAACTCAACAACATGCTAAAATATTGCCAACAAAAGTCGCCAATTGAATTTGTTGTCTCCTGGTCAGAAATTCACCACTTAGCTTTGCGAAAGTACATCATCATTGCTGATGATCGCGAATTCAACCACACGCGAAATAGTCTGGCTAGTCCTATTTGCGAAAATCTATGGAATACAGTGTATACAGTAGTCATCTCGCCTTTTCACTGGTAATATAATCCTCTTATAGGCCAAATTATTCATTTGAGAGACTTATGATTCTGGTGCTAAATGCCCAACCAAGATGAAGTACTTTTCCTATAAAGATACTATTCTTCCTGAAGTAAGGATTATTTCAAGATTTTTTTTTAAATCTCTCTCTCTCTCTCTCTCTCTCTGTTTCTCCCCCTTTCTCGTGCTCTCTCTCTCTTTCTTTCTTTCACCCACCATCCTTTCCTCTATCATTCAGATGACCCAGGGCACTAAATAACCTAGCTCTATCCATCAGATCTTTTTAAGTCTAATCCAGTTTGTGTTTGGAAGAATGGATGCATGGATATAAAATCTTCCCTGCTTAGCTTAAATGAGAGGATATTGGACATACTCAGAATGTCTGTTGTTGCATGTATTTAATGGCACATTGTTTGTTTTGTTTTTTTATTATTTTTTAACGCAAAATGTACAGTAAAGGTATGAACAAATATATAGATCAGTTGCATTTACTTTCTTTGAACCAAGATTAATGGTCTAGATTTTAACCAGACTTGACCCAGAATGCAGATGCGCTTCCTGTGGGCAAAGATATCTTGATTAATTTGAGAAAGCCAAATTTACTATTAGTCATTTGAGGTTGCATGGAGGATTGATAATCAAAAGTTTTACAAACGGATAGACAACCGTCACTGCAGATGGAACAGTGTAAGCCTGAGTCGAATCGATTGGTTAGCGGGTGTTCGATCGAAGACATCGAATCCCGAATACGTTTTGGCAAATTCGGTGCATCGATTTGTAGTCCGCCAGATTTTTGACTACCGTAGCCACCATGAAAAAATCAAATAAAAAAAGAAACTCCGTAACGTACAGCATATATATACTAGCAGAGAACGTGAAGGCGACTTCAAAGTTCAAACTGTTGGCTAACTTTCGCTAATTCGCTCGTGGAGGACGTCGCGCTTTACCTGTGCTTTCTCTATGGAAAAATCGTTTTGTCGTTACGAACTGAAGTTTACGATAATTTTCTTGCACTCTCTCTGCATTGTCAATTTGACAATTGTATAATTGAACATGATAAATACGGGCATGAGTACGAGTGTTCCTACTTAATTCGCAATAACTAATATCACACTCTCATCAAATTGGCAATTACTTCTGAATGATCTCTGAAGCTGAATGAAGTCGAAAAGTTTATTTCGTATTGTGTTTTTTTTTGGCATCGAACAAACGTGTTCCATTCAGCTCTCCAAAGACAAAGTAAGATTATTAATTCTTTGAATTTGAATCATTGTCGGGTGTGTCGACAATGAGCATCGCTTCGTGCAACACTAGTGATATTTTGGCTAGCCATACGGACTAGAAACTTAAGATTTTGGCTCGTCCGCTGTGATTTTTACTAGCCATTGGCTAGCGGGCTATCGTTAATTTCGAGCAGCGAGAGCCCATACATATGCCCGCGATGCCAGCGGACCGGTCACCGGTGCATGGTGCATGCACTGCGTGCAACTGTGTGCAACTCTGTTTTCACCGCCCATCATTTATCGATGCACCGGTATTCGATCGAATCAAAGCCGTCGAATACCGGTTTATGAAATATTCGATATGACTCAGGCTTAGAACAGTGTACAAGTTTATAGATTGATAGGTTGATATCAAATAATTATTTTTATGTAGATAAATGATAAAGATAAAAGTGGATACATACATGTATTTATAGAAAAATTCAATAAGACCTTATTTACTGGTAGTGATGTAATTTGGGCCTGCTCTTGGCAATGCAGAATCAAGCCATATTTGTAATTCAACTCCAAGATTACTTGTCTGCTTCATTTAGTGTAGAAATCAAGGAGTGAATGGCATATTGTACCATGTTACCATTGTACTTTGAAGGCTTGTTCACACAAGACATGGTAACTGCTGCAGCAAAATAAGTGGGGTTGAGAAAAATATATCTTCTTTTAACAAAGGCATCTAAACATACTCATTTATATACAGAAATGTGAGGCACACTGTGCTAATGTCATTTTATTTTGCTGGGGCCTTTTTTTTTAAGGTGGCTTATCGTGTCATATGGGAACGATGCTTTAGTATTATGCCAAACCCTCTGATTCATTATGTTATGATACCAGCTCAAACCACTGAAAGCAATATAGGTCACTATGTCCAATCACGCAGAAGAGAAATATTAGAGCCACCTCTAATTGACCATGTCAGAACTGGTTTAAGAATGCATTCAGTCATAAAGTACATGTAGTAAGCATTGTGGAGAGGTAATGCAGAGGTTAGGAAAGTGTCAAGAAAATGTTTTGAACCATGAAATCCTCATTCATGTATGACACGGTAAACTACCTTTAAAAAAAAAAAAACACTGACTCAACATAAAATGACGTAAGGGTATTATTACGTCTCACATCTCTTTTTCTTTATATAACAATCAGATTTGTCAGGATGCTTAGGAGCGTTTGTTGCATGCAGCAATTTCTTTTCATCTCCATCTGCCATTTTTTTATATGTCAAATGTTCTTATTTTGCTGTAGTGGTTTACTGGATCATGTGTGAATGAGCTTTAAGGGGTTTGTCCACATGTTCACCATTTAAAAGAGATAATTATTATAAGAAGCATTTTTCTTTTCATTTCTTTTTTTTTATCACACATTTTCAAAAATCATAAATATACTATTTTAATAAACTACTTACAGTGTAACAAAATCAATCATAGTTGAAATTTGAAGACATTCTTTTTATTGCATGAAATTTCATGTTTTGCTATAACATGCTGCCATCAATTTCACACTCAAATCATTTCCTGTGACCATTATTAGAACATGTATCTATGGTACGGGAAGATTCTCCCTTCTTAGCAAGATATGAACTGAGTGATTCTTAGAAAATGCTTCTTGTTGATCACCAGCTTGACTATCATTATCAAAACTTCTACTCTCTTGAACAACTATCTCTGAATTTATTTAATTGTCAGAAGTAGTCTGGGATAATTTTCATTTGGGGGAAGTTTTCTGGGGTTGACTTTGGATTTTGTAGAGGTAATTGTCTAGGGATAATTAGTCCAGGGGGTAGTCATCTTGACAATGACTGAGTAGACCGGATTACATATTACTTACAGGTCAGAGCTTGGGTTTAAGAAATGAATGGGAATTGTGTTTTACAATGGTCTCTAGAAGTAAGGTGTAGGATCTATCAAATTCAGGGAATGACCCCCCCCCCAAAAAAAAACAACAACAACAACAACAACAACAAACAAAAAAACAAAAACAAAAACAAACAAAAGGGAAAAAAATAAAAAACATTCATATTAAAACAGGACAATAAAACAATGTTTTGTAAAATACTTGATTAAGAAGTACATGTGCCTTTGTTGATGTAAAGGTTAACTCTGATGAGTAAATCTTAATTTTTTCTACCTCTAAGCTCATCTTTTCCCCCTTCATGTAATGTAGGACATGCATATTTGCCAGGTATTCATCCATTTCAATTTTGATGGCGTCCATGTCGTCCAGCAAATTATTGATTAAATGATTTGTAATAAAAGCAAAGGTTGAACCCTGTAATTCTCACAAGTCCTACCAAGGATGAACTTTCCTGCAAGCAGGTAAGATGTCAATTTATTTTTGGTGGGACATCAGAATTGTTTGGCGATAAAGCACCATTCTGATGACTCACCTGACATGCATCGGGGTGGGCGTTTTATGCGATAATGCAGTGATAAAATTTTGACTGGATTGGGGTTGTAGAGTAATCCTATCTCCTCCAAAGTTTACCCACATCATTGTGGAGTGTTCTTCCTATTGCTGCTGAAACACCTCTCAATTGATAAATGTTTTGGCAAGAGGCTGCTCAGGCCTGGCCTGCTCCCTTGCAACTGGACACCACCAGGAAGTGCCTCACATCCACATCTTTCTCTTTGTCTACCACCGACATTGTATCCCTTCCTCTAATATGGATGGCCGTCACTGCTCAAACACAGGGTGCGTTCACTTGCCTCCCAAGTTTGAGCATCTCTTGGTTAAAAATGTTTTACAGTGTGAATGTAGTGGACATTGTCATTTCAATAAATGTTTTACAATTTTGAAAGACAGTAAGTTTGCATAAATATAGACTTTGTTTTTGTATAGAGAGACATCTCCACATCTCTCTGTCTGTTACCTGTCATGGAATTACTAATTATAAATTAATGATTGCCTGCCAGATATGGCATAGATATGGCATAGATATAATTATAATACCTAAATCCTAATTCCATTTGGAGTAAAAATTACAGTAATTTGAGTTGCTTTCAGATGGACAATGCTTTTAGGGATAAAGGATGGGGTGTCTTATATGATCCTAAAACACCAATATGAAATGTAATATTATGTTGGTTTATTTTTTTGTATGAAGCATGGAGAATATAAATGTAATGGCAAAATACAACATATGCATTTTATTTTTATCCTTCATAATATCCCCATCTTTATTTTGGCTGCTGAAAATATTGAAAACAAAGGGGGAGATTTTCCTGTTATAAATTTGCTTTGGAAATATCATTAGTGTAAAGTGAAGTACTTCTGAGTGTGAATGCACCTCCAGGTACAAGTAGAATTCAAATAACACTGGAAAAAGGAGCCATTATTTCCCTTTTTGCCACTTGATGAAGAAGCGAGGGAAGAGCAAGAAAGCTCTTGGGACGAGACAACAATTCAATTAGTTCAATTCCATTGGGTATACCATACAATCACATTGGCCCATTAATTGTTGTTTCTCTAACCGTAAATTGTGCATCCCAAAGTAGTCATCTTTTCTCTCTCGCTCTCTCTCTCTCTTTCGGGTGGGGGGGGGGGGGGGGGGTGATGGTGGTAGGCTGGGGAAAGAGGTGAAAAAATGGAATTAGAGGTTAGTCTTTGAAACAGTATCCTATGTGTATTGGTCATAGCCCTCCACAAGTGAAGTGGCCTGCACTATCTGTGTTTGGAAATCAGCATTGGAGAACCAAACTTGAACATGGAAAGTACTTTGTGAATTTAGCTCAAGTTTGTAAAGGGATGAATTCTCGTCTTTTTTTTAAATCTGAAACTGCACCCCTATTCCCTTTAATTTAGTGGGATCCTAATTTCTTTATGAGTTCATTGTTAAGAATATGTACATGTATTTACTGCCTTGAATGGCTGCTTTATGTAGTTAAGCATGTGCAGCTTTTTCTTACCTAATGGTTTGATGATTTATTTTACCTGACTGCAAAGAAAGCATGTTTATGCTTTTACAGTAAGAAACCTGGGTGCTGCCGGCTTTAAGTCCTCTCCACATCTACAGATATGTCTCTCTTGACCCAGGTGTTTTAAATTAGTACCAGGTCTTTTAAGTCAGTACCAGGTCTGCTGGTAATGGCTGCAGGAGCAAAAGCAAGTCTAATATTTTCCAAGCACTAAGGAAGCCCATTCAGACATTTTATCATATTGTTGCATACACTTTTTACATACCCTACACATAAAAATGAGTTGCTGTTATTATAATTATTATTATTATTATTATGGAGCTTGTTTGTTGAATTTCAATACTATTATGATAGGATGTTGATACCATACTCATTTTAAGTGGTCATACTAACCACTTGCTTTCCAAGAAGTATTAATAACACGTAAATGAAGATGATTGACTAAAAATTAAATATGGGAGCAAAAATTACTAAGAAAAACATGATGACATCATATTTGCTGCTCACGTAACACAAAGATACATCCTCATAACTACCGTCTTAACCCATGATGGACGGTCAATCAATGTTTGAAGATGCGATGCAACACTCATAGAGTGACTCATTATTTACTCTTGATTTTCTTCTAATTACATGAGTGTCTCTTCAGAATCTGGGTGCTTCCCCTACCAATCCTAGCCCAAACAAGGGTGGCCCATCTCTCGCTTCTTAATGAGACATGCGTCCGCAGTGGTCACATCACACTGGATTAGGCCTGTTCAATTAGAAGCGGTCACTCATCGGTCCAAGGATCGTGTTTTCTACAGATCACTGGGGAATATGCTTCATAGAGATCATTATGTCCGCTTGAGCTTCAGGATTCTCAATTATGGTGTTTGATTATTGAGACAATGGCAAACAACTTTCGCAATTATGAAGGTTATGATAACAATGAGTCATTGTGTTTAATTAGGCATTATTAAATAACCCTTTCAGGACAATTGACGTTTTGTGGTTTGGCTCAATAACTTTCAATTCAGAGCCCTAAAAGATATACCAGATGTATGAGTAGAAAGAGCAAATATTTTTGCACACATTGTGTCCATATTTTTTGCATGACCATAATTATTGCGTTTGATGCCAGGAATTTTTAAAAGGAGAATAAGCTTGAAAATCCTTAAATTGGCAACATATTAAGAGGTTCAAAATAATAAGTTTTTGTCAAAATTGGCAATTTTGTCAACTTTTCAACAAAGTTCTTAACCATGTTTGTTCTTTTCAAAGACATTACATTTTATTAGAACCATGTAACATTAAAAGAAAAATATTTTTGTTGCCAATTTGAAGAACAAAATGTGATCAATTTAGCCCTTAGATTATTCCTGTCATAAAAGGGTTAATAGTGTTGTAATGGTGTAATTGACCAGGCCATTTATTGTTAAAAGAAAGGATCAGTCATCAGGTTGGGACATTTCCAATTTTCAAATTCTGGGATGTTCTTCACTTTGTCTATGCTTCACATTCTCTTCTAATTCAAATGTATGATTTTGAATGTTTCTGAAAATGCTATTATTTTTTATCCACTTTCCTTTATCAGGTAACACCCACTGGACAACAGCATGTAGAGCTATCTGTTGAATAATATAATTCTCTGACATTTTTGTGGGGTTAATTGTAGGCCTTTTGACTACCATCAAATGAAGGAGAATAAAAATACACCTAAAATACATATATAATGTTCAAATCACTCGATTATAATGCCAAAATGGTGGCCACCACAGTCAATTGCATTGAGGTACATGTACATAAAAGAATATTGTAGTTCAGATTCCAACATACAAAATATACAAAATGTTCCAGAACGCACTTAGTTTGGTGCTGCAGGCCCTTGTTGATTACTGTCCCTGGTATGTGAGTACCATCTTGAGAGCAATTGTGTGTTGCTTTGATATTTTTGGTTTTTGAAAGTCAAATGCATCTATATTTCTGTTTATGACATCTATTTCGCTTCTTCATCTTTCATACAGAAAAGTCTTTCAGAATCAAACCACTAATGAATAGTGAGCTCTCATATTCCTCTATCTCTGTTCAGTCACTTTTACCACAAGATCCAATGTCAGGTAGAGTCTTAGACCAAAAAATCAGTCTATTTCGTTCGATGATATGCTCTGCCGAGACGACGTCTGGCTTCGCGGAATCCCTCTCCTACATAGACCGAAGTCTGCCCCAGCCACTCCCTTTGGGGTCCATCGTTATGTGCTTCCCTATGGTGCTACAAATATTCAGCGCATTGAGACGGAGCTATACACTCTTGTGTAGTACTTTTCCTTCGGGCAAAGTTCGATGAAAATATCACAAATACCACAACACATAAAGTCACCAACTTATACTTTCATGAAATTCAATAAACTTGCAATAGAAGTGACGATTTGTACATCTTCAATATTTCTTTGGCAAAAAAAATGCAATAGAATATCACAAACGATCTTTTCTCAGTGCTGGTCTCTTGAAAACCAGAGTGCCAATTACAGTTGCGCACACACAGTAGTGCTTCAACATTGGAGAATAGATTGTTCACGATTTACGTATATTCTCGCCTTTTTTCATCAGAAAATATTCAAATTGTAAAATTGATCGTCCTTTACGCAAGTTTATAATTTTTTATTGCAGTATAAGTACAGTATGCAAGTTTATCTAAAGCCTTAGTCACAACTGCCCGTACGGGCTTGTACGGGTGGTTTACGTGTGGTTTACGAGCAGAAATTTGGAAAAATGCAAGGGGGACGCAGGTTGTTCGTATGGAATTTCGAGTTCACAGACAGCACCGTAAAGCCGTAGGCCGAAAATGTGTATGCACATTATTTTCTGCGTTCTCGCTACGACAGGCAGCCCGTGGACAGGACGTAATGAACACTCACAATCTCCGCAAGAGGGTAGTGCGAATAGCGTGGGTTGGTCGCACGTTTGCTGGGGGTAAAAACCGCGCGAATACCGCAGGCAGCACTCACGAGGCACGCATGTGATGGTCACGCAAGTGCGCATGCGCTCCTTGTGGGCCACGTGCGTGTCACACGGGTATCCAATCATAGCTGAAAACGTGCATGTGACTTGCGTGCTTCGTGTGTCTTACCCACGGCGCATGCAAACACGTGCGTGCAACGTACGGTCAATTTGGGGCCGGTATAAAAACCGTGCGGGCAACAGAGTTCTCACACTTTCGCTCTGAATTTCAGTGTCTTCAGGAGGCCGTAGGAGACGAAGCCGCATTCTTCTAGGAAGTGCCATCCTGGCTGACGTGAATGATGTGAACGATGTGGATGATCAGGGATGAGATGTGATGTAGCGTGTGTGCGTGTGTTTGTAATTGGGTTTTTACAGACGTGTATCAATCAGATATGATTATTTACGTCTGGGACCGACCTTTAACGTCACCATCCGAAAGACGTGACTCAGTCTCGAACCTGGGTCCGCTGAATCAGTTTATAACTTCCACTGGTAGCTGGATTACAGGCGCACGCCACAACGCCCAGTTAGCACAAGTGCGAGGTGCTTATATAGGGGTGGAAATCCACCACCGACCGTACTGTCGCCTTACGATTTTAGTACGTTCATCTTGCTTTCACCCTACTACCGGCGTGAATGTGGCGCAACAGGCCCGTACGTTCTTGCAACACGTACGGTGTACGTGCGATTAACGGACGTGAACTTTGCGTCATCTGCACGGAGCACATACAAATCGCACGGCATTTGCACGTTACACTCACGATTAAATTTCCGACTGAGGCGTACTGACGCCTTGCGTGCCGCACGTTAACTGCAAGACATACGTGCTCCTTGCGTATGAAGCCCGCGCAACCACGTTACTACTTATACTCCCTGTGCGAACTGCCACGGACCTCTACGTTTTTTCCAACCCCGAAAAAACGCAGAAACCGTGCGTCCTGAAAAAACGTACGGGCAGTTGTGACTAAGGCTTTATGTGGCATTTGAGATATTTTTACCAAAATCCAGTTAGACAACAAATTTTATCAGCTCTGACTGCATTTGAGTGCAGAGCTCTGCCGCTGAACTGGGACCTACAGTGTGTTCACTATACTAGTATTCCGTTCACCTCGATTCACTTGCGATAATCCCGTTGACAACATGTCAAAATGGGGTTAAATTCCTGTAAATCTTAAATTATTTCAAAAATCGGGTGGGGCACTATATTAATGATCATGATATCCGTGTATTTTTTTTCATTTAAGACTTTTTATTTTTAAAAAAGCGTTGGGTTGAGGTATCTCATACTTTTCACCCATAGGCATAGTGTTTAAGGCAGGCAGCGAGGCACTCGACTACGGTGACTATGGGAGGGTTCCGTCTGTTTTCGAGAAGAGCCTCAAAATTGAAAAAATGTTATAAATTCGTCCAAACAAACAGATTTTTCTGTCTAGTAGAGTCTATCTTGCAGACTATGTGAAATGGAGGGAACACTCTTCAGGTGTGAATAGGTAATAACAAGAAGGCCCTTTGTGAGGTCCAAAGGTTTGTGGCGCTAATTGCATCTTTTGTCTCGATCTCCACCAACCCCATGATGATGATGATGATGATGTCATCCAAGGTGCACTTTCCCCGTCTCCATCCTTGCCCTCGTGGCCCCAACAGTACACTCACTCTAATCAATCAAAGACCTATCTGGAGATGTCTCTATACAAAGCAAACCTCTTGATAGTACTTATAATAATGTAATTGCAGTCATCGATTCACCTACATCTACAGTACAATGTCCTCTGAACCTGATTTGCAGACGTTACAGGAGTGTTACCATGTGTTGATGTAGACAAAAAGACAAAGTTTTACAAAAAATGTATTTGAATCATGCTTAAATCTATATGAAGAAAATGCTTGAGAAAGCATAATTGAAAGTTGCAGTCATGATTATCATGAAGTTCATTAAAAAGAGAAAATTACTTATTGTCGTTTCTTTGTCTTTTAAAGACAATAAGGAAGGTAAGCATCTGTAAATTTGATCTGGAAGAGCAATACTTTGCTTTGTGTTTTCGTTTGTTATCATGCCATTCCTACTACTTCCGATTGTTTCTGCATCATAGTCAAAACAATGATCCCATAAAATGACTTTTATCTTTACTGTGGTATATTAACACATTTCTATTTGTCTCATATATAATGCATGGTTAGAATTTGACTCATTGAGGAATCCATAAGACATCAAGGTATCCATTTCCGGTAATTCATGACAAAGTCAAGACTCAAGAGACGCATTCCGGCGTACTAGAGACATCTATTCATACATTCAGCTTCTGAAAACATATATGATTGTATAGTGTAACTGTTGAATCATTTTTCTTGTCCCTTCCCTAAGGAGTGCAAACACTCACCATATAGGTGGATCATATTTCTCCAGATATGGAAATTGGTAGTAGCGACCATGATCTTGAAGGAGGGTGAAGAATTATACCTCACAGCATGCGTTTTCATAATTTATAGGGCAGTGGCCCCCCAGCCCTCGTCTCAGACGGAGCTGCATACTATGTAACACCTACATCATCAATGTTACCAGAGTCGAGGAATGAGGGTCATGTGACAGTGAGATGTTACCTCATTCTTGTCCCAAACTGCTGTTAAGGGACGCAGTACTCTCACCAGGCTCATCACTCATTCTTTTGTCCCCAGTTTGTCGCTTGGTGTGTCCATACTCGGAAGAACAATGAGCAATACTTTAGATTAAGTAGGAACAAGCATGCACTTCTGTTTTGCCCTTCCTGAAAAGAGACGCAATGCATGGTAACATTCATGTTCAGAATTTAAGTGTTCCCGTGATTTGGCTCTGAATTCTCCCTTTGCTAAATAATTAACATGATGCATGGTTGCATCACTTTACAAGGTTTAGTGTGAACATGATCTCTTTTATGGACATGATGCATGGTTGCGGCAATGTTTGGGGTTGAGTTGCTAACATTCTCAGGTTCTTGCCATTGCCTTGCTGAATGAGACGTGTATCAATGTTTGTGGCGTAAATGTGAACATACTCATGCTCTTTGCTTACACATGATGAATGAGACATACTAGTATATTAATATTGGGGTTTGGTTTAAACATGTTCAGTTTCATCTTGCTCCCTAGAAGAAGTGTGTAATGGCATTAATGACATGCTTTGACTCTGGCTGTTCTCTTGCCAGATGAGACATAGTATATGATAGCATTCATGTTTGGGGTTTAGTGTGAACATGCTCAGGATCTTTCTGATTCTATGCTATATGAGACATGATGTATGATGGAATCAATGTTTAGGGATTCAGTGTGAACATGCTCAGACTATGGCTGATTGGCTGTTCCCCTGCTGAATGCGACATGATGTATGATAGCAGCATTGTGTGTGAACATTCCCAGACTGGCTGTTCTCCTGCTGAATGAGACATGAGGTATGGAAGGATCAATTTTACGGGATTCAGTGTGGACACGCTCAGACTCTGGGCTGCTTGAGACATGTTACGTATGATAGCATCAGCGTTTTGCGATTCAGTGTGAACATGTTCATTCTCTGACTGTTTCCCTGCTGAATGAGACATGATGTATGATAGCATCAATCAGGAGGAAGACACATGACAGCAAGATGAATGGATGCCATCCCAGTGAATAAAGAGCTTATCAAAGCTTTCACATAGATCTAGCAGCAGCATAGCCATTAATGTCTTCCCATCATAGGGTCTTTAGCAATCTAGAGCAGCATGGGTAAATCTTTCTTTGTTCCTGGTATGAAAGCCTGATTGCAATTTGGAAAGAGAAATGTGCACAATTCAAAAAACATATCATGTGTATAATCTTTTTGTAGGAAACTAAATATTATACAGAATTCTAGAATAATGCACTTATAGGTTCTAAGCCTTATATTAAAAAGGATCTATAAAGTGAAACAGCATTTATAATAAAAAAAAGATATTGATCATTGTATTATCCCAATCAGCAAAGGAGTGAAGTGATGAAATATTGTTCAAGAGCTGCATATTAATTGTAATCACAAACACATGGAAAATGGTGACCCTACCCCCCCCCCCCCCTCCCCACCACCACCTTTACAGGCATATATATCTACTGGTATTTCATTGTCTCCAAAGCAGTTTTCCTTCTCGTAAATATGGGGAAGTGCTCTAAATTGTAAGAAATATGAATTGTTAATGTTCTCTGACATTCACTTTTTCTAACCACTTATGTTTCTTTGCAATTGAATATTCCATATTTTGGCTTCTCATATAGAATATAATATCATTGCCATTGTATGATTTAAGAGAGGGCCATCACTCAGCATAAAGCAAATTTACAGAAATAATTTCAAGTCAAACAACCAGTGTATTACACTGCATTCTCTCCTCAATCATCAGGCATATATACAGGAAATAAATACAAAGCAGCCATATTGGTGAAACGTCCAGCCAGATCACTACCGTCATCATTCTATATCGATTTGCATTTTGACCCGATTAGGATTTGCATGCCAGATAGACATCAAGTTCAATTTCAACTAAATTATGTACTGATGAAAAGTGTAAGAAAAGTCTTCTATTCTACCATCTCTTTATTTCTTGTTTAATCTTTTCTGTCTTTGTAGCCATTTTATTAGTCATCTTAATCTGGTGAGATACCATGTATACTACTCGCGAGAGAGTGCTTGTTTTTATGGTTAGATGACAATTAGTATTCAAAGCTAAATGCCTTTTCCTCATCTGCAAATAAGAAGAAAGCGAAGAAGCAGTAACAATGA
The DNA here is from genome assembly GCA_025617745.1 of Heliocidaris erythrogramma. Taxonomy (NCBI): domain Eukaryota; kingdom Metazoa; phylum Echinodermata; class Echinoidea; order Camarodonta; family Echinometridae; genus Heliocidaris; species Heliocidaris erythrogramma. Next base: position 41,377,517 of record CM046853.1, read on the forward strand.
GATGAAAGCAGCCGCTGGTGCCAAGGATGATGAATAACTGATTAAATTGGCTTTAATCATGGTTTCTATAGGCAAGACCCTTTAGGACAATAGGCCTGTGAGTCATGGTACAATCACAAAGGAAACACACAACCACTTCTCCGCACAGAACACATGTTGAGGGTCGATATGTTAGGAAAATAGAAGGGTTTTTCTGATTAGTAGCGCTTTTCAGCAATTGTTTTCCCAACGCGATGAAAGTGTTATGTGGAGTGAGGAAAATCCTTTTAATGAATCGGGGGCTGCACTGGTTAGGATCGGCTGTAGACGGGTGATTATTAAAAGTCAGTCTGGTACTGTGAAAGTTACATCATAGCAAGCTTGTTGCTAGACAAGTGTATACTGTGTGATTTTTTTTGCTATTGTATTGTAGTAGTTAATAAGGGATGAGTATAGTGACACAGCAGACATAAGCACCATTTTGGGGGTTAAGTTTCCTTAGGGGATATAAATCGATTGTCCGCTCTTTCACAAAAATTTCCTTATTCTACCCCACTAATCAGACCATTATAACATTGTACAGTAATATTAAATGAATTGTTTCCTGGAAAAAAGTATGAAATGTGACTTTAAAAATATTATATTTATAATAAGTTGTTTGCAGATTTATTTACTTTTTTGAGAGATTGTAAGAAATTTCTCACTATGTAAAAGTGATATTTATTGATGCTGGAACAGTGATATGCAATTCACAATACGAAAAGGAAAATTACAATGCTGGAACCGTGATATATAATATGTCATAAAAAAGTAAAAGTAAATTTATAATGGCACTTTTATTGAAGAATATTTTCCAACAAAGGTCTGCCACCCCAATTAACCTCATCTCATGTTACGTCTAACTGATCAGTATATCTCTTTCTATCTCAAAACCAAAATATGATTGCCAGTCTGCACTTTCTTATCACCTTTCATCAGCCATTTATATCTCCATCGCCTACAGCCAGGCATCGTATTTTGGGGAAGAGGCCTTACAACACTCTAGAAAATGAACATCAATTGCCGACTTTACCACGGCCATACCTCCACCGCTGGGATTTGGTGTCTATCCAACTAGTGGTCCTGCCTTTTTTGTGTGGAGTGGTGGAAGTGAGGTGCGGCTGTAGAGCCCTAGGCTACCAAAGCCAAGCTGTTTCAATTTGTGGGGAGAACAAAGAACTGATCAGAAGCCCTCTCCTGTCTCCTTTCAGCCGCCCCCCCTTTCATCTTTTGTTGTTGCCTATTATTTGCCTGTTCACACAATGCTTCTTGGAGGATGAAAAATCTTTGTGAGTTATTAGAAGAGCAGTTCATTATGTTTGTTTAAGTTTAGAGAGCATTGATCTCTTTTGTACAGAGTGGCTAAAGAGTCTTTAGTAACAGGTGTGTATGTGGATATTATCAAACTGGGTTGGACATTTCAGGGTATAGAGTACCGAAGTGTGACGTCATCAAATTTTGATTTTTGTATTTCAGTATTTTTATTACCATATTTAGGTAGAGCATGATGGAAAACGTTCACACATCAAATTTGACATGAATCAGTTCATGGTGGCCCAAGGTATGGCTATATGAATATCTAATTAGCCCCATTGAAGTCAGTGTAAATTGGCCTGGTTCTTAACAGTTTAGAACCAGGCCAATTTAACACTGACTTCAATGGGGCTAAGGAGGTATTCATGCGGCCATATCTCGGGGCCCAATGAGCCAATTGCCATAAAATTTGGGCTCTGGATGTTTTTCACCATGTTCCTTTGAGATATGGTATAAAAAATGTCAAAATGAAAAAATAGCTTTTTGTGACGTCATCACTTCGGTACTCTATTACATTGGGACTTCTGATTTTGCTAGAAGCAAATGGGACCACAAAGCAGCTTTACTTTGGAAAAGTATGGAAATAATATTCTGTAGATATCATACTACATGAAAACCAGCCATCCAGTTTAGATTACTTTTTACATTGAAATTGCCCATTGTTTGTATATAGATTTACATGTATGCAGTGGAGTTGCTCATTAGTCATACATACTGTAGGAAGGGTACATACTATAGAAAGGGTACATGCCTGTAAAGAACTCTTTGCTGTTATTCTATTGTATTTCACCAGGTGTGTCATTCTATCTTTTGGTATACTTTGAGCAGAGGTTCTTTCTAGTTTATTCCTGAATACAAAGCAAATAAGTATGAGTGTTTGACACTTTGACATTTGTAGGGCTTTCTGATAGGATTTATTCCTTGAATGCACTGAGCGTTACGGTTACCATGCTAAAGCCGGGCTAATAATATGCAGGGCCCTCAGGGAGAACAGTATTTAGTACTGATGAGGCTACCCTGGGTAAACAAGACATATTATTAATATTTCTATAGATGTATGTTCTCTAATTTGTAGTGATGTGAAAATGCTTTGCCTGGTCTCCTTGGAGCATAGAAGTAATGATTGACTTACTGCTTGCTCCAAAGTAAGTCTGAAGTACTTTTAATTGGACTAATCAATTATGAAGCAAAATTTGAACAAATTTCAAATGAACTTACAGGTGTTGAATACATTCATAACATTTATGTTACCCGTTATCACCCATATTATTCACTGGTATTAGCATGATCATTTGCTGGTGTTTGAACGCACTCAGTATTTGATGTTGCACTGCTACATTGCCCAAGAGCTCCTAACACTGCTGCGGTAGTGATGAAAAGGTGACGCAAGTGGTGGCAAGGACCATTGGGTTGGTAGTCTGTCTGGTGATTGGACTCTGAGTCATTCACACCCAAGAGTTATTAAGTTTATTGACCCATCACACCTACATCAGCATCCTTATGAGTGTGTCCATACAGGGTTGTTGTTTTTTTGTGTGTGTAATCCGATGAGCCTTACTACTCTGTCAGAACAAGAAGTCGAATCATGGAATATCTGTTTTGAACGAAGTGAGGGTACATTTTGTCATGAAAAAAATGATAATACAGGAACATAGGATTTTTCTGTTTTAAAGGTATGTCTTGGGTGAACACCCCTTGGTCATTAGTTCTATGTGCAGAAGTGTTTGATTTTTAACTGTATGGTGCTTACCTGTTCATGAACTTTCTTTCATTAAAAATGAAAAGGAATTTGTCTTTTGAACAGAAATTATTCTGATGAATAGGAATATGTGTATCTGATGCAAGAAAGTATGCTTCAGACAATATTTGTCTGTAAAAAGTTCATGTTTTAGTCAGGAAATCATGGAGAAATAATGCCATATGAAAAAATGCCATATGAAAAAATAATCACTACTGTATCAATCTTCTATATATTTGCACTTCATACAATTTTTCTTAACTTGAATTTATTAAGAAACAGGCTTCCTTCCAAACGTTTAAAAACAATAAGGGATTCAAGACTGAATTTTGTATTGTGACAGATACCGGTTTTTTATGTTTCATGAAAGAATTTATGTTTACAAGTATTTTGTTTGTTTAAAAAGAGGAAAACAATGCAATACAAAATTTATGTCTTCCTTCCTGACACATCACACAAAATATTTTTAGTGTGCATATGAAACCTTTTTATTCACTTATTGGATTGATAATGACTAAAGTTTCCTGATTGAATCAGGAGAAAAAATGGTATGGACTTTCTTGAAGAGTGTGTCAGGACTATATGAGGTGCTCTACATGATGCCCTGGTGCAACACCATGGGGATTTGGGTTGTGAAACGTTTTTCACCTGTTTTTATATTCCATACTCCATGGGGTAAAAGCAAGTTGAAATGTGTACATGGTTATGATCTAGTATGCTTGTCATAATTTTTTTTTCTCTGATACTGAACAAATAAGATGAAGAATAATCATAGGAGGATGTCTAGGATCTGTTGGCACATTTGTATATGTTGAAGGTTGCTTTCATAGTTTTTGAATGGTTCACATCTCATCTGAATCGTCTTAAATCATTCAGAATATGATGGATAGATATGAAACATGTTATTTTATTGAAGTAAATATGTTCTTCCAGCTTTAACATACAACCTTTTACATCTAATCGCCATCTTCTTTTCTTTTTCTAAATGCACTTGTGTTTCACTTTGCTTTAGCACATTAGCTTATGGTTTGGGTTTTGGGGGGAGGCTTCTTTGACTCCTTTTATAATTCCAATAGACCTGAGGTAATATTGCATATGGAAACTGTGTAGTTCATGTAGTAAGCCTGTGCCATTGGGAGAATTCAGTATTGAATGGCTTAATATAGAACTCTTGTAGCCATTATCTCTACAGTATGAATGTGAGATGAGATGATAGAGTTCACTGCCTTATTCCTGAGGGAAGTCTTTCAAGATATCACTGTCAATATATTACCTAGTCCATCTCAATCTATGTTAAAATACCGATCACATCCACTTCATCTTATGCTCAATTTCTGCACTTCATTTATCGTCATATATCCTTGTCCCCTTCTCTGTCTCTTCATCTTCCTCTTTGTACCCTTATTTTGTAGCTCTTTCCCTGCAACTCTCTCTCTCTCTCTTTCTCTCTCATTCTCTTGCTCTCTATATAATATATATCTCTATTTCTCACCGATTCCCTTCTTCCTGTCTCCCTCATTCTCTCATCTCTCACTCTCTCACTCTCTCTTCTCACCCTTTCTGTCTTCTCCCTTTTTCCCATTTCCTCTCCTCCCTCTCTCTCCCCCCTCTCTCTCCTCTCTCTCTCTCTCTCCACTCTTCCTCTCACTCTCTCACTCTCTCTCTCTCTCTCCACTCTTTTTGGCTCCTCTCTCCTCTTTCCTCCCCATCTCTCACTCTCACTCCAGTTTATTCTCCTCCACAGGTACCTTTTTGTGTCATCCCTTCCATCAGTTACATCTTTTTTATTATATCACTATGGTCGCTTGTATTTTCTACCATTCTCCTTTTAATTATCTACCCTCTTTGTACTGAAATGAAGACAGACATCCTTTTTCTGTGTATAGTGAAAAGGGCCATTGTAGGATCCCATCCCCAACATTTTTTTTGTGCGATGGGAATTAGGTTAATTGAGAGAAGATTCTGCAAGCGGCTGAAGGGTTAATTGTTGCTCGTAGGAGGTAGTAATTACACCAGACACCCCGAAACATCCAAAGTATGATAAATAGTTGTATTCTGGAGCAGACAATTCAGGTAGACTCATCTGACTGACTTGTATGCCATAGAAAGTTATATTGGTGACTCAGAGAAGCGCACTGTTTTACAAGGTTGCTTTCTTTTATGTACCAAAAGCAACAGGGAGAAACATAATACTTTCATCCATATGCATTTTAGACCTGAACAATGAACATAGTAGAATAGAGGACTTCATTTTCTTTTGGAGCAGACAAGAGGTTGTGGTCTTGTTCATGCTTTTCAGTCAACCCTGAAGATTAGCGTTGATAAACTGAAATACTCTAGAAGGTCAGGAGTAATTAATGTCTCAAGTTAGAGTTTGTGATGACTTCTTCAGTGGCATAGCAACAGGGGGGCACGGAGGCACATGCCCCCCCCCCCAATCCAGTGGTATACAAAAATGAAAAAAGAAAAGAAAGGACAGAAAAATAAAGGGGAAAGGGAAAGGGATGATAACAGATGATAGGACCCCTTCCTGCACCCTCCCCCTAATCAATGACATCGTAAAGTCGATTTGAATTTTCAAATAAGATCAGTGCCCCCCCCCCCCCCCCCCCCCACATGATGCTAGTGCCTTCTCATTGGTAGGACTCATACTACGCTACTGGACTTTTTGGTTTATTGTATGCTCTTGTTGATGAAGATGGGCTAATGAGAAGCAGTGCCGTATCTAGGTATTTTGGCGCCTGGGGCAATCTATCAAAAATCTGCGCCCCACCACCCCCCCCCCCCCCCAATCATGATGCCCAAACACAGATTGATGAGCGGTTTTAATGTAGAAATGATAGCACTACGTGAAAAAAAGTTTTGACATGATGCAGATAATCCAGGGTTGTTAGCGCAAATTAGATGAATTATTGTATAAGTGAGGGAGCAACACGACAGAGCATCAGATTTTTTTTTTCCTTTTCACCCCTCAAATTGAAATTTCTTATGTATTTACCCTTAGAAAAAAAATCCATGGGAAAACAGCGACCTAGCATTATTTTTTTTTTTTTTAATTTTGAACATTCCTGTGGGGGCACAAAATTAATGAAAATCCTAAAGAAATATATTTGAAGAATTTAGCAAAGCAATTGCAAGGCAAATATATGATTTCTTTCAAATGTTGTATACATGTACTAAATGCTTGTTATGCTTATATCCCATCTGGGGGTGCAAAATTTAACAAGCTCCTGCCTTATGCAAATAAAGTCACTTTACGCCATTAGGGCACAAAAAAAGCTAAATCCTGAACATAATTATGCGAGGGAGCAAAACAACCAAGCTTTAATAGAAAATGTTCACATTTCAAACCATTTCTTACGCATTTTGTTCTTAACTGGGGCGCAAATAACCCTAAAAAGCCATAAATTTTCTTGCATTTCTCCACTTTTTCTTTCTGTGTTGCCGCCCGGGGCACGTACCCCCTCCCCAATTCAATTCAAAGCAAGCACAAGGATTAGCCTATGAAATTCAGCTAGCTTAGCAAGCATTGATTATACCCCGCCAAATGAAGTTTGAAGGGGGTACATGTATATAGGAATCAGTGTACAGTCGGTTGGTCCGTCCGTTCGTCCGTTGCAAATCTTGCTCATCGAACTACTTCTCACTTTTCGAGCAATGCTTTTGAAATTTGGCACACACATTTGTCTTGGGATGAAGATGTGCCAGGCATATTTTTGGAATGTGTCGGAAACTGCGTTGCCATAGTAACGACATATGGCAATAAAATGGGAAAATATTTCAGTTCAAACCACTTCCTCATTTTTCGAGCAATGCTCAGGAAATTTGGCACACATTTTGTCTAGATTTAGGATCTCTCCATTACATTGTGGTATCCCTTAAGCCTTATGGGGTGTTGCAAGAAAGTTGCAATCAATTGCAAATTGTAAAGCAAATTAAAACAACCATTCTGAATGGTTGACGGTCTGCCCATTTAAGAAGATGGGCTTGCAACAATGATTTTGATTGGTCAGTACCGATCAGTTGCAACTTGCAATCAATCGCAACTTTGTTGCAACACCCCATTAGTGTGATAAGCTTTATATTCAGCATCATTATAATCATCATTATAATCATCATTACCACACGCCTCTTTGTTATCATCATTTCACCACCACCACCACCACCACCACCACTGCCACTACCATTATCATCGTCATCATCATCATCATCACTGACACCACTACCACCATCATCATCCTCATCACCATTATTGCCGCCACCACCACCACCACCACCACCACCACCATCATCATCTTCATCTTCATCACCATCCTCATCATCGTGCCAGTGCTTACAATCCAAGATATTTCAGACTGTGTCCAAAAACTTGGCAACAAATGGGAGGAAAAAGTGCCAAAAAATATATATTTAAAGTCAAATATGATTATTTTTCATCAGTATATCTGCTGCATCTTTGAATTTCAAATCTCATGGGTATTCCCAGCCCAAGGGCAATTGTGCAATTTGAGATGGTAACCATGGCAACGAGAGTCAATTACAGTGACTTCATTGATACTGGCCATTTGTGAGCAAGCCTGCACACTCTGCTGATTGGACAGATAAATGCATTTTCTGACTGTTTGGTTATTTATGGAGAGCCGTTATTTACAGGGAAATGCATTGAAATGGATATATTGACCGATGACGGAGAGCCAAGCTTTTGATTTCTTCCTTCAATCCATTCATTTATCGTTGAGAAAGGTTCTGACAAAAGAGTGAAGGACAAAATTCTTTATTCAACCAAAACTTAGATATGAGCAGACAGATATTTTTAGAAAATCAATATATCTGTTCAGATATAATCTGCAATGAGACGTTTCACACAAGACTCCTGATTTAACTCCAGAAAAGAGAAGTCATTAAAAAAAAAATAGTCATGAGTTTGAGTGTCTTGTGTTCACACAGTAACAGTTTAGCAAAAAAAAAGGCGCAGTAATTTTTCATAAAGAATTGAGTTTCCTTAAAATGATTATATTGGTTCTTTATTTTGGTTTCTTATCACAAATGTTTGAATGATTTTTTTAAAACATGTGTTTGAAATCAATTTTACATGTAGGTGATTTGTGGTTTCTTCCTTGTCAGTGTATTATAAATATAACTTCATGACAAGCTACAAACAGATGCAGTATAGAAAATGGGAGAAGGGATAAAGTATGAACTTGCATCTAATAATACATGAATATTCATGTTCTTTGAAAGATAGTGCTGTAGAATTGAAATCTATTGATTTGGGATGAGCAATTACCAACCACTGAATATCAATGAATCTCCACACAGCATTGTTCTTTATGAAATTGGTGGAATTCAAGAGGGAACTCACTTTGATCTGTTTTTTTTTAATGTTATGTATTTGATAAGTTTCCGTTCTTGAAATAATCAATTCATGGAAGAGAAACTTGACTTTATTACAAAGCAAAAAGGATAACAAAGAAATGTGATTTCTAATCAGGATATGTTTTTATTAAATAATATATTGGCTACAAGTAAAACATGTCTGTCTGAAATGGAATTAGCATTTTGTTGAAGGTTTGACATGAGCCATATACATATATAACAAGTATTTTTGACAACTACTGGGTTATCAATCTCATTTAGATGTTAACTTACTGGGCACTGTTTCCTTCCAGGTGAAACAAATAATATTTGGCTCAATAGCCTGAATATTAGAGTAATTGGCATTATTTAAAAAAAAATTAATTTTTTGATATATTGAAATTTCATTTTTCATAGACCTTACTCCAAAACCAAATGCAATTATGTTTGAAATAAAGAGTTGCAATTTATTTCAATCAATCACAACTTAAAATTAATCGCAACTATGTACTGAAGAGATAGGAGTTGCGATTAATTCTAAGTTGCGATTGATTTTAACAATTGCAACTCTTTGTAAGACGGGCCCAAGTTTCTGCTTCTGCCAAGATTTGCTGGAAGCATTTTCCCTCATCCTTACCTTCACTGATCAAAATAGGCCCCGCCTCCCTCGTCGCCGCCAAACATTAATGTGCAGTCTTTGAAATGAGGGACAATCAATTGACAATCATTAAAAATGAATAAAGGACACTTCTAACTGTAATCTGATATATATCCATGGCCCCCAATCCCACATAAATTCCACCTACCTCTGCTGTCAACCTCCCCTGGAAATGACTAGCGATGAGCTGCCTGACCTAGCTTGTATCTAAACATTTACACCAATTTAGAAAGAGACACATCGTCGTCGGCCTGATGGTCAGGACCCTAATGTGTAGAGACTGTTAGGGTATATTCTGTGGCTAGTTTAGTGGTGCCTCTGGTACTTGATTGAAGGATCACCATAGTCACATAGCTAGTTGTAGGAATTCCATTGGATGGGGTCCTAAGATGAAGATATGGTTTGGTCGGAGAAAGAGACAGAGGGTGTACTATTGGGGAATGGATGATAATTTCAAGTTCCAATATTGTAGAAGAAAGAGAGAAAGTTGGAATATGAAAGAATAGATGATGAATTTTAAACTAGTAAGGTCCAGTGATATAAAAGAAAGATACTTAAAAGGGGAATATTATAAAATAAATAAAGATTTCGAAATCATGAGCTCCAGTTTTGCAGAAGAAAGAGAGATAAGTGGAGAATATTCAAGAATAGAAGATGATTTTCAACCCATCAGCTCCAATGTTAAGAGATAAAGAGAGATAAAAGGAGATATTAAAGAATAAATTATGATTTAAAAACTTGTGAGCTCCAGTGTTATGAAAAAAAAAGAAATATAAACAAGAACAAGTGATATATGTTGTTTGTTTTTTTCTGAAATGCCCATAGTGATAAGCTTTGAAGGTAATTGTATATCGATGCAATTTCTTATAATGTCTTGACTCTGAAGTGAAACGGTGACAAGAGGAAATGTCATGCAATGTCAGGCAATATATGTATAAAAAAGTGATCCCTATTATTCCAGACTAACATCTATTTTTTCCCACATTTCTCTTTCTTTTCTTTCCCCATTTACAGATCAAATCAAGCAAGGTATTCATTCATTGATGATACTCAAGAAATAGCTCCAGCAACTGTAATGGATTTTGTGCTTCAAGACGAATAATAAAAAAGTTTATATTAGTCTTGATTTTTTTTTTTTTTAGTTTAATGTTAGAAGTCACATGGATTTAGAGCTATTCAGTGAAGATAATGCTTTTTTTATCATGTGTGTGATCTTTAATACGGCCTTAGAGTATATTTTATGGAACATTTTTGTATTGTGGAATCATTTTCTTCTCCTTGTATCTCTATATACTTACTGTTTGTTGGAACTTTATTTTTTGTCATTTGTATGTTTCATTTGTGCCCCTCCCCCTCCTCTTCCATCTCCCTCCATTTGTTCTCTTTTGTATTCTGATTTCCTTTTCATTCTGATGATCTCCATTGTCAGGTACCCTTCTAATACACCTGGGTTAATAGGTACAGATGTGCTGGGTAAAACACTTTGTGCAAGAATATAAACATTAAACAAGGAATGAATCCAAGACCTCTTGTTTGAAAGTCAGGAGCCTTTACCAATAAATCACAATGCTCCAACATTTCAAAAAATTCATTTTTACCCTACCTTTGCCAAAAACCTCTTACCACATATTTTCATGGTGAATGGAAATGCTTTATTTAATCTTCATGATCAATCTCAGCCTACATGTATGTATAATGACATTCAAACATTTGAAAATACATGAATTGATCATTTATATTGGAAGTTTTCTTTCAAAAAGGAATGAAAAAACAAATGGTTAATCTTGCTAATTGAATTCTTAATATTTAATTTTCATGATATTCTTTTAGTCTCCTCATTCAAGTATGGTTTGATTATGTTGTGTTATATACACATTTTCAATAGACCCAAGCCCAATATATCTTAGGCACCATTCAGCATTTCATCAATTAATGCATCAAATAATATAAATTTATTGTAGATATGTCTGTTTATTATTGATTAGCATGTATTACTCCCAAAACAGACATCAATTTTTGATATTTCTAATGTATAATTACCTGTATCAGGTTTTCTTACTACATGTATTACTTCAGCTATGTAGAGCTATATTTTCCCACCAAGTGAATGACATTTACGTAAGGATGGTGTTGACTCATGGGGTGTTGCAAGAAAGTTGCGATTGATTGCAAGTTGCAACTGATCGGTACTGACCAATCAAAATCATTGTTGCAAGCACATCTTCTTGAATGGGCAGACCCTAACCATTCAGAATTTGCTTTACAATTTGCAATTGATTGCAACTTTCCTGCAACACCCCACTAATCTGAAACATCTCAATAGACACAGACTGTAGCCAGGTAATCAGAATAGTAGATGAAATCACAATCATGGAGATAATTAGGAATACAGGCATGGATATGATATGCCACAGCAATGAGACATAGCTATATGTAATAATACATCATATTTTTCTAAGTAGTACATGTATACTACATGTATACTTGTAACCTTATTAGGGAAGATTATGTGTTCTTGGATATAAAAGTAATATGATGTTTTTGCTATGGTTAATCATTACCACAATATCATCATTAGTAATTGTATGCAATTAAATCTTTAGATTGATTAAATGATTGTATTGTCTAAATTATCACTTGAAATGATTATTTAGACAATACCAATGACACATACTGTATGTGACATGGCTAATTTGAGGGGGAGGGAGAAACTGAGTTTTAATTAATCCATAATCATAATGATGAACATAATATCCTAATAGACTGAGAGAAGGTCAGGCAATAAGTCTGAAAATTTTAAGAAGAGTGTAATAACTGCCTACAAATTCAGAACATAGTTCTGCATATTAATTGTATAGGGCACTGGACCTCCATGTTGTTATAGTAATAAATGAGTTCATTCAGTTTACCACATCATATACTTTCAATTTGTTTTAGTTTATGCAATCAACAACATTTCATAACTCCTGAGAGTATTCTGCCAAATTGGTATGACCACTTTCTCTCTTGAAGAATACAAGATCAATAGCATTGAAACAAGTAGGATTGTTAACTTGTTTATTCAATTTTTTTATTCTAATATTGTAGTTTGGGGAAGAATAAAGCATATGATACTTTTTGTACTTGTTGTGTGAATTGTAATTTGTTGCATGTCTGCTGGGGACGTGTTATGTATTTAAGTGTGTATTGATGTCAGCGATTTGAAACTCTCCTGTATCTATAGCTTATAGGAGGAAAAGGAACAAAAATCATCCAATTGATACTGTTATGCTCATAAATGTATTTTAAAGAAAACAGAGACAGCAGTTTCCATGTGTGTTTAAAGATAACTCTAAATCAAATTACTAGGAGTAAAAGTCTCAATAATACCTCTTGATTGATTTTAACATTGGCTTGTATTGGATACCGTTTGATTGTGTGTTTTATCTTAAGATAATGAGCGAAATCGTCTCCATGGGCTCAATAACTGAGGTTGTGGAGTGAAAGTCTTCCCTACGAATTGTTTTTAGTCATTTCAAATAGAATTGGAATGTTAGCACCCTTTATTCGCGATATGTTCGGCCCAGACTGTCTGATTTACTCATCACGAACAAATTTAAAAGCAAGAATTCAATATGGTGGGCGGCATCGTCTTTGATCTTCCGTTCTGATATCTAGTCATCCACTAACATGAGCAAGCATTTTCCCCAGTGTCTTCGTGAATTCTCCTTTTCCATTGTCTTTCTTTTTCTTTCCATTGTCTTCCTTTTTCTCCTCATGATAATAACTTTTCAGTTTTATCTATTTTCCTTCGAATAACCTTTAATATTTCCTTGCATTTTATTTGTCCTCGTATTATCGTCTTTGAATTTACCAGTACATCGTTCTGGAAGGATTCACGATCTTTTACTAGATTAAAAGTATGTTGTGATTGAAGAGGCGCAATGTGGGTCTAGACATTAAGGGGGCACTGGCATCAGGGGGGCAATGTGCGAATAGACGAGGGTACTAATTGGGGGAAGGTGTGGAAGGGAGAAGAAATATTCTTTTCACTTTCCTCCCACCCTGTCTCCCTGTCTCTATGCCCCCTCCCCCATCTCTCATTCCTCATTCCTCTTTCTTCTTCACCATTATTATTATTATTATTCCTCCCAATCTCTTTCTCTCTTTCTCTTGTTTCTACATTGTGCAATTTAATTAGGGAGCACGTGCCCTCCGTGCCTCCGTAGCTACGCCCCTAATGGAGGTGTCGTGATATAGTGGTTCATTCACTTGACTCTTAATCAAAAGGTTGAGGGCTCGAATCCCAGCCCGGCACTAGCGTCCTTTGGCAAGACATTAATCCACATTTGCCATTCTCCACCCAGGTGTAAATGGGTACCCGATATGCTAGAGCGCGACATATTTGGCCGCCAAACTATGACCGGGGTAATAATGTTGAAGCGCCAAGAGCGTCACGACGTGATGGACATAAGCGCCATACAAGAAGCCACCATTATTATTATTATTATTATTATTATTAATACGTTGCGATTGATGTCATTTATTATTTTCCTATAATCGTGTGGACCAGCTAATGGTGTCTCTTCCCATCTCCTTTGTTCAGATTTGACAATGTAATTACCATTAACGGGTCTATTTGACGATAGATTTATAGCTTCGAGTGGCAATTGTTTAATTGGTAAATTGCTGGTCCTTAAATCTTCACTGTCGACTGTCATTGCCCTTCTTGTAATAGCGGATAGCGTTAGAATATTTTTGTTGTGTTCTTACGAGCGCATGGAGAATTTTGTTTTCGTTGGTGATCTACGCTAGATGTTAAACTATCGCCCTTACGACCGTTCTCTCATTTTACCTTCAATCATCGCCTCCATTGTTTCCTCTCTCTCCCTTTCCTTTCTCTTTTCTCTATCTCACTTCCTCTCTTTGTCTATCTTTTATATCTCTCCCTTGTTTCTGTCATTCTGTCATTCTAATTATGCTCTCTCTCTCTCTCTCTCTCTCTCTCTCCATCCCTCTCTATTTCCCTCTTTCCATTTTCTCTTCTACACCCTCTCTCTCTCTCTCTCCCTAGCACATGAACGGAAATAACTGTCCATACTCGTGACGTGATTGATCGACAATAGGAAAGGGGGGAATCTTTCGAATGTGGATATATTGATTGACACTTTGTCACAATTCTGTAGTAGTTATGATATCATTTTCAAATACACGTAAGGTCTTATACGAAAGCAGTAAAACTACTGTCTTGTACAAAAACTGCGACCAAATGAAACCCGCAAATCAAAATGCAAGTCCTAAATGCGTGAATCTGATTGGTTACGATTCAACAGTGACGTTTACGCAATTTGTTTTATTCTTTTGACATGCAAAAGTAAGAACAGTTTGCTGAACATAACGTAATTCGTAACTCCACAGACAATGCAGATAGCCGAAAACATTTCATCCCATGTATATGATAATGCAAAGTATAGTGTCGGTTACTGATGTTTTAGACTTTTTTCAAAAAGGGGAAAACGTCAGGAAATATGATCGACTTTTATCCCGATGACAATGCCAGACAAAATCGACCTTTCACTTTTAAAAGTAAAGAGTACCGAAGGTCATAAGGGAAGAGTGGTATAGGGAAAAAGAAAGAGTTCCAAAATAAAACCATGTGCGAGCGATGAGTCACCTTCAAGTCTCTAAGGGGCAAATTTCATTCTTGTGTTATGACTTCCACCACCAAAATCTCACTCCACTTTTTCTTTTCATATTCGAACCATCTCGGGGTAAACGTCTGCATTGCAAATGTAAATTTTCGTAATAAATTCCCCAGGGTTTGCATCCAAACAGCATAAAGGGGAGAGAAACGTAAATTTTGTGCATAAATACCGTCAAAACTAATTCATTGTCTGAAGACACGTAATCCAGACTTCCCTCTCGAAAAGAACTCAGAACGGAGGGATCTAATCTCACCGAGTCTTTTTCTCACACTCACTATCACGTTACTTCAC
Source organism: Heliocidaris erythrogramma (assembly GCA_025617745.1). NCBI lineage: Eukaryota > Metazoa > Echinodermata > Echinoidea > Camarodonta > Echinometridae > Heliocidaris > Heliocidaris erythrogramma. The sequence continues at coordinate 41,392,575 of CM046853.1, forward strand.
CGTTCATTCATGCTTTTCTTTTCCCGCGCCCCCAGTGGAGAATCTTGTCACCTTGACAACCACTTTCAGAGCGACGCTACCTTACTATCATCTACCACTGTGCATCGACGCCATTCATATGATAAAAAATAAACATGGACACACTCCCCCTTTTCTTTGCTCGAAGACAGCCCACGCCGATAGATATTCGACGAAAAGGTTTTTTCTTTTTGCCGATAAGGAAGATTATATATTGTATGTATTTATAAGTAAATCACGCTATACAAAGTGACTTAATATTTTGTTTAACTGCATTGAAAACAAGCGATATAAAATATGCTCATTCGTTTGTTGTTTTTGTTTTTGGGGGAGATTTTTTTTTTTTTTTACTTTATTACTTTTTATCATAAGTCAGTATGAATTCATCTCTCTCTCTCTATATATATATATATATATATGTGGATGTGAGGGTGCGTGTGTGTGTATACACGTATATATAAATATATGTATTTTCCTGGATTTCACATTTGGGCGACACGGCTTTGTCATTTCAATTGCTCCGCGTGTCTCCCAAATGCGGTTCGTGTCGTGTCTCCCTAATGTGGTGGTCTGTATATTGTGACGGAATAAACTGCATTGTTTACGTGTCTCCCAAACTTGGAATCCAGGGCCGTATTCTGAAAATGGTGTTATCTTTTATGTTAGTAAAACGATGTTAATTGTCATAACAAATCAAAATCAGGACAAGTCATTGGTTACTGATTGCGCAAAGATGGCTGTGCCCGCGTAAAGTTAACAGAGACATCTGCGCAAGCACCAATGATTAGTGTTTATTGCGCGCAATTTCAATTTGTTATGACATTTAACACAGTTTTCCTTAACACAAAAGATAACACAGTTTTCAGAATACCGCCCCAGTAATATTTTTTAAAGATATATATATATATATATATATATATATATATACATTTGTATGTATTTATAAGTAAATCACGTTATACAAAGTTACTTAATAATTTGTTCAAATGCAACAAGCGATATGAATGCTCATTCGTTTGTTTATTTGTGTGTCTGTTGTTTTTGTTGTTTGTTGTTTTTTGGTTTTGCTTTGTTATCATGAGTCAGTATGGATTCATCTCTCTCTCTCTCTGTCTATGTTTGTTTGTCTCTCTCCTTATCTTCTCTCTCTCTCTCTCTCTATATATATATATATACACACATGTATATTTTGTTTAACTGCATTGAAAACAAGCGATATATATATATATATAATTAGATCTTCGTTTGGGAGACACTTGTTTTTCTCCCTCTTTGTCCATGGTGTTTCCCTAATACACCAATCCCTATTATGACGGAATTAACCGCATTGTCGTGTGTCTCCCTAATACCCGATCCAGTGGAATATAGGTGTATATATATATATATATATATAATATATATATATATATATATAAATAGATAGATAGATATGAGTGTGTGTTTGTGTGGGTGTGTGTGCGTGTGCGTGTGTAGGTATATGTATATATATATATATATATATATCTATATATATATATATATATGATATAGCTGTTGTCCCCCCCCCCCCCCCCCCCCCCCCCTCTTTCTGTGCATCTCTTCCTCCTTCCCTTTTTTTTTTTCGGAATCTTTTTCTTTCTCTTACCGGTTCCTTTTTTTTTCTAGTCACGCACATACAAGACACGAGGTCATTATGAATATGAAAAACATTCTTCTTTTTTCGGCGTGCATACGATAAGAGAACTGAATGCTTTCAGCAAGAATTCCTTTTTTATGGCTTAACAGTCACGTTGAGGGTTGTCATGGAAACCCGCGACTAAGATGGATGTGGGTTATTATCAGCGGGAAAAGTCTGCAAGGGGCCATTTTCGAGTAGGGCACAAACCTTGTTAATGAAAAGGGAAGAGTAAAAAAAAGGCAAGCTCAAACGAAACAGAAAGGCCGTGACTACGCGTTGTTCTGTATCATTGCCGCCAGTTTGTAAGAGCAGTCGGTATCCTTTGATTATCAAAGGGTTCAAATGGGCCAGGGTCTTTTCGAGCGGAAATTAGATATTCACTTCTTAGAGACTTGAAAATGTTATGGAGCGTCTACAATGATTTTCTTCATTCTCCAGCTTGTATACGGTACACCACAAAAAGCCATCTGATTTTTCCTACCTTCTTAATTTGTTTTATAGTACCAGAATGAAGTAAAATGTGAGGTTCACTTCTAGATGCAGGATGGAACCGAAAACAAACATGCTTCTGGAAGAAGAAGTGAGTTCAGAAAAGAAAAAGCTGAAGCTAGAGAGAAGGAGGACTGACAGACAGGCAATCCGAGAAAAAAGAGAGAGAGAGAGGGATGGGTCCAGGGGGTACACACAGCCACTCATTTTCCAATCAAAGGAATTACCATATCACACGTTTCCAATGGGAAATGGGGAAAATTGGTTTTAATGGAATTCGCCTTAACAAAAACGCTTTGAAATCAGCTTCTGTTGTAATATTTTGAATGTTCAGAGGGTTTAGAGAAAAATATTCAACTAAGAACTCTTGCACATTGTTGGTTCTTAATGTGGTCCTTGAATATTATTATACGAAAAAATAATATCATTTTAATCACATGTCAAATATATCATATATAGTTATCATATTAGTTTATGTAGTATATGAAAGGCAATTGGAAATTTTGTACAAATTAATCACTTGTTAGCAGGCAAGAGGAAGCTGCCCTTCATATTTTGACCATGTGATTTTCTCAGATTTTCTCATGTCAGAATGAAAAATTATATCATTGTAAACGAAGAAGCTTGATGGGAGGAATTTTAATTTGTAAACAAATTTTTAGGCATTTTTACTCCCAGTGTTAAAGATCGTATGGGAGTAAAATGCCTAAAAATTTGTTTACAAATTAAAAATTCCTCCCATCAAGCTTCTTCGTTTACTAACCATTGTCTACGGCGGACCGTTTGAATATTAATGAGTCAGAAAGAAGAGGATATTGGGTATTTGATTCCAGTTCATCGTGACTTGGCCGTGAACCAGAATAGCCTGGTGGTTAAGTCGCTGCCCGGCAAGCAGTAGATGATAGGTTCGAATCCCGCTGGTTCCAATTTTTTCTGACTTGTGTTTTTCATTACAGATCGAGCATACGATCTTTAACACTGGGAGTAAAATGCCTAAAAGTTTGTTTACAAATTATATCATTGTAGTATACTGCAGGGTTAAAATTTCAATGTTGGTATGGATATTAAAACACGTTTCTTTGTTCGATAGAAGCAAGATGTTTACTGTAATCAGTTCATTACCATCAAACTTTAATTCTGCTCGTAATAACTGTGGAGTTTGAGTTTCTATGGGGATCTTTATTCGAGATTTAAAATCAATTAAGATTTTTTTTAAAGTCACGTGCCGACGGATATACGAGTCATATAGCAAGCCTCCGTTCATTCTAGATCTTGATAGCCACGATAAATTAATGACCATATCATATATCATTTCTTACAAATGTAATTTGATAAGACTGACCACGCGGTGATTGCTCACTTTGAGCAAACCTATTGACCGTGACTGTAGGATGGTTAGAGTCGAGATACCTTTTCACTGAAAAAAGGCATGGTGCTGCGACGTATGTTCCCCATATTTTCCCCCCTCTGTCTGCCTAGCCTATTTAATTCCCCTCTTTTTCTCTCCCTGCCCCGCTTTTTATACCTCTCCCTCTCTCTCTCTCTTTCTCTCTCTCTGCTTCATTTTCTGTCGCCGTATGTCTCTGTCTGTTTCTTTTTCCCCGTCTCCCTTTGTTATCTCTATTTTCTCTCTCCGTTTATTGTATCCCTCTCTCTCTCTATAATGTTTGTCTTTATTTCTCTTCTCCTTCATCCCCCATATTTGTTTCCTCTCTCTCTCTCTCTCCTTTTTTCACTCCCTCTCCATCTCCTGTTATCACCAATTTTACATTTTCAATAGTCTTTCGATTGAAGACATAGTAATATTTACTATGTGGCATGCAGACCTAAGATGGCGGGGGTAGATTAGTCATTTAAATGTCAGAAAGATATGAAAAGTGGCAGTATCACATAATTTTTCAAAGTCCAACTGAATGGGCTACGATTAATTGCGGAAATTATGCTGTAGAGGCAGAGCGAGTAATAAAAGGCAGATGGGAATTGCCAACGATCACAATTATTGTATAGATTGAGAGTAAAACTTCTGATGCATCAAGTTTTTTTTTTCTTTCCAGCATTACACATGACTGTGACATTTATTTTCTCACTCTACAGTCATACATAAAAGAACCCCCCCCCCCCCAAAAAAAAAAAAAAAAAAAAAAAAATGCAAAATGGAATTTACGACCTTCTTAACAACAATTTATTTTCAAGAATTTACCCTTATTTCCGAGACTGTTTTTTACATTTTTACCAGTTGTTAACAAATCCCGTTATGAGGTTGTAAGATTTGCTGTAAATAACTCGGCACTCAAGAATATTACTCAAAATGTAAAAAGAGTCACGAATAATACGAATACGAAAGAAAAAATATTTAATAGACCTTTTGGAAAATAATAATAATAATAATATAATATTGGATATTTATATAGCGCTCATATCCACCATGAATGGTGCTCAAGGCGCTCCAGTATTACCCCGGCTCTAGCTAGGCTACCGATTTCGGTGCTCACAGCATTCAAGGAAATAATTACTGCCGGTACCCATTTAACACCTGGGTGGAGAGTGCCAAATGTAGATTAATGTCTTGCCAAAGAACAGTAGTGCCGCGCCGGGGTTCGAACCCACGACCTTCCCATCTCCAGTCAAGTGTTTAAACCACTCCATATATCCAGTAATTAATCAACATGGAGGCGGAATCCCATTCCGAGTGAAGGCGGAATGCACTTTGGCAGCCTGCTTGAATTCAAGTACGGTAGTATTCATTTTGATTTTGTTTTTATGCTGTGTCTTCAAACAGGAGGGGGCGTACGTCGGCTCTATCCTTTGCTGGATACGCCACTGTCAAATTAATTTGTGTCATTCAAGTTAATTGTGTTATAAAAGCTTATAATGAACCTGGATTTTATTATTTGGTGGCTGGACATCTTTAAAGCTGATTCGTAGTCATACGACTTGAGAACATTAATATTCCCCTAGTCTTGTCTTTGACACCCCCCCCCCAAAAAAAAAAAGAGAGAGAGAGAGAGAGAGAGAAAAGAAAATTCAAAAGCTATGGACATTTTAATTCATAGTAATTTAGTTAAATGTCAAAAAGACCATTCCAATTTATCGATGAATTATATTGTTTGGTTGTATTCAATAAAATAAATGTTGTGCTGATAGGAAGTCATCAATAAAACATGTGACCAATTTCAGGATGGGGAAGACGGTGACAGGGGATGGGGAAAGCAGGAAGGAGGATGAAAGGGAGAGAGAGAAAGAGAAAAAAGAGTAAGAGTTAGAGAGAGATAAAGAGAGAGAGTGAGGGGAAGGTACATAAACGGTTTCAAAATGGTTTTTCTCATGGGTAAAATGAATGAATGGGAGAAAGGATATAAATATTAACATGTATGTATGTCGGAAGAAGATCTGATCAATGAATGGAAGTAGATGGATAATGAACCAATAACAAAAAGAGCAAGAACCCGAATTTTTTTATGAATGAACATGTTAAGAGGTCAGTACACTCATCAACCTACGCTCCATAAATCAGAGAGCATTCTCCCAAATCCCAACACCAAACACCGTCAGAGCGAGTACGTATCTACGCCAAGCGTGTCAGATGCCAATTTGGCGGAACTAATTTACAAAATAGGACTACATCATCGTCATACTTATTTTTTTCTCTCTCTCCACCGATCCTTCTTATGCTCTTCCAATCTTTTTTCCCCCTTTTCCAACTTTATTTGCATGACGAACGTAGAAATCAGCGAGCAGACGGCGTATGTATTGAAAAGGATTACCATCTTGGTCGAAGCCAGGCGAGAGCGGTTTTGGCGGGAAGATGATTTTTGACAAGTTCGTAATGGATGGACGCTCTCTCGCTAATTGGTTCTACCTTGACGTCTGATGTATGGCACAAAGAAAATGCACGAAAATATACTGAAGCATGTGGGTGAATTCAAGACAGGCATAAAGAAATGACAGTACAACTCTGTGTGTCATGTATGTTCAACAATAGACTTCAGTTTTCATGTTTGCTTCCATAACAATACTTGATGAAAAGAACTGTCTGATCACGATAATTTGATTTATTAGGAAAGATGAAACGATACATTGTTATCAAAGGTACTATACTATACCCACAAACTTTAGGCTATGCACTGAAAGCATGACTCTATACGCTACCTGGATATCGAGTCATTTAGAAAAGTATTAGACAGGGATAAAATAGAAATACAAACATTCAATCAAATACGAATAACAAACAAAAATGGAGTTAAAATGGAGCGACAGACACCAGTCCATGCAACCTCATACGCACTTCAGTGCTATGATCAATTATCATTAATTACAATTTTGCACGTATCCTAATTGCATGATCTCCAAGGTAAGGATATGGTAATTTTCGTTGATGGCTTTCATAACATTTGCACTTGTTTATTCGATTTTTATTAATTATGATTTTGCATAACACCCCTCTCCCTTTAAGGTTCATGAACATTAAAATTAATATCGAAGAAAGAAAGAAAAAAAGCAAAGAGCGAAGATCTTTCACATTTACTTCACTACACTTGTTTCCACAAGACACATGGAAGAAGGGGCAACAAGCTTTATCGATTTGCGCATGGGCAGAGGAGATCACGCAAAGCAGGACCTCTCGAAGCGGCGCCACGCTGACAGGAATACATGCATAGCACTTGGGATGAGTAGTAAGAAACATCGATGAAAATAATGACGGTTAATATTCCATGATTGTCACATACTCAGCCCCACCATTACTCAACACAGCTAATGAGATTTTCTTGATCTATTGGTCGTTGGCTCCTTAGGATTGAAAAAAAAAATGTATCTAGAAGAGCGGTTGTTGAGAAGGGACAACAACGATTTTGCCTTGAAAAATGATTGCGAACAAGTGGGTATCTACTCATGCGTTCTTCAGTACCCGACATTTCGTCTAGGCACTAGCGAGGAGATGCAAATAAATCTTTATGATTTGCAGTTTATGATTTGCAGTTTATTTCTTAATCATCACTACACGACCTGAAACCAGAGGATGGGTGGAGGACGCTAATTGAGATAGGCCCTTGAAAATATGAATCTAATCCGTTGTCGTGTAATAGAAAGGAGGTGGGAATGAAATTTTAGAAATGACATGTTGTTTACCTATCATTAGTGACTAATACCACAAGCACACCGCTAAACCGACACATTCTTGGCCATTCGGTGTAATGTAATGTTTTGTTGGATCTGTTGTCCAACTGTTGTAGGTCTCGTTGGTGACTGAGCTATACACCGTCACCTCTGTGATCAATGACCACGGCGTCTGGTCCACAGTCTGACTCATCAACCTAATGAGCCTGACCAATTTAGTCGACGGGTCACCAGATGATAAATCAGTATAATTATAAAATAGCCGATCTTAAACATCATTATGACCATGTTCGGGGCAATTATTCATTGATAAGAGAATATCCACGTGGAACGAATCAACCTTCGTAACCCCTTACGTGGTATAATCTCGTCAACTATATTTTTACATTAGGCCTAATAAACTAATGTGAAAGAACATATAACATGTCATGCCAAAGGCATCATAATGAAAGTCCTTTTCACAGAAGTTGTGAAATTGAAATTAATTGAAATTAATTTTCTTAATCCATATTTAAAACATAGAAAATTGGCCTCAACTGGCAGAGTAAAAACAAAATAAGAGTAAGTAAAATATATACAGATAGCCACTGGCGTACTGGGGGGGCTGCAGGCCCCCCCCCCCCCCCAAAAAAAAAAAAAAAAAAAAAATGGAAAAGGAAAAGGAAAACAAGAAAAGAGAGAAAAGGAAGGAGGAACATGAAAGAAAGGAAGAAAGAAAGCTGAAAAGAAAAGACATCCATTTCATATAACCCCTGGCTAGACAAAATGTATTTTTGTGATTACAGTAGTCATGGCAGTACGTCTTTTAGAACGTAGAAATCGCTGAATTTTCTTAGTACCTCACAATTTTCTTATAATAGGAGGGGAACTTTCCTCTTATACCCAAAATAGCCCCTTTACAATAGGATCACACACTATCATGAAATTTCTTTCGAAACTGAGGAAAGTAAATGAGTTCTCTAGCATGCAAACTTTCACTATTCAGAATAGAAAATCCTCTCAGTCGGTCTCTCCGCTGCCTCGTTAATAAACCTGAACTTTATTTTAAAGAAAATCTATAAACAGGTATTACATAGCCTAGGCAGAGAGGAATCGTCCCCCGAAAATGAAAGTGCATAAAAGTGGTCTGAAATGCAAGGTTTCAAAATTAACAAAATGTAAAATAAAAATTTGGCACCGTCGCTACGCGACCTCGCAAAATAAAATATTCAATTTAGCAAGATTTAGCAACATTTTCATGGTACAGCGAAGTGCAAAGACTTCTTATTTGTGGAAGGGATGGGGGTGTACCGTACCCCCTACCCCAGTTCAAATGATTTATATACAAGTATAATAGGTATTACGTTCCTGACGCTTTAGAAAATTCTTCAATTATTGCTGACTCAGCACCTCAAAAATGTTTAGCTCATTACGCTACTGCAAATAGCGAGAAAAAGAAGGTCCAAGGAGAGATGGAGAGAAATAGAAATAAATCGACAAGAAAGGCGACGTGGGAAAGTGACATGGAATAGCTAACCTATCAGAAATAATCATAACGTAAACTAATCAGAGAAATAAAAAAACAATAACAATAACATTTAAGACAAAAGAGACATGTGGTGCAAAAAAGAAGAGGAAATGAACATTACTGACGACATGAGAAAAAAAATAGAGCGAGAGGATAATAATAACAAGAATAATGAAGAATGTGAGCACTTTTATCAAAATTTTACTTCAAAATTGTACATATTCTTTGTTTGCTCGTTTCTTAATTTGTATTCATTTTCATTTGTAAACAAAAACGCGCAACATGTCCAATTTTTATGATGATTTATGTAAAAGAAAAATCATGAGAAAATATATTGGCAAATAAACAGAAATACCATCTGTCTGAATTAGAATTATAAAATTGTTGTTGGAATTCCGAAGGGCGTGAGTAGCAGGTATAACAAAATTCTCTATTTTTTCATTAATTAGATCGAATTGACAATCCACTAGGATGCAATCAACAGAGTCAACAAAAAGATGCTCGCTTATTTTTGTCTTTCTCTCAAATTGTAACACCTTCAAGCGGCCCCTTCCTCTCAAATCCAACTTGAATTCCATTGCCCTTTTTGTATATGCCCGATCCTTATTTTTCTTTCTGATTAAACACCAAACTCGATTTAACAGCTGCCCCAATCCGAGGTGTGGAAAGAATATAAAAGGAGAGAGGGAGTTGAGAATGAATGGGAAACCGCAGAATGTCTATTAGAATTCAGAGTAGAAGCAGACGATAAACACCCCTACAGCACGTTGCCATGGAAATCACTGACCGGAAACTCAATAGCTTCTTTCGATTATTGGGAATTTTTGTTATCCTCCACGGAGGATGGTCTCTAGTACTTGTCGATCTTGCGTATCTTAAGAGCCTCCGGTTTATCTTATTCACAAACGGGTCCTTTATATGCTATCTACTACTAGTATTTCAGTTGTTTCTTCGTCTTCTACGGTTCCTGACGACTCATGTTTTTTGTTTTTATAAATCCTTTCCTGTCTAAACAACATTTTTCATATTTACTTTTCACTTTGTTGATACGTTATAAATTCTATGTCAGAAATGATAATAAGGTGCATTTAATCATTAATTGACGCATGCAAATACTGACATTTATTTTTCTATTTTTTTTTTGGAAGAAAAACGCACGTGATATATAAAAAAGCATTACAAGTATAATCTTAAAATTTGCTGAATAAATCAACAATGACATTTGAATCAGTAATAAAATGGCACATTACAAAATAGGGAAGTTAACAATCTTGTACTATAAGTAATAAAATAGACCCCATATTCCAGGGGTCATCATTTTTTTTTAAGAAAGCGGCTGGTTAATTAAAAAAATAACAATGAGTTTGTCAGACACTATGATTCACCTTATTATGAAAGTTAATATCGCAAAATAGACAGACTTGTCTCAGGTGTTCAATCAAATCCAATCAATTCCACTTTGCAGGCATAAGAGCATCGCTCTGATGTGACATGTATTTTCATTTTGTATGATTACGTAACAAAATATGAGTCAGCCATCAAAATAAACCAAAGCTGGTTTGCGAGAAAGCAGAAATAGAGATCTCTCCAGAGAATAAAATTTCAGATATTTTCAGATGTGACACAAACTGTAAGTGAAGCATTATCCCATTTAGAATATCTACTACTATAGTAACCAAAGAACAATAATTGAATACATTTAATCACTTTTTGAAGTTGTACAATAGCATAGGAAATTATATTGCTCAATATCTATTAATGTTCTCAATCATCCAGGTAGTGTAGCGTTCAATATTATAGAGAAGTCAACTGGACTTACTTTGTTTTAGCTTGCGACGTTTTCACGAAGTGGAAGTGAAACTAGCAAGCTAAAACAAAGTAAGTCCAGTTAATTTGTCTGTAATATTCAACGATAAAATTGTACAATAGCAAACTTTTCATTGTGAAAATATGCAGTTTGGGTAATTATAGATTCTTAGTTGTTTTTTTAAATCAAGAATCAAAATCTTATTTAACCATAAAAACATAACAATAATCATAAAATATATTATGAAATATGGTAAGGATTTTTTTTTTAAAGCAAATATATATATACCAAGTAAATACAAACTCAAATTAATCGATAATGAACACAAACATACGGGACTTACTGATAAGTCATAATATTTGAATATGTATACTTTAAGTAAGTCATGTTCTACACAGCTTTATAATCAGTAGCAAATTGAGCTTGGTTTTCAAAGGAAATAACTGATATAATAATCAGAATGTTAAAGTAAGATACTTTATTTCTCATTAATCAAGTTTATCTTGTTCCTTCCAAATGGATAAGCAGTGTAGCTTTGCTCTAGATAGCAAATGAGTTACTTTATGACATGACAGTGTCTTCAAAATATAGATATCTGGCGATGAACTATGTTATTGTGTTTGTTCCAACTTTGACAAAGCGAAATTGAATTGTAACTAAATAGTCACTTTTGCCATGCTCACCATCGTGTAACTTACAACGTAATGCCGTCTAATTTGCCAACATTCAAACAACACAGTATCGTTGTTTTCCATTTCCTCTTTCATCTTTCAATCATCTCAAACTTGTACTCAAATTGTCTCCCAATTCTAAAACATATCTGATAGTTTGGTAGTAGTAAAACAAACCGTATCAGGTACTGCAATTGACTGGTGTTATACAAATCCCTCCAAAATCTTTTTTTTTTTTTATGTCGAGACTTATCAAAATAACTTTTCTCGCCATTAATGTGTTCAATCTCCGAAGGATCTGTCAAATTACGAAAACAATTCGTCGATAAAGGTATCAAAGTACAGTCTGAAGTGTTTTATTGGTTTTCCACGTCTGTTCTGTCTACTTCCTGTATCAGAATTGATATTCTTCAATCTGATCGTCCATGAGTCAACACAAAACATACATATCTCATCGCAGTAAAGCATGCGAACGTCCAATAGTGGTATATTTCCGCTCCAGACAGACTGGAGTCGTAAACTCAGCGTATACCTCGTGGACTGGTAGAAAATATTTCACATCAATCTTATCTATGTTAAGCTTTGAACCATATATTCTATGTTGGTAATTGTTAATGATGAGAGATGCAGGCCAATGAAATGGCAATGAATTAAGTCAATTGCGTATAAATGATGTATTATGGTAGTATATTATGGGGGCGGGGGCAAACTGCTTAACCCCACCGCTTATTACGGTGACCATGCGTGCTTGACTAATCTAAACCTGATATTAAACTATCGCTATTTCTTCTCCTCTTCTCTCTCTTTCTTTCTCTCTCTCTCTCTCTCTCTCTTTCTCTCTCTCTCACACACCCCGCTCTCTCAGTCTGTCCTCTCTTCCCTCTCTATTTCTACTCTTCTTTCCCTTTCTCTACTTTGTTTAATTATGTGGCCATGAGTGCTTGACTAATCTCAAGCTGATGTTAAACTATCACTCTCCCTTCTCTTTTCTCTACTCATCTATAACCTCTCTTCCCCCTCTATCCACCCTCTCTCCCTCTCTTATTCTCTCTCTCTCTCTCTTTCTGTCTCTGTCTATCTCTATCTCTCACACACACAAACACACACCCACACACACTTTCATTCTCCCTCATGCCGTCCTCAGGTTCTCTCTCTCCTCCCCTCTCTCTCTCTCTCTCTCTCCATCTCTTTCATTCTCTTTCACTACCTCTATTCCATTCTCTCTTTCGCTGTGTAATAAAATGACTGTCTGTGTAATAGCCTGTCAGCATGCCAGACATGTTTCTATATATTCAATCACTTTGACTCATGATGTGGTCATTAACACTGAAAATATATCTGATTATTGAAAGTAAAGTGGGTGATTTCTCTGGGAAAGAAATCTGGATTTCTAATTCTGTCATTTAACATTAATGACCTTAGTAATGAGCCAATTTGTGAGACAGTTCATCTTTATGTTAATGGAGCATCACTTATGTCTGTGAAGGAATTACGTCTACACTTTTTTTTTCTTCAGATAAACTTGAAATCGTGCTCGACCTAATACGTAGTCCTCTATTCAAAATAAATGTAAATAAGTTATTTCTAAGGTGTCTTTTTAAAGTAAATTAAAAGTCGCAGAGCGATTGTTTTTGTTTGATATTTTCAAAATAGATGTTTCATAACAAGACCTGTTAATGGATTCAAATCTGAATGAGATATCGCTAATATATTTATCTCAGATAATGTTACATGAGTAAAAAAAAAAAATATTTCGTTCTCTAACAGTCGAATGCACGTGACATTGCATACTCGCTTTGATTTTACTCATACCGATGGGAATATCAGCAGACGATGGAAACAGCGATATCGCTTTGTACAAAAGGCGCGAATCTATACAAACTTATGGTGGTTATGATAAATGGTCCCTCACCTATTAGCCAGATGAACACTCGTTATAGTGTGACTTAGGTATGGGGCTTTGGTTTTAAAAGGGACGCGATGGGATTTGAGATAATGGCCTAAAAGTAGTCAGATGTTGATAGATGGTGCTAATAATGTAGGCTCTGTGACACATTGGGATTTCGTAATTATAACACGAATTTGATCGTGATAGAAAATATGAGTGTGACTCACTTTCCCGAGTAAGCCGGGCGTGATAAATGAACGACATCACAAAACAATATATCTATTGTGTATATCAGGTGCTCTATTCGTCAGTCGCCCATTGAGGGGTAGAGATCAGTCATACGAACAGGTGATTTTATTAACTATTTTGCACCCCTCCCCTCCATTCATTTTTTTTCCTTCATCTCGGCCAGTCGCATTCGGTCACTAAAGTGGAGTTGTGAAACATATACGCTACGGACCGAATATTACAAAGTAACTTTCGAAACGGTTTTTGCCTGGCGTTGAAATATTCAGGTTGGGATATCTTTAAACATATAAATTTTTCATGATGTCGTGACCCTGACTCCTGGTTATCTCATTTGGTTCGCTCATTTATATGAATAATTAAATAACTTTTCTGACCTGGGAATATGTGATATACGTTTTACCAGGCACAGCGTCTGGTCTGGGTAATTCAAGAACAGAAAATTACATTCCGTAATCATAAACAAAGAATTTTAAGGCTTACAAGATATTTCTCAAGCAATGTGCCATTTCTTTCTTTTTAAAGAAAGAGCTGCAGAATTTAAAATTCATTTTTAAAATTTGAATTAAGTAAAAATCTGAATACGACGTGATTTTCAAGTATAAAATAGACAGCCAACAGTTTGCTAACGCATCCTGTGTTTTTCTGCTCATCAAATTACTAAATTAGTTTTATTCACATTCCACATTTCATGCTTCTGTCACTGTGACATTAGAATATAAAAACGTTGTAATCATTGACATGGGTCAATGATGGGAGAGCTTCACCGTGCTTCTACCTTCTCTGCAGCGATTGGACAGAAATAAAATTCAATGTATAGATCGTGACGGGAGAGAAATGTCGATCATCAAAGTTAGCCTTGGCTATTAGAACAAAACCTTATCATACCTCTAAACTTCTATACCTCACGAACACACAGACATACACGATATTTTTTCTCCCTCTCTCTCTTTCTTTCTCTCTCAACATCCCTTCCTCTCTCCTCCCTCTTCTCTATCTCTAGTTCTCTCTCACTCCCTCTGTCTCTCTGTCTCTCCTTCTGTTCTCTTTTCTTTTCATCATACCTCGATCCCTCTCTATCTCCTACCCTCTCTTATTTCACTTCCCCCGTGCTCTCTCTCTCTCTCTCTCTCTCCCTCAACATCCCTTTCTCTCTCCTCCCTCTTCTCTATCTCTAGTTCTCACGCACTCTCTCTGTCTCTCTGTCTTTCCTTCTGTTCTCTTTCCTTTTCACCATCCCTCCCCTCTCTCCTACCCTCTCCTATTTCAGTTCCCCCCCCCCCCCCCCCCCCCCCTCTCTCTCTATCTCTTTCTCTCTATCTCTTCTGTACAACTTTCTGGTTTTCGTCTTTTGTATGGGGTTACTCATACTAATCGTCAATTAAAGTTTAAAATCTAATGAGCGTGAATATTAAACGAGGATTTGGGCAGATTCGTGGCGCCTGTATGATTACCTGGGTAATTCGCGCGCCAAACAGAGCAAAATGTGTCGCTTGCAGCGTGCTTTCCGGAATACTATTGACCTAATGTGTAACTGTAGTTTTCGCGTAGCCCATGAGGTCGAAATGAGAACTTTGAAGAAGAAAAAAATATCACTAAACATAGTGGAAAGAAGCTCGACATGGAAAGGACGCTGATATACGTATAATTCATTTATTATATAATTGACTTTATATTGAGGTGTTTAATAATTCAGACAATTTTTCATTGAGTAAAGAGGGTTCCGTGTTATTCAGACCTACGTATTTTTCTTTCCAAAAAAGGGAGGACAGCTCTGGGGAACTTTGATTTAAGTTACGCAACCATTATTCTCTCATTTCCTTTCGCATTATATATATATATCTATATGTATATAAATGTTTGGCTCCTGCGGTGTTTTTATTTACTCTTTCTTCGATATCTATTATTTACATACAGACGCAGAACTTTCATAATTTGTTTACTATATATAACCATATATATATATATATATATATATATATATATATATATATATATATATATATACATGTATATATAGAATGTATATACATTTGATAAATTTTAAGAAAAACGACTAGTCGACGTTGTGTCGTCTTTATTGTGAAAAGTCTGTGATTCGGCAGATACCAATATTGAAATGGGGTCGGAGTGGAAAACAAATATATACATGTAATTCAAATAATGCTTTTACCCTTTTGTCTTCGCTTTAATTTCAAATCTTTTAAGTATCGCCCACCTGCTCCATACAGCAGGTTGCAGTTTCCATGGTAACAAAACTATTGTTACGTCTTCGGACATTCACCCGTCGGTCCAGGACCAAACCTTACATAAAGTCCCTGTCGTGGATTGGAGGAGGTGGAGTGTACCCCGCCTCATCGAAACGAATCCCGGGAACAAATCTCCATCTGGGTACACAATGATTCAAACCAGTCACCATCCAGACAGGTTTTAATATTCACAACTAATTACCATCTCTTTGCTTCCAGCTTTATAATATTATTCATCATTCTTTCTGGAAAGCATCACCAACTCTCGCCACGATAGAGAGAGTGCCTTGACATTAGTACAGCAAAACGGCCGTTATGCGCCCCGTGTTCAAACACATCTCTTAAAGAGCGAGGAAACAGACTGGTGTTCAAACAAACTTTGTGAGGAGGCGGTGTTGACTTATTCGCTCTACATCCGATGAACAAATATACCAATCTTCGGCGGATGATTGGGGAAGTCGGAGACTGGAATATACACATTATTCAAAATATTATTGTCTACAAATATTAGATGGAAAATGTTTTACAATTATCATATTACTGTTTCAGTATGCCTTGTTATCTATATATGACATTAAAACATTTTTTTATTGTATTGTCATTGACGGAAGGGGTCTAAGTACTACAAGCATCTTAAGATAATTTGTTTCCATTTGAAATTGTATTTCTTAAAGTGAAAAATTACAAATTTTGATACCGATCTAGGGTTAATTTTGCTTTTAGAGATGCGATGCGATATGTTATCTCTGTATATCAATATTATAAGATAATGTGAAACATCTTGAAATACATTTTGTTTGTTAAAAGTAAAAAATGAACCTGAAACTGCAACAACAGACAGATTCATATTCATACCAACTCGTTGATATTGAAGAAAATAACCATAACAATATTCTGTAAAAGATAGAATATGCGCTTGTGCGATGCAAAACAGTGATGAAGTCAAGAAATGCCTAATGGTTCACCTAAGTGAACATTATCAAAACAAAATGAAACCCAGACAATCAAAATTAGAAACCAGCATCATAGCTTTTTATGATGTTAAGGAAGTCTGAATATTTGCAGGAAAATTTTCTTTGCAGATTGCGACGAATTTTTTTTTTTTAATTGTTTAAGTGGCATATGAAAATAAAAGAACTTGAACCTTAGCTGGTAAAATTAACCAAAAAGTATTTGATCGTTAAAATTTAATCTACTATTATAGGCTCAAGTAGAATTTCGTCCAAAAATGACTCTAAAAATTACACTCCACAATAGATATAGATTTTTTTTTTAATTGTTCATTACAATCAATATACTACATAATATAGACTTAAATAGCAAAATTTTCTCTCTTTTCAACAATCTTTTATTTCCTTACAGGCAGAAGGCTGATGTATTCTAATACGTTTCTCAGATAAGCCAGCTATACTGCATCCATTCAGAGGTCTGTCATCAATGAAATTATTTGCAATCCCCATGACGTAAAAGGAGGAAATTCGAAGCGCTCCCTTCTGGTCGGTTTAACACCTGCGTGCAAAACAAGGCATTGAGACAGCAAAGATCAACAACAGTCTCCTCTTACTGGACAAATTATGTTGTTTGACTGCAGAGCCTGAATGAAAAGATGTAACAGAAGAGTGTTTTCACACGGGAGCTGCTAGATCCGTCTTTATTTGAAAAAGGAAAGGAAGAAGGGTGAGATGGGGAGAAGATCAAAATGGGGTTGGATAAGCAGGAAGATACTGATATAGGGAGATGGAGATTCATATTTTTGATATGAGACAAATATGGAAAAGCATTTAATGTTACTCTCTTGATGACGTTAATAAATCCAGTTAGTTCACGAAAAATATAGATCGGTAAAGGACAGGCAGACTAACCTGAGATAAAGGAAAATTGAATTTGCATATATTCTTCCCGTCAAACTCTTATCTTTATAGGCCCCCTGACATGTAACTTTACACGATTGTAAGACTATTGAGTCAAACGTCTTTTCATGTTGGCCTAGTGATGCGATGATGTGAAATAGAAAATTAAAAGGGACTTTCGACTGTCATTATAAAGCTGTCTACAGCTCCATAGCATCAATATACAATACACTGCCAGTATACCATTAGTGCCTTACATCAAACAATCTCACCAACAAAAGAAATTAATCAGTGTTAATACTATGTATCTCGCTCAAGCCAACATCCTTTTAATCCACGGTAACCACTAGCTCGACATGAAATGCATTATAACTTCCAACAGAGCGGAGATTGGTAGAGAGAATGAGAGATATAATTATCACGAAGAGTAATATAAACATTAAAACAGACAGGTGAACAAACAGACAATGCATTTACGAACAGACCGATGGACAGGCAACTGCATGGAGAACAGACAATCTGGTAATTTCTACTGTCATGTTATCGTTATGGAGATGATCGAGTGGGGTTTATCACGACGCATGCTATTTCGTGGTGCGTGATGATCTGAGAAGTTAGTCATTGACAAAGCAGGATTGTTTGATCGTCTGGTAGAGAGAGAGAAAAAAAGAGAAATGTTTGATTGATGATCGCTGTATAATGAGCATTGACATGAGGGTAAGCAGTATGACATCTCCCAGCCACCATCAGCTTGAATACGTTCGTCTCCAATCTGTCATTCTCTCTCTCTCTCTCACACACACACACACACACACTATTCGGGGGGGGGGGGGTGGAGGTATTTTATTCTTCTTTTCTAACTTTCCCTTTCTTTCCCCTTATCTCCTTTTAATGCAGTTTCACTTTTCGAGATTATGCTTCTCCCTTATATTAGCCTTGCTCCCATTTCATATTTTCTATATACTGCTTGTAGCAAACATTGTATTATTGAAATTATATTCATATCTATAGATGTCTGTTATATTGGCGTATTGTTAAAGAAATAAAGAGAGAAAGAAAGTTTAATGCATTTTATGCCAACAAATCAATAAAGTATTTAATGTCCTAACGCGGATTATTTTATATTGAATTTATAGTATTAGCGCAAATACACATCTTTTCAATTTTTTCATGCCAAAACCGGAAACTTAACTGATGAAATATCAACTGTTCACATAAAGCGTATTTAAGACTCGATGTTCCCCATTCACATTTGCTTAT
Organism: Heliocidaris erythrogramma; assembly: GCA_025617745.1. NCBI lineage: Eukaryota > Metazoa > Echinodermata > Echinoidea > Camarodonta > Echinometridae > Heliocidaris > Heliocidaris erythrogramma. Next base: position 41,411,332 of record CM046853.1, read on the forward strand.
ACCTTAACACTCTTTTTTCAATCTGGAAAATACCCCTGCTCCTCCTTCATTGTTTTAATATATACCTTTCAATCAAAACGCTCCTTGAATAGATCATTAATTTTTTATATCTTTCATAAAGTAAGCTAATGACTGTAGACCGAAACGTGAAGCTTGCCATGATTGATGTTTTGAAGACGATAAAACGTGTAATTGAAGTATAATGACACCTAGCTGTACAGGAGACGGATTCATCTCAAGAGCTCTTTGCTGCTGCGATGTTATTCATTAACCAGGTCTTCAGTGATACCTGCTCGATGGTGACTGATGATTACGACGACGATGGGGACGATGAAAGACGAGTGGTCTTGACTCTCGGCGACTCTCGCACTTGACGTCGACCATGCAATAAACGTTTTTTTTTTACTGGTATTTCCTTTGTCATGAATTTTCTTGAAAAAAGTTTATGTACTTGTTTTTATTTGATGCGTTGGTACATTTGTTAATTTGAAATTTCAATCTTAATTCAGTTTTTAAAGAAGAAAATCTAACGAAATGTCGCGTCGGCAATTGAACCTTTGGTTGAGAAAACACCCGTTGAGGAGCCATCGGTCTTACTAAGTGCATGACATGCGAGAAAACAAGATCAACGAGTGAAAGTATAGGATGCGGGAGGGGTTTATATCATCTTCTATTTCACGTTGACTTTTCATGCACTCTCCCTTTCCTTCCCTATTTCTTCCTCTGTCTCTCTTTTTCATAAACAAAAACGGAAGGGCAAATACCCCCGTGACTCTTAATAGCTACGCTATTGGTCAAATATATATATACAGAAAAGATGGGCCCGAGATGCATGTAGTACAATAATTCACTATATTTCCATAGAATTGAATTGATATACAGGACATCGCATTTGACCAAATTCTCACGATATTGGAGGTCCTGAACTCCATGCTCCATGATATCGAAACGCAATGTAAATGGGGGATGTGGATTAGAGTTAGTACAACGATAAGGTTCTGTATTGTACTAATTCTTGATTGAAAGTTTGATTTTTTTTTTGGTCACTTTTATATTCTGTACCTGGGCCTTTGGTTTCACGAACCTTCTGTGTATAGGTGTTTTAAAACTGCGAATGGCAACTAATATTTCCAGCCCTGAAAATATCTTTACAACTGGTACGGGGGAGTATCAGTTTCCTACTACCAACAGAGTGAAAAGGATGTTCAGCGTATATACTAACATAACCCACGCACTGTACTTTTTCATCTTTTCAATCCAATTGAAGTGCATTGTGGTTACTAAAAGATGAAAAAAATTTCAAACGAGATCGGCTTCTTTGCAGAAAGATAAGACGTTCATGTAGCGGGGTTGCAGAGTTTGATCTAGGAGTTAGGGTAACCGCCAAAGTCATCCAATCTTCTGGTGCCGCTGGTACGTATTGAGAATGCATCTTGATAGATCATTTCACGTATGAACCGAAGTTTCATGAACCCGTTAGTAGTGCCCGTTCGTAAAGCGGTGCCTCTTAAAACACTTCTCAATCTTGATAGAATATTATCTTAAATAATTCATATAAGATAACTATTATCAAGCTCAATATATTTTTAATTTATTATCACAATGATATATTTAGTTGTCAAGTACGAAAAACGTTGTTAAATATATCTATAAAAGATTACGAGGAGGAACAAAATTCATGAAGATTTCGAGCAACATTTTGTGAGCAGATCTCTTCAAACATGGAACGGAGCGCGTGGAACACCCCTTCGTCACTGTTTGTTCTCCGTGCCTTCATCTGATCTGGAGTCATTAACGTCTCAAATGTGGACCACGTCCCGAGTTAGATTAGGATGAGGAAATATCGCACAGACCTGGCTCCTCCATCATTCCATATGACAGGGATCAGAATGGATCTATGGAAGGTATTTGAGTATTCTCTGGGTGCTCTATAGGGGTCAATGATGCGGGAATCGAAACTTATTAAAAAAGTGATGGGGGCTTCTTTAGTTATTTGAAAAAAAAATTATTATATTCCATTCAATTAAGTGACTGCTACAACTAATGATAACTTCTATTTTAAGAATCGGCTTTCTGAACGTTTTTATGAATGAAAGACATTAGGCTGCATTTTAGGTGTGTCATTTAAAACATTAAATGAAAACTCAGACTAAGATAAAGATGTTAAATGAATAACAGAGGTTTGGAAGCAATGTACGTGTCTTATTTTCAACTTCAGATTATTATGATTCATTTATTTTATTGGCGGGCCAATTTTCATAAAAATGATTTGGTAAATTAACTCTTGAAGGTTAATCTCTTTCCCTACATTTTTAAAGCCTTTGCTTTTCCGACCTCTCACCCCCCCCCCCCCTTCAGTCAGCTTCTGTGCAATGGCCTGTGGATAGGCATTTTGGAGTTGACATTTTCTCCAGTTTAAAGGATAAGCGAGTGTTTGAATATCTTCTTGGAAAGCATGGAACATTCCTGTCGTGGATCGGAAGATATTGTTTGAATTCAAGGGAACACTTTCATCGTCTTCTGCCTTTAAAAATGTTAATTGACCATTTATTTGCTTCAAAAACTTGACACAATTAATCTCTTGATATTTATTTTTTATACCAAATCACCAACCTTAGATCTATTCTACTGTTCAGCGATCAATTTAAAAAAAGTAAAACGCCAATCGGTATTTTATTTGAGACCAGTTGTAAATCAATACCATTATAATTTTATAATTATTATAATATGTATTATATTATATTACCAAAGGTATTCTCTTAATACCCTTTTCCTAAATCGTCCACTCTGTCCTATTGGAGTCAACAGTATTCTTCCCCCTCATCTGACGTAACACCCCTCTCCCCCTCCTGCAGCTGCATATAGAGTATTGACATATTTCTGTCAAAATTTAGGATAGAAGAGGGGCTTATGACCGAAGTGAGTGGATCGCGGGAAAATATTGAATGGATTTGGTCAATACGCACTATATCTCTTCCTTCCCTTGGGTAATTGGTGACTCGAGCGGCGCCAGGAGAGTCGAGAGAGAGAGAGCCTTGCTCTGAGAGACAGTCGAACTCGCTCTCATCTTCGTCTAATGATCACGGGAGTCGTGTCCCATCACGTGTATATGACACGATGGGAGGCCCAAAGTCCGCATCAATAACGTCTTCATCATCTCTGCAAACACACGTGCTCAAACCGAGCATTGCATGTTCGCCACCATTATCACGAGGTTCATTCCTCACGCAGTTCGGCACACATGGGTGGGGGTGCGAGTTCTGAAGAACCATTTAAATGATGCGTTCTACAACAAATGCTTCTGCAACAATTGCACCGCGGTCAATCTCCTACACTCACCGAATCCCTCTTTTTAACCCTGTATCCCACACTAAACCCATCCCTTACCATATAAAATATCCCTGACAAGCAAATGGAAACTTTTTTTTTTGTGGGAGGGGGGGGGGGGTACTTACGGTTTGCAATTTGGGTTTCAAATGGAGCCACGGGCCGGCTTTGACCCCCCAATCTTAATCCGCCAGTGTCCAATCCACCAACTTGATTAAGAAGCAAGAACAGATTAACGCGTAAATACCATTCATTGCATTGGAACCAAGAGGGAGGGTTTTTGTGTAGGATTGGATGCATGTGTGATTCTGACGTGAGCAGGGGAGAGAGAGAGAGAGAGGGAGACTATAAAAAAATGATTGAGATGATGAAATATAACGAAAAGGTACATAATAGCACAGAGAGATGGAGAGAGAGAGAGAGAGAGAGAGATAAGGAGTGCTGTAGGGGGAAGGTAGTTTCACATCAGAGGTAGATTATGTATCAGTCAATCGTAGATTTTAGGAACAGGGAACGGTAAAACAGAAAGAGAGAAATTGAAAGTAATGTGGAAGTCATACTGAGAAAGCGATGAAAAGAGAAGGGAGAGAGATAGGGAGTCAGGGATAGAGAGAGAAAAAATACACGATGGAAAGGGAGAGGGAAATATAGAGCAACGTGAGCACATTAGAGTCAGAGAGACGGATACAGAGAGAGAGAGAGAAAGGGTGCGTCAAAGAGGGAGGGAGAGAGAGAGAGATGACGAGGCAAAGTAAAATTTAATGTCAGGGACAAATAAAGAAAGAGCGAGGGGAAAATCTAGTGAAAGAAAAGGGGATAGATGGGGGAAAAAAGGAAAGAGAACCGAAAGGGAGAGAGAGGGAGAGAAAGAAATAGAACTGAAAGGAGAAGAGTTGAAAAGAAGAATTGAAGAAGAGACAGACAGACATTATAAGGAGACAGACAGAGTGAGAGAGACCCATATTGCTCTAATCCTACTCTAATGATTACGGGCGTCGTTCCCCATCACAAATAAAAGCATCGATGTGAGGCCCGACATCCTTCTCGATAACGTCGTCCTCAATTCAAACACAACTGGAGCTCGTGCTAGGCTTATGATTAATCCTAGTTGTCAAGTGTTACAGCATAGCAGAACGACAAGCATCCGACTGCACTTGCTTTGTTCATTCGAATCCTGTCTTCATCCTTCATAGGACAGCTATGTCAAAAGTAAAGAACATACGGGGGGGAGATCTACAAGCAAACACTATTCAACTTCAAAAGCTGAAGGAAAAATATTTAGGGGCCGGACAAATAAAAGTTTCATTCTTCCATCCATGCAGTTATAAATTTGTTTTTTTTTATATGCCCAAAATACAGCAAAAGAAAGATTAATACTTTGCCAAAGCAAGTAAGTGGTACAAAACTATGACATAAGGCCTTTCTTCATTTTTGACTTATATTTTGAAATATCTCGTTTTTGATGGTGTTGTTTTTTCTATACCATAATAATATCTCAATCGTAACTTTAAAATTTCGTGCTCATTCTCAATAATTATGTTATATTACTCCCAACATACATGTACTACTTCTGTCAAAATATCCCTCCATCCCCCTTTCATCCATTCTTCAATCTGAACATGCCATTTACCTCGACCTCTTCTATCTATCATGTCTCGGATCGATCCGTCCTGTTGTAATGTCCGTCTCTCTCAGCGCAATGCATTATGCTGATTGTCCTATATCTAAGCAGCAAGATCTGCTGAAAGATTGCTTTATTTTCACAAACCCCGATGTCATTACCACTGTTGATTCTGACTGAAAGAGAGGAATCTCGTTCATGTTTATCGGACAAAATCGATTTCCATCTGGCTTTGGACTTTGAGAATGTTCAAGTGGTCCCATCTTTCTTCCTTTCTTTTAAGGCTCCGTGGTAAAAGAAAAAAAATCATTAACGAGCATGATGATTAGGGGAAGTGGAGATGGAGAGTTTCATTAAATTAAAACATCGAAGGGGCACTTTACTGAAGTAAGGGAAAAGGCCTACCAGCACCGTGAAAGTAAGGAGTCGAGGGGTTGAGAATATACAGCATAGAAAAACGAGCAAAACTTGATTATGGATTACAGATGAAAGTTTAAACTTGTTGAATGAATTAACACAACTAACGGAGGGAAAGTGGAAACCCCTCAAAGAAAAAATGTGGGATATGGGGCTAATGCATAATATATCGATTTTGTCCGATAAACATGAACGAGATTCCTTTCTTTCAGTGAAATGAAATAAAAATAACTATAATTCTATAAACAGCTTACTCCTAAAATGCGTATTCCGACCTAAACTATCTAAGGATCGACCTAAACCTAAACTAAACTAAACTATATCAATTACAGTAACCATCCCCTAATGACTACCCCCTGTAGGCCTAATAATAACCCCTCAAAACACAACGTGTGGATAATTGTGCGAAGAGGTTGTTTGCCAGGTGGTAGTTGTCAGGGTGTTGTTTTTAATGGGTAGTTGTCCAGGGGTAGCTGTCCGGGGTAGTTGCCCGGGGTTAGTTGTTCAGGGGTAGCTATCCGAGTTAGTTTCCGGAGTTAGTTGTCCGACGGTGGACTCCAGGGAGTAGTTGTTTTAGAATCCCTAAATGATGCGTGGGAAGTACTACCGTCATCACTGCATTGAACCCTAAACTTCACAACTCGCAACACGAGGAACTACGCAGCTTTCATGCCGTAAAGATCAAGCAATAAATCGACACGAGCAATTCCCAGAAGGCGCCCAGTAGATGCGAGGCGTCATGTGATTTGTGCACTCCTTCAATACACGTCTCCTCTTTTCGCTTGACCCCCTTGTGACGGGTCACAATTCTATTATGTATGATACGAGTCTAGGGGGACAGCTTAATACTCTCGTTTCGCTCATTCCTCGGCGCCAATAACACAAGAATTTATCCTGATTAGATCGAGGAAAACAAGATATAAAAGACGGACGAGAAGGAGGAGAGAACTAGTTACAAAAAGTTGGTAAAGTTTATTTTTAGGCCGTATAAACAAGAGAAAGGAGATCAATATATTCATATCTTACTTAGATCCCGCATTCATTTTAATAGCAGTTGTTTCTTTCTGCATTTATATCGTTCTACTACTCGAAAAGGCATGATTTTCAATACAGTGATACGTTTAAGGCCATTTAGAGTAACAGTAGTAAACTAATATAGATTTAACTAGTGTTAACTATTCGCCCGGGTGTTATCCTTATGAAATCACATTTTTCGATAGTTTGGACCTTGCTCTTCAATATCCACCTCGTCGCTTATTTCGAATGTTTCTCTGAGCGCTAGCGGAATGATTCAAACTTACCTCATCCCCTTCCCCCTTAGTCCCATATACAGTATATTACACGTAAAGTATGAAAATTGACCGTCTGCAAAAAGACTATTCCGCTATGGTCAAAGCCACTTTTATTTTAATATTCATGATGACGATCACAAGGGAATAGGTTAGTATGATCCTGTTTACTCTTTGCATGTTTTGGATACAATCCAGAGAACTTTCAAAACGCCATACAGTTGAAGTCCATCGTGTCAAGAAATAACAAGGTGTTGCGAAAAACAGTCTCCAAAACCTAAAGATGTTTCTTTTCAACAAAGCGGAACATTTGGCAACAATGACAAACATCACAAAAACTGTTTTCTCCGTTTAAAAATCTTACAATTCCCTAAGTTTGCATAGAGCCATGCATAGAGCTGAGGCGTCCGTATTTTTCTCGACCCCTTCCCGACGCAAGGGATAGCCTCTTTTGAAAGTTATGATGTGGAACGTCGATGAATATTATATGAAGAAGCGAACCCTCGTCAATTGCTCAAGTATCACCCTCTAGGTAACCTCCCATGATATCAAATTGAAATGTCGAGACATATTTCACAAATCTAATGCAACATTCAAATCTTCTCTCTACAACCCTCGACAACCTTTTGTTTTCTCTATAATAGACTCGCAAAATCGGTTAACGGTGTCAAAGCTCTCCTAAGATCGTGATTATTTATATTAGTTGTCAAATATATACTACACGTTACTTTCTTTCTTTTTTAATAAATCACAGTCGATTTAATATTTTTAACAAACTAGATGAAGGTGAAGTTACTAACGGTTCAATTGGCTTGTTTTTCAAAGCTAATTTTGTTAGGTTGGAAGATGAATACGTTGTGGTGTTTATTTAGTCTTTATTTTTATATGTATTTCAATCTCTAGGGATGAACATGTTTCAAAACAGATGAGATTATATGAATTTTTTTTTTTTTTAATTTGATTAGTTATTGTGATATTTACAGTTATTGCAATATACTGCATTTCGTAATGTTGCATAATGATTAAATGATGGTATAGGCTTATTATAATTATTACTTCAGACTTTATACCCAAATGACATTAAAAAAAAATAATCGAAGTCAAACTTTCTGTGCAAAGGGTGATTTGCATTTTGTGCCGGTTAACAAACAGAAAATATGAGGCCCATGATAGTACTGAAATACCACACTGACTTGCGGCATAATGCTCTCGAAAAGACGTAACATAACTCAAGTGCGTATAGGGTGCACTTTTCTTGAGTTCGTCTCTGCCATCATTTCGATCTTCCTACGCAATGTGGTTGATAGATGGAAATGGAAGGAAGGAGTCGTAATAAGTCTGATAAACGGCATGTGTGATAGCAACTGAACTGTAAACGACGGTCAATTGATGTAAGTTATGACTTATTGTGGATTCAACGCCATTCTGTTGCAGCTTTCAAGACGTATAGGGCGATTACAAGTAGACGAACGGAATAAAAAAGGGGGATTTTGGTGTACAATATTGCTTCCATGCAATGCAAAATGAGGTAGGGCCTATTCTCATTGAAAAAAAAGATTTTGAAATGGAAGATGAGGCGGTTCATTGTTGGTATTATACACGAAAATTCATAAACGATTAAGTTGGAAGAACAGCTACATATTTCCCTAAAGTTCAGATAGTTTACACACATCTCTTAATTTCTCATGCGTCACTAGGGTGATATCCCTGTGCCATACTGTATTTCGAAAGGAGCAGTTTTACCAAATCCTTCTATATTATCTACAAGAGTCCTACATAATATAAAATCTATCATATAAACAAAATTAATGTTGAAAAGGTTGTTATGCTGCCAGTTAGAGCCACACATTGGTTATAACGCAAAAAGCTTTTGTAGTTTTCCCTGGTTATCAATGCCTGTTGTTCGTGCCGATCGACGCTCTAGGCACATCAGCAAACGTACCAATCGGCACTCGTGGCAAATAATAGGCCTGAGGTTCAGTTTTAAAGCTCTCCGATGTGAGCTTCAAACTAAAAAAAGGTTTTTTTTTAACAACATCGTTCTTGTTAATACAAACAGCCATCTCATCCACATTAATCTGTACCACTTTTACAAAGTTCAGAAGACGAGGGAAATATAGGGCGACTCACAAGCGGCGACGGACTCGTTAAATGCCTCTTACGAAGTAGAACGTCTGAACATTAGAAAAGAATTACGAACCCACTATCGACTTATTGTCTCAAACGAGGGTTGACATTGACTTTCTTTACCCATCACTCTGGAGGCTTGGCTGGTACGGGGTAGACGTGTTGGAAATGAAAATTGGTTTATCCTTTATTTTGAACAGTGTATCAAGGTCTTGGATGTTGCAAGGATAAACCAACATTAAGAACAAATATAATGCTCTGTCTCTTTCCATTTCTTTTATGCAAGTCTCTATCTTCATTTCTTGTTTAATTGGTGTAAATTATAGCGAATTGTTGTGGCACGTTCAGCTAATTGCTTACATGTATGCTATAGCCATAACTGTCTATCATTTAATTTCGCGATGCTTTAAGGTATTTGTTTGATTTCTTACATTTCAATATATAATACTTATAAAATTATGGTCATGAAATTGTATATCCAAAATGACGATGCAGAAATCAATAAATCAAACCGAAAAACAAATGAAATCAAATCTTCTTCAGTGGTAACAAATGTTTTTAAAATCAGATTTATCAATTTCTTTTTTTCTTCAGAATATCACTTCATTCATCAAGTTCTTACTATGAAAATAATTGAAGTCTACTCGCCAATATATACATACAAAAGAAAAATCAACTCATCATGGGTGAATTTCTGATTGCGTTTAAAGTTTTGTAAGTATTTTCTAAGTATCTGTATGTAGCACTTGGTAAACCATGCAGAATCTACAATTTATAAAAAAAAAATGATCAGACATATTTCCCTCATAATTGGTAAAAAGTGTGCAATTTATTGCCAACTGTTTATTGAGTATAAGTGCATGGCTTTAAGAAAGACGCCGGGTTAAAAAAATGCTATCCTGTTAACACTGTATATATATATATAACTTGAAAACATATCGTAATACAGCAATAGCTAAATTTTCTTAATGGCATAATAAAAAAAATTAAAAAAAAACAATTTTTAAAAAAAGTTGATGATAGGGCCTGTATTAATAGTGCTGCCCTCTCCTATAATGAGGAATTTAGAGATAATTTTAGATTACCTACGATGCATGGTTATCCAATACAGGAAGACAATTAAAACTATACTTAAGACCATCTCCAATAAAGTCAATTTCATTAATGTTTAGATAAACCTGAGAGGTAATTGCATATGATTGTGATTACGGACTAGATTGCCATCAACTCAGACCATAGCTTACTAATTGGTAAACGTTCCAAGAATGAAATGGCGAAATAAACCTCTATATATTATCTCGTTGAGAGTTACGCTAAAAGTTAATCGACAGAAGGAATTTAAACTGTGTCCAAGAAAATAAAGTGCCAGGGATGCGACGACATACAAACAAAATTAGATTCAGTCCTGATTCTCACACTTTACTTCTGATATCTGCATTCTTAAAGCTGTGGCGAGGGGCCCTTTTCTAGGAAAGAAAAACTCCAACTAGTCTGAAGTTATACTTGATGAACATCGAGGCCAAGAAAATACATTATTACTGTTCGCCTTGCCCATACATAATTCAACGTGAACTTACGACTATTCCATGCCCTGTCGTGAATCTGTAGGGATGCTAGAGCGATCACTTCAACGATCAAATTTCGAGAAAAAGTGCCTCTATCAAGGACCAGAAAGGCGAAAAGATGGAGAAAAACAAGGTCAAAGACGGTAGCAGAATGCAGAATACGAGCCCCCTTTTACTTGACTTTAACCCGGACGAGAGTCTTCGAGTGGGACTACGTGAAGTCGCCCGTGACCAGCTTGAATAAATCGATGCCTTGTTTTTTAGAGTTGGGGGGGGGGATCTCCTCTCCCGGTATATACCGAACATTGTAGTTTTGAGACGCTGTTGGTTACAGGGAAATGATAAAGAAATCAAATAGTGCACTGACGGTTTTTGTTCTATAATATGACACAGAGAAAACATATACAATACCAATTGATCGTTATCTCATTTCAACGTAGCGCTACATCTTGCTCATTATTTAATGAAATCATTGAATAGACGACATTGTGGCTAATCGAGTACTTTACTCATAAAAAAAGTGGAAAAGGCCGAGTTTGATGGTATAATTACTATCATTATATACAACCTTGTTCATCTATTTATTTTATTGGCCGTAAAAACGAGTCGCTCATCCCCAAGCTGTAACTCGCCTTCTGCCTTCCGAAGACGCCGCGAGAGGCTACTTTAATCATGATTGTCTCCTCGGACTAATCTAACGAGGCCATCTCGTCCGCTCTTTCATCCAACTCAACGAAGGTGCTGATATATACAGCACGATCTCCTATTCCTCCGTTTCAAATATTTTGACATTCGCATGGGTGGACCTGGAGGGGGGGGGGGGTGGACCGAGGATATTTGAAGTTCCGATATTTGTGGCAACCATCACCTCATATTTGGGCAGCGAGGTGCCAAATACTCAGATTGCGACACTAAATCAAATATTTCATTTTTACTCTGAAGGATAAAAGTAGGATAATAATTCCTCAAATTAATTAAAGACAGTATTTTTGTACACTAGTGTTTAAAAATTCTCACACAACCTGGTCAGGATTACAATCATAACATATCGCATGTACACGGAACACCTCATCTAAGTTGACGTATATAACTTTATTGAGATTGAAATTCAAATGCGTTAATTATCAGTCAACTTTGATATAGGTTTATATACAAAATATTAAAAATACATCGTATCCTTATAAAATTCCAAATTCTTAAAGTACATTTACAACCTGTTGTACTTCATGTAAGGTAATTTCAGTATGATTACCCTCTATTTTCATGTAATAAATCGTGCTGAGGAAAGGAAGATCGGATTTGCTGGCGTATGGTGATGCGTCAAACATAGAAAAGGGTATCCTTTGAATTAAGAAATCGTTGAGATAAGAGACAGGGAGTGAAACGTGTTTACGCAGTCATTCAAAATAATGTAGATGGCTTTATGCGACCAGCATGACTTTCACCTCAGACCACATCGTTCCTCGAGTTCAGTATTGAGTAGTAACCCCACAAGTATTGAATTCAATTCCGAGCTGGGCCCAAGAGCCCGGGAGCTGGGAGAAACAATTTCATCTTTTTTGATCAGAAATATACACCGTCTACATTTACGAATTGTTGTTTGCATTTCGTGTCCCTCAAAAATATCAAATCTCCTAATTATACTCCTTTCCAAAATGACATCACTCTGATTTTGATTTAATTTAATTATGTTTGCCAAACATTTAAAATATTATGTGTTGACGAATTGAAATTGTGATAAACTAAATTAGAGCATAATTATGAACAAGAAATGAACCATATGCTTTTGAACATAAACAGCAGTTTGGTGAAATTGAACTTAGTTTTGAAATCATTCTCCAATTTCTCACTTCGGTTTTGCAAAGTTTCAGATTTGTATGCAAAGGTTAACTGGTCACAATTATAATAATGGTATGGTCTTATTCATCCAGGGTAGCCTCATCAGTAAGAAGACGGCTATTCCTTGTGGTCCAGCAATTTTTATTACCCCCGCATTGTCAGGTATACGCGTTGATTGTACCTTGATCGAGAGGGGACAATGTAGGTAAAACTGCTTGTTTAAGGATGTACAGTAAGCATCGACGAAGGTTCAAACCAAGGGCCTCTCGTATGAGAGTATTTGCTCCTATTTCAGCTTTAGATTTATTCCCTATGTTGAAACTACTTTCTGAACAGATTTTGAAAATCTAGGTAAAAAATACAAACCTGTTTACCTCAGCTCAAATAGTATACCCTGTGTTTCTTTCCTGCCTCGGTCAATAATCCTTTGACCTCATAAGCAATGCATCCACCTCTCATTATGACCCAAGAGAATAGTCAAAATCTACTTCAAGTCGACTAACCATTAAATAGCACCCTTCACCAGAACATATTCCATTGACCTAAATCGCTACTTCTTGCCGAACAAAGTATTCTAAAACATCAGAGTGGTCTATATAGGGCCTACAGTCCCAGTGAAATATTTCGAGATGTCTTTTTTTTAGCGACGTACATACATGTATATTGTTTTCCTGAATGTTATCTATGAAGTAGCCAAGAATATGACGAAAGCGCAAAATAATATTAGCCCCCACCCCTCTCTCTCTCTCTCTCTATCTCTCGCTCTCTCCCTTTCTGTTTCTCTTTATAGATCACCTACTTGTTTCGTGCCCTTGCATCTTTAATATTTTTTAAAGAAAGAAGGAACAACAACAACAACAAACAAAGAAAACAGAAAAACACGTGAAATGATTAATGAAATCTGCACATATCATCCGAAGTTGTAATGTTTGAAGAGTTGTAAAATAAGAAGTGTTGATTTCCTATTCATCAAAAGTTCCCTCAGATCATGTCAGTTATCCTATACATCAGAGAAACAAACTTCTCTCAGGGATATTTGAAAGCCTATACCTATAGTGATCTGAAAAGTGTAGAGGTGTCATGGTTGAGTGGTTCAACCACTTGACTGGGAATGCAAACACTATGAACATGACGAACAAAGAAGCGGACAATTTATGCTGCTCCTCATTGTACCCTTCACAATTGCACTGGTTAACAAAAGAACATCCATTCATTGCTATCCTGTAAAAATATGTAGAACAGGTGTCACATAATAGCAGTGAAGGGATGTCCTTTTGTCTACTAGAGCTATTGTGGAGGGTACAATGAGGAGCTGCATAAATTGTCCGCTCTCTTTGTCACCGTGTTCATAGTGAAAGGTCGTGGGTTCGAATCCCGGCACGGCACTTATACCCTTGAGCAAGGCATTTTATCTACATTGCTCCTCTCCACCCAGGTGTTTTAAAAATGGGTACCCAGTAGGATGCGAACGTCATTGTGGTTGGATTAGCCTGTGCGCGCTTGGAAACAGGCAACTGGCTGGAATGCTCCCCAGAGGAGTGGAGAATGTGCACTGTAATGTGCAGAATCGCAATTGAATCCTGACCGGGTAATAATGCTGTAAGCGCTTTGGTCGGTTACATCCTAACTGATTAGGCGCTATATAAGTAACAGCTATTATTATTATAATTATTATTATTATTATTATTAAAAATCCTGCAATTTGAAAAAGTACTTTATACACATTTCTATGTTATATGAGCGTAATGTCATTTAAAATGGAAATGTTAACTAATGATGAGGATCAGAGACCAATAAATCATCCTCGGAGAAAATAAAGTTTATTCCGCGTGTATTGCAAAGTCCTATCTAAGTATTTACATATGGAAAACAGTATGGTATGCGAATGACTCGTTAGACCTTGTGATACCGCCCCTGCTCATGATGAGGAAACTAAACCCGAATGCAAAAAAAAAATGCTTATGACTATAATTATTTGATTTCATTTAGAATTCATTGTATCCATCAGAAATTGTTACTATAAGCTTGAAATAAGGTCACAACTGGACTTGAGGCAAGACTATAGAGACTATATATTGGCAGATAGTAGGGTGTGTAGAAGTCGTTGATGATCGATCGCAGGTAGTGGAGCTTGCTTGAAACACGTTTCCCCCATTTCCGCTATCCTACTTGCCTCAGGAAGACATTAGCAGCAAATTGTGTGCTATGACAACATGGCCGACTCTATACAACTATCTCAGGCTGAATAGCCAATGTGATCTTGATTCTTGACGACTTCATTCATAACTATCTGTCTATACAACAAGTAGCTGAGGGATAGGCTGAATAGTATTACTATTTCTCTGACTCTCCACTTCTCTATATCCTTTATCCCACATCTCTCTCTTTCCTCTCCGCCACTCGCTATCCACCTCTTTCTCCAATGTTTGGTCTTCGATCACCCCACCTCTGTTTTCTAATGTTAGTAGATGATTTAAAGATTACCATCATTCTGAAAAGCCGAATAAGTTTATTGTTGTAAAGTATACATTCTCATTCAAGGAAATGACACAAATGTCATCCAGTTCCTTGCTCTCCTGGAAAGAAAGAGGAAGTGAGAGATTTAGGGAGAGAGAGAGAAGGGAAAGCTAAATTTAAATACCCGTAACTACAGTTCGACACTCGAATCTCATGAAGTGTATACTGGAGACTTTTATGATAATAATATATCCATGTAAAATATATCTCTGAGTATTTTGAATGGCATGAAGTTACGTTTCATGCATATATTATGTTCTTGCTGAAATAGGTCGTGTGTGTCATGAGCCACAATCATATACAAAGACCTGTAAGATGTGTAAGTTTATGTTGTGAGGGAGATTTAAAAATGTGGTTTGTATACCTATATAGTGATAAACTGCAGCTGAAGCACCGGTATACTAGTAGATGTATAACACGTAAAATTTCATTCGACATTGTTAGAGAGCTTTTATGTTCAACCGGACTGATTAGAAAGCGGATTCATGGATGATCTCTTATTATAAATATAAACAACAAAAATATAGTCTTTAAAATATGATGCACCTGATGACTTTCAATTGATAGAGGACTGGAGGGTATTTCACCATGCCTTCAATAATTCGATACGTCTCATCGTGCTTTTTCAGCAAGTTTGGCGAGTTTTCCTTATCTATGGCTGGTGATGTGTGAATATGAATTTTTAACCAAAAAGTGTCCAGTATCATGAAGATTTGAACTTTAGATACATTAATTCATAAGCTATATAATGTTATGTTTCCCTTGGTGTTATAAAGAAAATCATTTAGAGTTTGCTACCCCCTCTATCTCTTTCTCCCCCTCTCTCCCCCTCTCTCCCCCTCTCTTTCCTTACTCTCTCCCTCTCGTTGGTTCTCACATTCGTCGAACATTTCGTTTGGTATTATAACGTCTCTATTCCCTCATCTCCTTATTTGTTTCTCTCTCTCTCTCTCTCTCTCGCTCTCTCTTTTTCTTCTGCAATCCGCCCTCTCCCACCCTTATATCTTCCCCTTTTTCGGCATAGCATACGTGCTCTATCACCATAACACAGAGAGCATCTCCCAAGAAAAATATTATGGCAAGGTCCTTTTTTCTACTACGGGTGTAGGCACGTAGGTATATCCCAGATGGCCTGGCCTGCATAACAAAACCGGATAGCTAGAGGTTATTATCATTTGAATGAGACTCTCAACGTGTATTCAGCAAAACTTTGCACTTTCTCCATTTTGTCCTCTCATCCCGGCCCTCTTTCCCTCACTCTACTTCTTCCTCTCTCACTCTTGAGCGACCATCTGCGATATGAAGTATGTAAATACACCTCGCGGTAAGCGCTCAACATAATTTTCCTACTCCTTTCAGACAACTTCTGATGAGTGCAAAATTGACCATTAACTGTTCGTCAAATTTGACATGTACTCAATCGATAAGTGAATACATTTCCAAGAGTAATCAATAAGAGTTTTAAGAAAGCCTTGTTTTGATAATGACAATGTTTTGCAGCTTGATGTTGATTTTTTTGGTTAATAATGAAGTACATAGTAACTACTAGAAGGAGGACTTTCAGTGACAAAGTGTACTCCCTTTAAGATAAGTTTGTATTTATTCTCATCTAGAAAGCATGCAGGCACACGACTTTCTTAAAAAACAAATAAAGAAACAAATAAAACAATAAGGGTGTAATAGATGCAATAGAGTTTTACATTGTCATGTTTTATCATATAGCCTGTTGGTGAATGGAGCAAAATTAGGAAAATGCCGTTTCAATCCCCCTTTCCAAATAAATTGATAAAATGGAGTTACATTTTTGATGCATGCCTATATACGACAGTATTATTCCTCTCATGTGCGCGTAGGGTGGGGAATGGGACTTACACCCCCCTCTCCTCCAATGACCATTGTGAAAGCTAAAAAATGGGTCAGCGAAGAGGCCTTTTTATTTTCCATCTTTATTTTGATGACAACATTACACTAAAATGCTGACACACAATGCATCTGAACGTTATTATCAGATTATAGAAAATTAAGAAACTGAAAAGTTGACGATGATTCGGGCAAGAGATGTCAGTGCGCCTGTGCGTCTAAGGTTATTTCTAATCACCAATAAACTTCCCTGAGGTTGGTCCAATGTATGGTAACACTGGTCAACAATTTTACAAACATTTTCTGTCTCTTAAATAAAACATGCATTTTCTTATGGATTTTGACATGCTGAATTTGAATATAAGAATTGCTGGTTGGCTCAAGTTTTCAAGATTTCAATTTTCATATTTCATGTGTAATATGATATATGGGTCCCCATGGTGTACATACTGGGTGCAGGACAAAAAAAATGCAGGCCTTTTGCTTGTTGAAAGGTTAAAGCTGGTATCAGACTTAAATTTGCACATTGTAAAGTTAAAGGATATCAAATTATTTGGAGTAAGTTTATGGCCTTCTTTTGAATTATTATTCTCTCAATAATGCATGAATTATACTTTGACATTTGAAAAATCATGGTAAGAAAATCTGCACCTACCTTTAATTAGTTCAGAACTCAACAATTGCCATTGTGCATTGCAGCTTTTTAACCCAGAGATACCTTAGAATTTTAGCCGCTCTGCACAATGGCAATGGAAATTGTTGTGTTCTGAATTATGAGGTACACACTTTCTAACTTTGATGTGTCAAAAAGTGAAGGTACAATCAATGCATTATTGTGAGATTAATATTTGAAAGCAGGTCATAAAACTTACTTCAAATAAATTTGACATCTTTCAACTTTGCAACGTGCAAATTTCAGTCTGATACAATTTTCGCGTTTTGAGTTATTAACAAGCAAGACGGTCACATCTGTTTTGTCTTACACCCAGTATGTACAGCATGTCACCCATTACACATGAAATATAACAATTGAAATATCTTGAAAACCTGAGCCAATCAGCGACTTTCGGTAACATATTCATATTCATTCACATTCATAACATAATTATTAACCTAGTTTGACTGTTTCTGTTCAAGGGGCGTTTTCACCGTAGACAAGTGTAATTAATATGTCCAAATGCTGACAATTGACACAAGAACTCGAAGCAGAAGAATCGAAAATGATTATCTTCTATGTGAATAACCAGCTCCAATGTCTAATATTTACCGTGATTTTAGCCCTTTTTGTGCAAATGGGGCTGAAGGGAAGGTTAAACAAAACTCAGGCCCGTATTCTACTAATTCAGTTGAACCAGACGCTTGATATAAGTCATGCTATAGAAAGCTTAGACCTAGGTCTGACTTCCTTCGTTATAGTCTCGTCAACCCACTGTCGTTTTTACAGATAAGTAGAATGCGGACCTCAGTCTTTGATTATTGCCCATTTACGAAAATCCCTCCGAAAAAAGACATTGTACATCCTCGACTCATTTCCAAGAGCATTGATGTTGATTGTCTTGCTGATTACAAATAAATTCTCATAAATCCCATTCAATTCCCCCACAACTTTCTTAAAATCCCATGCTGTTGAAGATCCCAAACGACACACAGCTGTCTGTACATGTCAAGGTTGAACCCATTACCCATCACAGGCTTACACCACATCCCTTTACCTTTATGGCTTAATCGATGAGAAAAAGCAGTCAACATTGGAATTGATGTGTACCGTCTGTATGCTAGTCTTGTCGGTCGTCCAGCGGAGGGGGGGGGGGGGGGGGGGGGGTCGACGGGCATAAGACAGTCCATATTTTGTTTTATGTGTTTGTCTGTATACTTGTCAGTCGCGTAGGGGGTGAAGCATAATGATGTTAATGAGCTCTTGTTGGAGACTCTTCAAGGTGTAGCCATTTAAATCTAGTTTTGTGGCGTCTTCTAAGGGGCTATAATTTTATTCATTGGGAAACACAGTTTTATTAATTGCATTTTAATTTCACGCTGAAATAGCGAATCGGGAATTTTATCGCCTCAAAGTGGTCAGCTTTACGTGGTATGCCACTTGATTTTAGTAGTGGAAATGTAGCATAGTACTATTATTATTGTAGTTGGGCCTATACTTTGTTTTTTCGTTCATATTATTCGCAATGTTGTATTGTATTCGCGACATGCATGTTGATATCACATTGGCATACCAATCACAGTACACAAATATCTGTTATAATTATTTATTTTGATGCTTTGATAAAACAAAGGTTTTTAGTAGAATATCTTACTAACACAGAAGTTATACAGAGCGAAATACAAACATATATCTACAGTAGATGATAAAACATTTATTAAATTTTTGTCTTGTTTTATCAAAAAATGTATTTTATGAACAATAGCGACAACGACAACAATAACAACATCAACAAAAAAAGCGTCCCCTATACATTGTGTACAGTATCTATTCCTATATTAGGCAGTTAGGCAGTAACTTTTTTATGCAGACAGCCGGAAGAAGTGAGTGCCAACATGAGTTATGTTGCAAAACAAAGTAAACCCCATTATTACAAAAATACATTGGGCGAGAGATGCCTAACTTTTTGTTTAACACGCCATTGTTGTATAGACCATTCCCATTAAATACTGTTGATAAACATTTTTAAATTTACTATGAGGAAGTTACTAAAATTAAAATATTTATGTCATTGTTATTAATAGTGGTGTTAAAAAAGTTTTTAAATGCCACGGTCATCTGTGTCATACAGGGCAGGTGTTTATTTTTAAAATATAAATTCACAAATGTCTACCGGGACCTTTTAAAAATGCAGACCAGCAGAGGAGGTCGCGCATCTCTGGAGTAACGTGTATGATATAAATTATTTGTGTGCAGCCTTCGAGAGCTAGGCTGGTCATGAATCTTTTACTACAATTCCTGACCTTGAATTATTGTTACAAAGCCGACAGAGACAGGAAGAGAGTTGGGTAGGGAGAGGTGGGGGAGAGAATGGGGATACAGGCAGCAGACAAAGAGAGAGAGAGAGAGAGAGAGAGAGAGAAAGAGAGAGAGAGTGAGAAGAGAGAGAAAGGTATGAAAGGGAGAGAGAGAGAGAGAGATAGACAGAAGTAAAGACGAAGAGAGAGTGGTAGAAGGATAAACAGGGAGATAGAGAGAGAGAGAGAGAGACAGATGGGGAAGGAGAAAGAGAGACACTCGGTAAAAGATATAAAGGAGAGAGAGAGAGAGAGAGCAAATAATGTATTCAGAAAGCATTCGTCATGTTCGGAGTTGAATGAAAATTTCCAGTGGAGAAGTTCTCGGGGTAAAAATGTAAATCAAGGCGACTGGAAACGCAATGAGCGAATGTAAAATATTAGAATGGTTAATTCGCAGTTTTCTTCCGTTCAATATTCAAAACATATTTTCAATTGCGTAGGAAGGTTGGGCACGGGGGCACGGTGCCCACCCCAATAAAAAAAAAAGAGAGAGAGAGAGAGAGAGAGAGAGAGAGAGAGAAGGCAAAGGCAATGTAAAAATAAGACGATATAACCGGTCCCGCATCTTCCCCTCAATCTCTGGACTTGTTGGCGTTTCATTTTCCCAGTATTTCCGGTGCCGCCCCCATTACACTGATGTTCCCTCAATAATTGACATGGACCCACTCTACTTTACTGCAAGTCGTATAAAGTGAGTCCAATCTGATTTCTATTTGAATTTATATGAGAAAAATGTTGTTGTGTGTATACTTGCACGTCATCGAAAGGATAATGATAACAAGTCTCTTCAACAAGTGAATTCTGTGACGTCACATCATTGCTTGTATACGCACTATTATTAACAGATGGGGTTTGCATGCTTCATTGAATCAAAGATTTTGCACGTAACTGGGAGTTCGTTGGAAGTGACGTTGAATTTATGGGCATGTTGGCAGATCGATCAACCTCTGATATTATAAATACATTACTCTAATTTTAGATGATGAAATACCGAGGTAACGAATGTGCTGTGATGATAGCCATATATATCGATTGTAAACAACCAACAAAATTTATATTTTTTCTACAAAGGTAATTTTGATTTACATATTTTTGTATTGTGCTATGGTCTTTGCCCCCGTTTCATATTTACGAAGGGGTAGAAACAGCAGCAAAAGAGTTTGAAGACAAGAAGTGATATAGAAAGAAAACATTTACGAAGAAAACAGGGAGAAAGTGAAAAGGATAAATGAGACGATTAGAGTTATGTTATTGGAGATACACAATATCTAATGAAAGAGAGTGAAAAACATATACAGAAATAGAGATCAGGCAAACAAATAGAAAATTATTATACAAAGAAATATGACAAATATAGTAATGGCATTTCAGAAAAATACAAAAAATTAAGGCAGATTAAAGACAATGTACGCGAAAAAGAAAATGGCAACTGTTTAAAAGTGGACTGTGATAAAACGATGGAAAACTGTGAAATGTAGAAATTTATTTCGTGTGTTTTAATAATGTAAAGTTGAAAGTGGATGATAGAGGCGGAAAGAGAGGGAGAGAGAGAGAGAGAGAGAGAGGGGGGGGGGGGGGGGTAGAGAGAAAGAAAAGAAAGAAAAAAAAGAGAAAAGATGATCCAGTACAGAGAGCGTGCATACAAGAAATAGAAATAACACAAACAGAAAGAGAAAATACAGAGAAAGGGAGAGGGAGAGTGAGAAGTGAAATAGAGAAGTGGACAGAAGGCAGAGAAGCAGAAAGAGAAAATTGAGAAAGAAAAACAGAAATATTCAAGCAGGGAATAATAGAAAGTGAAGGAAAAGGAGAAGAGCGGATGAAGAGGAAGATGAAGAACAAGAAGAAGAAGCAAGAGAGAGAGAGAGAGAGAGAGAGAGAGAGAGAGAGGGGGGGGGGGGGGGGGGTAGAGAGAAGGATTTCTTAGGGAGTGTCGTCAAGACAAAAGTGCATCCATTTTCCCCCGCCATGACATCGATGAGTGAGAGAGTGGCGGTGTCTGTCTCTATGAGTCACGCCTGACTTCCAGCCAACACATCCCCGCTCTGAATTCCCTCCATCCCGAGACCAAGGAGGATACGAGAAAGAGATAGAAAGAGAGAGAATAATCAGGGATTGTGATTATGAATAACAATGGATCCATCTCACCCATCATCCATCCTCTCTTCAAGACAATCTGTCACACTCGCGTCGTCGAGTCTTTTGTTTTCCTCAAGACGCGCCGTTGCGAACGTTGGAAGAAAACGAAATCAGTCTCGCCCTCGCTCGATGCTTTGGCGGGCAACGCGACAGAGCTTACCGACAAGGCTAAACCCTCGATACGTCATTTGCATCATCATATACATCAAGAGGGATAAAAAAAAAGATAAAGTGAGATTGAAAGAGAAAGAGGGAGAACGAAAAGAAAGAGAGATGATGACTTATCACACATTTGGGGACATTTACATGCACATGTGAAATATGAAGCGTTATGAGCAGTCACGCTTTTCAATGCAATGTCCAGTGAGATGCGCAGCGGATGCGCAAGGCGGTGTCCAGTTTCCATAGACCAAGGACGGTGCTGCTCCAAGGAACCATATTAGGTCCATGAGAAAAAATAATCAGGAAGGCACGCCATTTCTTTTCATTGGTTCTATGAATATTAAAATTTGAATTATATACGCTTCTCATCATAATTGTTATGGAGATTGTGATGGTGTAGTTATGTATTCTAGCTAGCTAGTTAGATTTATATGCCTAAAACGAGAAAAGAAATATGAGCTTTGTGTAGGAAAAACAATATAATATCATCATTCCAATCTAACTTTGTTATACTGTAGGATATTATACGTATTTCTCCAGACATAATATTAGTAGTAATTGAAAGGACAAAACAACATTTTTATCGTCTGTTTTCGATAAAAGCAATATCGTTATAATTCAGTTGATGTTCTTAAAAACTGAGATTACACTTTCGCTTTCTTAAATTCGAAATCTACTGCAGAGGCCTACAGGTTAGTAGATATTTGAGCTACTATACAGCAGCGTATAGCCAGGGGCTGGGGGTATGTGCCCCGACCAATAATTGTTGTACCTTATGAAAAATTGTGAAAAAAGTGGCCACCCAAAAAGACAATTTAATGCTAAGTAACTGTATAGCTCTTTAATGCATCAGATTTCTTTTCAATTTCTATTTTCCACTCAGTCGCTTCTTTCCATCTCAGAAGAAAATATTTTTAAAACTCATGTGTTGTAACAATATACATCAATTTCGACGGTGCCTCCCCCATGCCCCCATAATGAAAACACTCTGGCTACGACGCGTCGCAGCCAGCGTCGCGACGCTGCTACAAAAACGAATGCATAATTTTTTTTTGTTTAAAATGAGGTATACCCTCGTAATATGTTTATGATAATGTGACAGATTCAGGATGATTTAATTTCACTATAGCATAGAGACCGCGTTGTAGCTTTACGACGTCTTTACCAATTATTTTGCACAATGAAAGCAAGAGAAGATCATGTACTTTGGCTATCTTCTAATTATTTTATCTCCTTCTCCTCCTGTCCAAAAGTGCAGAGCTAAGTAATAGAATATACTGATTTTACACTGCCTTAGAGGGCTAGATCGGAGTTTTATGTCACGTTCCATGCAGATATATTATTCATATCGTCTGTGTTATTGTTTTCCTACCCCCTCGCTACTCGTATAAAATGCAATAAAGCACGACTTTGCTCATCACTGGGCCTATACTGCCTTCTCGCCTAGAAAAGAGTTGAGGAAGATGACTCACGCGAAATAAAATCATGATTTTTCGCAAGATCGTTATTAATTTCCGTCGATTTGTCACTTCGTTATAAGACATCAGACATAGATGGATGGATGGTCATGTCCATGATAATTACGTCGATGTACCCAACTCTCTCCCACTCTCTCCTTCTTCTCTCTCCCTCTCCTTCTAATTTCTCTTTTTCTTTTACTTTCTCTCTTCCGCATGAAGTTTCACTCTTCTTTAGTCTCTTTCTTTTTTGTTCTTTTATCCTTTTCTTTTTCTCTTTATCTCCGCTCTCTCTGTTCTCTGTATATTTGCGATGTCACCTTCTCTTATATTACCCCTCTCTCTCCCACTCTCTTTCTCTTTTTTCTCTTTCTTTATTTTTTTGTCTGTTTTGTTTATATTTCTTTTATTCTTTTCTAGTGTACCTTAATTCTCACTATCTTCTCTTCTATATACTTCACCTATTCTGTCTTCCTTAACTTTTTTTATCTCTCGTCTCTTCACTATATCTCGTTCCCTAACTTATTTCTCTCTATCTATATTTTATTATCTTTTCTCTCCTTTCTCCCTCTCTCTGTCTGTCTGTCTCTCCCTCTTTCTCTTTCCTCATCTACAAGTTAATACGTTCACTGCTTCTGCCTATAAAGGCCATACTGCACGCGTATTCCAGATGCATGCAGCCAACTAAATTATTGATGACCATTGCAGTGTCTCATTGTGAGCAGTACGCCTATACTATTGCTGGAAATTTATTCGTGTAAAAGGGCAATCTTCAGTGTAATCTTCAGTGTATATAATAATCGAGAGAATAATGAAATGAGTCTTTTATGAAAGAGCTTCAAACACAAACCGTGGAAGGGGAAGTCCTTGGACTGAAACAAAAGACGGTATCGAGGTCATTGCTACGATAGAGTGCCATATTAGGATAGGAATCGGGGGTAGAATCATTATGAGAGTTGCTTGCAATGAACGGGCAGTGCTAATTATAAATATAATTTGATGCACAGTAAAGGTGAATGTGGATTAATTTTAACTGAAAATGACATACACAGTGTAGATTTAGGCCAACATGGAATTATGTTAGGTTAAACTTCGATCAATTATACCATGACATCGGACTATGCAATACGATGTCATTGCATAAATGATGAAAAAGGTTCCATCATTACTAACGACGACTTCGTGTGATCTAAGGATATTAAAATAGAATTTCAACAGAATTGTTTATCAATACATTCAAGTATTAAAACAGTACGATGTACGAGAAAACTGACACAAGCTTGCAAGATAATGAAAACCTAAAAGGACGCAAGAAAAATTAAAAAAGAATGGGACGCTAAGCATTCCTAAATAATAATCAAGGAGAGACGATATATAGGATAATTATGTAGAGGAAATAAAATTATGACTGGATGGGATGAATGTCACAGACGTTTTGACGTTCAAATCCCAATATTTTCTCAGGAAAATGTGAAATAATGACCGGTACCAAAACTTGACTAGCGCTTGAGTCATTTTCTGGTTCCATTTTTACCATTAATTTCTATTGATTGAAAAGATTGTTAAATAGTTTTGTTATGATTATCTTTCGTAACATAATATGACTGTATTCATTCTTTTAAATAGTATCGTTAAATCATTCAATTCAGTAATATGATAAATAACATAATATCGATTGTTATAGGCAGGACGAATTCAGGAACCATCCAACGACGAACTCCATGTTCATCGTTTCAATTACTGAAGTATCATAAATCTGTTAGCATCAGACGTTAAATCGTATCCAAGCATCAGACGTTTAACCTTATCCAAGCTAGGAAAATGGAATGATAGCGACAACCCAAGAACATGGAGACCATTTACGTAGGTATGTATAGATAAATATGTCATCTGGAGAACATTTATTGTGCATTGTTTTTACGTATTCTCTGTGTACTGCCATTCCCACCCAACGTCCATCCATTTACGAAAAGTCTTGTCATAATTTTTGTATAATATACACCTGTGCTCGTTTTCTCTGTTTTTCTCTCTCGATCTTTTGGGTGGTCACAATCTGTAGTAAACGTCATAATTTTAGATAGCAAAACTTCAAGTTTAGGGCGCATTATATTGGGGAAAGCGGTTCAAGTATCTAATATGTATGATAATCCAGTTGATCAAAACAATGTCATGCCTCTCAGAATTACGAATATGGATATGTAGATGTATAAATACATAGAGTGGCGTAATAAGTCCAGGAATTGAAGGGGAATTAGTATGATCATGGTGAGGGGTACCGAGTCTTCCTGAGTAAATGAGATGCGAAAGAACAAAGACCTATAGTGTAATAAAGGTGTTGAAGGGTGCAATAATATATTTTAACGTTACCTTGCTGCTCTCCATTATTTTCTCTCCTTTCCCCTTTCTTTCTTTTCGCCATTTAATTGGGGGAGGGGGCACGTGCCCCTTGTGCATCATGTACCCACGCAACTGAAATATTGTGTCACTTTTTCTGTACATCCAAGTATAGTGATGGTTTTCCTTTACAGACGACTTTGCCATTGCAACACTTTTTCTTACAATTTTTTCTTACAGATTCTATTTTTTTTTTTTTGAGAAATCATACCTCAGTAATGACTATTATTTCTTTTATTCTCCGCATTATCTTCAAGAATTTGTCAATTCCTCATTCTTCAAAATGCCAAATTATCATATATTTCATCCGCCATGACCCTACAGGTCATGCCACTTTATGGAGAGTGACAGAGCTACATGAAGAGGAAAGTCATCATGTGTGCTGGCAGTTTTCAATCTGCCGCTAGCCTGTTCACGCCATCTACGTTTGGTGTGTATTGCAAACCAGTATGTCGATTGTGTGTGTGTCTTCATTTTGTGTTGACTGAACATTGAGTTATCCTACCATTGATCAAATAATTGTCTTGCTTACGTGAGATAAGAATCTCGACATTGATACTATTTTCTTTTACGTCTTTGAACAGTGTGGTAGTAAAAAGGTATCTGGCACGCATACAAAATCAACAAGATATAAGGTGCGTCCCAGAAAAACCACCGAAACCCTAAAACAAAGGGTCATTGTGACCACACTATGTGCTTTATGACAATAACTATCTATTTTCTATAAACTAGGAGTATGTCATTTTCAAAATGCTGCTGCTTGTTAAAGCATGTACTGATGGATGTCATCAAGGTATCATTTCAAAGCATAATACTTCTAGTTTATGGAAAATACATATTATTGTTGTGGTCACAATAACCCTTTGTTTTAGGGTTTCGTTTTTTGTGGGACGCACTGTACCTTTGTTATTTTTCATGTTTTCTATCAAAACACAGTAGTCAGTGCTCCCATGTAATTATAATGAGGATAGAATGGTTAGGGGGAATACGTATTTTTCTGTGTCGGGATATTTGGTTTTACTGCTTTAGAGCCGGGAGAAAAATGTTGGCTGAGTCGGCATTACATAACAAAGTGCAAGTCATTGACAGTTTACAACATTTGTCTTTGTTCTTTCTTTTTTTAAATCTCACTATATGTTTAATGCTTCAATATATTCTTCGGATGATAGAATATACACGTGGGGAAACGATTTCTATTTGATTTTATTTATTTCAATAATGGATGGACATGAGCCCCAAAAATATGACAGTGACACACACCGGATCACAGCTTGTAGCAGTAGAAAGTAAAAAAATAACATCATAGAAATAATTGTGAAAGTGAACCAAATTATTAATGGCAATATTGCTGCTCCAAAATATTAGTACGACCTCATCGCGCATGATTATAGATGCCAATCAAGAATAGTCACAAGATGCACACCAATCAGAAATGTTCAAAGTTCGCATTACGGGCGGAGAAACCACCCGTCCACGCTGATTGGTCAAAGCCTTCCCAAAGCTTTCACCATATGCAAATATCCCAGCAGGCGAACGACCGTGGCCGGCCAGCCGTCGCACAAACATTTTGTGCCTGCCGTTCGTTCGCTTTCTTCGACGCGTCTGTAGTCTGCTACAGGCTGTGGTCCGGTGTGCGCCACACTGTTGGTATACGAAGCTATACACCTGTTGTCTGACTGTATGTTTTGCATGATATTATACATATGTAATATAATACAGTGACTATGGGAACTCAAGTTTGCATGTGATTGGAACTTTTTAACTGGAATTCTATCTGAGATATTACAGTGGTGGACGATAACGAATTCAAGAACCAGAAACATTGTTACTGATTGTAACTGACGTCGAGTGGAGCAGAAATTGATGGACTTTTATCTTTGCCACTGGAAGACGAAGGAAAACAAGCGATGTTTACCAGTGGAGGTAGTATCGTCATACCCCACCGCTGGAGCTGCTCGCCTCCCGTAGCCATGGGGTGGATGATGTTACTTGCCGTAGGATTCATGATGGGGCATTTACCAGCTTCCATGGCACAAGGTAATTAATCTTAAGCAGTTGTATGGTGCACCAACATGATGGGAGGTAATTTCATGTTAATGACACCGATGAAACCTTATCATGTATGTTTGAGATCAAGACTATAAGAGTCTAGACATTATTGATGCCAAGAAATGGAACGAAATGGAACTAACTGGAAATAAGTATGAGTATTATGATAGTACTAATGCACCTGCTGTAAATAAATCAAGGTCTACAAGAACGGTTATGAAAATGAGAAGGGGAGGGGAACATGTTTAGAAGTGAATGTTTTTGAGTATTTAATTGAACTTGTCAAAATTCTCTCAGCCAGCTTAGTGGTAGATCAAATTGCTACTAGGAAGTAAGCAGAAGTGTCTTATTACACTTCAAATGTTTCAGCATACTAAATGTCACGCACCATGTAATGTTCAACATAACTACTTCAATCATTATTAGTCCATACAGAAATAATGGAAGTTCTAAACTATACTCTAAGAAGCTACTTATCAAAGATCCAAAGCTAAAGTCCTACTACAACACCAGAAAATATTCTCACAAACCGGGTATTTTGATGAAACATTGTTAGTGGATATTTTGCATTTACCTCCTTTATTTAATATATTGGGTCATGCAGCAGTGCTTAAGGGTATGCCCATCTACTTGGGGAGAAAGACCCAGAATCTGTGTTATTGTTGCAAATAAATTTCTAAATACTCCAAAGAATGTTTTGATTGAAACTCAGCCATGCATAGGTTTCACACCCTGTGGTGATCTGCTAATGGAGTCATGCATTGATGCACTTTTAATGCTACTTTTAATGCTACGTTGGCTCATTTTTCTTTCCTTTTGGGGAATCACGCCTTGAATGCTAGACCCAAAATAATGTGGGTTTGGCTGGAGTTTGTGGAAAATTAATGTTATAAAAATCGAAATCAGATCTTAATCAGCAGGTTAAAAGCTGTGTTTTTCTTTTTCTTTTTTTTGTTGTTGAATAAAAATGAAGATTTTTTTGAATGAACTAGATAAAAAGACAAGCAGCTTTAATGTTCACCATGGATTTTGTTTTGTTGATCAGGTTGTATGACACATGCTTAGGTGACACTTGCTGTGGCAACAATTGCTTTGTGGTTAATCTCTTGCATGAACTATATTTTTATTTCAACCCTGGATCAAACACTACACCTGACCTTATTCCTAACCTTATTCCTAAGCTTATTCCTAACCTTATTCCTAACCTTATTCCTAACCTTAAACCTAACCTAAAACAAAACACCCAAGTACAACCCTAACCCTAACCCGATATTTGCTTGGAGCCAGAAGGGCGTTAACTCTGTGTTAAAGTATAATTATGATAATGCCCTTCTGGCTCTAAATAGATGACATCTTTGATAAAATAACGCCCAGAGCAATTGTTGCCATGCAGAGCAGTCCATTGACCTGTTCCAGAGGATAGTTAGAGCTTGTTAGCCCATCATTGACATTGCCTTAATAGCCCCGTTCATATACGCGAATACCGCAATATTGCCAATGCACATCGGTAAGCAGTTTCTCATGACCATCGAAAACCCCCGTTCATATACACTGAAAATACCGCAATATTGCGGTATTGGATTCGGGGCGTATATGAACGGGTGTCCGCGATATTGCGGTATTCTAGCTCGGACACGTCGCGCAATGCTAGCGGATTTGAAGAAAAATGGCGGGCGATGATCAAGGATTTGCGTATCAAGTTATTCTTTTGCTTTGGTGGTATGATCAGTTTCAACGTGAAATGATCATTAATAGAATAAATACGATACAAATGTCGCTAATGGAGAGGATTCGGAGGGCATGGTTGTTGATGAGATATCAAAACAAAATATCCAAACTCACAGACGCTATCAATTACCAATGTTCAACGCAAGAAAGCTAGTCGTACAATAAAACTCTAAACAACAATAAAATCCGTCCGGCCGCCGGCGTGAGCCAATTGTTCAGGAGTGCTAAGCTACTAATCCTCCACACTATGACGCAACCCGCCCCACAATGCATTTCGGCGAGCATCATGCCTCGCTGCACAAGCTTCTTACGGACGCAGTTTATAAGAATCGGTATTGGTAATATTGCCGTATTTTTCCTAGGTTCCTATCCGCAAATAAGCCGCAAAATAAGCGTAAAAAGGAGGAAGCAAATACCGCATTATTTTAGTGACACCCGTTCATATACGCAGCTATCGGTAGCACATCCGCAAAATTGCTGCAACATTTGCTGTGATTTTGCGGATAGGTGGCATATATGAACAGGGTTTAAGTGAGTTGAATGTGTGAAAAGCCCCCCCCCCCCCCCCCCCGACATAGATTTGGTTCACTCTGACATTCTGAAATGCAGTCTAATGAATAATAAGAGGATCCTATGCAAGGTGCCTACTGGCTACTGTCACATCAATGAGACTTGGTTTGATCTCAACATTTCTTTGAAGGTGTTCCATAGATGATTGTTATTGTTCCTTGACTTCTTTTGAAAAGTTGGATATGATTCTTCTTTAGATGGACCCCGAACCTAACAATAATATTGAATTAGAATCTACTCATATTTTATATTACAAAATAATCTTGAAGTGGCAGATGCCACTCAACTCTACGCTACTCTACGCTTTATTTGATTTGATTTCATATTCATGTACCAAATACTTTGAATTTTGTTGCTTTATTACTTTTTAAAAAATATTTCCATTTTTCATATTTTTTTGCATTCTAACTAGAACTAAAACCTCATGAATATTTCGAATTGAATATCAGATGACTCAAAGTTAAGATATATATCAGGGATAGAGCTCAAACGAGTAATTTATGATTACTCTTTTGGGAGTGCGACTAATTAATTTGAACTCTCGGCACTGTCCCTGTAGTACACCTTGCAAATTTTGAAATTCGGGAAAGAAGGACAAACCTGCGCAAAGATAGAGTACACTTATCACAGCGAGTTACTGCACTAGTCGCCATCATGATTCGATTACACAGTAGCATTTAGAGAAGTGGCTGTAATGTGTGCTTTGGAGAGTGCGGAGGTTCATAGCTCTTGGGCATTTTGCATTAGTGTGCCTGCATAGCCATAAGTACAAACACCCTGTTTGCATAACACATTGTGGCTTTGTGAAGTTCACAATAAGACTTCCAGTCATGTTGCAACTGCCATGAGTTCATAAAGGTAAAGTTATGTTTCAGAGCAAGTAGAGAAGTTAACTCTGCAGATTTTGACCAGTCAATAAAAGAATAATTAGATCCAGTAGAGGCCATTGACTTATAAGCTTCTTTCCCATAGATTTACCATTGGGCCCATTACAAGTATGCATAAATTAGAAATTAATGTTTGTTTACTCAGTCCTCGCCATTTTACGATGATGACTTTCGCATGTGATGATTACATAATCCCATCCCATCCTGACTTAGGATAAATGCTAACAAGCCAATAGGAATTAATATGAAACTGATGGATTTGTAAAAATGAATGGTAACAGTATCCATAGTTGACCAAGGACTAATGTGATTTTGCTCTCCTTATCATGTGTACTATGATATATAACTTTTTCAGTATAATATATTGAGTGAAACAGATATTGTAAACTGAAACTCCTTGTAAATGTCTAGTATTTTCATCTGGTCATGTTGGTAGTGGTCATTGAATGTATTCTGTTTAAAAAAAAATGACTAAATCATACCACTCACCATCTTGATCTTAACTCTTTCAGTGCCATATGCAGTTTTAGTGTGGCCTAAGATTTTGGACAAATTTCTTTCTTCTTGAAATTAGAAAAGGGCTCATAAATTGTAAAATTTAATACCATGGAACACTGAATTTTAAAAGATGACCCATGAAAACACTAACCATAATTACAGACTTGTGTCATGACACTTTAATAGTGATGGATCTAGATGTGTTTATAATTTGATGGCATAATTAAAGGATAAAAATACAGAATGGACAGGAGACTGAATCAATGAATTATAAATGTGGAACATCTTGATGCCATATTTGTTTTACAAATGTAACTGGGTTGAGGAGTGCTAGGTTATATATCGTGATTATTGTCACACCTTGTCAGACAGATTGCAAATATTTGATCATAATTCTCTTAAAAATGTCTCCATTGGACCTGAATGTAGCTATACAAACTCAGTTGGATTCCTCACAAGTTAGGGACGGGATAATAGCTTTTGTTTAGTTGTGGATGAAGTTTTTTTCCTGGAATAATTTTGATATTTCTTTGTTTGCCAAAGATCAGTCATGTTAGCCCCCATATTATGGAATACATGTGGACCCAACAGTCCTAAACGTATCATATTCCGGCCTCCTAGAATTGCTTCTTCCTGTCAAATTGTAGGCCAACGTGATGGTTCAACATTTTTTCACACACAGTCTCATTCATGTTCATAGCATTAATAACAGAGAAATGAAAGTTGAAAATTTGAAGCAAAGTCTAAAGGCCAAATACAACGATTAGTACGAAACCAAACATTTATGCCTGTGTAAGGTGCATTTTCCCAGCACCCCTTGTTCTTCAATGCCAGCCCACACATGTTTACACAGTTCCAGTGAGGAGACACCCAAATTACAGTAGTGGTGTGTGACCTTGTTCAAAAGAAAAGGCTTGCTAACAATACAAGCAGCAGTTCTATTCAAATTATATTTGCAAGCATTCAAGGCAAATGCATGAAAGTTAGCTAGTGGCTTAGTCCCATTAACTGGATTCTTAATCTTGCCAATATATGCCACTATTGTGGCATTATTGTGCATAATGAAAACAGATTAACAAACTTGAGTCAACTATAGAAGTATAGTTCTTGAAGCTTGGGGAACGGGCAAACATCATGTTTGTATTATGAAGTGGCATTTTCAGTATTTTCAGGCAGTAAATTGTAGACCAGAAGATTGTGTCTGATGGCCTACATGTACTTCTACTTTCTCCATAATCTCATTTCATTTAAGAAATAATTATGCATACTCATATCATATGCATCTATATGATTGTATCTTGTATGACTGCACCAACAATCACTTGAATTCTCAATCTCATAAATTCAGAATGTGTATAGTGCCCAGAGACAGATCTCGTAATCAGCATTGTGATTTCAGCCCGAAATGAAAAGATTAGTAATTCTCGCAGTCGATGAATATTCCAAGACATAGTTTATCAATGGAATCTGTTGATTTGATGACTCAGAGCAGGCTGGTAAATTGTGCTATTGAGTGGATTGTATTGATCGACCCATGCGGGGGGAAACATATCGCAGAAATTCATGTGAAAAGGAATTCTATGAATAGATTGATGTGATGAATAAGTAGGATGGTTTGTTATTATTTCTACTTGAGTTTGCAGCTATTGATATAGAGTACAAGAGAGTCTGTTCTATTCAAAGTAGGGTAAATAGTAAATAGAAGTCTTCCTAAGGAATATGTTTTATCATTACCTCTGTATCAGTGTGTATTTCCCAAATTGAAAAAGCCACTACTCTGATGAAAATTTGCTTTGATGCCTAACCTGTAGGCTTATAAGTATAATGATAAGACTTCAAACAAGTCTAAGAACCCGTTTTCATCATGAGATTGGAAAGTGGATCGCACTATTGTGGGGCGACCCATGGCACAGGTTCACACCTGTAGAGGTTGGCGCGATCTATCTTGGCACTCTCTGCACAGGAGAATCTCTCATAGAGCACCACCTAGAGGTGGTCCAGTGGTCCGCCGTTTTGGATCGCAGTGGATCGCACCGTAACAACGTCGCTGCGATCTTACCTTAGAGATGGTGAGATCTAGTGCATGCTGGAGCATGCTATCTTAATAATGAGAACAGGGTCTAAGAGTAGGATTTTTGTAAACTTTTGCAGACACAGTGTTGGCGTACATGTAGTCATGGGACATATTCATTTAAAAAATTGAAGTTGCTTTTGCCCCATTAGTATGTGTGAATTCTAGTAGGAAATCATCCCGCAGACATATTAGCTCCATTTGCCTACAGTAAGGACTCTTAGAAATCTTTAGGTGTGAAAGATATGTTCTGTCAGTCAACTCTGTTCATTTAGAGGTCATTGCACCCATCTATACCCAAAGTGAGTTTGACAGATGCTCCACCAAGGGGGAGGGGTTAGCCACCAACACCTTCCTTCCAGAAAAGTGCAAGAGGCACACTGTCTGGATCCGCAGGGAGTGTGTCATTGTAGGTCAACTAAACAAAACTGATTTCTTTGCTGATCTACATAAGACTGGTTAACTCTATGGGAATTATTCCTTGGAATAGGATGGGCCAAGGTCTTATGTTGTCCTTCTATCCCTTATTAATAAATCATTCTTTACCCTGCTTTGTGATCATTTTTGCAAATTAATGTCATCCACCCCAAAATTTATCTTTGAAAAATCTTGAGCTAGTTTGTTCAGTATACCTAATTGGTCATTGGTGGGTGTTAACAACTCCACAGTACTGTTTTCTCCATAGATGATGAACCATGTGTTTTTCTATCTTATCTCCAACACCTCTAGTCAAGTGATAATGAGGGATCACTATCATTCCTTGAATTGGACACCTGCAGGGGGTCGGTCATCTGAGGTCAACCTAACTGGTAAAGTAGCTCCCTCTCTGGTCCGGCGTGGTAGCCTCAAATGACTGAATTCTACCTCCTAGCAAAAATGTATATGTTTGTGAAATGTTTTTAATTTATAATTTATAATTTTTTATCTATTCCTATTATTTTTTATATCTCTTCCTATGATTTTTTATATCTATTCCTAGAAACACTGCTCATGATCGTAGAATTAAAGGCATAAAATGGTATACTGAGCATGCCATTTTCACTTCTATGGGAAAATCTCATAGGTGCCCTCATGAAAGATTTTTGGATCCCAAATGGACTTGAACATGAGAGAAGAAATTAATGATAGCGATTGTTGATATCATCCTACTCTGATCTGTCACAGTCAAGTGATTAGGAGAGGCACTAAGTGCCATCTCTAACTGGCCTCCAGTTTTGTTTATTGATACATCCTGGATGAACGATAAGGGGTATCTTACTTCTACCCATAATTGAAAAGGACATACCAGGTTTTCAATGACCAAGGAGTTATTCTTATGTTTCTTGCCAAGGCTACATTCCTATACCATTGACCACATGATGAGAGTAATTGGTATGGCCATCATTGGAAGAATATTTTTTTACTATTCTGCTTGTTCAGCACTCAGTCTAATTTTAGTGGTTATTATTATTGAGATGAATGCAAGTGTATTGAGTCTCAAAATTACTCATTTCACTACAGTAGGATAATTCTTCGGTAATATTTCCCTGTGAGATTTTTAAAACTTTCATATAAAAATTCTCATAGTGTGGAAGCAGAGGGTTTCCACTCTTTTTTGTTGTTGTCGTTATCGGTGTGTAATGAAACATATTATTACAGCACTAGCTTAATTATAGAAAATAAATTCTTATATAAGAATATATTCGTTGATGCTATATTAATATATCCATGAGCAATGTAATTTTTTGTCATAGAAACACTTTAAAACATTTTAGCTGCAACTTTATACCAGGAATCATTGAAAAATTTGTGCAAATTATGCATTAGGCTCTCGGGCTTGTCAGTGATGGGCAATACGATATAGGCATCACAATTGGGAGATGCATCCTATTTCGGGATGCTGCTATCATCATCTTCAAATCGCCTCGTTCTCTCAACTCCCTGACAAGGGAAATGAGAAGTAATTTTCCAAATGGGGGTTATAAGATTGCCAGTGGGACATATCATATGCTTGTTGTTTATAGGAGAGTTGGATCTTTTACCTCATTCTGAAAGAATACCTGAGAAATGTGAAATTCTTCTGCAGCTAGGCTATTGAGTGAGATGATAAGACTTGTTATAGATGACATATATTTTCTGAAATATGTAACAACAAAAAAACAACTGTGGATGTATGGAGAGGATGTTTCTTTAGTATACTTTGAAAGTATTCCCATTTTATGTGAATCCTGTATTCTTTGTTGTATCATTCTTTCCAGATAAAATTTTGCTTGATATTTTGAACACATTTCTTAAGTATGACTCATTTTGATTGGAAGAACTACTCATTATACAATTTTTACTTTCTCATTTGTAGCATAAAGAAAGCTCTATTTGGTGCCTGCTGAGAGTGACAATAAAAATGCTGAGATGAAATCTGTCCAAAGTTGTCTTAGGCCATGAAAGGAGAGCTGGTGCTCCCTTAGCGCAGCCCTGCATGCATGCCATCCAGATGCTGATTTGAGAAACGTGAGGTAATGGGCATCCAACCGAATCAGAGAAGATGTGCTTTGTGTCAACTCCATTCAGAGCCATGCTGGGCAAGACATAGAAAGCTTTGCTTGAGACAGTGTCTGGGACAGTTCAAAGAGAAGAGGTCTGGAGAGATGGAGCAAGAGGGAAGGATGGGAGAACTATCTGGAGAGTGATTGATGTAGAACTTGATTAAAATCTCTGAGCAATGGAAGACAGGAAGAGGGAAGGAAAAGGGAAATGTAGCTTGCAGAAATTAGAAAAGATGCTAAGAGATAGCTAGAGAGAAAGAGAGAGAGAGAGAGAGAGAGAGGGAGGGGGGATAGAGGGGGCAGGAGGCAAAGTAATTGGATGGCAAAAGTAAGTTTCAAATGAAGAAGTAGGAGAGCTGACAGAAGAATCTAAGAAAACAAAACTTGCTTGGGGTAAAGATTGCTTAGCAAGGAGGACAACCACAGGCCCAGGAAAGAGGTGCAAGCGAGGAAATGAAAACTCAAAATTCAGCCAAGAGCTGGCACTTTAAAAACAGAAGGAGAAATGAAGACTTGTGATTAGAGGGAGCTGATAGATGAAGATAAATGTCATTTGAAAAGTTGTTGATACTCGTCTCAAACACATGACATGTAACCCAAGCTTGGCTGAATGTGGGGTAATACCGGAGCTGTGACGGAGGTGTGTATGTATGGGACTACAGGCTTACTGGATTTCACGTTCATTTAGCCTCCGATGTTTCATATCTGAAACCCAACTGATCTGATATGGATATCTTGTGTATGGTGATGGCACAAACTGTCAATGAATGGGCACCTCAATTTAGTCTATTGGTCCCTCACACATTCTTAACATTCCCCCTACCTACTTGACAGGTACAGAAAAGTTATCCCTGTATTGTTTAGGAGACTGTGATGAGACTGAGTGCAGAAATGAGGCCAAAAAGTTGTCAGTCTAGAATTATGCCTTTATTTTATTCAACCTTCTATACTTTTATCTGTGCTTCTGACATTTCTGCTTCCACAGGGCTTAGCTCTAGATACTGTTATCTACTTTTCTCCTTTCTGTTCAATTTATATGATTTCCAGACAAAGAAAGAAGGAGTCCTGAGGAAAAGAAGAAAACATTAAAGCTCCCTACTATCTAAATTATTACTGCTGAATTTCAACTTTTATTTATACTACTGCTGTCTTATACTACTGCCAGTTTAGAGTTTGGATTTACTTATTTTTTCTTTTTACTGTCATAACATTATATGCAGCAAAGTCAACCAATCAGTAATTAACATATAATCTTTTTTTGCCAGAACAGCGTGAAGTTATATTCGGTAACACAGAGTCATTGCCTTTCATGCGCTCAGTAGATTATATTCTGACTCTTCATACAAATCCATACAGTGAAGCATATTTTCTTATAAATTGTAACATTCAATAACAGCACTCTACATCAAATCTGCCCCCAGGTGTGTTATGATCTTGACCATGGCACCTAAACGCACTCCTTCTTTGCCCGTGTCTCATGTGGCTAGCCCATGTGCTTGAAGTGCAGGAGGTCCCCATTATGGTCTCCATATAGTTTGCTGATGGATTTTTCACACATACAGAAAAATCAATGAACTTTCAGAGCAAGGTCAGGTCCATTAGAGTAGGGATATATGACATATGTATGTATCCAGAGCATGGTCTAGATTCCACTTCAGTTGCATTCACACTAGTTACCGGGTATTCATAAGTCATATGATGTATTGCATCCACACTATCTGTGCATGATGTGGGATGTACAACATTGGTTTTTATCCTTATGATACAGGATTTATTGCATTCACCTTCATTCATAGATGATGTTAGGTGTATCCTACTTATACATTCACACTACACATACTTGGTATAGAATGTATTACAGTCATACTATCTGTACCTAATTCAGTCACATTAGCAAGTATTTGTGAAAGAAAAATGGAAATGGTCTGAAAAGATTCATTACTATATTAATGTCATACACACTTATTTCTTCTTGAACTTTGTCAGAATCGTGAGAATCTAATTATTGCATCATTGCTCATCAGTATGTTTCCAACTCAGTATCTATCCTACTATTTTTCACTCTCCTTTTCTGTGATATGTTCACAAACTTTCTTGTACATGTAGATAAGAAGTTGTTATGTTGTATCTGGTATTCTGCTTTACATACAACTTTACAACAGTCACAGATCAGACATCATGGGCTGTAGAACAGATGCAGACAGAGAATCCTCCATTTTTCATCATCACTTCAAAGTCTGTCATTCAGGGCTCCCCTCAAGTGTATTCTCATTAAATAAGGAGCACAAATACACAGTGCTAGGAGAATAATTGTTATTCAGTCTCGTGCCATGCGATACTCTGAGAACAGACAGCCTTCTGACGCAAGTTCAACTCAAGGGTTGAGTGAGATGCGAAGACAGCTTTGGAATTTCAATGAACTGGCAAACTTGAACTATGTGGAGCGAAGAGAAGAAAACAGGGAAGAAGAAAAGAGAAATCGAGTGGAGGGAAAAACAGGAGAGAGACAGAGAGAGGGAGAGAGAGAGAGAGAGAGAAATGGCTGAAAGAATTTAAAGAATATAGAATTTGATGAGTGAAGGGTATAGAGAGAACAACAGAAAAAATTAAATGAAAGAAAAACAAAACAAAAACAGAACTGAGTTGGAGAATGAACTTGTTGCAAGAAATAATGCAATACTGTTTTTTGCCTGAAAATCTGGCACTCAGAAAAATATGGGTTCAACAGTTCACAGGTAAATCCTATGTCTGTGCAAATTCATGAATAACATATCCCTCAAATCTCTCTCTGTGCCTAGTATAGTGGTGACATTTGGAGTTGGGAGAGAATTGGTGATATTTATTATTGTTGGGGTGAAGTCCAACTGAGGTGTTAGT
Organism: Heliocidaris erythrogramma; assembly: GCA_025617745.1. Classification (NCBI taxonomy): domain Eukaryota; kingdom Metazoa; phylum Echinodermata; class Echinoidea; order Camarodonta; family Echinometridae; genus Heliocidaris; species Heliocidaris erythrogramma. The sequence goes on from CM046853.1 coordinate 41,450,263, forward strand.
TATAAGATGCACTCTGATACCAGTTGTGTTCTTCTACATTGCTTTCGTACAGCGCTAGCAAGTAAAATTGATGAACTCCTAATGTCAGCATTGAAAGTGAATTATAAAAATCATCATAACTTGTGATTTTGATGCTGATTATTATGTATTATTTCTTTCTGATGAAACCGTCTCTGTGTATGCAAAGTATTTTGTATGACTGAATTTGAACATTAGCATTGGCAATAGTTGAGATATGAATTTAATTACCTTGTCTAATGTATCTTAACAATTGTAATCTTTAAATTTACCAATTTTTGCTTTCCCTATTTAAAACTTACAGCTTTATGAACAATCATAAAGATAGAGAATGACATGAAAGTTCTTTTAAGCATGAACATAATGAAAAGTCTAATATGTTGCATTTACATACCTTAATTAGGAGTAACAAACGGTATAAAAGTCATGAAGCTTTCGGGCTGTAAAACCATACAGGTCGGACAAGAAAAAATGATTTTGCATGCTTCTATTGTACACAAGACTGCCTTTAACTTTGTTTAAAGTATGGAATTCAAAATTCAATATTCACCTGCTTGTTAGTCCATCTCTGTTGTTTGCCCAAGAAAACTATGTCAAGCAGAATAGCAAGTGGGTCATGATCTAGGTGCTTCTTCAGTGTCCCTATGGTAAATGTTGTACAACAATTACCATTAGCAGTGGGTAAATAGATCTATTGCTGGGAGTCCTCTCTGTAAACTTCAAATAAAAAATGGTTCCCATACCTTTGGAGGATTCTGAATCTTAACCCCAAATCTTAGCAGAAGGATGTTTGATCTATGCCTGAGCTAAGATGTAAGAACTTGAAATGTCAACTCCTATGGGTTTGCAGAGTTCTTCTTTTTTTTTAGATGGGTGCTCTCCTTCTTTGTATGTTGTTGTGATACAAACATATTTTGAAGCATAGAGAGTAATGGAATATATTCAGAGAAAATGCAAAAAGATAGTTGGATGGTGAAGTGGTATAGAGGAAGCTTAGTGGTATAGTGGCATAAGAGATGGAGAGGTGGTTTTTTTGTTTTGGTTTTGTTTTGTTTTGTTTTTTTTTGTTTTGTTTTGTTTTGTTTTGTTTTTTTTTTTTTGGGGGGGGGGGGAGCTGATGGGAAGGGGACAAACAATCTTTAAATAATGGGATGAATTTAGCCGGGGAAGCATCATCATCCCTGTTTTCTTTATACAAAATTAAATCATTAATTTGAAATGTTTTAATTTTAAAGAGTTGATTTTGGCCTTTTATTTATAGAGATACACCAAACAGAAAAGAGGAGATTTGTATTCCACTGATTTAATTAATATTTATCATTATATAAAGAAAGACTACACTTGCGCAACTGCAGGGGATTTTTGTTAATGGTTAAGAAGTCTTGTCTAAATCATTATCGTAATGTTTCCTTGTCTTAGAATGTTATCTTGAAAAGTTTTTATGAGATGGACAGTTCTGGCAATGATGCAGGTCTGGTTATATTTCTGATTGTGAATCTAAAATGAAGGCTACATTGTTGTCCAGAGCGAGAACATCTGTCTGCTGTTCGCAATCTGAACTGCCTACTTCAGTTTGAGGCTGTGATGCCAAGAATAATTGCTTTTTAACACTTTCCACTCCAAAATAGCCCCTCATTATAATCACTTTAGGAGGATTTGATCAGACAGATGTAAATAGTAAGGAAAATTAGAATGATGTGAGTAACAAGGCGCCTGTGAAAAAAAAATAGGTTAACATTAACATATGCTGAAGTGATTACAATTGATTGAAGTGTGGTCATCATGACCTGGAGATTGCAATTTTGTGAGAGGGAGATGGAGAAAGCTGATGTGATGTGAAATCAATAATGTAATTCCGCTCAGAATCTCACTTTTATTATGAGGTTTTCATTGGTTTGGGATTTAATCTGAGCTGGCCCGAAATAGGGTTTGTGTAAGATGGAATTATTGACTTGTTTTTCATGTGATGGAAACAAATTGCACATATATGTTGACTTTGGGGGACTTATGTATGCTGGATCAATTTTTTAGGGGTTCCTTGATTTTCACATTACTCTCCTCTCTTCATAAACATGATTTTATGTAAAAAAAATATTGAAATACACTGTATTATTTGAGTAAAAATGGCTGTGACATATTCCAGAACCCTGTATGGGATTTGGAAAATAAACATGGAGGTGTAATCATCTTAATGTCCCTTTGATAATATTTATATACCTGTCACCTGCATCAACATTAATGAGACTGTGTCCATGAGATGCCAGGCACATTCAATCTCATACTAGATAAATTAACAAGTGAACTAATGTGAAATCTTAGGATGGACATTTTAACAAGTCCAAACTGTTCTTTACTGGCTGTGTTCAGCTTTCCAGTTTCAATACATCATCATTTGTTAATTCCCTATCAGTGAGCAAGTTGAGCATCTGGGTCATGAGCTGAGAATGCACACTTTCAGTTCATGAAAGATCTGAATACACTAGACTATTCCTGATCAGTGTGTGTTGAACATTATGGTGCCAGACATCTTTTATAAATGTCACCCTAATGGAGACAATTGTTTCCCTTGGTAATTATTTACAGTTATGCTTTTGCCCTTTTAACACAAACCCCACATAATGGGCTTAGTTTTTTAATTAGGTGGCTTGCTTTGTCTGGGACCCAGTTTCAAGCTGATTTGCTTTGTTAATTCAGTTCACCACAACAGACTACTCAATAGCATGCATTGTTTCACTATGGAAAAAAAACGGGAGGGGTAAATGAATATGGAGAGAGCTAGTATTTCAGATTCCCTAGTGCCATGGAGAAAGGGCTTATTATTTTTTATGCCTGGCAGAAGGCCATTAGCTGAGGCCTAGTCTTAACTCATTGACTATGAAATTCTCTACTTCACAATGGCTTGATACATGGACCATCCACTTCCCATCGACAATGGGTTAACAGGTTAGTGTAATATGACTTCCAAAGTTTATTTTGAAATGGAGAAGTTGCAGTTAAAATCCACAAAGAAGGAATAAAATGAAGAAAAATAAATAGATGAAGAGGAAAGCTGTAAACAGACATTACAATGTGGTAGAAAACAAGTAATGATTTCTTCCAGTATAGTATTAGACATGAAATATTATTTTCTACCACTGCATGCCAACATAACACATACTAACAAGTGAGTGCTTCCTGCACCATATTTAAACCTATTTGGCATTATGTCACAAATGCACTGGTGTGGTGAATAGACCGTTTCACCAACCCTTTTATCCATGTTTCTTTTTCTCTGAAAGGTGCATTGATTTTCTTATGTGCAGTCGCACAGTGGTAAAGAAATGTATTAGTAGCACCACTAAACTGATACAGATAACAATGGTGACATCACTCTAAATACTTGCTATTGAGAGGCTGTGGGGTTGTCGAGTCAGCAAATGGATTCATGGCACTATATCATTATGATATATTTTCTTATTCTTAGTAACAAAAAAGAGGAAAGGAGCAGTCAGTATGTATTATGACTACCACTTAGGCTTAGGTTAAAGATTAAGAATTGTAATCTTTCTGATCTTGTTTTCCTCTCCCTATAAATTGTACATTTTTTAATGAGATGAATACTGAATACTAGAAAATGTCAAAAAACTTTTAATGATGGCCATTTTCTGGGCAGTAGTAGAAATAGCCTTATTACATGCAGCAATTGAGTAGGTCTTGTCAGGGGTTCAATGACATTATTCTCAGGAATATGATTTGAGATTTCATTTTTAGAAAAAATAGTTCATGTTCTATGTGAAATGAACACACAGGCTTTGATGTTCATAACCCAAATCATTTTTCCATAATATGAATACATAGATTTTCCACCTTATTTAGTAGCATATCCATTCCTTTGACCAGTCCATGTTCCTGAACTGCCCAGGGGCAAGTTTCTTTGTACAGATCTGTTGTACACATGTGCCTATTGCCTTTTAGAATCAATACAGACATGATGAATATGCATGAATGTAAACTGAATGAGGTTTGTCACATTGACAATACACACAGACAGTGACTATTCTGCTGTGGTTTCTCCATTGATTGGTATTGACTGGCCAACGCAGTACAGGGCATGCATTGATTACAAATGTAATTACTGCAGCCAGTAGGAGTTATTATCCCAGAGATCATACCAGGCTTCTCAAATGAAAAAAAAAAATTGACTACAAAAATGTTTATCAATTCTGAACATAATTTCATATCAGTGAGGAGAAATGCCCTAATTGAGAATGTAATCAGCCAGGTATTCTTGATATGATTAAATGAATTATGATCATCACCCACTGAATCCAAGCAGTACTGAATTTCATTGTATTTGGAAAATACTTATGATTGCTCACAATTTTGATATATTGAGATGGATTTTTGTACCTTAATTTTAAGCTGATTATAAAATAAGAGAGATGGAGAGTGGAGAGATAGAGAGAAAGAGAGAGAGGGAGAGAGAGAGGGAGAGAAAGGAAAATATAAAAAGAAAGAAACCAAGAAGAGTGGGTTGAAGGAGAGCAGTGGGGAGAAGGAGAGAAGTGGGTAGAAAGGGGGATCAATGAGAGAGAGATATACAGAGAGGAGGTGAAAGAGAAAAAGAGAAAAATTGTTTGAGATGTATGGTAAAAGACAGCTAATTGCCTTTCTTCTTTGTTCTGCACACTCATCTGACACCAGAACCATTTTAGTTTACACCACCATCCCACACCATGCGGCCTTTCTCAAAGATCTACCGCCAGATATTGGGCAGTATTACCAGATGGAAACCTGCACAAACTCTGAATTTCGGCAATTCAACACTTGAGATTCAGTAAAAATCTCCATCTCATCGAAAATGCAATAAGTGTAGGGGGAGTTCGTTACCCTCCAGCGTTCCTTAAACTGGTGCTTTCACGGGACAGGCAGCTGCATCAACGAGACCTCTGCCACAACGCTGCTTAGAGCCATTCGCTTTTCTCGCTTTTCTTGGCATTAGTGGTGCAGTGACATTGGGCTCCATCATCCATCATATCCTACAGATAATGCAGACTTCTTCCAGTACCACTTTTAAGTTCTTCCCTCTCTTTCCATCCTCTTATTTGCTCTTGATGACTTTGTGTTTGGTGAAAGTTATATTGATGAATTTCAGATACTGCCAATTTCTTATTATGAAGCTCCTTTTTTCTCTGCATGTTGGGCTGAAATCTGTTTTTGGATGATAGGTTGAGTAAGTGATGTGATCTTTGGTAATGTTGCCCACTCTTCCAGCCTGTCTTTATTTTCTATCTCTGTGTCCCTATATATCTCTCATCTAGGGTTTTTACACTTGCAAAATTTTGCAATCAGTGAGGGTAAACAAGTATTTAGCCCCACCAATAGTACGGGACTAAGCTTAGACCACTTTCTGTTCACATTGCGGTTACCGAAGTGGGCTAACTCACGATAGTACAGGATTTATTTAGCCGTGGAAAAGAGCACCTTTGATGGGGCTAAATGTCAAAAGGTTGGGCTAAGCGCTCTGGCTCGGGAGATAGTACACTCTAAAAAGTCAAATGTTAAATCTACATTTAAAAGGTTGGAGGAGTGACAACATTTTCAAAATGGTAAATGAACACTTTTAACATGCTGCATCCAACCTTTATACTATTAGATCCAGCATATTAAAAGTGTTAATTTACCATTTAAAAAATGTTGTCACTCCTCCAACCTTTTACATGTAGATTTAACATTTGAGTTTTTAGAGTGTATGGGACTAAAAGTAAAACTACAAATGAAAGCAGTTAAGGATAGTCTGGGGTTAAGGATAGTACGGGGTTAAAAAAGTAAAGTGCGAAAAGCCTATCACTGTCTTTTGCTCTGTCTTTTCTCTCTCTGCCTCTGCCTGTGTACGTCTCTTTATCTCAGCTCCTCTATCTATAGGCCTATACTGTGTACATGTTTTGGTGGAAAAGCAAACATGTCGTGTAAGTGTACTTTTTATTGATATGATGACCCTTTATATAACTATGCCACATCAGTATGGAGGGCAGAACCTGTTTTCAAACTCTTTTTGAAAATCGTGGAACAAAAAGGGAAAAGAACTGAAAAGTATAGAATCATCTGTCAGTGCAGTCCACTATGAATGCATGGTATAGGCATGATAGAGTACCCATCCTATATTTATTCAGAGAATGAAAAGAAAAGCCCTTTTTAAAATTACTACTGTTCATTGTGGTTAAATAAAAGTTCCAGTTGAATTGGCCAAACTGCACCTAGAGTCTTGCCTTTATTGACAAGTCTGGACTGGGGTAGAATTATGACCACAAATATTTGATTATGACAATTATGGATGTACTTCGAAAGGCAAATGGATATACTGGTATATTATGATTGCTTTCTGTGGACACTTATCTTTAGGGGTATTTCAACAAACCAAGCAGCGTTTTGAGATCAATGTTTAAACATATCCAACTTAAAGCATTATATAGACAGGGTGTAACTTTTATTTGTATTTGATACATGTATATGATTTGATTTGATGTGAAGGAGTGGTGACTATTAACTTCAGAAGGCAAAAATAAATTCGCGTTTAATATTCCAGAGGAGGTAGAGCCTATTTGCTATGTAATCCACTCAAATACATAAAGATATAAGTAACAAAATGATGTGAATGTGAATATGATGGTTGCAAATATGAAGCATTAAAATATCTGTGTGTTCTACTGTTCATGACACCAAGATTTTAGTATAATCATGGTAGGATAATGACCTTTATCGCCATGGGGGGCAGAGATGGGTTGGGGGTGGAGGTCTGTTTAGAGAAGCCGGCATGCCTTGATCCAATATGGTGGAAACCTGAAACGATACTTTGCTTGTGGTAGCGTCAATATATCTCTCCTTCTGTGCAGCTTGTCTGCTATTTGGATATGTACACCCAGTCACAGTTCCCTGCACTGTGGTTGTTTTTGTCGCCTTTTATACCATGAGATATTGTATACATGAATGAGAAGTAAACAGACTGCTGAAGGGATTTGTAAGATGCATCCTGCTGATATTGTCCTCAGATCTTGCCTCTTTCTTGATGCCTGATGCCTGAAGTTGTATGCAAAGATGCAAAAACAATTTGTCGGTGTTCTTGTTTGATCTGTGATGGGCAGAGTGTCTTTGGCTGGGAAACTTGAGATACAAGGAAGCCATCAGGGAGAACCATTTGAACTTGTATTTGTTTTGTTTTTGAAAAGCTGGATGCCATTTCAGTTAGGACCAGACCTTCCTGCACACAACTATAAAAGCATGTAGTTGAGGTGCAATGTATGATTTAATATTTTTTTTCAGGGGGGTGGGGGTACATGATACATTCTTGTAGATAATTTTTTTATTAACCTAGATTTAATACAATTATCATTAATTGTATTTTTAATGAACATTTAATTCCATACTATCTAATGTTCATTTAAATAGGATTAGTTTTGCTCTCATAATTACATACAAATAATGATATTATGATTCAGGATCATTCAGATAATTACTAATAGATTGGATGTAACAATCATAAGAGAATTCGCAAAACGCTAGAGGGCAATACAAATCCTCATAAAATTCTGATTTGAAATAGATTTTCCAGCGATTGATCATGCTGAAAACCTACTGTTGCAGATTTCAAAGTAAATTTAGAGGCATATACTTTGTGGGATATTCACGCGCTGCACCTCTTTTTGGTTGACAGAAAGGGAGAAATATCTCTTTTCATATCCAGTCAGTTGTGGTCTTTGTAAACATCAGAAATATTTTTCCACAAAAGAATTCTCTTTGAGGGAAATGATGTAGAGATATAATTGAAATCCACCAGATATTGTTGGACCATTACAATGCCATTCCTGTAATGGGTATTATAAAAACTTTGGAAGAATCAATCGATGGTAGGATCTAGTCATGACCTATTGAACATGCGTCCCTTTTCAACCTGTCATAGAACAGAAAGCCAGAAAACCAAACCATACACCGCTTGCCATGAGACTATGAGAATCTAATTCTAATTATTGTAACACTGATTGTTATCGTTTCAGGTCATTGAATATCATTCAGCTGTAGAAGCTGTGTTGGGCTATGCTATTTAAACTGGCAAAAATGTGCAACATTTTCTATACTGGCCTGTGTAAGTCACTTAAAAACTTTTGAGGCAAGTCCTTTTTGTAGTACAAGATTTAATATTACTTTTAAGACATGGAAAGAGACAATTTCATGTCTTATTTTGATCTATATTATAAAATTTAAAGTTATCACAATTCTTGAAGTGCATACTGCTTGCAATATCCTAGATTCATGTGGCACAGTAACAGTGCACTATACAACATGTGTATCGTATAAACAAATTCTGTGTTTTGCACTTCAGAAATGTAGAAATCATGGAAAGGAGGAAATGTTATTAAGTTCCGATGAGATGTCATTTCTGGGGGCCCAAGCTAGAAAGATTGACGTCTTTTTACCTCTAGCTCTTCTTCTTCTTGTCTGTCAAAATTTTTGCTTCTCACGTAATTAGTAGCTGTAGGTAAGACGTGACATTTAAAATTTTCATCGAAAAAAAAAATGTGTGGAGTGAGGGAGAGGGGTGGAAAAAATGAAAGAATGAGTCGTATTCGTACAGCATATTACGTGTGTGTGTATTATTGACGATAGATTAAGTATCAATTTCCTTTGTGTTCCCCTAAGCGGCTTCTCGATGATCGGGTAAATACAATTAGAGCAAGAATGTAGATTGAAATGAATGCTTCATGTATTTAGTGTAGAACAGTGATATATGTGGTTGAAGTTTGAAAATAGTTTCATGGGGTTCAAAGATGCATGGCTGCATGGAGATTTGTTTATTTCATGTGAGATAAGGATCAAGAATTATAATTATACAACATGACTTTCTAATATTCTGTATTGGACCTGCCAGTATTCAGTGGATGAAACGGGTTGGATAGGCTACCTCATAATATTTATAAGAGCAAATTAGAGGAATCCCTTTGATTCCTTTTATGGCAATAGTGATTGCATATACCATAGCCCTTTTCCCTCAACTTTAGTAGTCCTCGTTTTGAGTGAACTGTCAACCATTGCATTAAAACATTGAAAGTTAATAAGATGAGACTTGAGGTGGCCTATGAAGTGTGTGCAGATGCGGGTCTTGTCGAACGCATTTCAAGAACTTGAGATGGATGGAGGAGTGAAGATCTGGGTTGGAGACAAAAGAAGATGGAGGAAATGGAGCACCACCCAGGCTGTATCGCTTGCATGGATCATTATAGAGCGGGCTTGGCAGGGTCTGGATGGAAAGCGTGGTCATTGAGGGGATGAAACCTTAAACTCAGGCCATTGATACCCAGTATGCTGGAGCTAGCTGCCTGTTTCAACACTCTCAGCTCAAAAAACCCCTGAAGAGGAAAGAGAGCTTTCTCTCTACCCCCCTCTCTCTGTATCATTCTCTGTGTCATTATCTCTATCTATTATCTATTCATATTGGAGTTGAATCATGTTAATTATTTATCAACTTATTGTTGAAATTTGTAAAAGACAAAATCTACATGAACATAAAAATATATTTCTTATTGTTTGGTGGATGTATGTTTTTGATAGAAATATGAAGTGCTAACTTGTGTAAACTGAGAAAAGAAAAAATGAAGCTCTAAATTCTGTAAGCTGAGAATGGAAAAATGGCTTTTATGCAAATGAAATAAGAAATGGGGTAAGCCAATCCTTACCGCAACAGCAAAAAGAACGCTGAATAAAGTATGTGGGAACACTGCGACTTGACATCAATGCCTCCTCAGCTGAAAGTACCTGGAGAAGAAAATAGGCGATGATGAGGGGGGAGAGGAGATGCATTCATTTCTAAAACGTTCATGAAAGGAATGAATCAAGAAAGGGGAAATGTGGAGATGGGAAATGGGAAATGGATCTATTTCCAGCACACAACAGGGAGTACGTGCTTGGCATGATTAAATGCACTATCCTCGTTAACCCATATGAGTGGTGAATAGAGCCAAGATACGTTTAATTTAATGTGAATCAGCAGAACAGTCCAAAAAATTGGTCTTTTCCTTTTTATAGATAATTAAATATTTCCATGATGAAATGTTGAGCAGTTTGTGCTATTTTCTTCTATTATACATCTGAATGGAAACTCTGCATACATATCCTGTTTTATACCTCTGCTCTCAAATTATGAAATTGTACTCCTGTTTTGACAGCAATTAAAGTAAAAAAAAAATTTAAACTGGCTAGAAGGGTTCTCCCTCTGCTTCCCAGTCATGCCTCAGATACCCGCAGTAGATTAGTGGGGTAATACAGAATAAGGAGTTTGTCCTCCAATTGTTTACCATTCTGTAAGTAATAGTATTCAAACTCATTGAATCTTAGAGGGCTATATAAATAATTGTGAGAAGGATAAGAGATTATCCTGATACTTCCTAAAATTTTTGAATTGCATGTGCATATTTACATCCTAAGAGAAATGGAAAAGAAAGGGAAATAAGACAACTTGCACAGTCCTTAAAATTCACTTTCAAGAGTTTTAAATAATCTTTGAATTATTCTTTTGGGACCTGTCAAATGTAGGCCCTACACAATGAAAAAAGAATGAGAGAAAAGGTACAGTCCAGCATACAGTAGCATTCGGGCATCTGTCTGATGATGATGATGATGCACAGCACTTGTATAGCCCCATATATCTGTTAAAAAAACATTCAAAGGGGCTTGCTCCATTAAAAAAATCATGTTTTACCCCTTTGTTGAAGAAAATCACAGATGCTTTTGCGCAGGTAACAACGTGGGAAAGACGCAAAGAGCAAAATTGCTAGTTTTGTCTGCGCATCTAAAATTACAATCAGACTTATTTGAATTAAAGTTTTCATATTATTTTGCTTAAAAGCGTTAACAGAGTTAAATACTAATACTACATCCTAATGTTTTGGTTCTGCCTCCATAGAATGAAATTATGATTTGAATAATTTTGTCATATTCATCTTTCCCGCGTTTTTACATGTTTTGTTATGAAATTTCTTGACATTCAAATCAACAGCAAAAAAATATAATTAAAAAAAATATGCCTCCATACCACTAATGTAATATATACCAACATATACAGCTCATTACGAACAAATGTAATTGCAATATAGATTTGAATGGCTTAGTGCCAGAAGAAGGGGGTCACACTTGAAAGAAAGCTGTCACTGATATGTTTTGGTTGAACAAGTCTCTCATCGAGAGTTCAGTGAACACTGTTTGACAGGAGTAAACACTAAACAATTGAAATCACTCATGAGTTTGCATGGGGTTGTGAAATTTCATTGAAGGATAAATTTAGAAAATGGAGAGGGAAAGAAAAGGAGATAGGAAAGAGGGGGGGGGGGGGGTAGAAAGAAAGAGAAAGAAATATATCAAGAGAAAGAGAGAGGGAGGTAGAGAGAGAGAGAGAGAGAGAGAAAGAGAGATGGAGGGAAAGCTAGATAACAGCTGAATGAGCTATGGGTAATGATTACAAAACAAAGGACTCTTCATGCATCACAAGTCATTATGAACAAGTGCATTGCTACAACTGTATTATAAATGGCACCTGATACCAAATTGCCTTGATCTCTCTAGTATTGTAAATTAATTACTTTGCCCTCATAAAACCAGTAAGGAGGCGGGCCTCCACAATTAGCCAAATATAACTCGGTTTGTTAATTGCAAACACGTTCCATTCAGCAGTACTCTCTTTTTCATTAAATGCAGCATGGTAATTAACCAATCTCTTAGATGAAACCATGCTTATTGTCACACCACCAGATGTAGAAGGAAGACAAATAGCCTTTTTTTTTGTTGCAGACTGAAAATCAGTTGAATTTAAATTTCCTACTTCACTGTATGCATTCTGCTGCATACAATCCTGGCTGGCATAAACAGTTGTCTGTTTTTTGTACGTTGACAGCAGGTTCATAGAACAGTATCTTTTGACTTCACACGAATAAGGCTGTCTGGCCCAGTTTTCTACTCATTCCTCTTGATTGGTTGGCGGAATATGATACAGTCCAAGTAATTAGCCACTAGCACTTTAGAGAAAATGAGATGGAAAGAGACAGAACGAGAGTGTATTGATGTACGGATGTGGCAGAATACGTTGGATGCATCTATCTAATTTGTGAAAATTGCAGGAAGTTTTAGTTAACACGATGTTGTATCATGTGAACATATTCTTCATGTAAACAAAACAATGGACACAGGTATATTGATCAGTAATTTTCTTGTCCAGTCTTTACACATGCTATTATTAAATGCATCATAGGAATTCACTTTGGGAACATTTACTTTTAAATAGTAATTTTCTTAGACACTCTTCTCCTTACCTCTATTTCTTTGAGTATGATTTCATGCAATAAATGTAATTGAAACACATGGAATAGCTTGCCAGTAGTACAAAAAGATTATCTACAAGAATTCAGGTTTATCATACAGTTGAAGAAATAAGTCTTCAATATAATAAACTGTAGTCAAGTTATAACAAAATGCAAATTAATGACTTAAGAGAGAAAAGATTGTAAATTATCATCTTGTCTCCTCCAAATAATGACAGTATTGTACATATCCCATACTATACCTTGCGATGCTTGGACGAAAATAGTTCAGTCAATGTGTGTTGTAAAATGCGCACCTACACTTGTCTTCACATAACCCAAAATAATCCAACGGTGTATCAGTTACTCACCAAATCACTCAGAACTGGATATTTGAGTCCAATTAGCATCTCTGAAAGCACAGAGGGGATGGATAATTGACAGTTTAAAGAGACAAAGTAATAAAGGGGAGCAAGATGAGAGAGAGAGAGAGAGATTGCATTTGAAAGAGCAGGGAGGGGTTGAAGAGTTACCAGGTATCCACAAATGCATGGAAGATTTTATCTCTTGTTTTATGTTTGTATCAACATATTCCTTTTTAAAATTTTATCTTCTCTGCCCATTCGATAATTATATTGATAATAATGAAAAAGTTTTTTTTTTTTAAATTCATTGATTAGTAAAATTCATCCTTAGAAGACAAATGTTCAAGGTTTTTGATTTGTATGAAACTATTCTTTCAATCCATCTATTTATTACACTATTTACGGTTCTTGAAAGCAAGATACTGTGTAGAAGTAACTTCTCAAAAAATATCCTGTGGAATACATCGTCAAGGCTCTGTGAGACATGAGACATTGAAATGCCATAAGTTGTGAGTATAAACATTAAAGTAATAACGTTATTCCATCTTCCAAACTGTAGAGTGTTCCTTAAGGACTGTTTCTTCAGCTGAGAAATTTGACCAGGTCATGCTTGAGTGACAGAAAGGCTTGGAAATTGGCTGCGAAAGCAGTTGTCATTAGGGAGACGATAGATATCAAGTGAAGATCGGAGAATGTCGGTCGGCTCTCTTCTAAAACTCCTCTTCATTCCATTGGTTTTGTTTGTTAGAAAGGAATTGGCTTGTGAGGAAGCAGAATTGTAGGAGGATGATGTGTCCATTATGTTCGCGGCTTCTTCCTTTGAAGGCGTAGAGTGACAGAGCTGTGTTGCTTCGGATTGTTCATATCGATTAGGGTCACAGACCTCTCAAAGTCTGTTTTGGGAGTTATTTACTTGTTATTTCACCTTGGTGCTCTGTAGATGCAGAAGTATATTTGATGCAACTTATGAAAACACTTGGTGCCTTTCATTTAGATATCTGTTTAATACCTGTCCTGATACTACCCATATGGGGGTCATTACAGGCAGTTTTCTTCTTTATCAATTGTGAGGTTAAATTTAAAACATATATTAATCATTTATATTGAGGATATTACGGTATTACATTTCAGCTTTCCAATTTAATCTAAAAGGATGACTGATATCCCCTACAATTATGTTTAATGCTAATTTTGTTCTGAAATAGAAACCTGCTCTGTAGTCCTTAAAAAAAGACTATTATGTTATGGAATACAGAAAATTTTATGACGTAAATAAAAACAAGAGATACAACCATAAGCTACTTGCAGGCTAATGCATTATATGAATGGTACTGATATAGGCTACATGCATGTGTCCTCCGCAAAATTGTCTTGCTCTATATTTCTAAATTGGTATGAGGGAGAGTCATGCCTGAGGCTTATTTGGTAATGAATTATTTAGCCATGCAGGGCAACAAGTGGTATAGGATTGATTAGATGGAATGAAATTGAATTGAATTTAGCAGCAGTCCTGATCAAAAAATAGTATCAATCAAGGTTATTGTCAAGTGGATGAGTAGTGCTGGATTCCAGAATTTGACAGGAAAATTAATTACGTGAGCTATAATAGGTATATGACATTAGTTTTGTAGGATATATATCCATTCATGCTAATGAAGTGTCATTTAAGGAAGAAATTGATATTTATTAAAAATTGCAAGGCAGCGGTGTATTTCAAAGGGTAATAAAATTTCATTCATAAAATGATGAATTACTGAAATGCTTAGCATAGTTAATTTTAATATTGGAGGAATGTTTCTCATTTGTTAGAAATCGATTAGCTAGAAAACTATTAAAAACCTGAACCACTCTGCATATAGTCATACCTTATATCAAACTATCAAAGTGGTTATAGGCCTATGATTCTAGGTTGCATCTTTTTTCATTTACGTACATGATTTTATTTATTTATTTTTTTTTAATTTTCATTTCATCAGAATCATACAATATTTTATAAAGTATATAACAGAATAAGATACGAGAATGACTTTTTGTTGACATCACGAAATTCATTATGTAGAACTATTGTACAAGAAATCAAAAGATTGTACCCTGTTGAAAATTTTCTGAAGAAATGGAGGGATCCACTGAAAAGCATTGCTTGTAGATTGTGGAACCCTCTGAATAATATTACCTTTAATACTAAACATAGTAAAAAAAAGACTATTATATCTAAACTACAACTTCAGTAATTGTATGTATAAACTACTGATTTGTGAACTTTACCTGAACTTAATGAGCAATCCTTGTTGCAAAGTAATTAAATTGTGATAAATTAGTTCTTGTATTCATAATTGAAGTGTATTTGTGACCCTCCACCACAAAACGACCAATAAGTCCCAATGGGAGTTTTAGAGTAAACAGCTGAAAAAGGTGGTTTGGGGTGGAAATTTTGATTTTAACTTTATTGTATTTTCTAAGCCTGAGTCGAATCGATTGGTTAGCCGGTGTTCGATCGAAGACATCGAATCCCGAATACGTTTTGGCAAATTCGGTGCATCGATTTGTAGTCCGCCAGATTTTTGACTACCGTAGCCACCATGAAAAAAGCAAATAAAAAAAGAAACTCCGTAACGTACAGCATATATACTAGCAGAGAACGTGAAGGCGACTTCAAAGTTCAAAATGTTGGCTAACTTTCGCTAATTCGCTCGCGGAGGACGTCGCGCTTTACCTGTGCTTTCTCTATGGAAAAATCGTTTTGTCGTTACGAACTGAAGTTTACGATAATATTCTTGACTCTCTCTGCATTGTCAATTTGACAATTGTATAATTGAACATGATAAATACGGGCATGAGTACGAGTGTTCCTACTTAATTCGCAATAACTAATATCACACTCTCATCAAATTGGCAATTACTTCTGAATGATCTATATCTGAAGCTGAATGAAGTCGAGTCATGAGCGACGAAAAGTTTATTTCGTATTGTTTTTTTTTTTTGCATCGAACAAACGTGTTCCATTCAGCTCTCCAAAGACAAAGTAAGATTATTAATTCTTTGAATTTGAATCATTGTCGGGTGTGTCGACAATGAGCATCGCTTCGTGCGACACTGTCTAGAGTGATATTTTGGCTAGCCATACGGACTAGAAACTTAAGATTTTGGCTCGTCCGCTGTGATTTTTACTAGCCATTGGCTAGCGGGCCATCGTTAATGTCGAGCAGCGAGAGCCCATACATATGCCCGCGATGCCAGCGGACCGGTCACCGGTGCATGGTGCATGCACTGCGTGCAACTGTGTGCAACTCTGTTTTCACCGCGCATCATTTATCGATGCACCGGTATTCGATCGAATCAAAGCCGTCGAATCCCGGTTTATGAAATATTCGATATGACTCAGGCTTAGTATTTTCTGAAAGTTCATTTATTAATCTACCATCTGACAAAATTTCAAGTTAAAATATCTTGTTGAAATATGTTTTTACTCTCATTCAATATGACCATGTTTTCCTGGACATTCAAACTCTGTGTGTCAACTTGCTGATATTGTATTTCACATCGCTTTTCTGGTATAGCTTAAAAACTATGCACTGTCTGATATTCAAAATCTAAAGAAACATAAAAATATATCTATTCTGAAGGTATGGAAAGTTTTAACCCAATCCAGTTAGTACTTCACAGTGTATGCTAGGAAGTTTTGACTCAACCTTTTGTGCGACAAACAATAGGACACAGATTAGTCGCTCTTAAATGGTCACTCTTCTTTAGAGCCCATTTTCTCTATTGTTTTGGTCATTAGCCTGTCTGACACGTTGACATTCTCATTGTAATTTACAAGGGTTGCTTAGTCCATACAAGACGAGTTATATATCATTTTAAAGCTTAGAATCTAAGCTTTCAAACTGTTGAAATTTTAAAAACCCAAATTTCCGACTTATTGGTCGTTTTGTGGTGGAGGGTCACATTTATGATCTTGGAGATTGTGTTTACTCATCCTGTGTAGTTTAAAGGAAATATTCAAAATGGGTTTCAATGAATATAGCTTCTCAGAGGTATTTCTTTGCATGCCAGTAGGCAAAGATTGTAATAATATATGTTGAGAGCCTGAGAGGTATAAACTCTGTGTTTAAAAGACATGAAATATCATTCCTCTGTCTCTCAGTAGAAGATATAAATGTAAAGATGTTATGTGTTCCGTTTTCTATATGGAAATTATTTGATCCTTTGACAGAGTATGGCATAAACTAGCACAAGATTAGATACTATCAGGTCACTGTACATTTTCTGTCTACCAGGCAATCATTAGGTTTTCCAGAGGAGTCAAATTATTACCTGGTGTATTTATAGACTGCCTTGATATCTGGCAGGACAGTAGGCACCTCTGTTGACTGTGGGTATTGCAGGGTATGGTGAATGCAAACTTATTGATAAGACCAACAATTAAACAGGATTGTTTGTTGGCTTTCATCAAGGATTCCTACAAGTGGAGCGGTGTTTGTTAGATTCTGTGTAGAATGGGTCTTCTCACCTCAGTGATTATAGGTCAGCATGGCTGGATACATTGCATAGAAAACCTGTCACTTCCCTGTTCTTTTTTAGACTGATTTGGAATTGAATAGATGAATCTAATTTACCATGACGTGAATATTTGTGTAAACAAAAAAATCTATATCAAAACGGTTATCAACCATGTAAACTGAAATTGGATATAATTTTTAAAATTAATCTAATTTACCATGATTTTATTTTTTATAAATAAGAGAAACATATATCAAAGATAGAATCAGCCATAAATATTCAAAGATTTCATGAATATAACTTCTAGAATACCAGATTCTAGAATATTGGGCATGTTTCTATCATCTGTTCTATTTCAGATGGCATCTTTTGTTATACATGCATATATCGGAAAAGAGAAACATATCGGAAAAGAGAGACATACTGAAGCTTTTTTCATCTTGCACTCATCGGAGTATACCGCAAGAATGATGAGTGCAAGACAAAAAGCTTCAATATGTCTCTCTTCAATGCCATTTTCCAATTCTGTAGTTCCAAACATCTTTTCAGTTACATGTATATATGTATCATAATCGTAAACTTGTGTTTTTGTCACAAAATATGTTGTTATTGGTTCATGTCTAGAAAGTGCATGAGAAATAGCCAACCTTATAAGGACATTTTTGCTTGAACATGAAAGTGGCCTGTCTATACCACAGGGACTTTAATAGAGATTTAGATTTATATCCAGTCTATATCGTTCCTTGACAGTTTGTTTGTTAGTTCTTGAATTCCTTGTACATTCCTGAATGAAAGAAATACCTGTGATATACTGTTTCATGTATGGACATAGAAATAAACACATTTTGTATTGTTTGGATTACTGAGCCGCACTCAGCATTTGTAGTGAATCATATTGTAGGAGATATGGAAGCTGGGTTACCATAAATACATGCTGCAGTAGAAAGTACAGGAATTTATGGCCAACAGGAAAGAGCCAAGAATTCCCCTTTTGCAAAAACAAGTATTTCACATTGTGAATGTGTTTAGATATCCTATGAAATTTATGGATATGACCAAACCTGAAATGCATTACATGTTCGACTTGTCAAAAGAAATATATTGTTGCTGATGCAAAAGGGTGTGAGTACAGTTTTATGTACCTCACCTGACTTTTAGTACATTAAAGGAAGATTTGTACATGGTGTTCGCTCTCAGTTAATGCTATCTTCCCTATTGCTTAAGAGTTTTTTATGACAGATAAAGTCCAAATTAAAACAGCAGTTTTATCACTAGTCTATCCAGGAGCATTAGCATAGTTATATGCTTTGCTGCACATTGCATGGTTCATTGCTATGAGTTTGATTTTTTTTCAAGAAATCTCTGTTCATTTGGAAATGATTCATTTGATTATTTAAGCCTGAACAATGGAAATCTTCAATTAAAACAGAAAGAGATTGACTTTTGGCTACTATTTCAAATATTTTCTTGAACCACAAATTGCCCATTTTGCCCGCAAATAACTGTTAGTGTGGTGTGCTCCCAGCTATTTCCAGGTGCAAGCACCATAGAAGGCACTAAATCAGACCTTTGCTTCCAATTATCGGCACAGTGGGGCAACATCCGCAAACAGCAAGAAAATGAAAATAGGATGCTTAGAGGCACTGGTATGTCATATTAGGCAAAATGCATAAGAATTAAGTCTTAGAATTGTATTGGTAGAGGCTTAGATTCACTCTTATTGAGAGGTAATGTTTTTTTCATGAGAAGCTCCAGTTAGGAATTAATCGTCAGAAAGGAAACGTGTGAAGTTTTGAACCTTCCAAATTTTCACATCGTATTGAAATTTACTTTATAGAGAATAGTATATATATCACAATGGCAAGGAATGATAGTTGGATAGAAAAAGTGTAAACTTGTGAATATTCCAATTGTTATGTCTTTAGATTCTGTATTTTTTGAAAAAATGTAGTCATACCAGCTGTACATTCATTATTTCACATGTATCAGAACAATCAAGAATTGATATATGATACAACACTATAGCATTCAGGTTTAATAGTGACTTTGGACCTTCAAGTTTTAAGGAACTGTTTTTGATCAAAAATTGGAATATAAACTTGACATTGAATACATTAACAGACTGTTATTTAAAGTTAACTATGAACTGAAATGTTCATTTAATTCCATGAAAATGATTTTATTGAGGGATCCCTTTGGGAAAGCATCTGAATTGGTCCCCAACACTTGATCTGAAGTTCATCCATTCTCCCAAGACAACACCATCTCTCACTTCCCAACCCACTCCTCTACAAGATCATGTCTCTTCAACGACCACCGCCATGAGCACTCCTCTCCAACCGCATCTTCGGGGAACCGTGCCTCGAATCCCAAAAACTTGGGATGTGTGTGTCTGCCGCCAAATTGAATAAAGCTGTCAAAATGCTGAGAGAAAGAGAGAAAGGGAGGGCTCTCCAGAAAACAAGCCAAATCAATTAATATCCCATCAATGGAGAGACGAGGAGACCAAACTCCCAGTCATGCCCGCACATTTTGATGCTTGAATGACTCGGAAATTGGGGTTTTGCTGTTCCAGGCAAAAAATTCTGTTTCAGAAGATGGACGAGAAAGAAAGAGAGAGAGAGAAAGTGAGAGAGAGAGAGAGAAAATGAGAGAGAGAGAGAGAGAGCGACACACACACACACACAGACAGAGAGAATGAAAGAAAATGAAAGAGACAGATACACAGAGAGAGATACTGAGAGAGAGTTAGTGAGAGATAGAGATGTCCCAGTGGTCTTTTATTCACTTGTACTTTACGAGAAAGTGTTAATTCTTTCTCTTTTGTCTATTTCATGTTCATCATGTCTTTCTTTTTTCAATTGTTGGGAGAATGATAGCAATAATGTATGAAAAGAAAAATGAAACTATATGTTGAGCTATGACTGTGGGTAGGAACGTCCTGCACCAATGTGGTAGAAATTATCACATTGACAAACATCTATAAATTAGTTTTACAGGGGGTAGTGTGCGGATGATTTTTTTACTTCTTTTGCATGAGGCACAGAACATTCTTACCCAACTTTTGAAGTTACGAGCTTTGTACTATGAAATGTTGCTCAAACTTTTTAAGAAATTATGAGATGCAACCTCATTTGAAATAACTTTCACTCAGAATATGCATGGATTTTCTGTCTGTTTCATAATCTAGAACTGTTATTATTGTGTAAGCCCAGGTATTTTCATTCAAAAGCCCCAAACTTTGACTTTCATATTATATGCTGTGGACATTATCAGCATGTATTATAAGAGTTTATTGAAATCATATACTTTTTACTCTTCAGGCAGGCGCTGCTGTTGATCCAGATCATAGATGATTCCAATATTTCAATATTCCTTTAAGCCAAGTTCAGGCAATCCGGTCATTCCATCTATTTTCTGCCTACTGCAATGTTATTTTCCCCGTCCTTGTTTTTTACAGGTTATTGTAATTGGGACGGGGAAGGTACTGGTGGAGTCATATAGTTTTAGGCATTAATGTATTCATTTACACTGACATTCACAACAGTGTCCTCAAATTAAAGCTTTCCAAAGATGATTGAATTTCAGACTGTGGAATGAAAAATTCATTTTCTAATAAGAGAGGACTAGAATGATTATGGAATTTGATTGCAAAACCCTTGGGGTTTCTGAGGAAAGAAAAAGAATTGGCAGTGTTGATCTAGGCCTTGAGAAAGCCAAACTCACATATTTTCAACATAAAGTTGCTCTGAAAGTGATGGAGTCAAAATTGTTATGAATGTGGGAAGAGAGAGAGAGAGAGAAGGAAAAAACAAGGGACACAAAAAGTGAAAGAGTTTAGATTTTCATGAGTGAAGATTAAGATTATGGACATAGAGTTTATACAAAGATTAGTTAAATCAGTCGGAAAGAAGATGAACATAATTATGGGGGGGTCAACACAGTGAATTAGTAAGAACTTATGTACTGACTGTTGTAATCATTAATAAGATAAAATTGACAACATTGGTTTAGCATGAACCAGTCTTTTGTAAATCACACTAGTGCTCCAATTTTCAGCTACCTGTCACTCCCAATTTGTCTATTTCACAAATGTCTTGTTGCTTTTCTTCATCTTTACTGCCTTGTATTGCAATGGTAAATTTGCTTGAAGATTTGCTGTATTAGGTTTAGTAATGAGCTGTTGTTTCAAAGATTCTGCATCCATTATTTTGTTGTGAGTTTCAGATAAGTTTCTATGTAGTCTGATTGTGTTTTATTAATCCAGACTATATTATACGTTTTGTTGTTACAATCATTTTCAGATTTTTTTTTTTACTATTCAAGGAGAATTTTCTTCTTGTATATAAATTTCTTGAAATTGTATCTCTGGTAAGGTGCCTTATCCCACTAAAGATATCTTGCACCATCTTACCGTATCATACCCCAGTGTTCATTCAACCATCTCAGATGTTTTCTTAAATATTTACACAAAAATAGAGTCTTTTCAATCTGTTTTGAATAGGCCTATACTCTATAAAGTAATTCTGAAATGCATCTGAGATAATTCCCTGCAATACATTCAAAGACCATTGTTTAAATGCTGTTTATTCTTGCAAAATCTATTCCATTTTGCAGGTAAGAACATTATGGGCTCTTTTGAATATAATCAGCATGGCATCTTCTTCAAGATATTATTATGGGCACACTACCTATTTATTCCTCCCTCTTGTGTGGCAGTAAACTGTAAAGAAAATATTCAATCAGATATTGTTTTTAGCACCATTCTACAACTATCTCCATTCAGAGTCGCTGTTGACCCAAAATCAAGCAACTCCCTCATTTGTTGCAATGAAAAAGAGGCTAAGGAGTTCTTGTTATGCGCATGAAGCTAACTTGCCCTCTTCTGTAAGCAGTGGAAGCTTGTATTCTGAATAGTCTTTGGGATGCAGTTTTGTTCCTTCTGATGTGCTGCATTGCCAGAATAGCTGGCAAGTGGTGACATCCTTCATGTTAGCTGTTGTCTCCTCCTATTGCATCTACCCTGAAACCTTGCCATGGGTTTAATCCAGGTGTGCTGGCATATACTCATTCTGAAATGCACCTGCAGGGGGCCAATTAGGTTCTGTGGCATACTTTTACCCATCTTTATGTACCTCCACATCCCCTTGTCCCTATAGCAAGTGTGATTCAGAGTTCCGCTCCTCCTCTTCACCGCCCCTTGTGAAGGGATGATCATGTTTGCAAGCATACCAGGTTTTTAATCACCTGTTGGGGCCTACTTCAAACAAGCATTTTGCCAGGGTGCCAGTTTTCACCTATTTTTTGGTTACTAATGAATCTTTTTCTTGCTCTTTTCAGACTTATATTAGACCTTTACAGGAAATGAAAATTTCAGAACATGTCTCTAGATGTGATTGGCATTCTTCCTGGTCATACCAAACTCATAACATAATTCCAAAACAGTCATGCTTTTTTTCTAGCTAAGCTACTCTCTTCTATCACTTTCCCCCTGTTCAGACGCTATTCAGTTTATACCGAAACTCGGTAAAGAAACAAGGTATAAAGAATCATCGTATAGCTAACGGGTCGTTATTGGGACGCATATTGCAACCATCGTGAAAAAGGTGGTATAGATGCGCAGTTTCCCACTGCGCGTGTTGTTATGATCACGAGGTATCCGCGGAAGAGAGGTAAAGGTCACCTTTCATGCGCGCTCCCGTTAAGCCCCGCCCAGTTATACCGTTCTATGGTCGCCATACGTTCAGACGGACACGGAACAGTGATTCTTTATCGAGTTCTAGTTCGAAACGATGCTCTGACCCTCGTTTCGTTATACGTCACGATTCTCTGACCCTCGTTTCGTTATACGTCGTTTCATTAGTCAGCATTCAGACGCAAAATTTCATTGTATAGCTATACCGTTCTAGTATAGCTATACCGTTTTGGTATAGATTTTTAGCGTCTGAACACCCTGCACTTTGACCCCACTCTCTACTTAACTCCAGTCATTAGAGTAGGATGTTTGCAGAAGATTTGTGTGCTACTCTGACTCAAATCTTGACATGCATCTACTGATGTGTATTTGTCCAAACACTCCCCATAGTTACCTTACTCCAATAGCTATCACACCTTTATTTCCCACTCTCTCACCCCACCATACTTCATCGCCACCTCCACCAGCCTCATCATTTAGCCATCTTTGGTGCTACACCACAACTGCATCACAATCCCTGCCACGTCAGGATCAAAATTTCGCCATGCTTCCCTCAATCTATGTGAAACCAATTATATCCTTACATCCTTCATACTTCTATTACTGGAAGTGTCACCCCACCCACTCTACTACCACCGACAACCTCCCCCCCCCCCCACATCCTCCCTCCCCACATCCTCCCTCCCCACATCCTCCCTCCATCTCAGCCATCTCAGGTGTTCAAGCACACCCAGCTGTCACCTGGGAGACCCAATCAACCAATGACTCATCCAGGCATACGCTGGCTTGGTGTCAGCGTCACTCATGATTAAGACCATTAGAAATGGACTGATACACATTAGCCATGGAGATGGCATGACCAGGATTAGAAGGGGACATGCTTGGAATGCACTTTCCCTCCTTCAGAATGACACCCTTCATTGCAACCCCCTTGCCTACACCTAATAGCCTGGTTAGTTCTTTTCCCCATTCTTAAAGGTAAGATAAAGGGTACATCACTCCCCCAAATTCACAAATTACATGTATATGCATTATACAGTTTCATAATAAATGTAATGCTTCATTTATAACAAGGTTAGTGGAGTAGCCCAGGTGAAAATAGTATTCTCAAGATCAATAAAATTTGGCTGTCAAAATGTTGTCATAGAAGCTGCTTTGCAATTCCGTACATTCTGGAGTAATCTAATACAGTATGTACACTGACACATATTTCTATTTTTGAAGAGTTTTCTGTTCAGAGTGTTCTTGGTATCTATTTCTGATTAGGACAAGAAATGGGTGATTGGAAGGTTCGTGAAAATGAGATTGAAACCCCTGAATATACCTGGTTCTTTAGGAAATGACTGTGTTCTATAGATGAAGACTCGTCTCCAGTAACTTCATATCTGTATGAGATAGCTATAATACAGCTGGACACCTTTTGTTCTTTCAACTTAAAAGAAAGATATTATTTACATTTGATTGTTTTTATGACTGGATACCAGTGAGGGGAAGTGCACTCAACTTTTTTTGATAAGTGTAAATCAGAAGTTATTTTTGGATCCTGAGGTTGTGCTAGCTCATCCAAAGTTTGTTTAATATTCTGGCATCTTTATTATCCCTTAAACTGCACTATCTGTGTCCTGTAGCTAATTGTTTATTTCATTCTGACATCAATCCACCCATGCAACCTTGGATGCCTAATGGGCAGTACTTGGTGTAGAATTGTTGGAATGGCTGGATTGATTGCTAGATGCTTTATCATCACATGGAAGACATGTCCATTGCACATAGAGTGCTAGTCCTGCTTGGAACCCAGATGAAAGTCATTCCGATGCGTACATAGGCGACATTCCTCAGTCGGGTCTATTACACCCACATGTCCGGCATGAATGTTGTGATGAATGAGGGTAATTTGGCTCAGTTTTCCAGACTTGAGCATGGAGACAGGGTTGTGTTTTTCCTCCACGAGGGGAATATGATGGATGGAATAATGTGAGGCTTTGGGCTGAGGATGATGATGGCATTGGTAAATGAGATGAGTTTATGAATGACAAATAGTATCTCATGAGTGCTTGTGGGATTTCCAAATGATGGAGAGTAATTAAGCGGAGTCTAGGACATCTTGTTCTGTATTTAGTCAAAATTTAAGAACATAATGAATTCATTCACTTGTTTCATCTATGCTCTCATAGTAGAGAGAAAATGATGCATACATATTTGAGAGTTAGACACTGAGACTCTTAGAGAATATGCCTTGGAAGAAAGGGAAGAAGGCAAACATTATGACATAAACAATGAATGGTCATTGAGAGAGTCGATTAATATTTTTAATAATATCAGACTGCTGCTATTGAAATTATCCCATACAGTCATTAAGTTGATAGTTCAAATGTAATCACCTATTAGTAGGCATGTGAACTACTTATCTCTGATGTATTCAATCATTCCTCTTACTTTGAGTGATATATTGATGCATAGAACATGCAAATTAAATCTAGGCAAGGTTAAGTTAGGATGTATATCACCAATATCGTGTATGTGCATACACGTTTCACCGTGTGATGACCTTACAAAAATTACATCTCAATCTCCGCTCTCTCTCTCTCAACTTGGCATTCCTTTGGTAATAAGGTAATGAACCTCTTTCTAGCACCCTGTCCCATTTTAAATCACCAGGAATGCTCCAGCCAAATAAATGACATCATCCCCTCACCATGCATCCTGTTAAAATTCTATTTGTGTTACATGCATGAGGCTTGCCAGTCAACCCTTGAAAGCTTAACACCATGTTGAACATTTATTGAGAATGCATGCCTGGCAATATTGTGAGCGTATTAATTTTTAATAGATAGGGAAATTGAAAAGCTAGTTTGGATTTATCATCCTGTTTTCAAACAGATGGAGAACGAAGATTGCCTGGTTCAATCAAAGTTGAATTTCATCTATAATAGATTTCACAAGTAAAAACTGTATTAGTCAAAATTAGGACTGGATGAGCAATTCCCCGTGCAAACCCAAACATCCAGTTGAGCTTCCACATATGTCATCTGCTGTGACGACTAATTCAAGTCAAATTATGAATTATGAATGAAGTCATACAATGCCCTTCAAGTGAAGCATATTTGAAATGGGATGCTCTCAAGGGATTGGATATGATGCATATATTGAAATGAAGTGAAATGAATCCAATGAATGAATGATGATGCACACACAATGTACCTCTTGGAAAGTGCGAGTGAAATATTTATGTTATTTATGAAATATCCTTTCTAATGTTACCTGTATGTAGAGTTATATCACAGTGACACTTTCTTTGCACTTCATGAAAATTGAATTATAATATAATTTAGATTTCTGTGCTCAAGATACCAAAGCTTTGCAGCGATAGCAAGATCCCCCAAGGTAAAGCTTTCGTAGGCAGTGTGGCCAAAGACAAGATCCAATGCTTCTCTTTGTGAAACACATTAACATTTTCGCAAAAGGTTATAATTTGTTTTAACCCGTATATTGGGTACAGAATTTAAAATTTTTTAACAACTTAGAGAGGGCCACCCATAGTACACTACTCCACTGTGTAAAGAATGGTTAATGTACTATGGTAAGAGTTTGCCACTGGTATGTTAAAATAATTCCTCCCCATGGTTCTCCAACCATAATATACATCTTCCCAGAGGGGGCTACAGATGAGTAACATATATTACAATTTACAAATTCACTCAAATCAAATGAATTCAAGTTGGATGCCTCACTCATGTGGCAGATGAATATAACTGCAATGAGCATTATGGTGGATGCAAATACTCCACAAGAGAGAATTCATGTGGCAAATAAAATGTGAAATGTGCAAATTTGATTATATTGCAAGTCGGGTCACATTTCAACAACTCCTTTGTTGGAGAGGTGTCAATCAAGTAAAAGAGAGAAAAGAGAAACATATGAAGATATAATAGGGGAGAGCAGTATTGCAGTAAATGGTCTCTTTCGTAAGTATGGAATTTATCTCTTTGAGGTTAAAATTGAACTGCACCCTTTTGCCAAGAAAGGCAGAACATAAAGTATTGAAATATGGCCACCCCTTTTTACATTTCTCAAGCAATATGTCATGCACTCTAACCAGATGCAAAAATGGTAACATGTCAAGAGTGAGCTATGGCTTATTCCCCCTAATCTCACAGAAAAAAATGGAGTGGCTTTGTGAAGTCATGTATGAGGCTCATGACAACTTAGGATTTAACGCCTTCACCAAGGGTGCCAGCTCATTTTTTTTTTAGTTGCTACTGAGAATACCAGCTTCTCTGAATTTTAAATCCATTTTCATGTACATTTCTTGGCTTTTGTAAACAGAGATTCCACAAAGTTATGAAAAGCCTTTTAAACCCTAGCGGGCTGTGGGCGGTTATATCCGCCCGGGAGTTATCCTTACAGCTGGCCGTGGGCGGCATATGCCGCCCGCCAACTATCATCACATTTAACATCAAATGACAAATTATTGCCAAAATATTATAGTTTTCTAAATACATGAAAAGCTTCATTGTTTTATAAACTTACGATTTCGAGTCAGTTTGATATGGGGTTACATTCAAATTTAGTGCGAAAACATGATTTCTTCTTGGTAGAAAAGTCAGATCACGAAGGCATAATGTACTACGATAACTTTCTTGAGCTAGCGCGCGCGGAAAACATATCCCAGAATGCATTACACGTCGCTGGGCCCAGTAAAGGTCCTTTACATATTACTTGGAATGTACATGTACATTATAATCGCACTCTCCTACTTGTATACAAGCTGTGATCACAATGTAGTAAATACATAACAGAAAGTATCCTGGGCTTATAATACAAAAACTCAATCCTATAGGCATTTCTACAACAAGAAATGGAACAAAGGAGCATTATGTAATAGGACAAAGATGTAGGGTTCTGCAAAGACTTTTTGTCAAAGAAAAGACATGCTGAAGTCCAGACACTATGAATAGAAAGCTTTCAGCTGAGATTATCTCCCTGTAATAATAATAATAATAATTGCATTTATATGGCACTTTATACGGGCGTTTCTAAGCGCACTGGTTGTCTGTCTAAGTAAGTAAACTAGTAAACACGATAACATAAAAGCAAAACAGTAACTACATGTATGCGCCTCCATAAAATTACAACTGCTTAAAAAGATGGGTTTTTAGGAGGATTTTAAATGATTCGATAGATGTGGCATTCTGAATATGGGATGGGAGTTTGTTCCAAAGGGTGGGGGCAATGGACGAAAAGGCTCGGTCGCCATACCTCCCTGAATTGTTATCAATTTGAATGCATTTCTAAAATGGACTGTAAAACTGTACAATAGGTATATTTTGTAGGGATACATGGTATCATCCTAATAATTTATTCTTCGTATTTTTTGTAATGCTAGCCCTCTGTACATTTCGGACAGAACCCCTATTTTTCACTTAGATTGAACTTGCTAATGCAACACCCCTATTTTTCCTGAATGGAACATTCCTATTATTCGTGCTCTGAAATGGGTCAATAGGGATTACATGTATAAACAGAGAAGAAAATGAGAGTTTTGACCCCAAAAAGTAAGATTTTTATATCATTTAGTTTGTGAATTTAGGGGTGGAAAAATGAATTACTTTTAATGTTTTCATTGAAAGGATATATTAGGGAATATATTTTGTGAGGAAATTAATTGTGTAGGATGAAGAGAAGATATGATAAAATGGTGATAAACATGCATGAAGGTTAAAGACTGACTTTGCCTTTTTTGGGTGGCCAGACATGGGGGAATGTACAGAATGGGTGGTACGGTAGGGGTTAACATAAAACCTTTTCATATAATACATGCAGAATAGAGCACTAAAATCAAAGACACTGCTACCCAAGTCCTTTCGATTTTGTCAGCTACACTTGAGGTTTGAAAAAATAGAATGTATTATGTATGGATCATTTTAGTAAAAGAAATTGACAAGACATGTATTATATGACACCATTCAATATGGATGCTGCCTGAAAGACACTTATCTTTGACATTCTTTCTTACATTGACATTGTAACAATATTCAATAAACAAAACCAGCTACTTAACAATGAGAAGAATGAAATATGGAATGAAGACTTATTTAATACCCTATCCATAGCTTTTTACAGAAGATATGATATAATCATATCAGCCGAACAAGAAACTTGAACATAACATATTTCATGATTTCTTTGAAGTTTGCAAAGTGAATGTAGGAGGATAACAATGCAACAAAAGAGTAATAAATGCAGTCATTTTTTTCTCTATTTTTCTCATCATTGAAAATGATACAGATCTAGAGCTTTGTTAGTGAACCTTTTTGATTTATCGTAGTAATGATTTTGTGGGATATGCACATATTCATTTCTATAGAAAGCGCCTTATTTTTTTGCCAAGGATCAGTGTGTTACCCTATGTATTTATTGTCGAAGGACAGAAACTCTCCAGAGATCAGATGGAACTGCTGTTCAAATACATCCAGGACCTATTCAGACTTTCCGTGCAACCCAACCCTACCCATATATACCATTGCTCCTTGCAAACTATGCTCATTTCTAGAACAATCACTTGTGTTTCTGGTACACCACTCATATTAGCTTTCACTTTCTGCCTTTTGTGGCCTATTCCACAATTTCTGTCATGGCTAATTCTAATCCAACCCCATGGAGAAACAGAAAGTGAACAATAGTTGGAAAACTGTAATCTTTCAATTTTTGTGTATAGTATATAATCTGTGCTTGGAGGCAGTTGTGGGTTCAGGGATTTGGATTTCTGCTGTAACTTGGTGAGACCTCAGTAGACCTCAGTTTTCGTGTCCCCTAGTTGGGCTTACCCATTGATTGGGTGCAGGTGTGACACAGGGCTCTTTAACATGCAAAGCCATACCCCCCTGATTTACCCCCGCTAGGTGTAAGTGATACCCTTTTCCATTCACATCTCAAACTAGGCATGCCCAGAACCCTTGGACTTGTTAGATGAATAGAAAGTGAAAAACAAACCTCAAAACATGAGAACTAGTGTGGGTGGAGAAGACAGTTGAACTTCTTGCAGATTTTTTACCAAATGAACATGAAGATTGTCAAAATGGAATTGGGAAAATCCCTTCCTAGGGGTCGGAGGAAAAAACATATAAATATGGCATACTCAAACTTGGTAGATTGAAGAAAATACATGTAGCAATGTGTGGTTTGTTGATGTGTTTTGGTCATCATAAACCTTACAAAAAAAATTCCAGCCTACAAACTGATTTAGTCATTTGTTGTTATGAACAATTTTTTCATGAAAGACTATTCCACATTTAGAAAAAAAAATAGGTTAAATCACAAGGGATATTCTAAATGATGAAGATCCAACCCCTCTGCTGGGATTTGGTTCACATTATTGAAGTGTAATTGTTGAATTTCAAGACTTGCCTGACCAGTAACTTGAAAGGAGAGCAATATCCACTTAAGAATGTAGAATTCTGCTTCTCTTGATACAACTATGCATGTGCTGTAAGATAAACTGATGTCTTTGCTTTCATCTCCATCTTACTTTCTCCACTCAATTACTCCTGGGTCAGTTGAGATGGCATCACTTAGATGCTATCTGTTTCTTCCTTGGATCCCATGAAATGCATGCTTCAAGTTGACGTTGCATCGGAAGGAAAAACCATTCTCCTTTCCCCAAAACCTTCACAAATGTCTTTTCTTGTATTCTTATACTTGAAGACATATTAAGTAGCATGTGCTGGAATGCTGAAACAGATTTAGGTCATCAGATTTTGTTTCAAATAAGATCCCTTTAAGAATATGAAGTAGTTATGGAGTGTTTTCAATTTCAAGTTTTATATGTGACCCTCCCTTCTATATACCTTGTTTATCTCATTTTTTCTTAAAATTTTACAAGATTGTACTGAATTAGATTGAAGATGACTTGTTGCAAATATTAATTGATAGAGTTCCAGGGTAAAATACTGTTAAAAACAGGAGCAGAATTTAAATTTGCTATAGAAGATCTGAGATTTCTGCAGGGATGACTTTATTATTGTTCTGCCCTTATATTCCAGAGCTTTTTTCTCGGTCTCCAGAACTCTTTTCGAGCTTTCCAGAGCAAAATTGGTTCCGCTATCTTGTGATTTTCTTGATATTTACTTTCCAGGTCTGAGAGAGAGAGACTAGCACCTTCCACCCTCTCTCAGTTCTCTCCTTCCTACTTACAAACTCTCAGTGGATGGCAGTGAGAAGTGGGTTCTTGTCTTACAGCATTGAGCTGAAACCCAAATCGGTGGTGTTTAAGGCTTGATTAGGGGAGTGATTATGGCTTGGTTTGGGTAGCAGTGGCAATGACCTAGCTGTCCAAAGAACCTCCTTCTCTTCGCTTCTCAGGCACTCTCAGGCATTCTCAGGCATTCTCAGGCAACCTCGGTGTCCTGACAGAGACTGACAGGCAGGGGATATGACGCAGCCTAACCTTCCCCCTATTTTTGAGGATAATAATGTAAATATAGTCATTTTGTATTTTAGTTGTATGAAAAAAGGCACTTTTCTTGATTGTAGATTTTTTGACAGAATAATTGCTGTTTCAAATTTCATTGAGAATGTCATTTGTATATTAGAGATAACAACAAGAATGCTTGATATAAATCATGGCACATTTGTGATAATCTCGATAGAAAATTTGAATGAACACTACTGCTTCCTATTCCTAGCATAGGCTCTATCACATTAGATTTGCTAACAAGTGCTACAGTATTTACATCAATTTTCCTTTCTTTTTGCTTTCATGGCTCAATGACATAGAATACGTGAAGGAATGCTAAGTGATTCTTTAAAGGGAAGACTGATGTTTGCCACCACTCCTCCGCAAAGTCAAGGTCTGCTGAATTCAGCTTGGGCAAAAAAAGTCATCACCAAGTTTGTGTGAAGTTGTAGCTTTAGGAAGTGGCAGTCCCACCAGATATAGGTCTTGATGCATGTGTTTGGTTTTCCTGTCACAACTCCACTGTCCAATTCTGTGTGAATTTCACAGCCTTGGAATAACTTTTGTCCAAAGAATAGAGCCCACACAATTTTTTCACTTGTCTCACTGCCCCTCACCCAATACATGTTTTGGTTGGCTGCATCACTATCAATTCATATATTGTAGTAACCACCTCAAAATTTGAATGAAAATAGCTCTTTTCTCAATCCCGAAGGACAAAATACAGACCAAATGATGCAGGAATTTTATAAGACATAGTAAAGGTACCTAAAACTGGTCTATTTTGTGATTGAAACCTCACATTATTTTCTCTTTTTAAAGGTCCTTTGTGTTATAAGCTATAGAATTCTTACTGTTTTGTTATTTTGTCTGTCTTTGAAAAGAGTTGGCAAAGGAGGTTTTCTTTTTGTATTCACACTGTTCCACTGAACGGTCAACATGTATTATGTTAGAAGCTACCATCATAGAAAATAATCTTCTGTCAGGTCTTTTCTTCTGTCAGGTCTTTTTTTTATTAGCCCTGTTCATATACGCGAATTCATGAAGGTACAGATATACATGTTCATGTATTTCATTTAGGATGTGATGCGGAGACAAATTTCTTCACCACGGACTAGAAGCAGCTCCTTTATTTCGTGTTCTTTCCAGTTACCTTCCGACATGGTTGTTGATTAGATATCAAAACAAACAATCCAAACTCACAGACGCTATCAATTACCAATATTAAACGCAAGAAAGCTAGTCGTACAATAAAACTCTAAACAACAATAAAATCTGGCCGGCCACCAGCGTGAGCCAATTGTTTAGGAGTGCTAAGCTACTAATCCTCCGCACTATGACGCAACCCGCCCCACAATGCATTGCGGCGAACATCATGCCTCGCTGCACATGCCGCAACATTTGTGGCTTTCTTACGGACGCAGTTTATAAGAATTGGTATCGGTAATATTGCAGTATTTTTCCTAGGTTCCTATCCGCAAAATATCCGCAAAATAAGCGTAAAAAAGGAGGAAGCAAATGCCGCATTATTTTACTGACACCCGTTCATATACGCAGCTATCGGTAGCACATCCGCAAAATTGCCACAACATTTGCGGTAAGTTTGCGGATAGGTGGCGTATATGAACTCTTCCATCCCCCACTTTTGCTATTTATGAGGAAAAGAAAAGAACTCTACTGTGGCTAGATTACTAGAGATGATATGACATCAACATTCATTCAGATATATTCAAGTATTAACCTTCCGAGGACTGTGCACAGTTAAGATCCAAACTTTGATATTATAATCTAGGCCTATTATTTGTAGGAATAGGAACTTTTTTTTCCTTCTTAAAATTCAAACCAGGCTCATGGATTATGAAGTAAGACATTATAGAAAAAAAAAATTGTATAAAAAATTGTATAAAAATGGCCAATGTAGAAGATAATATGAAAACTTGTTTCACAAAATTATATTTGTGATACATGTTCATAAACTGGGTGGCATCATAAGGGTTAAAACCTCTTGTTATGTACCGGTAGCTTTTTTTCTAAATGCGTGCAGAGCATTTTTTTATACTAATGATATGTTATTATTTCATATAATTATTGTAGACAAGTTGACTTTACATAGCAATTGGTGGGTTAACTCATATACCCCAATCAAGCAATATCACATTTTGTATCGAGTTTGAAAGAGCTAGCAGCTCCTATCAAGGTATCCATCTATGATGTAAAGGTTACACTTGACCTGCGGGATTAACATTTTCAGGACTGCTTTCAGGCTGGTGGTCAGCTCTAAATCCAAGAAGAAGGGGCAGAGCAGTAGCACTCCATCATAATGCTAAGATGAATGCCAGATATTTAGGGCAAGGGGCAGAGGCAGGGGCATGCAGTGTCAAGGTTGGTCCAACTGCTAGATCATTACCCAATGTGATGAAATAGTGTGAATAATATCTGTCTCAGAGGGGATGTATAAGTGGATCTACAAGTTCACAGCAAAAAAAAGAAGAAATTTGGATGGAGGGGGTGGAAATATCTCATTTTTTGGGTAATTACATGGGTTTGTTCGTTAATATAAAAAAATCTGGAGAAACACATGTTCTTCAGTGAATAATTTTTGTTTTAGAGTTCATTTTTTCAAGATTCTACTAGTAATGATGTACTCTCTTTCTCTTTTATTTCTTTTCTTCGCTTGTGACTTTCTGTCTCTCTTCATTTCTTCTCTCATCCAATCTCTTTCTCTTTCATCTTTTGCCTAGCTCTTTCATTGTGCTTTTGATCCTAGAATTTACACCATGGAAAATGAATTGATTGAAGACGGCCAGTGATGTGTTTGAAGTTAGCCGAACATTCCATTCTGGAGATGAAAGTGCAAAAATGTGTGTCAAATTTATGGGCAGCTGCAGAATGTGTCCATTACGGGAGAAGCCTGTTGGTAGTCTGTCTTCCTCTATTACATAGGATTCACCAGCATCCATTCCTGAAAAATAAATTCTGTAGAATTTCGCAAACCTACAAGTGCAAATTTAAACAAAGGTATCCCTGACAAGACAGTCAATATTTATTGTAACTTTAGAAGTAATGGTGCGTAGGACACTAATATTATGTAGATATTGTCTATTGGGACTGGGGGATGTGAGGACATTATTTCTCATGACATCACAAGCCAGTATCTCTTGGAGAGAATGCTCATTACAAGCTGATGTCTAAAGTATGGTCTAGATCAGAATATCATCAGTCTGCTTGAATCAACTGACATATATATGGATAGAACCAGAGCTTCTCTTGGTTCATTTTCGTATATCTACTAAATAGAAAGAAGGTCAAGTCAACAATAAGCTGATCACAGCTTTTTCCCCATGGACAATATTAATCCTTCTTAGGAAAAAGACAATAAATTTAGTGACCTATGGGTATCAATCCCTTTGGAGCAACTGTTAGACATGGAGTCAGAATCTCTTCAATATGACTGTCATTCTGAAATGAAATATTTTAATTCTACCTTATCTTGACTTTCTGATTGTACTCCATTCTAAACATGAGCTGCCTGCCCTCCATGACAGAAGAAATGATTGAATTCAGTTTGTTGATGAATGTGGTAATTTCCTTTTTTCTTTTTGGTTTTATTTTGAAATTGGAAGGATAGATCACAAGGTTTATATAATCTCCTCTTTTCATCAGCTGTCTACCATCCATTTGTAAAGACATTGGAATTGTGATTTTATGGCATCGTAAGCTCATTGATATATACAGGTATTCTATTCAGTAAGATGCTTGAGGACCCCTTGTTCTATTTCACTCTTGAAACAACATAATAGACAGCGATGATGACATGGAATGACTTTATGATGCATCAAGATGTTTAACAGAGGGATATCAGGTCTGAGCAAGGACTTATTCAGTGATAACTCCTTGGTCTGAGGAACCATATAATAGTACCCATGAGAGTCTGACATGACATTGTAGAGCCCTCTTTTCTGTCATCGTAATGTCACAGTAAATTGTTCATGACATAAACTTCTCTCCCAAGTATCTATTGTCAGGCTTGTATCTGCAGATGCATGTGCTGATATATGGCAGATTCACATGATGAAGATATTGATTAGATGAGTCAGAGTATGTTATGTCATATATGCTTGGCTAGGAGTAGGAAAATTGTTGATGCATGCCAAAAACTGATGAAGATTTTTATGGGAGAGTATTTTTGTATGTGTGTCCTGTTCATTTAATTGCTTTAACTGAGATATTTTGTTTTGTTTTGGGAATGATGGAGATGAAAAAAGACCAAGAGTTGTTTGATGAACTTGAAGTTGTTTTTGTTAGTTAGTCCCTCAAGAGACTTTTATTGTGGAAACCCATTAGAATGTCATGCAAATAATCTGGATGCCTTCACTTCCAAAAGCCACAATGTAAATGAAAGATATTGTGATTGCCCATGTTTGTCAGTATATCCTCTAATGGCAATCCTCCAGTGTGTCATTCAAGGTCCTGTAGTTTACAGATAGGGTGCTGAATCTGGTCCCAAGAGGCACCACCATGACCCCTCATCCTACATCCAACCCCACAGCTACCTCCCCCAATATGTGATGTTATAGGATTTGAGTGATGTATATGGTATGGTATCCCTTTCCCTTTGTTGCCACACAAACCACACTTACTGTGAAATATTTGAGACAGAAAGTGATGGAGACAGGCGGCGCAGGATGGGCTGTATTGCATCAGCGAAGCTTTGGACCATAAAGGGGGTGGAGACTTTGTGATTGATGTGGGGTAGGGATTCAAAGGAGATCAGTCAGTGACAAAATCAATCATCAGTGTTGTGATTCCTGAAGAGAACCAAGAAAAGAAACTGCATTTGGAACTCTCCTGGCGATTTGCAGAGAGTTCCTTATCAGAAAGTCTCAAGTTTGAATTGAAAACTTGTGGTCAACAGCCAAAAACTATTGTAAATCTTCAATTTAGGGGGTCAATATAATTTTCAAGTCCTTTAGAATTCATATTCTGCACAAGTGAACGTCATATTAAAATTTGTATGCAGTGAGCAATTATTTGATAATATCTACATGTATTTCCTAATAGAATTTAGACAAAACTTTGTCTTAAATTTAGGGAAATAAGCTTTGAAATGTGCAAAGATGTGTAATTTTGGTGGTATAATGTACATATTGTATAAAATTGTGCAGGTTGTTGGAAGGTCTTTTTGCAGATTCTTTGATTTAGCAAAGATTTATTTTTATTGTTGAAGAAAAAAGAAGTTTCTGTAATGATATGGCTTTTGTATGATTTATTACATCCATTAAATGCTTTTATTTTCATTTTTTCTGAGTTCTTCAACCAAATCAAATCACCCATTCGTATCATCTTACAGTTGTCAGACTTTGGGAATGATAAACCAGTGAGGTAAATCCTTTGAAAACACTGACATTTTTCTTGTCTTAAAAACATATCATGTATGGTCAGCATGAAGCAAGTGAGAAAAAAAAAGAGAAGGAAAACATGCATGATGAGAAAAAAATGAATGATCTGACTAGTAATTGATATACATAAATGTCACATTTTCAAAGAATCATTGCCATTGTTGATTGTTTGTTGACCACAGTTTTACTTATATGTAAATCTGCTTATAGGTGAGTGGAGATAATCACAAACTGCATATTTTGGGGTCTTACATCCACTATCCAAATTTAGCTCCAAGCCAGCAATATTCACTCAAATTGAAGCCAAAGCACACTCTTGATATTGTAAGTTTCAATTCAGCTTAAGAAGTTTTTACTTTGAGGGGATATAGTGACAAATATTTAGCTGCCAAAACAACTTTCTCTCAAAGATAAGGGTTCGGTGATTGTTAAAGGTGAGTGACAAAGACTTGAGAAATCTATTAGAGCTTCCTCCATAGTATCTTCTTATTTTAGTATTGATTTAATCCCTGGATTCGTGCCCCTTAAGTCAACCGTTATGGGATGAGTAAACTGGTATTTAAAGGAGTCTTTATTAGGTATTCTGAACATGGTGGAGCATGAAAGGTTTGTGTCTTGGCTCTTCAAAGCTGCTCATCCAAATAATGTCTTACAATCAGGCAAAGAAGCAAGAGGTAAATATACTTTTATTTGTAGGCCTAACAAAAGACCCATCATACGTTTTGAAAAATGTAGGTAAACTGGATGGTATTTGAATTGTTAAGACTATTTTCTTACACTTTTGGGAAGGAAAACTACTTCTATTTTAGATATAGATATTTAAAGAGAGGGTTAGGGGCCAGGGAAAGACAAAAATAGACAGAGAAAGACAAAAGGTGCATTTATACTTTCTTTGCGAAGTCAGAATGAGCATTTTGAAACGCTCATCTAACACGCAGTTTCACAGGGTACTGTTTATATTTCTTTTGACCTGGTGAATTTGGGCTCTGCAGCTGGTTTCACAAATCTCACTATGCATGCTATTAGTTTTTTCTGACGTATTATAAATGCGTTTACAAATGATTGAGCGTTTATGCTTCCCCAGAAACCATGTTTTTGGAGAAACACTGATTCAAAATGCACCTTTTTGTGAGATTTACATCAGAGTTTTAAAATGACTGGGGACACAACCATGTTTTGAACTAAATGGGTAACAAAAGGCTCATTCTAAAATATTGGAGCATAGATGCACCCTTAGAATCACATAGAAATTCAAAGAGACAGAAGCCGAAGAATCACTGAATATTCAAAGCCAGTTTTCCAATAGTTTTGATAGCATTATTAAAATGGTATAGGAAATACACCTCACTTTAGCTGACCTCCTATATTCCTTGAATCTTGTTCTATGTATATTATAATTACATTAACCTCTCATGGCCTCACTCCTTCCCGATACCCAATCCTTTGCATTCAATGAGTTGAAAGGACCTGCATTCATTGTGTCAAAATGCTACAATTGATAATAAATTTCCCCCTTTTTTCATCTTCTTTTAGCACCATGTGGATATTGTTGGTTAGAAGGAATGTTTGATATATGCCATGCAGTGAAATGGAGTATACAGGATTGTGAACTGTGAAAAAAATCAGAATTAAGATACATCTGGGTTGATTTTGAATGAAAAGTACTTTCCTGTTTGTACAATGTACTTGCTATATTCAAAAAGTGTATGTATGTTATGCTTATATATGGGAATAGTGTGGTATAAGTAGTAATAATATAATAATAATAATAATAGTAATAAGTTGACTAAGTGTTATAGTGGATTGTGTGGTTAAATAATATAATGACCTGCACATTATAAGTACTACAAAGCGAATCTTATTGATTGAATTCCAAAATGAAAAAGAAGTATAAAGTACTTTTTCTTTAATTTCATCTGTAGCCAATGTTATTATCCTTTATTTTTCCTACAGTGTAAATGATATTGAAATTGCTTGAATCCGGAGGGACATTTTGTTTGCTAATTTCATTACTTGCAAGTCGTGGAGATGATTTCTCATAACATCTTTAAGAGAGAGAAGAAGGAAAAGAGTGGAGAAAGAGAGGAAAAAGGATGAAGCAGTTGCGCTTCGATTTTGTGTCATTCATACTCACACCTTAGTTGATGCTGAGCGGGAAATCTGCGAAAGAGTAATATCGCGTGTCATTCTCAAGACTGCTTGGAGCGGGTAAAGAGTGAAGAGAGTTTACACTCCAGCTATCTTGCTGTCAAAGCTCTTGCTTTGAATGATGGGGAATAATCTGTTTTGCACCCTCGCTACGAGCCCCAT
The DNA here is from genome assembly GCA_025617745.1 of Heliocidaris erythrogramma. Taxonomy (NCBI): domain Eukaryota; kingdom Metazoa; phylum Echinodermata; class Echinoidea; order Camarodonta; family Echinometridae; genus Heliocidaris; species Heliocidaris erythrogramma. Next base: position 41,489,325 of record CM046853.1, read on the forward strand.
CTTTCTCCATTCCATGTCCTCTCTGACTGGCTTTAATGTCAGTAAGGTATGGCATATTGACCTGTCACATACCGGTACATGTATTGTGCACCCTAATCCCATTAACGAACGTACCTTACCGTGTAAGAATGAAATAAAAGATGCATACTGAAATACTATGAATGTACTTGCTTGCAGACAGTATTGCATATTTAAGAATATACTTGTGCTTTATTATAACAAAAAATGTTTTCTTATAATGAATGAATTTTTGTCAGCCACTTTTATGCAAAAATTCATTGCCTGAACAAAAATTTAAATTGCCTTGTATTTTGTTATTCGTGTTTATGAAAATAAAAAAATTCTTAAAGTTAAAGATAAATAATTTAATATTTTGTAAAATGACATAGTCTTTGTTCAATGTTAAATTGCAGGGGATATATCTGTGTAAACGCACCTACGTAAAGAGCAAGCTACATTTTTTTCCAATCATCTTCGTTTATATCCTTGCCGGGAAGTATCCGGGCTGTTCAAATTTGTTTGATTATTGTGGAAATCCTAAACCTGCCTATGTTTGGCAACTCCTCGAGGGCAGAAAAACAACTTTGAATGTTACTCTGACATTTAGGATCACACCAAATACATACTCCATGTAGATCGAGGGACAGTTTACACTGTGTTAAATTTTACAGGTGTTTTAAAGCCTGCAGGGAGTTATTGCAGTACCTGTGATGGTGGGTATTTCACACATATCCATGGTGTAAAAGGAACTCTACATGTAGCTAAACAGGGCAGGTGGAATGACAGAAAATGAGAAATGGATGGATTGAGATGGGTATAGAGAGATTTGGAAAGAGAGAGAGAAAGAGAGAGAGGGAGAGAGATGTGGAAATGAGATGAGCAGTGTTCTTAGTTCAGTAGAATGAAAGAGATAGGTAAGACTGGAATTTCTTGTTTTGTTTGATATGCTGTCAAATAAGATAAATAGTATACAGAAAAAAGAGGATGCATATAGGCCTATGCTATACAAAAAGAGTCTGGAATATTTGTAGCATTGCCACTTTTCTTGAGGAACTACTATTTTTCTCCATTTGCTGAATGTAGCCTTGTATGAATTAAATGCTAGTGTTCATGGTTCATTACAAAGTGTAGGTGATTATCTAGTTTATTGCAAGTTTAATGCAGTTCTCGTTTCTATTTCATTAATTGATATTAACCCCCTTTCATGGTGAGAATGCCCCCTATACATAAGGTCTGTGATGCGTGAATGTGTGGCAATCAATAGATGAAGAGTATCTCCCCTGCTTATCACCTCCTATGAATTGAAATCTGTCGTTTGAATGCCATTTATCACGTCTCCAGCTTGAAACGAAATCGTCCTCCCCAGATGAGAAGCAGAGATAACGAGATGCTGCAAATGGACGAATGAGGATTTGGTAGAAGGAGGGTTAGGGGGTGGGCGATGGACAGTTAAATCGAAAAACAAAGATTTAACAGGGATTGAACCTGTCGCTTGTCTGTCCACCCACGATCATTAACTTTCTCAACCAGCACATGACTTTGACACAAACCCTCTCCTAAATTTCTTGAGACATCCTTTGTATAACTCCTCCTCCCCTTCCCCCTCATCTCTCCCTGTCTCTCTTGCTCTCTCTTATGTTTTCGTCTTCCGATGTTTCCCATCCTCCGAAACGTGATCTATTGCTCATCATTTTGAATTTCCCCAGGATAAAGAATAAATGAAGCAAACATCATCCAGGCAAATCATTGCAGTCTGTCTAGAGTCTTAAGTCCAGATCCATTAGTGGGGATGAATTTCGTGTAGCAGTCAGTCGGCTTCTAAATTAAGCCAATGGCTCCAGGGCCCCCTTCAAGATGGTACATGTTCATGCCTTCATGCTCTCACTATACAAAATGTGATCTCACGTTACCTGGTTAATATGTGTCAAAGTTTGTTTCCAAAGATTGGAAATTGACTTCACTGGAATGTAGAGGTTTGTCTTTAGGTCTCATTCTTTATTCCTTAGGTATACATGTTTTTAGTATTAACCTGTCACATGCACTAAGGAGACAAAATTACATTTAAATCTGTTATTGTGTACAGTTAATTGATTTGTTATTCTAATACAGAAAAGGATCAGTACTGCTACTACTTTTCTTTGCAATATTCCCCCTTTATTTCCTTCAAAGGAATTAGTCTTCCATATGGGTTCATTCAATAACAAACATTTTAGGCTATATTTCTTTGAATTTGCTTGATTGCTTCTCTTCTGCTTAATCACAATAAAAATGATACTTATATATCATCTGTTTGGAGCCAGAAGGGTGTTAATTTTGTATTAAAGTATGAGTTAATTATGCCCCTCTGGCTCCAAACAGATGATATGATCTACATGAGAGTAACACATATTGAACGTGGTTCTTTAAGGTGAACATTTTCTTCCAACATACATAGTCATTCATTACACCCATCAGAAGCAGACAACCTAATATGACCGTCAAACCTCTATACCATGAACTTTGAGAATCACTTGCCAATTCCAAAGGAGGAGCCATCTTAATAAATTGAATGACATAAAAAATTTGGTAGAGCCGTAGTCTATGTTAGCTATAGGTTAGATCTTAGCGTACCCTCTAAAATAATGTTTTTTGTAGAAATAATTGTCTATGATCACCAGCGGAGGCAGGGTAGACTGTGAAAGGGCAGTCACGGAGGTCGTGACTTCATCAGGTCCTATTTCTCGTAATCACCATAGATATACCTACGCTCGGCTATGCTTGGAGTAATGTCTTTAGCAAACAAATGCACTCTTAATTCAGAGTGGGTGGCTGCGTCATTTTAGCTACCATAAGTGTCACAATACCAATCCTCATCCTCCCTTTACTTCAGGTTTACCGACTCGTGTGAGTTCATGCCTAGCTTGCAAAGTCACTACTAATTTTTTTGAACTCCCCAGTGAAGGTGATTTGTTGATGTTTTCTGATTGTTTTGTGTCATTTATGTCATTGGATGGGGGAATTGGGAGGAGGTGTGTTGCTTTCAGTAGGATAGACAAACCAATTATCTTTTGATCCACTTTGTTACTTTCACTGGGAGATGAACTAAATCGTATGATTTGATGGAGATTCTCAACAAATAAAAACTTAGTTTGATCCCCTCATATGCTTACAATTATGCTTATATTGACACATGAATGAGTGAGAAATTCTTGTGTACAGCTGTAGGTTTATTAACAGATATATACAGTACATGTAGGCCCTATGTATAAAGATAGGCCTATATATAGATTGATGATTTTGAGCTAGAAATAAATTGTGTGCCCAGCAGATGGGTGTAAACAAGTTTTTTTGAAAGAAATGTTAACATTAAGATTTTTATTATAAATAATTTAGAGAAGTAATGACCTATCACAATGACTGTCAACAATTTAAGTAATGTACATATTGAAATATGTATCCAAAAAAAGGGGTTAAAGGCCAAGTCCACCCTAAGTCCACCCTAACAAAAAGTTGATTTGAATAAATAGAGAAAAATCCAACAAGCAAAACACTGAAAATTTCAGCAAAATAGGATGTAAAATAAGAAAGTTATGGTATTTTAAAGTTTCGCTTAATTTCACAAAACAGTTATATGCACATCCTGCTCAGTATGCAAATGAGGGAACCAGTGACGTCACCCACTCACTATTTCTTTTGTATTTTATTATGTGAAATATAGAATATTTTAATTTCTGCAGATTTCACAATTAGGAAGCTCTCATTGAATTGTGTATAGGTTGCAACAATGGCAATTACACATGTTCAGCGAGGAATCAAACCTTGTTTCACATTATAACAAGGAAAAATTTAAATATTTCGTATTTCATGTAATAAAATACAAAAGAAATAGTGAGTGGGTGACGTCACTGGTTCCCTCATTTGCATACTGAGCAGGATGTGCATATAACTGTTTTGTGAAATTAAGCGAAACTTTAAAATACCATAACTTTCTTATTTTACATCCTATTTTGATGAAATTATCAGTGTTATGCTTGTTGGATTTTTCTCTATTTATTCAAATCAACTTTTTGTTAGGGTGGACTTGTCCTTTAAAACTTCAATACTTGTATTTCTATTAATGTACATCACTGCCTGTGCATCCATTTCCATCCTCCTGCTTGGAACACAATATCTAAATGAGTCAGGTATTATATGTACATAGAAATTGCTTGAAGACAGTATCGATTGGTGATTTTAAGTCGGACATTTTGCACTATAAATATAGTTCAGGAGAATGGGATGAAAGATCATGATTGAGGAGCTACCTAAGATATCATCGTTCGTGATTGAGACATGACTGAGTTGAGAAGGAAAGTTTTATTCTCAGTCCCAGAGGAAAGTGAGGATATTGAATGTGATTGTTCTTCGTCCCATCAGTTTTCATGATTGGAAATAATATTGACCAAGTGTGAGCGTTGCTGTAGACCATAGCCTAATCAAGCACACACACTCCGAGTTGAATGCGGTTGCCGAGCAATAACACTTTCCTGTGGGTATAAATATCATGATATATCATTTTCTAAGGGCAGTGCTTACCATTGCTATTATGTTTAAGGGAGGGTTTTCAATATCACCTGATGCAAACCTATCGATCAAGTGAATTGCATGCAATGAATACTAATCAAAGATGTTGTTTTAATAAAGATTAGTTCCTTGATTGCTTATAAGATGCTGGGAAAGAGTGGACTGTCACATTATGAAAGAAAAGTGTTCATAGTAGAACTCTCATAATCTGAAGCAAACAAAAGAAGTATCTTATGAAATATGTGAGGAGAGATGTTTGAAAGTAACTCATTAATCGGGCTATATATATCAATGTACTACAGAAGTGGATGGGAAGAACAAGAATCTGTACTAATACAGTAATAAACAACATAAAATGACATCTCCTTAATAAAGGGCACTTCACGATTATACCACTACACTTGAGGAAGGAGATCGTTGGAGGACTCCCAAGGATTATTGGATCTTTCCATCATGTTTTCCACAGTCCCATGTGGCCCGTAACTTCACACTTCGGCAAACCGGTCACATCTGCAGTTACTCCAGTTCTAAATCCATCTCATCCATTTTCGCAATTACGCATATTTCTTGACGCTCAGTGCTGAAATATGTATTTTGAATGAGAGCTCTCCACATAGCATTCTCTTGGGGGCGCTACAGAGATGCTCCAATCACCCTGCATTAATAATATGTTCCAAGCTGGCGGACTGCATGCGGCTTAACACTCAGACTTTACTCAGACTTTCCTCGTGCATCCATATATTTAGAATTATCTGAGATAGCAGATCTCAGCAAAAGTAATGTATTCTGATTAGTATACAAACTTTCATCCGCTATGATGGATTTTCTCAAGCCATTCCCCTCTATGAATGAAAGATTTCTATAGAATGAAGTATTTTAGATATACATTTACCCAGGGGCGGCTCCAGGATTTTGTAAAAAAAAGGGGGGGGGGGGGGCTAAATCTCAGAAAATTTTCAATGTTCATGATATATTTCAGGTCTCCAGTTTTTCTCCTGACAATCAAAAAAAAGAAAGAAAGAAAGTTTTAGTTCTAAAGGGGGGGGGGGGGGGGCACAATTTAACAAAAAAAGGGGGGGCAACTGTTTTCTTTCAAAAGGGAGGGGCACGGGCTGGAAGTGCCAAAAAAATACCATGGATATTCCTATAGTAGAACTTCAGTTTTCAGCAATTTTGAGCAAGCAGTCAAATGAAAAATAATTGTATATAATTATAAAGAACATAGATAAATCTTCTCATGATGATATCATGAGTTGTTTTCTTTTAGAAACTGTTATTTTCATTTGTGATAAAGTGCCTAAAGTGCTACTTAAAAAACGGAGCATTCTTTGGTCCGTTACTGACTGTATGTCGTTTTGTGAGTAATGTGACAAGCAATTAGTTTGAGTGGGACTAAGGGAGAGTCTGTTGGCCAGTGATGAGTGATATGAAAATCTGCTAGGATTATCCAGATATGACATGCCCCAACCAAAGCTTCAACGCAATTACCCATGCAACTTCAATAATCATCTGTGCTGCATTTTCAAATTTCTGTTGTTCATCATGGACTTTTGTTGCATGCAGGGAGAAAATTACTAATGGCCAACAAATTTTTGTTTATTGTGCACTCTATAAAGACAAATCTAAGAAACTTACTCTGCTGACTACATCATGAATGCCTCTACTTGTTACTGATCAAGACATTGATAAATCTTGTTACCCCCAAGAGATATATGAAAATAGATGTGACTACATATTTCTGTGTTTGAAAAAGAAATTGAATGGTCAATACAGGATTTCCAATTCAATATTAGTCACAGAATTACTAAGGTTTTATTAGCTTTGATGCATATCTCAGTATTGATCCTGTGTGAACGAGAATGGAATATTTACATTACTGTTCTTCATTTGAGCAGCGCAAATAGAAGGGGCCTTGAAACTGATTCAAAATCTATGCAAAGTGTAATGTAACATAGTAGGTAAACAAGTGAAATGGATGGGTTAAACAAACAACGCCTTTTATGGCCCTTGATATATAATAAACCTGATCACTGGAAAAACCTTGAATTCCAGCTGCTGCAGATGTAATGTAAGACTAATCGGGCTTGTAGCAAATGTCTATATTGGTGTGTGGAAGATGCATGAGAGAGAGACAGACAGAGAGCAGACAGAGACAGAGCCAGCCAGACAGACATAAAGTCAGCCAGACAGACATAGACAGAGAATGAGACAGAAAGAGACAGTGAGAGGGAGAGAGAGAGAGAGAAATAGAGTATATTTGTATAGTAGCTGCGCTATATAAATTAACATATTATTATCGTTATAGGTATATTGGTAATAGACATGATGATAAGTGGAGAAAGAGAGAGAGAGAGAAATTAAAAGGTTATGATAGATTTTGAGAGAGAAAGTACAAACATAAAACAATTAAAAATCAATATCAGTTGACAACTCGTAATGCCTATACATGCAATCCAAAATTATTCTATGAATAGGCGTTAAATCTTTTGTTCAGAAATATATTTCAAGTAGGTATATGTTTTATAATAATGTACAAGTGTTAAGACAATGTGGTTGTGCTTATGTCTATTTGTAGATGATAGTTGAACATTAATAAAGTGTCTGTCAATGTGGTGATAAAGGACTGGCATCTTTTTGTGAATCATAGGCACCTGAACATGAGGTTGTCAAGAATGGTAGTGGAAGATAGTTTTAACACATAGATCTACTTTTGGGTTGTAGGCTAATTGGACTTTATAAAGAAGTGATGGAGGACCCATATCTTTATCAAGATTGTTGCACCTTCAGCATCATGCAAGGCTATTTAAAGACCATTCAAGGAGATAGTTTGCTCTTAAAATTACATTTCTATGTCAAGGCATTAATAATGACAACCCTGCTTTTCATCAAGTTAATACCCTGATGTAGAGGGAGAATTATGGAAGAGAAATATATCATTTCCAAACTGGAACCAAGTTTTTTAGGGATTTATATTACAAGCAGTTGTAAGAAATTTGAGAAATATCCTTCAATTTGTCATATCATAAAAGTTTTATCATGTTTTATTTGTTTTGTTGACATAGGTTATCCTGGGACTTCACTGTGAAATCCAATTACGTCAAGTTCTCCACTCTGACTAAAGTCTGTCCTCCCCATCTGCCCTGTCCTCCTGCTGGACCTCTGGATGTTTTCATCCCATGATTTTTGGTCAATGCACAACAAATCCATAGATTTACCACCTTTTTAGTTCCTGTCACAAATTTAGACGTGCCCTAATTAACACAATCTTTCTCCTGAGCTGTGCGCCCCCTCAGTTTGATGTCCATCATTGCAATGTGTTGGGTTATTCTTTTATTTGGTTGTTTTTTTTTGTTGCTATTCTATCTTTCTGTCACCCCTTCTCCTTGTTTTTGCCCCAGACCCAGACCTCTTCTTCCCTGTTTTGCCCCCATCCCAGATCAAATCAAATCAACCTCGGGGCTCCTGGTACTTTCCTTCCCTTTGCTAGAACCAGATTAGAGTATCGACTATAAAACCTGGCTGTTCCCTGGAGCGTGTTTTCACACGATGACTCAGTGCAATTTAGCTGCAGTTTGTGCGCAATTTGTTGGGGGACAGCTTGGAATCTGAACTTAAGGAGGAGGCCCTGCAGCTTTGGGATGGGTGTTTGAAAATCAGGGAAACGTTGGTTTGAAAGTCAGTACCCTGGGGCTTGAACCTTTTTGTCTCCAAAGTGTCAATTGTAGATGAATAGAGGAAGGAAGTTGTGTATCACCAATGAGTGAACAGTGGTTAGGCTATGAAGGAGAACACTCCTCAATCCATTACTGATAGGAATGAGCACCATTGAGAGAAATATTCTAGAAAGAAAATGTTATCATATTCATTACAAAATTAGTCTTTGCCCTTTAAATTTATTTATAAAGCTAGAATTTAGGTGTCTAAGGCAAAATACAACACATATTTCTTTTAAATTTCAGCTTATAATATCATCTATAAAGATGCTACAAACTAATTGACACTTTTACTTAATTAACATTCCAATGATCATTTACACTTCATATTCAGAAGCCAATGGATTTGTGCAACCAGTGGCCATTCTAAGATGTGAATGATTGTGTGGGTGTACATGACATACACAGTTATTAAAGACCCTTGCTATCTACCCTAGATATGAGATCACTTGTGTGTGCTTTTGCAAGAAGTGACACCTTACCGCATGACAAAGGACTTTAACCGTGAAGTGATCACTTAGTAGCACTTGACCATTTGCATGAAGGTTCCATATGTTTGTAAAAAAAAATGTTGAGTGACTGAAAAGTTATTATTTAGATCTATTAACCTGAGTACATAAATTTCCTTAATCTGTTTGTGTGTTCTTAAAATGTTAATGTTTTTGTCCTTTACCTAGGATCATCCCAATACCGCTTCAGCAGTCACCGTTTCTCCATGGAACCACGTGATGCCCTGGTGGTCAGTGGGACCGGCCTCACACTCAATTGCTCCACCCAACTCTCAGATGGTATTGTCATTGAATGGTACAGGAATGGGGAGTACATCGATGTGGATTCGTCAAGGTACTACAACCTTCTGTCAACAGGGGCACTACAGATCATTCCAGGTATTCCAGATCAGCTACTCACTGGAGTATTCTACTGCACTAGCTACGAGAGGACACTGGGACTCATTGAAAGCCGCAAGGCCCACGTTACTCTTGCTAGTAAGTTGATTTTTAATCAGTTATTTGATTCTGACACCTGACAGCCCTCGCTCCAAGAAAAGATGATCCTTTCTCTTTACTCAGATACTTAATCATTTCATGTAAAACTTTTGAAAATGCCTTCATAGATATCTATGTGTTTACGGTAAGTCTTGAGGGAAAACAAAAGGAAGTGCATCAGCAGCTTCTTCAGTGTTGGGTGTATCATTTCATCTGCTGAGCACCAGGGCATTAACTCTTATCCTTTACCAAAGAATTAACAGCAGATTTTTTTCATTTTGGCAAGACAAGGTGTATTGCCAAAACAAAAACACATTATAGTCAAGTAATTGGAGGTAGGTGGATATGATTCTGTCATGCTGTAGCTCTTTAAACACGAGAAAGGTAGCATACATTGATGACTAGTTGCAGGATATTTAAAACACCTCTAGTGGTGCAAAGAGATGCGAATTAAAGCTGTCCGATTCAACCAAATCCTTCTGTAAACTTTTCACAGGATGAAGCAGCAAATTGTTTACTCCAAATGTCAGCCGTGTAAAATCCTGCTCCTTAAATTTGTGATTTTTCCATTGCTGAGTTGCTTTGAAGAATCTGTTTTCTGCAATCATGTGTACATTTTCAGGACGGTTGATTTGATGTCCCCTTGCTATAGTTAGGGGCTTGAGAAAGGGGAAAAGGGGGAAAACACTAAGGGTGTGATGATGCGAGTGGGATGTATCCCCTTGGCTTATTAGTATGTGTAAAATTGTTTATGGTTGACATGACATATGCATTTATACATGAGATGTACTGGTGCTTACATATTTGATTTCATAGCCAGTTGTAGTATGTACTTGCAGATGGAAAGGTTGAATGATTTTAATAACAACTGTTGCAAAATAAAGATCAACAAAAAGGTGTGTTAGGATTTGAAAAGGGACTTCATACCTTCAGCAGACATCTTGACTTAAATAAAAAACAGTTATATGATTACTAGTATATTGCTACAAAATCATCCTTATTGTTTTTGCTCTCGTATCAAATAAGATTCAAGAAGAAATATGAAAAGCATTTATAAGCCATGTATACCTTGACATCTTCCTGATATCACATATTATATATATATATAGTGCATGCTCTGGAGTTGAATATACTGTAATGTGTGCATCCATACTGATTTAGCATTCCGCAAGTGCATTATATTTCACCGAGACCATAGGCTGAGGTGAAATATAATGCACAAGAGAAATTCTGAATCTATGGATGAACCTTTTATGGTATATTTGACGACAATGAGCATATACTGTGTGTTATATAAGATGGGAAACTGCTTGTGGGAGCTCACTAAACTATTACATGGCAACCTCCATCACATGAGGTGCAGATTTGTGAATTCATTGGCCCGTATTCTGAACTCCGGTTTAACTTAAACTCCAGTCTAAGTTAAACCAGAGTCTAACTAAACCCGACTTAGACTGCATGTCGGGTTTAACTCCATTTCTGTTTCTGAAAGTCCAGTTTAGTTAAACTAGAGTCTAAGTCCAGTCTAAGTTAAACTGTGGTTTAGTTGCCATGGATATGTAGTCTGCTGCTACTGCGCATGCCCAGTAGAGCTGAATTTATCTTCAAGAAGACTGAAATTTGCTTATTCCTTTCATTTTAAGGATGTTTAATCAAGAAATGTCATGAAATACTCTATACACAAATTAAAGGCATACCATTTGGCACTTCATTTATCATGATTAGCCTACTGGAGTTTTGTGGATCATAGTGAACGACTATTTAAGGTTAGGTTGGTCGGTTTATGCATGTATTACTATACGGATACCTAGTCCCAGGGAAGATATCGAACGCAGGCACTACGCCTCTGTATTCAGCTCCTTCTTCCATTTCAAAATGGCTGGATCACTAGCGTCGGCTGGGAGGGGGTGGGGGGGGGGGGGACCCGGCAAGAACCCCCCTTTTTTTTGCTTGTCGGATAATTATAGAGGAAAATATCTGATAATCTAGGCCTAGACTAGAGGTAATTAATTAAAAAAACAGTTAGAGCTAGACCTATACCCTATACAGTAGGCCTACTTTTAGACCAAAAAACAAACTTGTTCGTTTCATTTCATTGAAACGTCAATACGGTTGTACACTTTACCGGGTACCATATGAAGGGCACATTTTCGGAGATAATGTAGTACCGTACGCAATTTGAATGCATGTAGGCCTAATCAAGAGTTAGGCCTAGCTAGATCTACTTCAGACATCTATAGATCTAGATCTATGTCATAGGCCTAGATCTAGGCCTATAATGGCTTTAAACAGTAACATATTAAAACATTAAAACGATAACAAATTAAAATGATAACGAAGCTTTTCGATCTGCAACTCATCAGGTTATCACGCAGATATGAACAAATAACAAGACAATAAACTACTTATATGGCTAGAGTGCCCAAGTCTGCGCAGTGCCCATGTCTGCGCACACGCGTAACTGCGCGATTCTAATAAAACAAAACACGCAACGAACACAAACTTTTCATCTTTATCATAGCGATAGGTATTCATGCAAAAAACGAGTCAAAATAATGAAAAACGGTCTTATTTCAGACATTTTATTCACAAGCCTTAAAATGTTGTCTTTCACGTCAAAACTCCCGAACTGCGTGTAAAATGAATGAGTGCGCAGACATGGGCACCATTGTTTTTTTCAATGTTGAAATGACACGACGACCGTTTCTTGTGAAAATGGCATCGTTCTTGCTCTAATTTTGATGAGATTTTTTGCAGACTTACTCTTTAGAATATCAGGAATAATATAAAATTAAGCTTTAGAGGAATATTGAAGAAATTCTTGTTCATTTTCGGATCAAAACCTTAGATGCGCAGACATGGGGCTCCCCATCATACTGAAAGCTAAACTTTATAGTGAAAGTTGTAAAGACTAAACTACGTTTGAATATTAGTCTAAGACTAAGTCTACTGTACTAACTTATAGGCCCTAGGCCTATATAGATTCTAAAAGTTAGACCCTATTTTAGTACGATCGAAGGTTGAACTTGAAGTAAGATATTGGCTATACTAGAGGTCGAGCAGGGTTGAATTTTAACGTTACGGTTAAATCTGAGTAAGTCAGCTATCAAATTTTGAAATTGCAGGCGGAATTGCAATAATCTCTGGAGCTGAGCTCTTATTGATCTATCTGTTTTTCTAGTTTCGTTGATTTTTTTTTTCTGTAGCTGTAACTTCGGAACCCAACTTCCCAACAACAGTCAGCTCCGACTGCCTAGCCTGGCTCAGCTAGCTAGCTCACCACTGCGTGGGATGAGATAAAAGGGTATCGGTCGCGTCGGCTGGGCCGGCCGGCCCAGCTCGGGTTAGGGTGTAAAGAGCTATGCTTGCTCGCGCGCGAGCGCGGAAGATTGTTGCAAAGTCAGTTCTGCGATAATGACAGCGCTTGTCATGAATACTGCCGGTAAACGTTAAATCTAACTACGATTCTAGATCCAGCTAAAAAGAAAAAGAAAAAGAAGATTTTCCTCTTTACGAAGGTAAATTTACCTTTCTCTAAGCTGGTGCCAACAGACTTTAAAACCTTTCGTAATAACACTCTTCCGCCTCAGTTGCAAACATTATCCTGCGGTGGCCATGCATGAAGAAAAGTTAAACCGGACTTAAACTACCCCTAGCTGCAGTCTAACTTTCTGTACAAAGTTAAACCACGCTTAGACCGGAGTTTAAGCTAAACCGGAGTTCAGAATGTGATTTTCTTAAACTCCGGTCTAAAGGGCAGATTTAAACCACACTTAGACTCGAGTTTAAGTTAAACCGGAGTTCAGAATACGGGCCTTTGTGACATCATACAGCCAGTCCAAAATAATGCGGAGTAAATTTGTTGCATTACATTGCACGCTGATATAATTTGCTTTTGCACATCTATACAGTATGTGATAAGACGTTATCGATAAGTTATGGAATGAGCATGCAAAAATTATTGTTATATACCACAGTCATGGCCATATTATATAAATAGTGCATGGTCTATCATGCACTGTACTGGTTTATGTGCACAATAAAATACTAAATTATCCTGAGTGCAGTTTTGTTTCACAGAGGCTGCAGGCCGAGGTGAAATAGACCTGCATGAGGGATAATTTAGTATTTGGAGTTCATATAGTCCAGTAATGGAGCATGAATCGAATATGCACTAATTGTTATAATAAATAGACCCCCAGATCTATAACTGTTATTGTGTCTTAGGCCTGGGCCCTAGGTCTATAAATTTATAGTCTAGATCTAATGCTGATTTCCTAACTCTACAAAAGTTGCTTACCTCACAAAATGAACTCTAAATGTTAGCTCTCCAATTATGTGTAACACTCTGAACTCCCAAAACTTGAAATTGATTGCTCAGAAAGGGGAGATTCAAATGAAACCTTAAATCCCGAACTTGAACAAATGACTCATCCCCTATTCAATTAACACCGGACTCCCTGTGCAAAAATCAAAGTTATAGTGCACAATTGTGCACTATAACAAAAATTTTGCATGTCATGTGATGCAATCTAATCAATCACAGTGCGTATTATACATACACTTTTTACTATAATGAATTACTCAATGGCAAGAACAGTGAATCTGACCAATCAGAAATCTTCTTTTAATTAACTCATCTTATTCTTATATAATATGTGACCCTCCACCACAAAACGACCAATAAGTCGGAAATTTTGTTTTTTTAATTTCAGCACAGTTTGAAAGCTTAGATTCTAAGCTTTAAAATGATATACAACTTGTCTTCTATAGACTAAGCAAACCCTTATAAATTACAATGAGAATGTCAGAGTATGAGACAGGTATAATGACCAAAACAATAGAGAAAACGAGCTCTAAAGAAGCGTGACCATTTAAGAGCGCTTAATCTGTGTCCTATTGTTTGTCGCACAAAAGGTTGAGTCAAAACTCCAAGCTTACACTGTGAAGTACTCATTGGATTGGGTTGAAACTTTCCATACCTTCAGAATACTGTAAACGTGGAATATTTCGCGGTGTGGAAATTTTCGCGCATTTCGCGCAGCATGAAATGTGCGCGAAAATAAAAACACGCGAATATTTTTGTTTATGTATTCATTTGCCCATTGAGCCTAGCGCGTCGGCGAAATTAAAAACACGCGCAATTCACTTTACTCGGCCGAGCGCGAAAAATTAATCACGCGAAAATATCCACTTTTACAGTAGATATATTTCTTTCCTTCTGTAGATTTTGAATATCAGGCAATGCAAACTTTTTGAGTTATACCAGGAAAGCGATGTGAAGTACGATCCCAATAAGCTGACTCACAAAGTTTGAATGTCCATGAAAAAAATAGTCATTTTGAAGGAGAGTAAAAACATATTTCAATATGGTATTTTACTCCAAAATTTTGTCAGATGGTAGATTAATATCTATACATTTAGAAAATACCAAAAACTTCAAATATATATTTCCACCCCCAAAAACCTTTTTCAGCTGTTTACTCTAGAACTCCCATTGGTGACTTATTGGTCGTTTTGTGGTGGGGGGTCACATATGATATCATATTATGTAAAAGCTTACAAAGTTTCATGATTAACAGTGCTTTCTGTAATATTTTTTGAGAGAAGACTTTATTTCTGTAGATGAGATTTGAGACTACACGGTGGAATCTTTACTTACAATTTTAGATCATTTCTTTTCCTAACAAGGCAAATATGTTTGCCAAAATATGATTCATTTATTAAAAATGGAGATGTTAAAGGGAAGGTTGAGTTCTGGGAAAGGTAAAAAATAATTTGTGAGCTTTCACATTCTTGTAACGTTAGTTTGGAAGGTTATCATAGTAGAAATGTCCCTTGATAAAGGATTGCTCTTCAAATGCCTTCACATTCAAAATATGACAAGAAACAGCTGAAATGTTCCGGCCAAACATTTGTGTGTAGTCCCATATGCACATTTCTGTGTGCAGTGCTTGTGACTCTCGTCAGGATTGAGTCAATTTCTCATCATTTTCATGACTCCAAAACCTTACAGCATACACTAATTCTCATGTGCTATAACCTTTCCCAATTTCTTTGAGACAGTTTCTTTCACAATTCAATCCCATGACCAGAAATCAAGTTTATTTTTAAGGAAAGTTATACAGAGACAAAGGCAATGTAGATAGTAAAGGAAATAAAAAAGAATTAAGAGATAAAGATATAGAGATTGAGAATGTGAGACAGTTAGAGAGAGAAAGAGAGGGGAGAGATGAAAAGAATCAAAGGTATATAGAGTGGATGTGGGAGAGGAGAGAGAGAGAGAGAGAGAGAGAGATAGAGATGGCATAAAGTTTATGAAACAGAGAGATTGAAATTGTTACACATCATTTACAATATGCCAACACATCATTTGCTGGGCACCAAAAATAAACATGTCAAGACTGTCTACCTCAAACAGTGAGAGCTGCTCGCTAATAAAACTCTGCATCAAGTTCGTTCTCGTAGTCATTCTTCAAGAATGATGGGGAGACAAAATATAGAATTTGTTAGAGTACCAGCCAGCTTAGGGTAGTGGTAATATGAAGAGGATTTGTCTGTATGTATGTTGAAGGCCCAATTACTGTGGGATTACTGTCAGCATAGCTTAGAATGAGTCAGTTATAATGGACCTTACTTTATTTGATCTTTTCCTGGGCATGCTGTTTAAAGAGACGATTTGCTGTTTGCTTCATATCAAAAATTTTGATGGATGGGAGGGAGATGCGGAAAGGGAATATTTTGAATTGATGTAGCCATATTTCATCATCATCTTCTGATGTGAACGAAGTACAAACAAAAGTGTATTTACATTATCAGATCCTAGTGAAGGTGTGTCAGAGCTTGAATTATCTCATTTGTGTATGTCCACGTCATTCTTACAGTTTGTATTAGCTTTTATTATGAAAATACCAAATAACTTTTTTTTTTAATATATTGCTTATCCAGTCTTGTGAATTTGATAGCTGAGATGAAAATGTGTTTGTTTTCTTTTGAAAAAAAAAATTAATTCAATATTGAGTAAATATTCAGCATAGTGACCGAAATGTACATAAGTGGGCATTAAGTTTCAGTTCTGAACATATAAAAGTAGAGTTACAAATAGAACACAGCAATAGAAAGTTTGAAGATGGACCAAAAGTAAGCAGGACAAATGCTCTCAGGACTTCATGTGCATTTTGAGAACTGAATGTGATCATTCCATTGTTCTGAGATGAATTCAGTGTGAGTATGATTCACTACTCCTCCTCTGTTTGCTGAAACATAAGTTCCCAACCAAACCCTGCCACATCCGCCTCAAGTGGCATAAGAAAATCTGAATATGATCTCAAAGCATCATAATTCCTGCGAAGTGTAACGAAACTAGATGTCCCTCCATTCCCCAGAGTCCACTGCCTTCCTGCCTTCTTGTAGTAGTACAGACAGACGGGACATGCCCCTTCATTGCGGATTGGAATTTGAGAATGGGGGAGAGCGGGGGAATCTTGAAGTAGCCCATGCAAATTAACCCCCTTCTATTTTATCTTTACTATGTGGGGTAGGACCTGGGTTTGATGCGCTTGGCAAACACTGGGCGTCTGGAGTGGGGTTAAACATGGTATCCTGAGAATGACTCATGGCGTATTAGCTATCCCTTAAAAGACCACTCCAGATCATCCTTCGATACTGCTGTCCAAAGAAACGGGTCCTGTCACTCAAGATGCGCAAGAGCTCCACAGAGAGATGGAGAGACAAAGCGGGAGGAATAAAACAAAAGTTTGGATAGAAAGAGAATGAGAAAGATAAAGGGAAGGAAGAAATTGATCAGTGTGTAAAAGAGTATGCCTGTGTTAGAGAGAGAGAGATAGGGGGGGGGGAGAGAAAACTTAAAAAAAAAAGACAGAAAATGATTGAATTATAGAATTATAGGAATAGTGTGCATTGTACAGAATGGGTATTCTGTTCAAATAATGACCTTCCCCCTAAAATTAAAAGAGATATACATTCTTTTCTCACTTTAAAGGTCATTATTCATGTAGGGTCATACATCACAGAAGTTACAGGTGATTAATAGTTTCTTCTCAGTTGATGATTTATGATTGATTTGTACTTTGAAGTTCCCAATCCCCAAAGTGTGTATCAGGATTAGGTAGGACCCTGATGACTTCAAGCATGAAATATCAATGTAATGTGCTGGATGTGTTCATTGTTCAGGGCGATGCTCTTGATTTGTAGAGATTCATTCAACACAGACTGGCTTAATGTGAGGTAGAGCCATGTTTGACATTGAATTACAATACACTGTCTGCCTTGGGGGTGTGATGGCCTTTGTTGTGGTTAAAGGTAAGAAGTTGATTTATGCTCAAGGTCATGCTTTACTGAGTAACTCCAAAAAACGTGGAAGTGAATGCTAATTCTGAAAAGAAACCGAAAACCAAACTTCCTCATTATAAATGATATGCTCAAGAAATACGGAAAAAATATTCTTACTTACTCCTATCTTGATGCATTTGATCCTACATTTGAATACCTAAGTTGAAGATAAAGTGAAGTCTGACATACATCGATTTGAAATCTTTATAAAGGCTTTTAGTATCAATAAATCAAGAATAAATTATTCAAGTTTTTAGAATCAATACTGAAACGAATATCCTTATATGTAGAAATGTAATTGTATACTGATCTACACTTCTGCAACAGTTTCATGCAAAGCAACCTTTCAAGGTATTGAGAATCATTTAATCTTATGGATTATTTTGAATAGATATATTTCAAAGCAAAGACAAGCCAGAATTATTGTCCTCCAAAAGAATCGATCAGTGTAATAATTCACTGATTACATCTTTGTGACATTTGTATGTACACTGAGACTAGCTAATGTGGAAGTTTTTACATGATACAGGCATGTCAAGGATATTAAGTTGTATACATGTTACATGACCCATGCAGCCACAAGGTGGGCCATTCAGTGGAGTGAACAGAATAATTTAAGAATGAGTTAAACTTACTCATTACTGTGTATTGTGGCTAAATATATAATGACCCCTTTCTTTTTAAAAACAGAAAAAGGCATATGAGAATTGAAATTTTAACGTTTTCATTTTTGCTATAAGGTAATGCTAATATTCAGATGCAGTAATAGGAAAAGTCTGAAGAAAAACCATTCTCAGCTGCAATATGCACACCTGTGAAGGAAAAATGACTTGACATGAAGTGTTGTAAAATCAATAGGAATGTATCTATTAAAACAGATGTTTAACTGTGATGCTTGTAATGTAGTGCTTGAAATAGTTTTTGTAGTCTCGAAAACTACAGTAGATATAAATATATTTTTATATATTGATAGAAAAAGAAATGTAAAAATTGAATATGTTTTGAACATTATACCAATTATTATATTTAAAGATATAACAGAAGATACTAATACTTGTCCAACAAAAAAGAACTTCTTAGAAATGTATTTTTGAGATCAGAAACACAGTATTCTTGTTAGACCTGACATGATGAGGTATATATTTTATGAGTGTGTTTTGTGCTCAAAGGAGGCTCGTTTTAGACTTTGTGCTCATAGAAGGTTCTTCTTAGACTTTGTGCTCACAGAAGGTTCTTCTTAGACTTTGTGCTCATAGAAGGTTCTTCTTAGACTTTGTGCTCATAGAAGGTTCTTCTTAGACTTTGTGCTCATAGAAGGTTCTTCTTAGACTTTGTGCTCAAAGAAGGTTCTTCTTAGACTTTGTGCTCATAGAAGGTTCTTCTTAGACTTTGTGCTCATAGAAGGTTCTTCTTAGACTTTGTGCTCATAGAAGGTGCTTCTTAGACTTTGTGCTCATAGAACGTTCTTCTTAGACTTTGTGCTCATAGAAGGTTCTTCTTAGACTTTGTGCTCAAAGAAGGTTCTTCTTAGACTTTGTGCTCATAGAAGGTTCTTCTTAGACTTTGTGCTCATAGAAGGTTCTTCTTAGACTTTGTGCTCATAGAAGGTTCTTCTTAGACTTTGTGCTCATAGAAGGTTCTTCTTAGACTTTGTGCTCATAGAAGGTTCTTCTTAGACTTTGTGCTCAAAGAAGGTTCTTCTTAGACTTTGTGCTCATAGAAGGTTCTTCTTAGACTTTGTGCTCATAGAAGGTTCTTCTTAGACTTTGTGCTCATAGAAGGTTCTTCTTAGACTTTGTGCTCATAGAAGGTTCTTCTTAGACTTTGTGCTCAAAGAAGGTTCTTCTTAGACTTTGTGCTCATAGAAGGTTCTTCTTAGACTTTGTGCTCATAGAAGGTGCTTCTTAGACTTTGTGCTCATAGAAGGTTCTTCTTAGACTTTGTGCTCATAGAAGGTTCTTCTTAGACTTTGTGCTCAAAGAAGGTTCTTCTTAGACTTTGTGCTCATAGAAGGTTCTTCTTAGACTTTGTGCTCATAGAAGGTTCTTCTTAGACTTTGTGCTCATAGAACGTTCTTCATAGACTTTGTGCTCAAAGAAGGCTCTTCTTAGACTTTGTGCTCAAAGAAGGCTTCTTTGACTTTGGTTATTTCCTGCATTTTGTAGGAAAATCTATCCTGAATTTAAAAACCTTCCATTGTTAGAAACTCAATTTGCCCTTATATAATGATTATCTTTTACATAGTGCTGTAGTAAAATGAAATTCCTGTGTTGTTAGAAATTGAAGCTCTACTTGAACTTGCTTCTATATTTCATGGCATAATTTCATTTATTTGTTAATCAAAGCTTTTTAGAGTTTTCACAAACTGAACTGCGCAGTGCTCTGTAGTATATACTGTAAGCAACAACTTCCGTTATAAGTGATACCATAGCCTAGGTTCCTTCCCAGAATTCCCCTATACCTTTAATACTAACAACAATCAATCAAATTTACCATAGCGTCAGTAGCTGACAGTACATCTTGATTGTAGTCCATGTTCCTATTGTCAGTTCAATCATTCCCAACTCTTGGCTTCCAGTACAAAAGCAAAGCGTTGCATGGTGGTGTTTTGGAGGGTGAGAAAGCCAAGTTATCATTCAAGGATAGGTGACCATACAAGGACATGTAGACAATAGGACAGTTATCACTGGTTTTAGAGTTTGTGTGAAAGTTAGTATGGACTGTATACTTCACTGGGTCATTGTGGCACTGGTAGATTTAAAACGATGGGCATAACCAGACCTTACCCCCCCCCCCACCCCCACCTTTTGAAACCCAAATATGTGCCTCACTTTATACCCAAAAGACATCTGAAAAATGTAATAACTTTTCCTATGCTTGTCAGAGATTTTTGGAGTAAATTAGCACCAAAAATGTGACAACCCTCTTATCTCTCTTTTTTTTATTATCAAACTTCATGGAAAAAGGCAAGCTATTATTTTTAAAACAGATTCAATAGTTATTTAATCCCCTAAAGGTATGTGATAATCAACACAATTGTTTTTGTTGGCATGTACAAACTTCAATTTCTAACTTCGACAGATGACAAGACATGCTCATCATGTTACATGTATAATCATGACCGTTTCCAAAATTGCACCATAATTATTGAAATGGAAACTAGTTTGTATTTTTTAAAATTGACTATACTGTAGATTCTAACACTTTATGCAAGATGTATTAAAGGCATTTTGAAATATTTCCAGTTGATATTCAGATTTAAATCCTATTATATTCTGTACTTTAACATGTGTCTTTGTGGTTAGGGTGGAATCAGAAAGTTATTAAAGGTGTAAATTTTAGATTTTACCTTATGTAAAGTGAAACCATGAGAATATTCCATTTGCTTTCATTTTGGTTGAAAGAGAGAGGTGTTTTTTCCTGTCTAAATTTAAATGTCCCATATAACTTTGCTGATGTTTCCCAGAGCAACAGACCACAACTCTCAATGCAAACTCAAAATTTGTTATTGCTGCTGGCAAAAAGGTAGGTGTTTATTGCATCTAAGAATAATATCATCATCTTCCATCAAATCGAGTGATAGCCAGGGAACAAAAAAAAAGAGGTTTTTTTTTTTTTTAAAGCAATTCTTATTGAGCATTTGATATGTATGGCATAGATCATTTAGAACAGACATGAGAAATATATTTAGGTTCATATATTTTCAGAACTACACTCTTTTAACTCATGGACTGTACCCCTAGGAAGACTCAAAAGAAAGTATGTTGATTTGTTTGAACGTTGATGCTTCTTAGTTTTGTTGCAAACAATTTCACTGTTTGAAAAGGACTTTTGTTCCTCTCCCTTTCACCATAGGTCTACTGTAACATCAGTAATGAGGTCTTTACTCATAGTAATTGTTGGATGTAAGGATTCTTACCTATTCAGTAGGCTTTGTGGGAAGAGTTTCTCATTTCTTCCTGTAGGCTATGAAGCATCATTAAGGAGTGATGTTCTATTCTCAGAATCTTTTATGAATTCTTGTTTTCAATCGTAGGATAGCTATCAACTTGTGGTCAGGTAATATATCTTGACTAACATATGTCCTGTATAGAAGTAACTTTATCCCTTTGGTGTATTGTAAATGATAGCTATCTCTTTCTTTATCTGTGCATGTATTAGGTGTATGTACTGTATCCCCTAGTGGACATTCTTGAATACTTTATGACAGGTAAAGATAGCCTTCTTTCTCTTTCTAGAAGATCTTAACAGTCTAGGCCAACATAATCCCATTGCATATATTTGTGATGTTACAACTCACATATTTGATGATTGAGTCTGTGTCTCAAGGAGAATGGATGTTACTTCTTCTAATAAATTTGAGTTGTACTGAGTCTGGACTGGGTAAACTAATCTATAGAAAGACAGAAGTAGTAGGGAAATAGTCTATGTATTCCAGATACAGTTCATTATAACATATTTCAGTGAGAGCGTGGAAAAATTGCTCGGTGGCAGCAAGGGAGAGCTACAGAGTTGGTGCTATATCGACAGGGAGTGTAAAATGGGGTGAATAGGAACAATCATTTTCAGTATTCTCGCAATTTTTTTTTATCTGCAGGAATGATTCAGACCCTGTCCTTTGTTTAGTTTATTGTGATTAAAAGAAAAAAATGCTGTGCATCATTTAAAGATTCTGTTGAAATATACTATTCCAATTTTTGTTCCTATTCACCCGTTTTATGAGAGTAACATGGTGGAAAGTGGGTGAGTTGCAAATAGCCTATTGCACTCCCCATGGAATCCGCTGGCACTGGTTACTTGGGAGCAAGGCAGGTCTCTGACTAGATATCAAAGGTGTTTCAGAATGGGGCTGAACAGTTAAAACAGGAAGACTGACTCACACCTTGTCCATCTGTGTAAAGCAATCTGCCGACATTAAGACAATTTATCGATCTCTCCCACCTCGTCCTCTCAGTAAAGAAGGTCCCCGGGAGAGATGTGAAAGATAGACGAATTACTCAGATCTGCAGCTCAGATGTGTTTAATTTGAGGTTCGTTGTATCCAAGGTAGAGAATGAAATCGTAGAAAGGGAGGATTCACGTTTCTCTGGCAATCCTTTTCTCGTAGTGCACGGTGTAGCAAAAATATTGATGTGCGTGGTAGCTCTATAACGGAGATCCCCGTTGGCATAGAAATTAGAATGCCAGGCATAGTATCCAGTTTCTAGGGCAAATGAAAATTTATTGATTTTTATCTGGAGATGCCAAGTATTGACTTAACAAGCTCTTACAAAGTTAGCTACATCACGTTGCTGTTTGTGTGGTGTGTATACAGTGAGTCTTTCTGCTTTAGAAGCATGGAGAGAAAGAGAGCAGATTAGTTTTGAGTTGAAAGAAATTGCCTTTTCATTTTAAATATGAAGACAAAGTCTCTTGTAATGAAGTCATGTATGATCATTGATCTTATATCATTATAGGTTTTTTTTTGTTCAGTCATCCACTGTAATCAGAGTCAACATTCCATCTACATATTTGTTCTTCAGTAACACACTAGCATTTAGTGCATGAAATGATAATTATATTTTTCTTGAGTTTGTATTCTGATCAGGTCACTTTTGTTGTTTTGTGTAAAATCAAAAGTCCATCTTGATTTGTATAATGTATTTCCAGATGATTTAACCCTGTGGAGCCCCTGAAATCATAATATTTCAAAGGTTAAAAATGCAGCAACTCCAGCAATAGCCCATTGTGATGAATGCTAGAAATGTTTCTATATGATGTCAGATAATTTACTTACATTCTATTTATATACATGCACTGATGCATTATATTTTCATGTTCTCTTGTTTATCAATTAGCTCTTGGAGAAATCCGTTCCCCGTTTGGTGTGACAGTTTACCCTGGAGATACAGCCAGATTTGAGTGTGAGGTGAATGGCACAGTACCAAAAGTCACAACGTAAGTAGACAAATTTCCCCTTGTGTGATTGAAGAAGGAGTGAATGATTTAAAATGCAGATGTGTTTCATAATGTTTTGGGTTACCAATACTACCAAAGCATTTTTTATAAACAAATACGAGACTATGAGCGAGTATCCCATTCGTCACTGTACATGTTTACATGGAAGTTTTCTTCCAAACCCAAGGCATCACAGCAGAATGCAACGATTATTTATTATGGAACATATAAAACTTGGTATCTGGCGTAACCACTACAAAATATAAAATAACAAATCGATGCTGTTTGCTTTAATATTCAAAGAGAAGGAGTGAGTGGAGATTTAGCAACCCAGATAAAGCCTAGATTCTTCTGATTTCTCCTCTTTCTCCTTTCAGGTGGCTGAAAGATCGACAGACGATAGACCTGACTGAAGAGCGCTATGCATCTCGCTACACCCTGCTTCCCAGCGGGGCACTCGAGATTCGTGACGTGAGGGACGGAGATGCAGGCAGCTATAGGTGTAAAGTGGAGAGCCCTCTGTTACCAAATGAAAGAAGACGCAGCACAGATGCAGAGCTGGTTGTCAGGGGAGGTAGGCTTCAACGCTGCTGTTGTGTAACTGTAGACGTATTGTGCAGAGAGGGTGCTGAATCCGGCCCACTTGTATTTTCTAAAATTGGCTGTAAAGACTAAAAATGAGTTTCTAAAATGAGCTGTGAAGAGTTATACGTGCAGATAGGGTGCTTAATCTTTTAAACTTACATTTTATTAAATGAGCTTTGAAGAATGATAAAAAAAGTTTTGAACTTGTCCTGATTATCATAAATATTGGTGTGTTCATTACCATTAATTTATCATTTTGGGTTATGAGGTTGGACTAAAACAAATATCAGCATAAACTCTATCTCATGTCAAATAAACCATTCATATTTTTGAAGGCGTGGGATGTGTGTTTATTTTTAAATCATTTGAAACTGATGCATATGTCATTCACGATAGCGTCTGTTTTTCCAACCAGTTGTAACGCATCCTTCAAAGTACAAAGGAAAGAGAAACAAATGAGTAGAACCTGCTATTGCTATAATTTTTGAAGCACTTTTAGCCCAATTATTCAGCAACATATTTATGCTTCCATTATGCACTGTGTCAAATTTTCGCCCACATTACGCGTCTGTTTTTATTGTGACACTCCTCTCTTTTTTTCCTTGCTTAGACCCAGCCCCAGCCCAGCGTCCTGAGGACCTGGCCTTCCTGGTAGCTCCAGGACCAGACAAGATTGAGGCCCTTATTGGCAGTACTATCACTCTAGAAGCAGCTACTACAGAGCCAGCCACTCTGGAGTGGTATAAAGGAGAGAAAAAAATTAACATGTTAGTATTCAACAAGCAATAACCCTTTCATTAAACTCAAAATTTGACTCTGGTAAGTTCATTCGCAATAATTGCTCCTAAACTTGAATGGCATTGAAGAAGGAATTCAACATTATTCAAAATAAAGTTAAAAGCTATTCAAAAACAATCTTCACAGTTCAACTTTACATTACATTTAGAAATAAAAATTACAGTTCAAGAGATGAGAAAATTAAAACACAATTATTTCTTTAAAAAAAATAGATTCCTGAAAGCAAGAAATATTTCAAAAGCTATATTTTGCCAAATACAGTATACTTTTTCACAGGTTACCTTTACCTTTCTCAAGCTAAATTTCCAGAGAGAAACATCAACTATGGTATTAGACATGTTTGAGATAGGGGACTAACTGATGTAAATGTAAAAAGCAAAATGCAAATCCTGTGGCACTGAAATCATGTGTACTCTTTTATTATATCCCTTCAGAATTTGTAATTTAGTTTAGAAAGGAAATGCTGTGGAATTTTTTTAGACACACAGATTTGCGAATCAATGAATATGTGGCAAGTTGTTATATTCCATTTCAAAAAAAGTGGGGGGGGGGGGGGAGTACTCAAAAATGGATGCCTTCTATCCTCAAGTTGCTATTAGAGATGAGCGTCAAATGTTTTTGATGTTTGCAAACGTCCATTCGACAAACATTTGTCCGTCATTTTCGCGCATAGCGTGTCACCCCTCTGCCGCAAATGAAAAGGACAAACATTCCCATTTCTCAGTTGAAGCGCCTCTTCAAATACACCTTTCAAATTTTTTGCAGAGTTGAATTGATTTTCTTGTCTCCTGTTGATGAAAGGGAGACAAACGACGGGAGTTTGGGTGAAGATGGTGAAAGTGTATGTTAGTTTTCACTGTATGTGTGTGGAGCATGTTTGCTTGGAGATGCCTTTGTTGTCACTGTGTATGATGAGATATGAAGGTGAATGTCAAGAATTTTGATGAGACAGGTATTCAGGTATCTCCTGATATTTGGAAACAATGGTAGAATAATCGGTAGGCAAGAGGATATTGATGATGTAAAATAAACTAGTAGGTAATTTAATCCTAGAAAGAGAAGGAATTATTTCTGATTCATCAACTACTTTTTCAAAGATGCTCATAGACTACATTGGTAAAAGCTCTTTAACTCTTTCTCTCTCTGTCTCTTTTTTACTCTTGATCTGTTTTCATTTCCGTATATGTTCTCCCCCCCCTCTCTCTCTGTTTATCGGACTCTCATCCTATTTTTCTCTCCACATCTCCCCTTATCTCTCTCTCCCCTCTCTCCCTATCTCCTTTTCTTCTACTTTTTCTCAGTTTTCTGAATATGTATTTTTTTCATAATCACATGTATCTGAACCTTAAAAAGAATATTTTTCTTTCGTACATTTATTCTTTCTGCTCTGTATGCTTTTGAGTTGGCATTGCGCTTATGATTGATAACTATTTACTTATTGTCTTCACTCCTTAATTCACTTTAACACCTCAATAATTTCAGCTTTCATTGAAAGGAAATAGACTGAAAATAATTAGTCAGACATGCTAAGACATTCATGTGGCCACTCACAAGGCTATGTTATGAATGTTCCATTTAATCTTTTTTTTACTGTATCATTTACACATGACTTGTAATTCTAATTAGTGTTAACTTGAGGATTCTCATGCTTGGTGTTCAATGGGTTAATTCTCATTGTCATGCTCTAGTTAGCTCAGAATGGCTCCTATGGGAGTAGTTGGATATTGATTGTGTAGGGACCAGTGATATCAGGTCAGAAATGAATTAGTACATCTATCTCATATCCATAGATATAATATCATGATAACCTCAGCTTTAGCCAAGCTACAGTTTTAGCTCTGTGTATGGGGGGGGGGGGGGGGGGGTTGCAAATTGAAACTCAAAGTTTTCTTTGCAATTTTTGATGTAAATGTTTAAATTTCTATTTGTTAAACCACTTTGCATGTTGTTTTTTATTTCTTGAGCAAGGCATTTTATCTACATTGCTCCTCTCCACCCAGGTGTTAAATGGGTACCCGGTAGGATGCGAACGTCATTGTGGTTGGATTAGCATGTGCGCGCTTGGAAACAGGCGACTGGCTGGAATGCTCCCCAGAGGAGTGGAGAATGTGCGCTGTAATGTGCAGAATCGTAATTGAATCCAGTGACCGGGGTAATAATACTGTAAGCGCTTTGGTCAGTTAAGTTGTAACTGGTAAGGCGCTTTAGAAGTAACAGCTATTATTATTAACAGCTAATTTATTCAGTATGTGTTTTTTCAATAATATTGTTTACATTTTACCTATTCATTTTTCCTTCACGAAAAGCAGTCTGATTTTTTTACTGAATGTGAGTTTTATTTTGAAACCATGAATAAATAAATAGAATACAATAGAATACAATACAAAACAATACCATGATCACGCACACCACACTAGTATTCTGGGGATTTCTTCATATCTACCAGGTACCCATTTACTCTACCTGGATGGAGAGCGGCCAATGTAGATTAATGTCTTACCAAAGGATGTTTGTGGCATGGCAGGGATTCACATGCCATACCATGTAGTCCATAGTCTGACTACATCACCTCTGCAATAGGTCATAATTATGAACAAATCTTAATGATAAGCTTAATGTCAAAATTTTGGTATGATTGTCAATGATTGTAACACAAAAATATGTTGTGTTATAAAAGGTACAATTTAAAATTTGACTTTTGTCAGGCCTTGAGAGATCAACAAAGAATATACAATTTTTGGTGCATTTCAGGCAAGGTGATCATTACAGACGGCTAGGTCAGGGGAGTTTACAGATTACAAACTTGGGAGAAATCGACACAGGCATCTACCAGGTGGTTGCTATTTCAGACCTAGATCAGAGCAGGGTAGAGAGAGGTGTTACTGTCGTTGTACAAGGTAAGTCAGCTAAGCTCTCCTTTGTTGCATTGATGGTTGATCATTATAGACTTGAATTACCTCTTATTAAATAAGTACGACTGTTTTATTTCAAGCATTGTACTTTTCAGTTCAGTAAAATCAAAAGTCTTTTTGATATTGCAATTACAAGCTCTTTTTGATTTACTGCTGTTAAAGTGAAATTGCCTTGAAGTTATTTCATGTAGATCAATACCAGAGATCTTTAAGTTTTCCAAAGTTCTTTTTGAAATTTCCCTATTTAAATCAAGCTCTTTACTCCCAATTGTTTTCTGGAAAACTTTTGAATATTTCTTTGACCAGAGTTTTAATGTTCCTCTTTGATATTTTTTCCCATTCTGATCTCAATATTAAAATATTATTAATGTGAGCTAACATTGAAAAATTTCATTAATGTGATCATATTAATGTGAAATAAAACATTGTGCCACTAAGATATTTAGGTATCCAGAAAGTAGTCAATCTCACTGAAATATGTTCAAATTTGTAATTAAATTTTTGTATGAAATTCATAAAAATCTATTCATATGAAAATATGAAATATATGAATAACATTGTGGGGCTTGTTGTTGAGATGGGATCCAGGGGACTGAATTGTGAAAAGTCACAGGGTTATTGTGCATGAAATCCATGTAACACTATGGGATATGTAGTAGCGTGACTTGGTATATGTAAGGTTAATTTTGCAGTTACTAGGTGTACTCCTGCATAATTCAGGGAAAATGGAGATGTAATTCTACACCGCAAATGACACCTTTCTGCCTCGCTGTCGGTTAGCTCCGCTTGATTTGAAACAATTTGTGGTGTATCCTGATGCGGAATGGAAGTTGACAATAAACATATTTGCTATCTTCTAGCGTTCTAACTGCTGCTGTGGCAATTATGCATGAGAGTAATGCAATTTCCACATGCCATTAAAAACCGCATTCTATGTTTCAAGATCATATTATATTGTGAGGATTGGAATTGAAATTAAATAATTTTCAGGTTCTAATGATCTTACATTGCATTATATATCTACTACCTTTCGCTTCACTTACCTATCCAATAACAAGTGCCATTATTCTTTGCCAGAAGAATTCCCTCGGCTATTAAAAAATTGACCTTTTGACCCTGGCAGCCCTGCTAGCCACCTGGGAAACCCCGCACACTCGCGCTATAAGAATCCCCACATGTTATAAAACATCCTCTTTCTTTGCCGACGTGCCTTCACGTTCATTACAGTGATTCCCTCGCGAGTTTTTTCTGGAATTTATTGGACTGTTACAAGGATTATTTACACTACCTTGCAAGAAATCCTTCGTAATTTCAGCTAAGTAGACCTTCTTGTTTCTAGTTTTCTTCTTAGTCGTAATTATGACGAAAGAAAACCTAACTTTAGCCGAGGCGCTCGATCAAGCCTCCTCTTCTTCCCGTTCGGCGCCGCGGTCGAACAGCAGCAGTGGAGGGAGAAAGCGGCCGTCCCAGCCCGGCGCTAACCCTCCGAAGGTTCCCCCTCCGAAAAAGACTAAAACGGGGGCTAAACCCAAAAACAAAAGCGAGGTCGATGGTAAACTGTCTACCACCTCCAAACATAAGTCCGATAGCCTGCTCGAGGTTGATGGTTCTAAAAAATTAACCACCTCCATAGCTAAGGCTAGTGTTCAGCAGTCCGAGGTCGTGGGTGATAACAACACCCCCTCCGGCTCTGAGGCTCAGTCCCGAGTTACGGGACGTCAATCGTTAGAACCCGAGCTCCCATCGGGAGCTCCGCAACGTGTAGTACCGGGCGTGGGTCCCGCTCTCGGGGCCCCGAGCTCGTCTCTTCCTGATTCCGCGGAGGCCTGCAACTTCTTTTTTCAGGCCATGTCAGCTTTCGCTCAACAATTCTCCGGAACCCTCCCTGCTCGGGCAGGGGATACGACAGGTTCAGGGAACTCTTCTCATGTTTTTTCAGCTACGCAGACCCTACCCGCAATCGCGGGTGATTCGACAGGTCCCCGTAGCTCTTCAGCACCGCATACCGTCTCGCGCCCCCCGCCAGACTCGCCGGAACGGGAGGACCTCCCGCTCGGCAGGGGATGGTTCCCGCTGGTGGTAGGGAAGACTCCCTCCCCGCCAGGAAATCTCGGGATTGCTCTCGTCGTACCGATAAGCCCCGCTACCGTGAATCGGCTGATCTTGGGGGTCGGTCACATCCTGCTCCCGCTTCTATTCATTTAACCGAAGTGTCTGATGAGGAGCTTGGTTATCATCAGCCCCAATTGGCGTCACGTGCGAATAAATGGGGCGATGAGGGGGAAAGCTTTTCCCTGTATTCTGTGTCCGCTAGATCGGAGAATTTTGGGAGTGTTAGAAGTTCTCAGTCACAAGAATCCACCCCAACCGAATACGAGCAGCGGACTCCCAACAAAGAGATTTTATCAGCGGCCGACTTGGTAATAAAATACTGCCCTCAACTAAAGTCTCAGTCGACCTCTCGTGGTGAGGATAACGAAACACAGCCTATATTTTGCATAGACTCAGAGTTGAAGTCTCCTGCTCAGAAGGGAAGTGCGGTGAAACTGGATGCCCCCTTCTCATCATGTTATAATAACTTAGCTGGCCGTTCTTACCATCTCCGTCCGTACCGCAAGGAGGTGCAAGCGGGCTATAGATTCGACAGCGGAGATTATGAAAAAATTTTTAGCACTCCGCGTATACCCGAGTCTGCTTTTCGCGTGGTAGACGCCCGCTCTCGGAAGAGCAAATTCAATCCAATGAGGAATCGCTCGTTCAAAAAGTCAGAAGATCGTCTGACATTCATTGATAGGGCAGCTCGCTCTTCTATGCGTCTGGCTGCGTACCAGAGTTATTTGATTACGGCTCTGCGCGAATCAGACCGCCTAGCTATTTCGGCAGAAGACCGAAAGAAGATCTCAGATTTGCTGCTTCGCACTTCTGATATGCAGTTTGAACAGGCTTCTCGTACGGCCCTACTTTGCACTAACCATCGCCGAGATAGAGTGTTAGAACATCTTAAGCTTGAGAAAGAAGCGGATAAGGCTCTAAGAGAGCTTCCCCTTTCTGGACCGGATATTTTCTCGGGCAGACTCCAGGCCGTCCTGGACGAAAACATTTCGGCCTCGAGCACAGCCGCCAAAACGGTGTATAAACTCACCAAAGATGACCGTCATTCCCGCCAGTCGCCTCGGGACAAACAATTTCAGTCGGGTCCCTTTCGAGATGATAGAAAGTCTAGGGACTTCTCGAGACCTCCCCCACCCGATCAAGTGTTCGGTCGCTCTTACGAGGCCCCCAGAGGGGGAAAAAGGGGATTTGCCAGAAGGCAGACCGATAAATCCCGGGGCCAAAACTTGGGCCCCACCAACAAGAACCAGGTCCCGCGGGACTACCCCTATCATTCCTGACTATCAATACCCCAAAACAGGGCATCCCCCAGTCGGGGGCAGACTGCAAAAATTTGCCCACCAATGGACACAAGTCACATCAGACAAAATGATTCTATCAATAATTCAGAAAGGCTATGTTCCCCTCGTAAGGTTAAAATTTCTACCAAAATTGCACAACAGAACAAAATTACCTCTTCATCCTCAAAAGAGAAAGGCCTTGCTAGAGGAAATAAATGCACTACTACGCAAGAAGGCCATAGTACGAGTTCCCGAAGGGAGAAATGTGATTCTCTCGCCAGTGTTCCTAACCCCCAAAAGGACTGGAGGTTTCCGCATGGTTCTAAATCTCAAAAGACTAAACCAGTACATAGCAAACTCTACCTTCAAAATGGAAAACCTAGCCACCATTCTTCCCCTCCTCAAACCAAACGAATGGGCTGCTACATTGGACTTAAAGGACGCTTACTTGCACGTCCCTATTGCTCACTCGGCTCAACACCTGTTCGGGTTTGCCGTAGGAAACGAAGTGTATCAATACCGGGCTCTACCATTCGGACTAAACTCGGCCCCACGCATTTTCACGCGTATCGTGCAGGTCATCGCCTCACACTTACGAGAAAGAGGCATCAAAATATTTGTTTATCTGGACGACTGGCTATTAGTGGCGGACTCCGAACACAACCTACGTCGTCACATAGACATGACAATAGAACTGGTCACAAGGTTGGGGTTTATAATAAATTTCGAGAAGTCTCATCTAACCCCTTCCCAACATCCAGAATTTCTAGGCGCAAAGCTGGATCTCCGGTACCAGCTTGCTCGTCCCCTCGCCCACAGGGTGGACAGGATAAAGCAGGTAGGACTGTCCATTCTCGACAGACCAAGGTCGACAGCCCTTATTTGGCTTCAGTTCCTAGGGTATCTAGCGAGTCTTTTAGACACAGTTCCCAATTGCCAACGGAAGATGAGAATGATACAATTGGGGCTCCTCAGTCAATATCGTCCCCACAGGGATCCTGTACACAAACTCATCTTTCTGACAGATTCGATGGCGGAAGCTCTCCGAGTTTGGCTCAATCCCCATCATTTTCAGGTAGGAAAACAGTTTGTCAATCCAACTCCTTCTCTGGTTATTTACACAGACGCATCGAACCAGGGTTGGGGTGCAGTGTTGGGTACAGAGATGATTCAAGGTTGTTGGAAGGGAGAGGAAAAGTCCTTCCACATCAATATTCTGGAAATGCTGGCAGTTCGTTATGCCCTGCTCGGGTTCAAGGACAAGATTCAGGGTCAGGTGGTGTTGATAAGATCGGACAATCTTACGGTGGTCTCTTATCTAAACAGGCAAGGGGGAACAAGGTCAAGAAGTTTGTGCATTTTGACCTTAGAGATCCTGGAGTGGTGCGATTCCATCCAAACCAGATTAATTGCGTCTCACATCCCCGGGAAGGACAACTACATTGCGGATTTCCTCTCCAGGGGGAGTTGCCTACCATCGGAATGGCAACTGGACCCAGTGGTCGCGAACCTCATATTCAGCAGGTACGGTCCCCCACAGGTCGACTTGTTTGCGTCGGCCCTGAATACACAACTACCGGTTTATTGCACGAACCACAAAGATCCGGCAGCCCTGGCCATGGATGCTCTTTCGATATCATGGAGAAACATCCTGGGCTATGCTTTCCCCCCCTTTGTAATGATTCCCAAGGTGCTTCAGAAAGTGATGAGGGACGAAGCGAACCTCTTGCTGGTGGCCCCTTGGTGGCCCAAACGCCCTTGGTTCCCGACTCTGACGAGTCTCCTGATTCATCCCCCGGTAGTTCTCCCGGACGAAGCAGATCTTCTGCGGCAACCGGGGACGACGATCTATCATCCAAATCTTCCCAGCCTAAAATTGACGTTATGGATCATTTCAGGTCAATGGCGACTCAGGCAGGCCTTTCTAGCAGAGCTGCCGATCTCTCAGCGAAATTCCTCAGACAATCAACGAGGAATACTTATGACTCTAGACTACAATACTACGTCAGATGGTGCAACGACCACCAAGTTGATCCGACCTCTGCTCCTCTAGGGGAGATAGCAGACTTTTTGATTCATCTGTTTGATAAGAACCTAGCCATATCTACGATTCGAGGCTACAGGTCCGCTATTTCAGCCATCCATGAAGGTAAATTTCAGGATGGAGAAACGCTGAGCTCTTCCAAGTACCTCTCTAGGCTCGTAAAATCTTTGTTCCTTTCTAAACCCCCTCAGACTAGGTTGAGCCCGTCTTGGGGTTTGTCACGGGTGTTGCGTGCTTTAGCTAAAGCTCCCTTTGAACCGATGGACGCTAGTTCTCTGATGAACCTAACAGTGAAGACTGTATTTCTGTTGGCAGTAGCTTCTGGAAGGAGGCGTAGTTTCCTCCATGCATTGACAGTAAGTCCTGGCCATATCCGTTGGGAAAAACATGGTGTTAGACTTATCCCTCACGCTAAGTTTGTGGCTAAAAATCAAACTATGACTTCGTCCCCTGGTGAAGTGTTCATTCCTTCGCTCAAGTCTTTCTCATCGATTGAGCAAGACAAGTTGTGGTGCCCTGTAAGGGCGTTGAAGTGGTATATTCATAGAACCCAGGCAATTCGTAGTTCGGAGCAACTCTTTGTCAGCATTCCTGCTCCTCATGGAGCTGTTTCACCAGACACCATTTCTCGCTGGATTGTTCAAGCGATTAGGTCTGGGGGAGATTCCACCCTTCTCTCTCAGGTTCGTGCCCATGATACGAGAGGGGTGGCTTCCTCTTGGGCCCTGTTCCAGGGGGTTCCCCTCGAGGATATTTTGAAAGCGGCCTATTGGCATAACCCCAATACTTTCACTTCCTTTTACCTATCTGATGTTATGTCTAAGGAAGCTGCTTTTGCATCAGCTGTCCTTTCCTGCCCTAATAGAAAGTGACTGGTGCTTTGACTTCTCCGCTGCCCTGGTAGCCCCCCTTTTTTCGTACGTTTTGTTAGTTCGGTAGAGACCTTCTTGTGGTTCATGGGTCTGTCTTCCGTCCTGAAGTTGAGTACGTATGTTGTGCCGCAGTCCCTCCGCCATATTGTCTGTTGGAATCTGGCACTTGTTATTGGATAGGTAAGTGAAGCGAAAGGAAGTAGATATGTATGTTCAGTAGTGAACATTTTATCTACGAGTGAGCTTCACTTACCTATGGGACCCCTCCCTCCTTCCCCACTCTGCGGCATTTTATCTGCTATGCCGGCTCCGAAAGAGGATGTTTTATAACATGTGGGGATTCTTATAGCGCGAGTGTGCGGGGTTTCCCAGGTGGCTAGCAGGGCTGCCAGGGTCAAAAGGTCAATTTTTTAATAGCCGAGGGAATTCTTCTGGCAAAGAATAATGGCACTTGTTATTGGATAGGTAAGTGAAGCTCACTCGTAGATAAAATGTTCACTACTGAACATACATTTCTATACAAATGTTTTTCATATTTTGAATATATGTTCCCAAATATATCATGGTTTTCCCCCAGAGGTTTCCTAATTTTTATCAATGGCTGAGTGTTTGGAACTATGGCTCTATTATGTAAATGATGTTGATAAATATATAGACGTATTTTTATAATGAAAAAGTTCTAATAATCTTTTGATCTGAGTAGCAAATTGAAGACTGATTATACAAAATAAATCCTGAAATGATATCGAAAAGCAACTTTAGCAAGTGGTTCATATAAAAGAGGACAAGATACGTATCCATGTAAACTTCCTTTAGTTGAAAACAACTTCTTTGATGTTAAATGGCATAGGCCTATTATTACATTAGTTCAGAAAAGATCCCTGTCAGAATTGTCTAATAATTGAAATCTATCGACCATACAGATATTGACTATACTTTGCACTTTTTGAAAGTATTGAAACCTTTTCAAATATTGATATCTTCATTATCATCATCCAAATTAATCAAAGTAGTAGTAATGATGACATTTAAACACATGTTTTGAGAATGATTCTTGTACATTTATAAAATTGGTTGCATTGCATTTCTGTGAGATACTTAGAATGTGACTTCCCCTTTTGGCTACTCTTGCATCTTTAACAAATACAGTTAAAACAGGGTTGAAGGGGAATGCAAATAGACTGGAGGCAGTTTAGAATTGCATTCAAAATCAAATTATGGGGCGTTTGGAGGCTTGCATGTTGTCCAGCAATGCATGCAGCATAAAATGATTTGCAGGGGATGGCTTAAAGGCATTTGTCACACAATGCTTAGACAGTATGAACAGACTGAAATTTCTTTGAAGAGACTATAGTGAGATATAAACAGATGTGGTAGCTTTATAGCGAAACATACTGGCAATACAAAATCGGTGCAAACGCATTCATGAGCGTTAATTATTGACTTATTCGGCTACTTTTGTAGATTTTTAAGGCTGATCTGGTAGGTTTGTAGGAGTTGGACAGTGATATTAAAAAGATATTTAAAAGAAGCACCTCATGTCAGCTGGGGTTTCCATGCCACTAAGATTGGTATCTTTTTATTTCCTCATGTGCTGATAGAATACGGTTTAAATCTTTTTTGTTAGATATTGTCACTATTAATATTTCGTTTGAAAGTTAAGTCTCCTACATCCCGAATCAGAATGGAAATATATATGAAGAAATCAAATTGAGAAGTAGACAAACTTATGAGATTGGTGCCTATTTGTTTTGTACTTCAAAGAAAGTCGCAATTCATATTTTGTTTTCAAGTCACAAATCGAACTTTCCATGCCAAATCAAGTATAATTAATATCTTTCAGAACACTAGATAATATTTCTGCAAAGTGGAGTAGTTACACTACAAGAACCAAATGGCAGGTGCATTTTTACTTAAGTTGATTTTATGATTGATGAAAAGCAGATATGACTGCTTAATGACATTTCCATTTGCATTACTCCCTTGGTTTTTTTAAACTTTATTCTGTTTCGGGCTGTACAATTCAAATAAAGAAAATAAACCTGACAGTTGTGACTTTTTTATATTCCAGGCTTTCTGTTTGTTAGATTTCAATTTATCTGTACAGAATTTTAATGCAAAGCTGAAAGAAAAAAGGCTGAGAACAAAGGAACTTTCTTTTTTTTTTTGCCTCACTTATTTGTTTTTAAAAACATTGAGTAGTTCTATCAACACATGTAATGTATATTTAATTAACCTTATGTTACAGTCATTAACATTACGCCATTCAGTCATGTTCCAAGTTGACATTTTTATTGATACGATGAAAGAGGAAGAAAATTTTAGAAAACACAGGAACAGAGAGATGTTTTGTCCCAATGATATTAACGTTTTTATATTTATCTGTTTTTTCAACTGCAAAATATATATCTATAATGGTAAATGTATCAAATTATGTAATAAGATATTAACTAAACTCGTCAGATATAATGAGAGATTGCCTTCTTTATGACCGATTTTGTATTTCTATTACTTTGAAATAATTTCCTTGGAAGTATTCTTTTACATGTATGTGTGCGATAAACTACTTTGCTTTACTAGTTCCACCTGAATTTCTGGAGATGCCGACGAACACCTATGCCAGGTTGGGTACAACAGAGACCCTCCCGTGTGCCGTGTATGGTATCCCAACACCATCCATCCAATGGAAGTCACATGGAAACGATGTTGATCTGGTGGCGAATGGAGGTTACCTGAGCGTTGACAACCAAGGACTGACGATCAGGGATTTGACTGATGCAGACTCTGGGATTTACCAGTGTTTCGCCAGCAACCGTTGGGGTAACATCCAGGCTACAGCCCAGCTGATTGTGCTTCCAGAAGGTAAGTCCATGATTAGAATGTCTTTGAGATACTTGGAAAGCCCTTTACTTCATCTTGAAGAATCCTGGAAAGTTCCTTGTGGAGCTTTAATAGCGAAATGTATTAAAGTTCAAGTATTGTTTGTAATGGGATGAAATATGTTCTGACATTGGTTACAATAATTTTTATGAATGAGTTTGAATTGTTTCCATAGAGCATGTAATGCAACTTTCTATAAAATACACATCGTCTTGTAAAACCTACAAATTTTCTCCACCTTGACTCTTGCCAATCAGATCTTTAAATACATGTTACATCAATATGACTAGTCAGATACAATTCCATTCAATCACATATATGGTTTATACTCACTTCTAGCTGCAAAATCAATAAATGAGAGTGCAAACTGCTGCCATGAGATTCTTACCCTTATCTTCTATTTCATGATGGTTATAACCATGCGAGAAACACAAGTATTTCCCCTGTAATGCAAAATATTACCTATCACAGGTGCAAGAGGTCCTCCTCTACCTGTGTAAGGTACTCTGATGCAATGAAAAAATTGCTATTGATCTAGAAAAATTCAATACGATTATTATTGATTGCTTTTACGTTGCGGAGTTTCATTGCTTTTGACACAATAGCAAATATTAAGCCAAGGGTTTTATTACCTTGCCAACATTATACATCGATTTGAAAGTCGATAATGCAATATGTGATGAGAGGAGTTTCATATCAATCACTAAGAAATAGGTGACGTCAAAAGAAGTTTTGAAAGCAAAGAAGGAGAATGCCCTCTGGAGTTTCTTTTATTAAACCATATACAAAACAGGGTGACAGCATCTATGTGATATGAATGATAAGGAACAGATTTGATTTAAGTAAAACTACTCTGGGCGCTTTTTCTTCATTTCCAGTTTTTCGTAATCACAAAAGCAAAGAATCATGAGACAAACTTTGATTGAAATTAAGAGTATATGTATCCAGAGGAGTCTTCGTGGATAGGAAGTGACGCAAATAGCCTCATAAAATTTTGATGTCAGCTTGGATATGCATTTAGCGATGATTTGATTCAAAATAAAACCATTTGTGACAGAAATACATACATAGCTGTAAGGCCAGACACAATCATCAATCGTCTACTAATGAGATAACAGCTTCTTGATGGGGGAAAAAAAGTGATGAGAATCATAGAAAGTAGGTCAAATAAATCAGTTTGAAGAGTGAGTATAGGAGGAGCACTGCCGGTGCTGTCAGTGAATGAGCTTTGACTAATTTATTGTGAAATGTAGCAAGCCTATGTATCATTGGATAATGGAGTCTATTAGCCAGTGGAAGTCTTATCAGCTGTTGGGTCAGGTAGTTGCCATCTGTTTTTCTTTGGAATCTGTTGAAGCCTGGCTGCTTTTCAATTTGTGTCCATTCAATATGGGTTTAGCTATAGTGTTATGTGTATAAACAGTGAGTGGGTAGAAAATTAAGCAGCAAATATGGTGCATTTCCACTTGCTCTTTCTCTCTCAAATATCCCTTATCTTTGACTTTTTCTTGTTATGATCATTGAATTCTGATGAAAAAATACATTTTACATCATTTTACATTTTTGATGAAAAAAGCATCCTGCAAATTATTGAATATTGGATGAATAGAATGTATATACACAGAGTCTTTGTTTAGCCTATTGTAACTCTAAGTCACTGTGACAAGCTAGTATGAGGAAAAGAAACTGCACACCTTTTTTTTAAAGAGACTTTTGTTACCTTAGATGGTCGTTATAGTATTATGAATGAAATATTTACTAAACCTCCGTTACTGATCAAACTTTCCCAATAAAATGCATCAGCTCAATTTTGCACCAGCCATTCAAATGTCTATCACAAGAGCCCTCTTTGGGAAACTCGGCTGCGGCGGACGAGTGTCGTCTTACCGTGCATTATTCATAGAGCGGGCAAAGAAACTGGGGAGAATCATTGCTAATTCAGCACTCACACGCGTGACTAAAAATTCATGCAGAACCAGGACATGGGGATTAATTCAATCATGCTGCAACCCTGGACTCTCTCCTAAATATGCAGCTTGTGTTTCTGATATGCTGTTTATGCCTTGAACTAAGACAGGGACGGTGCCAATTTGCAATTGGAGAGACAAAATAGGATCATGTTCAGATCTTTTATTCATTATTTCCACATACAAATTCATCTCCTGCTAACAAATTGTGTCTCTGTCTGGAAATGAGAGGGAAAAAACAAACAAATTATTCAATGAAATGCTGGAGACAGGTTCATATGGCTTTAAACAACATTTTTCCATTCCTTGGAATGAAAAAGAAATCTATTACAGTTTCCTTTGGTTCAAAATAGTGTTTATGTGTGCAGGAATAATGTTGGAAAGTATGTTGAATAACCAGATAATCAATTCAATATTTAACCACAAAAAGGCATGTTAACAGTTAGACATACTTAGTGATTGTCTTTTATTTTATATTAAATGGAATAAGTGATATAAATTTGATATACTTTTAGTTTTAAGTCTCTTTCATTATTTCAGATTATAGTCTGGTAAATAAGATAAAAGCAGATATTTCCTGGATTTTGTGTTTTGACATCTACTTTAGATAGCTTGTGCTATAGATAAACCATCAATCAGAGCATTCGTAGATACCATACTTTTGTTTACATTAAAGTGCTCTTGAATAGAATCAGAACAGATATTATCCATTGAAATGTTACCTGAATAAATATTTAGCTTTAGTATAACATATATCACATTAAAAAATGTGGCAATGCCCTGCCAAAGTTCTGTGGAAACAATTATTTTTTGCTTAGCTATATGGACAACTTTTTCTAGAATAAATTCTGTCAAGTACCCAATTAACATGTGGGATGAGAGTGTCAGCCCTGCCTAGGGACATATACACCAAACAGGGATTTTAACGACAACTCCTTGCTTACAAATTCAAGTTCATGGCCCTCTATACCATTCTATATCTTATGACAGCAAACCAGGACAAACTAGAAAATATTTGGGAGAACTTATTGAATTTTACTCAAAATGTTTGCATTATGTCTTCTAGCTATAAAACTTGTTGTGTGACCCACAGAAGGGCGCTATCATGAACTTAGGTCAAACTTTCAATTTTTCAGTATTTTAATGAAACAATAAAGAAACAATATCTGGTATTCATAACATATCACTATAACAATTGAGACAATGTACTGACTGCAATATGTTATTTAGATTTAGTAAGTCTGCATTAAAACTTGGATATTTCTTGAGATATACATCTACTGGCAATGTATGTGTTTATGCTTTTCTGCCAGCACACAACAAAATACAATGCTCAAGAATGAACAAAAGTATATTGCAGTGTTTTTTTGATATTGTCTTTTGGGATGTATTTTATGGTTTGTTTTGCCTCTCTACTCTGTATTATCTTCTCATCTCTGGGGTTCAAACTGATTCCAATCTTTAGAAAGCAGTCTTCAGATGGTAAGATTACCAAGGGTTATTTTGAGTAAACACGAAGGAGAAAGACAGCGAGCGCTGTCACCTGCATCAGTCCTAAAAACCGCACTCTCTTCCGTCCCCATGAATAATGCAAGAAGACTGCTCTCTCATCCATTATTCACCAAACATCGTGTTTCTCTTTTGTAACGCTGTTTTTCTTCATTCCTTTTCCCCCTCACCTGAACCATTATCATCATTGTTGCCATGGCAATAGAATATCTTTAGGGAGAAATTAACTTGATAGCATCAAAGGCAGAGCCTTGTCAAAAGTATGTGAGTTACTTTCTCATGGGAAAATGTTGGTGTGACAGCGTGGAAAGTGAGATATAATAAAACAGCCTCATATGGTACACCCTCAGCAGGTAGACAAATATCATTGTGATTTTGAGTATATTTAGAGTGGTGCAAGTGAATGTTCAGGAATTTCTTGTTTTGCTCTTCTAACTTTGCTAATGGAGATATGTTGAATATCTGTAGGCAATAATTTATTATAATGCTAAATTCCTTTCTGTAAACGGTAGTCTATATTCCCATATATTCTTCATATGATACAATTATTGCAGATTTTCCCTGGATTGCACAAGTTATCCCACAAAGTTTTACCTCTCAAAGATAATAGAATTCGGTCAGTGTGTACATGTACCCATCATCATGTAGGTTTTGAAAACATCTCTAGTCTGTATTATCACTTGAGAATGGCCCCAAATGCCTTCAAATTGTTTGCATGCCCCAGAAAAATACTATTCAAATTCCATCAATTTTCATAAACTGGGTTTTTTATTGAAATGGCTGCATGCATAATCCAATAATAGCCTTCGCAACAACATATTATATTACACTCAAATTACAGTAGCTCTAATGAAATTCCACGCATATTTCTTTAACATTTGTCGCAAGCTTTCATTGGAAATGGGTTAATATTCTCCCCTTTTATTAAATTTCTTTCAGGATGAATGTGAAAGTATGAATCTCAAAGTTTGAAATTAATTCTTGAATATTTTTCATAAAGTTTTGGGAGGCAAAACTGATGTGGATATATGTTTCATAATTTTTCAGAGTGGAAGTGGTTTCAAGATTAATCTTTAGGTTTGTTTAAATCAATCAGACAATCAATTGAAGTTAAACAAATATAGGGGAGATCTAAAAGTAATATAATAATCAGGGCCTCCTTCCAGCATCACTTTTTAGAATCAATTGAATTTCTTGTATTATATCAAGTCAGAAGATGTAGATTATAGGAATATTTAATTTCATATAGGAATTAATCAAACTTCAAAGATCTTTATTGCAATGTCTCATGCATTCTTCTTGTTTTGTATTGAATTGAATGAAATTTTCTTCTTTTCTGTGGTTAGGGTTTTGTGTCCTGTTCCAATGTCTTTTCTTACATAGAGATTATAGCTGTAGTGAGCAGGAATTGCTGAAAGCTTTTGTGCATATAATCCTCCCTCCCTTCCTGTGTTCTTCCGTCTTCATAACACCAAACACTCGAGCTTAATCAATAGAGATTGCACTGGCGTTGCCCTGGGTGGGCAATTCGATCCTCATCCTAGTTCGCAGTTTTCTTCAGGAAGAAGGCGTATCACCTCTCCCCACTCATCCAGAATCGAGGATTTGGGCGATTACTATGACAACGTGAGCCGGTATTCTTAGTTGCCTGTGGCCTCACAGAAACCCTCATGTTCCTCCACACACAACTCCTGCCAGAAATACATCTCCAATCTTTCTTGCCTCTACTTGTCGTCTTCTTCCCGATTCTTGCTTGAAGGATGCCTGTGAAAGGTCATCCCAACTTGTATCTCTGAGAACAGGGTCATCCAGGTCCTTTCTTGTCAATATTGCAAGGGTTTTTGTGTTGATGTTGATGCACTCCCTGCTGTCTTCTCAGTTTCTAGGAAGTGACAGTGAGGTTGACTGTTCAAGGTAGCATTTCTATAATTTAAAGATATACAAGAAACTGTCATGAGCATTGAATTAATGAAATCAAGCTGTTGGTTCTTGTTTTCTGCATATTTCTTCTCCTATCGATCTCTCACCCTGTGGATAGTACCTGTATTACACCCTTTCTTTCGCAATGGCACCCTACCTGTCCCCTGCATACTTAGAATGGATCCTTTCTTCCTTAGCTGAAGAAAACCTTTCCTTCTCTTCACCTTCCATTTTAAGCCATTGTTCATTCATACAGGCGAAATGTATTTTTGTTCATATGTTTAGCATTTGGTTTATTTTCCTTGTTATTTTGAGGGCACAATTTGCCGCTGTGATATAATACATGAATATTACTTAGATTTAAAAAAATCTGGCAAGAGACCGCTTCTGTAATGTATACAAATTTATGCATTTATATTCTCTGAGCACCTAGTGACAAGCTATTCCATGAACCTGCTTTTTACAAATGAGCCTCAATGCTTTCAATCCAGTTTGCATACATTATTTGTTGCTATGTCCGGCAAGCCTCGGGCAAGCTTTCAAGTTGTCAAGAACAACCTTTGTTTGAAAGATAAGCATAAAATTTGCATACATTACCGAAGTGGTCTATTGTATACAATCACATGTAACAAATGCTCATTGCACTGATTGAGTTTAGCTGAATTATTCCTAAGTATCCCTCAGTTCAGATTTCCACCCTCTTTGCCCCTTTCCGTTGCCACTTTAGAAATCTTTGATATGGGTGATTGAAAATAAGTGACATGGTCACTATCTCTCCCCCATACTCAAATTGCTGAAATATCATTTAAGTGAATAGTACAAATGGTTACATGGTAACTGTGACTCAGTAATTCAAAGAACAACTGGCGGTCCAGTGATTGACAGCTTAGTGGCAATAAGAGCATAGGGAGATGGAGAAAGAGAGAAAGAGAGAGAGAGAGAGAGGGAGGAAGGAATAGGACAAAAAGAGAGAGCGAGAGAGAGAGAGTGAGGGGCAGAGAGAGAGAGAGAGGTTTGAGTGTAGGATGAGGTTTACTTTCACAGTGTTGATAAGTATCCCATCATGGTTTAACCCTTGTCACTTGTAGGCAGAAATCCAATGGAAATGGTGAATGGCATTTATTGCTTGTGGTATCAGGAGGGTTAAGTCCTCTTCTGCCAGTGAAAAGCCACACAGATCAATCCTCATGCTTTTAACAACAGTTACCTCAGCTGCCACTATATGTCGATAATCGTTGCAAATCCAATCACATTGCCAGTTCACACGAGAAAACATTTCCAAGCTCATCTCCTGAGACAGCCATAGTTTTTCTTTCCATAGCTCCCCAAAGTCAAGGTACCCAAATGCTCTCCCTCACCTCTTGCACACATATTCACAAAAATGATCGTGCTTTGGCTGAGTAACAGGTAACAATAACATCACCCGTAGCATTGATGGGTTCTGATTTCGCAAATGTTTGCTGTCGTACATACCCCTAGGCCCCAAGTCTCTGTGAGGAGACCATGCATTTATCCTGCACTTTGCTGAATGTTGCTTTTTTGGACACGCCACATTAGGGAGGTGCGCTCACAAGGGGAACCCTAGCCTTGGCTTGTCTTTTCTTCTGATAGAGAAATGCGATCCTCCATGGTTGTATTCCAATCCTCTCATGGTTGGTAGGATAGAGTTAGCCTGCATAGTTTTATATCCACCATAAAACTCATCCAGAGGTGGATGCCTCCAACGAGAGGAAGAACAAGTGAGGAGGAAATTGAGGTTGGGGAAAGAAGAGTTGAATGACCGTGAAGACATTGGTTCCAGCTCAAAGATTTGTAAAGAGATACTACAGAGCCATCTGTACAGTGGATATAAGATTTCCAAGGAGTGGATAATTAAATGATAGAAGTCATTAACAACCACCCTCAGGAGCTATTTTTGTGATTAATATTATTTCATGGAGTGATAAAGAAATGATGCCCCTATATTTCCATGGTAACGCAACCCGTTTAGAACATAAGGAGTTTATTTTTTTGTCAATACAGCATAACAATGCATTTAGAATATATTGTTATCTTAAGACAAATTAAAAGTGCGGTTTATAAGATGATAGAAACTCTTTTTATATTTTGTTCTTATGTTCTCATAAGAATTCAGTATACTGATGTTACAATGTGATTTAAAAAATGATGCTAAAGATATAAATGATGATTTAAAGTCTTACAAACAACCTAATCTTAATACAGTGTAGTCAAAATTTTCATAGCTTTTTATTGATAATGCTGCAGTTATATTTAGTAAATTGTGATTAAAGATATAAGAACTCCAACTGTCAGTCTAGCTGAAAATGTTAAGCACTGGGATGATAAGCAAATAGGGAAAAGGAAAGTTGCTGTAAGGACATCATAAAAATATGTTGTCATAACTGAAGATTA
This sequence comes from Heliocidaris erythrogramma, assembly GCA_025617745.1. Lineage (NCBI taxonomy): Eukaryota > Metazoa > Echinodermata > Echinoidea > Camarodonta > Echinometridae > Heliocidaris > Heliocidaris erythrogramma. The sequence continues at coordinate 41,534,146 of CM046853.1, forward strand.
TATTACCCAGATGACTCCAAACTAGGAGCTGGCTTATATCCTAATACATGATTGAGATATATTCACTTCAAGTATATATGAATCACAGCATTATGTTCAGTTGAGTTGAAATAACCATTTCTGTATCATATTTCAGAGACGTCAATGATTTCCAGCAAACGGCACATTTCTAAAAATATTATTTTGTTCAAAATGATGCAACTCTTATAAGAGGGAAAGGCTTACATACAAAAATAGAAAAACAATCTTGTGTGTTTTGGGGGATGGGACCTCGAGAGAAATCGGATTTAGCTTGGTGAGAGTGAGAAAAGGGCATTAAATATGCATCGGTTCTCACTGAAGCCAGGATCAATATTTATATCTCATCACCAAAAGTGTGGGTAGTGGCCAGTGTGATTGATGGCACTAATCATGGTATTACAGCTTGAAATTTGGGCCTGTTTGGAAGGAAAACACTGGACTGATGTTGCTTGTACTTCTGACCATGCTGAGTCTGCCTGTCTCCAATCCCCTTCCTTGTCCCCTCTTCAGTACTATATCATCTATTTATCCTGGAGTTTGATATGTTGATTTGTTGATACAACTAAAACTAATCATGTTTTCTTGTGTCATGGGAGGATTTTCATTCATCATTTCTGCATGGTCTGGCATACAAGATGGCAGCTATTGGATCAAACAAAGAAATTTTGACAAGTTTGGTTTTGTGAAATATACATTTGCCTTCTTTATGGCACATCGTTCAATAATGAAATTGAAAATTGAAAGGCAAGGCTATGGGAATACCCGCTACTCATGGAAATATACTTTTATCACTATTATCACAGAATGCCCTGATATTTTTTTCCTTTGTTGTTAAAGGTATTCCTCTCATAAATTATTTGTAGGGATCTCTGAAGTCCAATACTGAACAAGTGTTAAGAAATAGTAACATACTAGTTGTAAGAAATAGGAAATATGGCATGGTTCAATAAAAAAATGAAATTAAGAGAGAGTAAGGAAATGTAATGATAATGCTTGTTGGCTTTCTAGCAAGTGTGTATTCAGTAAACTCTTTCAAAGGCTTATTCTTGTTTTCTCTGTACCAGAGTTCTGACAGGTTTGGGAATGGAGCAAAAACAATAAGCATTTAAAGAAAGTTTAGATGAGGTATATTTTTGGTACAGTAAATATGAGAGATAAGAATCGCAACAGAAAGATTGGAGACGGGAGAGGAGAAATCGGCCGCTGAGAGTCAAAGGCAAAATAAGACTGGATACCACACATAGCCCTTAGCCGTACAGCCACAGAGCACAAGATTAATTGCATTGTCAGGCAAGGCGAAGGAGAAGAAACGGGGCAACAGTTCGGGCTGTGTACCAACAAGCCAAGGGTTGCTTGGGGCAGATAAACTTAATTTGAGCCATATCTTGAAATCTATAGACGTAAATATTTCTAGGGCTCGGCTTCAGTATGACTCTCAGACAAGAGAGGCGCTTGATGAAATGTTATCGCTTACGGGGATTCTCTCTCTTTTTTCTCACCCCTTTCTGTTTTGTTTCCATTGTATATATTATTAGGGTGATCTTGTTAAGTAGATGAATATGCCCTCGCAACTGTTTGCGGCTCATTTGGGAATCACTTTAGAAGCATAATAGAATTGCTGTTTCTCTCTTCCTAATGTGAACAAAAGCAATATTTCTACCCCTCCGCTTCAAAATTTTCACAGTATTTCTGAGAATGCAAATAATAATGATGTAGATCAGAATATCTCTAGAAATATGAAAATCATTCTATCAGGGATGATTTCTAGATTGATTATCGGAGAACCAAAGAATACTTCTTATTTGAAAATTTTCTGACATATTTCTTGTGATTGATTTATAGAAACATTATTTATACCATTTATTGCATTGAACAATCCCAACCAAGTTTAATTTACATTATTATCATTGTAGATTTTTCATATGTGGAAATGGCTCTGGTCACATTTCATTCTTATGGTAACCACACATCTTTCCAACACAGTTGACATTGAAGTTTGGAAATGAAAATGAACCAATTATTTGCTTAACCCGTTCAATACCCAGCCCAAGAAAGCTATGTTTGGAGTCTATGGAAAACGTATGTTATACCAATATCAAAATGGTATCCATTAGGTTAAAGACATCAACATCAAATTATATCGAATTCTATTTGCTTAATCAGTGGCAGAGCTTTATGTCAAACCAGTATAATATAAATGTTGTGGATCCAGTCAAATTGATATAGTGCAAATCATTCCTCAATTTGTTAGGCACTGTTTTAGCAAATTTATTTTTGTTTTGATACAAGTTATCTAAATCATTCATAATTTTCATCATTTGAAAAATAGTTTGTTAATATGTTGATGGATGTAATGATAAAAGGATTATAATATTTTGTAAGACATGCCATATGAGATTAATGATTCCTACCCCTCCCATTGTCCATTTGCCATATTTTGTGCATGGTTGTATGACCCTTTATTTTGATACTAATTGATATGCATCATGTGATGTTTTGTTAGAGACAGCACTCCTTATTTTTGTGTATTAATGTTGTAGCATTTACTTTTGCATTTTACATTTTCTTGTGAATATGTGCATTAATTTTGTGCTGTTTTATTTTTGCATTGTAGCTGGCACACAAAATACATTATTGTTTATATAATGAATTGATAAAACCATTGACAAATAGGTCTTTGTAGACGGATTTATAACCTTGAAAGGAGACATGAAGCAGAAAAATGATTTGAAACTGTAGGCTTTGATATTTTACAATCTTCTTTTAATTCCCAAGAGCATTATTTTTAAATGGTATACACTATTTATGCACTTTGTATGCATTCACTTATTTGGTCATTTTTATTTTGAACTCTTTCAGTCAATAAACCTAAACCTTTAAGCAGTAGCTATGGAATATATTGTTGATTTTTGTTAGATGAGATGAATTACATGTAGGCCTAAACACAAACTGTGGATGAAAGAACCTTTTGAGAAGTCATGAATGGATAACAAAATATTAAGCCATTATGTTTGCAAATTTTGATTCAGTGTTGCAATTTGAAATACTTTTTTGATTTTGTTCGAATTTGTGGTTCAGTGATACATTATACATGTATATTGTCTTGATATGATATATTTGACTAGATTGATTCTGAGTTTTCTCATTTAAGTGTTTGCATGTCCCATGATCGGTCTCAGTCTGCATGTGTATATTTCAAATGCTGATATGTAAGTATGGAATGCTTTATGTATATGACTTTATTTTGTTGCTATTTTTTGTGACTTGCATGATTGCATGTGTTTATATATAGCATTTGTGTTTGTCTTTCTGTTTGCATGCCATTCCCCACCCTCACCGTGATGATCCATCTACCCCCTATCCACATACTCCTCTGCCCACCAAACCTTCTCCCGATCAGGAGTTGATCCCCCTTTACAACCGTCACCCACCCCCTTCATACCGCCACCAATTGATGAGCCAGACCCCTTACCTACTGAGTTACCTATTCCTCCTGTTGAAGAAACCCCTACTGGACCAGTGGCCACTGCACCTCTAGATCTGAGAGCCATCAATGTCCAGCCTCAGAGCATCACATTGTCATGGAGACCACCAACCATTATCCCAGGCTCACTTCTTAGATATCAGCTCTATCTTCAGAAGGATGAAGAGGGTGCTAGGTAGGTGAAGGGGCAGAATCGGAATTTACTGACAAGGGGGGGGGGGGGGCACAATAAAAAAAAAAAAATTTCAGTTGCCTGTTGGGTCAAAACTTTGTCAATGGGTGGGAAACTTATTTTTGGCTGTGTGCTTAAGTTTGCTAAGTGGTTTAAAAAAAAGGAAGGGGGCATTGGCTGGTTGAAAAATGAACAATTTCCCCCGTATTAAATGTTCATAGTTTTGGTTTACTACAACTCTTATTGATTCTGTTTTTTATATTCGAGAACGCACTAGAAATAGAATTCAATTTCTTTTGTAACCATATCAGAGTGTTGAATTGTACCATCAAAATAATGTGTTCAGAATGCTTTTATAGAGGTGTCTTTTTATGTTTTCTTCACCTATGTAGGAAGAGGCTTGTGGATGTGAACAAGGATACCCTATCTAAGATGGTGACAGATCTCTTACCCAATCAAGCTTATCGTATCTGGGTGGTAGCAGAGAATAACAATGGGCTAGGAGCATCTTCTGAAGTCATCATTGTCACAACACCTGACGATACAAGTGAGTCTATTACACAATGAAGCATAACCATCATAGATACTGAATTTTTGTTGTTTTGTGGTATACCATATTCACATCATTTCAATAGGACAATATGGAATATACAGTGTGTCCCAGAAAAAAAGGAAACCGGATTTCATGGCAGAAATTTTCTATCATAACCCAAGCAATAAATTTTTTGTCACGTGCTAGGTCAGAAAAGCTGAATGACTTCTTACTCAACTATCCACTCATTTGGGCAGAAATCAAGCATGTATTTCTTTTACATGATCTCTAGCATACATTATTGATTATCTACGCTTGAGCTGTCATGTAAAAGAGTAAATCATGAATGCTTATGTGATGTTTTCCTTTTTTTCAATATGATTACATTTACCACCCTAAAAACTCACTCGAATTTGCAGTTTGTGCGTACAATTTGGTACCACCACTTTCCATTGTTTTAATTCAATCATATGTGGGAATTATGAATAATAAATTGTACATCACATGAAAGAAGAGAACCAGAGCTTTTCATACATGTATGTATCATCAAGGAAATTATTCATTATGATTGAAAGTTTATGCCATGAAATCCGGTTTCCTTCTTTTTTGGGACACACTGTATATCAAGATTAAGTTGGTATTTGAGCTAGAATTGTGTCATCATTTGTGAATAGGTATATGGTAAACCTCATAACAATTTAACAACATTAAAAAAATTCTTTAATATGCTGTCTTTAGTGATGTGAATAATGTGTTTGAATAATTTTATTTTAGATGTGAATGTGTTGCATTTCTGTTAAATATGAAACATAGCAAGCAAAGTTGTTAACTATAACATCCTGTGTGAAATACAACATAATTTTGTGATTTATCAGGAGTGACGCCTGATGAAGTGACAGACCTACGAGCTATCCCACTCTCATCCACCTCCATGGAGCTGTCATGGCGACCACCCTTTGACACACATGGTGACCTGATCAACTACATCATCAGGGTGACGGATGAGATGATGGGGAGTACCATGGAAAGAGAGGTGGCGCCCACGGAGAATAGCCTAGTTCTGGATAACCTGGATGTGTACACGCTGTATGAGATGACAGTCATCCCGTACAATGCTAATGGAGCCGGTGGAACCAGTACTATTGATGTTAGAACACCAGGGGCAGGCAAGTCAAAGTAGAATGATGCAATAATGTTCCAATGACATCCCAAGTTTTAGCATTTCTCTGTTGTTTGATATACAAATGAAATTCCAACTCCTGTGGTCATACTTTTTATTTCACATAGTGTTAACATACTTTTATGGTTACATTTTATGAAATAGATTATGCTAAATGTTTGGTAATGTCAGCTGAAGCCCCCCCCCCCCAAAAAAAAAAAGAGTTACTCTGGATCTACTCTGTATCTACCTCATATTTATACCTGAAATTGACATTGTTTTTAATATGACAGAGATACTAGTACAAGAATTATCTTTAACTTAAGCATATATCACATATTTTTGTTATTCTTATAGATCCAAGTGGAATGCCCTCTAACGTGAGCGTAAATCCTGCCCCTGCTGTGCCCAATGCTTTGGATGTTTCGTGGGTGCCACCCCCTATCCATGAACGTAATGGAGAGATCACTCAATACAAGTTACGTTACCGTGTCAAGGGAGGAGAAGCAGTAGCTATCAATGTACTAGGGAAAACTACATCATACCGAATAGAAGGTGATTATACATTCTTTGAAATATCCTTTAGGGATCCTAAAAAATACAAAATTAAGAAATATGATTCACTATTTGATAGGTGTGTATGATGATATTCTAATCAAAGCTTTTTTTTTAGTGTAAACCTGTGTTTATACAGTAGACCATATGCTTACTATTCATACAAGGTATCAGGGAAAACATGCAACCAGAAAAGGTAACACCTATTAATATGAATCTATTTGTCTTCCATTTTTCATTCCTTATAAAAATTACATATGTAAAAGGCACATTAGATCAATAACTAGGTGCTAATTCAGATAGTTGTACACCATGACAACCATGAATTGTGCAAAGTGCATGAAGTAAAATAATGTACAGTGTGTCAGAATTATTGTAGCTTTTATTTCCAGCAATCCATTTTCACGTCAGAGTGGAAAAATAAATGCACGAGGAATTCAACTCGCCTATCTTTACATGCACACACATACACACATGAAAAAAATTCTTCTTTTACTTTAATGAATAGTTGCATGAAAAGGACATCAGTTTGGTACTGAGATTATAACACTCCTTTAGCACCCACCCTTTTTTTCTTAATTTTTTAAAAAGATCAAAACGACTTTTCAGATTTTTGATGGTTGGGATTAATGTATGTCATGTTTATGTTGCTGCTGAGTGGTTAATATAAGAGGCTTACAATAACAAAGATTTCAACCTAAAATTGCATTCAACCTTGACTTAATGATAAAAGGCTATTGTGCTGTTTGTTTATATTTTCATCTTTTGAAATTTATTTCCTTTTTGTGATTCTTTCATGCAAGAAATATAGTGTGATATGAGTTCACATCTGCTCTGAATATGAGTGTCATAACAAAAACAACTAAAGTCAAAAACAGTTTTAGATTTCATGTAGACAGTATGTGTGATATATGCAAGAAACTCACTCTGCCAAAGATCTCCTGCAGTCAATAGAAACAGATTTGTAAATTTATTTCAAATCGTTTTGTGAGGGTGAAGATAACTGTTTAATTAATAGGTATGTTTTAGCAAAGATTATTTGATGATTTTTACATATTTTGAATAACCTTTGACAGAATATTATTGAATAATATGCTCTTTTCATATTACAGACAAAAACAACTCAAGTTATCAATGAGTCTTTGAATAATAATTTGATGTCGGTGTATAACTTACTTTTATGAAGCATACTGATGATAAGTCAACTTGATTTTTTTTCTCCAAAAGGCGATTGTCATCTTTTGTTTATCATATGGTCTATTATTCACAAAAATGAATTTGAAAATATCTATAACTATATTGGATTAGATTCACTGACACATTCACTGTCAAGCAGGAGTAATTAAATACATTTTTTTTCTTCTCATAATTTTATCTTGATTGTAGGGCTGGAACGAGAAACTGATTATGAAGTAAGGATAGCAATGGTGAATGTTAATGGTACTGGACCATTTACAGAATGGATACCAGGTAGAACAGAGGTCCTTGCACCAAATGGTAAGAAAATAATCTTAGTCCACTATCTAAAGGAAAATAATTGTAAAATCAAAGGATTATGAACATGATGAAACGTGTCAGTTGATTACATAAGAGGAAGAAGGACTCAACTCCATCAAAACTCTTTGGATTCATGCATAAAAACTTAAAGGGGTACTCCGGCCTGAAATTAATATGAATTTAATAAATAGAGTAAAATTGAACAAACAAATCACTGAAAATTTCATCGAAATCGGATGAAAAATAATGAAGTTATGGAATTTTAAGTTTTGCATTATTTTGGTAAAACAGTTATGTGCACGTCATCATGAATATGCAGTGAGTGAGCTGATGATGTCATATCCCCACTTATTCTTTTGTATTTTATTATATGAAATTGCAATTATTCAAATTTTCTGCTCCAAGCCTAAAACTAAAAGGACTGACTCCTTATTTAATGTGTAAGTTCATCATTGCTGTAACTTATTTTGTTACAAGGGAAATATTTTTTATAGACATGTATGAAAAAACGAAATAATGAAGATTTCATATAATATAGTTAAAAAAGGAAAGTGGGGACGTGACATCATCAGCTCACTCATTACATATTCATGATGACATGCATAGAACTGTTTCCCAAAATAATGCAAAACTTAAAAATTCAATAACTTCGTTATTTTTTATCGGATTTCGATGAAATTTTCAGTGTTTTGCTTGTTTAATTTTACTCTATTCATTCGATTAATATTATTTTCAGGCCGGAGTACTCCTTTAAGGTAAATTTAAGAGAGATTGTTTTCATCTTCAAAGAACCTGTAGGACATAATCAAAAATTATGAAATACATGTAGATGAAAACATTCTGTCTCTTAAAAGTTGTCAAATTCAAGTTTTTTTCTTAACAACTAAAGAACTATTATGAGGGAGTGAGGCCATTCTATCTCTCATGAACATGTATGCAAGTTCTTTGCTGTTCACTTTCCTAAAATGACTCGATAGAAATTTTGGTTTTTAGCTTTTGCAGAGTTATCTTTCTTTCTCTCGTCATGGTTAAATGCCGTTATAGCAAGGTAAAGAATTTTTCTGGTTTTGGTTCTGTAGAACATGAAGTATATCATGTAGCTATCAAGTACCTATTCCTCTGCACTATCCTAAAGGGTCAACAAATGTTATTCTCTTTGGGAAAATTATTCTCTTTCATTTTCTTTAGCTAATTGCTCTCTATATAAAAGAGAAAATTCTTTTAGTCTACATGGTTATGTAGTCTGGAGATCTGCATCCCAAACATGTGCTATTAGAAGAAAAACAAATCTTGAGCTGTTTCTAATTTGACTCTGTATTCCCCAAGCACTTAGACAGATATGGAAAGTATGCCCTATCAAGGTCACACTCCAAATAAGGTGCTATAGTATTCTTCCTGAACTTTCTTTTTGCATTCTTGAAACTGAGACTCATACATATATTTCTTACTTCTTCCTCTTTATTTTATTTGTCTCTCCTTATTCCTTTCCCTAACACTTCAACCATGATCCTATCATTAATGACATCCCATTGCTAACTTCCCTGTCCCATAACATCTTCATAACTCATTCTTGCACTGGGTATCCAACAGAAAACATACCCCCACCCCCTCCTACTATGATTGAAGTAAGAACCTTTGCCCATCAAATCACCTTGCACTGGAGTCACACAGAGGCCGCTGTGGTTCTTGTAGAGGGGTACATTTTAGGGTATGGGGAAAATATCCCTGACATTACTGTCCTTGAGTTAGATGGGTCCACCCGCTATGTTGAGTTAGAAAACTTAGCAGTTAACACAAACTATGTGATCAAGCTTAGGGCATTTAACAAGGCCGGAGAGGGCCAGCCGGTCTACGAGAATGTGAGGACGAGCACCGACGGCAGTAAGTTGGCAACATTTGGTTATGCATGGTCGTGTCTATTGATAGCAGTTGTGAAGTGGTTACGGCATGATAATGTCTTTGTTTCGTCATGGTCTTTGCATCTTGTTGCATGCATTTTTCTAGATGAAGCATGGTTTGTTATTTTGCATGATTTTATTTCATTCTGTACTGTCATATAAAATTATATATTGGACTCATGTTTACAAATTAAAAGGCAAATAATGTTTATGATTACTATAACCATATTTAAGGAATTGTGTAAAGTGAAGACTGAAAATTATCTGGAACACATTCAAAATAGTAGATAAAAAGTACAATTAATGACCTATTATGTCATGATTTAAAATGAGAATAGTTTAAGTAGTTATGATATGTTTTAGATATTCCTGGAACCATGTATATATGGTTCTTTGTGTTCTCATTTGCAGAAGCTGAAAAACCAGGTCCCAGGCCAGGAACTTTCTCGTAAATTTCATTCATATTTACCACAAATATATTATGCTAAGGAGTATTATACTGTGTATTTTGACATTGTATCCTATATGTTTGTGCATGCTTTAATGCATGTTTTTTATTTCTGTAATGTATGTTTGACTTTGTTCATTACTAAAGTATTATTTCTGGAGTGTAATGCAAATAAAGAAATTTGGTTAAAGGAAGAGGTTTACTGTAATTACATCTTGATAAATGTGTTATTCAGAATTAATATTAAGTAACAATCTTGTGTCACAGGGTAACAAACGTTTGTAATCAATAAGGTGCAAAACTCTTTGGATTATAGGTCTATATATTTATTATTTAATTTCCTGTTGCATGCCTTATATTGTTTGTGTGACATCAGTTATTAGATGTTGGTTTATTGTCATGATGAATATAAATGTTTATTCATTAACATCAAACTAATCAATTTTCAATATATTTTCTGAGAAGAATTTTTGTCACTCTAATTTATGTGATGTTGTTTGATGCAGACAACAAAAACATATGAGCTATGCTTTATGAAATATTAGGTACTTGTTAGCAAAATGAAATTTTAAGATACATTTAGTTTTTGGCCACATGAAAGAAAACAATACAACTTTATCAATATTAAGTTCATCCTAAAGCACCTTATTTTTTTTTTTAAATAGAGTTTTGATACAACTTTTCCCTATGTAGCAGGTTAACTTGATGTATGAATTATTGCCATTTTATTGAGTTGTCTTGAAGTCAAAACAAGCTATTTTGATGAAAGTAAATGTGAGAAAATTACAATGCCTCGACCGGGATTCGAACCCGGGACCCTGGATTACATGACCAGTGCTCTACCAAGAAGCACCATACAGATGCATGTAGTACATATACTATAATATTGAATCAATTAAGGCTGCAAATTTAGAGTGACAAAGATTCTTCATCATTTTTCAAGTCTTATCTATCTTCTTTCTTTTAGAGGTTCGTCTGGGTCAACTTGTGTTTGCTCTCTGAATATGTTCTCTTATTCTGTATCTTCAATATCTTCAGTATCTTTTCAATCTTCTAGCAACTTTCAAGCTTTCCAGACTCTTCTTTCATTTTACCAACATCTATGCCTGACATTTGTATTATACATCCTCACATTACAGGCAGTATTCCCTATATCGGAATGGGCCTACCCCCAAGTAAGATACTTGAGTTCTTTCTTGAAGAACGTGGTTTTACGTATCATTTTTTTTTTCCATGGCCCTTTTATTTATCATCATCATCACCATCATCATCGGCTTTTATCATCATTATCTTTACCACGCTATATGTCTTGTGAAAAAAGGCTGATTTCATCAAACATTTTCTCCTCAGCCATGATTGGTTTCTTTTCTGTTAAGTTATTTTATGTAATTATCCATCTGCTACTGCTGGTTCAGCATTTATGATTTAAACATCTGGGATTATGCATGGACTTGCTGTCTACATAAGAATGCACTGTTTATGTATTGCATGTTTTACCTGCACATATTTTTATAACAATTAGCATGATAGGTAGTAAAGTCTGCTATTTTAAAGATGTTCAGGTTACCTGGTTTTACCTTGTACACAATATAAAAATAACTTTCTTTCTCTGATTTGCTGTTAAAACATTTGCTGATCTGTTTAATCAGTTTGTTCCAAGAGGTGAAACAGCAAATGATGATGTAACTAATTAGCACTCACTCAATATTTGTTTGCAGTCAGTGTATTTGTCTTTGGCTTGAAATTGAGAAGTAAATAGCTAGAGAGGAAGGTGCATACAGAGAAAGGAGAAGAAGAAATAGCATTAGAGGGGATCGGAGAAGAGCAAGGAAGAAAGAGGAAGAAATAAAAGAAGAAGAGGCAGACAAAGAAGAAGCCAAAGAAGATGGAGTTGGAATGTCATATAAAGCACAGGTCTTCAAGCTTGAGCTCAGAAAAATAACATTTTTGTTGTTTGTTGTGTTCTTTGTTGGCTCAAAGAAATTGCACATTTTGCCACTAAATTATGCATTTCTGTTTCCGCAGAACACTCGATGGGCCATTTTGACACGTTGGTGCATTTGTGGTAGTTGTGCCACTGGCTGATTTTGCATTATATGGCTTTATTTGTATTCTGCAATAGGCCTAAGCCAGAACGTTTGTGATTTCAGTGGTTTCTTATTTAACAAAATAGACAGTTTTCCAGTATTATGAATGAAGTATAAAACAGTTTATATTCTTTCCTACAAGAATGTTTTCAATTATTGAAATCTATGGCTGACTCAAAGCAATGACAGTTTGACAATTTGAGAATGCTACAGATATCAGTGAGTCATTTGATCATGACTAAGTTAAGACAGATCTTGATCTCTTTTACATTATATAAGTACAGATATATGAACTGTGGGCAAAAGGCATAGAAAGAAAGTTTTAATGTTCATTAACCTTTATTGCACTATGTTAAACCCCAACACACACTGTTATTGCACAATGTCAGATATACATGTATGTAAATGTCAATAGAGTGAGCAATATGTTGTTCTTAAAATGGTGGTGCACCTTATACATGTATTTGTGTCTCTAGGTGTAATGGCTTGTACCCCAGAACAGTACTGCTAATTGATAACCTTAATTGCTGTACTTTTTGTGCTATCTTATTGCACAGTGCACATGATGTGATTCTTCTGAAAATGTTAATCTGATTTATTTTGGCTCATTATTTTTGCTAGGCAGAAGCCTTTCAAAAGATATAATAGTTTGGTTTTTTTAACAGAAAAATTAATGGAAATAGACAGTGTTACATATTTCCTTCAGAATTTTCTGAATTTAGAATCATAAAAAACATCATTTATGTTCAGTTTGAAAAAGAATTGAGCTAGTTATTTTTTTATACCAATTTGATTGTAGTTTGAAAGATTGCTGTTAATTTTTGATGTATCATCTTGTTCCTTTATTGATCAAATTTGCATTCTGTCTGCAGCTAGTTTAATTGTGCTTGTTGTCATTTTGGTAATCAGTTCATACAATTTTAATGTTAAAAGTTGATTTGCATTCAATTATCAGATTGTGATGGAAAGTTGTTGTGATAAGGCATTGAATTTTGCAGAAATTTAAACTTTAGTTTTGTTTTTATTATAGTGACAGGATTTCCGAGGACTATGCAGCCACCTGTTGAGCTAGTAGCAACACCAGAGTCATCTAGGGCAATCATGCTGACATGGTTTGACCCAAACCCGCCAAATCTGGATGAAGGAGTCGTCAGATATTATTCTGTGGTGTACAGCAGGAAAAATGGGTAAGGATAATATCTTAAACAAATGGTAGATCCAGGATTCTTTGCTTAGGCTGGGGTGGGGCTCATAATGTCCACAATAGATGACAAGCAAAAGGAAAAGTTATAAATGTTTTAAAAGGTTATGTTACACCCTAAATTCTTAGACAAGGACAAAAAAGCACTTTAATGAGGCATAATTGATATATTTCTGGAAGAGTTTCCTCTATATTTAATGAGTGAAAAATTATCAGAATCTGGTAGGGGTAGGGCACACATCTGTAGATGTAGATGTATATAAAAATGTAGCAGATTTTTGTAACATGTAATAGTGAAAAAAAAACAAGGAAATACAGTTTTTCTAGGCTCATCTATGGGTTTTATTGAGCTTTCATTTCCTGTTCAGTGTAGACCTTTGTAGAAGTGTAATCTCTGCTGAATCAGAACTAATCATAGATCTGGGTTTTTTTTCTTTCGCCATGGCAGTCCCAAATACTATGCCAATGCCACACAACCTCAGTTGCTTTTGACACAATTGAGACCAGCCACTCTGTATGATTTTCAAGTATTGGTTACTGAGGGTCAGCGAGGCAGTGAGTTATCGATCATTACCTCAACAGAGACTATGAATGCAGGTAAGGAGTTTCTCTGAAATTTGAAATTTTGATTAGTCTTTTTTCAGCTAATTTTCCTCTTTGTGATTGGTCTTATTATTATGTTATAGTTAGACAAAAAAGTTCTGACAAGGACCACAAACTGATACAAAATACAAAGCCTGGCCTTGAGCTAATGTAAAACAAATTTCCCTTGGCTGTTTAACAGCTAGAATAGCAATATGAAAAGTTACAGCTTGGTTGCTTTTCTAACATTGCAATGGCTGTACCATTGATTCAAGAAAAAAACAAACACTGTAGTTACTGACTGTAGTGTAGAATATATACTTGATTTTGCAGTATTTATGTGCAAAGGCCCCATTTTATAACTTTTAATCAGCAGTAAGGCATTTTTTAAAACTGAATATTTTTCAAGGATTAATTAGACAAGATACATGCAAAACCTGAAATGGGCCGTAATATTTTGGCAGCAAAATTGGATAGTGAATTATGGGAATTTATGTAAATTTTGGTAAAGCAAACTCTTCCCATTTTGCTTATACATATTTCTAGTAAATTTCTTGCGGTACATATAGGTTATCATGACCTCTTTGACTATGGGAAACATGCAAAGAGTCATTGTTTTTGTGTGTAGTGAGTTGTTACACCATGCTTCTAATGCTTTTCAAGGATGATGCTTAAAAAAGTATGCTGTTTATCTTTATATTTCTAGATATTATCAACCGCCATCCCTATCAAGGTACTTTGTCAAATGAATTTTTGTTAGGAATGCTGCATGATGATTAGCAATGGTGCCTATTCATGAAATTATTAGATTCCACTGTGTAAAATGATATTGAATGTTATTGTGCCCCAATCCATAAATCGGTTAGATTTCATTGTGTACGATTCCAGTGCAATAAATGTCAGATAATTTGACATATAATAATCAGTCCCATATTATCTGTTGAGTGGCAGAAGGGCAATACCTCATCATTAAACAGAGTTAATGTCCTTCTGGCTCCCATCAGACAATATGGTTGTTTTGTTGCGTCTGTTGGAGTATTCATCAAAAAGTGCCAGTGTGATATTGTGTTTTATGTTATTCATGTTTATCAGCAAACCTGCATTATGTTGCTTCATCAGTTTGAAATGCCAGTATTAAAAAAAAACTATAAATCATTGCTCAGTCTTATAAAGAGTTGTGATTCATCCAAATCAGTCACAAGTCCTCCAATGGCAAATGTGCAGTCGCCTATCTCTTACAATGTATGGACCCTTTATAAGACGGGGCTTGGCATAATAACATGTGAATTTGATTTATATCATTCTCTGTATCCCTTTACAGGTACATGTACTTGTATTTCCTAAATAATAACTTTCTTTCTCTCTTATTCTTCCTTGTTTTAAGATTGATACATGGTGTTATCTAGCATAATTTTTGTTCCTTAAATATCATCTCAGTGTATAATTCATCATTATTGTGTAGTAGTGAAATGACAAATGCTGTTGGCTTTCAGAAAGCATGAGTACAGTTCTTCCTTCATACTGATAAGAAAACTGTATGTAAATGCTTTGTATCTTTAACAAAATGTGCATGTGGATTCTGTCCCCCCCCCCACGTCTGAGGGAGAACCAAAATAACCTGGCCTTTTTAGTGTTAAGAAGAGATTGTGTAAAGAAATCAATTTGCTTCAAATTGAGTTAAACCTTTCACTGTTTAGAGTAAATTGATAGGATAAGAATTGTTCTTGAATAGTCCAGAAGGTGTAATGAATTATGGGTCATCATGATATTTGACAGTTCTCATAGTTTCCATAAATTATCTTGTTAACAGAAAAAAGTTCATCCTCTCTTATGGATGTGACTGAGATGTTTCAGGCTAATTTATTGAAATACATCAGATTTCAAAAAGGTTTAATGTATCTTGAATCATTCATCATGATGTTACATGACAACTTTTAGGTCTGACAGGGAATATATTGTAGCTCTAAATATATACAGCCAACATTTCTTAATTATATATTTACCAGACATAGTCATTTAAATTGTTGGATTGTTTTCTTTAAAAGTGTTGTGGTATTAATATCTTTTGACTGATTTGGGTTACTCCTTGTAATCCATTTAAGTCTTATGTAATTTGGGATAATGTATATGGGTGTTGTGTTTCCAAGATTGTCATGGTATTTTAAAATGTTGTTGATTGAATCGTCTCTGAATGTTTCTTAGTTCCAGACTCTGCACCCGAGGAACTGACAATCAGTGATTTTGCCAACACATCAACATCTCTTGTTGTTAACTGGCAGCCTCCTCTTCTTCCAAATGGAGAAATCACACGTAAGCTTGGATAAACCAATCATACAACATACTGGGTGATTTCACCCTGTTAGGTGTTGACCTCTGATTTTTTGACGTAGTTCCGGTTGCCGGTGTTTATTTTTTGTTAATAATTGTCTGCTGAACCAAGCTCAGGCGCCGGTGTTTACTTTCATGTACAAATTCCCATTCACTAACACTATACCCCTAGGGATTAAGAAATATCCTTTTCACGGTCAGTGTTGGTGTAGGCATTGCTAGCTATGGACAATTTTGCTGATTAATATTAGTCATGAGAAATAAAGACAGTAGGCGTCGATCGAAGTGTAATTTCGTAGGTATTAAGAAGTATTATGTTCATATAGGCCTGAAATTAGATCTAGGCCAACATTTGATCTAACGTTAGATCTACAGCACATGGAAAGGAACTACTTTTGCTTTTTAATTGGGCTGAAAGAGTGAATAAAACATCCTACCTAATTTTCTTTTTAAGATAGATTTGATAAAAATGACGTTAGATATTCCGTAGTTAAAGACCCAGAGAATCCACATCATTTACTAGGATGAGATTTAAATCAATATTTACAATACAAAAGTCATGAAACTTCACGGCTAATCTGAGCCAATGCCTGAAGTTTGGCTGTTTGCCCTGTACGCGCTACGCCGTCCGATCCGGCGTCTAGCTGCATTAGCTACCGTAGCATTTTCTGCTGCAAGTGAGAAACTCGAGAGAAATCATATCTAAACTTACTGTTCCTGTCAATCCATTTCTGTGAAGTTTCTTACCGCACTCTAGATCAAATATTTATTTCTTTTAGAATTACCGGACTACTCGTGTAATTTAACGATATTCTAGACTTATAACTAAATAGTTTTAAACAATTTTTTTTCCTTCGTTAAAAATGGTGCTGACGCCATTGCCAGTGTTAGGCTATCGATGCGCATTGTTAGGATATCGGTATCGGCTCCTTAATCTGAACAGCGGTGTTTGAGCTCGATTTTAGGATAATTTTCGCTCTAAACACCAACACCAAACACCAACACCGAGCGTAAAAACACCCACTGTATACGCCATAAATTTTGTGCCCATATATATTCGTGAATTGGAATACTCAATAGCTAGACTATTTTGCAAGTAGTTAAATTCGCGATTGGGAAATTCTCAGATCTGCAAACAGCAATGATGTTGTACTACTTTCAACTGACTACTTATGTTGGCAAGATATTAAATTTGTTAAATTCGCAACCCACTCACGATTCTCAAAATTTGCAAGAAAATACCCCCGCGAAATACAAGACAAATAAAGTAGCCAGAGCAGGTTAAAAGTACTCTCTTTTACTGCCATATGGGTAGAATATCAAAAGTGTTTCCAAATTTTCCTGTGATAAATTATTTGAATATGTGATTCTTGCTGTTCCAGTCTCAAAATATCTAATGCATTTCCTCATTCTTTACATTCCCTCATTCTTTACATTCATACAATTTTGTGTTTACTACCTTAACTTGCCAGCTTTATTTCTAAGCTTCCTACGATGAAAAAAAAGTTCTTATGTTTATCACTTAAATATTTTTACAAACTCTCATTTGTTATTTGTGATTATTGACACCTTGTATCAACATTCAGTGTTGTAGACAAAGTCAGTTCATCTGAAGACCAGAGAACAGGCTTTTATTCCCGTCAGTATATCCTTCAAAATGGGATAAAGGTAGTACAGTTATTCTTTCAATTCACTCACAGTTAAAAGGTCAAGGGTTCAGTTTGGCAAGACAGTATCTACTTTTGCCATTCTCCACCCATGTGTAAATGGTACCTGATATGCTTGAGCACTACATTTTTTTGGCTTGGTAATATCTAAGGTAATAATGTTAGAGCGAGCATCACCTTTGCTGTACAGTAGCATAATTTTTATTCAACATTGTTGATGTTGTTAAAGAGCTTTTAGAACAAATTTTTGAAGAGTTTTTATTCAACATTAACTAAAACATTTTCCCCCATGGCAATCATCATTCATTGAAATATAAACCATTCATCCCCACAGGGTATGTAGTCTTCTATGGACCTAAGGGCACATCCAACCCTTCAGAGATAGTAAGGAAAGAGGTTGGAGGAGAGACACTTACCACCTTCGTCCATGATCTCAACTCAAACTCAGAATATGACTTCTCTATTCAGGCAATTAATGCTGCTGGTATAGGGCCAATATCTGATGTCGTCACACATAGAACGAAAGGTACAAATTCTGTGGGGTTTTTTTGTTTTTGTTATAGGCTTTACATCAGTTTTTTCCTTTTTATGTTGTAGAGTGATAATTTTGAAGAAGGTCCAAATTAAGTTTTTTGTTTTGTGTGTTTCTGAGAGAAGGGATGTACAGATATGCAGTATCATGGTTTTGATATTCATATATGAATTAATAGCTGCAGCATTGTCTACGTAAATTGAATAATACCATATCAATTAAACAGTTCCTTGATGTGTTGAAGGTAATCAATTGTTTAATATATCATAACTTTGATTAGAATTTACCAAACTGAATCTTTAAGTATGCAGTCTATACTCTACTCTCTTTGGTGTTTATGTTTTTGATTTTATGTTTTATGTAATCAGATTTATTTTCACCCATAGTTATATGGATCTTAGTTGCAACCTGTGACCCAAATTGCACTTAATTCACAAACATTCTATGATCCTTTTTTATAATCTAACCCTCAGCTGGAGGTGCAGCAGCTTACCCTGTTGATGATGTGGCGTTCCCATGGTGGCTGTGGTTAGCTATCGCTCTAGCCTGTCTCTTCCTCATTGCCCTAGCCATAGCCCTTCTCTTCTGCATCGCCTGTGGCTGCTGTCGTTGCTGCCTCCGATGTTGCCCTGGGTGCGCTTCCGTCTGCGATGACATCTACTCATGCTTGGAACCGTGTGGGGCCTGTCTCGCTGGTTGCGCATCAGGATGTTGTCCTTGTTGTTGCGAAGATGAAGATGACTGTGCTAAATGCTGGACAAAGTGCTGCTGTGGTGTGCCTTGCTGTGTATGCTGTGGAAAAGCTTATAAAGAGAGGAGAGCAAAAGCGTAAGTTACACAACATTCTTTCTGTAACTCTAATAAGTTCATCCAATTTTAGAAAGAGAAATGACCTATCCCATTGAAAATTCAGGCCAGATATAATGTAGAATTAGCCCCTTTGGAAGTGCATGTAACACATAAAAATGAAATCGTTATTCAATCAATGGGTTGAATAATTTAGGTGCAAAATGAGAACAAATGAACTTTACGAAATGTGATGATTTTCATGCCACTGTAGTTGAATTCTGTTCTTTGTAAACTGATTATTTGAAGTGCATAAAATCTTATATCTAATAGCCATGAAAGGTTAAACTATTCAATTTCGGTAATCAGTCCTTGATGATGTAGAGCGGTGTCATGGTCTAGTGGATATGCCACATATGATTGTGGGTTCAAATGGTTTGTGATTCAAGTCCCAGCCACAGAACCAATGTCCTTTGGCAAGACATTAATTTACATTTGCCATTCTTGAACCAGATGTAGTAAATGGGTACCTGGCAGGAAGTAATTCCTTGAATGCTTTCATCACAGCTTGGCCATGGGCAGAATAATGGTAGTGCTTTGTAGGGGCCTTGAGCATCCCCTAGCTGGGATGGATATTTGTGCAATATAAAAGTACACATATCTATTATTATCATTTGTTATTTCCATTATGTTTTTATTTCAGAGAGCTGACGGGTTATAAAGCTGTAGCCAATGGCAAAGCCATTAACGCCACCAATACCTCCCAGGTTGAGGGGAATCCCCCAGATTTGTGGGCTGATGAACTCATCATGAAACAGATGGGAAAGAGTACGTTGGCCACACCTTCGGAGATGGAGTCACTTAATAAGTCTGAAAGTAAGTCAGACAGTTTTCACTGCCCACTTTAATCTATTATGCTTTGCTTTGTAGAACCAAGTTACATGTCAGTGTCCTAATTTCTAATTTCACAGAACATTAAT